>OX442343.1:7500000-10000000 GCA_949358125.1 Idaea dimidiata | reverse complement strand
TGCATTATGTATGACTTTAGTAATATTTTATAAATGCCCTACGTTTCCAAAATCTTTATCGCAGAGCAGATATAGAGTAGAGATGTTGTATTCAGATTTATCCATGAAACAACGCGTGACAAACTGCGGTTGAGTGTGAGGTTTTAAGATCCGTCCACTTTTGTATTTTTCATCTACAGGTCAATAGCAAAACTGCTTGCTTAGCCTATGTTGACTTTACTAGGTAGTAAATTCAAAAAAGGAAGTTTAACTACCCCAAATTCTAGTTTAGTAACCCTTACTTCTAAAAGTGTCACGAGGCCTAACTGCTAAAAGTATGTCCTGTTTCTTCTCCCTCTATCCTTTTCTTCCTCATGAGTAGGTAGACTATTTTTTTTTAATTGAATATTTTATTTAAGTGTTACTCACACTTTATTGTAGGACTGTGACTGAGTTTTTAAATAAGTAAAATGCGATCCATTGAATATAATTCAACCCTGTGTCTTGAGCTCACTTCGCATGCGCTCGCCTACAGAACGGAAAGTCCAGAAACAAGATTTGAATATTGAAACAAAAAACTTGGTAATGTCCAGCGGGGCAATCTCGCCGTCGGGAAATTTCTACTATTCTCAATAACTAGTGTTCAAATTTATAAAACAGTGCCATCTATGTAAAAAATTATAGAATTGCTATTGCGCTATCCGGTCATAGACGGAACTTTAAAAAAAAAAGTAAAATAAAGAAGTTATTAAGAATAGTCGAAATTTCTTAAATAGCTTTGACTTGTAATGGTGATTTTTTTTATTATTGTTTAATAATAATTAATTCATAATTTATTAATTATTATTATAATTAATTCAATAATATTTTTGTACTATAACATTTTAACTCGCCAATAATATTTTCGTGAGTCATATAAACCGATCTCAAGCGTAATGCACCGGCCCCTTGTCAATTATTGAGTGAACAGGGGTGCTTGGGTGGGGTCCATTTTTGCTATTTCCAAAAAAAATACCAATATCACCAGTTTTTACTAAAAACACACAGTTTTAAGCGCACACGCATCGAGTAGCACGTGCTCGATCAAAATGTTCGGAATTTGAAACGTTCGCGATTCAAATTGATGACATTCGATTTTCAAAACGGGTTAAAAGTGAAAAGTGTTTTAAAAAGTTTGTTGTTTCTAATTTCAAATCTTAATTCGAAAACGTTTTGAAACAGTAACAAAATAAATAGATATTCTTAGAAAAACAAATACCACTCTTACTTTAAGACATTTTTGGAAAGAGGATATCAAAATGGAAACGTATATTAAAGTGACTGTTAAAAATATTATGGTGCCAGTTTTTTCGAGAATGAAACAAAATATTCTTAATGAATAAGACTAAAAATCTACATAGAGTTTGAACAATGAGTGAAGGAACTTTGGATCTAAGACAGAATAATGGGTGAGAATTCTTATTAGAATCTTTTTGTACGACTGCAAAATTAAATTTTAATAGACATTGTTTTTTCACTAGCCACCCTGCGTCCTTTAGCGAAGGGACGCAGGTTCGAATACTTTCATTGAATTTTTTATGGAAATACATATTTCTAAAAAAAGTTTTTCCTTTGCAATACAAATTTGCTCTGAGGTGTGATAAAAATAAAATAAAATCTTTGTCTATCCCTACTATGTAAGTCGTCGCTATCATTCAGCTTAAATAACAAAAAATAAAATTAACCCAACTTCAAAAAGATATATTTTTTTAATTATCGTGTGGTTTTTAAAAGTAGCCAGTGTAGTTTTTATTTCAAATTTACTGACAAAAGGACGAAAAAGCAACGAGAAGCGATCATGGTATATTTCTGAAAGTTAGCTCTTAAAAATTATATTCTTGATGCAACATAATAATTGGACGGACACTGGCTAAATGTTGGCTGTGCGACTGTGTTAGGTACCTATTCGAAAAAAAAAACAAGAAGTGATTTTATAAGAACTCCTATTTTACCTTTTCAGGGAATTAATCTTAAAAGAACAAAAACCAAAAGTTTTACACAATTTGTTTTTTATTTCGATAAGTTCAAATTATGAACAAAAAGAAAAAATACTTACGAAAATACGTCGAAATAATTTTACTAACAATTTACATAGCAATCGGTTCCGTAGTTTTTTGCATTATAGAGTACCAAGCGTTTTAATACCAGTGGCTCGATTCTGTAAAAACATAGCATGCGGAATGCCGGCGAACTGCAGGCGACGTGCAGATGTGCGTTAATTCGTATTCTGTAAATGTTATTTTACTTAATTAATACTTAATTAGTTAAGTAGCCTTCAAAATTAAGGGCTACTTAATTATTTAAAGAGCTCACCTTGTTAATCAGCCAATCAGTATTTAAAGATATTGTAGAATAGCTATTATTTTTACTCCTGCAACAAATCGACTTCTGCAATGCTCATGCATCCTGCTTGTCGCATGCTATGTTTTTACAGAATCGACCCACAGGCATGCGTAGAAATAAAACACTTCTTTTCGTATAATGCGAATCACTGTAACCCCGCTGCACAGGCTTATTAGAGACCTAGTGTGGGGGGACAGAATTCCCTAAGGTTAACAGTGTAAGCTAGTTTTAAGTTAAGCTTCGCTATATCTGTTATGTAACAAATATGCTAAAATTGTACCAGTAGCTTTTTCTATGAAACAATAAACTTTATCTAACTTCTTTTCGTATAGTGTTGTGGCTCAACAATATTATAGCGACCGTCTCCACTAGCGTTAGAATCGCGGCGGTATTATCTTTTTTCAATACTAGCTGCGCCCCGCGGTTTGATCCGCAAAAGTGAAAACGCGTTATCACGGGCGCGGGCGGCCGAGTGGTTCTCGAGCGGTTGCACTTTTTCGTTCATTACTCGGGTTCTACTAATTGGATTTCGATGCAAAGAATGCCACGACCTTCCTCTAGAACTATCCAATATTGAAAACCAGATTTTAATCGGATAATTTGTTTTTAATTGTCTATGGAACCGACAGATAAACAGAGAAACAGACAGACAGACAGACATGAATTTTTAAAATTATATAATTTTTTCTACTACTTTTTCTAAGCCCTCTAGACAACTTTTTTTTAAATTTACTGCCAATTACAGATTTTTTGTTCTCTCTTCCTTTTTTATACCTAAGTATAGATAGAATAGATAGATATAGACAACACACCGCCGCGTTAACATCGCCGTATGGAGACACCTTCATAGAGATTGTATAGAAATAAGTGGCTCGACGATAATATCGCCGCGATTCTAACGCTCGTCGAGACGGTCCCTTAGTGTTGGACTTTTTAGGTTGCCCAAGAAACTTACAGTAAAATATTGACTTGTTTATTTTTCAAGTAATGTTAGTCACGTGTTCCTGTAAGTAAGCTGATATTGTTTGTTATTGTTTAAATATTTCTTATTTAACTTATTTACAATACATATTTTCCTCAAACAGTTAATTCTTAGAACTTAATAAAGACACCGTGTGATAGATTTGACGACAGGCTTGTGGTCGCAAATTATAGGAAAATTATTGAGGTTTTTCAGAAAGACATATACTTAGTCATAATTATCCATTTCTTAAGTTCGGAAACGGCATTGAAACAAGGTTAGGGATAGGTACGTCTTAATAAAAGTGTTTTCCTGCAAATAATTTGCCTTAGGTAGGTTTAAAAAAAGATGTATTTCATAATATGTTTTTCGAAAAGACATATCGTCATACTGACCCATTTCTTAAGTTCGGAAACGGCGTTGACACAAGGTTAGGGAAAGGTACGTCTTAATAAAAGTGTTTTCCTGCAAATAATTTGCCTTAGGTAGGTTTAAAAAAAGATGTATTTCATAATATGTTTTTCGAAAAGACATATAGTCATACTGACCCATTTCTTAAGTTCGGAAACGGCGTTGACACAAGGTTAGGGAAAGGTACGTCTTAATAAAAGTAATTTCCTGCAAATTATTTGCCTTAGGTAGGTTTAAAATAAGATGTATTTCATAATATGTTTTTCGAAAAGACATATAGTCATACTGACCCATTTCTTAAGTTCGGAAACGGCGTTGACACAAGGTTAGGGAAAGGTACGTCTTAATAAAAGTGATTTCCTGCAAATTATTTGCCTTAGGTAGGTTTAAAATAAGATGTATTTCATAATATGTTTTTCGAAAAGACATATAGTCATACTGACCCATTTCTTAAGTTCGGAAACGGCGTTGACACAAGGTTAGGGAAAGGTACGTCTTAATAAAAGTGATTTCCTGCAAATTATTTGCCTTAGGTAGGTTTAAAATAAGATGTATTTCATAATATGTTTTTCGAAAAGACATATAGTCATACTGACCCATTTCTTATGTTCGGAAACGGCGTTGACACAGGGTTAGGGACAGGTACGTCTTAATAAAAGTAATTTCCTGCAAATCATTTGCCTTACGTAGGTTAATTAGGTATAAAAAAGATGATTTTCATAATATGTTTTTCGGAAAGACATAATAACCAATTTCATTTGTAAGTAAAAGCTCAAGAAATAACAATCATTACTCATTAAACTTTAATCAAAAAATCCCGACTTCAAAAAATTAAAAATAAAATCTGGGTAAGTGTGTGCCTTGTCCGGCTACGCGCAGTGTGGGGTTTCGTAGTTTCCAAAAATAACAGGGATTACAATCTGCAAAACTCCTTTTAAATAACACTTACTTAGGTAAGTAATATTTAACTACTGAATTAGTTCCAAATTTTACTTTTTTTTTTACATTTTAATTACCTACCAACTCGTAAATTTGAAGTTACAGGTCAGCTATGATATTTTTCCTTTAAATCCTTTAAATCCAACTTCAACTTTCTTTTACCAATTTTAAAAAACAGAAAGTTGATTTTTTAAGGTGAAGGTCAGGTTTTTTAAATCTATTTATTTTAGTATTTTACCAATATAATCGACTTTTAAATAAAGAACTAGGTACAGGTCGATAGAGCACCTGAAACCACCTTCTCATTAATTTCTTTGAAGTCAGTTATTTTACAATTTTTTTCTTTAATTTATCCTGTTCAGTCCAGTGACAGTGTATCTGGATTGAGGATACAATTTTGAAATCCCTAGCCACGTCTATTGCAAACTCAGTTGCCTCTATTAGACCTTAAAATGACTTGGAAGACAACCCTTCTGGTTTTATCTACAATGCCCCACCCCAGAGCGCAGATATATGGAAAATTTGTCGATGTAATTAACGCAGTATCTTCTGTTACTTCCAGATGCGGCGGTGACGAGATGTCAGTCGCGCCTGCGGTGAAGCGCGAGCAGGAGACGGACAGCGGCGGCGGCAGTCCGGGCCGCAAGCGCCGTAAGCAGGCAGCGCCGAGCAGGGCGCCGCCGACGCACGCGCCGCCGCCCATAGACCTCCACGCCAAGATGGCCGACATCTACAAGAGCGCTCTCGCCTTCGGAGAGCTGGCGTTACCTGCCTTCGATCCACTAGCCGCCTTCCGCCTTCTACCCCGACACGATCCCCCGAGAATCTTCAACCCTGAAGCGTACTGCGATCTGTGCTGTAAAGAATTCTGCAACAAATACTTTCTGAAGACTCATCGAGCCAACAAGCATGGGATCTATGATGGAGGTGATCCTCAACCTGCGGCACCGCCTCCGCCTTTACATCTCTCTCCCCCGCGGCGTTCCTCCGATGAAGAGTCAGGTGGGACGCCACGGAGACTGTCTCCAGATTCGGCGCGAAGAGCGCGCGAGGCTGGGTTCCAACCGGACGCTCTACGTCGACTTGGGGTCGTAAATCCCGAGGCATTCTGTGAAATATGCTGTAAGGAGTATTGCAACAAATACTTTTTACGAACGCATCGAGAGCGGCGACACGGTGTGCCACCGCATATCTCTCCGGGAGAACGATCACCTCCTAGCGTCACTCCACCGATGCCGCACCCGGTCTCGCTCGGGACTCCACTATCCACTCCCCTGATGACGATGCCAGCGCTCCCTGCACCACCGCCCGACACGCCTCCACGATCACACTCGTTGCCGCCACCTTACGATGCGGACGAAATGACGGAAGTCAAACGAGAATGCGAAGACGAGCTCGAAGCGGCACTTCGTGATGGTCAAACGAGTCCTCTGAATTTGATCGTAGAAGAACGAGGTATAGCGTCTCCCGGGTCCGCTAGTGAAGAGCTCCGCAAGCTACAGACTATGATATCGCAACTGAACGAGCTGGCTGCGGAGCGTCTAGCCGACGAGCCCATGGACCATCAGGGTCCACGTCCTCCATCCACGTCGCCTCCACCTCAGGACGAGCGTCGCGCATCTTCATCATCAGGCTCGAGTTTTTGCGAAATTTGTAACAAAGAGCTGTGTAATAAATACTTCATGCGCACACACATGCAGCGCATGCACGGTATCTCCCTCGAGAGCGGTACGCAGCTCGGAGGCGTCACATGCGATATTTGCCATAAGGAGTTGTGCAGTAAATATTTTCTTCGTGTGCACAAGCATAACACGCATGGGATACCGGCACCGCCTGCGCCCGCGGCGACGGCGCCTGCGGAGCCTTGTCCGTTGTGCGCTCGTCGGTTTCGTGGACCTCGGGCTCTGCGCGCTCACTTACTAGCAGAACACGCGCCTCCAGCTCGGCCTCCGCCTCCACCGCCGCGTCCGATCGACCTGCTAACTCGGGACAAGCCGTACGCCTGCTCGTATTGCCCCTTTACAACGGAGGTGTTGGCGTTTCTGTTCGCTCACGAGCGCGCGCACGCCCAGCAGCAGGCGAGCTCTCCAGCCGACCTAGCGATGGAGGCGGCGCCTTCAGAGCCGGAAGGTGCCGAGAGCGGCGACACGAACGATCCGAGCGAAAGCGGCGAGAGCGAGCAGTACTCCTGCTCGCGGTGTGAATTCCGCGCGGAAGGGTTCGGTGCGTTGGAAGCTCACGTGCGGGCGGCGCATGGTGGAGCGGGGGCTCTGCTGGCGGTGCCTCGCGCGCCGCACGCGCCTCTCACTATGCAACCGTTCGTGGTGGAGGAGTCGGGTGGCGCGCTAAGCCTGGTGCCAGCACTAGTGTTCCTGCCGGTGCGGCGGCGCGCCACCCGCCGCGCCACCGTCACGCTGACGCTGACGCCGGCCTAGTGCCATCCCGAGTCGAGCACACGCTCGCCCACAGACGACGTTACACCGTGGCGGGCGTGTGCCTCCGATCGCTGAACTCTACTGACTACATTTAACGCTGTGTGCCTTCAAGCGATTGCTAAAAAATATTATGAGACGTAATTATAATCGGAGAAGCTGCCCGCGCTCGAGCGCCACACCGCGCGGCGGCCTCAGCCCTCGTTTTTATTTCGTTCATCGAGAGTCTAACTTCATATATTGAGAATTATATTGATCGGGTGATATATGGAATGTTGCCGCTTATGATAACTTTTATTTATTATTATCTCCACGATGTTCCGTCAGGTCGGTCCGAGACGAGTTTTTGAAACGTCGATTTCGATCGGGAGAAGAAATACACCCTAGAAGTAATATATTATTTAATGTATGTAATAGTGAGTGCGCACTCACGTTAGCGTCGTAGTACCGGTGCGATGTTGATCACTGGGCGACGCGGCGTAGGCGCGGGCTGGGGCGGTACGGTATTACAGCGAGCGCCCCGTGCGTTTCAACCGCCCCGCACGTTTACCGCCCCGCGCATTTCGCCGCCGCCGTCCGCCCTCGCTGCTACTACGACAACAACCGTTCTACCTCAAATCACCTTAGTTTTTATATTAGCTGTTATTGTATAAATTATATTTTGGAGTTACAATATAGTACAAAGGTATAGTTACTGCGTTACTAGGCTGGACGGAGACCGGCATCATGTTAGCTACTCGATATTTATTGTTGTCTACGAGAGACTAAAGCACAAAGATACGTACTATTGGGCAGTGATCAACATTAAACGTAATTTTAGTATTAAATTTGATTAGATGAGTGTGGATTTGGTCCGGCCGTCGTTAGTTGTGTCTACATACGGGTCTTGTTCGGGACATGCGTCTCAGCTCAGCTGAGTGCCTCCCCATGCGTCGGTCGCGACCGCCCTGCTCGTTTATTATTTACTTGTATTGTAATTATGAACACGATATGTTACTGCAACAATGTGACCGTCAAAACCGTCTTGAGCAACTCTACTGCTTTACATTATCAGTGCTAGAATAAATCTGCAAAACAGCAGGGTTAAAATGGTTTTTTTTTTCGGACGTATTAGATCCATTCTGAAATTCTGAATTGATCCATGACGACATAATGATGTTTAAGGAAATTTGAATTCGATCTCATTTTGAATTTGATTTTCAATACGGATTTATTAACAATTGTAAGAACTTAAGTATTTTTACTTAAATTGATTCTTATTTTTAAACTGGATATTCATTATGTTCCATGTGATGTTCGGTCATCATTTCATAATTTGAAAAATATAAAAACCAGAAAGACTGACAGTTTATATTTTGGCGATGTTGGATTGAAATTGAACTCATTTTTGCAGTTTTAAAACCTGTAAGCAAGAGCTCTAGAAAGATCATGAAACGTAGGGCGTTGATGTTAAAAGCAAAGCCGTTAAAACTGAAAAAACGAGTTTGATTCCAGTTAACATTTGACTGCGGTAGAGTTGATTAAAACGGTAAAAACGATAAACAACATTTATTATCTTGATAATCAAGACTTCATTGATGGGTTTATTGGTAAATTTGTTTAATTAATCATTAATCGGTAGATCAGTGTGGAGGTTAGCTTGTACAAAACCATGCAGCTTCTAAAGAAAGTTCCTATGTATGTACGTAAGTTGTAATTTAAATTTAAAAAAAATTAGAGGTCGCCATTTTGACGGCTGTGGAACGACGTTTACGAGGCCATACCTGGTTTTTTAATAATAACCTTTAAATTTGAGATTTAGAATCAAGGTTAACCTTTAAACTACACTAAGAAAAAGGTTAAAATGTAATTTCCAATTGAGAGTTCCTATTGAAACTTCCATAATTTAAAAATTAAATTAAATAAAGAAATAAAGCGTAAACTTAGCGGGGTTATAATTACATCGGCATAGATAAACCTACAGATCTGGATTTCATAAGATCTATATTAAAATTGAAATGAATCCAGTAATGTGTCGTTCGTAAAAAACTAGATTTAAATTCACCTACTTAAATTTTCATGGCAATTAAAACTCACGACAAATTTCTCTAAATTGTCTAAGCATTTGAAGCAAGAGCGAGATGTATTTATGTTAGTTCAGAGCGAAAAAGACAGATGTTGAATTAATGTCAATTTTATGTCACGGTTGGGTTTATAACAAGGGGCTTTTATGGTCAAATTTCTGACCGAATCTGATAAAATGAAAAAGAATAACAGAATTTCGATTTATAATAAAATCTTACGGGTTTAAATATTAGGAATGTTTTAATAATATTGTCTTTAAACGCCTATGAGCGCAATACTGGAGTAAACAGTTTTAATTAAACACACTTCCCTGACTTTTATTTTGTGCCATCAATACAAAGAAGAAGTTATGGAAATATTTGTTCTAATATGGGTCTAATGTAAACAAATATCCCCGCAACAGCTTACAATAAGATCTAGAATTCAGATATAACTTCCTGATAAAGTGTCTTCCTCCATACGCAGCCAAATTACCCAAAGTCGTTCCACAGCCGAAACCCTGGCGCGCGATACAACAAATTATATTAAACAAATAATGTTTTAAAATAAACAAAATAAATAAATAAAAAATGTACGCATGACAATGCTGTTACGGTTCAGATTCCTGTTAAGGAGGGGCATATTGCACCATAGTTAGGAGAAATGCTGTTAAATTTTTACTATATCGGAATGTGAACCTTAACTAATTCTTTGTCGTTGTATGTAGTGAAAAAAATGTATTGAAAATGTCATTGTGTTCAGTTTGTTTTGAAAGCGTTGTACCTGTAGTGAAAGACAAAATATTTTTTACAGGGTTATGGGGAGTTAGAAAAATTGTTTGGCCTTAATAAGGCCAAAATTTACATGAGAATGTGTTCATATTGAGAATCCTGATTTAATCTTAATTGAACTTGAAAAATAGATCTGGATTTAAATATGGATTCTTATAATTTTGAAGTTTTTCAACCAGAAAAATAGGTGTTTCGACAGAAAAGGTCATTGAATAACCAATTTCTAAAGTAACACTGTATCATACACTGTATTATACAAAAAAAACATGTACCTAGAAAATAAAACAAAAATTGTTTAGTAACAAAAATAGAAATGTACTGGTTTTCTAACTAATAACCAATAACCCTGTATAAATACCAATAGTACAAAATGTTTTACCAAAGAATGTAAGGTATCGGCGGTTGGTATTACAATTAAACAGTACAAATTAATTATTAAGTGTAGATGAATGGAAATACAAAAAAAGGCGTTTAGATACAATAATTTTGATAAGTATTTTATGTGATTCGCTCGGGTACAACGCTTAATACCGGAAAGCAGTCGCACTTTGATTTTTGTAGCTAAACATAAGGTTAAAGTTTTATTTTCAATATTTTACTTATAAGAAAAAAAAAACAATTTTGGTTATCCACCGGCAGGGCTGATTAATCACAAGTTAAGACCTTTTTATATATACCTGCATTAAAAGGTTAACCTATTAATTTTGACAGTCGATCACGTTTATGATTAACAGATAATTATAAACATTTATATAAAAGTAAATCGTATTAACGTTAAAGGTTAAACTTATTAAATATTTTTATATTTGACAGTCGATCACATTTATTAGATACTTTTATTTATAAACGATTTTTTTATAAATGGAATTATAGGCTAGCATATTTTCACCTAATCACACCTGATGGCGCACGACGCTGAAGCTGACGGTGAACAAGTTTGCCAAGAATAAACCTATGTAAACATGACAATGTTTTATTAAAAGAATTGTAAAATTTAGTTATTATATTTTGGTTATAAGAAGTACCTAGTCAATATGAATAATGTTTTAATGAGATTAATATAAATTCAATTATAATCATTGTAAATCTGTTGTCTTCACTTGCGATTATTCACTCCAACCGGATCATAGAAACGGAAATATTTACCGAAAAATAGTTTTTAAATTAGTAATATTTTACACAGTACAAACTAATTTATAGTAAACCTTTCTGATATAAATATTATTTTGTAATTCCACGTTGCTCTACCAAGACTACCTACCTACCTCTTCTAATAATAAATAATTAGGTACCCATACATTTATTTTTATTTATAAACGTTAATTAAATGTAAAGTGTGTTTCGGGGACGGCGATTTAGGCCAAAAAGGGGTTGTTCTAGAGGCCTAGGAGACCAACTTTTGTCTTTGCGAACTACACCAACTTTAATTATACATAATTCACACTTTATACAATTAACGTTTATAATTAAAAAAGTTTATATTTATATAAATAAATTATAAGATATTTGAATAACAGCTTTTATTGTCGTTTATTATAAAAAAGGAGCCGTTATTTAAATGTTTTAGTAAAATTTTGATCTCATATGTTCCTATGCATTCCAAAATCTAGTCTTTCATTGTATTATTTACTAAGTGCGACTGTAATTTGATTGTGTTATATATTTACCGTGTTGTTTCTAGTCAAATTATTTTATAATTGTATAGTAAACTAATGTGGATGATATTAGATAAAACGAAACCTAAAAAGAACTTATAATTTAACTTTTCCCGGGTCTTAATCGCGTGATTATAACATAATCGAAACGTTGAGTTAAGAAAATTAAAGAGAAAAAATCACGCGTTTAAGACGTTAGGGAAAACTAAACCTTATGAACCTTAAAAGAAACCACTACGTAAATAGTAATAATCGAATATATTATATTTATAATAAAATACCAAAGATAACACCTTTATTTATATATGCAAAAACAAAGAGTTTTTTTAAAATGCAAAATATTACAACGCAGAAACAAAAAAAACCACATTATTTATTTAGTTTTAACGTTTATAAATACATGCTTATAAAGGTAAAACAGAACTTGTCTTAGAATAGATATGTTACAGTATAAACAGTTATTATAAAAAATGAATAACAGTACCTACAGACGTATGTAATTTTAATACTTATAATATTTTATAACTAATTTTATCGTCCACATTAGTATAAAATTTATATTAAAAGAATTATATAAAGGCTTTAGGAGAAAGCTCATCTTTTACCGATGCTAAGACACAACGTTCGTTTAAAAAATATATAATTAAAAAACACATTTAACAAGAAAAAACGATCCATAACGTCACTTACGACCTAGTGGTCGATAATTTTTAAATCTCATTTTGTTTTAAAACCATCTATTTTTACAACCCTTGAGTTAACTTTGAATGAATGGGTGTAGGTAATTTTGTTTATTCGGGTGTAAAAAATTTAGTTGCAAGTTAAATTTTGATCACTGTACTAAATTTAGGAGTTTGAAATTTTTAACATTCAATGGAGAAAGAACCTACCTATTTTTTTTATAAAACACATTCCTTAATTTTTTTTAACCGACTTCAAAACGCAGCAGGTTCTCAAAATCGTATATACCAATTATTCGAAGAAGGCTTGACCGATTGACATAATACTTTTTAAATTGTTTAAACGTATCGTTGTGTCTCGGCATACGGTCGGTATATGTTCCTAACACACCGTCTGTTACATTTGTTTTCATATTACTTACGAAGCATTTCTACCGTATTCAATAAATTAAATATACAAACAATGTGTTTTCTTTTTGCTTTTTACCTGCTATATGATACCTACACCTAGGCACTACGTAATCATCATCTCAGCCTTTATCCCCCTACTGGCTCATATAGGCCTCCCCCTCCCCAAACGACGCCTTATATAGTAATCACGAGCTATCTCCATCCAACGACTCCCCGCGACCGCTACAGTGTCGTCGGTCCACCATGTACCGTAATAGAAAGAATAATAGTACCCAAACTTACCTGTTTTCTGAAAACATGCTCTGACAAATCATATGTCAAATTTTTTACAACTTATGTCACCGGTCCTGGGTGTTATAAAGTATGAAACGACTTTTGTTTTTTACGCGTTAGTGAAATGTCGTCCTGAATTTTCATTTTTACAAAAACATTGTTTTATTGCGTTTAAATTGTTTAATTTCGGCGGCAAGCTACCAATTTAGTTACGCGAAGTTCAACGAGTTAAGTGAAAATAAAAATACCAGTGCCAAACACGAAATTAGCACGTTACAAATAATTGCTCCATAGGGTTGGAGAAAAATCGCCGTCATTTTTTCTACAGCCTTCACGCATTGAAAATTATTTCAAACGATTACAGTACAATAGTAGTAGTTCACTATTCGTACGAGAAATTGGCTAAATTGTCCTATATTGCTGACAAAAGCCATAACTAAGAAAAAGAAGAAGTATGACCTTGGCAACTGTTTGATTCCCGCCGGGACTGCTCAATTATACAAGCTGGCCACAAATTGTATAGTTTTACAAACAGTTACCTAATGTAACATGGATGATTGACGCCACGACTGAGGCCAGTGGGTGGTAACAAGCCGCAGCCGAAACCCCCCGTAGCCATAGACCTGCTGTGGTATCATCTAATTAGCATCCACCCTTACTGTTGCTATTTACTGTCAAAAAAAAACATATTTCTTATTCTACATTGCTGCTTTGAAGTAATCACCGGTAACAACCACGTTACGTCAAAGCGGCAATGTACTACAACTTAGCACCTACTAGCGATGGATGCTAATTACATGATACCACAGCTGGGCCACATGGTACAAGAAAGCTAGGTACATCTTATGTCAAAATCTTAACCTTTTAAAAGGTTAACCTTTACTGCTTTACTTACTCTAAATAAAATCCGATTTTTTAACGACGAAAGGCATATTCATATTATGACTACATGGTCTAGGTGCCTAAAATCAATATACATGTTCCGACTTCTGTTAATTAGCAATATTATCTATGAATATTTAACGAGAAATACTGTTTTGGCGCTTACGAGACGTCGCAATTCGAGCTAGCTACCCGTAGTAAACTAGTCTGAGTTTTTAGTTCACCAAGCCGAAAATGATTGTTAGTTCAAAACTGACACATTAATGACCCCGCTCCAGTAACAGTAGAAACCCGGCTTTAACCCCTCCCCCAACCCTTTTCAATAAATAAATTAAACGCGTTACTACAAAAACGTATGAAAAACATGTCGAAAAGACTCTTAATTAAAGATTATGTTCGCGTCAACTGTCAGATTTACAAAAAAAAACATTTTTTCACTAAAAAAAGCTCGCATAAGCTTTTTATTAAATAAAAAGGGACAAGCATTAAAAATCGCTGGGGTAGTTTTTTTTCGTACATCTGTCAAAAGCATTTAAGGGGAAATTTAGTGAAATTGTTAAAAAATGGGTTAAATGTCAGAAAAAAGGGACAGTTGAGGGGTTAAAGTTGTTGTAAACATTACACGCGGAGTTAACCCCTGCGCGGGAGTCGATACGGGCGACATTGTGGAAAATTGATTATGTTTTAAACAATTTTATTTCAGTTGTTGTTAAATTTATTTTTCAATTTTATATTGGAAGTTGTAAGTACAATTATAGAAAATGAATAGGAAATAGCAATAGCTTGTTTAGGCTAAAAAATTGCGTTTAGTTATAAAAAAATAAAATTTAAGGAGGGTTACCATGATCTCCTTAATAATGCAGGACCTTCCTAATGTTTTGGAATTAAGGACCTAGGGGTCCTTATTTACAAAATGTTTGAAGCTGCAACCTTATTGTGCCCTGTATTTTGTGTCTGTGTGAGTAACGTTTGTTTGTAGTGTTATTATAATAATAATATCATTATCCCCTTTACAAACGTAGTGATATATTTTAGCTTTGTATCAGGACTTACGCGAGTGAAACCGCGGACGCTGCTAGTAATATTTTATTATATTTTAAGTGCATCTTACTCGGAGATGTGCACAATGGTCAATTTGACTCCATAAATTTACGAATTACTAAGTCTAAGCAGAAGAAAAATATTGTTTGTTGCGAAGCATATTCTGCATCAGCCACAAGTTTGGCGAATGTGAAATTCAAATACATGTTTTATTGAACCTTCTTCTAAGGTCTGCAAATAACAGAATCACGATTCATTAAGTTTTGTTCGATACTTTTTTAATTTGAAAATTGTGCTGTATTTTCTATATTTTACTCTTTTCTTCTCTATTAAACTATATATCGAAACAATTTTTTATTTAATACAAAGGAAATAATCAATACTTTAAACTGCTTATGTGATGATTTTTAATATTGCTTAATTTCCGTAAAATTATTGAAAAATGATTTGAGACTTACGCCTTTTCAGTTTCGTGTTAAAAGCATGAAAACCTTCAATCTAAAATCAACTGTATTACAACGCATCTAAGTAGACGTTGCGCCAACCTCAGTCCGCCGTCTGGCGCCGTCGAAGGTGGACCTATGTCAGTTTTCGCTCCCAAATAATTACGTAATCTATTTTAAATTATATTTCGTATAGATTCGAACTTTTTACATTTTTTCCGGCCAATATGAAAATAATTGTTATGTTATGACAGTCATGTCAAATCATACCTACTGTCATAAAACTGTCTAGCATTGTTGTGATTGTTGGTAAAACGTAGTGATTATTTATCTTTGATATTTGATTGTTGTTGTACTAAAAAAAGAAAGACTAAATAATTACATAAGAAATAAATACTACAAAGATAATAAAAAATATAAATAATCTAAGGTGAATGACCATTGAGTCCAAAAATGCCCATCACACTGGTGGCATTACCCCGTTGAATCGCCAACGATACTATTTGTACTTAGTGTTGCAATCAGAGTAACTGTATTTACTAGCAATTTGCAATAAAAAAAGCTTTTTCCAAATGAAAGCTTGCTAAAACATCAAAAAGAAATCTAAATATCGTAAGAGAGGCGAAAAAATAAATCTATTTACCTTTTCCATTGTCAAAATGAAAATTGAGATAGGTACTTACCTACAAGGATTTTGCGGAATTAATATAATAAGTATCTACACTTCATCAAGGTAATGCAAGCTAATAATCGACCATTACAAATGAGAAAGTAACTCTACCAGGCTGTGGTTCATTTTCTCGCCCAAGCCGCTAAACCGATTTTGATAAATTTCGATTCAAAGATAGATGGTACTTTGGCAAAGGTTACTTTTGAAATTGATATTCCCGCGGGTTCGGGACTTACACGTGTGGAACCGAAGGGCACAGCTAGTACTTACATACCTACTAATCTATTCTATTATCTATACTTCTGTAATCTATCTATATCTATAAAACTCTTTGTCCTGACTGACTTACTCACTGACTGAACCGCTGGTAGAGAGAGATGAAATTTGGAAGGTGTGTTCTTTGTGATCTAGGCATCTGATAATAATATTATTACAAGTGATTCAACGAACAGTGGACCTCGTGGGAACTAATTATTGAAAGGGCTCTTTATATCATCATAATAGAGCAGAAAAATCGGATCGCATAAAGTTTAGATATCTAGGGAAGATATCTAGTGGGGGAACTACCCCAAAAATTAAAATCCCCCACAACAAATAAAATCTATTTACTCATAGAACTTGTATACCTTTCATTAAAATCGGATCTCATAGTGCGGCGATAGCTGTTACCGCTTTTAGTGGGAGAATCACCCCACCAATCAAAAAACCCCCACGACAAAAATAGTAAGTTTACACATCTACGGCTCAACAAAGTAATTTTACACACCTACTGCTCTACAAAGTAATTTTATTTGACCACTAGCTGCGCCCCGCGGTTTCACTCGCGGAAGTGAACGCGTTATCACGGGCGCGGGCGGCCAAGCGGTTGCACTTTTTCGTTCATACTCGGATTCTACTAATTGGATGTCGATGCAAAGTATACCACGACCTTCCTCGAAAATTGAACTATCCAATATTGAAAACCAGATTTCAATCGGATCAGTAGTTTTTAATTGTATAAGAAACAAAGAAACAAACAGACAGACAAGAATTTTAAAAATTATATAATTTTGTTCTATTATTTTTCCTAAGTCCACTAGACCACTTTTTTTTTTAAATTACTTCCAAGTACAGACTTTTTGTTCTCTCTTTCTTTATTATAAGTATAGATAGATATAGATAAGAAAAGGTCAACGTAAAGCGAGCCTTTATTCCCTAGGTGCATAAAGTGCCATTATACACCTAAGTAGGGCATAATAGTAGTATATGCACCGAGGTACTAAAGCCCTGTCTTATATAGCGGGCGTCATGTTGAATCCAAAGCGTACGTATCTTGAGCGAAGCGAAGGAGTTATGTACCTAGAGTCCTGAGTGAAGCGTGGGATTCAAGCGCCCAAGATAAAGACAGGCTTTATTACCGAGGTGAATACTCTACTTTACACATCTACTGCGAGACAATAAAGAGGCTACAAAAATAAGAATTTAATTAACAACAAAATAATAGATTAATGCTACGTGTATGAAATATATTTACAGCTCTATTTTATCAATATTTTAAAGGACAAATTTATCTTCAAAAATTCACTCGCGACGAGATTTGAACTCGCGTCTCTACGTGAGTGAATTTTTGAAGATAAATTTTCCCTTTAAAATATTTCTAGTAGATATGCCTTGTGCAATAAAAACAACTTATGAAATAGCTCTATATTAATTAAATTTAACAATGATACATCAAAATGACAAAACCAAGCATCGGCTTTAGTCGATGAAATAAGTTGGGGCTTTATATTAACTAAAACTTTTTGCCTTACCCTTCCGTCGAAATAAAAATAGAAGAATAATAGCCCAGTTTTTATTTTTTTATGTGTTATGTCTAGGTGGCCAGTTCCAAGTGGACGTATGCTACCTGAACCTTAGTTCTAAATTTAAATTACTTTATGCCCTAGGTGTATAATATCGCTTTACGCTGACCTTTTTGGTCAAATAAAGTAACTTTGTTGAGCAGTTATAGGTGTGTAAAGTAATTTAAATTTGGAACTAAGGTTCTGGTAGCATACGGCCATTTTGAACTGGCCACCTAGACAAAACACATAAAAAAATAAAAACTGGGCTATTTTTCGTCTATTTTATTTCGACGGAAGGGTAAGGCAAAAGTTTTAGTTAATATAAAGTAAAGTAGAGTATTCACCTCGGTAATTAAGCCTTTATCTTGAAAAAGATAAAGACAGGCTTAATTAATTAATAAGTGCGCTTGATTCCCACGCTTCACTCAGGACTCTAGGTACATAACTCCTTCGCTTCGCTCAGAAGTAAGTTTTTGAAACCCTCGCTGCGCTTGGGAGTAAACTCTAGAGTCTTTCGTATGCTTTGGATTCAATATGACGCCCGGTATATAAGACAGGGCTTTAGTACCTCGGTGCATAAACTAATATTATTTGACCAAAGAGGTCAACGTAAAACGAGTAATGACTCGCTAAATATCTAATGTGATATCTGGGAAGTAAAATGCGCGTTTAAGCCCTAGGGAATAAAGTAATTTAAATTTGGAACATTAACATTTGCTTGTATTACAGGTATTTAATAATAAAAATCAGACTGGTACATTCAGGCTCTGGGCCAAATGCACATTGCAAACAAAAATAATTGTCTTTTGGCCGCATGGTAAGGTGATAATAAAATGAAAATAGAAATACCGGAAAAAGACGATCAGTTTTGGAAAAAAGAGATGGAACCGAAGTTAACAAGTTTTTACATGGAATGCTTACTGCCTGAGTTGATAGATCCACGCCATCCCAGAAAAAGAACAATTCTCGATCCAGATTACATAACCGTCAAAAAGAGTGTTTGTCAAACCTCTTAATCTGAAATTCCATCGAGAAAACGACTACTTCCGCCTATTGAAAACCATTCAATAACTGTTACACCACCAGTTCAACGTAGGAAATTGGAATTTCATGAAATGTAAATACTTAATTATTTGTAAATAAAAAGGAGTCAGTTTTGTTTACAAATGAAACTTTTAATGCAAGAATAAATAGTAATAATATTAAAAACCTATTTGTGAAAACTGTAAAATGAAAAAAATAAGAATAACTCCATAGTTTTTCTGTTCGTTGCGCTGATATTTTTGTATCACAACATTTTTGATGAAGTTGCAACAAAACCAATTTTTCATCTCTCCCGTTCGGAAAGTTTAATTTTCATGGGTAGATATCCGGGTTGAAAGTAGCTCATTTCATCCCTAGGGTGGAAATATAAAAATATTTTTTAATTATTTATTTGCAACTATTTGACAAATTTTAAGGGGTATTTAAATAATTAAGTAGCTCTCAAATTTTGAAAGGCCTCAAATTTAAAGTAGATTTATAAATTGATTAAAATTTGAGGCCACTTAAAATTTGAGGGAAACTTAAATTATTAAGTAGCTTTTAAATTTTGAATGGCCTCAAATTTGAATTGGATTTAAAACTGATTAAAATTTGAGGCCACTTAAGACTTGAGGGCTACTTAAATAATAAAGTAGCTCTCAAATTATAAATATGAGGCGCCTTCTATTTTCTCATAGAGGGTAATAAAAAGTAGAGTGTATCACACTACTCTAGAATCCCTCACTTCGCTCTGGATTCAAAAAACCACCCTCACCGTAAAAATATTATTTTGCTTCATTGTAATACAATCTACTAACTATTCTCATAGTGGGCGATGAATATTTTTCATTCGAAAATAGTATTCGCTCCCGAGGTAGACATTCTAGTATTACGGTATGAATCGCGTTTGTTGCCTCAGATGAGGGAGGCCGGAAGGGCTCCGAAACGTCGGGCTTGTATTATAAAGCCAACAAAACAAACGCGATTCAAACCGAAACACAGTTTCAGCACGCTAGCTAATTGGAAAGTGTATCAAATTGAATTTGCAAGATTCCGCCCGGACTCCGGACAGACAAACTAACAAGAAAAGTGAGAATGGCACGACAATGGTCAAGTCTGTAATAAGTCAAATAGGTAATTGGTCAAGTCCACTATCGACAAGTTATGAATTTTTCCAAACATGCCATTAGCCTGGTCCACACTGTACGATCCACATGCTCCAGAATCTTTTATCCTATTTTCTCCCTCTCCGCTGCTTGAGCGCGAATAAGATAAAATATTCTTTAGCGCGGGGATCGTCCGGTGTGGATGCGGCCGATTATTCCCAGCTGTCCCCTCTAGCCCTGTCCCCGGGGTGGCAATTCGTGGCGACTGTCCCCTTTGAAAGCTGGCTAAAGGGGACAAATGGAATTACGTTTCTCAGTTGTCACGGTGGGGGGGGGGACAGATGGGAATCTGTTCTCCCATTTCTACCCCGCATGTGTGTGTTATAATAAAACTAGCTGCGCCCCGCGGTTTCACCCGTGTTCGTAATAAGTACCCTAATGTACCATTATTATTTTAATGAACTTTATAAACGCATACCACTTGCATTCATAGTACAAAATATTACTATGAATGCAAGTCGTAAGGGGTTCGTCGGTTAGGGGTGAAGTTTGTAATGAAGATCTCGAGAAGCTCTATAACTTATGCTAAGAAACTAGTGGTCTAGTGTCAATAGTTTCCGAGATACTGACGGCTCAAGTTTGACAGCTGTCAACCAAACTGATGATCTCGAGGAGCTATATAACTTAGGCTGAGAAACTAGTGGTCTAGTGTCAATAGTTTCGGAGTTAGGTTAGATCGTTTTTTGTTTTTACTTCGATCGTCTTTTGTTTTCCACTAATCTCTTCTATTAACTTTTTTTTCCCAAAAATTTACAGTCTTTTTAGTATCTTCTTAGTGGGACTACTTCACCTCTAGAGTATATTAATATGTATGTAGTCGACTCGTCCCAATGTCTAAACTACCGTCCCTGGTCCCAGTTTCGAAGGGGACGACTTCACCCCTAATCCAAAATATTGCTATAAATGCAAGTCGTATGCGTTTATAAAGTTCATTAAAATAATAATGGTACATTAGGGTACTTATTACGAACACGGATGAAACCGCTGGGCGCAGCTAGTTCTATTATAACACCAACATGCGGGGTAGAAATGGGAGAACAGATTCCCATCTGTCCCCCCCGCCCGCCGTGACAACTGAGAAACATAATTCCCATTTGTCCCCTTTAGCCAGCTTTCAAAGGGACAGTCGCCACGAATTGTCGCCCCGGGGACAACTGGGGAAAAATTCCTAGTTGTCCCTCCGGGGAACAGGGCTAGAGGGGACAACTAGGAATAATCGGACTATACAAGTTTTGAAGATACAAAACAAACAACTTGCAAATTATTAAATAAATATTATTGCACGACATATACAGACAGCGCAATCTAGCTCCAAACTAAGCACTGGGCTTGTACTAGGGGTATTAGACCACGAATATAATACATATTATACCTCTTTTTTTTTGTAAATACATACATATTATACATAGAAAGACACCCAGATCAGATACAAATATTTATTTTTAAGCATAAATATTTGCACCCGACGGGAATCGAATCCGCAGCCTTCCGTATTGCAGCCAGGCCCGCTAGGAGTAATAGTGTTCCGTGAGCCAGGCGGTCGCCCGACGCACCAATGAGGTCGTATTATAAAATACTTGACACTGGCTACTTTCCAAACGACCATAATCGGTTTACAACCTATGAAAAAATAAATAACAGTTTTGATTTCGCGCGCCTGGGCGCTAGATCAAAAAAGTTGCGATGTTCGAAAGTGCATACGTGTGCGTGTGACTCGTGGATGTAGGGGTAAGTGGGCGGGCCGTTCATGACTAATTTTTTATTGGAGCTTCGTCTTAAGGCACACACGTAATAAAAAGTATGAAAAGGTAGAAATCTTACTAATATTATAAACGCAAAAGTTTGTAGGAAAGTATAAATATAAATATTGCACGACATTACACATAGCGCTATCTAGCCCCAAACTAAGCACTAGGCTTTTACTATGGGTACTTGACAACGGATATACTACATTATATACTTTTTTTGTAAATATAGTATTCATACGATACATAGTGTACACCCAGAACCAGAAACAAACATTTATGGTCAGCAGAAATATTTGTTCCCGAGGGGAATCGAATCAGCAAACTTCCGCGTCGCAGTCCGGGCGCCTGCCACAGAGGCCGTCGTCGGCATGAATCTGACTTTGTTACTCTTTCACACAAAAACTACTGAACCGATTGCGATTAAACTTCGAATATAGGTAGCTGGATACCGAGAATGATACATACCGAGAATTTTATTCCGATATTCCCGCGGGATCGAGACTTGCGCGGGTGAAACCACGGGGCGCAGCTAATGAAATATATACGGCCTAACCTCTTAAATTAGAAAACATGTGTGTTAAATATACGATTAAAAATCATAATATAAACAACTGGTGTTTTTATATAGTCTAGTAAAATTTTCATACGAATGTATGTATGGGTCGCGTGAACTCGCGTGTGAAGAAGGTAGGGAGTATATTATCAGAAACTAGTCCTTTAGAAAATAGTACAGTAACTAGAAAGCTAACTTCGTCAAAAAACGGTTCAGCTTAATGTTAGAGAGACCCCAGTCTGCCCTTTTCTCACTTTAGTGGTCTTCCGTTAGTTAGATAAGGCTGGATCAAAATGGGTTCAACAGGACCGATATATCAAAGCAAAAACTACCTTAACCTTAGAGAACATGATTAAAATTGATATTTCAAATTTGTCAAGTGCACAGTCTTCTATGAGCGAAGACGACGATGTAACATGTCTCTGCAAAAAATAGAGATTATTCGATTTTTGACAAGGTTGCGTTCGGCGCTTGAGGTCACAAGCTATTCATCAGGCCAACACCACAAACAAGGCTTAATTTACTGCCTAATAATTAGGTGATACTTACTTACTGAGACCCTCCTCCTCCAAGTCCCTAGCTCCGACTCTAGTTTCTACAATAAATCCTTTTCTTTTCAATCTGTCATTCTCTGGAATTCCTTACCCCAATATATTCGTTCCGCTAAGTCCTTGCCCATTTTCAAGACTATGTTGACTGATCACTACATGAATACTGCTTGATCAAATATTGTACCTGCCTACTTTATTAATTTATTCATTTTCTTTATATAATTTTTTTTATTTGTATGTATCTTGTTTAGTTTTATTTGTTGTATCTTATTTAGTAAATCGAATACTGTTGTAAATATAACGTATCTATATTATATTCACTTATAAATTTTATTCTTATATGTATTTATATTTGTTATTTTAGTGTATATTATTAATCTATTTAAGTAACTATTTCACCTATTTAAGCTATGTTAATATTCTGTATCTGTCTGCCTACCACACAAACTTTATTAACCTTCTCCATCCAAAGGTTGCCTGGAAGAAATCGCTTTTAGCGATAAGGTCGCCCATTTGTACAACTTATACTTTTAAGCTTTCTGTGTATTTCTCTTACTTTAAATGTAAACTGATTGTATTGTTGTTGGTTGTGCAAATAAAGTATTAATCTATCTATCTATCTATCTACTTACTAATAATTATTTCTTAAAATCACTTAACACACATTTCAATTGGTAATCAGCAAACATTTGATTAGTTGATTAATGTCACAATTTAACGTTATGGTACGATCTTAAATGGATTTGTTTCTTACCAACGTGTCGCCTTAACATATTTTCCGGTTTTTAAATAGTATGTGAATAATCAATTCAAATAAAATAATACTTCCATATAAACATCAGTATTTTGCTATCATTGTACGACGTAAACCGTATTTAATTGTTTAGTCACGACTTTAAAACAATTATAAATAACTGAAAAAAAAAACTGTAGCTTTTCTTTCAATATTAAATAATATTACATTGATATTTGGCATTCTAGAACTAAAATTTAAAAATAAAAGTGTAAACGCATCGACTTTCTACTGCCTTCGGTCGGTCACCTGCCCGATTCTGTAAGAGAAAATCGTTTAGATTTTTCAGTCATTTTACTCCTTTAATGCGAGCTTTTCACAGATGATTTTCATAAAAGTGCTTCTACCAAAGCGGAGACGAGCGAAGTGAGCGAGTTGAAAGAGTCACGAACGAGGTTAGTACGTTGAGCACGTTTCCGACGGACTCTGCACGAAACCCGCTAAATTAACTAGTTTTATTATATTGCAAAATAGCAATGCAGAGTGGAGCAAGCGAGTAAAACGGAGTCCGCTAAGTATGCTCTTGAAAACTAGTTTTGAACGGACTCGTAACGTAACTTTTAATATATTTATTACCAATATTCAAATAATCATAGACCTGTTTTTAAAAGAAAAAACGCCTAGAGCAGGCTTAAGCACTCATAAATAAAATTATAATTGAATATCTACGCTAGAATCAGGGGCTCGATTCGGTTAGGACATAGCATGCTGAATGCCGGCGGAATGCAGGCGTCGTGCATGAGATGTACGTTAATTCGTATTCTGTAAGTGTTATTTTACTTAATTAGGTACTACTTAATTAGTTAAGTAGCCTTCAAAATTAAGGGCTACTTAATTATTTAAACAGCTCCCCTTGTTCCTCAGCCAATCAGTATTAAAAGAAGTTATAGAATAGCTATTATTTTTACTCCTGCAACAAATCGACTTCTGCAATGCTCATGCATCCCGCATGTTTGTCGCATGCTATGTTTTTAGAGAATCAGGGCCTTGATATATACATTATTATACAATTTGTAACAGGGAGACCCCTTTAATCCGAAGTCCAGGGCTTGCGGGTGATGTCCTGAATCCTTTGGTAAAAACCGCATCTAAATAGTTCTCACGGTTTAAGAGTTATTCAGTTTCAAAGTTCACGCAAAAAACCTAGGAATCACTTAGTGATGCAACCCTAATAGCGGCTGTTGAACTAGAAAATCAGCTGTTTCGCATAAAAGCGGAATCACAGGACGATTACATTTACGTTTTAAGATGCATTTAGAAGGGTTCCTAGATGCGTTTTAAACGAGTTGCTAACGTCATCATTTTTAGACGATACTATACCTACTCCTACGGTTAAAGTACCTACTAAAGATATTCGCCCACCATAACGGAGCATAATATTACTAAAACCGTAACCGTTCAATTTTTTTTGCGGTAGAGGTTGGTACCTATTTTGCTTTTTTGTCGTTGGCTACTTAGCTCGTGATGTTAACGTGTCCCCTTTTTCGTTCCTTTACTACTAGTGAGCGGAGAGAACTGCTTGACCTACACGGTTAAGTACTAAGTTCCTTTCAGCAGTGCTAAAATACTAATCTTTGCCAATGTTAAAAACTGATGTACCTACCTAAGGGAATTCATAACGTAAGTGCTAATTGGATTGGCTTCCAGTCGTATACATACTTACCACGGACTGTGCCGGGGATTTACCCAAAAATAGATAAAATTTGGAATATGAAAGCAAGGTTCCGTATAATAAAATAATATCTTAATAAAATGTTTAGATACCTTGTGAGAGAGCATCCTGTGTGTCGTGTCGGGCGAACGCCCGACTGCAATGCAGAAGGCTGCGGGTTCGATTCCCGCCGGGTACAAATATTTATGTTTAACAATAAACAAAAATAATTAATACAATAATATTTCTACCTGGTTTGGGTATCTTTCTGTGTATAAATTATAAGATGTATTGATTTACAAAAAAAAAATTTGTGTGTAATTTTCCATTGTTTAGTACCCATAGTACAAGCCCAGTGCTTAGTTTGGGGCTAGATTGCGCTTGTGTAAGGTTGTGCAATATTTATTTATTATTAACACGATTAAACATTAAACTTAAACTTATTAAACTCCTAGTTACGTAATAATGGGTACCCTTAATTACTAGTACCCACTAATCTCTAGGTACCCTTAGGAATTAGTGTTCGACGAATATGCACTTACGTTTTAAATACAGAAATCAGTGATGTTTTTTAAGTATGGTAGGTAATGGGTTTGACTGCTGTTCTGTGGAACCTTAAACTTCGTGTACCGCACGCGCGGGCGGCGTCCTTTGCCGCGCGCCGCCAAGCGGCTCTTTGGCGGTAGCCAAGACGCCGCTTGTCTATCATTCGCGGGCGGCGCTCTTTGACTCCTATGTCCTTTTTGCCGACGATTCGTGTCATTGGTCGACGGCGCCGCCAAAGAAGCCGCCCGTCTCGAGCTGCGTTATGATTCGACGGAAGCCATTTTTGAAAAACCGCCCAAAAAGGAAGGTAACTTTTACGTTTTAAAGTATATCGATACTTGTCGATATTTTCAATAACTTAAATTTTTTGACCGAGTGAACGAAGCATCTCTGGTTCAAAACTGGCAAAATTTGCGTTTATCTGTCAGTTTGTGGGTTTGTTGCTACTTCTCTACAGGTCGCATTTTTAAACTGAATGCAGTTCTACAAGTATGTAGATTTTTTTGTCATGTTGACTTTTTGATCGAAAGGTGTGCCTCTAAGGGACAAAAAAACTTAAATACCTTTTATCGCTGTATGAAATTCAATACCTAAGTCTATTTTATTTAAAAGAAATCAACATAAAAAAATGGTGATTTGATGAAAATGTTTAGAGTGATGAACAGAATAGTTCCTTAAAATGATGCAAGTAACGTAATTACTAAGATTTGGAAGTACTTACCATAGTATTTACCTTACTTTTGGACTAGTAGTAGTTGAACGGAAATGCTTCTCAAAACGATGTATTCAATTCAATTGTTTATCAATTAGGTAGGTACTAAAAGATAGCTCAACCGATTGAGATGATTATTTTTTTTAATGGAAAGGTGCTCGGTACCCACTATTTACCTCTCGTGGGTGCTGGAGCACCCGAGCATCCACGGACTCGGCGACCCTGAGCCTGGTTATTAATTTGTACCTATGTCCACATGTGGTAGGTAAGATAGCTAGGTAAGTATCCGGCGCACGACGCGGGGCGGGAGCACCGCACAGGTGTCACTCAACGCCTCAGAATAGGTACATATGAGATTGCGCAGCGCATGTAGTTAGTTATACGTATCTTTCTAGGGTTGTCACGTCATGCAACGAATTCTTGAATTATTTTTTTTGTATGAAAATATTTACATAAGCTTTTCTAAATTATTATTTCAAAGCCGTGACCTTCCGAGCACGAAACGAAAGCCTGGCGAGTACTACTGGGCTAGCCTGTTACACGTTGTATATAATGTTACAGGATGAATCATTTCGATAGTGATACGCATATCAATTATATACGAACAAATGATTTTACATCTTACTAATATTATAAACACGAAAGTTTATATGTATGTATGAATGTGATTTTGTTACTCAATCACGCAAAAACTATTGAACTGATTGCGATGAAACTTGGAATATAAGTAGCTGGAAACCTGGAATTACTTTTTATCCGAGAACGGGACTTACGCGGGTGAAATTATTATGCTATATTAATATTTATAATTATACCTTCGCCTGGAATACAAAAAAAAGGATTAAAATGATTGGAAATGGTTTCTACTCGGTTTATCTTACAGAATCGGGCGAGTGTATAGGTTGCGGGTTTTTTTATTCTACGCTTTTTTACCACAGAATATAGGCCCTTACCATGATCCTATTTTTGCAGTAAGTACTACCTAAATATTTGAACCTAAATCTAAATCATTCAGCTTAAATAGTTTTATTAAAAAACATGAAATCCAACAAAAAAAATGGTGTGATATTTTAAAGTACTCGGTTTTTTTAAGCGTAAGATTAACGAGAAAAGTAAGGGAAGGGCCATAGTCTAGGTAAAGTTACAGAGAAATTCGCGACGCTGTGTCGACGCAACGCATTAAAGCAGATTAAATTGACAACCTCTGTGGCGCGTCGGGCGAACGCTTGGCTGCAATACAGGTTGCGGGTTCGATTCCCGCTGAGTGCAAATATTTATGCTTAAAAATAAATATTTGTATCTGGTCTGGGCGTATTTCTATGTATATTATGTATGTATTTACATAAGAAAAATAAATATAAGTAGTATATCCGTTGTCTAGCCACCGTAACACAAGCTTAGCAGCTTACTACGGGGCTACATGGCGCTGTGTGTTCGTCACAGGATTTATTTATTATTTATTATTCATTTATACTACTTAACTCAAATTTCACAAGCACAGAAAAAAAGAAAAATACAATAATATAAATAAATACATAGCAACAAAATTAAGGAATTGGTAATTGGTATACATAAACAATATTATTGTGAAACAATATCAAAGTAAAATATTGTTTTTTAACCTTCACAATGTCTTCAAAGTGGATAACGCCTAGTGTCAAACAGGTAAGTAATTATTTTAAATATATTAACATAATAAATCTTATCTTACTTCTTAATAAACGACGCGAAAGTTTGTATATTATATATGTATGTCTGTATGTGAGTTTGTTACTCTTTCACTCAAAAACTTCAGAACCGATTGCGATGAAACTTGGAATATAGGGAGCTGAAGACCTGGAATAACGCATAGGCTACTTTTATCCTGATATTCCCGCGGGAACGGGACTTACGCGGGTGAAACCACGGGGTGCAGCTAGTAATCTATAATTCGAACAGGAGCAATCAATAAATTATTTGAATGGATTCTTGAATTTCGACTCGATTGAATATGCATCCGTGGCCAAATTGGAAAAGGCGTTGGGACGGATCCCCAGAGATGCAGGTTCAAGTCCTGTCGGGTGCGAAATTTTTGGAAAGCATTTCTTTCCTTCTTGAATAAATTCTTTCATTTCAAAGTCACTAAGTCAACCTTTGAGTTACATATATTTATTTACCCAACAGAACCAACTACTGTTCCTTATAAGGACACCAACACTCCTCACATACCGCCCAATGTACCTGCGTTATCTATAAATTTACCAATTTTTAACAAAGGTTTTCAAAATTCTCACAATGTAAGTATATACATTACATTATATACATTATTTTTTCAGATTTGGGTATCATTACCAACGTTATTGAACAAGGCAGGTATAGGCATGATGCAAGGATCCATGTCATGTCTACACGCAGATATGCAATCACCAAATGCCACCATTAAGATGGACATACACACTGCTAGTTGGTTAGGTAAGTAGTACAAGAGAATATAAGCACTACGTTTGCGTCGTACTTCATTGCACCCAACAGAAGCTCTGTAAAGAGGTATTTTTTCTACGTTTTTGCAGCATTTTCCATGGATGCTCCGCTGTTATTGATCGTAGCGTGACGTTATAATATATATAGCCTATAATTTAGAGTGCCTTTTGCGCAAAGTGTAAGCAGATGCTCTATACATAGATATTCAAATGTTGAGGTTGAATAGTGATTATTACATTTCACCATAATTATTACTAGAATAAATTCTAACGAGAGAAACAGTCAATTCCTGTAACCCTAGGTTTCGTCGTTTTTCTCATTTTTGACTGTTCATACCGGTGCTTACAGTTCATACTCGCATACGAGCGCTCTAAAGACCTATAACCTTCCCCGAATAATGGATTATAAAACACAAAAACAATTTTTTAATTCGGACCATATAGTTTCTGAGATTAGCGCATTCAAACCATCGACCTCAGAACACACCTAAAGCCGCGATCCGATTTATTTTAATGCACTGCAGTGTATCCAAAAACTAAACGTACCGCCCGCGCCATTCCCACCCGCGTAATGTTGGAAAGTCTGGAGAACTCCTACTTTTTGGGTTAAAATATTTTTGAAGTTAAACCAGCACTTGTCAAAAGTATGTTGACGCCTCGACAGCGACCACTAGTAACTTCAATAGAAGACTTCACCTGCACAGTGTAGTTTTTGTGTCATCAATGTCGGTATGGCAATGTAGTACGGCAACAATGCTATTAATATAAATAATACAATTGAAACCGGATAATCAAATGGTCAATTTTAACGAAAAAGAAGAAAAACTAAACTTTTAATTATTTATTTTCAGCTTCATCTCTCGGAATAGGAGGTATAATTGGGCTTCCTGTAGTCGCCATAATAATGCACAGATTTGGCAGAAGAATAACATTCTTCGTACTAACAATCCCCGGGGCAGTTGGGATGATTCTCATCGGCTCCACTTCTCAAGTACACCTCATGTTCTTAGGAAGAGTGTTAAGTGGTTTCTGTGCAGCCAGCACCAGCACCTTAGGAGCGGTCGTTATTGGGGAATACACCAGCCCTGAAAACCGCGGCATGTTGCTCAATACAAAGACTACTTGTCTAAACATTGGGGGTCTAATCTGCTATATACTTGGCCATTTCTATAATTGGAGAATCGTGTCTCTAGTATCAGCTACACCTTTTGTTTTATCTCTTCTCATCACATATACATGGCCAGAAAGTCCCTCCTGGTTAGCAGAAAACCAGAAATTCGAGAGAAGCGAAAAAGCTTTCTACTGGTTGAGAGGTAAATCAGAAGAAACGACAAGAGAAATCAAAAAACTTCATCAAAGACAAAAACTTAATCAAGATAAAACCTTATCGGAGAAGTTTGTTGAATTTTTGACTAAATTCAAAAAGAAAAACTTCTTAAAACCAGCTTTTATTATAGTGATAGCTTGTTTTCTTTTAGAGGCCAGTGGAAGGCATATATTTCCCACATACGCGATTGCACTCGTCGAAGACATGACTTCTGGGAACGCAAATCCATTTTATTATAACATTACAATTAATGTTCTGATAGTTATAAGTGGAACTATATCTGCTGTATTAATTAAAACTATCGGTGTCCGAAAATTATTATTTATAACAGGTTCTGCTACGGTGATAGTGCTATTCTTAGCTTGTCTTTTTCAATATTTAATGTCTACTGATATAATATCCAATAGCTACGCTTGGTTACCATTGTTTTTGTATGTAGCTTTCTTTTTTCTTTCTAATTTAGGCTGTACAACTATTCCTTTAGCATTGGTAGGAGAAATATTTCCATTGGAACACAGAGCGTTTGGTTCTACTATAGGCGGGTATTGCATATGTATATTTCTTGCAATATCATTAAAAATTGTACCATATATGATTAAACAATTTATGATATATGGTACATTTGCTATTTTAGGTATTTGTTTAGCAATGTGTTTGATAATTTTGTATTTTTTGGTTCCTGAAACGAAGAATAGGACTTTGCAAGAGATTGAAGATTTTTGGAAATATGGAAACTTTAGAGATGGCGAAAATATTAAAAATGATGAGAATAATTTAGAAAAGGAATGTGATAAAAATGTCCCATTACTGTGTCCCACTACAGTGGTTTCTGTTCAGAAAGAAGATCAATAAAAAAATCTGTTTATAGGTACAGTCTAAATCTAGTATTATAGCTTGGAACATAGAAAACTAACAACAGATTAAACAAAATTCTTCACCAGGGAGAGTAGGTACACATATTTTTATCACGTTGTCGAGAAGTGAACCCAAAATCTTGTGCGTCGCAAACGGGTATCTCACCGTTTCATACACATGGCCAAATAAAACATAGAACAATGGAAAAATAAGGTACAAATTAATCAAGTTTTAAGTGTAATAATACAATATTATATTATTATTTTTATATTAGTTACAGTATATTATTATCATAACTACATGTAGTCCAGTATAATTATACATCTCTGTATGCGTTAAATCCGATAGCTGTGCTTTTTTGCAGACTTGTTTAGAATAGTGGCGTAATGAATTATCTAAGTTTGTGACCTCGAGCGCCGAACATAACTATGTTAAAAAATGAAAACCGCGAAAATTTCGAGCATTTTTAAAATTTTGGCGATTAACCCTAAAGGACTAGTTTTTGAGAGAACGTTTTCAGGTTTAGAGAGTAGACAAAATTTGCTGCAAAATGAGACTAGAATTGCCTGTTTAGATACAATAGTTTTTGAGATTAAGCATTGATGCTGCCTCCACTCTCTAAACAACATATCCCGTTTTTGGCTTAGTCGGGTGAAATTGGCATCAATCCATGGTGGTTTAAAGCGTTACGTATTAACACTACGTATTTTCAAAAGTCGTAGAACAAAAGGTATTCGTTTAGACGTCTAGAACAACCCCCTTTCGGCTTACAAGGGCATACCCGTTACAAATTGTATATTATTGTTTTATAATAGTGTGTATTGATTAGAATAGAAGTGAGGTAGGTGGCGCGGGCGTAGCACCATCGGCTAACCGACTCGATTCTCGCCTTTTAAGAAAAATAAATGGTGGGGCGCCGCGGCTAGCGCCGAAGACTCGCTTTAATTTAGAATATCGATCTTTTAACATTGGAATAAGATAATACTAATTAAAAATATACTTACAAGTACCTATAACGTGTTTCAGATCTATACACCACCCTGTAGGTCATTTACATTTTAGAAATCGTCGTATTGTTTTAGTTAGACGATTAAAAATAAAAAAACAAATGACGATCGAAACATGAAACTACTGCGCATGAGACGCGGCTTGATGGTGTTCTGTTTTAAGGAGTCTATCGAATCGGATGTAGTTAATTAGTGTTTTTTTTGTTGATGTTGTACTTCGACTGCGCAATTTTAAATTATATAACACTAGCTGCGCCCGCGGTCCCTAGGGAACGGGACGGGTGCGTCCCGTTCCCGCGGGATAAAAAGTAACTTATGTCTTATTCCAGGTTTTCAGCTACCTATATTCCAAGTTTCATCGCTATCGGTTCAGTAGTTTTGCGTGAAAGAGTAACAAACTCACATACATACATACAAACTTTCGCGTTTATAATATTAGACAGAAAGATAAGTCGGTTGCACTGTATGTAGGTAACCATAACCATAACCACACTTACCATAAGTTTAAGCTACTTAGTCCTTTTTGGAATTTATTTTTATTTTGGTCAAGTACAGTCAGAAAATAACTGAGGGTAAGTATTTTTTATGGTTTTTTTTTCAATAATGGTTCAGTAATAATTTATTATGCTTGCTAAGGCTTGATATCAGTAACCATTCCGAAGTCTTAGTAATTTCATGTAAAATTACTAAAAACTGCTGAACCGTAATTAATGAATTAAAATATTATGCACCTGGTACCCTAAGTCCTTTGCTATCCGTACCTACTTACCTACATAGATATTTTACTAATGGGCACCAACTATTAGATAACACTTTTTAAACTTACCTACACGATTTCTGTTCATTATTATTATTAGAATTTCGGGTCTAAATTGCGTTAGTACAAGTATTTTAAATTTAATTTATGTATAAATTTAAAATAACCTCGAAGTTCCGGCAAACGGGTTACACCAGCCGTGGTCACGTGAAGAAAAATATACAATTACTAGCTGCGCCCCGCGGTTTCACCCGCGCAAGTTGCGAACCCGCGTTGTTCGAACACCTACCTACCGCAATGCAATAATTCACACTTAAACGGTCGCCCATTGAAGTACTGTTGTAGCCAGGCGCTACCGCGCCTGGCATCATCAGTGCTTCCCTGGTCGTCCGTTTAAGTGTGGAGTTTTGCACTGCGGTAGGTAGGTGAAGTAAGGTAAAGTTTGTTTTTCATCAGTAAGTGACGATAACTATGACGAAGGACGACGATGCCGATGGATGACGATGACGATGATGATGATGCCACTCTACATCACTTACCCTACCCCTGTGTCGATTTTCATTCATTGAATAGTTATCACCCGCGTAAGTCCCGATCCTCCGGGATTTTCGGGATCAAAAGTATCCTATGTTACTCTCCATCATTTAAACTATCCCTATGCAAATTTTCATCCAATAAATAGTTATCACCCGCGTAAGTCCCGATCCCGCGGGATTTTCGGGATCAAAAGTATCCTTTATTACTCTCCATCATTTAAACTATCCCTATGCAAATTTTCATTTAATAAATAGTTATCACCCGCGAAAGTCCCGATCCCGCAGGATTTTCGGGATAAAATCCCGCGGGGTTTACGGGATCATAAGTATCCTATGTTACTCTCCATCATTTAAACCATCCCTATTCAAATTTTCATCTAATAAATAGTTATCACCCGCGTAAGTCCCGATCCCGCGGGATTTTCGGAATCAAAAGTATCCTATGTTACTCTCCATCATTTAAACTATCCCTATGCAAATTTTCATCCAAATCGGTCGAGCCGTTTGACCGTGAAGAGGGAACAAACAAACAAACAAACAGATTTTCGGATTTATAATAGACTAGCTTCTGCCCGCGGCTTCGCCCGCATTTAGTAAATAGTACTGTTGTCTGCTGTTTGTGTATCAATAATTATGTCTATCGATTAAGATAATATGAAGGTTAAAATTGGATGCAAAATCAGCATAGGATCAGGATATGATCGGCATAGGATCAGCATAGGTTGAGCCTAGGTTCAACATAGGATCAGCATAGGTTCTGCATAGGATCAACCTAGGTTCAACATATGATCGGCATAGGATCAGCATAGAATCGGCATAGGTTCAACATAGGATTAGCATAGGTTCAACATAGGTTCAGCATAGGATCAGCATAGGATCAGCCTAGGTACAGCATAGGATCAGCCTAGGTTCAACATAGGTTCGCCATAGGATCAGCATGGGTTCAGCATAGGATCGACATCGGATCAGCTTTTGTTTTTTTTTATTTATATTTTTATTGTAAATGTTTCTTTTGGTATGTACAATAAAGTTTTATCTTATCTCATCTTATGATCAGCATAGGTTCAGCATTGGATCAGCATAGGTTCAACATAAGATCAGCATAGGATCGGCATAGGATCAACATAGGTTCAGCATAGGTTTAACATAGAATCAGCATAGGATCAGCCTTGGTTAAACATAGAATCGGCATAGGATCAGCATAGTTTCCATCACCATTGTTTATCTGTACCATCTGTATCAGCATAGTATCGGAATAGAATCAGGATAGGTTCAGGGTACTGTATGTACAAAACTGTAGGTAGGTATGTATACCAATTCTCTTGAATAAAAAGTTTAAACCAAAATTTGTCCCCCCTCCCCTTTTCGGGGGGCGGTTAGATTCCCCTTAACCGGAAAATGAGAGCCAGAACCGCAATTGGAACTCGAAAACAAATTTTAAAAAAATATGCTATAGATACCTTTATCCCCAATTGAACACCCTTAAGGGATGACTTTAAAAAAATACTTTTAAGTTCTTCACCTACGGCTACATAGCAATTTCTGTGTTAAATTTCAAGTTTGTAGGTCAAGCGGTGAGCCAATTTTCATAGAGATTTTCTTCCCCAATTTAACACCCTTAGGGGATGAATTTCTAAAAAAAAATAGGTGCTTCCCCTACGTCCCTACAGCAATATTCGTAATTAATTTTAAGTTTGTAGGTGAAGCGGTAAACCAATTCCCATACAAACTTTCATCCCCAATTTAACACCCTTAGGGACTGAATTTCTAAAAAAAACTTTTTAGTGCTTCATCTATGACCCCACAGAAATCTATGTGTTAAATTTCAAGTTTGTAGGTCAAGCGGCTTGGAAGTTGCATACAAAGGTTTTCCCCCCCCTTTCCCCCCCTTAGAGGTAGAATTTCGGAATATCCTTTCTTATCTGACGCCTTCATCACATAACGGACACACCCTCCAAATTTCAGCACTCTACTACCAGCGGTTTAGGCTGTGCGTTGATCCCTCAGTCACTCAGGACAAAGAGTTTTATATATATAGAATAGTAGGATACTTAATCAACTTAAACGCGAAAGTTTGCATGTATGTATATTGTACTCAACCACGCAAAAACTACAGAAGCGTTTGCGATGAAACTTGTAATCATCGTCAACTTGAAACTATTTATATATGAAATAATATTAGTGGAATGTAGCGTCCCCACCGACCCACCTTTCGGTATAGCAGGGGGGGGGAGGGAGGGCTGCTGTACCCGAACGAACACCCCGAAAGTCGACGTCGAAGATCGAGTTTAAGTCTGCTTTTCCACCAGATGTCTGCTATGCAGCTAGCATAGCTGCGAAGATGTGAAATCTACGCTACGAAAATACGCTAAGCTATGTGCACCAATGAATATGATTGGTGGATATCAAAGGCATCCATAGCATCATAGCATAGCACATCTCTGGTGGAAAAGCAGTCTAAGACTGATCTAGCCCCCAATGATGTACTGGTTCTCATGAAGGAGAGTAGCCTCGTGCCCAAGGACACTACCTGCCAGTTGACCGCGCAAGCTCCGTAAGTACATATGAACAACTGGTGATAAAACATATTTTGAACAACTGGTATTTTTATTAGAGTCTAGTAAAATTATCGTGCAAATGTATAGGATCGTATGCGTTAAATCCAGTAGCTGTGATTTTTGCAGGCTTGTTTATGATGTTGGTCTAATGAATAATCCCAGTTTGTGACCCCGAGCGCCGACCACAACTATGTCAAAAATCGAAAAAACTGCGAAAATATTGATCATTTTAAATTTTTTGGTTATTATAACATTAAAGGACTAGTTTTTGATAGTATGTCGCCTTTGGGTGAATCAGTCGTAGTCAAGCTGGTCTTATTTGGCTATTTCCCTGATCTCGTAGCTTAAATATAAAGTTAAAGTTTTGTATGTATGTTTTTTTTCTGTATGTTTCCGCAATTAGCCCTACTACTGGGCCTTTGTGCGTGATTTTAAGCCGTGGTTTTCCTCACGATGTTTTCCTTCACCGTAAGAGCGATATTTATAGCGCACACATTTTTTTCTTAAAGAATAAGACATTGGTGCGCGGCCGGGATTCGAAATCACAACCTTCGGAATAAAAGTCGGGGTAACTACTACTAGACCAACACCGCTCTTAGCTTAAGAATACCTAAAGGTAAAAAAACCTAAAACCGTTCGACACATCTTGGAGCTTTAAAAATGGTGGATGCGGTCGGGTGGGACTCCTTATAAAAGGTAAAGTATAATATAATAAATAGTGTAGTGTTATTTACATCATTGGTTGTTTAAAAATAATTATGTTCGGTAAGTATTTAATCTTTATGTTATTTGAAGTCCCACCCGTTTCCATCCACCATTTTTTAGACTCCTAGATGCGTCGAACGATTTTTAAGATTTCTTTACCTTTAGGTATTTCTAAGCTACGAGATCAGAGGAATAGCCAAATTCGACCAGCTTGACTACAACTGATTCACACCCGAGGCGAGTGTTGTTTATCTTGTTTTTTTATTTTTCGTTACAACCGCAGTCGGGTTTATTATTTAATTTAAATATTTTTTTAGTAGTATTTTAGACATCTCTCGAACAACGTCAGCGGCGGGATGAAAGTCCAATCACGATTGCTGCTGTGCTTGCAGACTAGTGAGCGTCAAATCCTGCCAACTCTTTATTCAATCGCAAGAAAGAGATGTTCTAGGACTGTGTCTCCGGCCATCATTTTGGGATTGAGGCCAACGAAGATATCCACCATCTGGACACAGAGTTCAAGTAATTGAAACCGTGATTGGAACTTCATCCCGTTGCTAGAGTTGTTCAAGTGATGTCTAAAATACTACTAAAATTGCAAACTTCAAAATACTGACAAATTTTGAAAGGCTTTATCTCAAAAACTATTAAGTCTACAGAGACAATTTTAGTCTCGTATTGTGGCAAATAAAGTCGATTTTATAAGTGCCCTGAGAAGGTAGTATCAGAAACTAGTCCTTTGGGGTTATAATCGCAAAAAAGTGTTTTTTTTTACATTTTTGGCAAGGTTGCATTCGCAAATAAGTCTGCAAAAATCAAATTTACCGGATTTAACGCAAACGCTGTTGTATAAATTTACTAGGCTAAATTAATTAGGTGATAATTATTTCTTGGATACGTTTTGTTAAGCGTATTTTTTTTAATAATTGTTTATTCAGTTGGTACTTAGCAAATATTACATTAGTTGATTAGTAGTTAAATTAGTTTAGTTTCACAATTTGACATTAATGTACAATCTTAAATGGATTTTTTTCTTACCGACTTGTCGCCTTAACGTGTTTATCGGTTTTTAAATAGTATGGTGCATAATAAAATTTAAATAACAATAGTATGTCCACATTATTATCAGTGATTTGCAAGCATTGTTCGACGTTAACTGTATTTAATTGTTTAGTTACGACTTTAAAACAATTATATGTATAGCTCAAAAAACAACAGTAGGCTTTTTTTTTCAATATTAATAGTATCACATTGATTTGTTGGCGTTCTAGTGAGAAAGAATTTTTTTTTTTTTTTTTTCTCTGTTTCATTTGCGATTAGCCTTATGGCTATAAGCAAATCTGCTGCACGTTTACAATGGTATGTTGCGCTAGTCCCCAGTGGGCATAGCACTATGATCTCTCTTGCATATTGCGATCCAGTATATGTTGACGAGCGAGTGCACTTGGAATCAGCAGATCCATGGCCAACTGATTAGGGTGGTGTACAAGTCGATTTTTGTATGACTGTTCTGCAATCGTGATTTCTTCCTGTACTGTTTTAATCTTTAAGTGTTCATGGACTTCCGTATTCCTAATAAACCAAGGCGTATTTCCTATAGATTTGAGGATGGAGTTTTGGAGTCTTTGTACTATGTTGACATTGCTTTTAGATGCAGAGCCCCAGAGTTGAATCCCGTATGTCCATATTGGTTGGATGACGGCTTTGTATACCAAAACTTTGTTTTCTAAGGATAATTTAGAAGTCCTTCCGAGCAGCCAGTACAAGTTTCTGAAGCGGTGGTTTGCTTCATCCCTTTTGGCTATGATATGGGTCCTCCACAACAGTTTTCTGTCCAAATGCATACCCAGGTACTTCACGCAGTCCTTGTGTGGCAGCTCACTAGTGCCTAATCTAACTGGAGGACAGTTACCGTGGTTTAGGGTAAACGTTATCTGAGTTGACTTTGAGGCACTGGCAGTTATTCTCCACTTTTCCAGCCACTGGTCAACTCTATTAAGTGCTAACTGCAGGTTGCTGCTGTTGGATTTTTATCGCTGGATAGTATAGCTGAGTCATCCGCAAAAGTAGCCATTAATGCCCCTGGGGTTTCAGGTATATCTGCTGTAAAAATAGCGTACAGCACTGGTCCAAGTACTGAGCCTTGGGGCACTCCTGCCTTAATTTCATGGAATTCCGAGTAACTATCGTCTTCTTTTACTTAAAACAATCTTTCTGAGAGATATGACTCTAAGATCCTGTAGTAGGTACGTGGCAACATTTGTTTTAATTTGTACAATAGTCCTTTGTGCCACACTCGGTCAAAGGCTTGTTGGATATCCAAGAACGCAGCGGCACAATATTCTCGTTTCTCTAGGGACTCCCTCACTTTATTGCACACTCTGTGAACCTGTTCAATTGTTGAGTGTTTCTTCATAAAACCAAATTGATGTTCAGGTATTGTTTTGTTTTCAATTAGCAGGGGTTTGAGTCGTTCCAGAATGATTTTTTCAAGCAGTTTCGAGACGATGGGCAACAGGCTGATGGGCCTGTAGGAGCTAGGATCATTTCTGCGACACCTTCCACTGTAGAGGTATATGACATATTCTGAGAGATGCGTTAAAAAGCATAGTTAGAAATACCAGTCCTTTTCTAGGCAGTTCCTGCAACACCTTCTTCGTAATAAGATCATAACCTGGCGCTTTTCCATTCTTCAACAACCGTATTTGCCTCATGATTTCCCGAGGTGAGACTGGTTTAGGAGGTAGATCCATTTGGAAATCCTGTTGTAGTACCTCGTTTATGTCCGACTCATCATTTGCAAAGCTTCTGGGTGAGTTTGGTGCAAAAACGGCAGCTAGATGCTTGGCGAACGTGTTAGCTTTATCTTTGCTAGTTCGAGCCCAATCGCCGTTTTTCAATTTTAAGGGTGGTTTTGATAGTTGTGGTTGGTTGTACTTTTTTGTGAACTTCCAAAGGGAGTAGTTGGTAGCTGTCATAGCCGTGAGGTTAGACAATTGTGTTTGTAGTGTTCTGTCATCTGCCTCTTTGATCAACTCTCGTAATTCTTTAGCTGCTCGATTTAGTTGTCTTTTGTCGTCAGCATGTCTGCTAATATGCCAGACTCTCCTAAAGCGACGTTTCTCCAGTATTTTTTCTTTGATTTCCTTTGGTAAGTCGTTGGGATAGTATAGTTTTTGTGTGTTTGGGGTACATCTCCAGCAAGCTTGCTGGATCATATTGATGAAGTATTTAGCAGCCGCTTCAAGCTCTTCCTCGGTTTTTAATTTAATTTTTAAATTTAGGTTGCTATCCAGGCTTCGGCGAAATTCATCCCAATCTGTGTCTTTATTGTAGAGTCGGTTTGTTGTGTCGTACGTTATGACAGTACTGCTCATAGTGAGAATTACTGGTACATGGCTTGAAGACGCATCAAGACAGGACTCAATTTTAAAGTAAAGATGCGATATCCCCTTTAAAATGAAGAAGTCTAGTATGTCTGGTCGTTTGTTACGGTCTGTAGGCCAGTTTGTTGGCTCATTGGTAGACAGTGTGCTTAGTTTTAGTGTGTCCAGGCACTTTTTGAGTTCTCTTCCTCGAGTAGTACATAATCTGGAACCCCATTGTGTGTGCTTAGAGTTCCAGTCTCCTCCAGCTATGTAGCGTTCCCCTAGGCTAGAAAAGTAGCGAGAGAAATCTTCATCTTTTATCGCCCATCTTGGTGGGCAATAGGCAGCTGATATCGTGCAGTGCCCCTTGTATCTTGTATTGCTACTGTAGCAGCTTGAATTTTCTCTGTGCGGTATTCCGGGAGAAGGTTATGTTTAATGTTCTTTTTAATTATTAAACCCGCTCCCGCGTGGCCAGTGCCGTCGGGGTGATTTGTAAGGTATACGTTGTAACCTGGGATTATAATGCGACTTTTGACCGTACAGTGGGTTTCTGATATAAGGACCACGTCTAAAGCATGTGTTTTTATTAGTAGCTCAACTTCACGTTTATTTGGACTAAGTCCATCAAGGTTCCAGGTTGCAATTTTTAGGGACATCATTTTAGGTGTTTGCTCATTAGGGTGGTCATAAGCCCTATCAAGGTACTTATCTGTTGTAAGAGTAGGTCTAGTTTTGCACTTTGTTTGATGAGTATATCTTCAATTATTGTTGTTGTCTGACTTTGCTTTAAGTCGCTTAGGTGGGGTTTTGGCTTCAATGTGTCTGCATATGAGCGTTTCCCAGGTTGGTTGTCTATTTTTGGGGATTGGGTCACAGGGTTTGTAAGAATAGTATTCATATGATTAGTGTCTAGATGCTGTGTCATCGGTTGGGGTGTAAGCTGCATGGGTCTTGTAATTTTTGTCTTCATTTTCCTTGCTAAAATCTCAGTATATACCGCACATCCTTTATAATTTGAGGGGTGATCGCCCAGACACAATGCACACTTTGCTGGAGTTGTACGATCTTTTTTAGGACATTCTGATGTTTTATGTCCTTCAGCACACTTCACGCAGCGATACGGCTTTAGACAGTTGTTCTTTGTATGTCCGTACTGTTGGCATCGGGTACACTGAACTATCGTTTTCCGTTTTATTGGGTCCTCAATTAATACAGTTGTATTGTAGATGCTACGTATATTCTTCACGTCTTTGTTCTTTGCGCTGGGCTCTAGATTAACGAAGAAAGTGTTTGTTGGTTGTTTGTCTGGTCCATACTTGGCATTTATTATTTCGCCTCTGACTTTGTTCTCAGTCTTTTCCACTTCTTCTGTGATTGCTTCAAGGGGTGTTGTGTGATGAAGGTTTTTTATTACAATTTTTTGTAATAAAAAACCTTCCTTTGTAATAAAAGCCCTTTTTTGTTTGTTTCCGTGATGGACATTTCTGTTTTATCGGATTCACTATTTGTGTCTACTGTTTTTGTAATACCTGTTCGGGTACTGGTGAACAAACTCGGGTGGAAGACTTGTTGCACTAGTTTTTTGTCGCTGTTGACGCTGTTTCCGTTGCCAGACGCATTAACACATGAAGGGGCCTGGCCGTCCACTCCCATCATGCCTTCTTTCCCAATACGCGAAATTTTGCTCCCCCCAAAATACGAGGAGCTGCCTGAGCTATGCTCAGGGAGGGATTCTCCAGTATCACTGGTACCCTCCTGGGGTAATCTGTTTTTAAAATTCGCATCCATGATTATTATTTTTCATTTTTGCTCATATCGGGAGCACCTACCTGTTGTATATGTGGTGACTGTCGCCTTCCTCGAGGTGTGAGCGCTGCCGTTGACCCGCTAGGGGTTCATCCGCCACCAACTCTTCTGCGTGTCCCAGCCTAGACCCACAGCACTGCCCGCGACCTCTGCTCCGAATATGTCAAAGAAGCCCGGGGCAGGAGTTTGATAACGGAGTGACCATCTCCGGCCTTGTGGTCCGCGGGAGGTATTTGATTTCCCTCCTACCTTATGGAGGTGTGACCCTCCATAGGGCACCCCCTATCCGCCACCTGGGGACGCGTCCTCTAGGGAATCAGGCTACCCCGAGAAAGAAAAATCAAAAGAAAAATAAACGCATCGACTTTTTACTGTTTTTTGTCATCAGTCACCGGCTCGATTCTGTGAGACAAAACCGTTTAGAAAACGTGTAGATAGATTCGACATGGTCCGCCAGCCATTTTACGCCTTTCTGCATGCGTTAAAAAATGAGTGATATATCGATTATACAAGTTGTAACAGGTAAGCCCTTTTAAGCCGAAAGGCGGTTGTTCTACACATCTAGGCGAACAACTTATGTTCTACGACTTTTGAAAATTCGAACTTTTTTTTTGAAATTTTTGCGGTTATGTTTCACTGAAAAAACAACTGCTTTTGAAAATAAAGGTAATTGAAGGTTTGATTATAGTAGACCAAACTAAATGAAAGGACAACATAAGGTCAATGACTTCGAACTCTAAGAAACAGCTGATCTTCAAGTAAACTTTACACTTTAAATTTTTGAAAAGTACTTCGAATTTTCAAAAGTCGTAGAACAAAAGTTGTTCGCCTAGACGTATAGAACAACCCCCTTTCGGCTTAAAAGGGCTTGCCCGTTACATCTTGTATTATAAACGCGAAAGTTTGTATGTATGTGACTTTGTTACTCAATCTCGCAAAAACTACTGAACCGATTGCGATGAAACTTGGAATGTAGGCAGCTGGAAACCTTTAATATCACATAGGCTACTTTTTATCCCGATAATCCCGCGGGAACGGGACTTACGTGGGTAAAACCGCGAAGCGCAGCCAGCATGCTATTAATGTTTATAATTTTACCTTCGCTTAGAATACCAAAATAGGATTAAAATGACTGGCGAATTGTTTTTAATGTATTTTTACGTACAGTTCACAGGTTTTTTTCGTGCAGAATCAGGCTTATGGGTGGTTGGGTTGCGGCCTTATTTATTCTGCGTTTTTAACCACAGAATATAGGCCCTTACCATGATTTCATTATTGCAAGACCTAAATAGGACCTAAATAGTTCAGCTGAAATAATTAAAAAACATCAAATTTAATAAAAGCCAACTTAAAAAAATAATATTTCTGTGATATTTTAAAGTAGGTAAGCGGGATATTTTTATTTAAAATTTATTTAATTTTTTTGAGCGACAAAATAACGAGAAAAAAGAAAATAAATAACGAGAAACGATCATGGTAACGACTATAGTCTAGGTATAGTCACAGAGAAATTTTCGACGCTATGTCGACGCAACTCATAAGGATGCTTTTCCACCAGAGATGTGTTTTATGCAGCTATGCTGCGAAGATGTGAAATCTACGCTTAGCTATGTGCACCAATGACAATATGATTGGTGGATATCAAACGCATCAATAGCATCACAGCATAGCCCATCTCTGATGGAAACCTGCACCGTGTGTATGGGAAATTATTCGAAACCACCTTCTAATACAGAATTAAATCATTGATAAGGAATTTGTATAAATAAACAATATTATTGTCAAACAATATCAAAGTAAAAATATTGTTTTATAAACTTTACAATGTCTTCAAAATGGATAACGCCTAGTGTTAAACAGGTGAGTATTTTTTTTTATTCTACCAATAGTACCTATAAATGCCATTTAGTATGTTTGTCTTTGTTTCCCTGAGAAGTAATTCAGGCAAAAACCCCTTAAGGGGCCGTAGTAGGCCCCTTAAGGGGTTTGTATGTTTCTAGGGTAAATTACTACAAAAGTTATTTGTAATAAAAGTTTTTGAAACCATATTTATTAAAGTCGAGGATATTTACTAACACGTGAATGTCGTGAAAACACGATTCCTGTCAATTTTCTCGATAGAAAAAAATTCCAAACTTACCTCTAAATTGTACAAATAAGTAATACAATAGGTATTACTCAGTCAATATTGTACGAAAACTAATAAAACTGTGTATAAGAACTAAACTTAGTTCAATACAGGCAGTGAATGTTTTGAATTTCAAGATTAACGTTTAGTTATCTTGAAACTAGCAATTGTTTGATTTTACGCAATAAAATTTTGCATAGTCGCATCTTACGTCCTTCACCTACACATCTGAAATTCGCTAGCTTTATCCCTGTCACGCTATTAGGGTTGTATAGGCCCTTAACCGATTGCGTTGAAATTTGGTATGCAAATAGCTAGAGATCGAACGGTATACTTATTCCCACGGGATTGGGACTTACGCAGGTAACACCGCGGGGCGCAGCTACTAAATGAGTAACTGCATGGGAACAGGATTGCTGAAAAGACCTCTAAACTTGAAAATTTAGTATTTTTTTTACATAATATTGATACATAAGTAATACCAGTAATAATAAACACCCATACCCTGAATTTCAAGCTGAAAGAGACATTTAGTAAATACTAGTCCCAAGCGCGGGCCTTCCTAAAAGGACAACTACCGAAGAAATTTTCTGTTTTTTTTTTTTTTACAAACAATTTCTATTATGCTAAGAAACTAGTGGTCTAGGGTCAATAGTTTCCGAGATATTGAAGTGTTAAGTTTGACAGCTGTCATCCAAAATGAAGATGTCGAAAAGCTTTATCACTTATGCTAAGAAACTAGTTTGTTGACAGTCTGTCATGTTTTGTGCCAATCACAGTAAATTTTCTAAATCTTTTTTTTTTACAAAAAAATTCTAAGTCCTAGTTGTCGTTTTCGGAAGTTGTCGTTCTCAGCCTGAGGGGCGTGAGCGTAATAAAACTAGCAACTTTCTAAGCGCAGTCGGGAGTTAAGGTGCTGATTTTAACTGCGGTCCAACCGCGCATCTTCCGTCGTAATCGGCATTGAAATCCCACTGCGCAAAGGAATAACCTGCGCGGTTCTAACCACAGCGTTAATTTGCATGTATTTGAAGGCGACGCCGTTCTCAACTGTCATTGAAACCGGCAGCTCAAGAGACCTCGCATTCAATAAAAGCTCAACTCGACGGTGCCGGCTTCAAATGCATGCAATTCTACGCTGCGCAGTGGGATTTCGATGCCTTTTAAAATTGCTCGGTATGGTACCTGGTTCGACTTCTTTCAATCCTTTTTTATGTTATAATACTAGCCAAGGCCTAAGGTTTCACCCGCTATAGGAATGTTTCCTTTAACCAGCCTTTAACTATAAATTGACCATAACATAGGTGTTCAAAATAAACAGTAACTTTTTAGAATATTAAAAAAATAATTGAACATATAAAAAACCGACTTCAAAAAGAAACAAAAAATAATTTAAAAAACAACAAAAAAAAAAAAGAATTGATAAAAATGACCAAAATAACCTCTACATAGGTACAGAGCCACCGACTAATTAATCTGTTTTATCATCTGAAGTCGGGCAGCCAAACTAAGTACAATATGGAACCAACCAGTAAAACTGCCCGACTTCAGATGATAAAACAGATTAATAAGTCGGTGGCTCTGTACCTATGTAGAGGTTATTTTGGTCATTTTTATCAATTCTTTTTTTTTTGGTTGTTTTTTAAATTATTTTTTGTTTCTTTTTGAAGTCGGTTTTTTAATTGTTAAATTATTTTTTTATTTTACCCTTTTTAGTATACTTACCTACCTAAAAATCAACAATATTGTTACCGTAATTTTCATTATTGAGGAGTTTGCTGATGAGAAGGTGGTTTCAGGTGCCCCATCAATCTGTACTTAGTTCTTTAAGGGTCTATTCTTTTTGGTAGAAGTCCAAAAATGAGTAATTTATTGAATTCTGGGATGCTATCCTGTCCATCATTCCGAAGATACTCATCAAATCCTTACCAAACTTTCATGAGACCACCTCGTAGCTTCCACCTTTCCATTAAAAAAAGAACTATATCAATCGGTTAAGCCATCTTCGTATAATCGATGAACAATTGAATTGAATACAGCGTTTTGAGGAGCATTCTCGGTCCTCACTTCGAAGATCCTCATCAGATCCTCATCAAATTTTTATGGGACCATCTCGAAGCTTCCACCTTTCCATTAAAAAAAGAATCATCTCAATCGGTCAAGCCATCTTCGAATAATCGATAAACAACTGGATTGATTAATGCGTTTTGAGGAGCATTTCCGTTCATCACTCCGAAGACCCTCATCAGATCCACATCAAATTTTTATGGAATCATCTTGGAGCTCCTACCTATCCATTAAAAAAGAATCATCTTAATCCGTCAATCCGTCTTCGAGTAATCGGTAAACAAACAAAAAAAAAAAAATTATACATACAGACGAATTGATAACCTCCTCCTTTTTTTTGAAGTCGGTTAAAAAAAGACGAAATACATCTTAGTCAACCTTGAAAAAGCTAACTGTAAAATTAGCGAAAGCTTCGGTACATTTAACAGTGCTGATAATAAATAAAACGCGAGTGTAACCCGGTAAATATTGTGTTTCATTAATTTAGGTAGTGACATTATTTTTTCAGATTTGGGTGTCATTATCAGCGTTATTATGCAAGACAGGTATAGGCATGATCAATGGTTCAATGGCATGTTTCCACGCAGATTTGCAATCACCAGATGCTACCATTAAGATGGACATACACACCGCTAGTTGGTTAGGTAAGGATCCTACAGGCATATTGAGATATTAGCTGCGCCCGCGATTCAATCGCGTAAGGTCCCGTTCCCGTCGCCGCGCACGCGTAGTACAAACGAATTTATTCACTACGTTTGCTTAGTACCTAAACACACCTATCCTTGTTACACTAGTGATTCTCCGCACGTACCCGAGCGGGACGAAATAGCGGGATAATTCAGGAGACGTCCTGCCTTGTGGTGGACACCCACTTGATTTATATTATCAGACTACGGTAGCCACAAACCCGAAGTGCAACGCGTATACGCGACAATAAAGGGGTATATTTTTCCCGTTTATGCATCCTTTTTCATGGAAGCTCTGCTCCTTATTAGTCGTAGTGTGATGTTGTATAGCCTATAACCTTTTCTCGATAAATGGACTATAAAACACAGAAATAATTTTTCAATTCAAACAATTAAACAATCAAATTCTTCAGCTTTATAATATTTGTATAGATATGTACGAATAGCTTCGCCTCGTGGTTTTACCCGCGTAAGTCCGGGTTGTAACTTATGTGTATTCCAGTCTCCAGCTACCTATAGGTACCTACTTATTCCAAGTTTCATCGCAATCGGTTAAGCGGTTTTTACTTGATTGAGTAACATACATACAAACTTTCAGTGAGTAGGAAGGAAGATAAAAAGTAACATTGATACTACTGATAAATAAAGAGTTTTTGAAATTTGCAAAAACTTTTAAGCCATGTGTCATTGAACATGGAGGAGGCTACGAAGCACTTTATAGTAATAAGCAGCACGCGTAATACGCTAGCTCCCACTCTGCAAATTTCCACACTTAAGCGGTGTGGCCCATTGAAGTTGTAACCGTGCAAGGCGAGCTTCTACTTACCATCACACCAATCTCCCAAGATTGGAGTTAACTTTGCTGAAAACAGAAGAAAGAACTATATTTTTAATTAATTATTTTCAGCTTCATCTCTCGGAATAGCAGGTATATTTGGGCTTCCTGTAGTCGCCATAATGATGCACAGATTTGGCAGAAGAATAACATTCTTTGCAGTAGCAATCCCCGGGGCAGTTGGGATGATTCTCGTCGGCTCCACTTCTCAAGTACACCTCATGTTCTTAGGAAGAGTGTTATGTGGTTTCTGTGCAGCCAGCACCAGCAGCTTAGGAGCGGTCGTTATTGGGGAATACACCAGCCCTGCAAACCGTGGCATGTTGCTCAATACAAAGACAACTTGTCTAAACATTGGGAGTCTCATCTGCTATATACTTGGTCATTTCTATAATTGGAGAATCGTGTCTCTAGTATCAGCTACACCTTATGTTTTATCTCTTTTCATCACATATACATGGCCAGAAAGCCCCTCCTGGTTAGCAGAAAACAAGAAATTCGAGAGAAGCGAACAAGCTTTCTATTGGTTGAGAGGTAAATCAGAAGAAACGACAAGAGAAATCAAAGAACTTCATCAAAGACAAAAACTAAATCAAGATAGAACCTTATCGGAGAAGTTTGTTGAATTTTTGACTAAATTCAAAAAGAAAAACTTCTTAAAACCAGCTTTTATTATAGTGATAGCTTGTTGTCTGTTGGAGGTCAGTGGAAGGCATATATTTACCACATACGCGATATTGCTCGTCGAAGATATGACTTCTGGGAACGCAAATCCATTTTATTATAACATTACAATTAATGTTCTGATAGTTATAAGTGGAACTATATCTGCTGTATTAATTAAAACTATCGGTGTACGAAAATTATTATTTATAACAGGTTCTGCTACTGTGATAGTGTTATTCTTAGCTTGTCTTCTTCAATATTTAGTGTCTACTGATGTAATATCCAATAGCTACGCTTGGTTACCATTGTTTTTGTATGTAGCTTTCTTTTTTCTTTCTAATTTAGGCTGTACAAGTGTTCCTTTAGCATTGGCAGGAGAAATATTTCCATTGGAACACAGAGCGTTTGGTTCTACTATAAGCGCATATTGCATATGTATATTTATTGCAATAGCATTAAAAATTGTACCATATATGATTAAACAATTTATGATATATGGTACATTTGCTATTTTAGGTGTTTTTATAGTTTTGTGTTTGATAATTTTGTATTTTTTGGTACCTGAAACGAGGAATAGAACTCTGCAAGAGATTGAAGATTTTTGGAATTATGGAAACTATAGATATGGCGAAAATATTAAAAATGATGAGGATGATAATTTAGAAAAGGAATGTGATAAAAATATCCCATTACTATGTCCCACTACAGTGGTTTCTGTTCAGAAAGAAGAACAATAAAAAATATATTTATAGGTACAGCCTAAATCCAGTATTATAGCTTGGAATAAAGAAATTACACAATAGATTGAACAAAAGTCTTCATCAGTCAGAGTACACAATATTTTTTTCACGAAGTCCTGAAATGAACCCACAATCTTGTTCGTAGCAAGCGGGTATCTCACCCTTTCAGATATATAGCCAAATAAATAAATAAAACATAATAATAAGGTACAAATTAATATATTGCAAATAACAATGGTGTAATCATTATTTAAATTTCACACTTAAGCATTGCTATCAGATAGAGGCAATATTTATAATATTAAGAAGTAACATAAGTAACAAAGTTGTTTGAACAGCTTGTTTTGCATAACATCCTGTTTTATTACATCACTGTGTTTTAATTAATTATTTTCTAATTATAGTATTTAAACTTATTACGTGTTGATTTTGAATTAGTTTATACTGATATTTCTTTTTTGTTTTTATTGCTCAAGGCATTTTAAACATAGAAATATTTTTAGCAAGGAAATATATTTCCAAAAAATCCCCATGACAGGATTCGAACCTGCGTCCTTTCGCTAACCAGGCGAATGCTCTAACCACTGAGCTACACAGGATTCCAGTGTAGCTCAGACGCAGGTTCGAATCCTGTCCTGGGGATTTTTTTTGGAAATATATTTCCTTGCTAAAAATATTTCTAGTTTATACTGTCCCTTTTTCTGAATATAGGGTTGGTTACCTGTCGCATAAAAAATCCATATGCTTAACAAAACTTTAAATAAAAACTTAAAAGATGATATGACTTCTGGGACATTACAATTAATAATTTTGTCCAAGGTTTTAGCGATTTTGCATTTTTTTCTTCAATATTTAGTGCCTAATGAAATTGTATCTAGTAGCTACGCTTGGTTACCATTGTTTTTGTATGTAGAATTTTCTATCTAATTTGGGCTGTACAACAATTACTTTAGCAATATTTCCACTACAACATAGAGCTTTAGGTTCTACGATAAGCGGATATTGCAAAATAGGATATATATTTCTTGCAATAGCATTAAAAATTCTACCATATATGATTAAATAATTTATTATAATAGGACATAACAAAGAAGATAAATAAATGAATAGGACGCAGAACGTTATTCTGCTATATAGTGTGCAGCCGATAAATACATTTAGATGTCTAAAGTAAATAATATGTATAGCGATATATTTATATATCATTATTGTAGGCTTTCAACTTCTAACTTATACTCGAACTGATTTCTTTAAGATCTTGTGTTTGATATTGTTCCATAATTGTTAGGTGCTTAGGTATCAGAACAGGATCGACATTCTAAAATCACTAGAGAGTGAGAGAGTAAACAAATGTAGTAGAATATATGTGGTGTCGTCTTTTTGACGATGATACGAAATCTAGCTTCAAATCATGGAATACATAACTAAACAATATCAAACAAAATATCTTAAAGAAATTTATATCAGTTCGAGAAACATTATTTTGTTTTTTTATGCTGTTGGAAACTGAAACACAAACAGAAAAATAAGACATGGAATAATTAGGAACCCACATATGCATTATATTTATTTTATTTTTATTTACAAAAACTAAAACTATAGGTAAGTCTAAGTACACAATTTATAAGCTTTCGCATATAAAATTTAATACACTTGTTAGTCGCAAATTAACTTGACTGTCTGTATGACTTTTGTGACAAAAAAAAAACACAAACAAACAACAATAAGAACAATACAAGGACAACAAATTTAAATTAAGATTTTAAGAACCAGTGCCTAACCAACGCATTACGAAAACAGTTAGGAGATGAATTTAACAAATCTAGATCAAGGTCGGTGCCAAATATAAGTAAGACATATATAAATATCTACATTGATGTAAGTATAATTAATTAAGTAATTTGAAATAAAATTGGAAACAATTAGCATTGCTATCGGAAGAGACAATAGCGAATAGGAATGTTGTATCAAAGTTATTTAAATAACTTGTTTAGTATATAGGTATTTTACACGTCATACCTACTGATTTACTAATTTAGTTTTTATTATAATATGTTTTGAACTTTAAAATTAATATTGTTTTAATAATATGATATGATGATAACAATTTAGACAGCGTACGCTCATCTAGATAAAGAGAGATGACAGGCAGACGAATAAGATCGGATATGGCTTCCATAGTGATTGCACCACACCGGTCGAAACATTATTGAAATTGAAATTGAAATTTTATTATTTTATTGAAGATTATTTTCTAGTAGGGGACGCCAGCGCAAGCACCAGACGGTTGATCGGTCTTCTCATGTTGGGACCATTTCACCCAGTTCCCAAGACTCTTTTTGGGTTTGAGTTAACTGGTAACTCACGGTGATGGCGAACCACTAAATCTACCTACCTGTTCATTGCAGAATTTTAATAACTACGCTATTGTAATATCATTCAGGTTACTTTCAGATACCTAGGGTATCTGAGTTCATTATTTCTCCCCTGGCTTTAGCGTATTAGGGACACTCTGGTGATAACTCTACTTTCTCTTCTTCCAGCTAGGACCAACGGGGTCATCCATTTAATGCAAATAAACGATTATATTATATTCTATTCTTTTGTCTTCGGGTGCAACTTGGTTGAGTCCACTTGGTGCTACGACTTAGGCTGGTGGGTAACAAGCCGCATCCAAAAGTCTTCCAACAAAAACCCCTTTTGGTTGACTTTTACGACGGACAGGGGACACCAAGCATATTCTTTTACACACGGGCTACAGGTTTAAAAATGACAGAAAAACATCTAAATTTTCACGTGGTGTTGCGAGGAGTACTATATTAGCCATTAGAAAGGGTTAAATAGGGGGGTTTTTGTTCTAGACGTCTAGGCGACTTTTGTTCTACGAATTTTTCCCTTTTGGCATAAAATGGTCATCGCCAGAACATTTCTAGGTATGTTACTAGCAGAGGCATGATATATATATGTTAACTCCATGATTACTGGATTACTGCTTCTGGATTGAATTAACTGTTCCTGCAATTTAACCTTTTTGCATTAAAACTAGTGACATGACAATCCTTTTTATTATTATTCTAATCTGTCAAAAATAGTAACTATTCTTTGTCAAAACATGCCAAATCTTCGATCATGTATTCTAAATAATTTCGTAGAATAAAAGAAACTTCTTAACGATTAAATGAGCATCTTATATCGTGTCGGTGTATTGTAAAGGTAAATGATGCAGACTGCACCTATACCTGTCGGCATCCCATCTCAGCAGTTCCCGGATGTCTTGAAGTTGCCGGTTTTGGAAGCAGCCCCGGAGGTTGGTAAAGACGTAAGTGTTTTTAGGACTGTTGTTTGCAACGCGTTAGTCGGAGAAACCTAGTTCAAATGCGTGTAAATTGTTTCATTTCGGGGGCATATTAATCAATTTAGTTTCGTGAAGGTGTACAAGTGTAATGAAAGTGAAAATCGGTGCAAAACTTGGACATCATTGTCATTGTAAACAGCCACCATTTACAATAATTCAATTTGCAATTGAATGGTTATGGTTACCCCTGGATTACCCCCTATAATTGCAAATAACTTGCAAAAATTTATAATACTTGACACTGGCTACTTCACAACCGATAATAAATAATACTAGTAGCGTAGTGTGTGGTTTGTGTGGCACATACTTCGTAATTGTATGAGTTTTGGCGCTGTTAATTTACGTGAATTAGTATGGAAAGACTTTATCCATGTCTATATCCATTCACTGCGCTGAACCAACTTTTATGGATGAAAGTAATTCTGTCTATCCGTTAAAATAAACTGTAAAAGAGAAACAAAAACACAATCGCATTCACAAACAAAACAAACAAACACACAACTAGCCCAACAACGACGGACCCGCCTCGGGACCCGATTTCGGAGCACCATGAGTGCCAGGGCCGACTCCCACTTGGTTGGTCTTAACTGCCGTGTTTGCAACTCTTCAGGTGACCAGCCAACCAGCACCAGTCGACTCATTACTCCAAGAGTTGTCTTCAGTAGAACGTCTCAAAATAACGAAGCGTCTACGAGTGAAGAGTGTGCTCTTCCTCCGAGGGAAGAAGAATAGATTCTACGTCAGGACTCCTGACCAGAACCTCGTTTATACTGTGGAAGAGGAAAATAAGTAAGCGTGTTGGGGATTACTTATATTTTCTTAGTCGGTCGCCATGACAGTTTTTATTTATTTATTTCTTATCGGTTGTAAACCGATTATGGCCAGTGTCAAGTATTATTAATATTATTATATGCAAGTTATTTGCAGAGTCTTGGCGGGAACTGGTTGAGGAGATGTGGTGCTAAATTTTCATTTTTGTGAAACCTAGTTCATATGCGTGCAAATTGTTTAATTTCAGGGGCATATTAATCAATTTAGTTTCGTGAAGGTGTACAAGTGGAATGAAAGTGAAAATCGGTGCAAAACATTGACTTAGTGTTGTCTCCAAGGCTCCGTGAAGATTGTTTGTAAATGGCCGCCGTGTTTACAAATAATTCCCTAGACTTGACTTTAACTATGACGACTTGACTGTTTCGATGCAAATAACTTGCATAATATATTAGAATACATGACACTGGCTAATTTCCTAATGGCCATAATCGGTTCACAACCGATAAGAAATAAAAGTTATTTGCATCGAAACAGTCAAGTCGTCATCGTTAAAGTCAAGTCTAGAGAATCATTTGTAAACACGGCGGCCATTAACAAAGTTTGTTCACAGAGCTTTGGAGACACCGCTAAAGTCCACGGTTTGCACCGATTTTGACCTTCTTTGCACTTGTAGGTACACCTTCACGAAACTAAATTGATTAATATGCCCCAAAAATTAAACAATTTGCACGCATTGGAACTAGGTTTCACAAAAATGAAAATTGAGCGCGTTCCCGCCAAAACTCACCATGATATTTGTTCACCTAGTTGCTTTTCAATAGGTACAAGAAAAGCAGAGCTCGGCTGTACCCTCCACATAAATCCCGATCCCGCGGGATTTTCCAAAAATCCCTACCTAGAGGATACCTGCACGCCACAAAGAACACACTCTCCCAATTTCTTGTCTCTAGGACCAGCCCCCAGATTATATTTCCAGTGGATGTCTGACAACAGTGGAAAATGACAGGCACTATGCAGTACATTGCTGCTTTGAGGAAACAACCGGTAATAACCACGTTACCTCAAAGCAGCAATGTACTGCATAGTGCCTGTCATTGTCCACTGTTGTTAGACAACCACTGGATAGATAATCTAGGGGAAGCTTTGATAAATAGATCATTAAGTCAGGACATTAAATCCATCGCTCCTTTAGAATTATAGGGACTTATTTCAAATTTTTTATTGCATACGAATTATGCAACTACAGTATACAATTTGTAACGGGTAAGTCATTTTTATCCGAAAGGGGGTTGTTCTAGACTTTTGGAAATTCGAAGTACTTTTCGAAAAATTTAGGTGTAAAGTTTACTTGAAAATCAGCTGTTTCTGAGAGTTTGAGGTCATTGACCTTATGTTGTCCTTTTATTTAGTTTGATGGTTTACAATCAAAACTTCAATTATCTTTATTTTTAAAAGCAGCTGTTTTTTCAGTGAAACATAATCTCAAATTTTTCAAAAAGAGTTTTATATTTCAAAAGTCGTAGAACAAAAGTTATTCGCTTAGACATCTAGAACAACCCCCTTTCGGATTAAAAGGACTTACCCGTTACAAATTGTAAATTTTTAACCGACTTCAAAAAAAGGAGGTTCTCGATTCGTCGCGTATATTTTTTTTTAAATAGGTGTCTACAATTCTACAGGGGTGACATGTATAGATAAAAGAGCGTCTGACCACTATTTCATCTGATGTTACCTAAGTGATGATATGTTTTAGGATGTAGCACGCTCATATAAAGCAAAGAAAAATCAAAATAATTGTGAATAGAGGAGGAAGAAGACAGTAAATGAATGAAAATAATATAGGTATAAGCAATGTTAAAAAAATCTCCCAAATTAACAAATTATAAACTTTATATACAAAATAAAACACTTTATTTATCGGGTTGAATCGCGTTTTTATTCATGGTTTTAAACGAACCGAGCTTTCGCCAACTTTACAGTTTTCTTTTTCAAGGTTAACTTTACAAAGAAATGAATAAAATAAAGATTCTTTCGATAAACAACATGTAAGTAGGTACTATACTAGTTTATACTGAACTATTCCTCTGAGAAAACGTATGAAAAATATAACTCATGAATAGTTTTACAATCTGTATTGTCTTGTCTGACATGTTGGCTTTGAACTCTTTGTTTTGAAGGTGAATCTCTCTTGGGACGATGATGTTTCCTATGTCTAATGTGTATCCTTTTCCTTTTATATTTACCTACAATTCAAGGTTTATAGGTTGGGCAGTGCAGTGTAAATAAAAATTATTATTAAACCCCTGGTGGAAAAGGAGTCAAATTCAAAGTCAAAAATATTTTATTGCGTAAGATATTCCGCGCTACCGTTTGTCGTTGCTTTGCCAACCTTTTGTCGTTAAAAAAAAAAAGAGTTAATTTTAAATGAAAAAATCCCGAGGTAACAACTGGGACCTGCTGCTTAACATACCTTTCCATGCACGAAGGAGCTCGAGAAAATGCTATTTTGCCACTCAAATTTTTGGTCACCCATCCAAGTAATGACCGTGCCAAGCGTTGCTTAACCTATACGATTATACAATATCGACGAGAGCAGCTAGGCTAATTAACTATTCAATGGGTTTTTAATATTGGCTTACAGGTGGTGGGTAGGTTACTTCTTCTACGGTCTTCGGCCTCTCCAGCTGAAGGTGACCAACAGTCAGGGTCATGAAGTGATGAGAATAAATAGACCCTACGCATGCACGGGAAGAATTCTACCTTGTCAGTTACAGAGGTAGTGTCTTAAAACCTCTCACGCCAGTCCTAAGGGACCGTCTCCACGAGCGTTAGAATCGCGGCGATATTATCTTATTTCTATACAACGCACCGCCGCGTTAACATCGCCGTGGGGAGACACGTGCATAAAGATTGTATAGAAATAAGTCGCTCGACGATAATATCACCGCGATTCTAACGCGCTAGTGGAGACGATCCCGCGGTTTTACCCACCTTAATCCCGCTTTTTGACAAAGAGCTTATAGGTACATTGATTGACCTGTAATAATCGTGACAATTTTATAGGTATTTTTGACGTTTTACGTTTTCGTTTTAAGACGTCCCAATGTAGACGTTTTATTTTAATACGGATCCGAGACGTGGTGATTCACTATAGGCTATGGCTAGGATTTCTCTACGGGATCGAATCGGAAATGAGGAGATACGAAGAGAAACAAGGGTCACCGACATAGTCCAACGGATTAGCGGGTTGGAGTGGCAATGGGCAGGTCATGTAGCGAAGAGCGAATGGGCGATGGGGATGAAAAGTTCTCGAGTGGAGACCACAGACCGGGAAGGAAGCGTGGAACGTCCACCGACGCGATGGACGGATGATCTGGTTAAGACTGCGGGTCAGTGATGGATGAAGGTTGCTTCCAACCGCCTTGACTGGAACTGGATGACGGAGGCCTATGTTCAACAGTGGCCGTCCTACGCCTAATATGATGAAAGACGTTTTAATATCCCGACGTTCTGTAAACTACGTCTTTTTTCAAGTCCTTCTAATACAGAGCGACCAAAGCCGTGGGAACTTTGAAAAACCCTTTCTTAGTGGATACTTACAAAGAACACACTCTCTAAATTTCATGTCTCTAAGATCAGCGGTTTGAGTTCTGCGTTGAAGTATAGGTAATTCGGTCAAACAATCAATCGGTCAAAACAAAATTAAATTTACTTAACTGTACTATTTTTAAGGTTAGAAGTGTTCTCGCCACCAGACCAGCTGATAGGTACAGTTGAGCAGCAATGGACGCCTGTGAAACCTCTCTACATGGTGAAGAATGCTGCGGGAGAGACAGTTTTTTGGATATTCGGTAAGAACTAGAACCATCCAAAGAAAGATCAACGGAAATATTGATGAGAAACATCTGTAGGCGAGGGTAAACCTGATTGTTGGCGTGGCACATATCGGCCATCGCCAACAATCAGGGTTACCCTCGCCAACTACTATACGAGAACAATTTCGATGTTTCACTTCACATCTGCCAGGCATCCTGTGCATGACGTCTCACATATTTTTTTTATATAATTACTTCTAGCTTCGCCCCGCGGATTTTCTGGCGTAAGTCTCGATCCCGTGGGAATATAACGATGTGTTATACATGTAAACGTTCATATTGAATAACTATATCTACTCAAAAGACCGCATGAAAATTCATTGCGTCGTTTTAAAGATCTATGCATACATACAAAATTCAGATGTATTTTTTGGACAAAAAAGCTTTAATCTATCTATCTATATCTTCCAGGTCCGTTAGTTACAGTAAACTGCTTCAGCGACGTGAAGTTCTCTATCACTCGAGCTGACGGTAACCAGATCGGAGGCACCTGCAAGCGGTGGCAGGGCATCACACATGCTCTGTTCTTTGCGCCGGTTACCGATAGGTAGACTTGATGTTGTTTGCTCGTCAATTTGTCCAATAGTCCCGCTGTAGGGCAAGAGCTTATACAGATGGCGCTCTTTTGAGCACCTGACGTGGTTTAATCAGGTGGGAAACAGTGGCTCCTGTCTCTGATGCCGATAGCTGGCGAAGACGCTGTATCATACTCCAGATTGGCGTATATCCCATGCCTTTGGAATGTGGTGAGTCTTAAGACATGTAGATATTGTTTTGAATTTTACTGTAAGGTAATGAATATGGTTGAAATTTATACGGAGATTGCTCCGTATAGATTTCTACCATATTCATTACCTTACAAGTTAATGCACATGATAATGATACGGTAACTGCAATCACAATAATATGGACGATCAAAATGATCTTAAAGTATGCATCTGTTTGACAGTAATTGACAGAATGCTGTATCGTCGACTAATAAGGTTTGAGGAACAACGTTGTATTTTCGTATTACGAGTGTACCTACTCATTTTAATTGGTAGTCCGCTAATTTGTCCCACTGTAGGGCAAGCTGTGTACCCAAGGGTCCCCTCTTAGAACGGTTATTCAGTAAGACGCCACAGGAGCCTTCTCCCGATTGCTCCGCTATTACATACATACTTAAGAAACCTATTTAATTATTTACTTTTTTATCTGTCTGTCGGTTCCCAGATTCAGCGTGGCGTTCGACATAGATCTGACGGTGGAAGAGAAGGCGCTTCTGATGGCGGCCACTTTACTCCTCGACTATATGTACTACGATGCATGAGTTGTTTATACTTATACTAATGAATCTAATGATATTATTAAACGAAAAATATTTCAGCTTTTTGTTTTTGTTTTGGGATTCGTCGATATCAAATTAAAAACGAACTTTAAAAAAGTAGGGAAGGTTAAAAATGAAGCTATCAAAGTCCTGTAGTTTATTGTTTTAATGTAGCTGTCTGACTCATTAAAATGGGCTAAGCCGTCTTTTAAGAATCAGCGAATATCCATATGAAAATAGCCTCAACCGAATTGAGAAGTTCTTCCTTAGCGGTCGGTCTGTGAATGCCAAAAGAATCACCAAAGTAAGATGCTTTGAGTGGGTGTTCGATTAGTCCCGCAGGGTTATTTTACTCAGACAGTTTGACGCGGCGGGAGCCTACTCCCGATTGGCAAATATAATGAACGTTACTAAGATCTTATTGCAGGACCAAAATCGTTTAGCTAATAGAAATAATAAAAAATAAAAAATTAATCCACTTAATAGTAGTTTATGCGCCGAGGTACTAAAGCCCTGTCTTATATAGCGGGCGTCATATTGAATCCAAAGCGTACGAAGGACTCTAGAGAGTTAACTCCCGAGCGGAGCGAGGGTCTTAAAAACTTAACTCCTGAGCGAAGCGAAGGACCTAAGGAAGGAGCGATGTACCTAGAGTCCTGAGTGGAGCGTGGGATTCAAGCGCCCGAGATAAAGACAGGCTTTATTACCGAGGTGAATACTTTACTTTACACATCTACTGCGAGACAACAAAAAAATTACAAAACTAAGCATTTAAGTAACAACAAACCAATATATTAATACAATGTGTATGAAATACATTTACAGCTCTATATTAATTAAATTTAACAATGTTATCTCAAAATAACGAAACCAAACAAAAAAATTGAGGCTTTATATTAACTAAAACTTTTAGACTTACCTGCCGTCGAAATAACAATAGACGAAAAATAGCCAAGTTTTTAGTTTTTTATATGTTATGTCTAGGTGGCCAGTTCGAAATGGCCGTATGCTACCAGAACCATAGTTCTAAATTTAAATTACTTTATGCCCTAGGTTATAATGAGCACTTTATGCACCTAGGGAATAAAGACTCGCTTTACGTGGACCTTTTTGGTCAAATAAAGTAACTTTGTAGAGCAGTAGGTGTGTAAAAAATGTTTTGTTTTAAAATACTAGTCGAAGTTTTTATTTTATTTTATTTATTAGCAGGCTAATTTAGATCCTTACAGGAGACCATGTCGGTTTCCTCACGATGTTTTCCTACAGAAAGTTAGAAATGAGTTAGTTTTTATTATTACCTCGTACATACAGATTAACTTCGAAAAGCAATTTAACATAAAAATCCGAAATTTATGTCCCTTAATATTAAAATGAATGACAATACGTTATACTTTAAATGTATTTTTCTATTTTTATAGCAAAAACTACTTTTCCCCTAAAAATTAATGTCGCGCGCGTCCCACCCCTATTTGCATTGTGTTTAAACTTTTTTTCTTGATCGGCAGATGCACGGAGTAAATGGCGCGAAATTTTGATAGAACGTATAATTTTGGCGCATTTTTTGCGTGTGCACTGTACAGCTAGAGATAAAAAGAAATTAGGCAAGTGTGAGTCGAGCGCATTACATTGTTGGGTTCTGTATACATTTATGCATTGTTACATTATATTATAATTAATCGGCATTTTATCATTTTCACTTAAAGGTATTGATATATATCGTTAAAAACTGTGGCTTAAGGGTCAAAAATATTATCGATATTTATAGATACCTTCACACCAAAAAAACCTGGTTTAATTATTTGTTTGTTAGGTCATTTAACACCCTTTTAGGTCCATTTACTTTTTTTTTCTTCTTCGTGTCTAGTCCATATTTGCTTATTCCTGTTAACATGACGGCCGAACACTGAAACGCTACTCAAAATGTGAGGGCTACTTAGACAATTAAGCAGCTCTCTTTGGCCATGAAACTTATAATAAGTAGGTACATATTCTTGATCGTTTCTCGATTACCATGATCGTTTCTCGTTATTTTGTCATTAAATAATTTAAAAATTTACCTCGACTAGGTAGTTTAAAAAATACCAAAATTTTTTTTTATAGCTTAACGACATTATGGTACGGTTTATTATGTGAAACATTTAGTTAGAGTTAGACCATCCTATAAACTATAATATACGAGTACATGTATTTTACCCAACCTACCTACAATCCGTTTTACCCAACCTACCTACAATCCGGCTTCAATTTATTTATTAATTTATTGAGTAAGGAACCCTAAAAAGTAAAAACTTATGAAATGGAATTCTTACCCCTTTTTCCAAAGGATTGAATTCAATTAAGTAAAAAATACAATAAAGGGGTGCTTTTTACACATTTTTGGAAATCAGGGGTTTAAGTGTAATATATGTAGGTCACTGGGTGTATAGTATTTAGTGTTTTTTTTAGATTTTTTTTTGTAAAATGGCGTAAAGCGTGGCGTACACGTGTCTCTGTTTTTTTTTAAATTAAGCAAGGGTTTAGAGCACAATGAAATTTCGAAGTGATTTAGAGATGTTTTTTTTCGGCCGGATTACTTACTTAAATAAATCCGTTTTTTTAATATCAAAGTTAGTTCTTTGATTGATTGTTTTTATTTTTGTTGGGGTATTTTTTTAAAACCATTTTTGATTAATATTTTTTTAACACAATCGGTTCTTTATTCCCGTAGGTATACAATATTTAAAACAAGATGGATGCTGTTCAACTTTGCCAAGTTAAAGTTCACTTTTCAAAAATCTATCAATGCCATTTTAGGTTTGGGAAAAGCAGGGAAGCATCTTCTTACAGTATTTTTCGCTACCTATCTCTTATAATTTAGAATATTCCTCATCTAAAACTATTCCCCTGTATAGTTTTATCGCAATCGGTTTTGCGGTTTTAGTGTGAAGGAGGAACAAAAATATTTACGTACGTACCTACAAACTTTTACCTTTGTAAGTAACTAGCTGCGCCCCGCGGTTTCACCCGCGTAAGTCCCGTTCCCGCGGGAATATAGGGATATGTGTTAATCAAGGTCACCAGCTACCTATATTCCAAGTTTCATCGCAATCGGTTCAGTAGTTTTTACGTGATTGAGTAACAAACACACACTGCTGCTTTCTGCTTTATAATATTAGTAGAATACTTTAAAATTCAAATTTATAAAAAAAAAGTTTTATACTTACTACCAGTTTTACCTACAAATATTTTATAGAAAAAATACATCTTCAAAAATTCACTCGCGGCGAGGTTTGAAGACGCGTCTCTGGGTCAGTACCCCGGCGTCTTTTAACGAACAGTATTTGGGAGTTAGTATGTACCAACTTTCTTAAATATATTATTTACATTTACAGTTAATTTATCAGCGAGTATATAAATATTGTAAAGGTAGGTACCACATTTCTATCACCAATTTCGACCACGTTTTTTTTTTTTTTTTACAAAATATCTCAATTTCACATAAAAATCCCATAAAACTCTGTACCCCATTTCTGTCCATTGTCCACGTTTAACGCGATCGGATGCAAATGTCCCGCTTTTGTTACGAAAAGGGGGACTTCATTTAAATTTGTGAAAAAAATATGCACAGAAACTGTATCGGTTTTATCAATCGAACAATATCGGGTAACACAAAAGATTTTAGGGTGACCATGATACTAGAATTTTTAGAATATTTGCGACGACAAACAAAACAAAATAAATTTTAGATTTTTCGTAACCTTCCTTGAGAAACCTTTCCAAGAAAGCACGATCAAAACCGAAAATGGGTTTAATTAAAAAAAACCATTTTGGTAAACTTTTTGGTGTCTTGTACCAACACTATTTTTTTCGGTATCGTCAGTTACGATTTCTAGTAGGTAGCCAAGTGCAGTCACTGTACCTGTGGCTCGATTCTGTAAAAACATAGCATGCGGAATGCCGGCGAACTGCAGGCGACGTGCAGAAGATGTGCGTTAATTCGTATTCTGTAAATGTTATTTTACTTAATTACTACTTAATTAGTTAAGTAGCCTTCAAAATTAAGGGCTACCTAATTATTTAAAGAATTATTTAAAAAGAATTTATAGAATAGCTATTATTTTTACTCCTGCAACAAATCGACTTCTGCAATGTTCATGCATACCGCCTGCTTGTCACATGCTATGTTTTTACAGAATCGACCTACTGGCTACTGGTGGTGTTCGTTTTTTCACCTATGTATGACTTATAATAAATAAGGAAGGAGCAAAGGACTTCTAGGTACCTAAATGTGATTGATTCCCGGTCGTCCCCACCTTGTCGTCCCCACTGGGGACGAGTGGGAAAAAAAAAGTTTCACTCGTCCCCAGTGGGGACGATTGAAACTTTTTATTTCCCACTCGTTCCCGCTATAGTCCGAGAGGCAAAATTAGGTACATGGGGTTTTTAATAAGATATTTCACGGATTGTTAAAATGATTTAATAAAGATCTTCAGAGCAAGATTGAACAATGATTTTGATTGAAAATAATTTTAAAAGACTGATGTAATCAATCAGTTAACGAATTTTCAATAATTCTTGCAGTTTTGATGTCCATTGTAAAAGATTGTTGAGAAGTCGGCATCTTAGGAAGAAATATTAAAAAAATGAAAAAGTCGGCGATACGGGAATGAATATTCGAAGTTTTGGAAAAGATGGCAAAGTAACGAAAGTCGGCATTGAGTACCATAACTCGTATAATAGACACCACAATACACGTATTCAACCTAATATACAATAATTTAAGAGAACATTGGCAATCATAAAAAATGTCAGTACCACCAATGTAAGCACCTATTTTAGGTAAATATTTTTTTAAATATTTGAATCTCTATTTAGGTAGTCAGATACTGTTCTCTAAGACAAACTTATATGTACGTAAATTGGTAAGTTTGGTGATGTAATAAACAATAGATGATATGCAATGACACACCCTCGCCACCCTGTCTTATCGCATTGCATTGTATGCATGACCTTGAAATAGCCAATCAGAGCACTACAAGTGTCGGGAATGCAAGCAAGAATTATTGAAAATTCGTTAACTGATTGATTACATCAGTCTTTTAAAATTATTTTCAATCAAAATCATTGTTCAATCTTGCTCTGAAGATCTTTATTAAATCATTTTAACAATCCGTGAAATCTCTTATTAAAAACCCCATGTACCTAATTTTGCCTCTCGGACTATAGCGGGAACGAGTGGGAAATAAAAAGATTCAATCGTCCCCACTGGGGACGAGTGAAACTTTTTTTTTTCCACTCGTCCCCAGTGGGGACGACAAGGTGGGGACGACCGGGAATAAACCCTAAATGTACTTACTACACACCTTTGACAATATCGTCATGAAACTAATACTTAGAAAATTTATAAAGTAATTTAATGTAATTCAACATTTAATTACTGTATACATTTTCTAACTAGGTACATACATCATTAACTATTTTTAGTAAACCTATATACCTAAGACTTACTTAAGAGTATTGTATATAAAAAGTAAAAACCACGTGATTAAGACTTGGGTGGGTAAATATTGTAATTGTGTCTCATTCCCATCATGTCATTTAAAAAAGTAGTTTCATTGATAATTTCCCAAAATATAAAAATGCAGAACTCAAAACAAATAGTCACCCTACATTTTAATAAATCGCCGCACGCGCCGCCCTGCCACCGTTTTATGCAAAAACGCAAATTTTCGTTCGAAATTTGAAACGGTCCTTTATTTCGGAATCGAGAATGCATAAAAATAATTGCAACTCCATTTTTAGGGGAAATGCATTTATTTCAAAGCAAAAGTGTGCGGAATGAATTAACTAAGTTTTTATGCAATTTTATGTAACTTTATGCAAGCGACAGTTTGAATTAATCGGGGTTTTTGCATGGTCAGTATTGATTTATTTAGTAGAGGGAGAAAAATTGGGGCAGATGTAGTTAATTTTTGTATTTTTAACTGAATTTTTGGTGTTTGAATAAAAATAATAATAGTATGCAACGGTGACTTGCAGGTAAATGTATCGTTTAAGGGTAATATTATTTTCCTTATTTTTCCTTATTATTTATGAAACAATATACAGCTGGACCACAGAGCGGAATATATAGAGTACGGCCGCTCAAAAACTCATTCTATTTAAACCCCATGAGTTTCTTGTGGCTTCTTCTCATCGGAGGGCGCGTTCCGAAACCACACTAGAGTCATAGTTGTAAGAACATTCGACGTATTTAAAGTGATCAACACATCCAATTAAATAAAAAAAAACTACTTAGAACTTGAAAGAAGATGTGCTTGAATTTTGGTGTATGTATTAGCTAGATAGGCAGGTGCATTTGATCAAATAAAAGAACAATCATATAATTTCTCAATATTCATTGCTTTTAATTCATTTCTTTGTACTTGGACAAATGTAGGTAATCTCGTACTTATTCTTACAGAAAACAATTTTTTTTCATTCATTCAGTTAGGTTACATTAAATAAAAGGAACCTAAAAAATTGTTCACTTGTTGAATTCGGTATCTTGGTAGAAAACAATGACAACTCGGTTTTATCAATTTTTAATTTAATTTTCGTTTTTGTTTTAATAATTTAAATGATTTTTATTAAAACCATGACTTGGCTCCTCAATCCTTAGGTACGAACATTAATAATCGGTTCGATTCTTGCCACGTAACAAATAGGTATTTGTAAAATCTCTAATATGGTTCAAAGTGTTTCTGTACGTTTTTAAGTTGTATCATATTAATGATTTATTTACATTATTAAACCAAATGACTTTAATAACGTTTTTTTACGTCTAGGTCGACTTTGTTTGACATCTTTAAATTAAAAATTTCAATTACCTAGGCGTTAAGTTAAAAAACGCTTTTCTAGTTGATGAATTTGATAACAGATGGCGCTGTTTATGTTTCTTACCATATTTTATTTATTTTCTATTGCAGTATAGATATCTTATGCTAAAGTGAACAATTTTTATCACAATCTCACATATGTAATTAAAAACAATTTATTAAACAAGTATTACTTATTTTAAATTATTGCTACGATCACTGTTTGTATGTTACTACAACAAATAGTACATTTATATAAATATTTTGTTCGTAATAAATATAATCTATTTATTTAAAATATTTCGATGACTTCCTTTCGCCATCACTCGTCATAACAGAGAGGAAAAGTTGAAAAAAAAATCTCTTATTTAATTTTTAAATCTTGAAATTGATTTTTCTTCGATTCTCGCGACACTGAACTGAAAATAAACTAAAAAAACAAAGTGGTTAAAAGCAACCCGATTTAAACAAACAAAAATTAATTTGCTAGTCAAAAGTTTTAAAATAAAAATCAATTTTAGGGTTTTTTATATTTTTCTAATTTTGTTTGAAGATGATAAAATCATTTTCTTAACATTTATAAATTTCAATTTCAGCCATATTTAAAGTAATAAAAAAAAAAATCGATGTGATTTCCCAATTTCTTTCTTTCGTAAGACAATGGGTGCAAGAACACAATCAATAGTAAGGTGATTTCGTACCGGACGCCCGCGAAATATAAGAAAAAAAAACTACAAACGAGGTCACACGCTCAGTAGGTACATTTAGACACAATAACCAAATCATAATTTCTTCTATAATTTACGCGATTTAACCATGAATAAAACGCGATTCAACCCGATAAATAAAGTGTTTTATTATAACATAATCAGCCCGTTAATTTGTTCCACTGCAGGGTAAGGGCCTCCTCTTTAAGGGGTTCATTAAGACGCCATGGGAGCTTACCCCAGATTGGCGAATGTCCCATGTCTATGGACCGTGGTGAGTCCTAGGATATGTCGGTTTCCTTACGATGTTTTCCTTCACCGTAAGAACGATGTTATAAGCGCACAAAACTTTTTCTTATAGAAAAGGACATTGATGCGCGGTCGGCCTGGATTCGAACCCACGACCCTCGAAATCAAAGTCGGGGTGTACCACTAGACTAACACCACTTTACAGACAAAATAAATAAGAGAAAAATGTACCTAAATACGAATACAGATCGTGTAAATTTCGATCTTTTAAGCAAAATTAATTTAGCGAGCTTCAGGTACGACATCCCCTTGACAAAATCTAAAACCTAAATAAATAAAGGCTGACGTGTTTTCTTTTAAAGAATATACATTTTTAAACTCATGAAAAACTTAACAAAAACATAATTAGGTGAAATTCTTAACCAGTGTAAGATATTCAACTAAATATTTGGTAAATTCAATGACATTTGACATTTAATGGACTAATCAAAAATCACGCTATAAGTACCTAAATTTTATTTTATGTTTCGATTTGAAAAACTTTTTTTTATTTTATATATTTCTGTAATTTTCTTTCGTGGTTATAAATGACCGTTGATCATCAAAATTAAATGTCATTGATTAAATATTTTTTTCTATTTTAAAGTTTAAACTGAAATCAAGGGAATTTACATAGTTATTGAATAGGTACCTAATTTTTAAAATTCAATGCCCTCCAGTCAAATATTTACCAAGTTATAATTAACGAAAGTTTTGTTTGCATTTGTAATGGAAGTGAGGACTATAATGCAGAGGGCCTGGGTTCAAACCCTGTCATTGAATGTTGAAAATAATGTATCTTTTCAATTATTATTAACTACATCTTTAAAAACAAAACTTTCTTTTCAAATATTTCTAATAGCAAGGCACTTTGTGGTCTATAATATTATGTACAAAAATATATGTATAAGTAATATCTAAAAATATAATCTGTATCACAATCTGTTTACTGTATAAAATATTATGGTCCATTAATTATATACCTCATACCCCCTTATTACAAAACGAAGACTAAGAGGGTAAGGCAGTAGTCCGACTACCTGCGAGAAAATGACTAATTATCGATTTTTTTCTCTCTCAAGAAAGGAACAATTAATATGCATTCCGAGTAAACGAAAGAGATGAGTATATCAATATTTGCTCTCTGACTTTACACTGCTGGCAACAGCTCACTTTACTAGTTTTGTTGCTGAGCGACAAGAGCTTTTAAAATAAACTTGCTCAACGATACTCTTTCAGGAATGTTCACTCGCTTGGTCATTTCTGAACAGTGGTGCGTTAAAAGTAAACGTATGGAAATCAACAATCCGCGGGCGAGGGGAGTGAGTAATCATTCTTCGCATTTGCAGACTCGCTTATAGCTCGACGTCAAAATTATCGAAACTACACACTCGCTTCCCGCTGATTGCTAACTCGCCCATAGTTTATAGCTCTACTCATTTCTTGTTCATCGTCGGCGGTCGGACCACTGCCTAAAGTTTAAATGGTATATAAAACTAAGAGTGGAATTCTACTAACAAGTGTATAAACGTTTCTTATTGTATACTTATATAATAATATTTATACATAAAACCACGATTTATATATAAAAATATCTCGAAAAAACAGCACCGAATAGTTAAACTACAATGTAGACTTTTTAATACTTTTGTTTCATTAAAATTAAATAAACATTTTTGCTTTTTAAATATCACTTGATATAACATACAATACCAGCTGCTTTTCACTTGCAAATAATAAGAATTTTATCCTTTTTAGAAGTCGCTTAACTAAAGAACATTTCAGCTTTTTATTTTAAGGAAAAAATATTTCTGACCCGCAGTTTTCTCTAAGTCCTGATCCCATGGGAAAATCGTGATAAGAAATTAGGTACTTTTGCCGTGTGTTATTCCTAAAATTCGACTATCTACGTAGCTAATTTCATTGAAATCGGTTTAGTAGGTTTATCATAAAGGAGTACTTAACAACAAAATTAAACTTTCACTTTACAAATATAAAAATAATAATAGGAAAGACATAATTATAATAATATCATGTCTTTCAATTGAGTAACAACATTATTTAAAAAAAAAACAGTTTTTTTTTATTTTGGTAACTACAATCTATGGCTTTGTTTTAATTTCTTTGAAAAAATAAAATTGATTTAACTTTTATTTTCTCGTGATATTTTCCTCTCTTTGGTTCATTTATTGTTACTTATTTTTATTTATGTGAAGTTTGAGAAATTGTTGATTGGGTTCCGTACAATATAAATAATTTATTTGTGACTTTGTGGTCAATAATAAATAATCTCTTAGTATCAACTAAGTAGTATCAGTAACTATCAAAGATTCGACTTCATAATTTTCAATACTAGCTGCGCCTTGCAGTTTTATGTTTTAGAAGTATTAGGAGGATCCTACTAATTATGAATGCAGGGTAATGGCTATCTACGTGGACAATATCATCGCAATCGGTTCAGTAATACCTGCCCGAACTTGTAACAAACATACTTTCACACTTTACACACTTTTATTAATGAAATAGTACACACGTCCTATTTCATTAATATTACACTCCTAATATTAATGAAATAGGACGTTCTGTATCAGTATAAAGTTTATAGGAACTATTTAAATTATTATATACGGAACCCTGAGTAGATTTTACTATATTTACTGACAATATTCGATTTTTCTTAACATTCATACAAAATAACGTCTTTTTCATTCAAACTCTCATACAAGAGATCCTTATTTATTAATGTTTTACTGAAATTCTACTAATTTGCAGCTGCCTAAATAGCCACATTTTGTTTTACATTTAAAATGAATAATTTAAAATAGCGCCATCTAGTATCTGCTTCGTCGAACAATAAGCTAAATCGATTAATCAACATTATTTTCTTTATAATGAAACACAAAATTTACCGGGATTTACTCGCGTTTTATTTATTAACGGCATTGTTACAATGTACAGATGTTTCGCTAACTTTATAGTTAGCTTTTTCAAGGTTGACTGAGATGTTATTCGTCTATTTTAATATTCGAAAAGTTACTGTAAGCTCATTAAATCATTCATTCTAAAGTGTATGTACGTACACAAGAACGTTTTGATGCAAATAATTAGGCGATATTTTACAGTATCTTTTTAAAATAATAAAATGGACGAATAAAATCTCATTTAACCTTCAAAAAGCTAACTGTAAATTTAGCGAAACGTCGGTACATTTTAACAATGCCGTTAATAAATTAAACGTGAGTAAAACCCGGTAAATATTGTGTTTCATTGTAATGCAGAATCGCGAAAACATAAGACAAAACTATTATTTTCTTTGCTAGTATTGGAATTCATTTTATTTTGTCAAAACTACCTAGATGGCACTATTTTTAATATCGTAATATCTTTTTGTGTTAAATGACACCAATAATTGACATAGCTTTTATCGGTCACAGAAGTTTCTCAGTATCACCAATAGATGTCAATATCCACCTAAATATCTATATACTCAATCCTCAAATAAAAATAACCTCCATCAGCAAAGAAGTTTATGCCAATTTGCCAGAAGATCACCCTTTGAAACGACTAAGAAAACTAAAACAAGAGGACAAGTACTATGAAGTGACCGATCCAGATCAGGCACACTGGACTTGTGATGACATTGTGGTTCATAACGACTTCAGATCACTTAAGGCCCCCGAAGTCCCAGAAATTACAACACTGATCCCACTATTGCGAGAATTCTATCTTTCGTATTTCGGTGTCACAACCCGTACAGACTCGCTAGGCCCAATGATTTGTCAAATTATTGCACACTCAATCAACTTCCATGATGAAAACAAACTGGTTACATTTGGGAACGGAACCATTGACATACTTCCATTCATTCCATCAAGTGATCTAGATGCCCAATGGAAACGATTCTCCGACAAACCAGAGGACTATATAAGGAAACCAACAGTCCCACAAGCGCCACCAGCAGCAATTGGACCCATAAATCTTGCGGGAAACAATCCAGACGATGGTCCCTCCAACCCAGAACATCCAGAGTCCTCAGCTGACATTGGGCAAGGACTAGCTCACCTAGGCCACCAAAACTTCAGAAACGCGGTAATAACAGCCTTTAAAGCCATTGACTCAGTTGACGTAGGTGAAGGATACTCTCACTTGTCCTATAAAGCACTCCATCGTACAGCAACCTTTCTGTGCCTGGTTATGTTTAGAAGGATCAATAAGAGAAATCAGGAGTTGGATCAAGCGTTCTCTCGAGGAAACATCCATAAACACTACACCGACATGGTGAAGGATTCACTATCAACAGTCCTCCCTGCACCTGCGGCCTTGATGAATTCCGCACTAGACCAGGCCCTGTCTCTCTCGACAAATTCTGGACGACAGATAGTTACAATGATTTTCCATTTGGCATCAAAGTCAACAACACCAGTGTCCCAAGCCGCAGTAGGACCTATGACACAAACTAATGCTCAGCTAAATTCGGTTCTTAGGGCAACCTGTTTAACACATATCTCTGGGACAGGTCTCCAAATGATTACTCTTTTCATTGCATTTAAAACCCTATACGCCTTTGATGAAGAGGCTGCCTTTGAGGCGCTCTCTTACAAGGAATTTCATCCTATGTTGAGCAAATTAATTGATTTCCGGACAGAGCAGAAAGCAATAAAGAATAGTCAGCCTCCTCATGGAATAACTTTATTCCCTTTCTGCAGAATTATCAACCCCAGTTATCATAAGACCTTAGGAAGCAGAGGGTCAGAAACCTTTTGTTACTTTTTAGCATGTCTAATTGATGCCAAGAATAAGCCAGCCTCTGGTACGGGAGGGGCAACTGCTGCTGTATGGACGGAGAGCATTCCCGACCAAACAAAGATAGAAATCAGTAATGCTGCTCGGTATCTGTTTGCAGACAAGATGAGAACAACCATCACCTCAACCATAGGAGGTCCCAGCTATGATCCCAAGAAAATTCAGTCGGGAATACAGTGGAGGGCCCCCATGGTCCAACAAGAAGACCCCGACATTCCCACAGAAGTAATAAATTTCAAATAACTTTCAAAATAACTATCGGTAGTAAACTGTTCTTTTTCACTTGTAGTTGCCGCTTTACTTCCGTGAATGGCTTTTATGCACCGGTAGATGTCATACAGTCTGTAAAACTTATCTGGCCCGTATTTTCTTCGCTATTGAAAACGTCATAACTTTCACTTTACCCCACAGACTCAGATAAGTTTCTCGGACTGTAGTAGTAGCTTTTCTCGTCTATCTCTGCCATCGAGGTTGTTGGTTTTAACTGCAAGATGACGCTACTAGTATCAATTCCCGCACCTAGATGTAGCTTTAAGCACTAGTGGTTTTCTCAACAGTCTGTCATCAAGTTGACGGTTTTATCTACGAGATGGCGCTACTAGTATGTTCCCCCGCCGCTAGATGTCGCTATAAGTACCTTCTTCTCACCCCACTCCTAGATGTTGTCCTAAGCTCCAAGGTCCATATCGAAGCAGTGTTGCCTGGGGTGCGAGTGGGGCAAATGGGGCGCGTGGTGGTGGGGGCCCCCCAAGAGGAGAGAGGGGAGACAGCTGTCGCCTAGAGAGAGGCCGAGGGACATTGGTGGGTCTGATATAAGTGAACCTGGTAAACAAATAGAACATATTATTATTTATTTATTTATTCAGTACACAAGAGAAATATATAACAAAACAAATATTATACGATTAAATACTAAGTTGAGTCTAGCCCTGTAAGAGGTTCATAATGTCCAAATCCCAAAATGTCTAGCGGGTGCAATTTGTCCAAATCCCAGAATGTCCATATCCCAAAATGTCATTATGTGACCTGTCACATGACTTATCAAAGTTTGGCTTGCTTAGCGCCTTATAGCGGCTTGTCTGACAAGGAATCTGACAAGGTACACAGTAATTCGCCAAGCACTCAGTGTGGCCGGTCGCGAACTTTCTTGTTCCTTTTAGTTAGATGACTCGCTCGCCTCTAGGCGCTAAGCGAAGTTATTTGTACTTATAGCGTCCTTTGATATTAAAAATAAAATATAAAGTTGAACTAATCTATATATATAAAAGAAAGTCGTGTTAGTTACACCATTTATAACTCAAGAACGGCTAAATCGATTTGTCTGAAAATTGGTGGGGAGGTAGCTTAGAACCAGGAGAAGGACATAGAATAATTTTAATCCCGCGGGAACTGAAACGGGAACGGGACTTACGCGGGTGAAACCGGGGGGCGCAGATAGTTATATATAAAAATAAATCGCTATTTCGAGTTGTCACTGCATCACGCATAAACGGCTAGACCGATTTCGATCATTGTTTTTTTGTTTAGTTCGTTATGATCTGGAGAAGGATCTTATGCCAGAAATTTTTGAATTTTGGATAAAGACTTACGCAGGTGAAACCGCGAGGCGCAGCTAGTAATATTATAAATGTTGTCCGGAAAGTTTAACTTTTCCTAAAAACATTAAAGTTGAAATAATTGGATTTTTAGTGCAATTAGTTCAACCGGTTGAACTTTGTGGAATAGGCGGCCTCCTGCCTATGCGGACGTAGCCTAAAAGAAGCAAGCTAGTACTCACTCGTGTTATGCGTAAAGGTGTTATCATTGAGCAGCATGGAGGACATGGTGCGGTCCGCGGCGTCCGCCACTACCTCGCTCAGACACATCTGTGACGTCGGGGACGAGCAGAGCATCGGGTCTCCTACAGACAGACAGGTACATTGTCAGACTTTCAGGTTGGGCTATGGGATGTTACTACCAAAAATGTAGTGTTTTTCTAGTAAATACACCAAGAAAAAACGCTCGTTCGGGGTCGTTCTTGGCCCAGAGGATCTCGTTGGCATTCTTAAAAGCAAATTATACACAGAAAAACACCCAGATCAGATACAAATATTTATTTTTATGTATAAATATTTGCACCCGGCGGGATTTGAACCCGCAGTCTTCTACATTGCAGTCGGGCGTTCGTACGACGCGCCACAGAGGCCGTCAGGTAAATAATAATATAGTACAGTAGACTCGACTATACCTATACACTATTTTGAACCGAATGTCAAAAATATTAAGGTTTAGTTTAAACTGTCTTATTTTCAGTATGTTCCTTTTTAATAAATTTTAAAGTGTTTCCTACACTTGGATGACTTAATTTTAAAGTAATGCTTTTCAAAGATGCAGTTTCAAGTTCTGTCAGGTGCGAATATTTGGAAAGTATTTCTTTCAAATTTAGAATTATGTTCGTCATCGTTTATCAAATTTAGAATTATGTTCGTCATCATTTATCAAATTTAGAATTGTGTTCGTCATCATTTATCAAATTTAGAATTGTGTTGTAGCTAGTGTCAGCAATGTTATGTGTCGGGTTTTAGGGAATTTGAAATTAAAAATCTCATTATTGAAGAATTAAAAATTTGAAATTAAAAATCTCATTATTGTCATCAATGACAATAATGAGATTTTTAATTTCAAATTCCCTAAAACCCGACACATAACATTGCTGACACTAGCTACAGACAGACCTACCTTGTGTGACAGGATTGTGTTCATCATCATCCATCAAGTCTTCTATCTGAGCTAAGTTGAGGACCCCTTGACTATCTTCGTTGACGAGTCCACGCGTGGGAGATAAACGCATCTAGAGAAAAATTATAATAAATAAATAAATAAATTCTGTGACCAACACACAGTGACATCTAGCCCCATAGTAAGCTGCTAAGGTTGACTTGGCTAAGGTTGACTTAAACAAGTCAACTTTAGACCTCGACTTGTCAACCTTGAAAAGCCAACTGTGAAATTGGCGAAAGCTCGGTCGTTTAAAAGTCATGAATAAAACGCGATTAAACCCGGTAAATAAAGTTTTATTATGCAAAATCGCGAAAACCATAGAAGAAATCAAGAGTAATAAAGTCACTTACAGACATATACCAGATGTAACGCGTAAGCCCTTTTAAGCCGAAAGGGGGTTGTTCTAGACGTCTAGGCGAACAACTTTTGTTCTACGACTTTTGGAAATACGAAGTACTTTTCGAAAATTTTAAGTGTAAAGTTTACTTGAAGATCAGCTGTTTCTTAGAGTTCGTGGTCATTGACCTTATTTTGTCTTTTCATTTAGTTTTGTCTACTACAATCAAACCTTCAATTACCTTTATTTTCAAAAGCAGCTGTTTTTTCAATGAAACATAACCTCAAAAATTAAAAAAAAAAATTTTTTCTAAAGTTGTAGAATAAAAGTTGTTCGCCTAGACGTCTAGAACAACGGCTTAAAAGGGCTTACCTGTTACATACAAACTTTCGCGTTTATAATATTAGTATTAGTTTTAATTTAAAATAAATTTACCTTAATATCTTTATGAGTAAATAAATTATCAGGAACAGGGTCTAGACATAAGTCCGGTTCCAGACACCCGAGCGACAGGCCTTCGTCTCGACTCAGCGGTGAACAGGAGCCTAGTTTCAGACCATCTGCAATTAAAAGATATAACATTGAGCATTTTAGATTTTACTCAAGGTTTTTAGGGAATCGTTTATTTATGTGGTAAGTGCTGTAACAAAATAGTAAACAGTAAATAGTACTCAAATATAAAAAAAAAAGTTCGAATTTTCAAAATTCGTAGAACAAAAGGTGTTCGCCTAGACGTCTAGAACAACCCCCTTTCGGATTAAAAGAACTTACCTTACAAATTGTATATGAAAAAAAAAAGTTTATTTCCTTTAGAATCTTGTACAACAATAAATGCACATGATCATTTGGCTACGTCTTAGGTGTAATGATTTTAGTGTAAGAAGGAGCAATCATTTGAAAAAATGTTCCACGCAAACGGTGGTTGCGGGGCCTAGAACGATGATTCGACCGCCATTCTGTCACACATCATAGTCCGCTATTGGTCGATCCAAAGGTCGATCGTACGTAATACTATACGGTACATGTCAGTGTGTGCATTTACTGGGTGAATGAGCTAGTAGAAATATATAGAAAACACTAAAATACACCTAAGACGTAGCCAAATGATCATGTGCATTTAATGCTGTACAAGAATCTAAAGGAAAAAAACTACTGATTTTTATTACCTAGCGCATCTAACGCTGAAAGGCACTCAGTATCAGGCATGTCTCGCAACAGGTCCGGTTGTTGCTGTAACTCTCCCAGCTCCATCAGGGAAGCTGGCTCCGACTTCGGGAGGATCACCTCCTGGAAATGTTATCGTGATTGTCAAGGATACGTTAGCCTTAGAGTATACAACATAAGCAAACTATAGCGCTGGTATGCGAGTATGAACTGTAAGCACCGGTATGAACAGTCAAAAATGACAATAACGATGTCATCAGTCACCTAGGGTTACGGGAATTGACTGTTTCTCTCGTTAGAATTTATTCTAGTAATAATTAAGGTGAAATGTTCAGTGCCGCGGTGTAAAATGATTCGCGGATCACTATTCAACCTCGACATTTGAATATCTATGTATAGCATCTGCTTACACTTTGCGTAGTAGGCAAATACCCATAGGCGCGCTCTATAGTTTGCTTATGTATACTCAAAGGTTATAGCAAACAATAACTCCCTTACTTATAAAATATTATTTACACATGACTAAGTTATGTGACGTTTGTCTCTGTCTGTCAACTTTCAAATTTCATGTGACAGTAAAAGACAAACGATGCATAGTTATGCAGCGCATTAATTTGCGTTTATAAGTAAAGGGGTTGAGTTTGGCTTTTCCACTTGGAAAGAAATTTTTGGATTACGCAGGACCGGGACTTACGCGGGTGAATCAACGGGATTCTGCTAGAGAATACAGGTTACAGACAGAACTTCTTACTCCACATATAAAGCTTCCTTTTCATAGTTTGTCACTAAAGTGGAAGAAATCTATGCATGAACACTGGAGAGTCATAAACCTTGTAGTATGGGAGCCTCATTGAAATGATTTTTTTATTCTGTTTCTCTTATTTGTTGTTATAGCAGCAATAAAAATACATCGTTAGTGAGAATTTGATTTAAAAAAATCAGATATTGCCTGGTGACAGACAGACGGACAGTAAAATCGTAGTAAAAGGGTTCCATTTCACACACTGGGTGAGGGAACCTTAAAAATGACGTCAAATTTACCGGTATAGGCGGTGTAGGCGGGGGTGGAGGAGCGGCTTCGGGGGCAGACTCGACGCCTGAGTCATCCGTGTGAGGAGACGACCACCCTTCACCGCTCGAAGATACTGGGAGACCGTGCACTCTGGCCATACGCTCCAATTCCTGAAACATGAGGGACAAACCATCTCAACTCCGTCGGTTTAACCAGCTTGTTACGGCATGTGTGTGTTTGTAGGCTTCCAATATTCATTTAGACGTTCGTTTATGTGGAAGAGGGTTTAGTCACGTGGTCCACAATCGCACTGTGGTGATTCCTTTAATCGCCTATCAAGGAGGTGGTGGCTAGTTTTCTCATGAAGCTTGACAAATATGGTCCTTGCAGAATGCTAAACGGTGGAAATTTACTGTTGGACAAAGTCCCCCCAACAATTAAGCTTTTGTTTTTTTTCTACATGCAAGGACATATTAGGCATAGCAGCTGATAGGAAGCTGAAATACCAGTAAACCAGAAGACTAGACTTTATCTTGACCTTGACTATTCCATCACATGGCACGAACTGACCTTTGTTCCATGCACATTTGGCACTGTTGTAATTTATATTTTACATAAATGGGTATATTGTCTTTTGTGTAGAGAATAAAGCAGCACTTAAATCCGATTTAGACAACGAGTATAAATAAATATGATCCATTTCACTTCAGGACCCTACTTAAGCGTTATCGTATAATCAAACTGGGATGAGACTTATTATGCAAAGAAAATATTATATTTTAGAATTCTCACCTGTATCCTCAACATCAACTTCCTATTATGCAACTCAATCTGCTTTCTTCTCTGCTCGCTCTGCTTTAACCTATTCACCTCGTCCCTCAAACACTTGATGTAGTCGACGCTGCTCTTTAATATCGTGCCCTTATTGGGTCTCACGTCTCGAATCACTTCGTAGAAAGGATCGTTTGTCTTCGGGAGTAAGGTGCCTAGTTCTTTGATGCGGTCGTTTATGTTGAAACGGCGGCGTCTTTCGACTGTTGATGTTAAATAAATAAATGAAAATTGCACAACATTACACACAGCTCAATCTAGCCCCAAACTAAGCACTAGGGTACTATGGGACTAGACAACGGATATACTACATAGTATTATACTTTTTTTTGTAAATACATACATATTATACATAGATAGACACCCAGACCAGATAGAATTATTTATTTTTAAGCATAAATATTTGCACCCGGCAGGAATCGAATCCGTAGACTTCTGAATTGCAGTCGGGCGTTTGCCCGACGCGCCATCAAATAGAATAGGAATATAGGTAAATTTAAACATTTGTGACTTATAATAATAATATAATAATTATTTATTGCTTCATAAGGTAATGGTTTACAAAATGACATTTTGTTTACATTATGAACCCGGTTGGGCACTGCAATTTAAGCTTAAAACTAATAATTTAAGTTAGTAGTTACCTACTTAAAGTCTACTAGTATCTAACTACTACAGTTATTTCCATTAAAACTATTACCTGTAAATATAATTTAATTACAAATATAGGTACTTCAAATTTATTGTACTTATTTGGAGGGAATATTTACTTATGTCTATTAATTATGTATTGTCTTCAAAAAATTCTTTAAGACTGTAGTAGGCCTTTTCTGATAGATATTTATGTAAACATTTTTTAAATATATTTATTTTAGTCTCATCTTTAATATGTTGTGGAATTGTGTTATATATTTTTATGCACATAGCATATGGACCAGTGGAATGTAAAGCTAAGTTTGAATTAGGTAAAGCGAGTTTATCTTTATGTCTTAAATTGTGGGAAACAGAGAAATGATCTTTCAATTGAGTAAAAGAGCTGGCATTATTTTTCACAAAGACTGAAATTTCAAAAACGTACAAGCAAGTTAGGGTGAGTATATTTAACTTTATGAAGTGGGGTCTACATGTATTGGTATACGCCCGAGTAAACATTTGTGACTTACGCAGAGCCTACTAGATGGCGTTACTAGTATGAAGACCCAAATCGCACATCCAACATTATTTCTGAGATAAGTTAATATACAACTCCTGATTGAAGGTGCACACTACCTCGTACCTAGTCTGCATCACGAACCTCACCTATGTCAATAAAAACAAAATGTTTGTGACACAGGTAGCAAAACTGTTGATTGTATTGTATATTCCTTATTGAATTCCTAAACGTAACAATGTTTTGTTTATTTATAAATACGAACTCCTACAAAATAAACTTTTTAAACAAACACACTTGGAACTCATATCCTCTCGAGACCAAGATCATTGTAACATGATCAAAACGTCGAGGTAAGGAAATTAAAAAGTTAAAATCACGCAATTAACACCCGGTAAAAAGTGTAAATATATGGCCTACAAAATAGAAAAGAACATTCAACAGTAGCGCTATTTAAAGTAAGCAGAAGGCAGTTGCAATTTCTTAAAATTTAAAGAACCGTGCTTGATGCCTTGAGAGACCAGTCATTTCTAGACTAGCTAATGACAAGTTTCAATGAACTATGTACAAATATCTTTAGTTTCAGTAAGTTAAAGGTTTACTCTAGGCTTGTGCTTGAAATCCATAACTGCAATGAACTTACTCATATTATGGTTATCCTTCTTTTGCCTGTCTTTGGCCAGCGCATGCATGTCCGCATCATTGAGCAGCGCGCAGTCGCCGGCTACAGAGCTGGCGGCGGAAGGTGGCCCGGACGAGGAGAGGGGACCGGCCCCGCTGTCCAGGGAGAGGATGTCGTCCAGGAACTCGTCCGCCTGGAACGTAGGATAAGTCGGTAATCACGAGCTCATATTGTAAAAACCCAAGACACCTTAAAGACATTTATTTTTAAAAGATATGCTCTTCAGAAATTTGCACCCACTACACTTGAACCTGTACCTATATCTGAGGATACGTCCTAGCGCTTATCTAATTTGGCCTAGGTGAGCCCTTGTGACTAAATTGGATAAGGCGCTTGGACGGATCCCCAGAGATGCTGTTTTGGTTTCACACTAAAGCGGTGGCTCATCGATGTAATGACGGTACAACCTTACCTCAGAGTTGTTAGTGCCAACGGAACAAAGTCCCGGCGAGAGCAAACTGGAGGTGGAGGCCCGGTCTGGTGACGCCGCGCCCAACTCAGGCGCAGACGCAGCCGGCGCGCCTCGCGCATTACCAGCCTGAAAACGAATTGGATACGGAAGTGAATAAAAAATAAAATAAATATTGTACGACATTACACTAGCTCCAAACTAAGCAATATACAAGCCTATTGGGTACAACAAGACAACGGATATACTACATTTGTAAATACATACCTACATGATACCTACCTAGAAAACACCCAGACCGGAAGTAAATATAATAGATAAGGTTTAGATGTTTTTAGGTAAAGGACACATTTTGAATTTTCCCAAAAGACTTGAGTTTAGATTGGTTGGATAGAGATGAAAAGGGATCGCTGTTTGTGGCGTCGTATAGCATTGGGCGAATAAGATAGACTGATAAAATGCTTTTCTGAACAACAAACAATGTTAAGGGTTAAGAAAATGCTGCTAATGTTGTACGCTCAGATGATAAAAGCCTTGAGTTTGACACGACATTACCGAGTCGACGATGATGCATAGTCACGCAATCTTGTATAAGCAATATTTATTTGAATTACTCTATTTATTCATAAGGGCAAGCAATTTCTTTTAAGGTCAACTTAAGAACTCTAGCAGTAAGGCATAAGATCTCTCGGCCATGGCCAAATTGGCTACTTAGTCAATTTTGCATTTTGTGCTCTTGCAACTTTGCAAGAGTATACAACACAACCCGTTTTCGAACTCTATTTATATATGTTATAGCGTCCCCACCGTCCCACCTTTCGGTATACCAGCAGGGGCCGCTGTACCCGAGCGCACACCCCTAAGGGCGACGTCAGGGATCGAGTTTAAGACGGATCTAGTCCCCAATGCTAGACTGGTTCTCAAGAGTATACAACAGTAGAGTTTACCAGAGTTAAGGTGTTACTGACCTGTGGTTGTGTCTGCGGTTGAAACGATTCACTAAGGTACTGTCGGACCTGGCTCTTCTGTTTCTGGATCACGTGATACCTGGTGGGGTTCTCCAGAACTGTTCGCACCTGGAACCATTCAAGAATAGTGGTTAAAGACTCCTTACAGAATTATGAATGCTTTTGTTGGTTATTGGGTAAAAGGTCCCCTTCGAAGTGGGACCACTGACCAGGGCACAATCGCTCTTTTCCTAAACTTATATAGGTAGTCTTATCAATAAAAGGGGAATAATGTTGGAATAGTGAGAACATACTTAGTTTTTTTCCGTGACGAGAACTTTCAAAATTGACAGACGGAGACAAAAAGCGGAATAACTACTCAGACCTTATACCCCCTTTTTAGTAGTCAACTAAACACCTAAACTGAACAAAATTGATAAATGTCATAGACCTAAAATGGGAAAAAGTTATTAAAATTTCTATTACTGGAATCCTCCTAGCATTTCCTCAAGGTCTACCTTGAGGAAGAGATCTTTAAAGATCTGGAAACTGACTGATACTGACCTGTAAGACCTGTGGCGGTAATTCGACGTGCGGCGTAATCCGAGGCACCTCGGCCGGCGCTGTCTTCTTCTTTTCATCGTTCTTGACCTGGCCAGACTGCTGGGCCTGGAAATCAATAATTTAGTAATAGAGTTGCAGCAGCGAGTTCAATTGCTGCCGGGGACAAGCATAATAGTATTAATGCTGACCATAAAAGGTATTTTCTGGTTCTAGACTGTTTTATGTATGTTTTGAGGCCCCATAGCCACTTCTAAAATTATATGGCTACGGAACTTACGCGACCAAAAAAGGTCTCTTATTTAGGAATATTCGGCTGCGGCTTCTTACCACCCACCGATCTAAGTTATAGCGCCAACCAGACTCGTCAATGTTCCGATTCGTTGGCCGGTGAGGTGACTAAGGAAGACGGACCACTGCCGTCTTCATTCTTCTAGATGAGCGTGTTACATCTAAGACCATAATCATCACTTACCACCAGGTGAGATAGTTGTTAAACGATCACGTATCGTGTGTAAAAAAAGATTAATATAATAGTAGGTAGAAGAAGAGGAGTTCATTGGCCTAGCTGTACCTGTCGGTCTTGAATGATCGTGCGGCAATTAAGCAACGCTTGGCGCGGTCATTACTTGAATGGGTTACCGAAAATTTGCGTGGCAAAAAAATATTTTCTCGAACTCCTCCGTGCTTCGGAAGGCACGATAAGCAGTTGGTCCCGGTCTCTGATAGGAGTCGTTAGGTCAAGTTAGAGGCCTTGGCTCCCTGATAACACTAACGCCATGTGAGCCACATCGCTACACGAACAGAAGAAGGGAGGTGAAAGGAGGGAGATTGTAGAAGAGGTTCGATGCTTACTTGTAAAGACTCTCTGCGCAATTGCTCCTGCGCATGTTCCCGCATCAACTGCTGCTTGAGCTGAGTGCGGGACGTTGGCGTCAGGGTCTTAAACGTAGGCGGGCTGCAACAATAGAAACGCACACATTAGACACATCGATCGAAAAGTATAATATGTAGTACACCCGTTGTCTAGTACCTATAGTACAAGCCTAGTGCTTAGTCTGTGGCAAGACAGCGCTGTGTGTAATGTCGTGCAATATTTATTTATTTATCTCAATCTCAGTACATATAGATATCAGAAGAAAGGCATTAGGAGTTCAAAAGCTGCACCTACCGATCTTGAATAGTTAAGCAACGCTTGGGACGGTCATTACTTGGAAGGGTGACCGATAATTTGAGTGGCAATAAAATCACTTTCTCGAGCTCCTCCTCGCTTCGTGCACGTCAAGCAGTTGGTACCGGGGTTGTTATCTCTGATAGCAGTCCCTAAGTCAAGGTAGAAGTCATAGTGCGATATGAAAACTCTAACACTAGGTAAGACACATCACTACACGAAAAAGACTAACTAGCGATTCTAGAAATACGACAGACAGGAGAAACAAAAGAAAACAAAGCTAAACCTTGCTAAATTGTTTTTCTTTTCAAACCTCATCAGGTTTATGTAATGAGATATTAGCCAAATGGCCCCAACTCCCTTCTACTTTAGGTCAAAGATAAATCAATAGAACAATCCGGCAAAATAACACCAATTTGTATGCGCGTACGCACCTCGCATCATCACTTATTGTTTCAATAACTGTTCAAATACGCTCTGTGTTCTGATTACGAGATTCATTGTAGCGGGCGAATTTAGTTCTCTAATCTATTAAGTTAATAGTATTTTATCATTTTATTAATAGCACAGCTGTTCTGCAACGTAGGGGGTTATGTTGGAACGTATTTTTGGTTGTGATTACAAGTTATCTATACTTATAATAAAGGAAGAGAGGACGAAAGGTCTGTACTTGCAGGTAAATTTAAAAAAGTTGTCGGGAGACTTAGGCAAAGTAGTAGAACAAAATTATATTATTTTTAAAATTCATATTTTCAATCTGTTTTTTTATACAATTAAAACTACTAATCCGACTGAAATCTGGTTCAAATCAATGTTGGATAGTTCTATTTTCAAGAAACCTCGTGGTATACTTTACATCGAAATCAATTAACAGAACCCGAGTTATGAACAAAACAGTCAGCTATGCACTATTTCTACGCAGACGAAGTCGCTACAGCTAGTAATATCATATATTTGATCCTGATTACAGCTGTCGGGCTCGGTCCAAAATCTACTGGACCGATTTCAATAACTCTTTCACCAATAGAAAGCTACATTATCGAACCGTAATTTTAGCTAATTTTGATCCCGACATTCCCACGGGATCGGGACTTATGCGAGTGAAACCATGCTGCTAGTTTTAAAGAAGCTAGTAATAAAGAAACCTAAGTTAAATAGAACATAGTACAACAGGTACAACTTTAGACAGCATGTGGTAATACGCTCACCCAGTCTTATGTTTGTAATATCAACATAGAAGTTTTAACGGTCAAGGTTGATCGAGTATACTAGTTACTATAGGTATGTACATACGCATAAGTATATAATAATAATATAATAAATAAATCCTGTTTACGAACACGAACACACAGCGCCATCTAGCCCCGTGGTAAGCTGCTAAGCTTGTGTTACGGTGGCTAGACAACGGATATACTACTTATATTTATTTTTCTTTTGTAAATACATACACATTATACATAGAATACGCAGTATGTGTATTATATACGAATATACGATTTCAAACATTGCTTATTTTCACTATGAATATTATTAGATAACGAGGTGTTTACCATGTTTATTTTTATTTACAAGGAGCTCGATATTTCGCCAGTGACATCGACCAGCTTGTTCACGAGACTGGCGAAATATCGAGTTCTTTGTAAATAAAAATAAACATGGTAAATACCTCGTTTTCTAATAATATTATAAATTCGAATCTTTATGAATCCTTCCTTATTATTTATTTATTTGTATTAATACTCAAAAACATATTTAAAATAAAACGGATTTAGATAGGTACTAGTTTGTATGTCTCACGCTGTTATGTTAGTGTTTTTTTGAACTTGTATAAATATTATGTGTTTTAAGAGTCTAAAGAGTGAGTTTCTATCTGCCGTACTCTACTCAAGATTTGAGGGCGACTTATATTGTTAAAAAGTTCCTTAACTCAAAAATTCTCATTAGTTTTGAATTCAGAAGCTGCTCAATTATTTAAGGAGCCCCCAAATTTTAAGTGAAGTTTCTGTATTTGGCTGTAAGTATAGTAGAAACTCTTATAAATTTCCATATTTAAAAAGATTACATTTTTTTACACACAATAGTTGAGCTTTCGACCACTATCTCACCTGATGGTAGGTGATGAAACGGTCTAAGATGTAGTACGCTCATCTGGAAGAAGGAAGGCGGCAGTGGAACAAGATCTGGTTGCACCGGTTTATATTTACTATCAGATGGGATAGTGGTCAAACCCTAGCTCTTCTACTGTTTATAAAATGATTAAACTTATATATTCACGACTTAAACCTTGATTAAATTGAATTAAATATTTATACCAACATAAAGTATGATAATCAATTATTAGGTATTAACCCAAATTCGATATTACATACGAAGCCAAGATCAATGAAGTTTTATAGCCGACTATATTACTAGTAGCTGCGCCCGCAGTTTGACCCGCCTAAGTCCTGTTCCCGCAAAAATATCGGGATAAAAAGTAGCCTATGTCTTATTCCCAGTATTTAGCTACCTATATTCCAAGTTTCATCGCAATCGGTTCAGTAGTTTTTGCGTGAAAGAGAAACAAAGTCACTTATAAATACAAACTTTCGCGTTTATAATATTAGTAAGATTACTTTAGTAAATAGTACTTACATAATATAACATACATAATATGTATGTCCAATCCAATATGTATTACATATTGGATTGGATTTGACTAGGTAAGTAAGTATATTTTATTATTGTACCTATTGATTGCTGTATATTTCCCAAGATGATGTCAACAAAATAGCTTAGCAATACATTAGCTCTTAAGTGTTGATATGTACGCAAATGAGAAATAAATAAGTAAATTTAGATTTTAGAATCTAGACTCATTTTAACCCACAATTTTGATTAAAGGCAGTCGAAAATGAGTGGAAGGAACAGTGGAATACAATATTTAACCGATCCTGATGCAAGCCTAAATTTAGTTAATTCGTGACCTTATATTTTGCAGTTTCGCAAAACGCTTCAGTATTTAGGACGCGTATTAAACACAAATTCGCGAATGTAACGCGCGCTGCATGAATACGAAATGAAAAATCTTTACTTTTTCCTCGTACAAAAAAGTTACAATATCTAAAAATAAATATAACCTTTTATTTCAAGCCTCATAGGCCCATAAATGATGTATCTATGGACTAACATGCATACTTTACAGTTAATTATTAGTATCTAACTAGCTGTTACCCGCAACTTCGTCTACGTAGAGACAGTGCATAGCCGACTTTTTCGTTCATTACTCGGGTTCTACTAATTGGATTTCGATGTAAAGTATACCACGAACTTCCTCGAAAATAGAACTAAGTAGGTATCCAATATGAATAACCAAATTTTAATCGGATTAGTAGTTTTTAATTTTATGAGGAACAAACAATGAAACATACAGACAGACATGAATTTTAAAAATTATAAAATTATAAACTAGGTACTACTTTTCCTAAGTCCCATAGACAACTTTTTTTTTAATTTACTTCCAAGTACAGACGTTTTGTCCTTTCTTCCTTTATTATAAGTATATAAGAAGATATAGAACATAGAATAGATATAGATAGGCGATTCGAAGATTCGATTAAATAAATGTAAAAAACTAATTATTAGAATGATGGTCTAGAATCTAGACATTTAATGAGTCCCGGTTGTTAAAGTAGCTGTGTTTCGTAGCTACTGACCTTGTTTCATTTTTTTTTTCGTTTTTATTACTTTTAAGTTTTTAAACAGGCGGTTTTTTTTTATTTTTATTAAAAAAAATTTACACTTTACACTTTTTTTCAGCATTAGGTAGGTATAAGACGATTAATTACATCAATTGTATTTAAATCGCATCATTGCATTGATGGAGTTATTGAGGATTATACAAGATGTAACGGGCAAGCCCTTTTAATCCGAAAGGGGGTTGTTCTAGACATCTAGGCGAACAACTTTTGTTCTACGACTTTTGAAAATTCGAACTTTTTTTTTGAAATTTTTGAGATTAAGTTTCACTGAAAAAACAGCTGCTTTTGAAAATAAAGGTAATTGAAGTTTTAATTGTAAACCATCAAACTAAATAAAAGGACAACATAAGGTCAATGACCTCGAACTCTCAGAAACAGCTGATTTTCAAGTAAACTTTACACTTAAAATTCTCGAAAAGTACTTCGAATTTTCAAAAGTCGTAGAACAAAAGTTGTTCGCCTAGACGTCTAAAACAACCCCCTTTCGGATTAAAAGGGCTTACCTGTTACACCTTGTATAATAGGTTGTGGTCTTTTTTTATTTATGAACGGCTTGTAGATTCTAAATGGTATCATTAAATGAAAAATGTTTTAGGAAACCTAATAATGATTTTTAAATACCTATAAACGATAAACCACCCGACATCGTCAGGTTCCTTTTTTTTTTTAAACAATATGGCGCCTGGTGGTCGCCATTACCTAATTAGTTGTCGTAGTGATTATTTATCAATTAAAACAGCTTTTATCATTCATAATTTACAGCCTAGCTTAGTCACAAGATACGTTATTAAAATCCGAATTAACTTCATAATATTTACTAATCCTAATCAATCTTTTGTAAATTTCTTAGATAACAATGTTTTTAAAAATATAAAACTAAGTGTGCATCAGAATGGCGGGTGTACAAATGCAAATTATCATGAATCTAATATGGCTCAAATCTACCTTAATTCTACCTAATTCTACCAATAAAGAAATTAATAGTACCTCTCTATACGCATAGAAAACTCAATAAATATGTGAGCCGCCAATCTGACGTCAGGATGGCGGGTGTATTCCTTTTCTGGGCGAAATATCATTCGTCAATATTTATATTCACTGCCATATAAATCTACCTAATTAGTACCTTACAGAATCGTACGTAGTAATCAAATTCAGGCAAAGGCTAGAGAGTAATTTTGAAAATAAAATTTCGAAACTTTAAATTTCTGCAATGTTGGTATTTAGTAATGGCGGGCGTGTCGAGAATCTGGGCTAAAAAAAAGATTGTACTTTTTTATAATTATGGCCGTTTAGAAAGTAGCCAGTGTCAAGTATTATGTTATAATTAAATCGAATTACTCTTATGTTAGCCATTTGACAAGTACATTTTTAAAATAGAAGTATAATTTATACTACTATTACTATAATTTATCAATTTAATTCCTTGAAAGTGTACAAGTGTAATGAAAACCAAACGTGGACTTTCGCGATGTCTCAAACTTCTTGTAAAATTCTTTGTTATTAACCGTGTTAATTATTTTACAAATAAATATTAATTAATTACACTTTTTCCACTTTCAACTACGATAACTTAGCTGTTTCTATCATGCAAATAATAATATTTGCATTATAGAAACAGCCAAGTTATCGTTAATATTTACGAAATAAAGACTATTGACTTTATAGTCAATAGTCTTTATTTCGTAAATAAAAAATGTACTTGTCAAATGGCTAACATAAGAGTAATTCGATTCAATTATAACATAATACTTGACACTGGCTACTTTCTAAACTGCCATAATTTAAAAAAAAGTACAATTTTTTTTAGCTCAGATTCTCGACACGCCCGCCATTACTAAATACCAACATTGCAGAAATTTAATTTCGAAATTTTATTTTCAAAATTACTCTCTAGCCTTTGCCTGAATTTGATTACTACGTACGATTCTATAAGGTACTAATTAGGTAGATTTATATGGCAGTGAATATAAATATTGACGAATGATATTTCGCCCAGAAAAGGAATACACCCGCCATCCTGACGTCAGATTGGCGGCTCACATATTTATTGAGTTTTCTATGCGTATAGAGAGGTACTATTAATTTCTTTATTGGTAGAATTAGGTAGAATTAAGGTAGATTTGAGCCATATTAGATTCATGATAATTTGCATTTGTACACCCGCCATTCTGATGCACACAAAACTAATACCAAAAATATACACTTAGTATTTTGTTTGTTAACGCCTACTGTTTATCTGTATATGGTGTTTTTAGGGTTCGGTACATAAAGGTTAAAAACGGAACACTTTTATTTTATTTTGACGAAAAGGTAAGGCAAAACGATTTTGTTATTATAAAGCCCCAATTTTTTTTTTCATTTTCTAAGTCCGATGCCTGGTTCATCGTCATTTTGATACAAAATTGATATATTTAATGAATAACCCTTTACTTGCAGCCGTGTAATAAAGAACTGTAATATTTCAAACAAGTAGGTTTAATTGTTAATTATATGTTTATTTTTGTAGCCTTTTTTATTGTCTCAAAGTAGATATATATGAGTAAAGTAGAGTATTCACCTCTGTAATAAAGTCATCTTAGGCGTTTAAGCCTGTCTTAGACTTGAGCTCTTGAATCCCACGCTTCACTCAGGACTCTATGTAATAACTCTTTCGCTTCGTTCAGGAGTTAAGTTTTTAACACCCTCGCTACGCTCGAGAGTTAACTCTAGAGTTCATGACAACGCTTTAGTACCTCGGTGCATAAACTACTAAATGATATTATTAACTTACCAGAATTTATATCTACCTACTAACTACTTTTCAGTAATCATTCCTTCAAATCTCAATAGATAAGTTTCGATTCGTTTCAAGATAACAATCCTAAATTACCACTTTATCATTGAATCGTACACAGTGGCGCTAACGTCTACGTGGTTTCTAAAAATAACCTGCGAATTTTGTAGTACGATAAAAATCCGCCAGTAAAATTAGGTTGGTATTTTGGCGCCATGATTCTATAAAGTTTTATCATTTTGTTGTTTTTATTATTTATATTTATACAATTGTGATTTCGTTGGGTTTTTCACACGAATAATATTACGCTATGCGTGTAAAATAGGTTTTATTGTCACGTTTTTTTCCTTAGCTGTAACTACCACAGATTATCTGCTGTTGGCGCTTTTCGGCGCTTGTATTTTTTTTTAACGATTATAAATTTAATATTTTTTAAAATTATGAATGAATTTGTGTATTTTATATAGAAAAATAGGTCCTGGTATGCAAGACGATCATAAACAATATTATATTTGATTGATAAAACACACAGTGTTATTATAGTAAAATAAAAGATATTTGTACAATTATAACAAACTAGCTGTGCCCCGCGGTTCACCCGCGTAAGTCTCGTTCCCGCGGGAATATCTGGATAAAAAGTAGCCTATGTATTATTCCAGGTCTCCAGCTAACTCCAAGTTTCATCGCAATCGGTCCAGTAGTTTTTGCGTGATTGTGTAACAAATTTACAGACATACATAAATACTTGTAAACGATCGCGTTTATAATATTAATAAGATAGTGAGAAAGTGAGATTATGTAAGGCTATAATGTACACTTTGCCTTGCAAATAAATAGTTGTACATACTCGTAACTGCTAAACCGATTCGCGTGCTGTTTCTATACCTACGTCAGCATGAAGCACCGCGATTACTGATTATGATAATGACGGGAAGTTACGGTTTCCGTGTGTCAGATGACAGCTTACAAAAGTCTCTGCAGGCGACCAACTATCAGTCGACCGATAGTGTCATTCACACTGAAGGTGTGAATGCGAGACTGGATGCAAAACTGGATGTGAGAAGCCGAAAACAGATCTAGGTGGCGTGCAATTGGAGAGGCCTATGTCCAGCAGTGGACTGCAACAGGCTGATGATGGTGATGATGATGACACTGAAGGTTTGGAACTTCCGCATCAGGGGCAGCCTTCATGTCCGAGACATTGCAAAATTGAATGCCGCTAACGGTGGTATTGTCATATTTTACGAAAACCAGCTATTTAGGTGGGGAACAAATATCTTGCTTTGGCGCCTTCACCCGGCCGCGGTAGATCGGGATGACCCAAGAAATGTTGTGATGATGTAAGCGCTGATATAAAAAATAAATAAATATTGCACGACATTACACACAGAGCTATTTAACTCCAAACTGAACACTAAGCTTGTACTATGCGTACTAGACGGATATTCTACATATTATACCTACTTTTTTTTGAAAATACATAAATAAAATGATACATAGAATACACCCTGAAGCGGACCACGGGCTCCCGAGATGCCACCGGAAACATAGCTTGGATGATGATGATAAATAATAGTGTAAGTGTGTGTATTAATATAATTATCTTTAGTCTGCGGTACCCTTTTACAACAAGGCTTCCACGTTGGGTATGATGAACAGCCTGAAATTATGGTCAGTTAAAAATAGGGAGGTTTCCATAAGCTCATTATGGAGCTAATTTTAGAGACAAATGAGTTAATCTGATTCTAAAATAAGATTATACATATTATAAACAAAATTAAATGCGCAACCTTTTGCGCTACTCATTAAATTCGACGACCTCTGTGGCGCATCGGGCGAACGCTTGGTTGCTATGCAGAAGGTTGCGGGTTCGATTCCCGCTGGGTGCAAATATTTATGCTTTAAAATAAATATTTGTATCTGGTCTGGGTGTATTTCTATGTATAATATGTATGTATTTACAAAAAAATATATATAAGTAGTATATATCCGTTGTCTAGTCACCGTAACACAAACTTACGGAAGTTTGTCACTCATCCATGTAATAGCGACTCTCTCGCGTCCTTCGAAACTGACAGTCATCTGTCAAGGTAAGGGCATGGTACAAGTTGCGTGATGTCGCGATTTGAGATGTTGAACTCGAAAAAAGTATTGGTACCCCCCCTTCGTAGCTTTCCTAAAGCTTAGACAATAAAGGGATGGTAATCCGTAATAACAACGTAATATGGTCAATTTTATCAACAATCTTTCTCCTTTATAACAATTATAGTTGATTTGGTGTTTAGATACTATACAAGGTGTAACGAGGATCCCCATCTAAGCCGAAAGGGGGTAGTTTTAGACGTCTAAGCGAACAACTATTGTTTTACAACTTTTTGTAATTCTAAGTAGTTGTCGAAACAAGTCGACAGTTCTGTTCTGGTTTTGGGAATTTTGGATTAAAGTTAAACGAATTTTTCGGTTTTTATCGCTCAACGTCTTCTACCCTGAGGAAAAGACCTGTAAAGTTTGAAACAATTTAAGCCACTAGAGTAACGCTAACTCATATTCAATGATTATCTTAAGTGGCAATTATCAAAATAAAAAATGGAATATGTTTGAGACATGTAATAGTATATAATATCGTTACGTTTTCGTCATCAAACTGACGACTCATACGCGTCACACAGTACAATCAGTGGCAAGTTAGCAACTATTACAAATGGCACTAAATTCAACTCTAAAGTTGTTCAACCTTGACGTCCGCTCGTTACTTGTACCACAGTACAATTAACAGGTCAATTTGAACAGAATGACTGGTCAAATGAAAACGAAAATGCGAAAACGTACTACGGTTTTTACTATGGCGTTTTTTGTAAACAATTCTTGTTTTGATTTCATTGGCATTTTATGTATGAACACTTCTACAAAAGGCCCCTACTAGATTAGATAACTTCTGCAAAGGACCACTTTTTAAAAAGTTAGTTTTCTAATATATATAAACAAAAGTCGATCCAAACACACGCGTAGACCCCTACATACCTAAGCATATTTATTTTTTATATTGTATTTTGTATAAGTTAGAATAATGTATGAAATAATGGGCCACTGTAGTCTGAATAAATGAATTTATTTTACCTATTCACTAAATATCTAATTTATATAGACTTTTTCTAATGGACAAATAACATCATCCTAAGAATACCTATTATTATTTTAATTTATTGCTCAACTAAAAATGTATTCCTTTTTTTGTTGTACCTATTTGAAATAGAAATGTGTATTTCACAACAACCCAAACACAATAAAACACATAAGTATACAAGACAAAGACAATAGTTTGCTATAGTCAGGAGAAAGTTCGTATGGAAGAAATAATGCTAAACCGATTTTGATAAATGTCGGTATAGAGATAGATGAAATCAAATTTCCGTGGAAACGAGATAAACGCGGGCGAAACCGCTGGGGCGCAGCTAGTCTTAGGTAATACTAATCAAAAAAACTCACTTCTTTTCGTATGATATGTCGAATTTTTAATTCTATTTACAACTGGACGACGTGAGTATACTTTTGTATTAATTAGTTAGGTCATATTTACTTAATTATTTATTTGATCCAATACCTATAGTCACCATAATACAAGTCAAGTGCCTTAGTTTAGAGCTAGAAAACACTCAGTGACTGCAATACTTATTTAATATTATTTATTGATTGTTATAAGATTACAACTTCAATGGAGTACCAACTACCTACCTCTTGAATGAACGTAAATACTCTATTCTATGTAAATTTTTATCGCAATGAAAAATCGACTTAATTACTTAGATAATGAGTGTAAAAATTGTTCGCGTCCGGTGCAGATGGCATTTATTATTAATTTATGTGTCTGTCTGTCTGATTCACCTTGGTCTTTGTTAGGTATACTTAATTTTTTTAATTGAATGCAACCATTTGACACATATTTCTATAGTAAAATAGTAACTCCCTTACCTATAAAATATTATTTACACATGACTAGGAGGTTATGTGACGTTTGTCTCTGTCTGTCAACATTGAAAGTTCATGTGACAGTAAAAGACAAATGATGCCTATAGTTATGCAGCGCATTAATTAGCGTTTTTAAGTAAAGGGGTGAAATAATACAAGGAACAAAAACGTCAGATTATTACCTTAATTTAATAAGTAAACTGAGTACAGTTTCATGTAATTTGTAAGACTTTAATATGAGAGCTTTTAAAATAGTAGTTTATGCACCGAGGTACTAAAGCCCTGTCTTATATAGCGGGCGTCATATTGAATCCAAAGCGTACGAAGGACTCCAGAGTGTTAACTCCCGAGCGTAGCGAGGGTGTTAAAAACTTAACTTCTGAGCGAAGCGAAGGAGTTATGTACCTAGAGTCCTGAGTGAAGCGTGGGATTCAAGCGCCCAAGATAAAGACAGGCTTTATTATCGAGGTGAATACTTTACTTTACACATCTACTGCGAGACAATAAAAAAGCTACAAAATAAGCATTTAACTATCAACAAAACAATAGATGTGCAACGTGCTTTAATATATTAATTAAATTAAGCTCAACATTAATTAAATTTCACAATCTTACAACAAAATGACGAAACCAAACATCGGCCTTAGCTTTAGAAAAAAAAAAGTTGGGGCTTCATATTAACTAAAACTTTTTGCCTTACCCTACCGTCGACATAAAAATTGAAGTAAATTAGACCAGTTTTTTTTTTTTAATGTGTTATGTCTAGGTGGCCAGTTCGAAATGGCCGTATGCTACCTGAACCTTAGTTCTAAATTTAAATTACTTTATGCCCTAGGGTTACAATGAGCACTTTATGCACCTAGGGAATAAAGACTCGCTTTACGTTGACCTTTTTGGTCAAATAAAGTAACTTTGTAGAGCAGTAGGTGTGTAAAAATCATTTTCTCGCGCTCCTCTATGCTTCGAAAGGCACGGTAAGTTGTTGTTTTCTCTAATAGCAGTCGTTAGGTCAAGTTAGAGGACTTTGGGCGACCTGACAACTCTAACACTAGGTGAGACACACCACTATACGAAAAGAAGTAGACTGGTTGGGTCTAAGGGCCCCTACACCCATAGGCTATGCTGCTGGCGGCAACCGAGACGAGTTTGCCGCGCAGCCGCCGTGGGTTTAGTGAAAAAAAAACGCGATTAAAAAAAACTGTACGTAGCTACTACGATATACAGCTACTATAACACGATATATTATTGCTAGTAAAGGCCATCTCTTACGCTGAAATCTAAGTCCGTACTTTGACTTTGCTTAGCAAAAATTTTGACTTTAGACAATGTTCGGTATAAAGCAATCTTCGCAAGTATCTAAAGTTTTTGCTTAGTGAAGTCGAAGTTTTTTAAATTTAGAATGTAAACCATTCAAAAATAATGACCTTAACTTTCCTTTTTTGTTATGACTATATGAAGTTCTTTATTATTTTATTCGTATATTACAAAACTAATTTCCACTATAAATTCCAATTCAAAGTTTATGCTTAGTTTTTGCTAAGCCTGAGCCTGAGCAAAGTCAAAGTACGCACTATAGATTTCAGCTATAGACAAGTTTGATTGTAAGACGCCACCGAAGCTTACTCTGGATTGCAGAATGTCCCATTCCATCGAACCGAAATCATTTCACTTTCTTCCCTTTAATTACACAATAATTTGTTTATTTTTCGCGTTGCTTATTTGAATTAAACTCATTTTTCGGTTTTAGATAATTTTTTGACTTTACAGTACCCCGTAAAAAGATTGTTTTCAGCAACTTTTTTTAATAATGAGTACCCGTAAGGTAGACTGATATGAGATCTAATTTGTCATTACTCATTATTAAAAAAAAGTTACTGAAAAAAATATTTTATACGGACAGTTAACAGTAACTTTATATAGAGTTATTAACATATTAACACACTACATTTTTTAAACTTACACGATTTCTGTTCATTATAATTTTGTTGAACTAACGCGATCTAGACCCGAAAATCTGATATTTAATAATATTAACACACAGTACATATTAGACCGTAATCAAACGTAACAAACCGAAAAATGAGTTTGATTCCAACAAAAGAATTAACAACAAATAAATACTCACTCTTTCTTATTGTTCACTACAATAACTAGTTTAACTTTCCGAGGGCCCTTAGTCATTTTGCACAGGTCCTTGCTATGCTCCACCGGGCCCTGGTTCAAAATCTTTAACAATGGAATGTTTCTGGCTTCACTCGCACCCCCAGCCACAAAGGGCCCTCATTGTCACCTCACACACATAATCACCACTTTGTTAACTAAAACCATGTCTCAACGAACACATTTTGAACACTTTTATATCACTATTTGTTGTCACTAGTAGTGAACTGTGGAAAAATAATTCTGTTTAGATTGTGATTTTAGTGTTATCTGAGTTGCCGACGCTTATCGTTCGATAAAATAGCTGGTTTTTATTTTTAATTTGGTTTGTCTGTGTTTGAATTTAGAAAGGTATTTTGAGAAATTACAGAAATGGTAATATAACGGTGATAAAACTTAACAATTGACTATATTCAGATGTTCCTTCCCTTCTTACACTTACCTTTAGTCCATTTGTAACTTCTTACTGTAAGAAGTTACAAATGGACTAAAGGAGTTTTCATGGAAAGATTAGATACTTTTTTGTTTAGATTACTTTTCATGGAAAGGCCACGAGGAACCGGAGTCTCCTCCAAACGTACGTTTTTTCCAAAAACAATCACTTAATTCGTTAAAATTATTTTATTACGATAGTGCTATTAAATCGAGAAAATCTAAGAAGAATCAAAGTCGACGAAAATATCATTTGAACTTCCGGCAAAATTGATTTTATTTATAACATTGAATTACCTATTGTATTTTTTTAAATTGTTACCCCTTCACATTATTCCAGTCGCAAACCCAGCACTTACAATGTCACTATATAAAAAAAATGAATATAAAATAATATAAAAATTATTATATAAGAGTATTATATAACGATGTGGTTCACTAGAACGCCGTAATCAAAATGGTCGAAAATGTCAAGATTCAAGATGATGAATGATGATACATGGATACAGATTGTTAAAATTGTGATAACAGGTATCGCTACGTGTTGAATTCTTTTAGTGATTTCGTTAGATTATTTTGTTTAATGTATAATAAAATTTATACAAAATTTAAGCAGAGGACATTGAATTCAGCATTCAAACTACACACTCCGACACAGACTCTGATATAATGTCGCCGCATATATAAAGCGTAACGGGTATGCCCTTTTAAGCCGAAAGGGGGTAATTCTAGACATCTAGGGGAACAACTTTTGTTTTACGACTTTTGAAAAATCGAACTTTTTATTTCGAAAATTTTGAGGTTATTTTTCAATTAAAAACAGCTGTTATTGAAAATAAAGGAAATTGAATTTTTGATTGTAGTAGACCAAACTAAATGAAAGGACAAAATAAGGTCACTGACCTCGAACTCTGAGAAACAGCTGATTTTGAAGTAAACTTTACACTTAAAATTTTTGAAAAGTACTTCGAATTTTCAAAAGTCGTAGAACAAAAGTTGATCGACTAGACGTCTAGAACAACCCCCTTTCGGATTAAAAGGGCTTACCCGTTACAAATTGTATAGGCGCAGGAGCGTTTGGCTTAACTGGCAGTGAACAGGCCACGTGTGTTGAATACGGTCAGACATATTATGGGCAAACGAAGTCTCATGTACTGAGTTCCTCGAAACTCATCGAAATAGACCCAGTAAACAATGGCGTGACAGAAACGATCTAGCTGCTATTGAAATAGAATAGTTGAAGATCGGGACCACCCAAAACTATTACTGCTAGCGGCCATATGGAAATATGTAAGTGAGGCCTATTACGTTTATTTATTTATTATTATTTATTTAACGCTTTATTATGACACCATAAATACAATAATAATAAGTAATAAAAAATAACGAAACTTAAATATAGAGTGACACAATAGGCGGTCTTACCGCTGAGATCGGTTTCTTCCAGGCAACCTTGGGATGGAGAGGATCACACGAATGATTAAGGGGCCTGGTAAAAGACCTCGCCTGAAATAACCCTACAGTCTGTTCAAGATAAGTTTGTATTAAAACAATTTAAAAAATGTCTTCTAACCTGCCGCAGATCACTGGCCTTATAAACATTAGTCCTGCCCGGCACAAGTTTTATCTGTTATGTTTTTTTCTCACTTGCTTCCGACAACGTCATAGAACAATAATATGTCATTATTTTGAGCCAAAGGTTTATGTCATCACCGTCACTCCAATTTAAAAAACATTCCATTTAAAAATTCGAAACTTAAAAAATTCCACGTCACGCCGGATTCCACAGGACTTTCTGTTGGCAACGATGTCGGTTTACATTTACATATCTCGACAGTGTCCAACAAACATGGGTATTTTATCTGAATACTAATATTTGTGTAATATACTGAATAAGGACTTCAACACACTATGCCGGCGGCATTGTCGACAGTTTTTGTAAAAAAAACATTCATTTTAATTTTTAAACGAATAACAACAAAATCAACATGATTAAAACTAAAAAAATGAGTTTAATTTGAATAATAGATTCAAATATCATATCATTGACAAGTTCTAAAAGACAAATCTTTTTCTATGTGATTATATCACATATTTGGTCCGCATTGAATTTACGCAAAAACGTTTAAAATAAAATTCCTTAATTTAGAGGAAATGTTTCGAATTCCAAATCAACGGAATTTCGAAAACCTACGGCGAAACCCCAAAAGTAAACTAAACCAAACACAATATTTACCGGGCTTTACTCGCGTTTTATTCAAGAACGTCATTATTAACGCTAGTAAAACCCGGTACATATTGTCTTTTATTATGCAAAATTGCGAAAACCTTAGGCAAAATTAAATAAAACTTAAAAAAAACGGCGGGGTGCGGGCGGCTAATTCCGCCGGCTCACATACTCGGGTTCGGGCGACGCGGCAAACGCACGGCATAGTGTGAAGACGCCTTAACATTTTTTACGATTACTGTTCAGTTAACAAGGTAATCAGGCGACTGTATACTGTTTATATCAAATGTCTTTTGTCATAATATGATGGCATGTTATGACGAGGTGAAGTAGGTAAATAGATGTCGATTACAGTCTCAATTGTTTTACGTAGGTATTTCAGCATTATTTATGTTATAAATACACCTTGGATTATAGTATTAGGCAATATGTTACCAGAGTTATTCAACTTGAAGAAAATTATTTATAAAAGTAGGTAGGAATTATAATAAAACAAAGTGAGTAAAAGACAAAGATAGTAAAAATTAGCAATTTCCTTTGACAAATCAGCTGTTTTTTGGGAGTTATGGTTATTTAATTACAAAAAGAAACCTAACCCACCTATCAACAGTTATTAAGTAAATATTTTGAACTTAGTATTTAGTATATTTGATCCTGGGCGGAAGACCAGCGCTGTTGCTGAGGAGTTAAAGACTACAGCTTCTCGCTATTTAGGGCTCGCATATCGTCCCTCGCATGACTAACTATCCTATCTCATTTTTTTGGTGATTTGAGTTAGGACTACCAATGACTTCCTGGATTAATTATCTGTGATTCTAACTAACTCACGTATCTGTATGTACATTGGTTCTCGGCTTATAGACCCTAGTGTTGCGAACGTATCTAAATAATAACATAAAAAAATTATTACTAAATGTCGTAACTCATTTAGGACTGTGACTTTGATAAAATATTATAATCCTATCTCTGACATAACGCCAGGGAAATGAAGAAACCAAACGTAATTTGCAAGAAAAGTATACAGACCACGAACTAAGAAGCAATGAAAGTGCTGTTTTACTTGCGAAGATTATCGGTATATAATTTCACCATTTACGACATGGTTTCACATGATTGCTATTTTATACATAGCATTAAGAAATTGCTACTGCCGTGTATCTGTTCCTCAAAAACTTCGATAAAAAGGTGTTAAGAAAGTATTTTTAAATGCTGATGGTTGCAGTGGGCAGCATAAATATTCTATCGTTGCATCTTCCCTTCTGTATTTTATTAATAATTCTGTTTCTATTGAAGAAATCATCGTATTTTTGCTCCTTGTCATGGTCGAAATAAGAGTGACTCTGCTCACAGCGCCATAGGTTATACTTTAAAAAGGGGTGACATTTTCATACCCTCGCAATTGATCTATAATATCAAATAGGCAAGAAGACGACAGCCTTACAAGCTATTAGCATTGAACTCCTCCGATTTATTGGATTTTAAGAAACTATCGCAAGATTTCGAAAAGATAACGAAGGTGAAGCTATCGATTGGCGGAATATGGCAGATTTTTTCTAAATTTTAACAAGATTATACTTTTTGATGCCTGTACATTTTAATGCTAAATCATTTTGAGAATAAGACTTCATTATTTTATATAAATATGTTTAAATGCTTGCTGTTATAGGTTTTATTTTGAGTATAATGTTGCTACAATTTATACGCTTTATAGTGTTTCCTTATTGAAAGGACAGTTATCTGTAATTATCTGTGATTTTTATAATTACTTATTTTAAAAAGACTATTAATTTCTTCATAATTAAATACATGAAGGTTACCAGATACTTCAGTAAACGATTGATTTTTAGTGTTTGATTTCATACCTAGTGTGGTCCTTAAGCTCGTAAGTGGAAAAAATAAAACGGATTTTGTAAAACAAAGTTATCACGAAGTCTCCTATCTGTTTTGGAATACCAAAATATATAGAAATAATGCGTTTATATAAATATGTAATACACGAAAAGATAGTGCTAACTTTACTCTATATGTAAACACCTAATTTTTTTGCCATGAGATCCATAAAGTTTAAACTGAATCTAAATTTGAAATTGTTAAACTGAAAAACCGTGGTTCTAAAAAACTGTCAAAATTTAGATAGGATAGTTAGTCATGCGAGGGACGATATGGCTTCCCGGTTTATCAGGAAAATTATAGATTGAAATTGTTTTTTATTTAATTATCTACTTTTGTTTCTGTTCTCTATTTGTTGCTGTGTGCTTGTCCTAATAAATATATTTTCAACTCACAACTTCGGAAAGATTCTCTTCTTCTTCTTTAAAATGGCTTTTCCTTTCGGACATTTGCCAGTGTCAAGCATTATCAATATTTGCAGGTTATTTGCATCGAACGAAACAGTCAAGTCGTCACAGTTAAAGTCAAGTCGAGGGAATCATTGTAAAAAGGGGGCCATTTTTTACAATGTTTGTTCACGGAGCTTTGGAGAGAACACTAAGCTAAAGTCCATGTTTTGCACCGATTTTCACTTTTATTTTCACTTGTACACCTTTACGAAACTAAATTGATTAATATGCCCCCGAAATTAAACAATTTACACGCACTTGAACTAAGTTTCACAAAAATGAAAATTTAGCAACACATCTCCTCAACGCATTCCCGCCAAAACTCCAAAGATTCTCTTTATCACTAGAAATCAGCGTACAAACAAAAGTGGATTTTGCACGCTAGCGCGGAAAGAGATTTCAAATATCGAACATTTTTATTCTAAACTTTCCTATGACGGAAGTGTTCTTATTTTTTTTAATTCTTATCGCTTATGATCCGATTATGGCGGCTTGAAAAGTAGCCAGTGTCAAATTTTATCTAATATTTGAACCACTCACACGCAAACCCTCGCGAGAGGGAGCCTATGTAACCGTCAATTTGCATACTTCTGGAAGTCCGTTTGGAGTCCGTGGTCTAGTTGGCTTCATCTCACCTGACGAGAAGCAACGATGAGGTACAACGATATAGCACTTAGCACTTAACGCTTGCATAGAACATGTATTTAACGACTAGCGACTCTGAGGTTGGAATAAAGATCGAACTGAGACGTTTACTTAGCATCCATAAGCTGAGAAAATGAATCTGGAATTTCCACGCGGAAAACACTGGGTGGACCTAGTTAATTTAATAACACACACGCAGTTTCAAAGAGTAAATTTGATATCTTATAATTTTGATTGTGATAAGATTTACTATCTATTAATTAATGTCACCATCATAAGTGGTGACGCAAGAGAATTACCAGATTTACTATGAAAATGGAAAATGTGAAGTTGTAATCGGGAAAACTAGGTATGTATGTTACGGCCTGTAATTCATAGACGAGTATATAAGACAGGTTATTAAAAAACTACCCGCTACACTTCTGTTTTATTCTTTCTGTGTGTTAATAAATTTTCATGTTTGTGAAACCTAGTTCAAATGCGTGCAAGTTGTTTAATTTCGGGGGCATATTAATCAATTCAGTTTCGTGAAGGTGTACAAGTGGAATTAAAGTGAAAATCGATGCAAAACATAGACTTTAGCGTTGGTTGTCTCCAAAGCTCCGTGAACAATATTTGTAAATGGCCGCCGTGTTTACAAATGATTCCCTAGACTTTACTTTAACTATGACGACTTGACTGTTTCGATGCAAACAACTTGCATAATAATATATTAATAATACTTGACACTGGCTAATTTCCTAATGGCCATAATCGGTTCACAACCGATAAGAATGAAGTGTAAAACATTTATATCTACCTATTAGGTAGGTATATGCAGGAGCGGTGTTGGTCTAGCTAGTGGTAGGTAGATACCCCGACTTTCATTCCGAAGGTCGCGGCTTCGAATCGCGACTGATCGCGCGCCAATGTCTTTTTCGTAAAGAAAAATTATTTGCGCTATTAACAACGCTCTTACGGTAAAGGAACACATCGTGAGGTTTAAATCTACCGTTTAAAGTCACGCAGAAAGGTCCAGTTGTAGGGCTTATTGTGGAAACATACTGTAAAAACTTTAAATTTAAGTACGTACCTACTTAACACCTATGATATTTACAAATATACCAAGTATACTAGAATACAGTATTGGTATGACATAGATACGTCTTATATCTATTATGTATATATTCTATGTAGACAACTGAATTTGGACTAGACAAATTGGAAAACAAGCCATCGATTGTCGCAAATATCTACCATTGATAAAATAATAAAAAAACGCACGTCCAATGTCAGCCGATTACTTATGACATTTATCAATGAATGGAAATTACCTACTACCTACCTAAATACCTATTACTCTATCGATTTGATATATTAAGGCTCTTACACACTTTGCCGGACATAAAGACGGCGGCAAGACGGCCGGCTGGCAGCTTTTTGCCGTGCAGGGAACTTGAGCCGTGAGAGTACCAAAGCATTTCGATAAAACGCGACGTAGCGGGACGCGACGTGTCATTTCTTCTGTTGTATGTGTATAGTAAAGATCGTTTGTTTCTAGTCTAACGACATGGCTGTGCGGCTTTTAAGGTATATAAGACAAAACCTAAAAAATCCCTGTCGGATTCATCAAGAATTGGGTATGTAAGATTTTTTGAAAGGTGTGAAAATAAAAAAAAACTATTTGGAAATATTTTGGTAAGATGCTGTATTTTCTTATTTTGAGCTCAAAATAGTAAAAGATTACAAAAAATATCGAAAAACCAATGACGAGGATGTGACGTCAGATGGTTGCAGCGACCATTAATATACAACCAGATATTGCACGACCCTATACTTTACGGCATGTTATTAATTCAGGTCGTACATTATTCAACAGAGTGGAAGTTGACAGGCACTTTGTATTGCTTAGCTGCTTTGATCCTCCGTCATGCCACCGGGCTTGCCGCGCCGTACCGGTCTTTGCCGCCGGCATAGTGTGTAGGAGCCCTTACCTACTCCACAAAATCTAGGACTTAGCAATCACACGTGACATTCACATGATATCAAGAAATTAATCACAGTCATTGCAGATATAATACGTAAGAGATTAAATCAATTTTAACGCGTTTATTGCAGGTAGTTACAGCTTTTATGTGTTATTCAAGACTTCAGACAAGGAGGTGGTTCTCAATTCAGTTGTGCCTGTGTTTTTTTTAAGATGGCGATAGATGATAATTATCAGTCCTTGTCCGATTGCATAGAGATGGAATTGCATGAAAAAATCTATAATTTTTCGTAAAATTAAACATTAACGATTATTAAAACAATATTTTTATTAAATGCGATAAGGAGGCCCTAGGTATTGTATTTTCTAATATTATGGTGCCTATAAGAAAATATAGCGGTTAAGGATTTAGAAGAAAAATTGTTTTATATTGTAAAACAGGGGTAACTTTGCCTGTATAATAGTGGTATTTAAAGTTATTTTTTATTGTTTTTGAAATGAAGGGGACACTTCTTGTATCATGTACAATAACATAAGCTATTGTTTAAAGATGTATTTGATACGAGTAATGAAAAAAAAAATCAATCGGAAGGGATTTCAGCTCGATTCACATTAGTCGCGTCTTTAAGGTAAAAAATCGCGACAGAAGATCGGCGAATAATTTTGTGTTTTGACCAAGTTTTGACGTACGTATTTAGTTTAATCTGTAAGTAAAGACATTAAATAATGCTAGTATTAGTGTTTCGTCAAAGTATGTAAGACGTATCGATTATCATTTATTCCGGTATTAAGAAGAACATTATAAATCTTACTAAAATTATAAACGCGAAAGTTTGTATGTATGTGACTTTGTTAGGTACTCTTTTACGCAAAATACTACTGAACCGATTGCGATGAAACTTGGTACTTATAATATGTAGCTGGATACCAGGAATAACACTTAGGCTACTTTTTATCCAGATATTTCTGCGGGAATGGGACTAACGCGCGGGTGAAACCGCTGGGCCCAGCTAGTAAATAATAATTACGGATGATTGTTGTTTTTTTTATTAAATATTTTAGGATTTCAACATTTTAGGAATTGAAACATTAAGAATGATGTTTCTTTATTTTCGGTTCAGATTTAATATAGGTAGTAATTATTGTTACTTAATTTGTTTTGAAGAAATGCTTTCCAAAAATTGCAAGCAAAAGAGCAGAGTATTTTTTTAATAAGCGTAACAAATCGTCGTCTAATCTTCGTAACAATTTAATCTCTCAATTGTAGGAAACACTTTAAAAACAAAAATCATTAATATTGTTATTTGATAAAAATATTAACCAAACATTGTTTTCTCAAAATATTTCTACTTTAAAATTTTCATTCATTCAGTCATTATGATGATATTTTGTTATTTACATATTTAAACATAATTATATTTAAAAGGAATTCATCATAATTTGAAATATTTTGTATATGTGTTTTTTAAAATATATGCCATTTTACGAATAATTAAAATATTTGTTTAATAGTTGATTTGATGAGCAGCAGGCATGCGTGAATAATTAACCGAATTATGGTCTTTGAACGATGGAACAAACATAATCCATAAGCCTATTGATACAAATATTAACTATGCTGTTAATATAATGTTGTATGTTATTTTTATAGTTTTATTAGTAAATACTTGTAAGTGGCCTTTTATGTCTATCCTACTTCCTACTAATATTATAAATCCGAAAATCTGTTTGTTTGTTTGTTTGTTCCCTCTTCACGGTCAAACGGCTCGACCGATTTGGATGAAAATTTGCATAGGGATAGTTTAAATGATGGAGAGTAGCATAGGATATTTTATATCCCGAAAATCCCGCGGGATTGGGACTTACGCGGGTGATAACTATTTATTAAATGAAATTTTGCATAGGGATAGTTTATATGATGGAGAGTAATATAGGATACTTTTGATCCCGAAAATCCCGCGGGATTTGATCCCGAAAATCCTGCGGGATCGGGACTTACGCGGGTGATACTATTTATTAAATGAAAATTTGCATAGGGATAGTTTATATGATGGAGAGTAATATAGGATACTTTTGATCCCGAAAATCCCGCGGGATCGGGACTTACGCGGGTGATAACTATTTATTGGATGAAAATTTGCATAGGGATAGTTTAAATGATGGAGAGTAACATAGGATACCTTTGATCCCGAAAATCCCGGAGAATCGGGACTTACGCGGGTGATAACTATTCAATGAATGAAAATATCGACACAGGGGTAGGGTAAGTGATGTAGAGTGGCATCATCATCATGGTCATCGTCATCCATCGTTATTGATCGTCATCCATCGTCATCCTTCGTCATCGTTATCGTCACTTACTGATGAAAAACAAACTTTACCTTACTTCACCTACCTACCGCAGTGCAAAACTCCACACTTAAACGGACGACCAGGGAAGGCGACTTCAATAGGCGACCGTTTAAGTGTGGATTATTGCATTGCGGTAGGTAGGTGTTCGAACAACGCGGGTTCGCAACTTGCGCGGGTGAAACCGCGGAGCGCAGCTAGTTCTTTTATAAGTAATTTTTAAATGCTGTTTGTGTCTAAATAAAAATATTAGTTTCATCTATATTACTAATGTTGACAAAAAATGACGGGCAATATTTTTTTATTATTACCTTACGGTGAAGGAAAACATGAGGAAACCGACATGACCTAGGACTCACCACGGTCCTAAAACATGGGACATTCGCCAATCCGGAGTAGGCTCTCGTGGCGTCTTACTGCCCAACGTCTCAAAGACGTGGCCCGCGCCCAACAGTGGAACGAATTAATTAAATACCTACTTAAAAGTACCTAATATCTGCTATTACAGTGGGCCAATATTTATTTTATATTTAAGTAGGTAAAACTGCCGTAGAAACATAATTCTCACGATAAATAAACTAATTATCTTACGTCACAAATTGATTTTGTTGACATAGGTATTTTGAATCACAGCCGCGCCGCCAAAAATGACGTCGTTTTCTGTTTGTTTGTTTTTATTTAACTGAGAATCTGTATAGTTGCGAATTTGACTTGTTGTTAAGGGGCCATTGTTTTTCATAAACAAGTCCAGGCGCGTTGGAATATAGGTAGCTGGATATCGGGAATAACATTTTTAAGCTACTTTTTATCCAGATATTCGGGAACGGGATTTACGCGGTTGAAATCGCGGGGCGCATCTAGTAGGTAATAATTGTGAAATACCTACAAACTAACTAACTACCTATAACTAAATACGATTATAGATTGCATTACAAACTACAAATCAATGTGCAAAATTTAAATAGACTTGCGAAAACTTTGCTAAATTGAATTCTCTTAAATGGGTACAGTCATGGACATTTCAAACCGGTACGTGTCATTCTTTGGCTGACCCGTGCCTTATTGGGAATTCAACATTTTGGCAATGTAACATTTTGGGAAGTTCAACATTTTAAGAATTCAATATTTTGGGAAGTTCAACATTTTTAGGCTGTTCAACATTTTGGAATGGAAGATTTTGGGAAATTTAACATATTGGGAAGTTTAACATTTTGGCACTAAAGGGAATATAAGCAGTTTTAGCGGGGCACAGCTAGTTATTTATAAAAAAATATTTAGAAACATTACAACAATGAGAACGTGTCGAATAAACACGCGCAGGCGCAGGCGCAGGTATCTCTTATCATATCACAAGAGAGAGTCGGCCAAGATGACTGATATCTTGTGATAACGTATTATCATGGCATACTTAGTTTTGAAAATTATTTATTGCTTTATTTAAATGTCATAACTGCTACTGGCGAGGTGGTGTCTTAGGGGGAAAACAAGCAATTGGTTAGCAAAAATGCAACCAAATGTCGTACTAGAAGCGCGCCGCGGTTTCACCCGCATAGGTCCCGTTCCCGCAGGGTTATCGGGATAAAACGTAGCCTATGTGTTATTCCAGGACTCCAGCTACCTATATTCCAAGTTTTATCGCAATCGGTTTAGGAGTTTTTACGTGTTAGAGTAACAAAGTCACATACACACATAACTTTGTTAATCTTTCACGCAAAAACTACTGAACCGATTGCGATGAAACTTGTCATAGGTATAGGTAGCTGGATACTGGGAATAACACATAGGCGACTTTTTATCCCGGTATTCCCGCGGGAACGGGGCTTACGCAGGTGATTCTGCGGGGCGCAGCAATTGAAAATAAATCTTAATTTAGGAGATAAAATTTGAGTTTTTCATGGTATTTTAATGCCAAAAGGCACATGATTTTTTGTCCCGAAAAGGTTTGTGGATAGTTGAAAATAGGTTTAGGTTGCATTGTCATCTGGTTCTGACCTATTCCCGAAGTTTCAGCACGCTAGTTATTGGAGAAGTGCCTCAAATTAAAGTTGCGAGATTCCGCCCGAATCGACAAAAACATAAAAAAAATATTAAAAAAAACGTGAAAAAAAATACAGTAACACTTCATTTTAAATTAGAGTGGGGTAAAATATTCGGTCGTTCGTTCGTTCGTATGTTTTGCTGTTTTTAATAGTTAATGCTTTGCTAGTACCCACATCATTGCAGTAGTTATTAGCAAATACTTATCGTTACTTATTCAAGTACCGTCCCATACCTTAATGAATCACAAGAGACTAATTCTCCTGTAAGTTACAGCACTTCACAATATGATAACGTTTGTTTACCAGACATGTATGATTATAACTTGGTATGTAGATATGTAAGTTTGCTCCACTTTTCATGTTTACCTTTGAAACAGTAACATTGTAATGGACTGCAGGACTTTATTATTTTAAAGACGAATTTGTAAAACGACAAAAAATATTATAGCGCCAAAAGGATAAAAGTTTTAAGGACTGACTGTGTTTTTAACATTTTTTTGGGTTTTTAGTGTACAAAGAGTACATACTGAATCCATACTGAAAATTAATTCAGTCTACGTAAACTAGAGTCTTCCTAAACGGTCGAGTCACTAAAGTTCAAATCTATAGTGCGTACTTTGACTTTGCTCAGACTGAGCTTAGCAAAAACTGAGCATAAACTTTACTTTGAAATGGAAGTTATAGTCGAAATTCATTTTGTAAAATACGAATAAGATAAAAAGAACTTTATAATCATAATAGAGAAGCAAGTTTAGGTCATTATATTTTTGATTGTTTTACCATATTTATAAATTTCAAAAACTTCGACTTTACTAAGCAAAAACTTTGGATAGTTGCGAAGATCGCTTTATAAATAGCAAAAATTGTTTTAACAATCTATTTTTTTGCTTAACAAAGTCAAAATACGTCCGTAATTTCGTACATTGACTTTACCAAGCAAAGCATTTGACTTTGATATATTTCAGCCTCATTTTAAAACCAGTGATCGGTCAAAAAAAGGAACAAGGACACCTAAGTCACCTAGGGTTACGGGAATTGACTGTTTCTCTCGTTAGAATTTATTCTAGTAATAATTATGATGAAATGTTCCGTGCCGCGGTGTAAAAATGATTCGCGGATCACTATTCAACCTCAACATTTGAATATCTATGTTTAAAGCATCTGCTTACACTTTGCGCAGTAGGCAAATAGCCATAGGCGCGCTCTTTAGTTTGCTTATGTATACTCTAAGATAGAGATCTTTTATAGAGTAGAGACTCTATATCTGTTTTGTGGTTTCAGGTATTCTGTGTAGCTCGGCCCACAATTCGTCACCTTATCTCCCTCGTCAGTCGAGGCGAGGTCGCCCAGGTGATTTGTCACACAATCTAGACAAGTTATCGTGGCAGAAACAGCAGATTTTCAGTTTATCAACTGAGATAGTGGTAGATTTCAGATTTTATTCACTGTTTTTATAAAGGTTTTAGATATTATCTGTTAGGGAAATAAGTATTTTATTTTCGGTACGTGAATAGTAATTTAGGTTGGATGTGTATTAATCGGTTTTTTCTCTGGTTTAAGGTTCCGTGGTCGAAGGGTTAAAAAACGGGACCCTATAACTAACTCTGTTCACCTTAAAACGAATCACACCTCGCGACCACGGACGGTGTAATTCGTTTTAGAAAAGTCGAGATGATATAAATGTACAAATTGTTCTGTGGACGTCGAATTTGTTGCCGTCGAGCCTCCGTAGCCACCGAGTTTGTTAAACACAAGTTTTTGTACATTTTTGTACAATTATCTATACCGCGGTCTAGATCCGTAGTCCTAACAATGTAAATAAATAAATAAATTCTGTGACCAACACACAGCGCCATCTAGCCCCATGGTAAGCTGCTAAGCTTGTGCTACGATCACTAGACAACGGATATACTACTTATATTTATTTTTCTTTTGTAAATACATACATATTATAAGTAGAAATACACCTGGACTGAATACAAATATTTATTTTTATGCATAAATATTTGCACCCTGCGAGAATTGAACTCGCAGCCTTCTGCATTGCAGTCGGGCATTCGCCCGCCGCCCCACAGAGGCCGTCGAATAAGATGATGTGTACGAAGATGTAAGACTCCACTGCTTGCTAATTTTCTCTTTTGTTTTCGCGATGTTTGAATGAAATTAAACTCTCTAGGAAGAGGTCTGTAAGGACCTCGAAACTAGGGCATTGATAAAATGTTAAAAATGAAAAAGCAACGCGATGAAATGCGGAAAATTAGTTTAATTTCAGGTAAGTACTTACTGTTTCAGTAAGACAGCGATAAAAATACTCCACAACAAAAATATTCCACTTATTTACTACGGTAATCTAAACCTAATATAAAACACACTAGATACAAAGTTATAGTACCTATGTTGTTCCTTTTATCTTTTGATTTTAATATTCTGTCTGATCCATACTTGAAGGTTTCAAAATCAGCTGTTTTCTATCTTTACTAACATTATAAAGAGTCCATATTCATTAGTTTACTAGTTCCGTACCAGCGGGATTATCGGGATAAAAAGTTGCCTATGTGTTATTCCCGGTATCCAGCTACCTATATTCCAAGTTTAATCGCAATCGATTTAGTAGTTTTTGGGTGAAAGAGTAACAAATTTACATACAAACTTTCGCGTTTATAATATTAGTAGGAAGTATCGTATAGAGTCCAAAAATACTGGACCGATTTCAAAAATTCTTTCACCAATAGAAGCTACGTTATCGAGGAGTAACACAGGCTGACGAGTTTTTCAAGCAATACTTTCAGTCTATTTTCCACCGTGTAATTCTCAACTTGGTACTCTATGACAAGGTTGACCCCTTGAATGATACCTTAGGACGGGTCCAGGCTGAATTTTAATGCATATTTTAGTCTACTTTCTCATAACAGTCTCTTTTTGGTACAAGATGACTCAATGAAGTACTCCAAAGGACTACTAATTGCAGAATTACTAGTTTAAATTGGCCTTTTCCATAAAATTTAAGATGATTTTATACAGCGCAAGCAACTTTTTAACCATGCTATTTATGGCGCTGTAGTGCCCGGGACATTGTCCGGTGGAGTAGGCTTGCTAACACCTATACCACCATCCCAGCCTAGTCAGCCATGCCCAGAGAAAAGAACTCGTCAAAACGTCTGGAGCTAACTGAGTTGTGAGTTTACTAGTTTAAGTAACCATGATTTGCACGTAAGACTTTTAACGTAAATAAAGCTCGTCCGTGACAAGATGTAGGTACGTAAACTTCATTATAGTAAATTCTCACTTGTATTTAGTACAAAAATATGGTTTAATTTTTAGCACATAAATACGTCATGTAAGATCGTTTTTAGTTTACATAATATGGTTGATTTTTATATAATATAGGTCAATTATTTTCTCGAGCTTCTCCGTTCTTTGGAAGGCACGCTAAGCAGTTGCTCCCGGTTGTTATCTCTGATAGCAGTCGTTAGGTCAAGTTAGAGGCAGTAGATCGACCTGACAACTCGACCTAGAATCAATCGACATAGAATAATGCTACTACATAATATTGCTCTTACGTTATTTATATTAGATAGACTTAAGGGGCCGTAGTAGGCCAGAACTGATGTTTCAAGGGTGAATTACTACAAAAGTTATTTGAAATAAAAGTTTTTGAAACCATATTTATTAAAGTCGAGGATATTTACTAACACGTGAATGTCGTGAAAACACGATTCCTGAAAATTATCTCTATAGAAAAAAAATCCAAACTTCCCTCTAAATTGTACAAATAAGTGATATTACTCAGTCAACATTTTACGAAAACTAATAAAACTTTGTATAAGAACTGAACTTAGCTCAATACAGGCAGGGAATGTTTTGAATTTCAAGATTAACGTTTAGTTATCTTGAAACTAGCAATTGCTTGATTTTACGCAATAAAATTTTGCATAGTCGCATCTTACGTCCTTCACTTACACAGCTTTATCCCTGTCACACTATTAGGGTTATATAGGCTCTTAAGGAATGAAAATAGTTTTTTTAAGTGTTATTGTTAAGACAGGAGTAGATATACATTGAATATTTTTGACCCCGTTGAAGTCTATTGTATCGAAAATAAATATGGTTTCTAGGGTATTTTAAGAGCCATAAGTAAGTAAAAGTCCTCGAGTGGTGACCACGATGCAATACGAATCTAGTGTGCTATCACCTAATGGAGCGATGACATTGTAAGGGTGGCGGGGAGTCATTGGATGGAGGTGGTTTGGGGACGCCATTTGTGGCATCGAATTGGGGAGGTCCATGTGAGGCAGTAGACGGATAAGGGGTGAGATAATGATGATGATGGTGAATTTCTTGACTTTCGTTTGGGTGGCTAATTTTTTTAGGCTAGAATTGGTCAAACGCTATATATAGTAGGTAACTATATAATGCTATGTAACATTTTATTACCTAACATTTATTATAATTTACATAGTCGGTACAATGATCAGTTTATCTGATGTCGTAATTTACATCAACCTATCCATTGTTAGGTATTATTTACAAATATTATCATCATATAGGTATCTAGGTACGTAGTGGAGAATGAATTATTACTATTTGTTACGATTTGCTATGTATTCAGGTAAATAACTGACGTTGTAAAATGTAACTACATAAATATGCAAGTTCAGGGGGAAAACCCCCTATAGTCTGTAATATTATTGTCCAAAATTTCACATAGAACATAGAATTTGACGTGTGTCAAACATCATTTGGCATTTTTCGATTAAGTTTTTTAGAGAAAACCGTTTTCCATAATTTATTGTCTCAACCAACGAACTCGAATATATATGAAAGTAGCAATCCTTTGAAAAAATGTTCCGCGCAAACGGTGATTGCGGGGCCTAGAACGATGATTCGACCGCCAGTCTGTCACTAAAGATCGTCCGCCATTGGTCGACCCAAAGGTCTACTACGTAATACTGTACGGAACATGTCAGTTTGTACATCTGCTGCTGTGTTACCGTGGAACATGTTTTTTTCGCATTTAATAGAGAAGTTAGATCTCCATTCTATTAATACCTCATAGGTCTCAATACAGTTTCGATTGCAATCCAGTTGCCATTTATAGTTTCATTTTGAGTGTGTTGATTGCAATTGCAACGATGTTGAAATGAAATTTTGGACAATTCAGTTACAGGAATAACCCTACAGATCAAAAATTTCAAGTCGCTACATATACCAAAAATAGGCTAGGCTGTGCTTTGAGTCAGTCGGACCTACGACTGACTGAATTACTGACTGACCCTGACATACAATTTTCTTTAGCATACCTCTATAAATAACTTTTAGATCGTGCTTTATACACCGAAACTCAATTAGACAAATGTAAACCACGGACACGTAAACTACTAATAACTAGAATCCAAGGTTAAGTTAAACTTAAGTTTTAACTTAGTAACTTACTAAGTTTTAGTTTTCATTTTAGTATTCTTTTCTCTGTGGATTTTGTAACAATTGTACATTTATTTCGTAATTTGTTTTTTTATTTCTCAAGGCATATTTACTAGAAATTTTACCTTATAATACTAGAAATATTACCAATATAATTGTACATTTTGCAACAAATTTGTGTGACCACGATTGTAATGTAATCACAAAAAATGATGTTATCGTCAGGTATCTTCTTAAATACTGAACACAATATTTGAGTAGGTATGGACTATGTTACAATAGACTTGGTCGCGAGCATACCCCCCCCCTCCCCCCTTACGTTATCAAATCGTTTATTTCTGCTTTGTATTTGTTTTTATTAATACTTCTTTATAAACAAACCACTTACGATAAGCAAAGGCAACTTCAATCACAAAAAAATCAAGTTAAAAACAAAAAAAAATACGTTAGTAAAACCTTAAAAGTTCTTAACACTTCAGTTCACAGGTTTAGATCTCGCGGCGAAACTATTTTGTAACTTTCGAAAAATAAAGAAACGTTGAGACGCGTCCGAGTGTAGCGACAGACTGAAACCGTGCCGCATTATCGTTGAAAAAAAAATACAAATAAATTGTTTGATAATGATAAGTTGATAACAGTATGATTTTAGCTGTCTGTGTGGACGGACGTGCTGGACAATGTCGTTCATATGTTTCAATACGATTCCTTTTTTCTTAAGTTTTCACGATCCCTTGAAAAAGGAGTCTGAAATAGGCATTGCTACAAGGTTTGATTGAGCGACAAGAGATTGAAAAAAATCAAGATGGCGGACATAGACCTAAATAGGTTTTTTACTAAGTCCTTTCACATCATTAAAAAAAAAGTCCAGCAAAATTCATTTTACGGTTTTAATCGCGTGGTTTTCATTATCAGTGTAGCAATGCCTATTTCAGACTCCTTTTTCAAGGTATCGTGAAAACAATAGAAAAATCTATAAATAAAACAGTTAAGTGCGTGACTAATAGGCATTTTTATAGGTATTTAAGTTAATGGCATAACATAACGTAAAATTAAACTAGATTGTGACAGATACAAAGATGGAGATTTTCAGATGTGTACGAGAAGTACATAAGATGCAATTATGACTACAGTTTGGTAACTTGATTACAGCATTTATTGTTATTAGTAATCACTTACTCTTTGTAACATTGCTATTAAAAGCGCAATGATTATCGCAAATCGTTAAGCCGTTTTTTTGCAGTGATTTATATCTGTTTTTATTTGCAATCGTTCAACTGCCCTTTGCAGTCTTTCAACTATTTTTGTACGATTGTAAAAATCTTTATTTTCACCCGACTACCGCGAAGCGAATAGGGCATTAAAATCATTACATAAAATGTAATGATTTTAATGCCCAAATGTTTGAAGGAATCATTTCAAACGGAAGAGTCATTTCTCTTTATGATTGGTACCTATAGCGGCTCACAAGATCATAAAAATCTTTTTTTTTTTAATCTGTCTTACATGCACCTGGTACTTATTTTTAAACAATATTTTTAAAGTAGGTACACTATCAAAGATTTAAATAAGATTAATTAAAATAAAAAATAAAAAGGGTGCTTATGTATGGTGCCCAAAAGGCTGGCTGCATTGCTTCTTTGAATTGCTAATGCTTACTTCACATAATAAAAAGGCACATTTTCAAGTCTAAGGTCTCTACTACCCTGACAGTTACTCATCACATTTTAGGGTGTGCTTTAATCCATCTGTCAGTCAGTCAGTCGGCCCAAATCTTCCATGATCTATCTCTCAACTTAACCCGCTAACATGACTGTCTTAATTAACAAAACGTTCTTCACGGTGTTTGCGTCCAGTTACCATGAATATTGAGCATTGTCATTATTTCACACAAGTCACTGGTCATAGCGTGTTCACTGATCGACTGCTATCTTTGTGGGTCGCCGCCTCAAGACGAAAATTAGGTAACCTACGTTAGTCTTTTAACTTCTTCTTTTCGTCTAGTGCTGTGGCTCTCCTAGTGTTAAAGTTTTCAGGTCGCCCTAAGGCCTCTCACTTGACCTAATGGCCGCTATCAGATTTAGAGCAACCGGGACCAACCGTTTAACGTACCTTCCGGAGGAGCTCGAGAAAATGATTCTTTGTGAAATTTTTTTATTTAAATTTTTTTTTATTTAGATTTTTTTAAAAAATGATTTTCACACAAATTATCGGCTACCCATCCAAGCAAAGGCCGCGCCAAGCGTTGCTTGGCCAATGAGCTCCTCCTCAATGAGTCTTTTAACAAAACTGCGAAATAGGATTCCGAAAAATATCTATTCGGATTTTAAGAAAAATCTCGAGTTATTTTTTATATATCGTATTTAATATATTGATCACCGAACTGATTGAAGTCATTAAGCTAATGTAAAGGGAAAGTAAATACAAATTTTAAGCGAAGCCCACGAGCTCCCTGGTGGGTGGTGGTGCAACCCGGAATCATCGCTTGAAAGAAGAGAAAAATGGCAGCAAATCTGACAGGCCAATAATAATCTAAAAGTATATTAAACTAGATAGTGATCTAGTGTCATAGTCTACCCCGGGTTGCCCCAAATAATAAATACACTTGTATTTGACTGATATTCTACATAATTTCGACAAATAAAGTGAAGAAGAACTTTTGATAAGTTATTTCTTGCAAAATTGTTGAACCATTTTCGAAAGTCATTGCACGATAGAGGATTTATGATAGAGTGACCTAGATAAATTCGGAATAATAATCAATAATCAATCATTTATTTGCGAGTAAAGGTCAAATACAGATGTTCAATGTGATAAAAATAATATGTCCTCCTTATTCTACCCTTTAGGTGTGCAAATTATAAAATATGTCCAATTTATTCAATTCATGCATTTAGTTCATACTTCATACAATTAATAGTAATTTTAAAGTCAATGATAACACAAATTTAATGAAAGAAGTCAATATTATTTTTCTCTGTAGGTTATAAATTTGTCTAAATTATAAAAACACTTCTCTAGAAGCCACGCGGTAAGCCGTACACGGTAATCGACGTACAGTTCCTATAGGTATCTCAGAAATCTAAATTGTACATTATTGATTGATTGGAAACCTCCAAAGAACCTCAACCTGAATTTTAAGTTACGTAATATTGTCAAATTGTTCATCCACGACTCTCAGTGGCCATCACGTTTTCATGACTCCAACATTTGCTATCCCAATTTGTATGCGATTTAACTAAAAGGATGGTTTTTTTAACTACGCATTTGTAAAATAATACCTAAGCTTTCATTTATTTATCTATAAAACTGGTAGTTCATTGTCAAAAAGAATCGGTATTAAATCTGAATTGGAGTTTTAGCGGGGACGCGTTAAGGAGATGTGTTGCTTCATTTTTGTGAAACCTAGTTTAAATACGTGTAAATTGTTTAATTTCTGGAGCATATTAATCAATTTAGTTCCGTGAAGTGTAATGAAAGTAAAAATCTGTGCTAAACATTACTTTGTCTCATTGCGTTGTCTCCAAAGCTCTTGTGAACCGTCATTGTAAAGAGCCACCATTTAAAATGACTTCCTTGACTTTACTTTTACTACGATAACTTGACTGTTTTGATGCAAATTGTAAAATAATACTTGACACTGGCTATTTTCCAAAGAGCCATAATCGGTTCACAATCGATAACATTTTTTTTTTCAAGTTTAATGGCTTTATTGGATCACAAATTCTGCCAATGACACGTCGTGTACTTTCTGTACAAAAGATTTTAGGATCTTTCCTCGATTATCCGGTGCGCAGTGCAGCGACTGAGGAAGACGGTCGGATCTTTTGTCCACAGCCGTCTTTGTATCTTCTAGATGTGAGTGCTATATTTTAGACCATATTGTCGATTACCATCAGGTGAGATAATGGTCAAACGTTCTTCTGTCGTTTATAGAGAAAAATGCGTGCAACATAGTGATATTAATATGTACCTACGAGTATGTATAGGTGGCAAAGATAAGATGAATTTGTAAAGGCAATTCGTACAGATAAATTCTAACTGTTTGGTACAAAAAATCAAGTTAAAGTTGGCTAACGTCGTGCATTGGAGTTTTGCATGTAAAGAGGCTGTACGTAGACAATTTTAATGGTCTTGCCCAACTTTTGTGGCAAAATATGTAATTTGATAGAAGAAATCGTGATTTGAAAGTTTGCAGCTCATTTTCAGGGTAGTAGTTGAGTACTATAGTTTCTCTCTAGCTGCACACCGCAGGTAAAATGTGGAAGTGAAGCAGCTCTCTTTCTCCCACTCATGGGTCTTGTATAGGCGCAGTGCTGCGCATTATTGCTATCAATATACTCTATCGATAATACGATAATGACATTTCTATGACTTGTCATGTCTCTATAGAACCAGCGATATTTACTCTGCTTTGAATAGATGACGACGCCCGCCGCAGGTCCAGTCCCCTCGCAACCAAGATCATTGTAACATAATCGAAACGTAGAGGTAAGAGAATTTAAAAGTAATAATACGCGAATAAGACCCGGGAAAATAATTACGGACTCTGCTTCATGATCAGTCTGATCAGTCACTTCAGTAATGACTGACAGTCCTGATTGAAAGCAGTCAGGACTGAAAATTGATTTAGCCTTATTAATAAACGTGGAGTAAGGTCGGAGTTGTGACAGCATGCTTTGTCTTTTTCCGTGTCAAGTACTTTCAAAGTTGACAGACAGAAACAAAGTGATAAAATTACTCCGACCTTACTTCTTGTTTCTTAATAAAGCTATAGTATATGTAAAGATAAAATACAAGGTGTAACGGGTATGCCCTTTTAAGCCAAAAGGGGGTTATTCTAGACATCTAGGCGAACAACTTTTGTTCTACGACTTTTGGAAATTCGAAGTACTTTTCGAAAATTTTAAGTGTGAAGTTTACTTGAAGATCAGCTGTTTCTTAGAGTTCGAGGTCATTGACCTTATGTTGTCCTTTCATTTAGTTTGGTCTACTACAATCAAACCTTCAATTACCTTTATTTTCAAAAGCAGCTGTTTTTTCAGTGAAACATAATCTCAAAACTTTAAAAAAAAAGTTTGAATTTTTTAAAGTCGTAGAACAAAAGGTGTTCGCCTAGACGTCTAGAACAACCCCCTTTCGGATTAAAAGGGCATACCTGTTACAAATTGTATAGATATAGATACAGATTCTAGTTGATGCGTATCATGCCGCTGGTACTATAAGAAGACTAGTGTGCAGATAGTGAAAAACTTTACTATTATAGTGACCATTTGACCTTGGATCATGGAGATGCAAAAGTAAGAAAACGGACCCACTGAGTTCCCGAAAGGGATGCAATGCAACCGGGAACATCGCCAGATGATGATGATGATGAGGTAAGCATTGACCTAAGTAAGGGACCGTCTCCACTAGCGTTAGAATCGCGGCAAAATTATCTCATTACTATACAACGCACCGCTGCGTTAACATCGCCATGTGGACGGACAGTTGGACACGTTGTCCACATGGCGATTGTATAGAAATAAGTGGCTCGACGATAATATCACCGCGACTCTAACGCTCGTGGAGACGGTCCCTTAGAATAGCTACAGTACATAGTAACTTAATGTAGGTAAGCGAGTAGATAGTTCAGTAGGTGCTTCTATGTATGATATAACATCGCCAACATACATGTTTATTTAATACATAATGTACATGCGAGAACACTTTGAGATTCAGTCACGTTTTTACATAGATTATGTCAAATGGGACATCACGACTGGTGTTTTACATAGACAAAGAAAATGCATAGAACTCTACTGGTGTATATTAGAGCTCACCCACAAAAAACGTTGTCATGAAAGAGTTTTTCACAAAAATTTTTTCACGAGTAGACTTTTTCCCCATTCCAACACTCCGTTTCGCTTTGCATCGTGGTCGCCACTCGAGGTCTTTTACTCCCCAACGGTTATCTGTCTTTCGAACTATATGGCCTGCCCATTGCCACTTAAAGTCTACTAATTTTGAGTAATAGACTTTGACTTTTTAAGGTTTTGTAGTCAACAATAAACCCTTATAGTTGCGTCATGTCCGTCTGTCAGTCCGTCCATCCATCCGTCAGTCCGTCAGTCCGTCCGTCAGTCCGTCAGTCAGTCAGTCAGTCAGTCAGTCAGTCAGTCAGTCAGTCAGTCAGTCAGTCAGTCAGTCAGTCAGTCCGTCCGTCCGTCCGTCCGTCCGCGGCTTAGCTCAGAGACGCGCCGCTTGGTACTAAGAAAATGTAACTGCATGAGTATTTTTAGTTAAAAATAACTTTTACAACATTTAATTATCTTAAAACTTTGCGTATAAAAGCACCCCTTAGATATCTATTTATACATGACAGATTAGGTAGGTGTGTACTTAGTATAGCTACCTATATGTACCTATATTGTAATGGCTGTGTATCTGTTATACATGTGTGTCAAGAAGGTGATAATGTCTGATAAGGGACACAGGTGTTGGCAACATTTTGATGTGAAACATCTGTGGGGAGACATTTTGATGTGAAACATCTATAGGGAGCCTTAACATGAGGTAAACCTGATTGTTGTCGTGGCGATACAGACCGTGGCGATGCATCGATCGTCACGCTGTATGAAAACACATCTGCCAATGTCAAATGTTTCACATCGGTGAGGCGTCCTGTGACGGCTCACATTTTTTTCATTTATCTTGATCAGTACTGACTTTTTTATCATTTTTAGGGTTCCGTACTCAAAGGTAAAAACGAGACCCTTTTCTTAGACTCCACTGTCCGTCTAAACGTGATAGCTAAACACTTGAAATTTTCACAGATTTCGTATTTCTGTTGACGCTATATAACAACAAATACTAAAAACAGATAAAATAAATATTTAAGTAAGGTTTCCATATTATAACAAACATGATATTTTTATTGTTTACTAGATGTGCACCGCAGTTAGCATAAATCCCATACCCGCGAGACTATCGGGATAAAAAGTAGCCTACGTGTTATTTAAAGTCTCCAACTATCTATATTTCATGTTTCACCGCAATCAGTTTAGTAGTTTTTACGTGATTGAGTAACAAATACACATACATTTTACTGACAAACTGTCAGCTGTATTACTAGAAATGTTTAAAAGAAAAATTCAACTTCAAAAATTCACTTGCGGCCAAATATGCCTCGAGTAATAAAAACAAATGACGAAATGTCAGCTATATGATATATAGGATATCACTAGTTGTAAAAATTAATTGACCTGAAGGTGAGCCACACAACTAGTAGAAAATCACCAGAGAGTTCGCCATATGTTGCGCACCCCTGTGAAACGCGACGACAATGCGCAGGCGCCGCCGTTTTCCCGTATTGGACAGGTAAATTGAATAGGTACTATAAGTACTAGCAGATATCAGTCTGCGGCCTTCAATCTCACTGTTTATTAGATAAATAGGTCTCATTTTAATGTAAGTACTTAGTGTCTACCTACAGCCTCGGTTTCAGATTCAGTTGAATCAAAAGTAACATATAAATGTGAAATATAAATAAATAAAATAAATATTGCACGACATTACACACAGAAGTGTTAAGCCCCAAACTAAGCACTAGGCTTGTACTATGGGTACTAGATAACGGATATACCACATAATATTATACTTGTATTTGTAAATACATACATTTTTTACATGGAAAGACACTAGACCAGATACAAATACTTATTTTTGAGAGTAAATATTTGCACTCAGCGGGAATCGAACCCGCAACCTTTTGCATTGCAGTCGGGCATTCGCACATTCGCAAGGTAAAACCGCCAGGAGCAACTACATTTCATTTAAATTCCACTTTCTATGCGAACATTTTTTCAAACGGCCTTTGCACTCAGACCTCGATTAGGAGAAAAAAATTGGTCAAGTACCGCTATTCTGCCAATGTCTTATCATTTTTTGCGATTCCGTCTGTGAAAAGATAATCTATTTTTATTTTTATATATTAAGCTAGTTGTGCCTGAGGTTTTACTCGTATTTGTCGATCAAACGTTTAAATAAAAACTAGTGTTTAAACATTATTTCTTAAATGTGTTTACCACATTTAGAACAGTACTACTTTTCAAAGAAATGCTGTCAATTTTTTTAATGCCTCTGGGTAGCTACTCTACTACTCTGGGTACAGTATCTGAAAGCATTTTTTAAACAACGAAAAAACGAAGGAAGGTTCTCAAGTCGACACGTATAATTCTTTTTTTTTTAACTTGTCAATAATAATAACCCATAACTTTTTACACAGTTGTTTGATTTTGATAACGCTTGTTTAACTGGAAAGGGTATACTTCAAAGTTGGTCCCATAGAAAAATAGTGAGGATCCGATGAGGATCTTTGGAATGATGAACAGAATCCCGCATCAACGTGCAGTAAATTTTTCAGTTTTCGAATACTACCAGTTGAAACGTTTGCGAGCGGCGCGGCGTTTGCGTTTCGGTTGCGAGCGTTTGCGTTTGCGGTACTGCGAGCTTCGGCCAAACAATTTTCGGTGTAACGAACCATAGAACAAATGAAAAATCGGGGAAACAAATATTCGGTAAAGTAATCTATCGGTCAATCATCTTCTGCGAAAGGTGTTTCGAAGTAGCGCACGGAACCCTGTTTAACAGTTACTGGCTAAGGTAGGTAAAGCCAGGAGATAAATAATGAACTCAGATACCCTATCTGAAGGGGACCTGAGTGACATTACAATAGGGCAGTTGTTAAAACTCTGCAAAGCAACAGGTAGATTCAGTGGGTCGCCATCATCGTGAGTTACCAGTTAACTCAAAACCTATAGGGGCCTTGGGGAACTGGGTGAAATGGTCCCCTACTAGAAATAATAATAATAATAATAAGGTAGGTAGGTATTTTATTTAAAATCTGTTAAAACGTTGTTTTTTCGTTCACATCTGTAGGACCAGTAGTTTAGGTTTATAATCGCTCAGTCATCATTAGTGAACCAGTCAAGACTTAAAGTTAAAGTTTTAACTGTGTGCTATTAACAATTAGCACTACCACTGGGCCTTTGTGCGTGATTTCAAACCGTGGGTTTCCTCACGATGTTGTCCTTCACCGTAAGAGCGTTGTTATTAGCGCACATATTTTTTTTTAACAAAAAAGACATTGGTGCGAGGCCAGGTTTCGAAACCACGACCTTCGGAATGAAAGTCGGCGTATCTACCACTATACCAACACCGCTCTAAAGACTTAGTTTATCATTTAATTTTCAAAGTAAATATTCTACTTTTACTGTATCTAACTATGGTTTCAAAATAGAATGGAGAAACTTTCTCTAATGATAATATTGTTTCTATTTACAATTATTATGATTATCTTCATTGAAAACAGCATAGGTACTTAATGGCATCTTCATCTATCTAAATCGTAAAGAATCAAATCTTCAAAAAGCAAAAATTTTTATTCTTCTGATCCAAATTCCAACTAAAAACACATCATCCGTCCCTTTCCTTAAGTCTTTTACATTCATTGGTTGACTGGAAGAGAACGCCCATAGGCGATAAGGCCGCCTATCGTACCTACCACTTTAGTTTTAAGGTCTAATCTATAACTTTGTTATAATTTGTGTTTTTTTAGTGTTAAACGTCCCTCGAGGGGACTCCCCCCTCGCGACCAAGATCATTGTAACACGATCGAAACGTCGAGGTAAGAGAATTCAATAGTAACAATACGCGAATAAGACCCGGGTAAAATATTACAATGCATAAAGTGTTAATCAAATAATCAATCAACCTTTTCAAAAATGGACTTCTAGAACAAACTTCTTTTGGCTTAAATACCGTCCTCAATACACGCTGTACAACAGCATAACTTTGTAAACACTGAGCCGCGTCCTTGCCTCGATTACCACAGACAATATATTTGACAAAAAATCACTTAGCTCGGACTAATTGTTCGTTGTTTTGTCCATCCTTGGTCATTTACTAGTCAATTGTAAGGAAACACGCTGAAAAACTCTACGGTAAGGTCGTACTAAACTATTAGGTAATAAGTTTCTTATTTTCGGTTCATTTAATAGACAATACAGAAAAAATGATTTTTTCTCTTGCGGTTTTAAATAACTATTACTACATAAGTAATTTAATTATATACATAACATGAATACAATTAAAATTATACTCTAATAAATAAAAATTGCTCCCTCACTCTGAGCGTTCGCGTGTAATGTTTACAGGGTACAAGAATCGAGCACCAGCTTGTAATGATACAATGTGTATAATTTTGATACAACTTGTAACGTCAATAATATGCGTCTTACGTCTTGTAATAAAATGTTACATTACACGAATATTCGTCGGTATGGTAGGTCAGGTATAACATTGTAAAATAATGTTTAAAGTCGAATCTATAATGTTGCATTACAACCGAATGACAAAACAAAAAAAGACCAAAATATAATAAACACCGAAATCAGATAATGGTAAGAGGGTAAAAAAAACTTTATGATTTTTTTCTGTACTTAGTGAATCATTAACAAACCAGTATAAAAAAAAAAACAATATAAAAATATGCATTGAGTAAACCACTGTTATTGTAAGGCAGATATTTTATTCTAGTTCAAAAAAATATAAACCTAGATCAAAAAATCCGCCCGTAGTACCTGCTACTTCGTACAACTGCTGGAACCGACGAAAATTTTAATTTCTTTTGTAGATTTTTTCATTTGTTATTGTACTTTAGGTTTTGTATTTTTATAACAAGCTTCAACAAGATATTTTACCAAATTATTTTTATTAATTTACACACGTATGCGCTGAGACAGATTAGTGTGGATTTTAGATGTTAGTATTTGAGGCCCCGGGCAAAAACAAACCGAGTAACCAAACTTTCAATTGTGGTTTTAACCTGTAGTCTAACAATCAAAACCACAGAGTGAATAAAACTAAAACAGATCACGCAGCAGCGGGCAAAACCAAAGATCAATAGAGACATGAAATTGCATTAGTAGCACGATTGGCTGCGCTTGCGCACGTCATTTCAATCACCTTGGCATTGTTCGAAAAAATACCTATTTGTTTTAATGTACCGTTGTACCTACTAGTCTGGTAATAAATTAGAAGAAAAAAATGAGTAGTAAATTGTTTAGTAAAAAAATAAGTTAAGGAAAAATCTTATAGAGTTTGTAATGTAACGTTTCACAGATTCAAAATCACATACAACGAACTAACTAAATATTACTTATGAAGTCTATTTATCGAGCTCCTTCGTGTTTCGGAAGGCACATTAAGCAGTTGGTCCCGGTTGTTATCTCTGATAGCAGTCATCAGGTCAAGTTAGAGGCCTTAGGCCGACCTGACAACTCTAACACTAGGTGAGAAACAACACTACCTCTAGTGGTGTGTCTCACCTAAGAGGTAGTGGTGTTTCTCACCTAGTGTTAGAGTCGAAAAGAAGAAGTCATAATCCGACACACCATGATTGTTTCTCATTTGCTTTGTGGTCCTTTTAACGCTCAAAAAACTAAAGTAAATTTTAAATAAAAGATACCCCGACTACTTTTAAAACTCACAGATATTTTTTCTTGAAGATGGTTTTTTCGTTTTATTGTTTCTTCTTCTTTCTTCTTTAATAACCTTTGTCCTACTGCTGGGCAAAGGTCTTCCTAGCGTCCTTCCAAGCTGTCCCATCCTGGGCTAGATTTGGCCAATCTCCGTGGAATGCATCGAGATGGTCACGCCACCGTTTTCGGGGTCTGCCATGATTCTGGCGTCCGTCTTCCGGCACTCATTTTTTTTATAATTTGACAATGTGTATTTAATATTTTTTTTTAGCTAAACGATAACGCGGCGACTTCTTGACCACATATAAGACATCATGGTATGGCGGATTAGCTCTACTGACTTTTTCTACAAATTTACCTACTGTTCTTTTTAAGAAAGTCAAAAGACGGGTTTGATCTTGTTCTACTGGATGAGCGTGCTACATGTTAATAAAAATAAACATATAAACACACGGCACATAAGGAAACGGTAATAAATATATAACAATAGTTACTTTAGCCACTATAACTATTAACATCAATTAAACTAAATAGACGTAATTTAAGGAACCTTGTGGTGTTAAAGTGTCAATCTAACTGCACATAAAGTATAGATAAGGTACCTATCTAAATAATATATATAACTCAAAGGTGACTGACTGACTGACATAGTGATCTATCAATGCACAGCCAAAACCACTGGTCGAATCGGACTGAAGTTAGCTTTTTTCTAACCCGTTATCGACAGCATTCCCAAACCGACGTCGAGTTGAACTCGACGGGAGTTACGCGTTAGGGTCTCACATTGACACAGATAAACTAGTAATTGTGAACTAATACTGTATAAGACTATATTGTATTCTGCAAACATGGTACTGCAAAGTGTACGGGATTTGTTAGTAGCCTACCCTCACTATGAAAAATGTGACTATAAATTGACTATTATTTTTGAGAACCATGTTTGTATGCCCACGTGTTAGTGTTGGTGGTGCGGTGGTGGTTTAACTTAGATCCACAAACAATAAGTATTTTTATTTCATTTAAAAATGGGTTGCCGAACATTGTGTGAAGTGGAGACGTAATAGCAGGAAATCGGACCCCGGGATCCTGAGAGGGATGCAACCGGGAACATCGCTCGTGATATTCCCGGATAAATTTACGTGGGATGCATGGGATGTTACGTTTAATAAAGTATGACGTATAAAAACGTAACATGTAGCCATGCAGTCCCTTTGTAAAATAGGGCTACCCCATCATGTCCGTGGACAACCACGGTAAAAGATGGGGTAGCCCTACGACAACGTAAAAGACGACTGAAGTTGTCTGGGGACTAGTAAACTTGGAGTTTTCCACTACGGATAAAATACTCGGCCTTAAGGAGGGTTGGTGACTTCAAAACATTGTTGCCATATCTATTCGTAGTAGGTTAATTTGGGGTAAGGGCAGGAAGAAAAAGTATAATGTTACATTTACGTACAATTTCCAAACAAAGCTGCTAATGGAATAGCGGCTTTAGTACTTATATTTCTAAATTCTTTACGGATTCACAGCTACAGACGCTATTTCGTACGACCGTGAACTAGCCTCTACGCAGTTTCAGCCCGAGGGTTGCCATTACCAACCAAATTTTCCCCAAACGCACTTCAAACGGGCTACTGTGACAATTGCGCAAGAGTTGGGCAACAGACGTCGAGAAGGTCGTCGAAAGTGTTGCTATTCTGCGCACAACCTGTCATGGGCAACCGGGTTGGGTACGTCATTTGTTGTTTACGAGCACGACTCGAGTGCAGGCCATGCTAAATACATTACCTACATGATATGTTTGTATCAGAGAAGTTTATTAGCCGACCAAATTCTGAAACTCGAACCAGTACAAACATCAGATTACATACCTAACAGACTAGTTAGTAAGTCACTAGCCTTAGCCTGACTGACCTATTTTGAAGCTTTTTATCTTTGGAGTTCTCTGGAAAAAGAGTCATCAAAGCGTCACGCACAAGAAACACAATATTATTTTCGAATTTATAACCTTTGGAATTCGGTTAAAAATAGGTTTCACTCTTGAATTTCCATTCCATATCTAAAATTTCTTCTTTATACAGATATGGTAGATATGGAGTTAAATCCATCAATGGAAAGAATTTAAGTTCTGGGATTTCCAGTGCTTATACGCTTATGATAAAATATTAGTTCGATGCGTATAACAGATTGTCTTGATGACATTTTGGATTATATGATCGATTGTCTTTGATCGATAGGCTTAATCATCTAGATAACATTACCAAACCAACATTACGCAATGGAGTAGTATTTTTCGATGCATGTTAAGGACGCGACTGATGTGATGTGAATCGAGCTGAAATCCCATCCGATTTAATATTTTTCTTCATAACCGGTATCAAATATATCTTTAAACAATATAATTTTGTTGTCATTCATTTAACAAACGTGGTATGTTTGTAATACTAGGTTGAAACCTGAGAGATTCCAACTCGCAATTGATCGGTTTTTTTGACTCAATCGAAAATCATTTAAGGAAAATTGAACTTGTCCTGTTTCGACTATCATGATTTAACTTGTTATTTTTCCCACTCTTTGCTTGCTCACTTAATAAGGTACCTATTTGAAGTAAAATTGATTAATCAGTATTAACTTTTTTTTTCTTGGGATCGAGCACCTGTGGCCAAATTGGTTAAGGCGTTGGGCCGGACTCCCCAAAGACGCAGGTGTAAGTCCTGTTGGGTGCAAATTTTTGAAAAGCATTTCTTTAAAAATGTCATGATATGTAAATTAACCTCATTACGTGAAAACTTAATACTGTCTTAGATTTTATAAAACACAATACTTACCGCGATGCAGATTTCAGTTTTAGATTAATTGATTCTGACTTAAGCAGGAACAAATAGGAAATTTGTGTACCTCCAAGCAAGTATTAAATAATAGTAGTAAGGACAAAACACAGTCAACAAAAAATACAGCGTACAGTAAAATTTTTAATCCAAAGCTGGACGTTTTTCTACTAATAGACATTAATGTAAGTAGAGCACATACACACACAGTCAACGTTGTAAACTCGAACGGGTGATAAAGAATATTTGTTTAAAAACCCATATTAGAAACGAGTTACATTAATTCGCCTTATAGAAGACGGTACGATTCCATTACACATCCTGTTGATGGTAAATTCTAGACCAACCTTCTATACATTTAAATTCAAAGCCCTGATTTATTGATTTATAGTAATTGACTGAACATGAAATGTGTAGTGGCAAAAAACATGAAATTGAATGATGATGATGAATGTCAAACATGAAATTCGCAAATTATTGTCGGCCACACAGTTCGGTCGGAGTCTACGTTCCTGATGATGGCTTTTGAAGCCGAAACGCGTCGATGCAAGGTTAATGAATGGTGTCACTAACACTAACTTATCTAATTTTCTGCTGAGCTGAGTTACAGATCAGGATACGTGAAATGAAATAGAAAGAGGAAGTGAGGTGGTGGAGTCTGGAGGAAATAGGAGTTTTTGGGCAAAATTTTATTCAGATGTGTAAGATGAATGAACCTAAAGAGTGAGCCTGTGATGAACAACAATAACCAACAGAAATCAGAGAAATCGTACTCGAGGCTGTAAAACAATGCCGACAGAGATAAAACAACCATCCATCAAAGTAGTCAATGGAAACAGTGACACTATTGATCGCGACGCTGCGCGCACGCATGTGTCCCGCTTGTTTAAGGTGAAGGTCCTACTAGAACAACACGGTCGTAACTACAATCGACTGCAGAGATAGTTTCTGTCAACTACTCATTAGGAGCAATGAGGACCTTAAGAGTAGATATGGCATCAGAAGGAAGACAGTTGGAACAAGGCACTGCATTAACAGGACTTGAGGTTCTGTTAATCCAGTGGCTTGTTCCAATGATATTTTTGTCTTTTAAAGCGTAATTCATCGATTTCATCTCAGCATTGCCATTTCATTTTTAAGATAGACGTAACAATATTGTGCAGCGCTGCAGTATTTGTAATGTAATGTAGTGTAATGTAACAGTCAGGTATTGTAATGTTATGCTCGAAGGCGAATCTATAATGTTACATTACAAGTGAATGCTCGCGGTGAAAGAACACCTTAAAAGGAACATGAAATATGTTTAGTACTAATTCATAATAATCTCAATTCCTAGACTCGTAAACTTGCTATCGAAAGTACTTATTTAGTGTTCATAATGTCCTTACTTTGTCACCCGTATTGTCTATTAGGTTTATAACGCCGCCGTACATTTCGGCAATGAGGCTCACTTTTGATTGCAATGTGCCATTGACACTAAGTTACCTGATAGATATCAACCTGATAGATAATAGGTACAGTTACAGATATTGCAATAATGATTTACTCTGCTTATTTATGTTAAGTACAAATGATGTTAATTATTTTATGCAATTTATTTTATTATTATTTTCATCAACATCTCTATAATCTGCTCTGTTAATGTCTAATGTGTGTTTCTTCTCTATTAAAATTGAGTTATATATTATATTTAAACGGTATTTCTGTAATAGTAATTAGTTGTAGGTCTAGTTATCTACCTATCTACTTTAGAATAACCAGTTCTTGATTGAAGAATCATAAGTTAATCAATCGTTAGACGTTTGCATCATATTTTATTTTTTTCTTATCGGTTGTGAATCGATTATGGCCATTTGGAAATAAAAGCTATGTTAATAACTGACTTCTCAGTTTTTTATCGATATTTGTAAATCCAGATTTAATCTCCAGAGACATATTGACGTTTTGACGCGATCATATTGAAAACACGGCAAAATTATATCAGTCTGGAATAATTATTAATTTGACGGTTATTATGGTGTTTTTTTAAATTCAAATGTGCAATTTAATTTTATCATAAAATTACACAATAGTCATACAATTAAAAGTAACATATTAATAAAAACAAAACAAGAACCTAAATTAACAGGAAGCTGTCGACATCACCCTCCCGCGGGATGGTACCCAAAATACTGGCAGCGTTCCCGCGCTGGATAGCTAGGCTAATCCGCTGGGACAAGAAACCACCTGAAGACTCGACAAGACGCGCCGACAACTCCGTAAGAAAATTCCTACTACAAGGCCCCCAACATCCAACAGTCCCAAAGCCCAAAGGGGTGAACAATAACAGCCAGGGATATCCGCATACTTGCGAACCTTCAGGGCTTCAGCAGTTGCCGCCCCGCAAACGGCGAGGATGTGGCCTGCAAATGAGAGGGAGCCAGCGTTTCTACGCAGGTGACGTCCCACACCACACATGGTGTTTTTTAATTTAATGTTTTTGTACATTAAAAAGAAACCGTAAAATTTCAAGTTTCATTCGCAACCTTATTAGTATGCTTTGTTAGTAGAATTACGTGCCGAGATAGTAATTAAATTTATACGAATTCGATAATAAAGAATGAAATAATGACATTTCTGTAAACAATTTAGTTAACAGGTATTCTGGAGGTCAAGTTTGTTGAATGAAAACTGTTGCAAGAGTCGTTTTAGGGGTCCGTACCCAAATGGTAGAAACGAGACCTTTTTACTTAGACTCTACTGTCCGTCTGTCTTTTTGTCACTATGTTGTATCTTATTCGTCGTCGTAGGATTATATAATGTCTTTAGTCTTATTAATTAGACTGTAGAAATTTTCACAGATAATAATTATATTTCTTTTGCTGCTTTAACAACAGATACTAAAAGCAGAATGAAACCAATGTTTAAGTGGGGGCTGTATACAACGTGTATTTTATGGTGATATAATAGGAAGGTTTTCTTTTAGTAACTATTGTTTTTTTTCACCTAAGAAATCAAGTCGTTACTAACCATTATGTAATATCGTGACCAAATACAACCACTTAAAAAGTATTCCATTTTAAGCCAATTCATGTCTAGAACTAAACGTTCTAAGCAGTCGTCAAACATTTGTTCATTTATGTAAATTAAAAATACCATAGAACCTAGTATAGATCCTTAAGGTACACCATGCAAAAAATAAAGTATGTAATAAAAAATACGATATACAGATCAAAACAATGTCACAATTCAACTTGTTTACAACTTTTTTTATCTGAGACGGCTAATAAACGATAAAACGTACACTTAGTATGCGCATACGCACTCGACTACGTTCTCTAAAGCGTTTGCAATTTCACACCCGTGACCTAAATTTTGATTGTAGGAAAAAGCAGAAGGAATTCAACCTTACAAGAGGATAAGAGCACGTTCAAACTATATGTCAAAAACAGCTTTAAGTGTCAATCTTATTTTAAAATTAGTTAATTCATTTGTGTCGTGTAGATTTATTACGTTATTACTTGGTACCACAGAATACAATAAGAGTACCAGTTCGGTGTCTAACTAAGAAACTATTATAAATTAATAAAATGTTGTTTATATTTATATTAATATTGAGTTCAGCTTATTTTACTACAACTTTTAATAAAATTAAGTAGGTCATAAAAATAAAAGAAACAGTCCTAAAACATAAATAAGTAACTAATATTTCGATAAATAAGAACACAACAATATGAAAAGGTTAAAATATGTTACTAACAACTTATGAATTTAAAAAATCCCATGATTCGAAGAATATTAATGTTTTATTTTGTTTTTATTTATTACGGATCACGCAGTGAGATCTTCAAAAACTACGTCATCGTCTCAGACGTCTCATTTCTTTTATTGTAGCCTCGGAGCCTCTTACGGGTGCCCAGCCTTCATACAAAATTGTTGCCCGGAATCTGTCATATAAGTTGTAGGGAAGGTCACATATAGTAGGTTCGTCAGGACAGGAACAGGACTCGTCAAACGCTGTTTTCAGAAAACACGCAAGTTTGCATGCCTAATGGTGTTCATCCATTAAGGGACAGAAAAAGTATATTAATCAACGCGTTCTGGAATCTGCGCGTGCGATGTTACATAATTATTTTTTTAAGAATTAAAAGAATTTAACCGTGTTTGAGATGTTTTGAGTTTTGAAAAAATAAAATAAAGCCTAATGTGATCGTACGTTTTGATAAATGTAAATGTTTATTAATACTGGTTTGAAAACTGGAAGTATAAAGTGCAGTTTACTTTCACAAGCAGCTTTTTAATGCTGGCTAAGGAGTGGATTATGTCACCAATGACTTGCTGACTGGTGATGGATTTGAGATGAAGAGGACTGTAGGGGAGTAAAAGTCCTCGAGTGGCGACAACGATGCAATGCGAAACCTAATGTTGTAGCGAACACCTATTCAGTAGTCCGACGACATTGTAGCGGTCGCGGGGAGTCGTTGGATAGAGGCAGCTCGCAATTGCTATTTGTGGCGTTGTATGGGGATGGCCTACGTTCAGCAGTGGACGTATAAAGGCTGAGATGATTATGAACGAAATTAAACTCATTTTCATTGAAACATTGAGGGATCTACCCTACAAAAGAGATATGTAAAGAACTCGAAACGCATTAAAATAATCCTAAATATATTAAAAGCAACGTGATTAAAACAGGAAAAATGAGTTTAATTTAATTTTAACATTTAGTGCTAAGTCCTCACCAACTTCCGAATTAGAAGGTAGGTTATTAAGCGTCATTAAAGGATATACTCGGAATTTAAGACAAAACGATTAGAGAAGTTGAAGCAAATTGTTTTCCGAAGCAAGAATTGGGGCTCATTGGTCTAGCCGCATCAGCCATTTTGGATAGTCGTGCGGATTAAGCCATCAGAAGGCACATTAAGCAGTTGGTCCCGATTGTTATCTCCAATCAACCTGGCAACTCTAACACTAGGTGAGACACACCACTATATGAAAAGCAGATGACCCAAGCAAAAATTATTTTTTCAAAGTTGATTTTGAATTCAGTGTTTGGTATTAACTGTCACTTGTCGAGATTGAAAAACAATAAAATAATCATAAGAGATGGTGCTAAACTTGAATTAGATTATTTTGCTCATAAAAATATAATGAGGTTTTCAAATCAAGCCTATATTATGTTCAGGTATATTGCAATAATAAATCAATACATATGTATATCTGATTGCATTTAGAAATCTGATCGTGAGAAGTTTTTTATTACTATACTAGTATGTAATTAGTAATTACTAAGATCAATGATTTTTCGACAGATTTAGATACAATCTATTCAAATTTACACGATTTGTTAACTTTCTTAGTTACATTTTAACGGGTCGGAGTCGCGACCAAGATAATTGTTACATGATCGAAACGTCGAGGTAAGAAAATAAATATTAATACGCGATTGAGACCCGGTAAAATGTAACTAGATTTAGATATTTTAGGGGGCGTCATGTTTGTAGACTTAAGTCTTTAATAAGCCTCCTAGAGATACCGGTGATGTGTCATATAAAACAAGAAATTTTCATGTGTTTCCCGGGTAAGAAACTTGATACAATGTGTCAAAGAAGATCGGCGTTTTTCCTTGGAGCTTGGACCTAGAGGGTAGAGGTACATTAATTAAATTTTTAAGGCCGTTCTAAAATACAAGATATGGGTTATTCAACTGATTTACGTGATCTAAAGCCGCGGTGTTAGTATTTTCGTTTTATTTCCGCTAAAGTAAGAGTGATTGTATTTTTAAGTTTCACAGTAAGGAGCACTAAACCCAAAAAAAAAAATAGATTATTCTACTTCTTATTAATATTATAAAGCAGAAAGTTTTTGAGTATGTGTGTATGTTACTCACTCACTTACTACTGAACCGATTGCGATGAAACTTGGAATATAGGTAGCTAGATAACGGGAATAACACATAGGCTAGTTTTTATCCCGATATTCCTGCGAGAACGGAACTTACTCGGGTAAAACCGCAGGGCGCAGCTAGTTGCCATATAAAAGAAGAACTATACAAGATGTAACGGGTAAGCCCTTTTAAGCCGAAAGGGGGTTGTTCTAGACATCTAGGCGAACAACTTTTGTTCTATGACTTTTGGAAATTCGAAGTACTTTTCGAAAATTTTAAGTGTAAAGTTTACTTGAAGATCAGCTGTTTCTTAGAGTTCGAGGTCATTGACCTTATGTTGTCCTTTCATTTAGCTTGGTCTTCTACAATCAAACCTTCAATTACCTTTATTTTCAAAAACAGCTGTTTTTTCAGTGTAACATAATCTCAAAATTTTCAAAAAAAAGTTCGAATTTTCAAAAGTCGTAGAACAAAAGGTGTTCGCCTAGACGTCTAGAACAACCCCCTTCCGGATTAAAAGGACTTGCCCGTTACATCTTGTATAGCTTACTATTAGGTGCTTTTTTATACTATGGTCCAACGCAGGGTTCAACCAGTTATGTTTAAAAGAAATTGACAAAAATAACCTTGACATGATCTTTATAACTGGATATTTTTTCTGAGTAATTGTGACCGACGCAGAACACTTTTTTACTGACTTTGATTACCTCGCTACTCACTACTCTTTATGATACAAGCCTAGTTTTTAAAGGCCTAATTAAATAAATATTGCATGCACGACATTATATTATAGAAAACTATATTAACGAGGAGCCTAGTGACATTGACGACTTTAAATCCCGAAATTCCCACGGAATCAAGTGTGGCGCGGGATAAAATACCAATGCAGAGAAGCAAACGCGATCCGATTAGATAAAATAATAATAAATAAATAAATATTGCACGACATTACATTAAACTCAGCGCAATATAGCCCCAAAGTAGCACTAGGCTTGTACTATGGGTAACTGCTAGACAACAGATATACCTGCTAATATTTTACTTTTTTTTTTTGTAAATACATATTTGTGACACAAAGAAAGACATCCAGACCAGAATCAAATATTTTTGAAGCATAAATATTTGCACCTGGCAGGAATAGAACCCGCAACCCTCCGCATTGCCGCGCCACAGTGGTGGTCGATCGTCGAGATGTATTTATTATAGCTGCGCCCCGCGGTTTCGCCCGCGTAAGTTCCGTTACCGCGGGAATATCGGGATTAAGTAGCCTATGTGTTATTCCCGGTATCCAGGTTCCTACATTTCAAGTTTCATCGCAATCGGTTCAGTAGTTTTTGCGTGATTGAGTAACAAACATCCAAACATCTAAACATCCAAACACACACTTTCACAGTTATAATATTAGTAGGATTTTGTCTGTCCGTATCGAATTAGCTAAATCCCAATGACATGTTATTCAAATTATTAACAATAACGGACTTCTCGTACGACCGTTATGGGATTTAGTCCACATGTCAAACAGATGTCAATTTTTGAGACGGGATTTTGAACATGCTAATTAGCCAACATAAATATTATCATTATCATTACATTGTATATTTCGTGGTTTCACCCGCAGAAGTGAAAACGCGTTATCACGGGCGCGGGTGGCGCGGCGTCCGTTTCAATCTTCTATCTATACTCTATACTTATCTATATCGTCTATCTATCTATACTTATAATTCTATCTATCTATTCTTCTATTCTATTAGATATCTACACTTATAATAAAGGAAGAAAGGGCAAAAAGTCTGTACTTGGAAGTAAATAATAAAAAAGTGGTCTAGAGGACTTAGGATAAGTAGTGGAACAAAATTATATAATTTTTAAAATTTATGTCTGTCTGTCTGTTCCTTATACAATTAAAAACTACTAATCCGATTGAAATCTGGTTTTCAATATTGGATAGTTCTATTTTCGAGGAAGGTCGTGGTATACTTTGCATCGAAATCCAATTAGTAGAACCCGAGTAATGAACGAAAATGTGCAACCGCTCGAGAACCGCTCGGCCGCCCGCGCCCGCAATAACGCGGTTTTCACTTCGGCGCAGCTAGTGCACAATATACGCCCGACTACGTGGTGTGGTTGTGGTACGTATGAAGAAGCTTTAGGGTGAAGTTAGGTTACATAGTTATTTTCTATGGTAAAAGGCAATAAATACAATAATTAACAATGCAATGTGCAGTGTTGGCTGTACAGTTTATGATAAAACTCACCTTGCATCTATAATGACGATTATGCGAACGATATGGTCATGGGAAGCGATTTCCAACGATTTTTAAATTACATATTTCCACAGAACAACCTTGATACCAACATATTTACACAAATAAGTGAATCTAAGTACATAGTTCATTTATAAATGAAGAATTTTTAAAATAGAATTCATTATAACCATTTTTTAGGGTTTCGTACTTACAGGGTAAAAACGGGACCCTATCACTGAGACTTCCCTGTCCGTCCGTCCCTCTGTCACCAGGCTGTATCATTTCATGACATTCATGACAATGACATTCATTCATTTCACTCACTCATTCATTCGAGAACCGAATGAATGAGTGAATGAAATGAATGAATGTCATTTATTTGCTCGAAATATGGTTACAGAGATGTCACATAAATAATGTAATTCCAACATATTTTACCAGCACTAAACTTGGTATGCAAATGTTATTTTTAAGATTTTTGAATTTAATTATAAAATTACATAGTTATTGAGAATTATTAATATTAATCTAAATAAACATAACTTCAACAATAGGATAATAATAATGATGATGAATAATGATGACCGTGATAGCTAGACAGTTGAAAATTTCACAGATGATGCATTTCTGTGGCCGGTATAACAACAAACATTAACAAATATTTAATTCCCATACAACAAACGTGTTTTTTTTGGTCGTTTTTTTTGCAATAATGGTACGTCCCACTCCCACTTCGCCGGTTTTTATTTGTCATATCTATAACTTTACTAACACAAATGTGGGTTTCTTTATTTACAAAGGTTGTTTGATAGCAGTCGTATATAGGCAATATAGACTCATGTAAATATTATAAAGATAAAAAATTGTGTGTATTTGTACCTATATGTGTTTGTTACTCAATCACTCAAAAACTTCTGGATCAATTGCGATAAAACTTGAAATAAAGGTAGCTGGAGGCCTAGAACACATAAGCTACTTTTTATCCCGATATTCCCGCGGAAACGGGACTTACGCGGGTGAAAAATCAAGGCGCAGATAGTATAATAGGTAATTGTGTGTATATAATTCATGTCAATACATTACTCATGCTGTAAATTACATATAATTCAAACAAAGGTCTTCCCCACACAATACTTACTATGTTTATCGAGAATAAAATATGTCACACATACATTCATATTATCTACCTATATACATATTAGTATCTACCTATGAAACTACCTACCTATGTATTTAAACAGATGATTTAATAATGAATCAGTTTCATGTAATGTTACGTATTTGAATTACAACATCATATAATTAAATAACCCGTAAAGTGCGATTCGAACTCGCTCATAAAGAGCTCCGTATTATATTCAGAATTATGTTAAACAAACTTAAACATTCAGCCTCTGTGGCGCAGCGGGTGAAGCTCGGACTGCACCGCAGAAGGCTGAGGGTTCGATTCCCGCCGGGACCAAATTTTTTTGCTAACCATTAATGTTTGCTGGTTGTGGGTGTGTTCTATCTATCAAGTGTATGTATTTACAAAAAAAAGTATAATATGTAGTATATCCGTTGTCTAGTACCCATAGTACAAGCCTAGTTCTTAGTTTCTTAGCTAGATAGCGCTGTGTGTAATGTCGTGCAATATTTATTTATTCCAGCCAAGCGAAATTTGTTAACGCATTTGACGCCAGTTTATCACTAGATGGCGCTAGTGGTAAAAGTATATCGCAGTAATGTTTCATTTATTTTTAAAAATCATGTTTGTATTTGAGAACCCCCTTAAATATTATAGTTTAATTTTGTATTTAGTTTCTGATGTTAAAGCGGCAACAGAAATAGATAATCTGTAAAAAAATGTAAAAAAATCAACTGTCTATACAAGATGTAACAGGCATGCCCTTTTAAGCCGAAAGGGGGTTGTTCTATACATCTAGGCGACCAACTTCTGTTCTACGACTTTTGAAAATTCGAACTTTTTTTTCGAAAATTTTGAGGTTATGGTTTACTGAAAAAACAGTTGCTTTTCAAAATAAACGTAATTGTAGTTTCGATTGTTGTCGACTAAACTAAATGAAAGGACAAGATAAGGTCAATGACCTCGAACTCTGAGAAACAGCTGATTTTCAAGTAAACTTTAAACTTAAAATTTTCGAAAACTACTTCGAATTTTTAAAAGTTGTAGAACAAAAGTTGTTCGCCTAGACGTCTAGAACAACCCCCTTTCGGCTTAAAAGGGCTAACCTGTTACACCTTTTATAGCTATAGGAAAGATTTTTCTGCAGTTTTGCGAAGCCGATTCTTGCCTTTTTTTTGTCTTTTTAGTTATACTTAAGTTGTTTTTTGTCGGTTCAGTAGTTGAGTAACAAACACACACACAAACAAACATTCAGGTTTATAATATTGGTAGGATTTCAACATCGTAGTATTTTATGACTTATTTTACTTTCATCTTTCGCGGCTTCGTTTTAATTTGAGTAAATAAATATCGTCAATAATTAAACAAAATTAACCCAGAAAGTATTTAAGTGTTAATTAAGAAATACTCGAAACGCGACTGTAATTTCACTCGCTTACAAATTTTACCGCTATTTACATTATCGTAACTCGTTTTCTGTATAATTGTCACATTATTGCCGTTTTTATGATCGAATCATTATTTGTGACGAATTTTATTTAGTAACTAGCTGCGACCCGCGGTTTCAATCGCAGAAGTGAAAATGCGTTATCACGGGCGCGGGCGGCCGAGCGGTTCTCGAGCGGTTGCACTTTTTCGCTCATTACTCGGGTTCTACTAATTGGATTTCGATGCAAAGTATACCACGACCTTCCTCGAAAACAGAACTATCCAATATTGAAACCAGATTTTAATCGGATAATATTATAATTTACTTTCAAGTACAGACTTTTTGTCCTCTCTTCCTTTATTATATGTAATATAGATACCACAGTAGAGTAAGAATAGTAGTTTAACTTCATACGAGTCCGTTTGGCGCTACAACTTAGACCGGTGGTAACAAGCCGAAGCTAAAGCTCCCCACCAAGATATCGTCGACTTGTCGGTTATACTAAGGCTAAAATCTATAGAGCGTGCTAAGACTTTGCTAAGCAAAAACTTTGACTTATGACAAATTTAGTAGGTATAAAGCGATATCCGCAACTTTCCAAAATTTATGCTTAGCAAAGTCGAAGTTTTTCAAATTTAGAATGTTAACCAATCTAAAATAATGACCTAAACTTTACTTCTCCGTTATGATTATGAAGATCTTTTTATTTTATTCGTATTACAAAATGAATTTGGACTATAAATTCCCAATTCTCCCAAATATTATTTACACATAACTAAGTTATGTGACGTTTGTCTCTGTCTGTCAACTTTGAAACTTCATGTGACAATAAAAGACTAACGATGCATAGTTATGCAGCGCATTAATTAACGTTTATTAGTAAGGAGGCTAAAGTTTATGCTTAGCATAAGTTTTTGCTAAGCTAAGTCAAAGTACGCTCTATAGATTTCAGCCTAAGTAATTAAAGACGCGTAACTAAAGCATTTTGATCACAAACTATGTCCTGTTTTAATTCAAAAGAATGAAATGATAATAGTCTAAACAAGCTAAATTAACCGGTTAATAAATGTACTGTGAGTTTCATTAACAACTCGCACTCTGTGGGAATGTTTTTATAATAATGTAACAATTTGAGTTTTAGTTACATACAATTGCTAGTAGTACCTATTGTTTGTAACTTTTAAAGTTCATATTTCAATTAATTCGATTACAATTAGCTGTGAAAAATGCGACATTTTGGAACCCACGGCTTTTATTTAGGAAACTGAGGGCGACTTGCATAACAAAATTTAAAAACATATTTAACTAAATCAATTTTAAAATAATTTATGGGAAATCAAATATTGGACTCTATTTGATTATGTGGCCGATTGATAATATGTTGCCACACATTGACAGTTCTTGCAATTCTGACAGATTTTACACACGTTTAACAGCTTAAACATGTTTAGGAACCGTCATGCAAGCCGGCCTGAAGGTTGTTCCTTTTTTTTTCAATTCTTCAAAGGCTGTTTATGGATTTACTCATTCTTCTTTGTATTTATTTTTGAGCATTTTCATGATGATTAAAATATCATAAATCTTAATGAATTCAAAACTAACTAACTATTAAAAAGTACTTAAACGACATAATGATGTTCAATATTGCTTCGAAATCATAGTTTGTTTTAGTAAACTATGTATAATAAACGCAACCAATTATTATTGGTTTATTATGGTGCAATTATTATGGTAATTTCTTCTATGGTTTTCGCGATTTTGCATAATAAAACACTTTATTTATCCGGTTTTTATTGCGCTTTTATTAATTGTTCTAAACGAACCGAGCTTTCGCCAACTTTACAGTGGGCTTTACAGTTGGTCAACCTTGATAAAGCCAACTGTAAAGTTGGCGAAAGCTCGGTCCGTTTAGAACAATGAATAAAAGCGCGATAAAAACCGGATAAATAAAGTGTTTTATTAATTATTATGGTGTTTGCACATTGGAAGCACATTGGAACCATTTCACCCAGTTCCCCAAGATCCTTTTAGGGTTTAAGTTAACTACAATACGCAACCTTATTAATAAACGTGAAATAAGGTCGGAGTAATAAGAAAATGATTTATCTTGTTCCGTTAAGAATTTTTAAAATTTTCAGCTGCTGCTGAATAATACAAAAAACATAAAAGATAACATAAATAACTCACTTATAAACGATGATTAATAGATGCCCTAGTTATATGACTTTTGTCTCTATCTGTCAACTTTGAAACTTCATATCACAGTTAAAGAAAAACGATGCATAGTTATGCAGCTGTTAACCAGCGTTTATAAGTAAGGGGGTAAGTTTTCACTTAAATCCGTAAAAACGATGAACAAAGCACGAAGAGAACCGAATCAGTGGCCTTCTATGAATCTGAGGCTGAAATCTATAGTCCGTTTGACTTTGCTAAGCAAAAACTTTGACTTAAGGCGGCGATAGATGATAATCAACGGTCCTTGTCCGATTGCATATATATGAGCGAGATGGAATTGCGTGAAAAAATCTACAATTTCTCGTAAAATCAATAATTAACGAAGATTAAAATATTATTTTAATAAAATACGATGAAGGGGTTCTAGGTATTGTATTTTCTAATATTATGATGCCTATAAGAAAATATAGCGGTTAAGGATTTAGAAGAAAAATGGATTTATTTTCTAAAACAGGGGTAACTTTGCCTGTATAATAGTGGTATTTAAAGTTATTTTTTATTGTTTTTGAAATGAAGGGGACACTTCTTGTATCATGTACAATAACATTAAAAATAGTTTAAATATCTATTTGATACCGGCTATGAAGAAAACTATTCAATCGGAAGGGATTTCACATGAGTCGCGTCCTTAAAACAATATTTGGCATTTCTAAAAAAGTGATCTTCGCAACTATCCAAAGTTTTTGCTTAGTAAAATCGAAGTTTTTCAAATTTAGAATGTAATCCAATCAAAAATAATGACCTAAACTTTGTTTTTCTGTTATGATATGACAATTAAGTTCGTTTTATTTTATTCGTATACCAATTTCAAAATGAATTTCGACTATAAATTCCAATTAAAAGTTTATGCTTAGTTTTTGCTAAGCTTAGTCTAAGCAAAGTCAAAGTAGGTAGGTACTATAGATCTCAGCCTGAGAGCGACATTTAGGTCAAAATCTTTAATTGAAATATAAGGGAACCCAAATGAATAAGTAGTTAAAACAAACTGCTAACAATAATTAACAGTATTTAGCGTGAGTTACTCCGTAATGAGTAATGTGTGTGCGACTGACTACATTTCACGTACCATCGACGCTTTTTAGTTGAAACTCGGTCGCTTTATCTGTGCACCTGAACGGTTATTTATTTTATCTATATATTATTATATATATAAAAGAAATTTATAACTCAAGAACGGCTAAATCGATTTGTCTGAAAATTGGTGGGGATACCTCCCCACCAATTTTCAGACAAATCGATTAGAACGCTTAGAACCAGGAGAAGGACATAGGATACTTTTTATCCCGCGGGAACTGAAACGGAAAAGGGACTTACGCGGGTGAAACCGCGGGGCGCAGCTAGTTATTTATATTTTAATGTTTACCGATTTTTACTGGCGTTCCAATTAATAACGGCATTATTACTAAGTACCGAGCTTTTGCTTAACAGTTTGTTTTTCAAGGTCGGTAAATATTGTGTTTTATTATGTAAAACTAGCTTTTGCCCGCGGCTTCGCTCGCGTTAAGAAGTATTTTTTTTCATCCCCTATTTTATCCCCTTGGCGGTAGAATTTATCAAATCCTTTCTAAGCGGATGCCTGCGTCATAACATCCACCTGCATGCCAAATTTCAGCCCGATCCGTTCAGTGGTTTGGGCTGTGCGTTGATAGATCACTATGTCAGTCAGTCAGTCACCTTTGAGTTTAGCTTCTGCCCGCGGCTTCGTCCGCATTTAGGAAATAGAACTTATTGTATAATTATCAATAATTATGTCAATCGATTAAGATAATAAAAAGGTTAAAAATTAGATGCAAAATCAGCATAGGATCAGGATATGATCGGCATAGGATCAGCATAGGTTCATCATAGGATAAGCCTAGGTTCAACATAGGATCGGCATAGGATTAGCATAGGATCAGCCTAGGTTCAACATATGATCGGCATAGGATCAGCCTAGGTTCAACATAGGATCGGCATAGGATTAGCATGGGTTCAGTATAGGTTCGGCATAGGATCAGCATATGATTGGCATATAATCAGCATAGGATCGGCGTATGATCGGCATATAATCAGCATAGGATCGGCGTATGATCGGCATAGGATCAGCGTAGGTTCATCATAGGATCAGCCTAGGTTCAGCATAGGATCAGCCTAGCTTCAACATAGGATCAGCATAAGATCAGCATAGGTTCAGCATAGGATTAGCCTAGGTTCGGTACAGGATCAGCTTAGGTTCAGCCTAGGTTCAACATTGGGTCGGCATAGGATCAGCCTAGGATCGGGGTAGGTTCAGCATAGGACCAGGATAGGTTCAGCATAGGATCAGCATATGATTGGCATATAATCAGCATAGGATCGGCATATGATCGGTTTAGGATCAGCATAGGATCGGCATAGGTTCAGCATAGGATCGGCATAAGATCAGCATAGGATCAGCATAGCATGAGCATAGGGTCAGCATAGCTTGAGCATAAGATCAGCATAGAATAAGCATACGATCAGCCTAGGTTAAACATAGGATCAGCATAGGTTCCGTCACCATTCTTTATCGCTACCTTCTGTATCAGCATAGGATCGGTATAGAATCAGGATAGATTCACGGTAGGATATAATTAGTATTATCCCGCGCCGTCTACATGTACTGTATGTACAAAACTGTAGGTAGGTATAATGTACCAATTCTCTTGAATAAAAAGTTTAAACCAAAATTTGTCGCCCCTCCCCTTTTCGGGGGGCAGATTCCCCTGAACCGGAAAATGAGAGCCGGAACCGCAATCGGAACCGAAACCGACACGGGAAACGGATAAATACTCGAAAACAAATTCGGAACAAAAATGCCATTGATACTTTCATCCCCAATTTAACACCCTTAGGGGATGAGTTTAAAAAAAAACTTTTAGATGCTTCACCTACGACTCCATAGCAATTTCTGTGTTAAATTTCAAGTTTGGAGGTCAAGCGGTGAGCCAATTTTTTATAGAGATTTTCTTCCCCAATTTAACACCCTTAGGGGATGAATTTCTAAAAAAAACTTTTTAGTGCTTAACCTACGTCCCTACAGCAATATTCGTATTAAATTTTAAGATTGTAGGTGAAGCGGTAAACCAATTCCCATACAAACTTTCATCCCCAATTTAACACCCTTAGGGACTGAATTTAAAAAAAAAACTTTTTAGTGCTTCATCTACGACCCCACAGAAATCTATGTGTTAAATTTCAAGTTTGTAGGTCAAGCGACTTGGAAGTTGCATACAAACGTTTATCCCCCCTTTCCCCCCTTTAGGGGTGGAATTTCGGAAAATCCTCTCTTATCTGACGCCTTCATTACATAACGGACACACCCTCCAAATTTCAGCTCTCTACTACCAGCGGTTTAGGCTGTGCGTTGATCCCTCAGTCACTCAGGACAAAGAGTTTTATATATATAGATTTGCGAAAACCTAAGACAAAATTATATTTTAATGTTGTTTGTAGTTTGAATATATTGTTTACTAGCTGCGCCCCGCAGTTTCACCCGCGTAAGTCCCGTTCCCGAGGAATAACGGGATAAAAAGTAGCCTTTGTGTTAATCCAGGTCCCCAGCTACCTGTATTCCAAGTTTCATAGCAATCAGTTCAGTAGTTTTTGCGTGAAAGAGTAACAACCTCACATACATACATACATACAAACTTTCGCGTTTATAATATTAGTAGGATATAAACTTTTATATTAAGTAGGTACATAAAACGAAAAATATTAAAGCATAATTGAAATTTTAACAAATCATCATTACCTACATTGTATAAGGAACAAAGTCTGTCTGTAGGTATGTCTGTTAGTATGTATGCTTAGATCTTTAAAACTACGCAACGGATTTTGATGCGGTTTCAGTGGATAGAGCAATACAATAGGAAGGTTTATATGTCTAACACATCTTGATATTCCCGTGGGATTGGCACCAAATGAAGGGAACAATGTCATTTATAAACGCTACAAAATATACGAAAATATTCTAGAACATTGCGTCATAAAATAATCAACAACTTTCGATTAATCCGACAGGGATATTCAGTTTAGGGGGTATAGGGGCCTTAATGATAAAGTAATATTGACGACCTCTGTGGCGCGTCGGGCGAACGCTTGGCTGCAATGCAGAAGGTTGCGGGTTCCCGCTGGGTGCAAATATTTATGCTTAAAAATAAATATTTGCATCTGGTCTGGGTGTATTTCTATGTATAAATATGTATGTATTTACGAAAGAAAAATAAATTTATGTAGTATATCCGTTGTCTAGTCACCGTAACACAAGCTTAGCAGCTTACCATGGGGCTAGATGACGCTGTGTGTTGGTCACAGAATTTATTTATTTATTTTATTTATTTAATATAAAAGTAGGTAAGTTTATATGCAGGTGCATGGATATTGTAACCGTGTTATACTTATTCGTCTATGGTTATACGGATAGCGTATTTTATTGTAGCCTAGGTAAACCCGCATCTGTACACATATTAAACGACCTTGAATTACGTCTCTACTTGCGTAGTAAAATAACTAAAATATTTGAAAAACACAATCAGTTTCGTTTTCACTGAATTACCTCCTTAAAATTTTAGTAATGTTTGAATTAAGTTCGGCCTCTTTGACGGGTCGGGCGAACGCCCGATTTCAATGCAAAATTATTTCAAACGATTACAGTACAATAGTGGTAGTTCACTATTCGTACGAGAAATTGGCTAAATTGTCCTATATTGCTGACAGAAGCCATAACTAAGAAGAAGAAGGCTGTTGGTTCGATTCCCGTTGAGTGCAAATATTCATGCTTAAAAATAATTATTTGAATCTGAGCTGAGTGTCTATCTATGTGTATTTTTTATGTATTTACAAAAAAATATATAAAATGTACTACCTACATCCGTTGTCTAGTACACATCGTACAAGCCTAGTGTTTAGTTTGGGGCTAGATTGCGCTGTGTGTAATGTTTATATTATTTATAGTTAACCTTTAGACTGTTGAAAACACAAACGTTATGTTTACGATTTGCGATTTTACGGTTTTGTGTTTGATTTTGCCATTTGCGATTTTAACGTCAGCAGTCAGAGCCCTACATTAAATGTAAGTGCTGTGTTGCTGACCCCTTAGACTGTTGAAAACACAAACGTTATTATGTTTATGTGTATTGTGTTTATTAGTTATATTTTAAGACCTACTTTGTATCTACTCTATTTTGTGTGAATAAATAAATGATTATGATTATGAGTAATGTTGTGTGTTATTTATAATTATATACCCTTCGTCTGTTGAAAACACAAACGATATGTTTACGATTTGCGATTTTTCGGTTTTGTGTTTGATTTTGCGATTTGCGATTTTGACGTCAGCAGTCAGAGCCTTTAATGTATGTGCTGAGTTGCTGACTGACTATTAAAGTGAGACCGCATCGAGCTAAAAAAAATCTGAGGCTTACCTATACGCTGAAAATGTGACCATTTAAGACATCATGCAATAGCATGTTTTATATATTATATTTATGTGATAGGTACAATTTTTTTTTACTTTTGGCCTCTTTAAACCATGCCAGAGATTACAATGCTTATTGCATTAATGTTATATCTGTCATCAAGGAATCCGGGATTATGACTTACGCGTCAAAACCTCGTTTATTTTTGCTCTACGTCTGGTACTTTAGACTTATTTTTTCGCTTAAATTTCTAGAACTAAATTAGTGCATTAGTCTAGTGTTTAGAAAAAAACAACACTTCCTTTTTTGATAGTACTTACATAGAAAACTACTTTTGTAGTAGGTACAAAGTTGTGTTACCTACCTAAATACTAAGTTACGGTCGAGTACATAACCGCTACTCTAAATTTGAGAAATGCTTAAACAATTAAGAATCTCTCAAACTCAAATAATCGAATACTTACTTACAAATTTTAAATAAAAAAAAAGTATACATAAATGTAGTTTTTTTATATTGAAAACAAAACAAACTGTCATTATAAAAATATGACAACTTCACAACAAAATAAACGTATTAAAATAAACGATCTAAAACTAAAGTAGATTAAAATTCTTATACTTAAATTAAATGATACATAAGAAGGTAAAAAAAATTAGTATAAATACAAAACGGTACACAAGATGGAAAATACAAAACGGTACACAAGATGGAAAATACAAACAGATCACAAACAAATGGACATATTTACTTTTGGGTGCCCCCCCCCCTACTTTTACGCTGTCCCACGTTTTGAAATAATGCAGTATTTATTTATTTAAATACCACTCAAACTTTAAGTGGCGTTTCTATATCAGCTATTACGAAGGGTTTAGCTTGTGTTATGGTTATCTTAAATGACAAATGATTTGATGATCTAAATTGACGATGGGTACAGTTAACTGTGACCTACTTCGTTATTTTAGACCTTGTGGGGTCTTGTACTGTTAGTTTTAAAGTCTTAACCGACTTCAAGAAAGGGATAAAATTGTCATTTCGGATGTGACTTTTTTGTGATAAATACCTATTTTGTAAATCAAAGACTTCTATCTTCTTAGGTGCAAAAAGTAGAGTTACTTATTATTCAAAAACAATTTGTAAATTTAACACAAGATTGTCTTTGAAACTACATACCTACCTATTATAGACCTACCTACCGTATATTATAGAGTTTTTTTTGTGATGAATCGGAACATACGCAGGTAAAACAGAAGGACGCAGCTGGTAACCCATATTTTATTGTAATATGGATTAATATTGTCAATGTATAATACAAAATAATCGAAGAAGTTAACGAGCTTGTAATTGCAATTTATCGTAAAAGAGGCGTAGAAGTTAAAAACTTTTTAATTAATATAGTATATGATAAAATAAACCATACAAATACGTTGAAGATAATAAAAAACATTTGCGATAACGGAAGAAAAAATGCGTCTTCAATTAAAATTAATTAGGGGACATTGTTTAGGAAAAAGACACTATAAAAAATGTTAGTCCGCATATTTGTAGGGCGCAAACCTCCTCTTAAGACGTTAGGCAGTAAGACGCAATTGGAACCTACTCAGGATTGGTGAATTTCCCATATACCTTTGGACTGTGGTGAGTCCTAGGACATGTCGGTATCCTTACGTGGTTTCTTCCTTAGAGCGATATTAAATAGCTCACTTAAACTAGATAAAAGAACAAATTACAACTCAAAAACCAGTAAGTAATTAAAGATACAGAAACTCAATTAACCGACTTCCAAAAAGAAGGAGGTTTAAAATTCAGCTGTAAGTTTTTTTTTTGCAAACAACGCTGATAGGACGCTTTTAGGTAAACAAATAGATGCAAACAGTCGCACGACCTAAAAACGAATAAACAAAACACTGAAGATGACGCAGCGATGGTAGAGATTTTCACATGTTTCGCAAGTAGTAAATGATTACACTTTAATCCAGAGTTATAAGGAACTGATTTGATTTATAATAGTATAATGAAAGAGAACGAGGAGTAAGAAAAGAAGGAGATAGATGATTATTGAACATAAATAAAGGAAATAGGGGAAACTAAGAATGAGGGAGTAAACGAGAACTTGGTAGAGGATATTTTTCGGTTGAGAACAATGACATACACTGTCAATGCTATCTGTAGGATAATGGCAAAACACATTTAGGTAGTTCAAATGCTCATTTTAAAAATAATACAAATAAAAACAATGCTGCTAGTGAAGTTTTAAAATACAAAACAAAGATCTTTTCACACAATTTTAAAACTCACAAACCTACTTATGACGCATACTCTATAGTAATTGTTAGATATTGTTATCAACAACACAACATTACAGAAATCAAGAGGAATCTGTACCGAACGATAAGCCACGGCATTTTAAACTCTATTATAAACAACATAAGTGATTTGTCACACAAAACCAACCATTCATAACTGATTGATACTTACAAAACTATACGTTACGACTGATTATTGTTATTGGTGCCAATTGTTATTATTTAGAAAAGAATTGTACTTTAAATCTCAACAAAAATCACCTGTGAAATAATATTTTTTAACTATATTAATATGGGTACCAGTCAGGTTAACGAGAAAATTCCAATCCAAAACGGAGCACTGTATTTATTTACACACAAAACGTAAAACACACGTGGATTTTCGTTTTTGTTACGCGCACGGCACGTCGCCTCTCCGCGACCTCCGGAGGATAACTGATTCATTCAATGACAGGTTTTTGATGGCTGGATCCGGCGCCTGACCACGTTATCTTATAACAGGTAAATTGCTTCTGAAAATGGTGCTAGTGATGCAATAAGCCTTCTAAGAAGATAGCTTGTTTGTATTGAGTTTTAGATGTAGTTTTTTTATTTGATAAGTTTAATTGTGGCCTGTGACGTCTTGGAAAGTAATGCTAATGATGATATAGGTAATACTGAGAAATTTAGATGGATCTCCAGAATTAAATACATCTGTAAAGAAGCTGAGGTCTTGGCAATCGTTGGCTTCGAAATCTACCGTAAAGAAATCAGAACAATGCTAAAACTTTCCACTTTCCTATCTGTTACAGTACAAATTAATCAGTACCATACATTTCTTGAAAATAATCTTATTAACACTTTTTTCTAGAGAATATTGAGACAGAAAGAGTTATGAATGACCTTATTGCCTCTCTCCCTCGTCATCTCTATGTTCCCATTTGCATCCCTCTACGGGAGTCCGGGATCTGTTTCAACCCCAAATTATTTAGAAGGTGGGTCATCGTCATTGACAATTCATACATCACTCTTTGACAGCTGAAGTTAAAATCTTAAATTAGCCCAAAGTCGCAAAATCGAAAATTCGCAAATCGCTCAATCAAAATCAACCGTGTGTGTTTTTAGCAGTCAAAGGGTTTAAATATTAGTTACACTGCATTATTATTATGGAAATTAATATGGTTATTGTAATAACCAGGTTCTTGTATATTTGAACTTTGTAGGTATCTATTTTTGTTTGGGGAAGTCCATGGTAGATATGAGTCGAAAGATCGGAAGCACTTCAAAGTCTATAGTTCAGTTTTTTTAATAACACTCCTTATTCACTGATTTTTCTTTATCAAAATTATCTTAGGAATAGTAGTAGGCACTTACTTTTAAATGGTATTTATATATCTATATATAACTACGAGTATAAAAGATACTATTTAAGTATATTGTAAATTATGTCACCGGCTAATAACAAGAACCGCCAATTTACAATTTTCTAGAAAAATAAACCTTCATAGGACCTTCGAAAATGTATAAACCTTTGCGAAAATGTGGGCGTAGAATAATATATTTTTTCTCTCGTTTAGATTACTACAAAAAGTTTGTAAATTTCCTAGGAAATATATAAACTTGCGGAATTTTTTATCTTTTGTATAGTATATGTATATAGTAAAATATATAATAGACTAGCTACTCCCGGCGGTTTCACCCGCATAAGTCCCGTTCCCGCGGGATTATTAGGTTAAAGTAGCCTATGTGTTATTCTAGTTCTCCAGCTAAATATATTCCAAGTTTCAACTCACAGACATACATACATACATGCAAACTTTCGCGTTTATTAAATAATATTAGTAAGATAAGATAGAGAGGTGCTTAATCGTCACAAACTGGATGCGAGAAGCCGAAAATAGATCTAGGTGGCGTGCAATTGGAGAGTCCTATGTCCAGCAGTGGACTGCAACAGGCTGATGATGAGGTTCTAAATAAGTTCTTAATAACTCCAAAATAATTACCTACTTATATTTTAAGAAGATTACTTTTACCTCCGTCGCTTTCGAGTCGTACGACAAATCGTGAATGTTAGTTCATTTATTTGATAGTTGTAACAAGGGAATCACGATATGCAAACGTCAAAAAACGTCATTCAAAACGCAATAAGCTTCAGTATCAATATGCTTAATTCATGGAATATTTTGGTCAATAACAAGGCCAGAGCCCAGATCCCTTAGTATGAGTTTTGATAGTTTATCGTCTCGATGAAATTGGCAGTTTACTTCCATACATTATTTTAGTTCATAATAGTTACCGCTGATGGAAAATGTATGAAGTAAACTGCCTGTTTCATCGAAACGATAAACTATCAAAACTCATACTAAGGGCTCTGATTCCCGCATAATAAAATTGTCTAAAACTTTCCTATAATATAATTACAATTGTGTTATAATGGGAGCTAACTTGAAACTAAACTGCTATCGAAACTTTATCTTTGGGGTTCAAAGAAAAAGTTTCAATAGCAAATTTACAAACAATCGATGTCACAAAAATAGCTAAGAATTTTTGATTACAGTTTGGTTTTTCGTCACTTGCAATTGTAATGATAGGGAAATGAAATCTCCTTAGCTAATCTGTTGACTGCTGAAGAGCATTTTGATTTTAATTCTGCAATTTGCGATCTTTGGGTTTTGAGTTTGATTTTGCAATTTGCGATTTCAACGACATTGTTTCCTACATTCTGGTGTAGATTTTAAATAAAAATGTCGTAAGGTGTCAGACAATAAGAAGTTTTTGTCTACAAACGAAAATATTCTAAAACATTGCCTAAGGGCCTCCAAACAAATATATTTTTATTCGGGGCCCCGCCAAGGCGCGCTACGCTTCTTTCTGGGTCCCTCCCTAAATGGTATCCCATATATAATAATGACAATGACACAAGAAAAATAAACGAAGTATATTTTGTAATTTGTTTTTATTGCTCAAGGCATCTCGACTAGATGTATTTCTATGGGAATTTTTCCTTTAAAATATTTCACAAGAATTATTTCCGTTGTCAAGTTACCGTACCATAAGCTTAAATAGCAGCTTACTAAGAAACTATAATAGATAACGCTGTGTGATGTTCACAGAACTTATTAACTTACTCCCGGCTGTTAATATCCCGCCTGCTGTGGGCGTAGATCTCCACAGACACAACTAAGAGACCTATCGTCTAGTAAATGGAAGGAAAACATAAATTTTCTGTGACATGTCGTTTGAACGATTCACCTTTTCAACACTGCTTGCTGGTCAATGTAACACCTTTTATTAGTCTACCTAGACTAGACTGGGAGATACGGCATCAAAAGACTTAGGGTACCTACCAGGTGCATTATCTTAATGTTTTCAATAAATAAATATTGCACGACATTGCACAAAGCGCAATCTAGCCCCAAACTAAGCGCCTGTACTATAGATACTAGACAGCAACGGATATACTACATAAGTATTATACCTTTATTTTGTAACTACATACGTATATTGTAATATAGAAAGACACCCAAACCAGAAGATATACCTAAATATTTATTTTTAAGCATAAATATTTGCACCCGACAGGAATCGAACCCGTAGCCTCCCGTCGGGCGAACGCCCGACCGCATTGCAGTCGGGCGTTCGCCCGACGCGTCACAAAGGCCATAACAAGCAACTGTTGGTTATTTTGCATGAAATTACACTTTGGATGCTTTGGTGATATCAAGCAGAATAATCAACTAGTACTAAACCGTTTTTGAAAAAATTAAAACTTTTAAATATGCACCTGGTACCTCAAGTCAAGTCGTATTCTGACTGTACAATAAAAGTCAAATAAACAAAATAGAAATACACATACATGGAATAAATATTATAAAATATTAGTTAAACCAACGGATGGCCTTATCGCTAAAAGCGATTTAATGGTAACGATAACACAGTGGTATGACCATCAACTTAATAAAATTCAAGACTACACAGTACACACTTCAAATCAATTGCATCTCAACCGAGAGCTGTTCTCTGAAATTATTATTATGTCAATTGTTGTGATGCGTGTGCGCATGGCAACCGCGATCGCGTGTCGAACTACTACCATTAAACTTTACTTTGGAAATTCAACTCTATTTTACTCTAAATAATGTTAATTTTACTCTAACCGGGTTTGTCTGTCAACATAGCATTCCCCATTACATTTTACATCGCAAATTGAGCTCTCTATACCTAAAATAAGGTTTATTTTGCATTAACTACCTCGAAGTGTCACCAAAGTGTTACTAGAACTCATTGTATAGCAAAATGACCTCTACATTACTTTACATATGGTCTGTTTTGGTTTGATATTTAAGATTTAGGATCACCATGACTGTAATACTACACTGATGAAGGGTTATTAGAAGAAATTAGTAAGATGATGTTTTGATGGTCATCTTTTTCAAGAATTTAGTGATTTGCTTTGTTTTTATTATTTAATATTCAGCACTTCCCGGTTTTACCCGCGCAAGTCCTTATACCGTTAAAGTATCGGGATAAAATGCAGCCCATGTCACTCCCAAAGATGCAATGCATCTTCATTTAAAATGTCATCAAAATTGGACCAGTGATTTCGGAGATTATCCCCAACATACATACCTTAATGAATGATCTTACCAACTTTAACTCTATAAAGAGTTACCAGATAAGAAAAACAGAAAAGGTCTGATTTTCAATAAAATATCTTGAGATTTTTACAGTTAGAATTTTTTTGCCACACATACCTACCTTATTTTGTTTTTTCACTTTGCGTGATTGAGTAACAAAGTCACATACATACATACAAACATGCAAACTATCGCGTTTATAATATTAATAAGATAAGTAAAATTAATAAAACACTTTATTTTAAACGAACCGAGCTTCGCCAACTTTACAATTGACATTTTCAAGGTTGGTTGGCTTCGTTTAAAATCATGAATAAAACGCGATAAACCCGATAAATAAGGTGTTTTATTTTATTATGCAAAATCGTGAAAACCATAGAAGAAATTATAAGTAAGATTATTCTAAAACGCTACATGAATGAGTCCAACAAAACAACTAAAATAAATGTCGAATATATTACCATTCAGTCAGGCTGATGTGCCAATGTTGGACCCATTCAGCTGTGACGGTGCGTTGGGTCACATCCAACACTTTCACATTTATTATGATAGATAGTAACCTATTCGGATGACAATAATAAAATTGAACAATTACTTTTGTACAGTGTAATTAATGAGTCTATATCCATCCAGTCAACGGAATATAAGCATAGAAACATTAATTTTAATTTCTTCTATGGCTTTCGCGATTTTGCATAATAAAACATGTGTTTTAAATAATGTTATTTACCGGGTTTAATCGCGTTTTATTAATGATTTTTAAACGATCGAGCTTTTCCAACTTTACAGTTGGCTTCCAGTCAACCTTGAAAAAGCCAAATGCAAAGTTGGCAAAGCTCGGTCGCTTAAAAATCATGAATAAACGCGATTAAACTCTGTAAATAAATTGTTTTAATATAAATTTTGTTTAAGGATTTCGCGATTTTGCATAATAAACCATACAGTCTACCTTGAAAAAACAAACTGTAAAGTTGGCGAAAGCTCGGTCGTTTAATAATAATGCCATTAAACAAAAAAACGCGAGTAAAACCCGGTAAATATTGTGTTTTATCACAGAAATGTTCCTTCCTTACCCTTTAAAATGACACCACGGAAAAATAGGCCGCCATTTTAAAAAAGTGTCATGTTGCTGACGTTAAAACCGCAAAATTAATGAATAAAAATCGCAAACACAACGTCTATGTTTTCATCAGTCGAAGGGTTAATGACCTAATGTGTAAATAGATCTATTGATTTAGGTCACTCAGGTATAATTTTTCAGTAAACAATACATATATGGAATATTTAAATATTATGTTATTTGAGATGTTCTGCAAAACTATTCATTTGTATTTACAAGCTGCGCGCCGCGGCTTAACCCGCGTAAGTCCTTTTTTTTCGCAAGGAGATACATTTCCCCAAAGCTATAACCTTGGAGTCTTAAAATTAAATAGGTACCTTGTAGGTAAGCATGCTACATCGTCCACCTCATCCTCGCTTCCCATCAGGTGAGATGAGGTTAAATGCTAGCTTATTTATTATGTATTAAAAATAAAAACCATTCCCATTTTGGATTCTCGTGTAGCGCTCGCGCTGTGGTTAGCGCTCGCCTGGTAAAAAGTGTAAAATTTAATTTAGTTTTATTTATTTTTTTACTGTAAAATCAGCTATTTTTGAGAGTAAAGGTTTTTAAAGTTTGATTGCAATATACCAATCGAACTGAAAGGACAATTCTCAACGTCAATGACCTCTAACTCTAAGAAACAGCTGACTTTCAAGTAAACTGCGCAAAGGAATAACCTGCGTGGTTCAGACCATAGCATTAATTTGCATGCATTTGAAGGCGAACGCCCGGCGCCCGCGCCGTCGAGTTAAAAAGCCATAGACAATTTCTGCTTGCTCCTTGCGCGGTAGGTTTTTCCAACCCTGTTATTGAAATCATCGTGTTCCCAAATCGACGACGACGACGTTTCCCGGCCGTGCCGTGTCCGAGTTCGTTGTCCATTGCTCGGCGAGCAGTCGATCGGTATGTTGCAACCGAGTGGCGGCCGAGCAACAGACAACGAACCTCGGACACGGCACGGCCGGGAAACGGTCTAATATAAATCATCCCTTAGTGGTATTCTTACTGTACACGAAATAGTCATAGAACAAGATCATTGTTGCGACATAGCTAGGTACCTACCTATAGATAAGAGATAACAACTGTCAAATGTGTTATCATATCAATTATCATTTATCAATTTATCACAGATTGATTGGTGACATACCTACAGTACCGACTTTGTTTTGATATCGATCTATTTCTGAGTTGTCCAAAGAATTTGTTTATTTGTTGAGAAATAAACGGGACAGTAAAACAGAACTTGTTTTTTATCATGTGCTTAGTGCTTAGTTTGTATCGCCAATTTAAGCACTAAGTATGTAAGTACTATGGGTTATATTATTAAATTGTGTATGGTTAGAAAATTGGACTAAAACTCAATTCGATTAATAACGAAAAGACTAACTCGATATTTAGCATTGTACATTATGATCAAACTGTTATAGAAACAGTGCGCCTACGCATGTGTATTAAATCGACGTGACGTGGAAGGAATGCGGCTCTGTATTTACTTAATTTCTTCTCTATTATGTTAAAAATAATTTTTCAAATAGATTATTTTAATAGGTTAATTTAATTTTAAATAACAAAAACAAAAACGAATTAATCAAATAACCCGCCCCTTATTCTTCCTGGTGCAAAGGTTTCTATCACACTTGCAGCATTGCCGCGCTAAATGGCGATAGCTAACCTTTGCCCCAGAAACAAGCAGGAGCGAGAGTCACCTCCATTTTCTCTAATCTGATACCCCAAGTCCCCTATTATTATTTTTGTATCGTAAAAAAAGACCTCATGAGACCCTATCTCCCCACCCCCCTACCGATCCGGCTCATCTTCGAACTCATAAATTCTATTGACCTATAAACTAAACTACGCGCATACCAAAATTCATGAAGATCGGAGCTACGATACTCAAGTTATCGTCGAACAAACATACAAAGATACAAGCGCCAGGCCCGTCTACACTGGACCTCACTCGCTTTACTCGTTCGGTCAATTATTTCAATGATTATTTAGTTTTTAGTCCCGACACCTGAAGGGAATCAGGACTAAAAACCAAATATTAATTTTTAAAATGGTTAAAATGGCATTCCGAAAAGTAACGTCAATCAATTTTCTACTCTTTCGTACAAATTATAATTTCTTGGTAACTCAAGATACGGGCATAATCTTATTAACTCTGTTACACATTTATCGATACTTTTCTATTCGATCTAGCCGAAACTCCTTCAGAATATCATAGTTTTATTTAGATAATTTCTTAGATAACTAGTAAGTATTTCAATATCAAGTTAAAGTAAGTGACTTACCTATGTCATATCATCACAAGGTAAAAACTAACCAAAATACAAAAGTACCTAAATCTTACTCTTACTAATATTATAAACGCGAAAGTCTGTATGTATGTATGTGAGGTTGTTACTCTTTCACGCAAAAACTACTGAACCGATTGCGATGAAACTTGGAATATAGGTAGCTGGGGACCTGGATTAACACATAGGCTACTTTTTATCCCGATATTCCCGCGGGAACGGGACTTACGCGGGTGAAGCCGCGGGGCGCAGCTAGTTAGTAAATAAATGTGAAAGTTTGTGTCTATGTAAATGAGTGTTTGTTACTCCTTCAATAACTTCAAACCAATGAAGAATGTTAATAGGTATGCCAAATCGGTTGAAAGTTTGTTACAGTGAAGCTTGTATGTATACAAATACACTAAGTTTTTGTTGTAGTTAAAAATGCCGATTAGTTTTGAAATTAACAGGCATTTAAACTTACGATAAAAATATTAAGTCTCAGTCTCAATATTTTTACCACAGTCACATGACGTCATTTACAACGATCCCCTAATAATAGTAAATAATAATTGTTAATTAGAATTAACGTATCGAAGTAATTCTTTGACTTGTATTTTTTATACATACCTACATTAGATATAAGACATACCGTTTTCTCCAAATATACACAGATAAACTATTAATTGTGAACTAATACTGTATGACACTATGTAGGAATCTAGTACTGTAACTGAATTTAATATTGGAGTGTTAAAATAAAGTTATCTGCCGACATCGTACTGCAAAGTGACGGGACTTTTAAGTAGTCTACCCTCAATATCATCATCATCATCATCATCATCAGCCCGTTGCAGTCCACTGCTGGACATAGGCCTCTCCAATTGCACGCCAATTAGATCTATTTTCGGCTTCTCGCCTCCAGTTTGTGCCAGCCGTCTTGCGCAAATCGTCGCTCCAACGTGCCTGAGGACGTCCTACACTACGTTTGCCGAGACGCGGTCTCCACTCTAGAACTCGTTTACCCCAACGGTTGTCGGTTCTACGGCTAATATGGCCAGCCCACTGCCACTTCAGCTTGCTAATCCGGTGAGCTATGTCGAAGACTTTGGTTTTCTGACGGATCACCTCATTTCTGATGCGATCCCTCAGAGAAACGCCGAGCATAGCTCGTTCCATAGCTCGCTGAGCGACTTTGAATTTGTGGACCAACCGTGCCGTTAGTGTCCACGTTTCGGCTCCGTATGTCATGACGGGTAGGACGCACTGATTAAAGACCTTCGATACAAACCCTCAATATAAAAAAAATGTATTTTTCTAATTGACGATTATTTTTAAGAACCATGTTTGTATGCCCACGTGGTAGGACTAGAGATTCTTTAATTTTATATCCATCCATTTATACTTAGATCCACAAACAATCAATTTCATTTCATTTCATTTTATTTTTGACAGAAAATATGGACAGCTAATATTCAAAATGAGTTATTTTTCCTCATTGAAGCCTTGAAAATAGATTTATGTTAAAAATGTCCTAAGGTTTCGAAACAATAAGAAGTTTTTGCCTTAAAACTACACCAAAATGTCGGAAACAAAGTCATTTACAAACGCTACAAACGAAAATATTCTAAAACATTGGGTCAGAGAATAATAAACAATTTTCGATGAATCCGACAGGGATTTTCAGTTTAGTGCGTATAGGAGGCGGCGATAGATGATAAGCAACGGTCCTTGTCCTATTGCATATAAATGAGCGAGATGGAATTGCGTGAAAAATCTACATTTTCTCGTAAAATCAATAATTAACGAAGATTAAAAGAATATTTTGAAAAAATGCGATGAAGGGGTTCTAGGTATTGTATTTTCTAATATTATGATGCCTATAAGAAAATATAGCGGTTAAGGATTTAGAAGAAAAATTGATTTATTTTGTAAAACAGGGGTAACTTTGCCTGTATAATAGTGGTATTTAAAGTTATTTTTTATTGTTTTTAAAATGAAGGGGACACTTCTTGTATCATGTACAATAACATAATACATTGTTTAAAGATCTATTTGATACCGGTTATGAATAAAACCATTCCATCGGAAGGGATTTCACATGAGTCGCGTCCGAGTCTGCTCCGCTCGCAGTCGAATCGCGGCTAGGTGGGCGTAGACCTTTGCTCTATTTCTATCAACATTCAGTCAAAACAATAGCTGACACTCCTCTCTACTCAGAAACAATTTTAAATACTCATCGATTAACATAAAACAGACATTGGTAAACATAACTAAAAAAAAATCGAATAGAAATAACATCACCACATTTAAACTTTTTAAATTCACACGATTTGTTAACATACTTACATTTTTACCGGGTCTTAATCGCTTAATATTGATTAGGTTGACCCTCGCGACCAAGATGATGATGATGATGACCAACATTATGGAAACGTCAAGGTAAGAAAATAAATTATAATACGCGTTTAAGACCCGGTAAAATGTAACTATATCGCCACATTTTATAATAAATATGCTGTTGGCATTTTAATAAAAATGTTCACCTTGAAAAAGCTAACTGTGAAGTTAGCGAAAGCGCGGTATATTGCAACAATGCCATAATAAATAAAAAGCGAGTAAAACCCAGTAAAAAAAAATATTATGCTATACAAAATCGCGAAAACTTAAGATAAACCTAAAAATGTTTTTTTGTCTCTAATTTATAATCTGATAAAGTATCTACCTAATTTTCTTGGTACTAATATTGTATATTTTGTGTGATTAAAATATATTTTTCTTCTATTTTTAAGATATTGAATTGAAATGAATTTCACTTTTAAACGCTACGAAACGTAGGAACGGCATTGCAACCATGCTAAAAATAACAAAATCTATGCGATTAAATCCGGATTTCGTTAATTTAATGTTACAACTTGGTTCGATTTTAAAAGTGCATTTTTATCTGACTTCTACTATAAACGATTAATTTCCCTCTATTGAAAATTACCGCTTTTCGCTTTAATATTAAATCTCATGGCCTTACATTAAAAGTATTCATAAACAATGAGTGATTCGAGCTTCAAACATTTCCTAATATTAAAACACTTACGGTATACCATTGGATAATCTAAAACAAATAAACGTTGGCATCATAACACTGTTGTTAACTTTTTAAATTAAAAACATCGACATTTTTTTTAAATTTCAGAGTCTTTTTTTAAGTAACGGTTTGGCACGACTCGTGCATAGAGACACAACTTAAGTTTTAGTAAACACTGTCACCATGAACACTTTTCAAATTAAATTAAAGCAATAAAATTCAAAATTAGAACGCACGCACTCAAACTCCTTTCAACATTTTTATTTTTCCACAATCTTTTTTACACAAAATCAAACTTTTAAAATTCGAACACACATCTCGCGGTTGACACGAAACGTCACTGTCATTGTTTTGTTTTTATTTTTTCACGTTTTGATCGGGACGAGAGGCAATCGTCGACGCGCGCTTTTAGCCGGTCTCAGTCTACGTTTAAAATAGAAAACCTAATTGGACGCCGCCAAGCGCCAGACAGTCGAGGGTTGAAGGTGTGATTCTAAAATTACTGAGCGTAATACTGAGGTACTACCTCAACCTTGAATTTGATGAATACTAGAGCCAAGCGGCTCCACTGCCGTCATCATGTCTGCCTACTTCTTTAACATTTTTAGGGCTGATTTTTAAATCCCTAGATAGAGATATCTGACAAATAAAATGTAACACCACCGAATGAAAAACTTCACTATGATAAAAATAAATTAAATCAAAATTTAGAAAATCAACATTTATCAGGCCCTTAAACGTTTTCGACAGATATCTTTTATCTGTGGAATGAAAATTCAGGCCTTAAACTTACTTCACGAGTTTTGATCATTATTATTAGGTATTAGTCTAGATTGCGTTTTTAGGTAGGTATATGTTTTTTAATTTTTTTTTTCGCTTTTGGTCCTGCATTAAGGAGACCATGGTAATCCCCTGCAGATACCTCTTATAAAGAGTTCCAGTCGCTGAACAGCACGTGCGCAGAATTGACCATAATTATAGCTTTTGCAGCGACCACGTGACCTGCGCATGCGATGCGTAGACATAAATATAGGTATCAAGTGTAACTAGGGATTATTACGTCATTGATTGACCTTGGAGAAAATTATGAAGATTTTTCTACATTTACATCCAAATACAGAAACACTACATTTAAAAGAAAGAAAAAAACATTTATTTGGACAGGCACACGGTCAAAATAAGTTAGGTATATAACTACTTTAATCAAATTTCACAGGCTGGAAAAAAATAGAAAAAAAAAATTAATACAAACAAAAATATAAATAAAAACATAACAACAAAATGAATAAAACTAAAATATGTTTTTTTCTAAGGTTTTCGCGATTTTGCATAATAAAACACAATATCGCGTTGAGGAGATGTGTTGCTGAATTTTCATTTTTGTGAAACCTAGTCCAAATGCGTGTAAATTGTTTAATTTCGGGGGCATGTAGTTTCGTGAAGGTGTACAAATGTAAATGAAAGTGAAAATCGGTGCTAAACATAGACTTTAGCGTCGTTTTCAAAGCTCCGTAAACAAGCATTTAAAAAAGTGGCCACCTCTTTACGTATCCCTCGACTTGACTTTAACTATGACGACTTGACTGTTTCGATGTAAATAACTTGCAAATATTAATAATACTTGACACTGGCTAATGTCCAAATGGAAAAGCCATAGAAGAACAGAATTACAAAGTATGATTGTAATTACAGAAAACTGTTTCCTTATTGTAAAACTGCTAGAGAACATTGTGAAATGAAAAACGGTAAGGTAAGAGATAAGGTAGCAGTAAAACTTCAGTAAAATTATGATGAGTGTAATAACGTCGTCATATGAGGAAGTACGCAGATTACAGATTATGATCAACCTATTTCATAATCGGTCGACTTGAACCTCCATCTCACCTGATGGTCAGTCATGATAGGGTCTAAACACGATATGGCACGCTCATCAGCGGTATATGAATCGAAACATATACATGTCTGATTGGTTCCTCGACTTAGGCTGGTGGATAATTCCTCGAATACAAGACAGATCATGAGCCCAGGATGGCTATTCGGTAAGGGCGATGCAGGCGACAAACAGTATCGTTATATCGTATTCTACAAAGTCCAAAGGTCCAAAGGTTAAATCTGCAAGTCACCTGCTTGTTGCCTGCATGTCGGAGTTTGAGCAATTCTATTGGCCACAGCTGCTAAGCTGCCAATCTCCTATTGGCCCGCTATCTATTCGTATTGCACTCTACCAAAATCAAGGAGCCGAAAGTTACTGCCTTGTCTCTAATCCAATCAGTATGAAGCAGATTTGAAGCATTATGTTATGTCTTATATAAAAGGGTTTATTTTTTTCATGCAACTGCTCTGCTCCTGCATTACAAATGCTTTAGATATACAACGTCTTTACAGAATCTATGCCCAGTTCTCGTAAGGGATGGTTTTATATTATATTAGACCGTCGCGAGCGCGGGCCGGGTCCGAGCTTTGTTGTCCATTGCTCGGCGAGCAGTCGGTCGGTCTGTTGCAACCGAGTGGAGGCCGAGCAATGGGCCGGCGGGCGCTCGTGAGACGGTCTAATATAAATCATCTCTAAGGCGTTCATTCTATTTTTTTTTACTTTATAGGCTAGCATTTGACCTCATCTCACCTGATGGGAAGCTACGATGAGGTCGACGATGGAGCATGCTTACCTAGAAGATACCTATTCACTTTATCTGGTTTTTCTAGCCAAGTATTAGAGCATTAATACCGCTCACCGCTCTAAGAAAGCTAACGAAAACCTTGCTGAGTACGGTGGAGAGCCCACCTCCCACGTCTCCTGTGCCCCTGTCTACCACCACGGTATCAGCCGACTAAAAGTCTCCAATCCACATCCAACCTAGTAGTAAATTGTAGTATTGCATGTGCATGATAATCTAGTGCATACTGCAGCCTTGACAGATCAACGGAGTAAATACATCTTGGAGTTTGATAGGTTTCAAATGGTGAACCTAACCTAGGTAGACTCTGTGGTAGACTGAAGGTGCAATGCATTGCCCAGATAGATATAGTATAGATAGATTAACACTTTATTTGCACAACCAACAACAATTTGTTTAAGAAGATTTTATTAGACTTACCTACGTACAACAAATCAGCAATATTTATTGTATTTCAATATTAGCTGCGCCCCGCGGTTTCACCCGCGTAGCTCCGTTCCCGCGGGAATATCGGGATAAAAAGTAGCCTATGTGTTATTCCCGGTATCCAGATACCTATATTCCAAGTTTCATCGCAATCGGGTGAATCGTTCTTGCGCGACTGAGTAACAAACACACATACACATTGTACACATTCAGCTTTATAATATTAGTAGGATTTAAAATCGTGAAAACCTTAGACGAAACTAATTTTAACACTAAACACTATTATACGAACAGGAGAAGAAGTAAGTTTTTTTCTTCAATTTCGCTATTTGTTGCGAAATTACCAACACTTGCTGAACCGTTTCATAAGACAAAATATATCTGGGGCATTAATACATGTTTGTTGTAGAATAGTACCCAAGCGCCTTTTATGGCAGAAAGATGAGAAAGATGATTTTAATCAGTCTATTATAAGGCTGACTCACACCCAAAAATCCCGCCAAAAGATAGCAAAATTAGCGGGAAACCGGCAAGGTTGCAGCGTCACTCGTGACGTCACTAATTCGGTCTAATTTCGGCGCATACGCAGCGGTGCCAATTGCGTGCGCGCTACGTCTTTACCGTACTCGTATTGGAAGTTTATTCTCGATAGACGTAACGTGATTCATGTCTAAAATGTGGATATTTTCATCTATTATATCCCAATTTTTCAAACACAAGGAAATTTTATTTTAATTATCCGTATTCACTAGGAACTCTCATGTATGTTGACATCCCAGCTTGTTATAATGTTCAGCCCTTTTGGGGAAACTATCGGATGTTGGGGGCCTGGCAGCAGAGTTTTCATTCGGGAATTGTCAGCACGTCTTGTTGAGGCGTCTGGTACCATTGCCCTGATTCGGTAAGGACATTGCATGCGAAATGCAAGCGTCGTGCATGAGATGTACGTTTTTTGTTGTTCTGTAAGTGTTATTTTACTTAATGACTACCTATTTAATTATTTAAGTAACCTTCAAATTTAAGGGCTACTTAATTATTTAAATAGCTCCCATTGTCCCTCAGCCAATCAGGATTAAGGAAGTTATAGAACAGCTTTTATTTTTACTCATGCAAAAAATCGACTTCTGCAATGCTCCTGCATCCCGCCTGCTTGTGGCATGCTATGTTTTTACAGAATCGGGCCACAGGGCTGGCGGTTTCTTGTCCCAAAGTATCAGTTTGGCCATCTAGCGTGGAAACGCCGCCAGTATCTTGGGCACTATGCCGCGGGAGGGAGGTGCTGACAATTTCCTCTTGAGGACGCGATTCATGTGAAATCCCATCCGATTGAATAGTTTTCTTCATAACCGGTATCAAATAGATCTTTAAAAAATGTTTAATTTTATTGTACATGATACAAGAAGTGTCCCCTTCATTTCAAAAACAATAAAAAATAACTTTAAATACCACTATTGTACAGGCAAAGTTACCCCTGTCTTACAAAATAAATCAATTTTTCTTTTAAATCCTTAACCGCTATATTTTCTTATAGGCACCATAATATTAGAAAATACAATACCTAGAACCCCTTCATGGCATTTTATAAAAATATTATTTTAATCTTCGTTAATTATTGATTTTACGAGAAATTGTAGATTTTTTCACGAAATTCCATCTCGCTCAAGCAATCGGACAAGGACCGATGATTATCATCTATCGCCGCCATAATGTTGTATCGATTTCGTTTATTAAACTCCTTACTTTTCTCATAAAAAATTGTAACACCTAAGAACCTTAAGTAGGTAGGTATGTTATTTTGTGACTGACGCGACCAAAATCCTTTGTCCATATTCCGGTAGATATACCTTTTAATCCCGATATTCCCACGGGAAAATAAACTACATCGAGTAGGTAACCCGCGCGGCACAATGGTTTAGATTTCCAATTATCATACATTGTTTATTTTGTAATTTGTTTTTATTGGTCAAGGCATATTTACTAGAAATATTTTAAAGGAAAAATTAATCTTAAAAATTCACTCGCGGCGAGATTCGATCCAGGGACGCGAGTGAATGTTTGAAGATAAATTTTAATTTTTCATTAATTTTTCGTTTAATATTTCTACCTATATAATAGGGGTTAAAACAGAGATATGTAAAAACTTCTAGATACGTAATAGGGCAAATTTCTTGGCAACACAAATGCAAGCTAGCTAGCCAGAGAAGTCTTAGTTCCATCCCAGCTCACGTCACGATCACCCGCTTGTTATCACACAGTACATTTAGTTCACTTTCACAACATTATTCACAGACAACAATGCCTTCTGGCGTATTTAGGCGATGCACGAATTGTACTTCAAAAACTGGCAAAAATATTTCATTTTATACGTAAGTAAAACTGTATTTATTTATTTTAGTTTATTTTGTGAAAAAGTTTTTTTTCCAAAAACTCAACGAAGTTTTTGACTTTGACGTTTTATGATTCTCTGCTAACCTCTATGAGTTGTCATAATAATATTATGACATCTCTTTCTTACGTCATGCAAGTAGCATTGTGTCGTATGTTTTAGAAAGAGATAACAATAGTTTCGTCTATTTCTTCTTTAAATTATGTGAATGAATATAAATAATGAGTTTGTATATCATAATTTGTGGCGCTTTTCAATGATGATTTGTTCTGCAATGGCGTCTCTATAACTTTAATAGACTCATTGGGTTAAAGTATGAAAGAATTGCAATAGGTTCTTTGAATTGACAGGGAATCTTCATGGTTTGAGGTTTTCGAATGAAACTTTTTTCAAATGGTTTCTGTGATGTTTTTTTTTTTTAAATGTGAAACATTTGAATATCGACTTTCAATTGTTTTTGTTATTCAATTTAGACAAGAAAGATGGATACTGCGAAAATTCGAGTGATTTTTGACTTGTCCTAATGATCCTAATTACTGTATAGTATCGAAACCATCTGGCTGTGAATTATAAAGTTGTTTTTCTTTTAGTGGTTTATAAATAAATAATAAATTAATAAATCCTGTGACGAACACACAGCGACATCTAGCCCCATGGTAAGCTGCTAAGCTCGTGATACGGTGGCCAGACAACGGATATACTACTTATACGTACTTTTCTTTTGTAAATACATACATATTATACATAGAAATACGCCCAGACCAGATACAAATATTTATTTTAAGCACAAATATTTGCACCCAGCGGGAATCGAACCCGCAACCTTCTGTATTGCAGCCAAGCGTTCGCCTGACACGCTACGGAGATCGATATACCTATAATCATTTGCTAAAATTAGTAGTAGCTGTAGTATTACCTCTCATCATCATCATCTCGGCCGTTATCTGTTCACTGCTGAACATAGACCTCCGTTCATAGCTAGTGGTTGCATATGAGTGTATAATATTATTTGCGACTACCTGCGCCCCGCCGTTTCACCCGGCTAAGTCCCGTTCCCGCGGGATTATCGGGATAAAAAGTTTCAGGTTTTTACGTGATTGAGTAACAAACACAGATATTCACAAACTTTCAGAATTATATTTTTACTAGCTGCGCCCTGCGGTTTTACCCGCGTAAGTCCCGTTCCCGCAGGAATATTGGGATAAAAAGTAGCCTATGTGTTATTCCAGGTCCCCAGCTACCTATATTCCAAGTTTCATCGCAATCGGTTCAGTAGTTTTTACGTGAAAGAGTAACAAACTCACATACATACATACAAACTTTCACGTTTATAATATTAGTAAGATTAGGATTGCAATGATGTCATTATTTTGGGTAATTTTACAGTGATAACTCACAGATACACGTGGAAATCTATTTTATTTATTTATTTATTTATTTATTTATTAGGAAGTTCAACAGCTATACATATACACTTATAAAACATATGGTAACAATAGGAAGCCAATTACAGAACTTCACGAACAGGAATCGATTTAAACGAAAGAACCTTAGTGCAACAAAAAAAAAATCAAATTAACACATTAAGAACACACTTCACATCATCGGCGGTCGGTTTGTCATACTTTGTAAAATATTTAATTAGAAGACAGTCATTTACAGCGGCAGTCACAACAAATCTATAATTATATTAATACCGACGTGGGCTTCGGTTATATTAAACTTTTTAAACGCACGCGATTAGGGGAAATGAACAATCGGGGAAACAACTATTCGGTAAAACAATCTATCGGTCAATCGTTTTCGGCGAAAGGTGTTTCGATGGATAGTGTTTCGAAATAGTAAGTAGTTACAAATATTTTTCACGGATCTTTGGAGACAACACTAAGTCCATGTTTTGCACCGATTTTCACTTTCATTCCATTTGTACACCTTCACGAAACTAAATTGATTAATATGCCCCCGAAATTAAACAATTTGCACGCATTTGAACTAGGTTCCACAAAAATGAAAATTTAGCACCACATCTCCTCAAAGCGTTCCCACCAAAACTCCCCAGCGTTCGTTATCACATCAATAACAGGTAAGGGCGGCGACACACTACACTTACGATGTCAAAGCGTATCACCGGAGTTGTTTCGCGATTTTTCAAGTTTTTTATTACCGGATTGAAAATGAAATTGAAAAAATATTTATTAACCAGAAACTTAAGTAGGTAACACAAAGTATGGATTAACTACAGCCCCCACACTAGACTGAGTCTGTGTCGTGAGGTGCTCAGTATCGATTTACAAAACATTAGTTCAGCTAGGTAATCGGTTGACAAACAAAACAGGTTTTGGTTAATTTTGATTGAATAACATAAATTAAACATCAAAATAGAATGGTATTAAATTTAAAATAGAATAAATAAATAAATTAAAATAAATAAATAAAAAAATAAATAATAATGTAATATAAACTGCTTATGGATAATCTACTGAGAAAGGCTAACACGAGAAAGGATTCCACGCTTTGAGAGTTTATATCCACTTTCATGGTTGAAATTATTGTCTAACTTTATTTCAACCGCTTCACGCACTATTCTGTGATAACAATAGCGTTCGAATTCCACAAAATGACGCGAATCCTTTACGAAAGACGTAGTTGTGTCCACAAATGGCTGTAAAACCACATGCTTCGCCAAATAATATGTGGGTGAGTCAATCTGGCTCACAATCGGTCTTAGTGGAACACCGGCCATTGCACCTTTGGTAGTCCATATAATTTAGGTGATTGTACTTCCTTCGGACTATACAAGAAATTAAAAACGTCTTCCGCGAATAGTTGTTCCTTATCTCTTATTACAGCTCATATCCTCCTTGTTATTGTTACCCTCGCAGTAGGATCGTATGATACCTGCTTATAAATGTTTGTGTTATGTAATAAATAGCTCACGTATTTTAGAATCATAATCGGTTCTTCTTATTACGACTGAAGCATTCCCCTGCTCAGCTCTGAGAACGAAAACCTGAGCGTTAGTTCTCAAGTTTTTTAAAGCTACCCATCGTCCGTAAATATTACTTTTAGGTACCTTTGCTTTTGATTTTTTCGGTTATATCCTTCTTCTTATCTTACTAATATTATAAACGCGAAAGTTTGTATGTATGTGAGGTTGTTACTCTTTCACGCAAAAACTACTGAACCGATTGCGATGAACTTGGAATATAGGTAGTTGGAGACCTGGAATAACACATAGACTTTTTATCATGATATTCCCGCGGGAACAGGACTTAGCGGGTAAGACCGCTGGGCGCAGTTAGTTTTTACATAATTATAAAGCGACGCTGTTTATTTGTACACAGTACACACAGGGAACTCTACAACAAGAATAATGATATTGTTTTAACTGTTCCTCTAGCTAGAAGTTCAGACTGGTTTCTATTAGAGCCTAGAATGATAAAGGCTGCCTGATAGTGAAGCTCTTTATGTCGGCCCAGACGGTCGAGTTTCATACGTTCTTAACTTTAACTTTTCTTAGTCGCAAAATAACGATTATTATTGTCGTCATGGATACAACCAGAGTATCCTTTCTTACAAGATTGTTTTGCAGTTAAATTGTTCTTGAGATATCTCTGTCGAGTTTTTGGCGGGAACGCATTGAGGAGATGTGGTGCAAAATTTTCATTTTTGTGAAACCTAGTTCAAATGCGTGCAAATTGTTCAATTTCGGGGGCATATTAATCAATTTAGTTTCGTAATGGTGTACAAGTGGAATGAAAGTGAAAGTCGGTGCAAAACATGGACTTAGTGTTGTCTCCAAAGGTCCGTGAACAATCTTTGTAAATGGCCGCCGTGTTTACAATTGATTTCCTAGACTTGACTTCATCTATGACGACTTGACTGTTTCGTGCAACTAACTTGCATAATATATTAATAATACTTGACACTGGCTAATTTCCTAATGGCCATAATCGGTCCACAACCGATAAGAAATAATAATATCTCTGTCATCGAACCGAGGTGAACGCAGATTAACCCGAGCCGAAGGAGCCGATTTTTTGTCGTCCACGGGAAACAGTACCTTATGCTATTAGAGATAAAGTGCAATTACCCCGTATTAATAATATATTATTATTTATATTTCCAATGACGTCATCAAATTCGCCTAAATCTGCCGAAGCGGTCGATTCGATTGATTCGCTCGTACTCTGATAGTTGCGTACGAGGACAACATAGAACTTGATTATTCAACAACTGCAGTCTAGTAAGATTCTACCGATGCGGTCGATTCGGATGACCCGCTCACACATACACACCTACACACACACTGCCCCAACAACTTCATATAGGTACATATATAAAATTCGATTGCTTCGGCTCCTTCGGCGCGGATCAATCCGCGTTCACCTATACCTACCTACCTACACTGTACCATCACAGTGTAGTTACATACCTCGTGAGTCAGTAGACCGACTACCTACCTACAGTGGTATTTGCTCAAGATCTGGTAATTGAAGTTAAACCAACCTACTGATAAGGTGACAGGTGAGATAGACTGTGATGAGTTCAAAACAATACGCATGTTGCGTACGCGTGCTTGTCGTAGAAGTGAAGGTTTGAGATCAGATTTACTTGTACTAAAAATAACAATTTCGTATCTTACTGAAAAAGGAGAAAAATGGACAGTTGCGTGCCTGTTGGGCCACGCGTAGTATAGGATTTCGTAGTTTCCAATAACAGGGATTGCAATCTGGAAAAGTCTTTACACCTAACACTTACCTAGTGTGTAATATTCAAAGGAATTTATTCGAAATTTTCGTATTTTATAATACGTAACTTACAGATCTCTTTCTCAGAGCTACACTACCCCTGAGATCTTTAAAGTCGTGAGTACCTATGATTTTTAGAATGATTCTAAAAATCATAGGTAGGTACAATGAGTCTATTAAAGTTATAGAGACGCCATTGCAGAACAAATCATTATTGAAAAGCGGCACAGTTGTATGCTATACAACCTCATTATTTATATTCATTCACATAATTTAAAGAAGAAATAGACGAAACTATTGTTATCTCTTTCTAAAACATAAAGACTCAATGCTACTTGCATGACGTAAGAAAGAGATGTCATAATATTATTATGACATATTATAGCGGTTAGGAGAGAATGATAAAACGTCAAAGTCAAAAACTTCGTTGAGTTTTTGGAAAAAAAACTTTTTCAGAAAATAAACTAAAATAAATAAATACAGCTTTACTTACGTATGAAATGAAATATTTTTGCCAGTTTTTGGAGTATAATTCGTGCATCGCCTAAATACGCACGAAGGCATTGTTGTCTGTGAATAATGTTGTGAAAGTGAACTAAATGTACTGTGTGATAACAAGCGGGTGATCGTGACGTGAGCTGGGATGGAACTAAGACTTCTCTGGCTAGATAGCTTGCATTTGTGTAGCCACGAAATTTGCCCTATTACGTATCTAGAAGTTTTTACATATCTCTGGGTAGGTACTCACGATTTTTCGGCAGGGATCTCAATTTTTCTCAGTAATTACCAAACATTCGGAAATACTATTTTGGTTTTTATTATTCATTGTATTATCTTCATTTTGGTAGTTTTCTTTACACGATTGGTTAACTTTATAACAGAATTTTTAAGAATCCTATCGGCCACGTTCAGCTTCTTAAACTAGACGTGACCAAGAACACACTTGGCTGATTTCTAATAGTTGTTTTGACTCAATTTGTTATGTCTATTCTATTTTTAGATGCTGTTTGATTTGATAAGATGTTATTTCAGGTTTACTTACGCAGACGATACCTACATTTTTGTATTCTTCAAATCATACAAATACCTAAAAGGAAATTTCTTAGCAATACAATTAGAAAATTTGTTCGAAAAGCATTACGTGGAAACAGAGAGAAGACTATTCTCTTTCAGTTATCCGTTGTTGACTATTGAACTTTAAATCAATCAATTTTTATACTTACTTGTAAAATGTCTTATGTAGGTACAGGGTGCGGCAGCGTTACCTGATGGTTTTTGAAATAATGCTACACAGGCTATTTCTGAGGTTTTAACAATCAATCATACTTATTTTGTTGAAAACAACAATGTAAGATTTAATTTTGTTGATTTTTGTAAAAGATATTCCTCGCTAGCATGATCGTTTGTCGTTAGGTACATTGTTGTCCTTTTGTCGCTCAAAAACATAGGTAAATTTAAATAAAAAATACCCCGACTACTTTTAAAAACCAACAGATATTTTTAAAAATCTGAAAAAGGTTTTTTTAGCTGAATAATTAACGATAACGCGGCGTCTTTGCTTCTATTTATAAGATATCATTATGGTAAGGCGGCAACGTTAGTCAAATATCGACCTTCTTTTCAATACACTCGTTAATTATCTATGAGAAATTCGTTAAGTATATCATCCAACATGTTCCGGGGTATAGTATTGTACTACCACCTAGCTTCTGTTTCAGAGCAGACCCGGTCTCAGATAAATTCTGAATCCATTTCAGAATATTATTGCGAGTAGGAACTTTCCCGCGGGGGTTGATGTGGAAGTGATTACGGAATTTTCTCTGAGCAATGGTCACTGATTCACTATTTTTAAAAACATCTCCACGGCAAACGCTCGATATTGCGGTGTCCCCACGTCTCCATTGTAACTTCATTCATTCACTCACTTCATTCATTTGTATAGAACATACAAACAACAATACTATCATGAAAAAGTTACGACAAGTTTTAACTTGGCACTGAGCAAGTTAAATTCGTCAGGTAACGCTGCCACACCCTGTAGATCGTTTTTGTTGAAGCCAGTCCTTACCTGCAATTAAAGAAAACACATTCTTAGTCTTACTATGTTTGCCTTTCGTTTGGCTGCTCGGACTGACAGGAAAAATAAAGTACGCCCCAATAAATATAGTATTTTTAACCAACTGTTTGCAAGATATGAAAATATAAATATTTAGTGTCGTACTTGTGGAATAAGTACAGATATTTTTAGCACTGAACCTATTTATTTCAGAAGTATACTTTGTACGCCTAGGGGCAAATCATTGAGGTGAACCAATGACACTATTAACACAGGAAAAGTGTCACACTTTTATATGATTTTTTCCGGGGAAAAAAACGTTTTAAAGTAGAAATATAGTATTTTTGCGTACTTTATGTTTTTTCTGAAGTATTATATAGTACGCAGAGCTGAAATATAGTATAATACTAGATTATATTTTATAGTACGGTTGGCAACCCTACTGACAGGTCATGTTTGCGCTTAGGGCGAATAGGGATTCTTTACAAACCCCCCATAGTGTTATGTAACCAAAACACCCATGGTTTATAGATAAAGCCAGGACCTTTGTACTAATACTCCACTACTGTCAGTTTGTCTAGGTAATCTTAATCTTCTTAGGAAAAATTCAACTGTCTAGCAATCAACGTTCATGACGTTGATTGCTAGACAGTTGAATTTTTCCCAAATAAATGCTTTAAAATGTGTCTCCCATACAGCAAACGTGATATTTTGAGATAATGGTAGGTATGGAACCTTCCTTGAACGAGTTCAACTCGCAGTTATTGTAATACTACAATTTTTTAACTTTATATTGTTACCTATTATTATTTTTCGCTTTTCTAATGTGTCGTGTGTATTTTGAGCTAATAAGTTTTTCTATTCTATTCTACATGGGCTACATTTGGTCCCTATATTCCCATGAGATCGGGACTTACGCGGGATGCAGCTAGCTTATGATCATCATCATCATCATCCGAGCGATGTTCCCGGTTGACCCCGGACCCCGAGCTCCCGAAAGGGATCTTGGAGTCCGCTTTCCTATACGTCGCAGCCAGTTTATGGTACCTATATAATATTGTTATAAAACCCCTATTAATCTAATTACTAGGTAAGGTCGTAGCACACATGCCCTCATGTGTGGCGTGGCAAAGGACAACGAAAACGGGGTCAAGCGTGCGCCTGCGCACGCCCGGCCCTTACACCGGTTACTCTATGTAAAAGTACTGCAGGTAACTAGCTTAGGTGCAAATCAAAATAATATTATTATACCTAAGTAACTTTATAGTATAACTAGATGCGCCCCGCGGTTTCACCCACAGAAGTGAAAGCGGGTTATCACGGGCGCGGGCGGCCGAGCGGTTCTCGAGCGGTTGCACTTTTTCCTTTATTACTCGGTTTCTATGCAAAGTATACCACGACGTTCCTCGGAAATAGAACTATCCAATCTTGATTAAAAAATACAACGGATTAGTAGTTTTTAATTGTATAAGGAACAGACAAAGAAACAGAGAGGCAGACACGAATTTTAAAATTTTTAAACTTTTGTTCTACTACTTATCCTAAGTCCCCTAGACAACTTTTTCTTTAATTATTGCCTAGTACAGACTTTTTGTCCTCTCTTCCTTTATTATAAGTATAGATAATGTTGGCCTATAAATGTTTATTTACAGTCTAACGAGAGATCAGACATGCAATCGGTTCTAAATAAATAAGCAGATCTCAAGGTATCCGCATTCGACCCATAGAAATAGTACCTGCAGTAATTACTAGAAAGCTTACTTCGTCAAAAAAACAGTCCCGCCTAATGTTAGAGAGACCCCAGTCTGTCCTTTTTTCACTTAGTGTTCGTCAGTTAGTTAGATAGGGGCAGACTGGGACCAACTGGGTTCTACAGGACTGTTTTGATATATCAAAGCAAAAACTACCTTAACGTTTGAGAACATGATTGAAATTGATATTTCAAAAGTTGTCAAGTGCACAGTCTTCTAGGAGCGAAGACGACGATGTAACATGTCTCTGTTCAGAAGGACTAAGGTAGGTTGTTGTTGACGCTAAACCCATTATAAGTACTTATTAAACCCAGTTAATTTCAAAATCCTTGACGCGAATTTTTGGTCCACGGAGACATACTTAAACGAGCAAAACCTACAGTTGAGTAATTCGCACTATCCCGCGGGAATATCCAAATAAAAAGTAGGAAATCACTCCACGATAATCTAGCTTTCTATTCAATAAAGTAGCTTATTGAAATCGGTCCAGTAGTTTCAGAGCTTAAACGTTATAAACAAACAAATTTACTTTGCTCTTTTTTAATATTAGTAGGTACTTATGTATAGATTTACCTAGTATGAAACGGCCCTTACCTAACATTATTTTTAACAAATCTCTTAAAATGTGCTGATAAAAATAAACTTTTGTTTTATCTCATCAATCATATTCCTAACTAGCATTTAACCTTGCGTTATCCCATGTGTCTAAGATAAAAGAAATATACTAGTAGGTAGGTTGCTTGCTAAAGGAATTGGAAAAAAATCGCAAATTATGACTTAAATGACGCATAAACTACTCAACCGATTACCATGAAACTCGGTTAGCAGATGGCTAGAGATCTAGATTAGCACATAGGCTACTCTTTATCTCGATATTCTCGCAGGATCGGGACAAAAGCGAGTGCAAACCACGGAGCGCTGCTAGTACTAAACTAAACCTTACTTTGTTCTACTAGTAACGCCATCTAGTTTAATCGTTTGTAACTATGACGTAAACTTTTACAACTAGGGTTCACGTTTAAACTTCTACTGTAGCTGATAGATGGTGATAGTTGATTAATAATTCAATTTGATACTTTCTTTTAGAATTTAGATAGGATTTTAATTTTTGTTGCATATCACAAGATTTTGTTACACGAAATTGATATTTTTTAAATATATGTGTTCAGTAAGTAGGTCATTAACTTTTGATGTCTATGAAATCAAAAGTTTATGCATTTCTTTCCTTATGAGTAGCTATCAAGTTTAATCGATACACATAGTGAAAAATGGGAAAGTCTATTTAAAAATTAATCCCTATTTCGCGTGGTCACGGCATCACGCTCGAACGGCTGGACCGATTTCGATAATTCTTTTTACGCGGGTGAAACCGCAGCACAGCTAGTAACAAATAAAATAAGGTAGCCGGTTGCGAAGGAATCTCTCATTGTACAATCACGCTCACAACTCATGTCCCATTTAACCGAGACGATGGTAGTACAATCGAGTCCAATCTAAAGATAATTGTGCGAACGTTCAATGATATAATATTTTATTTGTAACGTGCTACGGTTACCGGGACTTTTAAATTTAAGGACTACTCAAATAATTGAGAAGCGTATATTCTATTAAATTTATTTTAAAACACACTTCACTCGGTTTTGAATTTTGCAACTGTAACCAGCGTCCCATAGCCAAGGATGCGTTGCCGTTCAAAGCGAATTAAGCACCTCGGGCTGAAAATTAATCATCCGTACTTTGACTATGCTAAGCAAAAACTTTGACTTAAGACAATTTGGTATTTATAAAGCGATCTTCGCAACTATTCAAAGTTTTTGCAAAGTTAAGTCGAAGTTTTGAATTTAGAATGTAAATCAATAAAAAATAATGACCTAAACTTTGCTTCTCTGTTATGACTTTATGACTCTGAAAGTTCTTTTTATTTAATTCGTATATAATTTATTCTATGGTTTTCGCGATTTTGCATACTTAATAAAACACTTTATTTATCCGGTTGAATCGCGTTTTTATTCATTGTTCTAAATTCTAAACGAACCGAGCTTTCGCCAACTTTACAGTTCGCTTTTTCAAGGTTGACTGAGATGCAATTTGTCTAATTTTAACATTCTAAAAAGTTACAATAAACTACCGCCTCATAATTATTAGCAACAAAACATTCCAGTGTACGCAGACTATAGAGTTATTGTAATAGTTTTGAATTTAAATTAACATCTTGTATCTATAGTAGAGATACTGATCAGGCACAGTTAAGCTACGAGCTCTTTAAATATTGTCGATTAAGTTCTATAATATACAAAAAATAGCCTTTTTTACCGGTTTACCTATCACACTGTTTCTTTCCAGAATTTTGAATATTTATCAGCAACACTCTCAATTGGTTAACACATCTAATAGGATGTTTATTTTTTTAACAAAGATATTGGGTCCTACCATGATATCTAATAAGTCGTTGCGAAGTCGTCGCGTTGTCGTTTAGCTAAAAAAAATAATTAAAAAACACATCAAATAGGTAATTAAAAAAAGAAAAGAAAATCATACTTCAAAAAAATAAAAATATTTTTTTAAATTGTCTGTGGTTTTTAAAAGTAGTCGGGGTAATTTTTATTTAAAATTTACTTTATTTTTTTGAACGACAAAAGGACGACATACTAACGACAAAAGATCATGGTAGCGCGGATTAAGGTTCGATTCCTGGCTAGGGTATACAATTTTTCAAAAAAAAAACCAAATAGTGCCATTTCAGTTTCTGCCAAAATCAGGGATGCGACTCCTTTCGGCATTTTCTGCTACATCTTATAGTTTAAATTCGAAAGGGTACAAGTGGTCCCTAGTCCCAGTTTCGAGGGGGACGACTTCACCCCTAACCCGGCCCCCCTGAAAGCCCATTGAACTGTTTAACTAACAAAGAAGTGAGCGGAATGAATGAATTAAAGGTAGCTATAACATTTCTTGTTCCTTGAACTTGCATAAATAGTCGGGTGTAAACAGAGTCGATGGCTGTGCCAAGACGGACAGCCGAGCGCGCCAAAACAAACAGGAGTACACAACAATTTCATTGATAGGTAATAAAAATAGACCTTAGTTTTATGCTTTACAAGATTTAGTTTCAAAAGCAGCAGAAGCTTTTATGAACACCTTTTGAAACCTGGTGTTAAAACCTGTAAGTATTAAATACTTGGGTACGTATTAAAATACCTAGAATTAAAATGTCTAGATGAGCCCCATCGCAATACGAAAAGAAGCAGGCGAGTAATTTAAATACTAATATTTAAAAAAAAAACAAGATAGATCAAGGTGCTGTGGCCTGTCCAAACAGTAGACGCCTGAGATAATCCGCGGTACCATGATCGTTTCTCGTTGCTTTTTCATCCTTTTGTCGCACAAAAAAACTCCGACAACTTTTAAAAACCACAGATAATTAAAAAAAAAACAAGTTTTAAAAGTAGTCTGGGTATTTTTTATTTATTTTAAAATTTACTTTTTTTTTGAAAGACGAAGGGACGACAAAGCAACGAGAAACGATCATGGTAGTGCGGAATATCTCAATGGTTGGTTACCCCTGCAAAACACAGCAGTCTGCCAACAATCCCGTTTGTTTCCCCGGCATTATCCGATACGATCACATATCCAACCCGTGTTGTATCACCATCCAGTTACTAAGCATCAAAAAATGCTCAGCCGTCGAAGTTTCCGGTCAAATTTAATCACGGGGATTTCGAGCGTCGATTGGCACTATGATATAACGGCTTATTTAAAGGCTCACGAGTCTTATTAACTCCGATCGACTTAAGTTTTTGGGATCCTAATACGAAACAATTTGGGCCGAAACTTCGGAGCTGATCAAACGTCAATAAGTGGTTACTTAGCCTTCATTCTGGACCCATAATTCTCAATTCATTCTTTTCGTTTCGGTTACATGTCATTCTGCGCCCCGCGGTACAACCCGCGTAAGTCCCGTGGAAATATCGGGATCAAAGTAGCCTATGCTATTCCTCGATAATCTAGCTCTCTATTACTGAAAACTTTTTGAAATCGGCACCGTAGTTTCGGGATCTATTCATTACAAACAAAGATATATATCTTATTCCTTCTACGAGTATATAATATTAGTATAGATAAAATAAATAAATAAGTAGCAATAAGGCTTGTACTATGGGTACTAGACAACGGATATACTACAAAATAATACTTTTTTTGTGAATACATACATAATGGTACACTAAGATATTTAAAAGAATAAAAATATTTTGAATTTGAATTTGAAGGATTTGTTTATATAAAAACACACGAGATAAATATAACAAAAACAGAAAGGGGGCAGATCTATCGAGTATGGTCATTCATCATTGTGGATTTGGAGGATTAAGCAGATACCTAAGTTTATATTTATTTGCTATCTAGACATACTAATCCTCTGAAACGTCCAACCTTGCACAGGGATTCTCCCTTGAAAACCATACGTAATACATGTATCGAATTTACTAACCTAACCTACTATAGTTTAGGTAGGTACCAACCTACCATTTATTTATAAAAGCATTGGACAAAAAGAAATCCAAACACCTACTTAAACTAAGTAGGAACAATATTAGAATCATTATAGGAGTCCTCACAGGACACTGCCAGCTGAACAGACATTTAGCAAAGATAGGACAAAGGGATGACCCCGTTTGTCCTAGCTGTCTGGAAGAAGATGAAACTAGCTATCACCTGGTAGCGGAGTGCCCTGCATACGCTAAAACCAGGAGAGAAATAATGAACTCAGATACCCTATCTGAAGGGGACCTGAGTGACATTACAATAGGGCAGTTGTTAAAATTCTGCAAAGTAACAGGTAGATTTAGTGGGTCGCCATCACCGTGAGTTACCAGTTAACTCAAAACTATAGGGGTCTTGGGGAACTGGGTGAAATGGTCCCAACATGAGAGGACAGATCACCCGTCTGGTGCTTGCGCTGGCGTCCCCTACTAGAAATAATAATAATAATAAACCTACCATAGTTTTTCTTAAGAACCAAGCAAATTTAAATTCTTGCCTGCGTGCGGGATTATCGGGATAAAAATTAGCCTATAAGTTATTCCAGGTTTCTAGCTACTTATATTGCAAGTTTCATCGCAATCAGTTTAACGGTTCTTACGTGATTGAGTAATAAAGTCACATACGTACATACAAACTTTCACGTTTATAATATTAGTTTCAAGCAATGAGTCTATTAAAGTTAGTTTCAAGTAAAATTATGAATACGAAAGTAACTAATTAAGTGTTACGTTTTCGCACCTAAATCGCGGTATCAGATTTTGATAAATTTTGGTGCATGCAAATCAATTTTAAGAGGTGTGTCAGTCAATTTGACTTTAGAAATGATGAAGCTCGGCCATCAGCGCCGAGTTTGAAATGCTTCTCTGTCAAGCGACCATTATTTTCTAGTCTCTTAAGACCTGTCTAAATTCTTTGGCTTTTGCGTTCAAAATAAACTAAGACGTTACAAGTATGATTGCCCTCAATAAAACTCACTTAACGTCATAACTAATGATAATCTTTTTACTGTCAAGTGTATTTGTTTCATCCAAACATCGCGAACGCCGCAGGCTGATGATAATACTGTATTACTATGTTTTGATGGGCATTCTCTGACGTTTGGAGGTAAACAAACAGATGCACGAATTTGTTTCGTGGGCCTGAAAAGTTACCGCGCAAATTCCGTTGTAATCGACATCGAAATCCCACTGCACAAAGGAAAAACGACAGCGTTGATTTGCATGCATTTGAAGCCGGCACCGTCGAGTTGAACTGTCATTGAATTTGAGGTCCCTTGAGCTGCCGGTTTCAATGACAGTTGAACTCGACGGCGACGACGCCTTCAAATGCATGCAAATTGCAATGAACTGAACGCTATGAACGCTATGGTGCTACGGTTTGAACGAATGATAATCTGTGAAACAATCTTTATTGATAGATTTTCTTCCTGCCTGGATGACATTTTTTTCTTTCGTTCGTTCGCAGTTTTTTTTTTAATAAATTCTGTGACTAACACACAGCGCCATCTAGCCCCATGGTAAGCAGTTAAGCTTGTGTTACGGTGACTAGACGACGGATATACTACTTATATTTATTTTTCTTTTGTAAATTCATACATATTATACATAGAAATACACCCAGACCAGATACAAATTTTATATAAATATTTGCACCTAGCGAGAATCGAACCCGCCACCTTCTGCATTGCAGCCAAACGTTCGCCCGACGCGCCACAGAGATCGTCAATAATTAGAAATTAGAAAAAAATTATAAGTCCAGTTGCGGTTAAAAAGTAATAAGTTTTTTTTTATTACAAATAAACAAGTAATTTGAATTTGGAACATTGAAATTTGTGATAGCCGCCTAGCCGTAGTGATACAATGGCTAGCTTGAACTGGCCACCTAGACTTATCATTTTTTAAAAAATAGGTAAATTAAATAGAAGGGTGATTTCTTCTATTTTTATTTTGATAGAAGGGTAAGGCAAAAAGATATCGCGAACGCGGCGCGGTGATGATGATACTGTAAATATAACATTGTTTTGATGGGCATTCTCTGACGTTGGAGGTGTGCAAACAGATGCACGAATTTGTTTCGTGGCCAGTTAGGTGTACCTAATTGTGAAGTGAAACAAAACTAAGTAATATCACACCTCCGAACGTCAGAGAATAGCATCAAAATATTGTTATAGATACCTACATAATCACTATTTTCGACTTAATTACGGTCGTCTAAGTTACTTTTCGATACGTATAATTTGCTTCGTATAATTATTATCGAGGATTAACATACTTAGCGCATTTTCTCTAGCTTCCTCCGTGCTTCCGTGCAAAGCTTTTGAAGTGTTAGTAATTAAATTACGTAGGTACAACAATTTTAGAGAAATATGTAAGTAACAAATAAATAACACATGTTGAGACATTTTAGTTTTAGAATATTATGTGCCCTGAAATCTTCCACTATATAGGTGAGATACATCACTTTAATCACAAAAATATTTCAGAAAAAATATCTAGCTATTACAATTTTCGAAGCGGATTCCCATTCCCATATCTTCTAACGAATAAACATCAACAAAAGCATAGAAACTAACCACGCCTAATATGATTTCGGAATAAGTACAGTCAGCATGAAAGTATATGCAGGTTTGAGCAAATTTTTAATATTAGCTATAATAATAATATTCTCTGTCAAAAATAAAAAATACAAGAGAAAGAATTACTTAGATACGTTAATTCGTTTCCTATTTTTTTATATGTCTCTGTGTCGATGTCACAGTACATGTCGTCTTACGTTTCAATTAGGGAAGCATTGTAAATGGCGTCACGTGACTGTTAGCGAGATTTTATTATTTATCGTAAGTTTAAATGTCTGTAAATACAAAACTATTAGATATTTTCGACTACAACAAAAACTAGTGTATTTTTATATACATACAAGCTTTACTGTAACAAACTTTCAACCGATTTGGCATACCTATTAACATTCTTCATTGTGAGGTGTCAAAACAGGACGGACATTCTGAAAATAAGTCTCTATCTTCTCTTTTAGTTTCAAGAATTTCCGGCCTGTTTTGACTACCTACAATTGTGAATAATTTGCAGCGCTCCACGATTTTAACCGCAAAATGGGTCCCGATCCCCAAGGAATATCGGAATAAAAACTAGACTAAGTATGTACGAGTATAAAAAAACCAGTTCTTCAGCTATCTGCATACTAATTTCGTCACCGCAATGGAATCTGTAGTTTTTACGTAGATATTTGAACCACAAACAAACGAACATCCAAACGTCTCAACTTTCGAATTATCTACTTAATATAAGTTGGATAGCCATGTGTGAAAATGTGGATCAGAATCAGTGTGAGTGAAACAGAAATGAATCAATCAGAATCAGTGTAATCAGTGTGAGTGAAAATGTGAATCAGTGTGAGAAAATGTGATAATCGACTTTTGATGGTGACTGTACCTACGTATAAACACGTCTTAAGGTGATATCAGACGGTTCACTCGAGTGATTATTCACTCGAGTGAATGCTTCATTTTTCTTTCATTGTATGTTCACACGACTAAAACGGAATGATAATTAAAAGAACATTCACTATTCTTTTCTTTAAATATGTCATCGAATGAAGTCGTGCGTGTTGGAATAAGTTTAATTTGTGAAGAAGCAAAGAAAACGTCGACGGTGGTGGGTGCGACCATGGATTGAAAGAAGAAATTTATTAGGAGCTTCAAATACATTACTGAGGGAACTAGCCGTTGAAGATCCTGATGCATATTGTAATCATCTTCGAATGGATGAAAGTAAATTTGAAGAACTTCTACTTCTTGTTGCTCCGTTAATAACGAAAGAAAATACTTTAATGAGAGATAGCATACCTAACCGAATAAAACTTCAAATTGTACTGAGATACCTGGCTACAGGCGATAGTTTTGGAAGTTTAGAGTTTTTATACAGAGTACCTCGAAATACAATATCTTACTTTTTTCTTGAAGTATGTGAAGCTATTTGGACGGCACTTGGAAAGTTTATTAAGGTCAGTTATACTTATTTTTGATTGAATAAAATATTAAATTATCTTGAAACATTTTATTTTAAACACAAAGACAATCAACATTTACATAGCATTTCGCAGAGCTTGTGAGAGTATGTTTTCTTTCTCTTGGGTGGATGTTTGAGAAATTGTTATTTGATTGGTCTCTTGTGGTGAACTCATGGGTAAAGACTCAGGTTGCAGATAAACATGTTGCTGGGTGACAAGGTAGTTATCCGGTGTCATATTTTGATATAGAGATGACTGGTTGATAGTAAATGGGGATTGAGAGCTGGAGTCCGAGTATATTAGTTCAGGCAATGATTGTGACATTTGTCCTAATCGTTCCTGAGTCATCACAGACTGAAGTTTTTCCTGACATATCAGTGCCCTGTTCAGGGGCATTTTTTTGAGTTGTACTGCCAAACTTTTGCAAAATAAATCAAACTCATCTTCAGTTTGGACTTTGGCTTGCTCGTTTATAGTTTTTAATTCTTTGATTGCTCTATCAATCGGCATATCAATCTTCCTTTTGGAGAGAATTGGCTTTTGAGAATAAGATGGTGTCTTTAATCCACTACTTCTGTTCCTACTGATCTCAGAATTTGGTGTCTTCTGTTCCTCACTACCACCTTGAGTCTGCTCAGATTCAGCAGAGTCTTCATTTTGAGTCAGTGTATCCTGTAATTAAAATGTTGACACTGTTATTATTACAGGTTCCTGGAAGTCAACATGAATGGAATAATATAATGGAAGACTACTATAGATTATGGGACTTTCCAAACTGTTGTGGTGCAATTGATGGAAAATTGGTGAATATAAGATGCCCAGGAAATTCAGGTTCTCACTATTTCGACTATAAAAAGAATTTTAGTATTCATCTATTGGCAGTAGTGGATGCGAAATATAATTTTATTTATATCGATGTTGGGACAAACGGAAGGGCAAACGATGCATCCGTCTTTAATAAATCAACATTGAATGAAGCTTTGTCATCGAATCTTCTAAATTTCCCAAAGGAAGGCGTAATCGTGGCAGATGATGCCTTTCCTTTGCGAACGGATGTTTTGAAACCATATAATACTAGAGGGGAGTTTGGTGATAAACAAAAAATATTTAACTATCGGCTGTCAAGAGCTCGACGCGTGGTCGAAAACACTTTCGGAATATTGGTATCAAAATTCCGAATCTATGAAAAGGCAATTCCACTGTCAGTGCAAAAAGTTGAACAACTTGTTAAAACGACGTGTGCACTACATAATTGGCTCAGAGAAACTACAGTGGATTACGTGCAACAACGATCATTGGAAACTGAGGATTGGGTCACAGGATCCATTGTACCTGGAGAATGGCGAGAAGTACCGTCTTTAGCAATAAGCGATTTACCGCCAACCAATGCAAGAAATCACAGTGAAAATGCCCGCCGCGTGCGTGACTTATATGCAGAAAAGTTTGTCACTTCATGCACTGTATCATGGCAATGGAACATGATAAAAAGAGGATATAATAACACTACTGCCACTAATAATACTGAATAAACCTATACTTACTGTTCGTCTACTTTGTTTTTATTTGAGTTTAAGTATTAAGTATCTTACTTACGAGACTTGATGTACTCTGCCGTGGGACGCATACGCTGCTTAGAAATTCTGCGTGCTTAAACCAGTATAGGGTCGGTACATAGACATCGTCAGAAGAGCAACCGCTTTTAGTAGACTGCTTTATTTTGGTTAATTCTGTTTTATAGCGGGTCCTTATCGTCTTTATTTTATGTTTTATATCTTCTTCAGTAACATCTAAGTTCAAATCACTAATTAGAGATTTTATAGAGTTTGCCCGCACTGTTCGGTCTTTGTATTCATCAATTTTGTGGTTCCAAAGGCATTGATAGTTTTTAAAGTTCTCCAAAAAAAGCAATGTATTTTGATCGTTCCACTTGAACACCATTTAGCCGCATGCGACGGAATGCAGAAAAAATAACAACGAAACGTCCGTCGGCTACAGGACTCGACACAAAATGGCCGAACGCGAATGAACGTTTTCTCAGTGTTCAGACCGTTCATTTCTCGTTCATTCAGAGTGGAAGTGAAAGATAACAGATGCCAATATCCAACACTGTTGGAACGATTCACTAATGAATTCATTCGGCACTAATGTTTCATTTTGTGTTTAGATGTGTCACTTGCAGTGAAAAAAGCAAAATGAAAGAATAAAATGATCAAAAAATGACCCGTCTGATATCACCTTTATATACTATGAAAATCCATTGCTAGGTATGTAATATGCTAGGTAGGTATGTATATTGCTAACAGAATCGTGAGCGAGTGCTAAATACTGAAACATGAACTTAAACTCAAGGTAAATTGTTGACTCGATGGATCAAAATGTTGAAGATGTTGCTAAATAAATACTAAAGTAGTAGGTGGCAGCCATTTTAGAGTCAATTCCACAAAATCAGTCCCTGGAACTAATGGTGCTTACCAAAATCGTTTCTCGTTTGTTTTCGTCCTCTTTTAGTGCGAGAACAGGCCTGCTAATAAAATAAACTAGGTACCATAAAAGTCCCCGACTACTTTAATAAACACAGATATGGTCCAGCTGGGCAACATCGACTTCTGGAAATTTCGACTATTCTTAATAACTTCTGAATTTTACCTTATTTTAAAAAGCGCCATCTATGACCAGATAGCGCAAAAGCAATGTCATATTTTCTACATAGATGGCACTGTTTTATAAATTTCCGTACAAGTTATTAAGAACAGTCTAAATTTCCTTTTTTTTTTTCTAAATTGTTTTTTTTTTTTTTTTAATTTAGTTTATTTTTTATTAGCATGACGGTTTAGATTCTGCAAAAGGACTATGGTAGGGCCCTATTGCTCTTTGAGCCACAGTAGGCCATTCGTGCAGTTCTGAGCAGTATGACTCATTGAGTCCAACTGATTGCCTTGCATAAATTATAATTGTTAAAAACTATTCAAAGCCGAACACAGAAACGCTACTCAAAATTTGAATGCTACTTAATCTATTAAGCAGCTATCAAACTCAAAAATTTACAAAGAAAAGTATAATAATATGTAGTAGGTATATCCGTTGTCTAGTACCCATAGTACAAGCCTAGTACTTAGTTCGGGGCTAGATAGCTATGTGTGTAATGTCGTGCAATATTTATTTATTTTAAATTTGGAAGCTGGTCAATTTTTGTGTAATAACTCCACAACTTTATTTCTATATTTTAATTTATATTTTTACCTAATTATGTACATGAGTTTATTTTTTATTTGAAGTGACTTATTTCGCTGTTAATAATCATTAAGTACCTACCTAGAGCAGATTAAGTGACTTTTGTTGTTTGAAGTGTTTTAGGAAGATGTTCTCAATTCAGTTGTGGATATAATATTATGCTTTGTTAACGAATCTCTGGTTGAAGTCTATTTACTTTTGTGCTAACGATTCTTTAATGGATTTTAGACGATAACGCAAATGACTATGATGAGATCTAGACGGACAAGATGAGTGTTTATGTATTTATAATATAACCCTAAAAACTAACACCTGCCTACCTTCTAATCATTCTGTATCTGAACTGTTATTGCTTTCCGCTCTCGTATTGTACCTATGTGTGATGGATGATGAATCATTTCGGAGACAATTTAGCACGCGTAACATCAAGTTGAAGAATGTTAATAGGTATGCCAAATCGGTTGAAAGTTTGTTACAGTACAGCTTGTATGTATACAAATACACTAGTTTTTGTTGTAGTCAAAAATACCTATTAGTTTTGATTTTACACGCATTTAAATTTACGATAAATATTGAGTCTCGCTAACAGTCACGTGACGTCATTTACAACGCTCCGCTAATCAAAACGTTAGACGACATGTACTGTGACATCGACACATTAAGCGAGCTGACTGGGCGAGTGTGAGATGACGTCACACTCGAGTACGAGTCCGTATCGCACGTTTACTTTTATAAATCGGAAACTAATTAAAGTATACGATTTTAAACCTACATGGAAACATGAAACATGATCTTCATGAATTTTAGTGTCCGCGTTACAGTTACAGTTTACAGTAACTTTGACCGCTTGTTCACGAGACTGAAGAATGCGACGCCTCTCACTGTCATCAGCTACCCGCATTCTCCAGGCTCTTGAACAAGCTGGTCGAAGTTACTGGCGAAATATCGAGCTCTTTGTAAATAAAAATAAACATGGTAGGTAAATACCTAGTTAACAAATAATATTCATTACGAATTAACGTAGGTGTCGAAGTACCTAATTGTATTTTTTATTTTTGAGAGAGAATATGGAGAGCTAATATTCAGAGTTAGTTATTTTTCCTCATTATCACGCGTGACATTTGACAGTGTAGGTTAGGTACATACTTGATAATTACCGCAGTGTGGTGACGTCACTACTAAGTGCTACAATAGTCGGATTGACGACGTGACGGTTCTTTTGATAATTTTTATTGACAAACTGTTGTAGTGTAGGAGAGCCTGCGGTTTTACACGTCGAAGGCTGAAATCTATAGTGCGTACTTTGACTTTGCTCAGACTGAGCTTAGCAAAAACTAAGCATAAACTTTGAATTGGAATTTATAGTCGAAATTCATTTTGTAAATACGAATAAAACTAGGAGTTCGCCCCGGACTGAGACCTCACGACCCCCTATCTCCTCACTCCCCCTACCGATCCGGCTCATCTTCGAACTCATAAATTCTATTGACCTAAACGCGCATACCAAAATTCATGAAGATCGGAGCTACGATACTTAGGTTATCGACGAACAAACATACAAGCGCCAGGCCCGTCTACACTGGACCTCACCTCGTTCGGTCAAAAATACTTCCTCTAATATAGGTACTAAAAATATACTTATAAGAAAAATACTTTCTCTGATCCTCATACATAACAGAGAAGCAATGTTTAGGTCTATTTTTGATTGGTTTACATTCTAAAATAAAAATTAATCCTCATACATCAGAGAAGCAATGTTTAGGTCTATTTTTGATTGGTTTACATTCTAAAATAAAAATTAATCCTCATACATCAGAGAAGCAATGTTTAGGTCTATTTTTGATTGGTTTACATTCTAAATTTAAAAAATTTCGACTTAACTAAGCAAAGACTTTAAATACTAGTTGCGAAGATCGCTTTATAGATAATACCAAAAATTGTCTTAAATCGAAGTTTTTGCTTAGCAAAGTCAAAGAACGGATTATAGATTTCAGCCTAAGTTCCGATTTCGTGGGAATATCGAGATGTGAAGTAGTCTACATGTTATTACAGGTTTTCAGCTATCTCTATTTCAACTTTTAGCATAATCGGTTCAGTAGTTTTTGCGTGAAAGAGTAAAAATATAGACAGGAGCATTGAACAAGACAAACAACAACATTCACATCTCTATTTACAAATTTTCGCTCTATTAGACGATTTTAAAACTCACGTGCTTGTTTTCACTACAAATATTATAAAAACGAGATTATTTACCTACCATGTGACTTTGCTACGTATAAATAAGTTAAAACATAGAGCGGTTTTGGTCTAGTGGTAGATACCCCGACTTTCATTCCGAAGGTAGTGGTAGATACCCCGACTTTCATTCCGAAGGTCGCAAAGACACAGTTAAAAAAAAAAGTTAAAGTTTTTTTTAACTGTGTGTTTGCGGAAACCATGCGGAAACACACAGTTAAAAAAAACTTTAACTTTAATAAAACATGTAAATATACAATACATACAGTTTTTCTCATATCAAGCTATCCTACGTAGCTCGTACTAATTGACTGAACGAGCGAAGCGAGTGAGGTCCATTGTAGATTCGACGGGCCTAGCGCTTGTACTTTGTATCTTTGTATGTTTGTATGTTTGATCGACCATAACTTAAGTATCGTTGCTCCGATCTTTTTGAATTTTGAAAATGGTATGCGCGTAGTTTAGGTCAATAGAATTTATGAGTTCGAAGATGAGCCGGATCGGTAAGGGGGTTGGGGAGATAGGGGGTCGTGAGGTCTCAGTTCGGGGCGAACTCCTAGTTGTCCTAGTCCTAGTCATAAATTCTATTCACCTAAACTACGCGGACACTAAAATTCATGAAGATCATGTTTCATGTTTCAAGATTTATGAAGATACTCAAGTTATCGTCGAACAAACATACAAGCGCCAGGCCCGTCTACACTGGACCTCACTCGCTTCGGTCGTTCGGTCAATTATAGTAGGATAGGATATTAAAGGTGCTAGAGGCAGAGATATGTAAAAACTTCATTGGCTAGAGGTCTAAAAATTGTGTGCATCAAAATGGCGGGTGTACAAATGCAAATTATCATGAATCTAATATGGCTCAAATCTACCTTAATTCTACCTAATTCTACCAATAAAGAAATTAATAGTACCTACCTCTCTGTACGCGTAAAAACTCAATAAATATGTGAGCCGCCAATCTGACGTCAGGATGGCGGATGTATTCCTTTTCTGGGAGAAATATCATTCGTCAATATTTATATTCACTGCCATTTAAATCTACCTAATTAGTACCTTACAGTACCGTACGAACTGAGACCTCACGACCCCATGTACCATGTGAACTTATTTCTATTAGAGGACGCGACTGATGTGAAATCCCTTTCGATTGAAAATTTTTCTTCATAACCGGTATCAAATAGATCTTTAAACAATGTATTATGTTATTGTACATGATACAAGAAGTGTGCCCTTCATTAAAAACAATAAAAAATAACTTTAAATACCACTATATTATACAGGCAAAGTTACCTCTGTTTTACAAAATAAATCATTTTTTCTTCTAAATCCCTAACCGCTATATTTTTTATAGGCATCATAATATTAGAAAATACAATAACTAGAACCCCTTCGTCGCATTTTATAAAATTATTATTTTAATCTTCGCTAATGATTGATTTTACGGGAAATTGCAAAGATACGTAATAGGGCAAATTTCTTGTCTACACAAATGCAAGCTATCTAGCCAGAGAAGTCTTAGTTCCATCCCAGCTCACGTCACGATCACCCGCTTGTTATCACACAGTACATTTAGTTCACTTTCACAACATTACTCACAAACAACAATGCCTTCGTGCGTATTTAGGCGATGCACGAATTATACTCCAAAAACTGGCGAAAATATTTCATTAAGGCGGCGATAGATGATAAGCAACGGTCCTTGTCCTATTGCATATAAATGAGCGAGATGGAATTGCGTGAAAAATCTACAATTTCTCGTAAAATCAATAATTAACGAAGATTAAAATAATATTTTGAAAAAATGCGATGAAGGGGTTCTAGGTATTGTATTTTCTAATATTATGATGCCTATAAGAAAATATAGCGGTTAAGGATTTAGAAGAAAAATAATTGATTTATTTTGTAAAACAGGGGTAACTTTGCCTGTATAATAGTGGTATTTAAAGTTATTTTTTATTGTTTTTGAAATGAAGGGGACACTTCTTGTATCATGTACAATAACATAATACATTGTTTAAAGATCTATTTGATACCGGTTATGAATAAAACCATTCCATCGGAAGGGATTTCACATGAGTCGCGTCCTTAAGTACGTAAGTAAAGCTGTATTTATTTATTTTAGTTTATTTTCTGACACAGTTTTTTTTCCAAAAACTCAACGAAGTTTTTGACTTTGACGTTTTATCATTCTCTCCTAACCGCTATGAGAGTCTTGGCGGGAACTCGTTGAGGAGATGTGGTGCTAAATTTTCATTTTTGTGAAACCTAGTTCATATGCGTGCAAATTGTTTAATTTCGGGGGCATATTAATCAATTTAGTTTCGTGAAGGAGTACAAGTGGAATGAAAGTGAAAATCGGTGCAAAACATTGACTTAGTGTTGTCTCCAAGGCTCCGTGAAGATTGTTTGTAAATGGCCGCCGTGTTTACAAATGATTCCCTAGACTTGACTTTAACTATGACGACTTGACTGTTTCGATGCAAATAACTTGCATAATATATTAATAATACTCGACACTGGCTAATTTCCTAATGGCCATAATCGGTTCACAACCGATAAGAAATAATAATAATAACCGCTATGAGATGTCATAATAATAGTATGACATCTCTTTCTTACGTCATGCAAGTAGCATTGAGTCTTTATGTTTTAGAAAGAGATAACAATAGTTTCGTCTATTTCTTCTTTAAATTATGTGAATGAATATAAATAATGAGGTTGTATAGCATACAACTGTGCCGCTTTTCAATAATGTTTTGTTCTGCAATGGCGTCTCTATAATTGTAGATTTTTTCATGCGATTCCATCTCGCTCATATATATACAATCAGACAAGGACCGATAAAATTATCATATCTATCGCCGTCTTAATATAACTTTCTTACCTACCTACTTAAAACAAAGTACAAATAAAACAGTATTATTAATAATATCGATTAACTATCTCTTGCAGAAATAGGTTGGAGTCGAAAAACTATTGGAGTCGAAGATTGGAGGAGGTAAATTTATAAATTCAAACTTGTTTTGTTGATGGCGGGAAAATATTTTATTTGAATAATCGGTACAGTTTGCGTAATAGTACCCTGGTGCCATCTTGGTACAACTTGGTAACAAAAAAAACTAATCTGACTCTAGGGTTATTATTATATACATCATGTTTCACTTTGCTTGGTTTCGAAATAGGGAAGGTAGGAACGCTAATGTGTTACCTCCCTATTTTGAAACCACACAATTTTTTTTAGGTTGAAAAGTGATTTACGGTGAACAATCTTTTAAACTAAATTAAACTTTACAAGATTTTGCGTTTTACATTTAACAAGAATCTTGACCGAGAACGTGCAAGCAAAACATTCAAACAAAAACAATACGGGGTCTTTGCCAAGTCCAGTTTTCAGGGCCGCGAACGTTCAATACTTTGGTGAAATTATTCCTCATACTGTTCTAAAAATACAATTCGCCTATTTATCTCACACCAGACATGTTAAAAACAACTAAGTAGGTTTATAGAGGTATGATACTTTCCATGCATCTCGCTTACCTTTCAGTTATGGGTACAGCTTTCGATTTCAACTCGTAGAACATGAAATCCTGATGCTGCTGGGCAGCTGTCATCTCCTCCAAAATCTTCTGCTCAACAATTGTATCGTTCGAAAGAAGGGAAGCCAAGTCGTATCCCATATCTATACCGGATTCATCCATTTTTGGGCACTAACACAAACTTACACTGATAACAATTGAACAAAACTTAGTTGACCATGGTTTTAAAAACAAAAAGTGGCTATTTACTGGAGAATGTGATGTGTATCCCAGCATCCATTCTCCCAGCTGTGTACTTGTTGCTATTGGTGTGTTATTTACATTCACATCGTGATAAATACCTATGAAAGTGTGTGACTATAACTCGTCCGGTTTGAATAATATTACTTGACACAGATAAATCTCATGACTTCTGACTTACGTAATTTTATTGGGTTAAGTATTTTTTAATTTGGCAACACTTTGTTTTTGATACAATTAAAGTTTGGAACTTAGATCTGTAATTTTACAATATTCATAACTATTATTTTACTAATTTGATCGTAATATGCTCAAAACATTTCATTACATAATTGGTTTTTAATGATAAAAAGGGGCGTCAGTGATAGTGTTTTTTATATGTGGCAATCCTTAAACCACCTGTTTATGCGAACAGTGATGCGTTCAAAATCATGACTTGTTTCATAAATTCTAAAAAGAATCTTATTAGCTTATCGTCTTTTTTAATAATTTGTAGGATTTATGTTATTACTTATTATTAGGTATATTGTGTTACTAATATTTAAGAATTAATAGTTACTAGCTGCGTTCCGCGTTTTCACGTTTTTAACGTGCGCGTTTTTAAGTCTCGATATTAAGCTTTTTCCCTCTTAAGTACCCTTTCCTGACAAAAGCAAGAAGAACAAAAAGAGAATTAGCGAGTCCAAAATAAGTCCAGTCGTTTATGCGTGATGCCGCCGTGACCAAAGGAAATGGGGATTCATTTTTATATAATCACTAGCTGCGCCCCACGGTTTCACCCGCGTAGGTTCCGTTCCCGCTGGAATAACGGGGTAAAAAGTAGCCTATGTGTTAATTCAGGTCCCCAGTTATCTATATTCCAAGTTTCATCGCAATCGGTTCAGTAGTTTTTGCGTGAAAATTTTCAAAAAAAAAGTTCGAATTTTCAATAGTCGTAGAGCAAAAGTTGTTCGCCTAGATGTCTGGAACAACCCCCTTTCGGCTTAAAAGGGCTTGCCCGTTATATCTTGTATAGGATTTGTTATGCAAGGCGGCAAAGTTGATTTTTGGTACGAGTACCTGGATTGAAACCTGAGTGAAGCGAAGGTTCCAAAGGTACGAAATGCAAAAAACCTGTGGTGCCGAGTAAAACACACAATTTTTCACCGCACTACAGCATGGAAAACAAAGTGTTTCAAAGAAATGAGGTTGGCGCGCTGAACATGAAATAAGTTTGTATATATTTAATGCATTTTAGTCAAACTCATAATTATTTTCCCAGGTCTTATTTTAGTCAAGTCACTCATTCAAGTCTATTTACTTCGTAGTTTACTAGAGAGGTGTGTTGCCAAATTTCCATTTTCGTGCATTTAATGCGTGTAAAATGTTTAGTGTTAGTACAAGCGTAAAAAAAATGAAAACCGGTACAAAACATAAAGAATATAAATATTTTGAATGTTGAATTCAAAGCGAATGTGAAGCTATTTAAGTTTAGCACAGAAGAATGAAACATGATCATAATATTGTTGCGTAAGTCGAAAATGAACCTGATACACAGATTTTAAAAACGCTCCAGTTTGTCAAGTTGCTCTTGTGTAAGATCAAGATGTAAGGGTAAATGGCGTCAGCATAGTCAGTCAAGGATGATAAGCATCAGCGACTGCGCGAGCGAAATCTTGGTGGCAGTGGGCAAGAAGTTACTCAGCCTCCGCGAAAGCCATAGGTAGCTCTTTTTTCGGGTGCATTTCAGTTGTTTCACCAGTGATAGCCCTAATTATAAAGATCTATATCACGGTAAGAGCTTCAAATTTCATACTTAGTGTTACCGCTGAATATAGACACATGGCTAAGCTGACTAAAACGCAAAGAAAATCGACGGTTAAATGGCCCGGCTAGCGATCGACAGGTTTAAGTCCCACTAGGAATCATTGAACTTCGAAAAACAAATTTACTGAAAATTAAACCATTTTGCAAGTAGGTCAGCTTATCCTTGTACACAACAGAAACACAGATACAGACACCTCAAACTGATAATATCCCTCTTATCCCGCGAGGGTTAAAAATAGAGCAGCCTGTACGTATGCAAAAACTGGCCACGGGCATTTTCTAACAAAGTAAAGTTTCAGAACGCATGCGCCAATGTCGGTATTACCAGTCATAAAACACAAAAATTAAATAAAATGGAATTTTTTTTTCGTGGGGAAACGTATTGGCTTAGATATACCAGCTTGAGTTACCGCAAAATTTCTCTGTCGGTGCGTGGTTTGGTTAACAACGTGCTAGTGAGATATTTGGATTATTTTAGTATTTACCCCGTGTTTTTCATCAAATAACTTGCAGACTTTTTTCTATTCTGTGTTGTGTTCGTTACTGGTAAGTAGTAACTGTTATAATGGGAGCGGATCCTCCAGAAAAACCTCCTGATCCTCCAGACCCAATGAGTTCCGTAGGACCCCAAAAACGAAGGGCCACTGTGATGGACACATCGAACCCAAAAAAAACAGCTACTGACCTAGAGACGGCGTCTGCGTCTATCCAGAATCTTTATACTCACCCAGTGATGATTGGCGTCAACTCGTACTCAACTGACGATAAAGGTCCATTTTTAGTTACAGTTGCAAAACCTGATGAAGGCCTACCAATCAGACCCATTAAATCCGGACAGTTCCTTCATCAAAATAAAGTCTCCAACATCATTAAAGACGGAATTAAAAAGATTGGCCGCAATAAACTCTCTGTGGAATTCCGCACAGCAGAGGATGCCAACAAATTTTTGGACAATCCCATCCTCGCCAGCCACCAATTTAAAGCATCCATTCCATCTTACAATGTGTCCAGAATGGGAGTTGTCCGATCCGTTCCTGTCGACTTGTCTATGAACGAATTTGTAGAATCCCTTAGCCTTCCCCCTAAATGTACCTCATTTGTGCTCAAAGCTCGTCGTATGAACAGAAAAGTTCACGATGGAGATGTTATTAATTGGGTTCCGACCCAAACTGTCGTTCTCACCTTTCAAGGACAATCCCTTCCTTCACATGTATATTGCTTTTATACATCACTCCCAGTAGAGATTTACCAATATCTATTCAATGTCTTAACTGCTGCCGCTTTGGCCATATTAAGTCTCAGTGCCGCTCCAAGCCGCGTTGCTATAAATGTGGAGAGGAACACACAGGCGACCAATGTCAATCCACTGAGCAAAACTCCAAATGCCTGTATTGCTCAGGCAATCATTTCTCAATTAACAAAAAGTGCCCAGAGCAAGAAAGGCAAAAGGCAATCAAACTGCTTATGGCCAAAGAAGGTATCTCGTATTTAGAAGCCTCCAATAATCTACCAAAATCTTCCAGACCTTTTTCAGAGGTTGCTGCTTCTGGCCCATCCTCCTTCGCCAAACCTACCCAGGTCCGCCCTCCCATCCCCAACTATCATGAGTCCCACAAAAAGACCGTAACAATCCCACGGAAACCAAGGGCACCCTTAGGTAAGTCATATGATAAATCAGCTCATCAAGCCATAACTTCTCAAGACTATCACACTCTTCCTAACGGCTGTGCCTTGGATCCCCAATTTCTGAGAATTTCACCTGAAACACGCGAAGTCTCCCAAGAAAACATCCTTGAATCCCTACTCTATTTTCTTGTTTCTCAAATGTCCCAGAATAAAATAACTGTACCGTCCCACGTTGCCCACAAACTTTCTCAATTAACCTCACCGATCAACAATGGCTCCAACTGTGATCATGCAATGGAATAGCCACAGCCTTCGTCCAAAGAAGGCTGAACTTATTAACTTAATTAATAAATTTCACCCAGCCGTCATTGCCATCTCGGAGACATGGTTGATTCCGGGCTCTAACTTTAGAGTACCTGGGCACTCATGCCTCCGAGATGACAGAGAAGATGGCTATGCTGGTTCCGCTTTGCTTGTGAACCGCAAATTTTCCTTTTCCCAAATATCTCTTCCTAGTCACTCTCCTTTGATTAATGCTGTAGCAATTAGAATTTTCAATATATCCTTTATATCAATATACCTCTCTCACCCTAATAATGATATCATATCTGATCTAACAGCAATAATCAACTCTGTTCCCCCCCCTGTCCTCCTACTGGGAGACTTCAATGCGCGCCATACCAGCTGGGGTTCACGTGATTGTTCTTCATTCGCAAGTTCGTTCATGGACATGTTGGAGGAATCCAACCTTTGTGTCCTTAATAACGGTTCTATCACCTGGATAGGTCGACCTTCCCAAAACCCAAGTGCCGTGGATCTTTCTATTTGCTCTCCCTCACTTGCCCCATTGATATCATGGGATGTCCTTCCTCACCGGCATGGAAGTGATCATTTCCCTATCATATTAACCATTCCCAATTCTGTATCTCCCCCCTCGGACCCATTTCCTCTATTTAAATAAAGCCAACTATCTAAAGCCAACTGGCCAAATTATAGTGACACTTTAGAAGGAAAAATCGATAGTTTGCCTAGTGTTAGTTCAGCTAATGTAATTGATTATTATTCTCTTTTTATTGATGCAGTGACACAAAGTGCGAATGAACATTTCCCCATTAAAAAGACTTCATCTAAATTCCACATTTCTAATCCCTGGTGGGATGCAGAATGCACAGAGGTTGTGAATAGGAGAAAAGAGGCTGAACTCACTTACAACAGTTCTATGACCGAAGCAAACTTCTTGGCCTACCAACAATCCGCAGCACGAGCTAGGAAAACTTTGACATCCAAAAAGAGAGCTGGCTGGTCGAGTTTTTGTGAGAATCTTACCCCCAGAACTCCTTCAGCTACAGTATGGAAGCAGATTAGGCGATTTAGAGGCGCGTGTAATTCAGAGAACATAGTTGTTAATGATCAGGCTTCCTTTTTAGAACCCTTTGCCGACAAACTTGCCCCCCCATGGGTCCCAACTAAAGACTCAATCTTAGTTTCCCTTCCTTCATCCAGCAACCATGAACATAACACCCTCAATGACCAATTTTCATTTAGCGAATTAAGACTAGCACTAGATGGACTAAAAGACTCATCACCAGGGATTGATGGTATCCCTTATTCATTTATTACCCATTCCTCCGAAAAAACAAAAGTATACTTTTTAAACATCATTAATGAAATTTTTAATACTGGCTGTATCCCTGAACCATGGAAAACACAAATAATTGTTCCCATCCGAAAACCTGGCACTGATCCATTACTCCCGAACAGTAGAAGACCAATTGCTCTTTCATCGGTCCTATGCAAAATCATGGAACATATGATAAAGCATCGCTTGGAATGGTATGCGGAAAACCAGGGTATTTTAGCAAAAACCCAGTACGGTTTTAGAAAGGGGTCAAGCACCATGGATAGCCTTAGCGTGTTCACCACTGATGTCCATATTTCGCTCCTCAAGAAACATCACTTAGTAGCAGTATTTTTGGATATACAATCAGCTTACGACAATGTGCTTCTCCCAGAGCTCTGGAAGAAACTTCACCATCAGAACATCCCGGAGAAACTTATTCGTATATGCGCTAACTTATTGATGGAGAGAAATATTGTCATCAAAACACAATTCGGCCTTCTTTCTTCTAGAAAAGTGTGGAATGGTCTTCCACAGGGTTCCGTCCTCAGCCCATTGCTTTATAGTTTGTACACAGCCGATTTGGAGAATGTTGTTCAACCATCTTGCCAAGTTCTCCAATATGCTGATGACCTTGTCCTCTATGTGTCGTCCAGGGATATAAACCAAGCAGCAGATCGACTTAACAACTCCTTACACTACCTAAACGAGTACCTGAGTCTGCTTGGCTTGTCTTTGTCCGCTGCAAAATGTAAAGCAGTGGTTTTCTCAAAAAAAAGAGCAATACCCCAACTTAATCTTCGTGTTGAGCATGAATTGATCCCACAATGTACAGCAGCAAAATTTCTCGGAATATGGCTTGATTCCAGAATGACAGGAGCTACCCATAACAACTATCTGGTAGCAAAATGTGAAAAGAACATTAACATCCTTCGCGCTCTATCTGGAGTATGGTGGGGTGCCCATCCCTTTACCCAAAGACTTCTTTACAATGCGATAGTCCGAAGCCATCTTGACTATGGAACTTTTGTTTTAGAACCAGGTAATAAAACATCGCTTGTAAAATTAGATAAATTACAGTCCAAAAGCCTTCGCATAATATTAGGAGCAATGAAATCTTCCCCAATAAATGCCATGCAAGTGGAATGTGTAGAGCCTCCGCTATACCTGCGTAGGCAATTCCTAAGTGACCGGTTCTTCTTCAAAATTATTCAAAATTCCGATCACCCTCTTCACGATAGAATAAAAACCCTTTTCGAACTATATGGCGATACTTCTTCCTCAAAATTCTCTTGTCTGACCAGAAGCTATGTCAAATTTTGTCGCCTTCCAAATCCTGTTATTTCAAACCACATGCTACCAATTTACTCCACTCCTTTTCAAGCCCTAACTTTCGAACCAGATGTTAAAGTTGATCTTGGTGTTGATAAGGGATCTGTGGGTACTGTCCCCACTTTTAACTCGCTAATGGAGAGTGAATACAACGGATGGATCAAAATATACACCGATACGTCTAAGATGAAGCAGTTCGACGACGTAGGAGCAGCAGTTTGGATCCCCTTTTACAACGTAATTTTAAGCTTTAAATGCCCTCCACTAGCATCAGTTTTCACTGGAGAATCCATAGCGATATTGGAAGCCATACGTTTCGTAATTGCTCACAACTTAAACAATGTCCTTATCCTCTCAGATTCTAAAAGTTCTCTGGAAGCTATCCTATCCCATCCCTTTAGATCCAAAACCAAATTCCCTATTACTTATCGGATCAGAGAGGATTTATTTAATTGCAAACGATTGGGATTGAAAGTAGTCGTGGGTTGGATTCCTGGTCACTCGGGTATTCCGGGCAACGAGTCCGCTGACTCATGTGCTAAAAATGCAATTCATGTAGGCACTTATGAGCATTACCGTCTTTATCCTCAAGACATTTCTGGAGCTCTTAAATCTAATTTGTACACTGCGTGGACTTTAGACTGGGAATCGTCCAAAAATTTGAAAGGTAAATCTTATGGCGAAATTCAAACTAGTATACCCCACAGACCCTGGTTCTCTAAATTTAGGAGAATTGATAAAGATATAACTTCATCAATCTCTCGTCTTCGTCTCGGCCATGCATGTTATCCTGTTCATTTGGCAAAAATTAGGATCCGGGATCATTCTGTTTGTGAATGCGGTCTGGAGGAGGGTAACCTAGATCATATTTTCTTTTCCTGCCCCCTGCGTAGTTTTTCACTTTATGATGTCCTTCCTTCTGATATTCCCCGTCCTACCCGCTTTAAATCTCTCCTTTCCCTTGTTTTTACTCCTTTTACTAAATTGCTTTCTAGATATTTATCTACTAATAAATTAAAATTTTAATCTGTGTGTATCTGATTTATATATATTTATCTATTAGACGTTTATATTTATTGTGTATTTATATGTGTAGATAACTATATATCTTGTGTTGTCTTGTTTTGTCCCCAGAAAATAATCTGCTGGAAGTTTGGTTAACAGTCACCGGCCAAATTCGGTAAACAATTCGTTCTCCAAATGCTGTTATTGGCTGAACTCGTGTCATTGGCAGAATTGTTTAGCGTACGCTATACAGACGCCATAACTAAATATTGAATTGAATTGAATTGAGTTACCGCAAACAAAACATTTTCAAATATTTTCATGTCAAAATAGGTACTTTTTATATTTATGTAATGAATGATTGATTTAATAAAATACAATAAATATTATGGTTGCGATTAAAATAGTTCGATAGCATTTGTAAGTAGTAGAAATTGAAACAAAAAAGAATTGACAACTGGCAACTTAAATTCTGATACAAAAAAAAAATAGAATAGCTTGAGCTTGCGGTTGAATTGTGTGATTTTACTAATTTTATTGCAATTTTACCAGCGAATTATACCAAAAACCATTCAAAATGTCGAAAGCTCATCCCCCAGAACTTAAAAAGTAAGTATTCTTGCGAAAATTGTGTTCAAACAACATTTTTTCCTTACGCGCCATTGTAACCTCACATTGCCGAAATTCAAAGTATTTACTTGTAAAATTGTACAAAAACACACTTAAATGATTAGAACAGTGTTTTTTAGGCGTGTTAATTGTATTTTTCAGGTTCATGGACAAGAAATTGTCGATAAAACTGAACGCTGGAAGATGCGTTACTGGCGTGCTACGAGGTTTCGATCCTTTCATGAATCTTGTGTTGGATGAATCGGTTGAAGAATGCAAAGACGGCAGCCGTAATAACATTGGCATGGTGGTAAGTAGCCATAGAATATTCACAAATACTAGCTGAGCCCCGAGGTGTCATCCTTGTAAGTCCCCGCGAGGAAATCAGGATAAAAAGTAGCCCATGTTAAGCCTCCAGCTATCTATATAGTGCTTTCATTGCAAATTGTGTAGTAGTTTTCGCGTGAAGGAATACCAAACAAACACAAACTCTTACCTTTTTACACGACTGCCAAGGTTATGTTTATAATAAGTAGTATTATTAGAAAATTACTATACCTAGTAATTATAAAAGTCATACAGACCTACATAAATGCAAATAATTTTAAAAGCATACCTATTTATTTGTCATAAAATCTATGGATATAAATGCACACACTGTATTACACAAACCTTACAATTAAAATTACACCATCATGTGCTGTCGTACCTAAGTTTGTGGTGGATAAAACCAGTGTTCATGAATTCCAGGACAGTAAAGTGTAATTACTGGACAACACATGAAATTTGGAATCCCGGAATTCCTGACTTTAAGCTGGACTGGAGAACTTGGGCTATGAGTCAAATGGACTAGCGTCCTGTTCATCACAAGACTTGTGCAAAACTCAATTTCGTTTTTTAAAAAAACAATTATCTATTTATTTATTTATTTATTTATGGAACATTCACAGCTATAATACAAAGTAAATATATATGTATAGATAACACAAAAGCCAATTACGAACATTCACAAATAGAAACAACGCAAAAACAAAAAGACAGCCTGAATAAAATAAAAAGAAATAGGTATATGAAGATATCAGTATAAAAACAAAGGTAGGTACCTAAATTGAATTGAAGAATTGCTGGCTAAGCATACGCCTAATACTTTTATAGCCAGTATTAAACAAGTCAATATCCAACTCCCTACTAAGCCTGTTATACTCAATGCTCGCTTGATAAAAAAACTCATTCTGCCTATAGTTAGTTGATGCCCTGGGTAGAAACAATAAGTCGTAGGATCTCAAAGCCACGGAGGTGACCCTTAGAAACAGCTGACTGAGTAGTTCAGGGCTATCCATAATTAGTGTGGGTAACTACTTTAAAAAATAATGTTCAGTTGCTTGGAATCTTTCCATTCATTGGTTGCCTGGAAGAGATCGCCCATAGGCGATAAGGCTGCCCATTGTGCCACTTCAGTTTTTAAGTATTTCTATATCTAATTCGTTGTTATTTGTGTTTTTGGTACAATAAAGTGTTAATCAATCAATCAATGTGTCATCTCATTTTAGTGTTGTTGTAATTTCTTTGTCAACAGCAGATTACAAGCTGAGTTGAACTTAAAGTTTACTCTGAAGATATTGCTATGCGACTCTACTCACAAAAACACATGGATATGCATTCTTAGTTTCTACTTGGGGGGTAATAGTACTTGTGGGAAAGCTGTCTGTAGGATGGTTAGTTTCTACTTGCGCTTGGGGGTTTTTGGTACTTGTGGGAAAGCTGTCTATAGGATGGTTAGTTTCTACTTGCGCGGTTAATGGTACTTGTGGGAAAGCTGTCTATAGGGTGGTTAGTTTCTACTTGCGCTTGGGGGTTAATGGTACTTGTGGGAAAGCTGTCTATAGGATGGTTAGTTTCTACTTGCGCTTGGGGGTTAATGGTACTTGTGGGAAAGCTGTCTATAGGATGGTTAGTTTCTACTTGCGCTTGGGGGTTAATGGTACTTGTGGGAAAGCTGTCTAAGACGACTTAGAATACCAGTAGTCACTGATTTGAATCCCACTGAGTACAAATATTTTGAAGTATCAAGATATTTTCTAGTAAACAGTTCAACATTTTTATTAGACATTTAGCAGTTTTACTAAAGCTTTAGAAGTTTTAGTATTTTTTTTAATGACCAATAATTGCTAAACCATTTTTGAGCAAATCTAACAATGAGAGTTAAGACATTTTAGTTAAAGAATATGTGCTTAACTTAGAGAAAATGGTAACCATGATAAAACTGTAGAGCTGTTAAACTGGTGACTGTTATTGTTGAAACATTTGCTACAATAAATAATTAATCTATTGATCTGTTTGTTGCAGGTAATCCGAGGAAACAGTATCATTATGGTGGAAGCTTTAGATAGACTCTAGTATCCATTCCTCTATTTATAAGTTAGGATTAAGATGAACTAATTTACTTACTACTTAAATAAATAAAATACCAAAATGGTACATTGAAACGGTTTGGTTTTCATGGTTTTCATATTTTGTTGTACTGGGAAGGTACCATCTCTGCTACAAATTGGAAAGTAAAATTATTAAATAAGCCATTTTTTTGGAATTTCTATTAAAGAACTGTAAGCCAAGTATTCAATTTTATTATTACCTGAATTAAATCCTAACGACTTTTGATTACTAGCTGCGCCCCGTGGTTTCACCCGCGTAAGGCCCAATCCCGCGGAATTATCGGAATAAAGAGTAGCCTATGTGTTATTCCAGGTACCGTAAAACACACCCGACCCGTATGGGTAGTGTGAGTTTTTTCGTAAAAAAAGACTAACGTGATGGATAGGTTAACGCGTATTTTGTATGGTAACATAAAAAGCGCCCCTAGCGGACAATATCGAAGTTACCAGTTTACATACAAAATACGCGTTAACTTAACCATCACGTTGGCGTTTTTTTACAAATAAACTCACACTAAGGGTACCGAACTTCGTCTGGTTATTGACAGTTTTTTCAACGTATTTCACGTATTTTTATTTACACGTTCACAGTCCCATAAACTAATGGTTCAAATCACCCGTACATTCAATACATTTCATACCTATGTTTATTTTGTTGAATATTGTTTGTATGGCATGTTTATTCGTTTATAAACTTTTTAAATTCACACGATTTGCATAGAGAATTACATATTATTTCTTTTCTGACCTCGAAGATTTGATCATGTTACAATAATCTTGGTCGCGAGGGGACTGGAGCTATGGCGGGTGTCATTCTCTGTTTATAACCGTCGTTGCTTACTGTTCGGTGGTGGGTAGGTACAGAAATTTTTGAAATGAGTAACCAAACTACCCACATTTTCCGTTCATTTTTCACACTGGTTGGTAAACCTAAACAGTTTAAGGCGCGCGTCACACCACAGGAAATCGAGTGTGATGTGTCGCGCCCGCCCGGGTGCCCCTTAGTTTCGTGTGGTGTGAATCGGTGTGACGCGCGCCTGAACCCCCTAACTGTGAACTAAAACTCAAAAGAAGTTGTGTAGTAACAAATTTAATTAATGTTAGTTCTTCAAAATATTGTTCCTTTTTGCAATATCCATCTGTTGGGAAAATGGAATTCCCTATTTTATTAAGAAATATCTAAACAGATTCTGAGCATATAAGGTAATTAAAATTTAGTAAGTTTGTACAGATTTATTATATAACATGATATAAGGCAGCGAACGCGGGACTTCTTGGGTGAAGTGGACTATAACGCTTTTTTTTATAAAACCTTAACTATAACTTAAAACACTTAACTATATAACACTACCCAGGTAGGTACTTTGATGTAGCCTGTATTGTAACATTATTGATTTCAAAGATCTCGAATTTTTTTGCTATGTAGGTATTCCCGATGAAAATATTATATTTTTCCTGAAGGTATTTTTTCAGCGACTTTGGCTGAACTGACTTTCTACACAAGCCGTTAGACACAAGTATTATAAAAAAAGTAAACTGTCACTGTAATTTCATTGTTATCACTGTCAGTCAGTTACGCTTCTGCGGGCTGTGAGTTGGGTGATTGTTGTTTTTTGTGATTTTAGATTTTTGATCTTTTATAGTTATGTTATCTTCAACGACAAATTAACCAGCAATTTTCTTATACCAACTTAGAAGTTCCAGTGAAGTATTTAGAACGATGCAATAATATTTACAGTGACACAGTTCAACAAAAATTGACTTCATAACTTCTAAACAGGTAGGCCTTTGAAATACGTAACTCGATGTTTGCTCCATTTGTTTTGATTACAAAAGAAAACTGTTACAACCTGATACGGTTTTGTTACGGTCGCCTTTAAGGGCAGGCGTGCCTATCTGCAAAAATCATAACTACCCAAAACAGTGTAAAAAACAACAAAAAAGTTAAGTGAGGTCATCTCTTTGTAATGTGATTGAGGTCATACTATCTATCTAACTCAGATTTCTACCTAACCACGGACGTGATAAACGTCTGTACTTCATCTGAGAGTTATAAACAATACAGTAAATAACTGTAACTATTTATTATTATTTCCCACATTTGTGTTTTGTATTCAAGTTCTAAGGTTTAGTGTGATTGAATTTAAATGAAGTTGAATCATGGGTGATATATTTCTAGGTAAGTTACAAGTTATGGAACTTTAGATTTGATATTAAATGTGTTAGTTTCTGATATATTTTATGTAAAGTCCACAGAAACATATGTTTTAATCTGTTAATACTAGATGAGACTGTAGATGATGAATTAACAATGAGAATGACAGTATTTTTATTGATATTCAAATACAAAGAGTAATATAACATTATAGTTGTATAGTTTAGATATATCTATGTTTTTGGCTTAATTTGAATTCCATATTTCTGTAAATTAGGTAGTAAAAAAAAAACAATTTTCATATGCCCAAAAATGAGGACCTTGGATGTACCTTTTATTATTCAGTAAGATCTATGTAAACCTATGATTATGAAATAAATAAATTAAGAATTATGACAAATTATATCTCAGTCTACCCGTTAGCAAGAGGTCTACAAAGACCTTGAAATGTAAAGCACTGTGAACATGCTTTATAAAATAAAATCTTCACAATTATAACTAAATAAAAAGTAAGAATAATTTCCATCAAACAGTAACAAAATAGAGGGGAAAATCTAAATTTTACTTATGGAACTTTCTAGGAAATTAATTTACATACCTATTACTGTATCAAAATCGACTCAGTACCTAATATTTAAGTTTGACTATTTTAAGGATAATCCTTAAAATTCTTAACATAATCAGTATGCTTATGACTGGACATTTAAAATCCCTGAAATGTCAGGTTTTACAATGACCACAAATACTGTTGGTCAGTTGGTAAATTGGTTGTTAAAAATCATGAATATAACACGATTAAACCCGGTTTGTATATTTGTTTGTCTGGTCCTTCTTCACAGTAAAATGGTTCGACTAAGTTGAACGAAAAAGTGCATAGGGATAGTTTGAGTGATGGAGATCCAAATATTTGATCTGATCTCATATTTAATCCAAATATGAGATCAGGAATTAAGCAGGCAAATTCGTGGGGTGCAGTTCGTAAATTAAAATAACAAATTCAGTCAATATTAGGTACATGTTTTAATACATTTCTTATTACAGTATTTTTATACTTATCTATTTCACAATACCTAGACCTAATTTCTGTATAAATGAAGGACAAATTCTCGATTTCGATAATTTTAAATAAGAAGGTAAGTAGTAATTAGATTTCCTTTTCCTGTTTTAACTGGATAGTTCTATTGTTTGTAATTATGTATGAGTGACCTCTGGTAAGATGGTTGAATACTTGTTTGTAATTCAAAAGGTAAGTAGGTACTAGTTTCGACTCTTACACTGTTCAACAAACTTATTTAACCCGTTTGGGTTAAAAATGTATGTATTTTAACTGTGTGTAGGGAAATTTAGAAAATAACAATCACGCGATTAAAACCCAGGAAAATATGTAAATATGAGTTTTAATCGTGTCAGTTTAAAAAGTGTATAAATCATATAATATAATATTTAAGAGTTAATTAGCGTACGCGTTTTCAATTGCATAAGAGCGATCAAGAGGAAATATCGGAATAAAAAGGAGCCTATGTGTTAATCAAAATCTCCAGCTGGGTGCACACCAAGTTGCATCACAATCGGTTCAGTATTTTTAGCATGATTTAAACACAAATACTTTCGCATTTATAATATTAGTGGGATTTACCTATGAGTAGATCAAAGAGTTGAATCCCCTTATCTTGTGATAAGAGATCCCAACCCTACCATAACAACAGTTAGATAAAGGTTGTCTGAAAGAGGTTGCTTGCAGCGATAAGGACATCCAATGTAGTCCCATCAGTTTTTAGATAATATCTGATAAAAATTGTATTGATTTTGTTCCTCTATTTTTCTGTATTTTAATAATTTAATAGAATAAAGTATTAATAATCTATCTGTCTGTCTATCAATAGAGGACTCTGGCTAGTGCCATCACAAACAGTTCAGTAGATCTTTCTGAAATGCTCATATCCAGTAGGTATATAGGTATTTGTTTCTTTTATGTTATTTCTCCTTTCAGTGACAAAGCCAGCAATCATGGCTGAAACGCTGGACCCTCTGTCGCCCGGAGTCAATTCTCCACGAATGCCGGGTCTCATGAGCAAGTTGAGGATGAGGTTTTCCAGGACACCAGCTTCTAGGCCAGTTGGTGAAGGTAGATATTTTTATTTCTCTTCCTAGCACGAGTATGTTTTCGTGTAGCCTTGTATAATAGCTCTTGTACGGGGTTGCCATATCTCTTCAAAGACAAAGCCATTCTTTGACTGCTGGAATGACGGCAGCTAACTGCAAAAACATTAACCCCCTTACTTATAAACCTTGCATAACGTTTTTATGCATTACTATAGCTGTTTATTAAGGCAAAACGCTACTTATAAACCCAACATAGTGTTAATCAATATACAAATCTTACACCAATTATCTTTCAAAATCAATAAATAAATTAACAAATAAATAGAGCTAGTTTTGGCGGAAACGCGTTGAGAATATGTGTTGCTAATTTTTCATTTTCATCAGTGTAATTTATTTAATTTTGGGTGCATATTAATTAATTTAGTTTCGTGAAGGCGTACAAGTGTAATGAAAGTGAAAATCGGTGTAAAACATGGACTGTAGCATTGTCTCCAAAACTCACGTGAACCGTCATTGTGAAGAGCCGCCATTTACAATGACTTCCTCTACGACGACTTGACTGTTTTGATGCAAATTGCAAATATTATATTAGGGGTTAAAGTATGAAATTGCCGATTTGTACTGAAAATCTTAATTGTTTATTTTTTAAATTTTTAACAAATTTATTTAATCAAAATAGTTGCCATTATTATCTATACATTGCTGCCATCTAATGGGAAGGTTATTAATGCCTTTGCGATAGAACTCCGACGATCTAGACTGCACAAACTGTGTGAAAGCATTTTGTACTGCCTCCTGGGAAGAAAACTTCTTGTCACGTAGATAATTGTCCAAATCACGAAAAAAATGGTAGTCCGTTGGAGCAAGGTCTGGTGAATACGGAGGATGACGAATGGTTTCTAAGTGCAGTTCCTGAAGGGTCAAAATGGTTTCTCGTGCTTTGTGAGGTCTCGCGTTGTCGTGGAGCAATAATGGTGAAGATCGATTCATGAGTCGGGGCTGCTAGTTTTGTCAACATGGTTCGGAGTTCGGCACAATAGACATCTGCCGTAATTGCTTGACCAGATCGAAGAAAACTATAGTGAATAACACCATGCTGAGACCACCAAACAGTTACCATTACCTTTTTATTGGTAAGTTTTGCTTTAGGACACTGTTATGGCATTTGACCTGGGGTCAGCCATTGCATTTTTCTTTTCCGGTTATCATAAAGAATCCACTTTTCATCACATGTTACAATTCGATCCAATATTCCTTCATTTCTGTACCGGTTCAACAAGGCAACACAAGTTTCAACAGCGTTTCTTTCTGCAGATCAGTCAAATCATGAGGCACCCATTTTTCGTATTTTTTTATTTTATTGATTTGACGCAAGTGAGTCAATAAAGTGGGTAAGGTAACGTTAAACCATGCCGCTAATTCCTGGGTAGTTTGACTAGGATCGGCTTCCACTATCTCTCTTAATTCATCGTTATTCACCTGTGTGGGCGGTCTTCCTCGTGGCTCGTTCTTTAAGTCGAAATTTCCATCACGAAAGCGTTTAAACCAAAATCGCACGGTGCGTTCATTAGTAGACCCCTCTCCAAACGTAGCATTGATATTGCGGGCTGTTTCTGCCGCGTTAGTTCCGCGTCGGAACTCGTATTCAAAAATCACTCGAATTTTCGCAGTATCCATCTTTCTTGTCTAAATTGAATAACAAAAACAATTGAAAGTCGATATTCAAATGTTTCACATTTTTTAAAAAAAGAACATCACAGAAACCATTTGAAAAAAGTTTCATTCGAAAACCTCAAACCATGAAGATTCTATGTCAATTCAAAGAACCTATTGCAATAAAACGGCAATTTCATACTTTAACCCCTATTATTACTTGACACTGGCGACTTTCCATATGGCCATAATCGGTTCACAACCGATAAGAAATTAAGAAGAAACAGATAAATAACGGCCCGGACCACCCCGGACTCCTGAGAGGGATGCTACCGATAACATTTAGATTGGATCATGATGTAATAGAAACCCACACTTATATATTCTAGAAGATTTCCGCCCTCTGAATTTCCAGTTGAATTTTCCAGTTTCCGATACCTATCGGAAACTAGAAAATTCAGTGTGTGTGTTTTGGACACTTACTGAGCCCTTAGTATGAGTTTTGATAGTTTATCGTCTCGATGAAACTGGCAGTTTACTTCATACATTTTCCATCAGCGCCTCTAGCGGTAACTATTATGAACTTGCCTGACTTTAATTCCGAGGGTCGGTACCCACTCGGTGTACCAATGTAATTTTCTTTATGAAAAGATTCGGGTCGACTCACGATTATAAATTCGCTTAGTTACGTCTACTTACGTAAACAAACATTCAACAACATGGTTTTATCTGGCTTTAAGTTCATTAGTGCATATTTCGGTGTCACATTGCTGAGACGCATCCAAATGGAAGATAAATTCTTGGCCAGACTTCATTTCTTGAGTAAATTTAACTAACTTAGTATCATTTTTATTTAAAATTCAGCTGTTTTCAGAGTTTAATCGCTTTGCGTTTATTATTTTCAGGATTTTATCAATGGTCAAAGTTTTTAGAGTAGTCAACGGCTTTGTACGATTGCAGGTTCAACAAATTTTTGAAATGCATTAAAAAAATGTAGTAAATTCAAGTGTAGGAAACACTTTAAAATAAAAATCGTAATAAAACACAATAATAACCGGGTCTTACTCGCGCTATATTTAATAACTGCATCACTACTAAAGACCGAGCTTTTGCTAACTTTAAATTAAATAATCAAATAAAACGTGAGTAAAACCCGGTAAATATTAATTTCTTCTATGGTTTTCGCGATTTTGCATAATAAAACACTTAAAGGTAAATATTGTGTTTTATTATGCAGAATCGCGAAAGCCTTAGACAAAATTTTAAAAATCGTAGTACTTAAATATAATCTACCGTCGGGTTTTGGACTGGATAACATAGTGTATAGTTCGTTCTCGGAAATAATTCGAAAAATCCGGTTTATAGTAATCTTTCTGATGTTATTTGCATATAATATAACAGTTTGTGTTGTTATTTACTGAAAACAATAATAAGTGCTTTTAAAAATTGTGAACTTGTTCGATTTTTAACGAGAATAAAAATAAATAGTTACGTGAAACCACCTTCATTGAGTGTATTCGATCGAAACGCGTAAGCGACGCGTTATACACGGCGGTTACGACCTTCTTCTAACAAGTTAACCACTATCCAGTACGTTCATAACCCCCGATTCACACAACTTCTTACATAATAACTACGCCACACAGAATGAGTAAAATGGATTGTAATCTAAACATATCTTTTTCTGATACGGATGCGCAACAGGGAGGCGCAATTTCCCCAGACAAATTAAAAAAACTAAAAAACCTACGACAAATCAGGAAGCGAAGAAGAGAAGAAGAAGATCTTGGAGATGATTTTAATAAATTCAAGATAGAGATTGAGTCAATGTTCACAGAGTTAATGAACTCTCAAACCAGTATACTTAAAAAACATACTGCAACACTGAAGGAAATTCAAAAAACAAACCTGAACATAGAAGCTTCAGTCGCGTTCTTGTCTGCACAGAACGAAGAATTTAAGAAGAAAATTGAACAGTTGGAAGGAAAGATAGGGGAAGACAGGAAGTACATAACAGTACTGGAGGACAAGGTTGAATTGTTGCAGCGTGATCAACGTAAAACAGATTTTCAGATTCGAAATGTACCTAGGAGACCAGCTGAGACCAAAGACGACCTAATTAGCATGACGCTCAGTCTCGCTACTACTACAGGATGTCCTATGACTAAGTCACAAATTAAAGATGTCTACAGAGTTCAAGTTAAAAAGGATCTGAATAAAAACCCACCTATTGTAGTGGAAACCACTTCTGCAAAACTGAAGAACGATTTAATTAAGTCCTGTAAAACTTATAATTTAAAACAGAATACAAAACTTTCTCCTGTTCATCTGGGATTGAGGTCGGGTGACTCTGCTATGTACCCGATTTTCGTCTCAGAACATCTGACAGCCAAGGCAGCCCGCCTGCATTTCCTTGCGCGTGACCTTGTAAAGTCGAAACACTATAAGTACTGCTGGACTGCCAATGGAAAGATTTATGTTCGAAAAGACGATAGCTCGGCGATCATCCAAATCACCAATGAACCTCAAATTCAATCGCTTATGATAAAAGATAAATGACTAACTATACTTTCCGGTTCCTTATTAAGTGAAATATTTTGTAACTATGCCTACATTATTACCATAACTTATATAATCATTTTACTGACTCAATACTATGGTATAATTTCTAACTCTAATGATATTAACTGCCAACCTATGTTCATGTTGATAAAAAAAGTACTAAGCAATAGCAATAACTACCTATCTAATATACTCGTATTTCTTAACACATCAGACATACTTGAAGTTATGTTATTTCTTTTAGGTTTGCAACAAACTTTGTATTTTAAAAATCAAGGAACATATTATCTGTTAAACTATGTACTAAGTTTCTATGTAGTCTACCCTATTTATAACTATTTAAACGACACTTATAATAATCTACGTAAAATATTTCTTTGCAGATATACTAACACTTTTTATACAACCATACATTGTCACCTGTTTACATTATGCGTTATACCTACTACATATTGCATTATACCAGCACATCAGATTTTGAATCATCTAAACAAACAATACAGCTGGACTAGTGCGCACTCTTACCTTATAATCACCTTAATAAACGTCTCTCGTAGTAACAAATTGTTTATACCTAGAATATTATGCCTTATCGCGGTTTTTTATGTTAAAACTCTTAATGTAAATTATTGCAATCCTCGCTGTTTTCGACATGTGACAATTGGCACGCACTTTATGCTTGGATCAATCGCAAATACTTTTATTGCAAACCTACGCCAAAAATCAATCTGTTTTACTTTATATTATGTTAAAACCGACGTTTTGAGAGAAGCTCCCATGCTGTGTTCTGTCCTAATTATTTATATATATTATTGTATTCGTTATTCATTTCATTCAAGTTCACAACTTACACACAAATTAAATATATTTAAGTTATTCAATAGTACACCTTTTTATCACTTTATTAGCTGTGTTCCGTGGTTTTGCCAGCGCAGGCACATTTTTGAATTTTCTGAAAATACGTTTTTTTTAAGCTGTCCAATCAATTGCTATTTATTTCACGATAATGATCAGGGTTGTGTATTACTAATGAGCCGTTATTACATGACAAATATATTATGTTTTAATTTAACCCTTGGTATTACTCTTTGCGGTATCAAGTTTCAAAATTCGATTGTATAAATAATATAAATATGGAAGTTGACTCTCTAACGGTTGCTGAGCTGATAAGCTGTGATGTTGATGAGGCTAACAATTTTTTGCCTCATACAGGGTCATGTCTAAAATTGTTTCATCAGAATATCAGAAGCGTAAACAAAAATCTAATAGGATTGTTACCCATTCTTGTCAGATCGGCTGTTGTATGGGACTGTATAATTTTAACTGAATGCTGGCTGTCAAAGACACCGTTTATTCCGAGAATTGATGGATATCAGTCCTTCGCTACAGCAAACAATCTTTCACAAAACGAGGGTGTAATAGTTTATTCTAGAAATGACCTGAATATCACAGTGGAGGAGGTTTTTGTCTCGGAATCAAACTGTCTGTTAATAGGAGTGGATAAAAATACGGTAGTTTTATCTATCTATAGGCCTGATGGTTACAAAGACCCATTTCCGTTCATTTACTCATTGAATGACTTTTTATCAACTATTCCAGGTGTCCAAAACCTAGTTATAATGGGTGACTTGAACATAGATATTGGCCATGATTCTTCTACTAGTGCTGGCTTGGAATTTATAAATATGTTGGCATTCCATGGCATTCTTCCAGGCTATACATTGCCCACTCATGGCAAAACCTGCCTGGATCATGTCCTACTTAGATCCAAAAAATCGGCTTGTTGTTTGCTCTTCCCAACCACAATCACGGACCATTGTAGTTCAGCTTTGTACTTAAAGGCGAAACGATTTCATAAACCTCCACAGTGCAAAAAGTTCTTGGATAGGTCGGGTTTGGACAGTTATATGAAGAACTTTGATTTGGATATTGTATACACATTAAATGATGCGAACAGGGCTGCCGATTATCTTGTTAACACTTTGAATGCGGCTATAGTATCTAATATTAAAGTGGTCCATGTTTCGCGCCGTAAAAGAATCCTAAAACCCTGGATCTCTCCAGGCATTCTTAAATGCTTGAGAAACAGAGACAATTTGTATAAAAAATATAAACATGATCCGACAAATGATATATTGCACCTTACCTATAAACGATACAGAAACTATTGCGGTAAGCTTCTTAAGTCATGTAAGCAAGATTATGATAGAAAGCTTTTGAGTAACGCGGGTAACAATAAAAAAGAACTTTGGAAGGGCATCAAGAAAATAACTTCCACTGATAAACCAAAAGATAACTGCCTTGACCTTATCCAAACCAGCAATCCGTTACAATCAGTTAACTCCGTCAATAGTTTTTTGGCCAACGTCGGAAAGTCCCTGGCGGATAAGATACTTTCTAACCCAAACCTGTCAACCCCTTACACTTCGAAAATGTTTCCTGATACATTTGTTCTTTTGCCCACCGACTGTAAAGAGGTAGAAACTTTAATTAACAATCTTAAATCTGACTGTGCGATTGGCCTGGACCTCATTTCATCGGATATATTGAAGTCTTATAAGGAATTATTAGTTCCTGCGATAACCTACATCAGTAACCTGGCATTTTCTTCTGGAGTATTCCCATCGGTCTTTAAGAGAGCACGAATTCAGCCGGTTCATAAGAGTGGGAGCAAAAACTGTGTAAATAACTATAGACCGATTGCCATTCTCTCATCGCTGTCCAAAATTCTTGAACGTTTGATCAACGTTAGGTTGGTCAATTACTTAGAATCCAAAAATATCTTTTCGAATTCTCAATTTGGTTTTAGAGCGAAAAAATCTACGGCTGATGCTGTTCATGTATTGACCAACTACATTGTCATGAATTTGGATAGTGGGAAGAAATGTTTGGGTATTTTCCTAGATTTGGCAAAGGCATTTGACACGGTTTCTGTCCCTATTCTGATTGAGAAGCTGGAACGTATGGGAATCAGGGGTCTTCAGTTGAAATTGTTCTCGGACTACCTAACAGGTCGTACACAGTGTGTCCAGATAGACAATTATATCAGTGAGGAAATAACGACCTGTTTCGGTGTGCCACAGGGAAGCATTCTAGGCCCGACTCTTTTCCTTGCCTACATAAATGACCTGTGTGATGCTAAGCTGACCAATGCTAAAGTTGTATCTTTCGCTGATGACACGGCTTTGGTCTTTGCCGGGAACTCTTGGCAGGAGGTTTATCAATATGCACAGACTGGTTTTAGTGTAGTCAACGAATGGTTAAAAATCAATACTCTGTCCCTCAATACTGAAAAAACCAAATATATTAACTTTTCTCCAAGAGATTCCCTACCGGCATCCTCTCTTGAAATAATCTCACATTCGTGTGCAGATAATAAATCTGGATCCTGTTCTTGTCCAAGACTTGAACGGGCGTTATCCATTAAATATCTCGGAGTCATAATCGACAGCAGGTTAAGCTTCCACCAACACATTGACCTTTTAGCAGCGCGCACACGTAAACTGGTCTTTGTGTTTAAAAATCTACGACATGTTGCGGATCAAGTTCTGTTAAAATCGGTGTACTATGCCCTATGTCAATCTCTGCTCGTATATTGTATCACCTCCTGGGGTTGTGCAGGCAAGACCTATTTTCTAAGAATAGAAAGAGCACAGAGAGCTGTCCTCAAAGTTTCTAACTTCCTCCCTTTTCTCCACCCTACTGATGACTTATATGCCAGATGCAAAGTTTTGACAGTGCGACAGCTATACATATTGCACACTGTTCTCAAACAACATCTTGAAACTGAGTACAACCCTCAAAAAGTCCTCAGTAGAAGAAGATGGGATATTGTATGCAAACCCCCCAAACACCTTAAGACATTCTTTTCACATCACTTCTTTTGCTTTCAGGGTAGCAATCTCTATAACAAAATAAATCGGATCCTATCTATCTACAATCTCTCTTCAGGAAGGTGTAAAAACGTGGTTAAAAACTGGCTTCAAACACTAAACTATAACGATACGGAAAACTTACTTGATTTGACTAACCGCATTATTTAATTTCTGATTATTTGTTTATGTATTATTATTTAGTCTTCTATTCCGATACATATCTATATTGCAGTCTACGTTGTAATATTGTATTGCTTATATATTTATATCTGACACAGTTATCTATCTATTGTATTTATTTTGTATTTATTTGTTCTAATTATTTCCTTATTTTGGATTACATCTTTTATTTATTTCACCTGCCCTTAATTTGGCTACACACACAAAACTAACTAAATTTAGATTACGAATCCAGGTATTCTAAACTCCTCGACGGGGGATCCTGGTGATCCGTAATACAGGCATTAGCCTAACTCGGACATCAGTGTCCCACAATATTATAGGTTATTTTTTTAGACCTAAGTTTGGAATGTAAACTTGTATTGTGGGATGAATAAATGTTTATTTATTATTATTATTATTATAACTATTTTTTTTTTCAGGATATGTGGAATTCGGTGAATTTCGCACTGAAAGTCCGGGGATCAAGAAAGTGGGGACTTTCGCCGGGGTGTTCTGTCCCGTCGTCCTCTCCATGTTTAGTGCACTTATTTTTATACGAATGGGTAAGATTTTAATTTTCATATACTTAGCATAATAATCACATTCATAATAATCAAATATCATAAAATTGCGTCCAGCCTTTCCCGAGTGATTGCTATTTGAACTAACACCACTAAACTAAAGTAAGAAAGATTGCCTGATACAAAAAAATACAAAAATAAGATCCTCATCAGATCCTCACGAAATTTTTATGGGACCACCTCGGGGTTTCCACCTTTCCATTAAAAAAAGAACCATCTTAATAGGTCAAGCCACCTTCGAGTAATCGGTGAACAAACATAAAAAAAAAAAAAAAAAAAATATATACGCGACGAATTGAGAACCTCCTCCTTTTTTGAAGTCGGTTAAAACATCTCCCATAATTAGTACTTGCACAGTCTTATTAAATTACACTAAGCATAATAGAGGTACGTTATTAACAACTAGCTGCGCCCCGCGGTTTCACCTATGGAAGTAAAAAACGCGTTGTCAGTTGTAACGGGCGCAGGCGTCCGAGCGGTTCTCGAGCGGTTGCACTTTTTCGTTCTTTACTCGGGTTCTACTAATTGGATTTCGATGCAAAGTATACCACGACCTTCCTCGAAAATAGAACTATCCAATATTGAAAACCAGATATCAATCGGATTAGTAGTTTTTAATTGATTAAGGAACAGACGGAGAAACAGATAAACAGACATGAATTCAAAAAATTATATAATTTTGTTCTTCTACTTATCCTAAACCCCCTAGACGACTTTGTTTTTAATTGACTTCCAAGTACAGACTTTTTGTCCTCTCTTCCTTTATTATAAGTATAGATGGCTATAACTCCATTGAGCCACAAACAAGACTGTGTGAGTGACGTGTAAAGTACAAGGGGAAAAAGGGGGGGGCGGACAAAGATAGTGATGAGTTGCAACTCGTCTCTGACGGACGAGCTTCACCGGTTCCAAAGTCAAACTGTTGGAGAGATTACACAGATTACACACACTCCTTTATAAAAGTGAAACAAAATTCATTTCGTATTCGTTGTTAGAATTCTCACCATTTAAGTAACGGTATATGATTCTTTAGCTATGCCAAAATATTAAACTAGGCCATGGTACTCATAAGGTTTCTCTACATACCCCAACAACAATTAATTACATTAAGAACTTCAAAATGGCGGAAGCCCAATCAGCCTAAAGTTTTGAAATTCAAGGTTTCCATCAATAGTGTCGGGCCAAGGTCTAAATAAAACAAAAGAATAACTAGGTAACTAAATGAGACGAAATCGTCAACTTTGCGCAACGGACAGACAGACCAATAAAGCGTTTTGTTATTAAGCAATGTCTCTTTTTTTATAGTTTATGCGAAACTAATAACTATTCATAAAAACAACGCTACAGAGACTGGAATCACGTGACATGGTGTAATTAATGAATATATCCAGCTCAGTGGTTAGAGCAGTCGCCTGGATAGCAAGGGGGAACAGGTTCGAATTCTGTCACGGGTTTTTTTTTTTAAATATATCTCTTTGCGAAAGTATGTCTTAGCAAAGACAAAGCTTAATACATGAGCTGTACAAATGGGCGGCCTTATTGCTGTAAGCAGTTTCTTTCAAGCAACCTTAGGAACCCAGATAGCCGGAAAGCTGGATTAATTCATAGGGTACTTGAAATGTAATCTGTGGTTGAGTCGACCTATATACGAAACTAGCTGCGCCCCGCGGTTTCACCCGCGGAAGTGAAAAAAGCGTTTTCACGGGCGCCGGCGGCCGAGCGGTTCTCGAGCGGTTGCACTTTTTCGTTCATTACTCGGGTTCTACTCATTGGATTTCGATGCAAAGTATACCACGACCTTCCTCGAAAATAGAACTATCTAATATTAAAAACCAGATAACCAGATAGATAAGTAGTTTTTAATTGTAAAATTAACAGACGGATAAACAGACAAATAGACAGACAGACATGAATTTTAAAAATTATATAATTCAGTTCTACTACGTATCCTAAGTCCCTTAAACCACTTTTTTTTTAATTTACTTCAAAGTACAGACTTCTTGTCCTTTCTTCCTTTATTATAAGTATAGATAGATAAGTATAGACAGAATAGAATAGATGACAGTAGGTGAACCGACCGTAGTTAAGGCGGCGATAGATGATAATTATCGGTCCTTGTCCGATTGCATATAAATGAGCGAGATGGAATTGCGTGAAAAAATCTACAATTTCTCGTAAAATCAATCATTAACGAAGATTAAAGTAATGTTTTTATAAAATGCGATGAAGAGGTTCTAGGTATTGTATTTTCTAATATTATGATGCCTATAAGAAAATATAGCGGTCAAGGATTTAGAAGAAAAATTGATTTATTTTGTAAAACAGGGGTAACTTTGCCTGTATAATAGTGGTATTTAAAGTTATTTTTTATTGTTTTTCAAATGAAGGGGACACTTCTTGTATCATGTACAATAACATAATACATTGTTTAAAGATCTATTTGATACCGTTTATGAAGAAAACTGTTCAATCGGAAGGGATTTCACATGAATCGCGTCCTTAAGTTGAAAATTGATGTTATGATACATAACCCTACCTACCTACCTATCTATTATTTTAATTGCATACTTAATTGTTATTGTTTGTATTAACAATTATAATTGATGTTTTAATTGGCTTGTTAATTACAATTACATTTGTTGTAAATCAATGTCATTAGAATTCGTAACAATGATTTACAACAATTAATGAATAGAGAATGTGATGTGAAAATTTAATTATTATCTGTGAAAATTTATTCTGTCTAGTTAGGGTACTGTCAGTCTGTATGTCATGAACCGTGATAGCTAAACAGTTGAAATTTTCACAAATGGCGTAAGTAGTACTGTTGCCGCCATGACATCAAGTTCTAAAAACAGGATAAAATCAATATTTAAATGAATCTCTTAGGAAAATGCAAGCTGGCAGTTGGCTATCAAGGCCTGTAGATGGCGTTGCTTGCCTTAAACGTAATACAAAAAGAAATGCGATCCTTAATTTCAACTCGACTAGACGAGCACCTGTGGCCAAAATGTATAGGGAGTTGAAACCGAACCGACGAACCGGGTGAAAATTTTTGGAAAACATTTCTTTAAATTTAGACAACCAAGTGTAGGAAACCCTTTAAAAAATATCAAAATGGAACTCTTTACTATTTTTATTAAAACTCGGTTTTCGATCGCGTTCGTAGGTACACTTTTTATAAATTTATAATTACCCCGACGTTTCGGCAAACGGATTACACCGGCCGTGGTCCCGGGAAGACTGACAGTCTTAAAAGTGGACAAACGCGATCGAGACCCGAGTTTTAATAAAAATAGTAATGAGCAGAAATCGTGTGGGTTTCAAAAATGTAAATAATAAATTTTGAGACCAACACACAGCGCCATCTAGCCCCATGGTAAGCTGCTAAGCTTGTGTTACGGTGACTAGACAATTAGACAACGGATATACTATACTTAAAGAAATGTTTTCCAAAAATTTCGGACCCGACATGACTTGAACCTGCATCTCTGGGGATCCGTCCCAACGCCTTTTCCAATTTGGCCACGGATGCATGTTTAATCGAGTCGAAATTAAGGATTGCATTTCTTATTGTTTACGTTTTTAAGGCACGCAGCGCCATCTACCGACAATTTTTGCAGACTGCCAGCTTGAACTATTCTATTTTTTGGAAAGAATTTCTTTAAGTATAGTCATCTAAGTGTAGGAAACACTTTAAAATATATCAAAAACGGATATACTACTTATATTTATGAATTATTTATTTAATCGTATGATGTGAGATAGGCGAATGTGAATACAATAACTTAATTAATACTACAATACAATTTTAAAAATATAACAAATGTATTCATGTTTAGAGTTATATATCTTCGCTTATTTCTATCGGCAGTATAGAGCTATAGTCCCCTGGGTGGTGCTAAACGAGCTCTATATTTATGAATGGAACTCTAATACAGCAAACGTGTTTTTTTTCTCTTCCAGGATACCTAGTGGGAAATGCAGGTCTTTTAGTGACCCTAGCTCAATTCGGTCTAGCCTACCTAATAGTCTACTTTACTGTGACGTCTATATGTGCCATTTGTACTAACGGCGCTGTCGAAGGAGGGGGGGTTTACTGTATCCTTTTGATGTGGTTTTTAGTTTCGATGACTTAAATGAAGTCGTTAAATCTGGCTTAAATTGATCGAAAGTCATTAAATCTTATCGGAAATACCTGTGATTTCTGAAATGTAACAGAAATCAAGCACTCATTTTTTTGTTCGCAAGCAGTGAACAACAGTGTACAATATACATATTACAAAAACTAAAATCAAACACAAATTATATGCTGTCGCATTTGTTAGTCGCAAATTAACTTGTTGACTGAATTAAATTCGATTTTACACAAATTATCTTATATCAAATAGAAATATTTTTTTGGTTTCGATCGCCAAAGCATTTTCAACGCCCATTTTCGAGGTTTCCAGATCTGTAAAGACTTGTTCTTGTCGAATTTTGAACTCATTTAAATTAGAAATATTTTTAAAGAAATATTTTTAAAGGAAGAGCAATAAAAACAAATTTACGAAATATCTCATTAAAATTGTTAAAAACTTTATAGTTTGCTAAAACCACGTCATTAAAATTAATAAAAGACATAAAATTCTCAGAAACTTGAAAGAATGCAGTAACATAGTATTTAATCAATAAATATCCACTCTTGTTCACTAAGAATTCAAGATTGTTATTTGAAAAGTTATTCCGTCTACTCTTTAGCAAGAGAGATTGAAAAACCTTGAAATCTGGGGCGTTGATAAAACGCTAAATATATAAAAAGAGACGCGATTAAAATCGAAAAAAGACTTTATTTTTAATTTAACGTCGCGAAACCAGAAGCAAAATCTCATTACAATAAAATAAAATCTCTTTAATGTCCATCAAAACTCATTAAAGTCCCAAAAAAAACTCATTAAACCCCATCAAACCACTGTTTCCCTAACCAGCACCATAGTCATGATCAGCAGAACTCTAGGCCCCGAGTTCGGAGGCGCTATCGGTACACTATTCTTCTTTGCAAATGTCGTGTCCAGTGCGCTTTGCATATCCGCCTGTACTGAGGCACTGGTGGAGAATTTTGGACCTAGTGGTGAGTTGGATAGCGCATATTTTACAATGACACTTTTTTAAAAGTTGAATAAGTTTCACATGCATGAAAATTCAGTTTTTGAAAAAACATAATGTTTTCCAAAATCCTTCATCCAATAGAAATTGAATCCGCAATCTTACAAGTCGGTGGTCTAACAAATTGCATATTTTTACAACTCGTTTTATTTCTGTTACACCTCGTGCTTCAATCGAAAAATACGAATCCATGAATTGCAAGGGGTAGCAGGTTCGAATCCTGTTGGGTGCTGAATTTTTGCGTTTTTGTTAAACCTCAATGTTTGAAACACTAGGTGCCTTTAATTTTAACTAGAATACCTTTAGTACAAGTCCATAATATCTGAATGATTCCTAAAATTAAGTTTAGACAGTATTCCTATACTCTTGGTGCCATCCTATCCTAAATTTAGAGTGACAGTTCTAAAATATTCATTTTGTGGTACTAAATGCAACTCAGCGTAACAACAAAAGCTTTTTGGAAGTCCTAAACTAAAATTAAAGAATTTTAGGTTTAGTTTAGGTAAATGAAAAACAGAATTGTTACCGATATATACATGATCATTTTGATACTCCAGACAATGTTTATCTCGCTATGAAGATGTACTGAGCTTCCATTGACTTATTTTATCCTGTTATCTTACTAACCAGCATGTTTTGGGCTCCATATCTCGCTGTGTAGATTAGGCTCTCATTGACCTCTGTCCCGTATAGGTTACCTAATAACCTTAGGCGTTAACATGCCTAAGTTGTAGTGAATGGAAAAGATATTGAAGCGATAATTCGGCGTATGCGTCACCGCGTCGGCAGACTAAGAGGCCTAAGTCGCATTCCCCGGATTGGATTGAGATGCGTTGGTTCGATTCCCGCCTGACGTAGACCGTGCGCTGTGTTTTTGCTGTGAACTAATTTCAAAGAAAATATATATATTTTTTCTTTGAAATTAGTTCTATGAACGCCCAGTGTCCTGGGTCCTGGGGACTTAAAATAAAAATATTACCAAAAACCGGTTAGTCAGGTTTTGCTATAGTACAATTATTGTCCGTATATTTTAGGGTACCTAGTGTCGGCCGGGTCTGGTCTCCCAGACGGGTGGTGGTACCGTTTCCTATACCGCTCGGTGCTCAACCTGACCGGACTTTGTGTCTCGCTGGCCGGGGCCGAGCTCTTTGCACGGACCAGTCTCGCTATATGGGTCTCGATGTTGGTCTGTCTTTCCAGCGCTTTCCTGAGCTTCTTTGTTACTGGACCTGGTTTGGTGAGTTTTTTTTACATACGACTGGCTGTGCCCTGCGGATTTACAAGGTTAAGTCTTTATCCCGCGGGAACATCGCGATCGATAGATTGTGTTTTTCTTCAAGGTCTTCAAGGTTCAAGGTTTCACTCGCGTTCCCGCGGGAATGTCGGGATAAAAAGTTGCCTATGTGTTATTCCCGGTATGCAGCTACCTATATTCCAAGTCGTCGCAATCGGTTTAGTAGTTTTTTGTGTGAAAGAGTAACACCCTCACATACATACATACATACTTACATACAAACTTTCGCGTTTATAATATTAGTAAGATATAAAAAAAATATGTGCGGTATTAACATCACATACCCTATAACTAGCAAATAGGCCCAGTTATAGTGCTAGTTGCGGAAACATCCTCCTTGTAACTAAACATAATATTTACCGGCTTTTTTATTTATTTATTCACTATATTTACTTGCGTTTTTACTCCTTGTAAAATATTTCAAGTTACAGTAAAGAGTTTATCTGTCCATCTCATCCTCTATCTCACTTTTCAGATAGAGAAACCCGATACAAATCGGTTCGATAATACGAGTTCGTACAACTATACAGGGCTCAGCGTTGTAACTTTCCATTCCAATCTGTACCCTCAATACGGCAAGGATTACACGGCGGACGGACAACCCGTCGACTTTGCCAGTGTTTTTGGGGTGCTCTTCACTGGGGTCACTGGTGTCATGGCGGGGGCTAATATGAGTGGTAAGTTCTTACATCGCTCTAACGGTGAAAGAAAACCATCGCGAGGAAACTTGTGTCTTAAAATCAACAGTGGCCTAATGAGGAAAAATAACTAATTTTGAATAATGCTAATATTTTCTTCTATGGTTTTCGCGACTTTGCATAATAAAACACTTTAAATGAATAAAACGCGATTAAACTCGGTAAATAAAGTGTTTCATTTTGAATAATAGCTCTCCATATTCTCTGTCAAAAATAAAAAATACAAGTGAAAGAATTAAGTTACGATAAATTAATTCGTTTCTGAGTTTTTTTTATTTTTTATTTATTTGTTTTCACAGAATCAACAGCACTTAGAAATAGTTTAAAATAACACTTAGGTAAAACAGACTGCCAATAATAGATTCATACTCAGTTATAGAAGTGACGTCATCTCACACTCGCCCATTCCGCTCGCGCTCTATGTATCGATGTCATAGTACATGTCGTCTAACGTTAAATGACGTCACGTGATTGTTAGCAAGATTTATCGTAAGCTTAAATTTTTAACTATATAAATCGAAAACGAATTAACGTATCGAAGTAATTCTTTCACTTGTTTTTTTTATTTTTGACCGAGAATATGTAAAGCTAATATTCAAAATTACTTATTTTTCCTCATTGGCCATTAGAAGGCCGGTCTAAATCACTCGCCCTGTTCTGGCCTACTATAGCCCCCTTAAGCGGCTATAGTAGGCCAGAACTGATGTTTCTAGGATGAATTACTGCAAAAGTTATTTGAAACAAAGGTTTTTGAAACCATATTTATTAAAGTCGAGGATATATACTAAGTCATCATTGACGTGAAAACACGATTCTTGAAATTTTTCTCGATTGGAAAATAAATAAATAATAAATAAATAAATCCTGTGACGAACACACAGCGCCATCTAGCCCCGTGGTAAGCTGCTAAGCTTGTGTTACGGTGGCTAGACAACGGATATACTACTTATATTTATTTTTCTTTTGTAAATACATACATATTATACATAGAAATACGCCCAGACCAGATACAAATATTTATTTTTTAAGCTTAAATATTTGCACCCAGCGGGAATCGAACCCGCAACCTTCTGTATTGCAGCCAAGCGTTCACCCGACGCGCCACAGAGGTCGTCAAAAAATCCTTAACTTTCCTCTAAATTGCACAAATAAGCGATATTACTCAGTCAATACCCAACTAACAAATCAACCTCAAATGTGGCTATATATCGAGAATAGAGCAGTCGCATATCCGTGGTAGACACGTTTCTGCAATGCGAAAATGGCCCCACTTTTAGCACTTTTAAGTAATACCATGTATCTACAGTAGCTCCACTTAGGACTAATCGGATACATGTTGGTGATAGATCTGTGTTATTTTTATCTTGTTGGCGTTATATCAGTGGCCTTAAATCAGTTGTAACACAATAAAGAAGCAATAGCTTTGGTTAAGGTTTTTATATAATGTTAGAAGTTACATTTGAATGTCCATTTTGTTTTAAAATTTGTGCGTGTAATTAAAAAATCATAAATAGTGTAAAATCACATGCGCTTGGAATTCTGTTGATAAATTTATGGTACAATATTAGTGTTTTTTCAGTGGGCCTCTCTAATTTATACTTTTTAATAAAATAAAGATGATTTTAATTATGAATTGATTTTGTAAGCAGCATTATACAATTCATTAGTGTTATCATTGCTACTAAACAAACGATTTACAACATCTTGCAGCCATTACAATATTTAGGGTTATCTTAAAGCAAGAAGATAACTAAGTCCGTCCTAATAAAACTTATAAATTCCTCAGTCTTCTTAATCTGCACTCAATCAGGAAAAAATGGTACCCGAGAAAATGGAAAAAGCGATTAAAAACACAAAACCTAATATAAAGTAGTTGTCTGATTAATATTTTGTTAATTTGGCGACAAAAACTATGCAATAACGCAGAAAGGTCCAGTAAATGAATTTCTGTGAATATATATGTGTCTATTTAGGTTTAAATTGGAAATAAAAACGTTTTTATGTCAATAAAGATATATGAGCGCACACAGATCTTCTTTTGTAACTTATTAACGTTATTAAAGATCCCTTATCAAATATTTAGCACTAGTGTTTAATAGATGCTTATATAAATCATATCTGAGATATAAGAGCTACAATGACATCCATTATATCACGTGTTAGCTACAGTGGTGATCAATATATAATTAGCTCGATTTTAGTGATCTTAACGCCATATTAGTTTACTATTGCGTTTTAATGGCATCATAGAACCCATTGTGCAACATAATTGTTCTTTATTCAAGTTAAAAGTTTCAATTTCCTGCTGTGTTATATAAGTTGTATAAAGTAGCTGACAAAACGTTTATGTCGTTAAGTATAAAGGCAATTGAGCTGTTTAACCTTATACAGCTTTTAAGCGTTTTATAACACAGATATACAAAAAGCAGTTATAGAGTTATGTATATACAAGTTAAATATCATTACTTAGTAATAAAAAATTGCCTGTTAACTCAATTTTGCTAGTTGGGTATTGTCAGTAAACTAATTAAACTTTGTATAAGAACTGAACTTAGCTCAATACAGGTCCTGAATGATTTGAATTTCAAGATTAAAGTTTAGTTATGTAGAAACTAGCAATTGTTAGATTTTACGCACTAAAATTTTGCATAGTCGCATCTTACGTCTTTCACTTACACATCTGAAATTCGCTAGCTTTATCCCTGTCACGCTATTAGGGTTATATAGGCCCTTAAAAACGCTATAATACTAAATCAAGCCCATTATCCCACAGGTGAATTAAAAAACCCATCCAGAAGTATACCGTTCGGCACACTAACAGCTCTTCTATTTACTGCAATATCTTACGTTGCATTGAGTAGTCTTACCGCTGCGACGTGTTCCAGGCAACTGTTGCAGAATAACTACGTTTATCTACTGCCTATTAATGTGTGGCCGCCGTTTATTGCTGTTGGTAAGTGGTTTTTAGTTATAAGGTTCGACGGGGCAATCTCGTCTTCGGGAAATTTCGACTATTCTTAATAACCCGACTAATTCTTAATTACCCTACTACTTTTTTTTTGTAAATACATACATAATTATCATACATAGGGGATCCCCACTTTTCGCATAAACATTTTTGTCATAAAATCATCTGGCAAAACACATTTGGCATAATTCGTTTTGGCATAGTGGTTTTAGCATAATTTTATTTAGGCTTAAACGTTATTTGGGCTAATTTGTTTTGGCATAATAGTCTTATGGAATAGTCGTTCAAAGCATAATTCCTTTTAGTGTAATAGTCTTTTGGCATAATTTATTGAAGTTCTTATCACGATACAAGTTTCTACGTATACCAAAGAGAAAAAGAGTAGGTTTAGGTTAGGGTAGATACTGTGATTATGCACACGCGAGCAAAGTGAGCGCTTTCCTCTCATTAACATATCATAACAGTATTAAAATTTGGGCATAACATCACATGGCATAACATACAAAAGTCATAAAAAATAGGAATATTTTTTACAAAAAATTAGAAAACTCCTAGCGTATTTACGGACACATTTGCACTTTGTTAAACGTTCCTGAGTATATTTCTTTATGCGTTTTGAATATTATGCCATTTGTTATTATGCTAAACGAGTTTATCCATATTTAGTTTATGGTATAAGAGTATTATGCAATATGAAATTATGCTAATAATGTTCTGCCAAGTGATTTTAGGAGAAAAAAGTTTATGCGAAAAGTAGGAGACCCGATACATAGATCAAGTTACTTAATTTATATAACTTATTATTTTATTATACGTAACCTCTCGACAAGGATCCCGACTCCCACTTGACCAGTTTGTTTATTATTCTAGGCATGTTGATGGCAACATTTTCGGCTGGCTTGTCCAATTTGATTGGAGCTTCGAGGGTTTTAGAAGCTTTGGCTAAAGATAACATATATGGTAAGTTTTACAATACATAATAAAGAAACATATATCAACCTAACCTATCTACCTACACGCTACCTAAAAGTAAATGTACCTACTTAGTCTATTTAAATCTACATGAACTCCTGGTTTTTCACTTTGGTAGTTTTAATTTCTTTATATTAATTTTAGTCATTAATGTTACAACTCGCGTCAGTCGATTCAAATATTTTTAATATAAACAATGTAAATCCTTTAGTGGCTGTAAGATTAATTTTATTCTTTTGTTTTTTTTTTTCAATTAATTTATTCAAGATAAACACACATTAACAAAAAATTAAATCCCGCCAAACTAGACAGTTTGATGGCAGGTACGCGCTTGATAACTTTACTTAATTTATGTGCTAATATAATAACGTAATTAGGTACTTATTTACTACGAAGTATACTTAGAGAAGCGTAATATCTAATAGTAATAATAATAGAAGTGTAATATCTAGTATTTAGAGCTGTGGATTTTGTGAAATAAATAAAAAAAAAAAAAAAACTAGAGATTATACAGGATGTTTCGAAAAACGATGATTTAAACCGAAAGGGTAATTAAGGTAAGTATAATAAGTAAGTAGTCTAAATTAAACTACTTAAATATTATACAATGTGTAACGGGTAAGCCCTTTTAATCCGAAAGGGGGTTGTTCTAGACGTCTAGGCTAACAACTTTTGTTTTACGACTTTTGGAAACTCGAAGTACTTTTCGGAAAAATTTAGGTGTAAAGTTTACTTGAAAATCAGCTGTTTCTGAGAGTTCGAGGTCATTGACCTTATGTTGTCCTTTTATTTAGTTTGATGGTTTACATTCAAAACTTCAATTATCTTAATTTTCAAAAGCAGCTGTTTTTTCAGTGAAACATAATCTCAAAATTTTCAAAAACAAGTTTGAATTTTTAAAAGTTGTTCGCCTAGACGTCTAGGACAACCCCCTTTCGGATTAAAAGGACTTACCCGTTACAAATTGTATAATATTCCATTATTTCAGGCATAATACTCCGCCCAGTAATATCCCGTTCGGGGAACCCTGTACTCGCCGTGTTCATTTCATGGGCACTAGTCCAAGTGGGCGTGGCGGCCGATTCTCTAAACGCAATAGCTCAAGTCAACTCCGTGCTGTTCATCACGAGCTATTTCGCTATCAATCTAGCTTGTCTAGGCTTGGATTTGGCGTCCGCTCCTAATTTTAGGTGAGTCTTTTTGATTTTATTTAGGGTTAGGGGGATTTAGTTAGTGTTAGGGATGCTTTAGTTTGGGTTAGGGGTGTTTTAGTTTAGGTTAGGGCTGTTTTAGTTTAGGTTAGGATTTATTGTTTGGTAAGATTTCATATTAATAAATAAATTTAAATTCAAATTCAAATTCAAAAATTCAAATTCAAATTCAATTTAGTCAGGGCTAGGAATAGTTAGTTTTAGGGATATTTCGGTTGGGTTAGTTAATTTAGTTTGTAATAGTTCATTTAGTTAATAGTGATTAAAGTAATTTAGTTAATATTTCAAAGTTATTTAGTTTGAATCAGGATCAGGGTCAATCAGTCAGATATAATCTCGTTTGTGGAACGCTGTGCTCGCTGTGTTCATTCTCTGGGCTCTAAAATGAATGAATACATAGGAAGAATTAAAATCAATTGATAGTTATTTTAGTTATTAAAGGGTTGTTAAAGTTAAAATGAAATGTAATATAGACATAATTAAGGTTTATTTTATTTCGTAATTTTTGTATTTTGCTCAAGGCTTTATACTATAAATGAAAAGATGAATAAAAAAGAACGAACAATTGATGAATGAATGATTGAATGAAGGAAGAGAATGAAGAAGAATTAAAAAAAAAGAGTTGTTCAATGAATGTTTTCCTTTAAAATATTTAGAGTAGACACTTTATTTCCCGGGTTTTATCGCGTTTTAATCAGGTTTTTTTTATTTTAAAATTATTTATAGTAAGGTTAATTTTGGTACAATTTCGAATGTGTATCTAATTTTTTTGTGCATCGTAGGCCAACATTCAAGAACTTCTCGTGGGTGACGTCCGTCCTAGGGCTGGCGGGCTGCGCGGGCACAATGTTCGCTCTCCGACCTCTACACGCCCTCGGCGCGGCACTCGCGGCCACCTGCCTCGTACTAGCGCTACACGTGGCCTCGCCCGCCGCCAGCGAGCCGCGCTGGGGCAGCCTGAGTCAGGCGCTGATATTCCACCAGGTGGGTATGTTCACTCGCTGCACACCTGCCTCGTACTAGCGCTACACGTGGCCTCGCCCGCCGCCAGCGAGCCGCGCTGGGGCAGCCTGAGTCAGGCGCTGATATTCCACCAGGTGGGTATGTTCACTCGCTGCACACCTGCCTCGTACTAGCGCTACACGTGGCCTCGCCCGCCGCCAGCGAGCCGCGCTGGGGCAGCCTGAGTCAGGCGCTGATATTCCACCAGGTGGGTATGTTCACTCGCTGCACACCTGCCTCGTACTAGCGCTACACGTGGCCTCGCCCGCCGCCAGCGAGCCGCGCTGGGGCAGCCTGAGTCAGGCGCTGATATTCCACCAGGTGGGTATGTTCACTCGCTGCACACCTGCCTCGTACTAGCGCTACACGTGGCCTCGCCCGCCGCCAGCGAGCCGCGCTGGGGCAGCCTGAGTCAGGCGCTGATATTCCACCAGGTGGGTATGTTCACTCGCTGCACACCTGCCTCGTACTAGCGCTACACGTGGCCTCGCCCGCCGCCAGCGAGCCGCGCTGGGGCAGCCTGAGTCAGGCGCTGATATTCCACCAGGTGGGTATGTTCACTCGCTGCACACCTGCCTCGTACTAGCGCTACACGTGGCCTCGCCCGCCGCCAGCGAGCCGCGCTGGGGCAGCCTGAGTCAGGCGCTGATATTCCACCAGGTGGGTATGTTCACTCGCTGCACACCTGCCTCGTACTAGCGCTACACGTGGCCTCGCCCGCCGCCAGCGAGCCGCGCTGGGGCAGCCTGAGTCAGGCGCTGATATTCCACCAGGTGGGTATGTTCACTCGCTGCACACCTGCCTCGTACTAGCGCTACACGTGGCCTCGCCCGCCGCCAGCGAGCCGCGCTGGGGCAGCCTGAGTCAGGCGCTGATATTCCACCAGGTGGGTATGTTCACTCGCTGCACACCTGCCTCGTACTAGCGCTACACGTGGCCTCGCCCGCCGCCAGCGAGCCGCGCTGGGGCAGCCTGAGTCAGGCGCTGATATTCCACCAGGTGGGTATGTTCACTCGCTGCACACCTGCCTCGTACTAGCGTATGAATGAAATAACATTTACTCATTAATTGTATTGTATATGTCATCAGGTCCGCAAATACCTGCTCCTCCTGGATCCTCGCAGAGAGCACGTCAAGTTCTGGCGTCCGCAGATGTTGCTGCTTGTAGCGTCTCCGAGACAATCCGCGCCTCTCATCGACTTCGTTAACGATCAGAAAAAGGTAATCAACACAAGAATACGCGTAAGGTTAAATAGGGTAATTGCGGATTTGAAGAAATGCGACGAACATCGACTCACCGGAAATTAACAATAATTGTTATATTGTTTTTGATATTTATAAACCGATTGAGATGAAACTTGGAATATAGGAAGCTGGATACCGGGAATAACACAGGCTACTTCTTATCCCAAAATTCCATCGGGACGGGACTTACGCGGATGAAACCGCAGGGCGCAGCTAGTATAAAATAAGGGATATTTTTTGTCGTCTACCCATCATGTGGGGTGTCGTTAGATAGCTGTTTTGACATCACTGTTGGATTTAAAAGAAAATGTTCATTGCACGCATTGTTTTTCAGGGTGGTCTGTTCGTTATTGGCCACGTCAGAATCGGTCAGTTGGACGGTACTGGAGACCCTTTAGCTCCGGAACAGGCGTACTGGTTGAAGCTCATTGATCATCTGAAGGTAAGAACATGCTTGTAACTTGAGTAAAACATAATGGTGACTATTCTGATGTCACCAAATCCTAAAATTTATCTAAATTCGACCTAAAAATTCCAAAAATTAACTCCCTTGTTTATAAAATATTATTTGCACATGACTAAGTTATGTGACTTTTGTCTCTGTCTGTCAACTTTGAAACTTCGTGTGACAGTAAAAGACAAACGATGCATCGTTATGCAGCGCATTAATTAATTAGCGTTTATAAATAAGGGGGTTAGTTTAGAACAGTATTCCTATTCTCTTGGTGCCATCCTAAATGTTATATTGACAGGTCTAAATTCCTATAATCGGTTAAATGACTTTCGATGTCATTGGAATCAATTTCTAAAACCAAAAAGAAGGAGTAATTTATTTCGTGTTCCTTCTTTTGTTTTTCAATGTTTGTTTTATTAGATTACTGCCGACGTCAGAAATAAATGAAAAAATGTATAATTTGGCTACTGTGATTAGTTATAATGTAATTGAATTTGTCGTCAAGGATATCTAGTGACGTGAAACGTGAAAAAATCATAGAATTATAGCGAGTGACAGAATTGAACAATAACTCAATTATCATGCATGACTAAACGTATACTTCAAAATAAAATAACTTTCCACACAAGGGATAAAATAAGCAGTTTTCCACCCGGCTATTTTCCCACGAAAATTAAACTTTACGAACAGGAGAGAAAAAGTAATGTGTTGTTAACTATTATTGATGTAAAATGTAATCAAATCTTGTGACAAAATTAATGAAAGAGCTGGACTGATTCTAGAACCACTAACCAGCATGCAAGAAGGACCCAACTTAATTAGGTCTAATAGCGGAAAATAAGCCTGTAAACAATTATTTCTGTCCTAGGGATGAAATAAGCATTTTTCCACCCGACTATCTGCCTTTGGTAATTTAACTTTACTAACCGGAGAGATGAAAAGTAATATGTTGTGTCAGGTGAAAGCGTTCGTCGAGCTGTCATTAGCGGAGTCAGTGCGAAGCGGAGCGGCGCAGTTGGCGAGACTTGCTGGACTGGGCGCTATGAAACCGGATACTGTCATCCTTGGGTTCCGGGACTCTGCAGCCCCGAGGGACTTGTTCAGAGAGTTAGTGTCTAAATAGATCTATCTATACTTAAAGAAATGTATTCCAAAAAATTTCGCACCGGACAGGACTTGAACGCCTGCATCTCCGGGGATCCGTCCCAACGCCTTTTTCCAATCCAATTCCAATGCTTCCGTGGTCATCCAAGTGTAGGAAACACTTTAAAATATATCAAAAATAGATCTATCTAATGAAACACTTTATTTACCGGGTTCAATCGCGTTTTATTCATGATTTTTAAACAAACCTAGTTTTCGCCAACTTTACAGTTGGCTTTTTCAAGGTTGACAATATATAAACAGGTCTACATTAATTAAATTTCACAGTCTTACATCAAAACGACAAAACCAAACATCGGCCTTAGCCGATGAAAAAAAAAGTTGGGGCTTCATATTAACTAAAACTTTTTGCCTTACCCTTCCGTCGACATAAAAATTCAAGAAAAATAGCCCAGTTTTTTTTTATGTGTTAAGTCTAGGTGGCCAGTTCGAAATGGCCTTATGCTACCAAAACCTTAGTTCCAAATTTAAATTACTTTATGCCCTAGGGTTATAATGAGACTTTATGCACCTAGGGAATAAAGACCGACTTAGTTTCAAATTTAAGTAATTTAAATTTGAAACTAGGGTTCTGGTAGAGTTTTGGCGGGAATGCGTTGAGGAGAAGTGTTGCTAAATTTTCATTTTTGTGAAAGTTAGTTCAAGTGCGTGTAAATTGTTTATTTTTTGGGGGCATATTAATCAATTTAGTTTCGTAAAGGTGTACAAGTGAAAATAAAAGTGAAAATCGGTGCAAAACATGGACTTTAGCTTAGTGTTCTCTCCAAAGCTCCGTAAACTACTTACTACTTATATTTATTTTTCTTTTTACAATGATTCCCTCGACTTGACTTTAACTGTGACGACTTGACTGTTTCGTTCGATGCAAATAACCTGCAAATATTGATAATACTTGACACTGGTAAATGTCCGAAAGGAAAAGCCATTTTAAAGAAGAAGAAGAAGGGTTCTGGTAGCATACGGCCATTTTCAACTGGCCACCTAGACAAAATGCATAAAAAAATAAAAACAGCTATTTTTCTTCTATTTTATTTCGACGGAAGGGTAAGGCAAAAAGTTTTAGTTAATATAAAGCTCCAACTTTTTTTTTCATTAGCTAAGGCCGATGTGTGGTTTCGTCATTTTAATGTAACATTGTTAAATTTAATTAATACAACTATAAATGTATACTATATAGTATATAGTATGAAATATATTTATAAGCTGTAAATATATTTCATGCACGTTGCATTAATCTATTGTTTTGTTGTTAGTTATACTTAAATGCTTATTTTTGTAGACCTTTTATTGTCTCGCATTAGATGTGTAAAGTAGAGTATTCACCTCGGTACTAAAGCCTGTCTTTATCTTGGGCGCTTGAACCCCACGCTTCGCTCAAGACTCTAGGTGCATAACTCCTTCGCTTCGCTCAGGAGTTAAGTTTTTAACGCCCTCGCTATGTTCGGGAGTTAACTCGTCTAGAGTCCATAGTACGCTTTGGATTCAATATGACGCCCGCTATATAAGACAGGGCTTTAGTACCTCGGTGCATAAACTACTATTAGTATGCTTAATCGCGAAAACCATAGAAGAAATTATTTGTTTGTGTTTTAACTTCCAGGTCCTCATCCCCCTACAAAACTGATACGTTCGACCTCGAAACGGGCGAGAGTATATTCCCAATACGTCGCAACGCTGCCGGACTGTCTGCGAGACAGTACGCGCGTATCGTGAGCGACGTGTTGAGCGTCAACAAGAATGTCTGTCTGTGTCGACACTTCCACCACTTGGATATGAAGGATAGGTGAGTTTTAGTTAGTTATAAATAATATTGCACGATATTACATACAACGCATTGTAGCCCCAAACTTGTGCTATGGGTACTAGACAACGGATATACTACATATTGTACTTTTTTTTTGTAAATACATACATATTATGCATAGAAAGACACCCAGACCAGATACAAATATTTATTCTTGAGCATAAATAAATTAATCCTGTGACGAACACACAGCGCCATCTAGCCCCATGGTAAGCTGCTAAGCTTGTGTTACGGTGACTAGACAACGGATATACTACTTATATTTATTTTTCTTTTTTAAATACATACATATTATACATAGAAAGACACCCAGACCAGATACAAATATTAATTTTTAAGCATAAATATTTGCACCCGGCGGGAATCGTAGCCGCAACCTTCTGCATTGCAGCCGAGCGTTCGCCCGACGCGCCACAGAGGTCGTCAAACATAAGGCAAAGCCAACGAAGTGAGAACAATTTTTTATTTTAACAAAATACAATGCTTCATTACAGTAGAGCAACATCCGTCCGCTACATCGACGTGTGGCTAGTCGACCTACTAAACCCGTCCAGTTCCGACCCGTTCACAGTGTGTGGTCTGTTCGCGCTGCAGTTGGCTGCAGTCGTGCGGTCGGCGCGCGGTTGGCGGCATCACCGACTGCGGCTCTTTGCAGTTCCCATCGTACCGAACTGCACTGATATACATGGTAAGTTGAAGATTCTACGCTAAATGTAACTTAATAATGAGTTAAAAACGAATCAAGAAATCTAGTAAATATAAAGCAGAGTAATAGTAAATAAGAATTACTAAACATTTTGCTACATATCAGTAAAGATTGAGTAAAATATCACTAATTATTGAGCAAAATATGATGAAGTATTGGGCAAAATATCACTAAACTAGCTGCTGCCCGCGTCTCCTTCGTCTGCGTAGAAATACTACATAACTGATTTTGTTTTTCGCTAAGCTAAATGCTAAATATCCCTAAACTCGAAGACAAATATCACTAATTGACCGAACGAGCGAAGCGAGTGAGGTCCAGTGTAGACGGGCCTGGCGCTTGTATCTTTGTATGTTTGTTCGACGATAACTTGAGTATCGTAGCTCCGATCTTCATGAATTTTGGTATGCGCGTAGTTTAGGTCAATAGAATTTATGAGTTCGAAGATGAGCCGGATCGGTTGGGGGGTTGGGGAGATAGGGGGGCGTGAGGTCTCAGTTCGGGGCGAACTACTAATAATCACAATGTTCCAGAAGCAGGTCGTACAGTGCGAGTGGGAGAGACTACGATCGACTCGCTCGCGTCTCACCGACCGCTCGACGAACGGTTGAAGGATTTGCTCAAACTGCTGCGGATCAACGCTACTGCTCACATTGTAAGTATACTTAACCTAACCTAACCTATACAGATATCAAAATCTTTTCATCTCTCCTGTTCGTAAAGTTTAATTTTTATGTCTGTATGTATGTATGTGACTTTGTTACTATTGAACGCAAATACTACAGAACCGATTGCAATGAAACTTGGAATATAGGTAGCTGGATACCGGGAATAAACACATATGCTACTTTTTATTTCGTTATTCCTGCGGGAACGGGACTTACGCGGGTGAAACTATATCATTTTTGATGTTTGCAGGTATCAGATTGGCCGATGTTCGAAGAGAACCGCCGATGGTCATCAGATGACGACACGACCGTCTACCAGAGAGTTCCGCTTAGTTATTTACAGACGTGAGTATTCATTCATCAAAAATAAGCAACGCAAAGACACTCCAAAATGCTTTCCTAAAATTTCCACCCGACAGGGCTTGAACCTGCATATTTGGGGAGTCTGGCCCCAACGCCTCATCCATTTTGGCCACAGGTGCTCGTCAACTAGACTTCACTTCTTATCGGTTGTGAACCGATTAGGCCATTAGGAAATTAGCCATTGTCGTTTTATTAATATACTAGCTGCGCCCCGCGGTTTCACCCACGCAAGTCGCGATCTCGCGTTGTTCTTACACTTACCTACCGCAATGCAAAAATTCAAACTTAAACGGACGACCAGGGAAGTATTGATGATGCCAGGCGCAGTAGCGCCTGGCTTTAACAGTACTTCAATGGGCGACCGTTTAAGTGTGGATTTTTGCACTGCAGTAGGTAGGTGAAGTAAGGCAAAATTTGTATGTCAGTAAGTGATGATAACGATGGAGGACGATCAATTACGATGAATGACGATGAATGACGATAAATGACGATGGATGCCGATGGTTCAAAAACAACGAAATTAAGCAATTTTTATTATCCGGACTTGATATCCGGATAAAAAGTAGCCTATATGTTAATCGAAGTCTTAAGCTATCTGCATACCAAATTTCATTTAAATCGGCCCAGCCGTTTCCGAGATTAGCGCGCACAGACAAACAGACAAACGGACAATAAGTTGAACACGGAAATGGAGTCTGTTACGTTAGTACATACCCCTAAAAATAGTTTTTTCAAAATATATTTCTAAAACAGACACCGCTAAGTTACGATTTTATTATAAGTATAGAAGATTGTAATGTTTCTGTATATATTCTAGTGTGAATAACATAATAAAGCGTACATCGAGTGACGACACGGCGGTGACATTCGTGCAGCTCCCGCCACCGCCGCCGCAGGAGAAGGAAGAAAGCGCGGACGAAGCCGTGTGCGAACACTATCTCAAAGTGAGTCTATTTGTTCCATCATACTAATTGAGCGAAGTGTGTGAGTCAGGTCCAGTGTAGACGGGCCTGGCGCTTGTATCTTTGTAACTTTGTATCTTTGTACCTTTGTATGTTTGTTCGACGATAACTTGAGTATCGTAGCTCCGATCTTCATGAATTTTGGTATGCGTGTAGTTTAGGTCAATAGAATTTATGAGTTCGAAGATGAGCCGGATCGGTAGGGGGGTTGTGGAGATAGGGGGTCGTGAGGTCTCAGTTCGGGGCGAACTCCTAGTTTTATAAAGCTGAAAGTTTGTCAGTATGTGTGTATGTGTGTTTGGAACTCTCTACGTAAAAACTACTGAACCGATTGCGATGAAACTTGAAATATTGGTAGTTATAAATGCTTATTTTTGTAGACCTTTTATTGTCTAGCAGTAGATGTGTAAAGTAGAGTATTCACCTCGGTACTAAAGCCTGTCTTTATCTTGGGCGCTTGAATCCCACGCTTCGCTCAAGACTCTAGGTACATAACTCCATAGCTACATAGGCTACTTTTTATCCCGATAATCCCGCGGGAACGGGACTTACGCGGGTGAAACCGCGGGGCGCAACTAGTAGTATATATTTTTTGTCGGCTTCTGATGCACAGTGGGTGAAGCCCGGACGCGAAAGGTTGCGGGTTCAATTCCCGCCGGGAATAATATTTCTACTGACCATAAATGTTTGTTTCTGGTTCTGGGTTATGTATGAAATGTGTACTTACAAAGAAACATATTTATACAATTAAACATAAAATTACAAAATCAAAATCAAATTACAATAGATACACAACAATTACTTACAAAAAAAAAACTACAATATGTAGTATATCCGTTGTCTAGTACCCATAGTACAAGCCTAGTGCTTAGTTTGCGGCGTGATAGCGCTGTGTGCAATGTCGGGCATTATTTATTTATTATTTATTTCTGTATATTTCCAGGTATTGGATGAATTCACAAAGGATCTCTCACCGACAATTTTAGTTCGCGGACTCAAATCTGTTACCTCAACTTCCCTATAGATATAATAAACTTTACTTTAAAAAATTACTCCCTTACTTATAAAATATTATTTACACATAACTAAGTTATGTGACGTTTGTCTCTGTCTGTCAACTTTTAAACTTCATGTGACAGTAAAAGACAAACGATGCATAGTTATGCAGCGCTTTAATTAGCGTTTATAAGTAAGGGGGTTAGTGTAAAAAACTTTTATACAGTTTTCTTTTAAGGTGCCATACTTATGATATTGGCTGCAGGGATCTCGATATTTCTCAGTAATTACAAAACATTCGGAAATACTATTTTGGTATTTTATTTTTCATTCTCTTATCTTCATTTTGGTAGTTTTCTTTACACGATTGGTTAACTTTTATAACAGATTTTTCTTTTATCTAAAACAACTCGTTTTAAACCGAAATTTTCTTTTTACAGCTAAACGTGACGTTTTTAAACCTCTATTTTTTTCTGTATTAAACTGTAATAACATACACTTGAAATTGGTAGAACAGTTTCACAAAATTAGCAATAGTTTTCTTGTTATTAGGAATTGTTTGATTTTACTCACTAAAATATTGCATAGTCGCATCTTACGTCCTTCTTTTACACATTTGAAATTTGCTAGCTCTATCCCTGTCATGTCATTAGGTGAGTATGGGGCCTTAACTTGAAATAACTAAGTATTTCAAAATTATATTATTTTACTTTTATTGTTAAGGGTCGGCCGCATACTTCGGAATTCCGTTCGGATTTTTTTAGTTCGGAATTCCGGTGTGATCGATCTTATTAAAAGTGGACCAATATTTTTATTACTGAGGGGAATTTTTCCTGTAATAAAATTGACCGAAATTTCATTTTAACGTTATTGCAAATTTTGTTTTCACATCGTTTTTAAACTTATTAGAAAATTTTACTTATCGCAAATGTCAAACAATATATTTTATGACAATAGCGACATTTTAAATTAATGATTGGAATGCAATGCAAAGCAATGATATTGAAGTGTAATTGTGGATAATTTTAATAAGCGAATAGGCCATTGGTTTGCATTACGTTCCGAAGTGAAAATTTTATTTAGCAATGCTTTTTGAGCACACTTTTATGACTTGTGATCAATATACAACGATTTAACATTGCAAATTCACCCTTGTCTTTTTAGTATTAAAGCGCTGGTCGCCCATATTTTTTATCTTTTATAAGAGTGAATTTGCAAGCAGTAGAACAGAAGTTGATCGCCTAGACCCCGGAAACAACCCAATTTCGGCATAAATTTACGTCTTCGGAAAATATTGTATGTATGCACAAGTCGCATGAAGCCATATTCTGTAAAATTTGACGCTGGCTGTTCCATGTTAGCCATAATAAAGTCCCATCCCTATAAAAAAGCATTCTTTAATATTCCTTCAAAAAAAATGTTTCTATTTGTGTTAGACTTTGACAAATTGAGCAAATGTAGTTAAATTATGTAAATGTAATATAATTTATGTTTTACAATGTACGCCATTTTTATAACTAACATGACATAGCTAATCATATCTGATCTGATATCAGCATATCTGATTTTTAAATACAATGTTGAAGATCTGAATGTGGTTCCCGACTTTCGGTTCTAACAGTACTAAGTTTCATCGAAATCGCTTCAGTATAGTTTTAAAGCTTACTTATTAAAAACAAATAATTTATCTTTATACATAATGCAAGTAGGTAATTAAAATTTAATTATTTGTAATAATTTAACGTAGTAAATAAGTATAGCAAAATTTTGAAGTTTACTGAGCTTATTAATATTAAATAGTTTAATAAAACTGCTCTGAAATTATAATTAGATAAATTATTAATTATTATAGAAGTAGCTACGCCCCGCGATCTGACCCGTGTAAATCCAGCTATCTACATAGCAATTGTCATCGGAATCGGTTCAGTAATTTTTACGTGACAATCATACTCGTCTATTTACTTACACACAAACTTTCACAATTGTAAATTATTAAGATTTATTTTTCGATGTGTTTCGTTATTTGCGGAATTTCGTTCGGAATATTCCGTCCGGAATTCCGTTATTCCGTAAGTGTATACAGGCCTAATTTTTGTTATATGTAATACTAATTTATAAAATTTAATTAGACTTAGTGATGGGGCTTCAGTGACTTTTTCAGACTCAAGTCACTAACTTTTAAAATACAAGTAACTCAAGTTACTCAAAACTCGAGGAAGTTGCAAAACCTTCCTCGAGTTCCGAGTGATTTCCCTTTGAATCGAGTGTACATTTCACACAAAGTTACTCGAGTGTACCTTTCACACAAAGTTACTCGAGTGAAAAGTACACTCGAATCAAACGAAAATCACTCGGAACTCGAGGAAGTTTTTGCAACTCGAGTCACTTGTTTCTAAAATATAAGTACTAAAATACAAATCTTGAAGATAAGTCTTGCAGTCCTTTTTACGGCATTTTTCCAGAAAAATGTGCCCACAGGCGTTTTTATCCATGTAAATTTTTACCCACGGAGGTTTTTTCTATTTAAACTCGAGTGAACATAGATCAATCGAATGTGTCAAGTTGGCTCGGATAATGAGTTGACTTCGAGTCACTCATAAATCGTGTCAAGACTTTTTTCACTCGAGTACGAGTTGAACAAAACTTACTTGAGTCACTCGAATAAATCCCATCACTAATCAAACTCTATTTAATTTTGAATTAAGATATTGAAGTATTATAGTTTGTAAGAATATAATTATAAAATCTATGTATATTTTAAGACACCAAATATATTTTTCTACTTGCACTTACTCTTATGATAATTATTATTAGATAATTAAGTATGTATGTTTTAGTAATCTTTAGTTTTAGTTTAATTCACTTTTTTTATTCACTAGCTGCGCCTCGCCGCTTTACCCGCGTTGGTACAAATACCGTGGGATTGGATGAGCAGAATAAAATGAGCGTATTTGCCTACTTTCTCCTTACTACATAAGTGCAGATGTGGTCTGACATATGGCACGCTCAAATAGACACTAGTGATTTATTAGCCACGAATTTTATAGTTTTTTTTTACATGAAAAAAAATTTTTTTTTATAGAAAATGCTTTCTTTGACGGTAATTCGCAAAGAGTCCGGTAGATGTCGCAACGTGTCTCAATAAAAAGCATGAAAAAATGCAAAAAAAAACATTCCTTAATTTCATCCCGAACGGATAGAAAAGGTTTCAGATTGAATTCCTGTCGGGAGCAGTGTTTTGGATAGCATTTTTTTATTAAAAAATATTTTTTTCGATTTCAAATTATTATTATACTACTTCGAATTGACCATAGTTTAAGTAACAAATGTTAATTAAATTGTGATACTTATTAATAAATTAGTAATTTATATGCAAACAATTGTTTTTCTTTTAACATTTACCTACTGTGTAGGAAAACATTCGGCTGTGATCAGTGATGTGTCATATAAAACAAATACTATTAGATTAGATGCGCCTCCTTTGATTTTTAATGGCTACAAGAAGGGTATATTTTCCTGAGTTTGAAGAAAGAGCGAGTTGTAACTTATGTCATTTTAATAAAGAGGGAAAGAGATAGCCGTAGAATTGAAATGTTATGTGCTATTTTAAATAGCACATAAAAACTATTTAGTCAGTCTATTTAGTTGGATATAGTGATTCTATAGTTACATTTAATATTATAAACGCGAAAGTTTGTATATGTATGTCTGTGTGTGACTATGTTACTGTTTTACGCAAAAACTACTGAATAAATTGCGAGGAATATCGGTAGCTGGAGACCTGCAATAAAACATAGGCTACTTTTTGTTTCGGCATTCCCGCAAGAACAGGAATAACGCAGGTGAAACCGCTGGGTGTAGCCAGTATTAATATGATACTTTGTACGAGTTATATGTACATAATGTTCGGCTATTTCATAAATAAATGGTTAAGCAACGCGTGATGTGACTTTCGTGATGGGTCGAAGTGAACGGCTAAACCGATTTAAATGAAATTTGGTACAGGGTTAGTTTAGGGAGAGAAATAAGATATTAAATAATAATACAGGTTAAGCAACGCTTGGAATGAAATACGTGATGGGTCAAAATGAACGGCTAAACCGATTTGAATGAAATTTGGTAGAGGGTTAGTTTAGGGGTAGGAATAAGATAAAGGTTACTTAAAATGATTGTACAGGTTAAGCAAACGCTTGGTAGGACATAAGTGATGGATCAAAAAGAACGGCTAAACTGATTTGAATGAAATTTGGTACAGAGTTAGTTTAAGAGTAGGAATAGGATGTAGAGTACTTTAAATAATCGTACGGTTTAAGCAACCTACGTGATGGGTCAAACTAAATTCGATTGGGATGAAATTTGAATAGGGTCAAATATCTTAAAGTGATACCAAAGTCAGAGAAATGGAGAGGGGGGGAGGAAAATGAAGGTCCAAGATTAGGGTAAGCGTGGGAACAAGTTGCGCAAGGGTGGGGGGCAAGTGGGGGCATAGATAGGAGCAAGTTGGGTAAGAGTATCTATGTCTTTCTATGTCTAATATGTGTGTATTTACAAAAAAGTATAATATATAGTATATCCGTTGTCTAGTATACATAGTACGAGGCTATTGCTTAGTTTGGGGCTAGATTGCGCTGTATAATGTCGTGCAATATTTATTTATTTATTTACGCGGGTGAAACCGTGGGACACAGCTAGTACCTTTATACAAACATGCACTAAGAAATATAGGTTAAATAAGAATTATGTAAAATGTTTTTAGAGAACAATAACAATAAAAAAACAAACAATATACAAATCGAAACGAGAACCTCCTTTTTTTTTTTGAAGTCGGTTTATATTATTTCTTAACGGTTGTGAACCGATTATGGCCATTAGGAAATTAGCCAGCGTCAAGTATTATTAATATTTATGAAAGTTATTTGCATCGAAACAGTCAAGTCGTCATAGTTAAAGTCAAGTCTAGGGAATCATTTGTAAACACGGCGGCCATTTATTTACAAAGATTATACACGGAGCTTTGGAGACAACACTAAGTCAATGTTTTGCATCAATTTTCACTTTTATTTACACTTGTCAACCTTCACGAAGGAGTCTTGGCGGGAACTCCTTGAGGAGATGTGGTGCTAAATTTTCATTTTTGTGAAACCTAGTTCATATGCGTGCAAATTGTTTAATTTCGGGGGCATATTAATCAATTTAGTTTCGTGAAGGTGTACAAGTGGAATGAAAGTGAAAATCGGTGCAAAACATTGACTTAGTGTTGTCTCCAAGGCTCCGTGAAGATTGTTTGTAAATGGCCGCCGCGTTTACAAATGATTCCCTAGACTTGACTTTAACTATGACGACTTGACTGTTTCGATGCAAATAACTTGCATAATGTATTAATAATACTTGACACTGGCTAATTTCCTAATGGCCATAATCGGTTCACAACCGATAAGAAATAATAATAAACCTTCACGAAACTAAATTGATTAATATGCCCCCGAAATTAAACAATTTGCACGCATTTGAACTAGGTTTCACAAAAATGAAAATTTAGCACCACATCTGCTCAACGAGTTCCCGCCAAAACTCCTAAGTCGGTTAAAAATGTTCAATTGTTAAGTAAGTATGAGGAGAATGGGCACGTTCTGAAACCGGTGACAAAGATAATTGGATCGTATCAAGCCACTCGACCCCGTTCTACTCTTTGTTAACTTGTAGAGGAAGCTTTTATCTATTGACGAATTCGGAACCTCTTGTTATTTTTTGTTCACAAAGTTAAATGTTAATACGCGAAATATATCTCGTATGTACTAGCTGCGCAGAATGGACGATTAGATGTAATGATTAGCTAATCTACGGACAACACAAAATAACTGTCGGCAAAGTAAGTACTTATGGGCAGTTTTGGCGGGAACGCGGTGAGGAGATGTGTTGCTAAATTTTCATTTTCGTGAAACCTAGTTCAAATGCGTGTAAATTGTTTAATTTCGGTTTCGTGAAGGTGTACAAGTGTAATGAAAGTAAAAATCTGTGCAAAACATGGACTTTAGCGTTGTCTCGAAAGCTCGCGTGAACCATCATTGTAAAGAGCCGCGATTTACAATGTCTTCCTTGACTTGACTTTTACTACGACGACTTGACTGTAATGATGCAAATTGCAAATAACATGCAAAAATTAATAACACTTTGACACTGGCTACTTTCCAAATGGCCATAATCGGTTCACAACCGATAAAAAATAATAAGTAGGTAGGTACCTTTGTTAGTGGCAGATGGTGGTTGGTATAGATACCTACCTACATATACCTACCTATAATGATACCAATAAGTATACGTGAGTAGGAATTGTAATATCTTAATTATGCATGACGCATGGTTACTACGTAGTTCAATCGATTGGTAGATCATAGGTAGTAAGTAGACGTTCAATAAATTAGGGATGGTTCCCGAAATCAAACCAGTTTGAGCTTCTTAGGAAGGTACTAGCTAGCTTCGCGGTTTGACTCCCTGCTTTGTAATAATTTCTATGTATGATATGTATGTATTTACAAAAAAAATAGTATATTATGTAGTATATCCGTTGTCTAGTACTCTTAGTACAAGCCTAGTGCTTAGTTTGGGGCTAGATTGCGCTGTGTGTAATCTCGTGCAGTATTTATTATTTATTATATATTTATGAAATTAGGAACGAGCAGTAAAACGTTGTCAAATCTATTTGCATTTATACTTATAAACGCTAATTAATGCGCTGCATAAGTACGCATCGTTTGTCTTTTACTGTCACATGAAGTTTCAAAGTTGACAGACAGAGACAAACGTCACATAACTTAATACTATACTATTAACGTAATAGTCTTTATTGTGTAAATAATATTTTTTAAGTAAGGGAGATAATCTAAACTTATAATAAAGGAAGAGAGGACGAAAAGTCTGTACTTAATAAATTAAAAAACAAGTTGTCTAGAGGACTTAGGAAAAGTAGCAGAACAAAATTATATAATTTTTAAAATTCATGTCTGTCTGTCTGTTTATCTGTTTCTCTGTCTGTTCCTTATGCAATCAAAAACTCCTAATCCGGTTGAAATCTGGTTTTCAATAGTAGTCTTTCTAAACGGATTCCACGGGCTCCACAACCGCGCTCCCTGGGGCCTGCACGTATGGAGGCAGGCTGTGTCATTTATATTTTTTATAGCTACCTATATAAAAATATCTAACTCCTGATTGATGGTTGACTTTACATTAAACGCAGATTATCCGCTGGTCCTAGAAACATGAAAATATCCACTAAGAAAAGACTTACGTGGGTAAAACCGTGGGGCGCATCAGTATGCAAGTACAATTTATCCCCATAAATAGGTCATGGTAGTATTAAGTCGTAGCATCTTCATAAATGATCTCGTAACCGGTACGTATTGTTGGCACGTGACCTGCGTACGAAGCCGCGTGCGTGAGTATGTGTGACCCGTAAATATGGGACTAAGCTTAGACCTTGAGTTGTTTTAGATAATAACTAATTGGCCTATACATTTGATTTTAGATGATTTATACAACGCAAGCAACTTTTAATCCATGCTATTTATGGCGCTGTAGTGCCCGGGACGTTGTTAGGTGGAGTAGGCTTGCCCAGCACCTATACCACCCTCCCAGCCTAGTCAGCCATGCCCAGAGGAAAGAACTGGTCAATACGTCTGGAGCTAACTAAGCCGTGGGTTTCCTTACGATGTTTTCCTTCACCGTATGAGCGATGTTATTAACGCACATAACTTTTCCGCAAGGAAAAATACATTGGTGCGCGGTAAGCCGGGATTCGAAACCACGACCTAAGGAATGAAACTCGAGGCATCTACCACTAGACCAACACCGCTCAGATGTCGTTTAGATGGAACTCTGATAAACGCATGAAGTCGTATTGCAGCTGTTTCTTCCGCTCCGTATCTGAAAGTCTATGAAAGGAAAATTACTTAGTTTGCAGAACGTCGGCATTCAGTGTAACATAAAACTTCTTTTATTGTCGAGACGATACTGTACTGCGAACAGTAGAGTATTCACCTCGGTGATCTCGGCGCTTGAATCCCACGCTTCACTCAGGACTCTAGGTACCTGTACCTCAATTGTTTCGGAAAAATAAACGCAAGTAATGGTTTAATGTCATAGAAAAAAAAAAATGTCTAGAGAACCAAAATTCACTCTTAGGCTCCGGCTAAAATCTATAGTGCGTACGTACTTTGACTTTGCTCAGATTGAGCTTAGCAAAAACTCAGCATAAACTTTGAATTGGAATTTATAGTCGAAATTCATTTTCAATATTCGAATAAAATTAAACGCATTTCATAAGTAGTCATAACAGATGAGCAAAGTTTAGGTCATTATTTCTTGATTGGTTTACATTATTAATTTGAAAAACTTCGACTTTGCTAAGCAAAAACTTTGGATAGTTGCGAAGATCACTTTATAAATAACCAAAAAATTGTCTTAAGTCAAAGTTTTTGCTTAGCAAAGTCAAAGTAAGGACTATAGATTTCAGCTTTACATTTGTATGAACAAAGGAGGCTGAGAGCTCTTTCTGTATTGGTTTTGAAAAATCTGTGGGTCTGAAATATTAAATAATAGATAGTAATTGTTATGTTATCGTTGTAGAACGATGGTTGACGTATTTTTATGGGTTATCTTGGTAACTTACTGAAGGTAACGTACCGATTTCCATGCTATTCCACTAACCTTTTTACCTCAAAGAAGTTTCAAAGTTCTAGAAGTCTAGACGAACAACATTATTTTGTTCTACTCTTTTGAAAATGCAAAATCGCCGCGTTGTCGTTCAGCCAAAAAAAAAACAAAAAATTTCTTCTATGGTTTTCGCGATTTTGCATAATAAAACACTTTATTTATCCGGTCTAAGCTCGGTTCAAATAATGAATAAAAACGCGATAAAACCGGATAAATAAAGTGTTTTAGAAAACAAAAAATCAAAAAAAAACTTTTTTCAAACATTTTGTTTTTCAATTATCTGGGGCTTTGAAAAGTAGTCGGGGTATTTTTATTTAATAATTACTAATTTTTTGAACGAGAAAAGGACGACAAAACATCGACAAACAATCATGGTAGCGTGGAATATTTGCAACCTATGTAGGTTACTGTAACTACACAAAATATTATAAAAGTACAAAAGTACAAAAAGGAGAATATATCTGGAATCAACGCTCACAGAACAAAGCAGTATTATAATTACAAACAAACAAACAAACGCAACTACCTACTTCGTTGCAAGGTCGGTTTAATCAACAAGGATACTGCTAATATTATTAACTAGCAGAGTCCGGCGGTTTCACCCGCGTAAATTCCTATCCCGTGGGAATATCTGATTAAAAAAGTATGTGCTATGCCTTGACCTAAAGTTCCGTCTGATTATGTTTTATGGACCAGCCTTTTATGAGTCAAAGCGTAGCAGCAAAAAGAGTTACTTTCAGATTACTTGCCCGTACCACACCTCACTTGCCCCCATCCTTGCCCCGTTTGTCCCAACCTTTGAACCATGTACTTGCCTCCAACGTTGCCCCATTTGCCCCCACTCTTGCGCCACTTGCTCCCCACCCTGGCCCCACTTGCCTCCACTCATGCACCATTTGCCTTACTTGCCCTCACCCTTGCCCTACTTGCCCCCGCCATTGCCTTACTTGCCCCGACCATTGCTTTCTTGCGCCACTCCCCCATACTGACCCTTCATTTTCCTTCGCCTTTCTCTCTCCATTTCTCTGACTTTTGTATCACTTTAAGGTATTTGGCCCTACTCAAACTTCATATCAATCGAACTTAGTTTGACCCATCACGTAGGTCATACCAAACGTTACTTAACCCATACGATTATTTGGGTTAGGAGGAAAATCATCCACCTCGAAACTGAGACCCTTTCAAATTCAACCCCTTAACTAACGCTGTGCTAAATTTCATTCAAATCAGTTCAGCCGTTATTTTTGACCCATTACATATTTATGTCTTATCAAACGTTGTGTAACCCGCACGATCATTTAAAGTACCCCATAATATAATTATGTATTATTTCTACCCCTTAACTAACCCTGTACCAAAATTTTATTCCAATCGGGATAGCCGTTCTTGCATTATTAAATAGTATAACTTACACGACATGCTTACTGTAAGTTGTAACATTGATGATGTTGTTTCCGATTAACTTTATGATTTATTTTAAAGTCTTTTCTACATTTGGATGACTAAACAGTGCAAAATGAATCAAAAAGCAAAGTTTCGCTCAAGCTTTTGAAGTCATAGTAAATACGTGCAAGTATTTAGCAACCAGTTTTGGACAGTTTTAATGAAAAAACAATGTGTTACATTATTAGAACATTTTAGTTTTAAAATACGTGCCCTGAAAATTGGTAAATGTGTAAAAAATAATGAAAAAGTCATAAAATTGATGACCAAACCACATGCTCGGTCTGAATCATGGGTATATGGAATAATCTATCAATTTAATAGTAAATCGAATGATGGATGCTCTGAAATCGGATAGTGTACCGACAGACCAACAAACTGCTCTTTGTTTACGATATACGTCATTGTACTCAGGGGTGGGCAACTGTTTACTCGAAGGTAACTTTTTGTATTGATTTTTTGTATTTTGATTTCTTATTCAGAAAGTTGCAGAAACGATTTCATACTGAAATAAGTTTATGTTGACTATAAATATTTGTAAACTTTTTAAACTAACACGATTGGAACTCATATTTACAAATTTTCCCGGGTCTTAATCGCGTGAAATTCAACTTATTAAATTTTCCTTACCTCGATGTACAATGATCTTGGTCTCGAGGGGACTCACTGTATGAATATTTGTTTCTTGTTTTTAGTGTTTCTATAATATGTAAAATCATATTAATTGTAAGTCAAAAAGCCCATATAACAAGCTTAGTTGCTTAGTTGGAGTCTAGAAGGCGTTGTGTGATATGTTTTTTATTACTAAGATAATAAAGAGGAAAAATTCATTCAAGTTATCTCAAACATCTTACTTATATTATAAACGCGAAAGTTTGTATGTTTGTATGTGACTTTGTTACTCAATCACGCAAAAACTACTGAACCGATTGCAAAGAAACTTGGTATATAGGTAGCTGGAAACCTGGAATAACACTTTTATTCGCGGGAACGGGACTTACGCGGGTGAAACCGCGGGGCGCAGCTAGTATTCCATACATCTTTTACTGGTAATAAATAAAAAAAGTCGCTGAAGTCCTGACATATTGTTGCGTCTATCATAACCATGAAATGATATTCGCTGCAGCTGTAAATGAAGTCGATTAATAACGCTAAAAAGGTCTTAAAATCATCATTAGTTTGATGTACCGTTATTTCAGTGATTTGTTTCGACTGTCTTCCTTATTTATACTAATATTATAAAGCTGAAGAGTTTGTTTGTTTGGTTGAACACGTTAATTTCAAAAACTACTGGTTCGAATTGAATTTATTGAAGGTTATAAGCTACTTATGATCCCGATATTCCCGTGGGAACGGGACTTACGTAGGTAAAACCGCAGGCGCTGCTAGTATCTTTTATAGCTACTGAAGTTTGAGTATTAGATTGCCTAGGTAATAGAAAGACGTAGGTACTTAAGCGAACTTCAAATTTTAAGTCAACTTTTTTTAATGGGAGTTTGTGTAAATTTTCGGGAACGTATAAAACTTGGCCGTCAGAGTCGAGATTAATTGGCTTAAGAATATGAAAAAATACTTATTGTTAAAACTGAGTAGGTGCCTATACCCTTTAACAGAAACTTAGATCAAAAATGTAAACAAAGAACTGTCAATTAGGTATATAAGGAAAAAGTAAACAGAGCTGTCACTTTCAATCAAATATATGAGTCTTGGCGGGAACTCGTTGAGGAGATGTGGTGCTAAATTTTCATTTTTGTGAAACCTAGTTCATATGCGTGCAAATTGTTTAATTTCGGGGGCATATTAATCAATTTAGTTTCGTGAAGGTGTACAAGTGGAATGAAAGTGAAAATCGGTGCAAAACATTGACTTAGTGTTGTCTCCAAGGCTCCGTGAAGATTGTTTGTAAATGGCCGCCGTGTTTACAAATGATTCCCTAGACTTGACTTTAACTATGACGACTTGACTGTTTCGATGCAAATAACTTGCATAATATATTAATAATACTCGACACTGGCTAATTTCCTAATGGCCATAATCGGTTCACAACCGATAAGAAATAATAATAAATCAAATATATGAGTTTTTGTTCCTAGTACATTGGTCTTAGATATTCGCTAACAGGCGGCCTTTCGTTTCCTAGTCTTATTAATATTATAAACGCGAATGCTTGTATGTATGTAAGTATGTATATATGTGAGTTTGTTACTCTTTCACGCAAAAACTACTAAATCGATTGCGTTGAAACTTTGAATTTAGGTAGCTGGAGACTTAGAATAACACATAGACTACTTTTTATCCCGATATTCCCGCGGGAACGGGACTTACGCGTGTAAAAAGGCGCAGCTAGTTCTCTATAAATGGAGACCAGTTAAATGGTGAAGCTGAATGCTAGTAGGTAAAGTAAAATGTTGGTAACCCCCGCCTAGCCCCTGTTTACAATGCACAGATGTGTTGCACGTCTCGCACGTGCGACGCGTGCGTGCGCCCGCGCACCCCGCCCGCTATATCTACAGTAGGTGGGTAGCTACAGTACAGGAATGTTACCGTAATTATAGTTTTTAGTCCATATATAATTAGACAAGCTGTGCCCCGCGGTTTTACCCGCGTAAGTCCCGTTCCCGCTTGAATATCGGGATAAAAAGTAGCCTATGTGTTATTTCCGGTATCCAGCTACCTACACTCCAAGTTTCATAAATCGGAAAGAGATGCATGTTCAGGTCCTGTCGGGTGCGACATTTTTGAAAAGCATTTCTTTAAGTAGGTATATTCATAAATCGGTTTATTAGAATGTTTGCGTAAAAGAGTAACAACCTCACATACATACATACATACCTACATACTTACATACATACCAACTTTCGCGTTTATAATATTAGTAAGATTAGATAAGATTACACGCTTATCAATAGGAATCAAGTGAACAGGTTCTCCTAGGTAAGCTTGCAACATCTTAGACCTCATCGTCGCTTTCCATCAGATGAGAAAGTTGCGAAACGCTTACCTATCAATCTAAGTGAGGACTTTTGTCCTCTCTTCCTATATTACTTAGAAGTAAGTAAATTTTAAAAAAAAGTTGTCTGGGGGACTTAGGAAAAGTAGTAGAACAAAATTATATAATTTTTCAACTTCATGTCTGTGTCTGTTTCTTTGTTTATTCCTTATACAATTAAAAACTTCTATTTCGATTGAAATGCGGTTAGTTGTTGAAATTCAATATTGGGTAGTTCTATTTTCGAGGAACCTTGTGGTATACTTTACATCGAAATCCAATTAGTAGAACCCGAGTAATGAATTTAAAAGTCGGCTATGCATTATTCACAACGCAGACGAAGTCGCGGTTAACAGCTAGTTATTAAATAAAAATGGATTCAAAATAAAACAACCTGTAATTTTAATAAAATTTCATTATGATCGTTTGTTATAGTCATTAATAACCTTATTAATAAAAGGGAAGTAACGTCGGAGTAGTTATTCCGCTTTTTGTTTCTGTCTGTCAACTTGGAAAGTTCTTGTCACGGATAAAGGCAAAGCTTCTCACTCTTCCGACCTTACTCCACGTTTATTATTTATCGCAATCGGTTCAGTAGTATTTGCGTGAAAGAGTAACAAAATCCCATACCTACATTGCATACATACAAACTTCCGCGTTTATAATTAGTAAGATAAGAGGTAAGTCAATTTCCTAAGTGTGACTTCCTAAGCGTAGTTATATTAAAACTAGAGATTAAAAGTAACTCCCATAAGAACAGAACAGACATCCCTACACCTAATTGACTTCCTAAGTGTGACTTCTTAAGTAGTTAGATTAAAACCACAAATTAAAACTAACTCCCATAGGAACAGACATACACCTAAGTTAAAAACAAAAGAATTCAAAAATCCAGTTCTATTCTAAATTCAAATCCCGTTCTATCGCAGCGCCATCTTTCTGAAGACACTAACAGTGCGCGAGCTAAATGAGTTTTTGAACCCCACATGACATTCCTTAGAGGGTGGAAATCAATTATAAAGGGTGGGGTTGATGCCGCCCTGTGGGGGAGGGATGGACGTGTGTACCACGACCACGTTTACTTGGTCGGTTCGAACTTATTTTGTAATCTATTACTAATAGTATGAAAATATATTTTTGTTGTTTCTTCTTCTTCTTTTATATGGCTTATTTGGACATCCACATCCATTTGGACACTAGCCAGTGTCAAGTATTGTTAATATTTGGAAGTTCTTCTTCTAAGTCGTGTCACTCTTGACAGAGTGGTCGTGGTCGTCAAGTGTCGTCCTGATGAGCAACCATCTTAATTATGCGCCGCCATTCTTCTCGTACTGTTGCTGCTCTAGTACATTCATGCACGGGACGGCTCGTTGCAGTTTTAATTTGGTCTGTCCATCTCATGGGTGATCTACCGCGCGGTCTGATACCCTCAACCTTCCCCTGCACAACCAAACGGTCAATGGAGTCATTATCGCGTCGGGACACATGGCCAAAAAACGCGAGTATACGTGCTTGGACTACTGATGATAGGCGCTGCTTGACATTGAGCTCTTTACGTATGGATACGTTGGTTCGGAACTCAGTCCAAGATACCCCGAGCATTCGCCTCCAGCACCACATCTCCAATGCGTCAACCTTTGCTTTCTCCGTTTCACGCAACGTCCACGTCTCCGACGCGTAGAGAAAAATGGGAAATACTAATGTTTTGACTAGCCGGATCTTAGTAGCTCTTGTAATATTTTTATTCCTCCAAATTTTTCTCAGCTTGTCCATAGCAGACCTGGTAATTGCCATTCGTCGCTTGATCTCATCCACACAACCACCATTATTGGATATAAGGACGCCCAAGTATACATACGATTGGACAACCTCGCAATTCCCAATTTGCGCCACCTCCGGCGAGTTGTTATTAGCAAGATCAACAATCATCATTTTTGTTTTGGCACGATTTATTCTAAGCCCAAAATCAAGACTAGTGCTCTCCATTTTTTGGAGAAGGTCTTCCATATTGCGCATGGTGCTTGCGAATAAGGTAGTATCATCTGCATATCGTAAGTTAGTGATTCTCTTACCACCGATCATAACACCATCCGTCCAGTCCTCAAGAGCTATTCTCATGACCATCTCTGTGTAGGTATTAAACAGAAGAGGTGAAATTATACACCCCTGCCGTACGCCCGCGCTGGGGTGGAAATTAGGTGACAGTACTTCATCTGTTCTGACTGATGCTGTTCCCTTTTCATATAGGCGCCGGAGCAAATTGACTAGATGCTTCGGTGCCCCCATTGCCAAAAGAGATTGCCATAATATCGACCATTTCACAGAGTCGAACGCTTTAGAAAAATCAACAAAGCAAATATAAGTTGGCCTGTTAAATTCTCTGGCTTTCTCGATTATTTGACGCAAATTGAAAATTTGCTCACGGGTACCTTTGCCTTTTACGAAGCCAGCCTGTTCAGGTGCAATTTCTTTAGAGAGAGAGGATTTGAGTCTTTCATTTAGAACATGTAGGAGTATTTTACTTGCATGTGATATCAAAGCGATGAGTCTATAATTGCTACACTTTTTCGTAGACCCTTTTTTATGTAGAGGAATAAATATGGTGTGAACCCATTCTTTAGGCCACTTCCCAGTTTGCCAGATTTTGTTACAGAGGGAGTGAAATATCTCGACCACATAATCTCCTGCGGACTTAATAACCTCTATTGGAATGCTATCCACACCTGTAGCTTTTCCCGACTTAAGGTGTTTGATCGCAGCTCTTATTTCTTCCTTAAGAATGTTTGGTTCCAGTTCGTTTTCCTCAGGCGTTGTGTCGGCAAACTCTTGTGAATGCGGGTCTCGAAACAGTGCCTAACAATAATCTCTCCAGGTCTCTGATATTTGATCTATTTCCGTTACTAGCTCACAGTTACTATTTTCTATGGCCCACGTTCTGGAAGAGAGAGTTTTCGTCAGTGATCAAATCTTTTGATGAAGGTCCCTAGTTTCGTATTTGTCTGCATGAACTTCGATTTCTGCACAGATATTTCTCAGCTTAGAGTTCAGATCTCTCCTGCATTCGGATTGTATTTCGGCAGATAAGGAATTAAGGGATGTTACATCAGCACCGGCTGCTTTCATTTTCTTCCTCTTTTCAATCAACGCCAGAGTACTATCACTCATCCAGTGTTGACGTTTCCGAGTTTCCCCAAGAGTTTTGGACTCATTCAGCGCACTTTTTATTAGGCTTTTTGATCTGTTCCACAACTCATCTGTGTTATAGTTATAATGAGTCGGACTAGATGAACCTGTCCACTTTTCCCAATTCTTTTCAAGAGCAGCGGTAAAGTGAGAAATATTTTTCACCTCGATTCTTGTTTGTTTTGTCAAGTTTTCTAGATGCTTTAAGTTTCAGCTGTAATTTAGAGATCAGTAGTTGGTGATCTGAGCCGCAGTTTGGAATTTGGAATTTGGAAGTTATTTGCATCGAATTAGTCAAGTTGTCATAGTTAAAGTCAAGTCGAGGGAATCATTTGTCCCGGTCCCGCGGGATTATCGAGATAAAAAGTAGCCTATGTGTTATTCCAGGTCTCCAGCTATCTATATTCCAAGTTTCATTGTAATCGGTTCAGCGGTTATTACGTGATTGAGTAACAAACATACATACACACATACTTACAAACTTTAGCAGCTTGCTTTCAGGATTTTTAGTATTTGTAATTTTATTGTTGTTGATCAAATAAAGTATTAACTAAATATTTTAAAGGAAAAATTCATCTTCAAAAATTCACTTGCGGCGAGATTTGAACTCGCGTCCCTGGATCAAATCTTAAAATCAAATCAAGTGAATTTTTGAAGATGAATTATTCCTTTAAAATATTTCTAGCCTTGAGCAATAAAAAGAAAACGAAATATTGTGTTGTTACAAACCGAAGTCAAGTGTGCGTGGTCGTACTATACAAGCCTACACCCCAGTTTCTTTTACAAAGGTGATGTCATAAGGGGGTAACAGTTACTATGTTGTAAAATAGATAATAAAAAGATTATGGCTGTTTGTTTGAGTGGGGCTTTAATTGTTTGGAAAAGAACGATGTATAGGTTCGTAAGTATACAGGAAAAAATAAGGCTTCTACTCAGTGAAACTACGTCTTACTAATCTTATTAAAAACGCGAAAATTTGCAAGTACTTATAATATGTATGTACTAGGTTCGCCCCGCGGTTTCACCCGCGTAGATCCCGATCCCGCAAGAATATCGGGATAAAAAGTAACCTATGTGAATCAAGGGCAAGATGTAGGTAGCTATTTTTGTAATTTTAAGTGCCTAAAATTTGTTCATCATTATGTTAAAAAAAGGCGATTCTATGGTTTCATTTCTCTGCTTGGCGTCTGGAGTAGGAAGGGAATACGGGAAACGGATCCAATTAAAAAAATCTATAAAATCTCGTCTGGCACCTGCCAGGCGCATTGTGTTAGATCTTACGCGAAAATTTTCATATAACTCAAAATATAGGTAGCTGGAGACTTAGAATAACACATAGGCTAACTTAAATTTTCTTAACTGTGTGTTACCAAAATTAGCCCTAAAACTGGACCTTTGTGCGGGTTTCCTCACGATGTTTTCCTTCACCGGAAGAGCGATGTTATTAACGCACATAACTTTTTCGCAAGGAAAAGGACATTGGTGCGCGGCCGGGACTCGAAACCACGACCTTTGGAATGAAGTCGGGGTATTTACCACTAGACCAACACATTTTAAGTTTAGTCCTAGGTAATTACCCCTTAAGTACTAAGTACGAATACCTATAATACTTTTATACCTATATTCTTTGGTACCACTTAGGCTTAGATTAACTTAGCTATATCTAAGTCAATTACTTAGTGAAGACATAATCGTGCCCTGAAGAAATAACTTCAAGTTGGTCACGCAAAGCCGCGAGCTATATCTACCTATTAACTTATAGTGAACTGCAATGCTTTTAACCTACTCGGAGAATGGAGGAAATTCTCGTTTCAAAACCTTATATACGATAGCAAACGAAGTTGAACTGATTTTGATAATGTCTGCTCGCAACCACGGCCACTTTAATCTGTGTCGAAACGTCGAGGTAAAGATAAATATTTAACTTTACATCTACTATTGAGACACACCGGCAAAACCTTAAACTTTTTAACTTTAACTAAACTTAAAATGCAGTGTTGGTCTAGTGGTAAATGCCCCGACTTTCATTCCAAAGGTCGTAGTTTCGAATCCTGGCCGCTCACCAATGTCTTTTTCCTTGCGAAAAAGTTATGTGCTTTAATAACATCGCTCTTACGGTGAAAACATCGTGAGGAAACCCACGGGTTAGCCACGCACAAAGGCCCAATAGTAGGGCTAATTGCGGAAACACACAGTTAAAACTTTAACTTTGACTCTAGAGCTACAAATAACTTAGAGGTTAGCGTCTAAAATCCAAACTTAGCAATTTCTAAGTACTTAATTCTAAATGTACTGCTGTCTCAGTAGATGTGAGAATATTCAAATGATACGATTAACGTAGCGACAGCAGAAAAAATATTATAATAATAAAAACGTAATTTACTAAAATAAAATTACAAAGCACATGAAAGTGGGTCCTGCTAAATACTATAAATATATTGCTATGTAATGTTTCACTTGATTCTAAACCCCGCCACTCCAAACAAAGTTCTAAGACATGATTTTTAGACTACCTACTTAGTGGAACCAGCTTCGAGCATAATTTTATTTTATTTTCCGGATAGAAGTAAACTTATGTCCTATAATATCTTTATGCAAACAAAGCAAATATGATAAGTGGAAAAGCTTTTTATGGTTTATTTTTAATTTATATATTTTTTTTCAGGTGACCCTGATCTCCTTATTGCCTATAAATCGTCTAGCTTATTAATAATAATCACATCTACCTCAATTTTTTTAAAATTAAAACCGACCTTACAAGAATAATTAGTTTTTTAAGTAGTCTGGGATTTTTATCTTTTATTTATTTATTAATTAGCTGGACGATTTTGGTTCTTTAATAAGGCGATCATGGTAACCCCCCAATAAATTTTAGTGAATTAAAATATGAAAACAATATTAATAACAATGGTAAAACGGTGTTGGTCTAATAATAAATACCACGTCTTTTATTCCGAAGGTCGTGATTTCGAATTTCGACTGAACGCGTACCAATGTCTTGCTATAAAATCGCTTACGGTGAAGGAAAACATCGTGAGGAAACCCACGGCTTTAAAGTCACGCACAAAGGCCCAGTTCTAGGGCTAGTTGCTTAAGGAAACACACAAAAAACTTAAATATCCGGTAAAATGTTTCTATTACATTAATAAAGCATAATATTTACCGGGTTTTACTCGCGTTTTATTTATTAACGGCATTTTTACAAAGGACCGAGCTTCCCAAACTTCACAGTTGACTTTTTCAAGGTTGACTGATAAATAGCGAAAACCTTAGACAAAATAAACTATTACCTACACTACTCATCATGTACTCATGTTATTTCCTCGTCCTTACTTTTAAGTTGTTGTTGAAAATCAGTGTTTTGCTCTTTAGCAAATATATCACTGAGCAGTGTCCCGTCTGCACAACTTCAGCACACAACTCACCTCACATCTGTGTGTTTACACTGTTTGTACCTACTAGTGTGCTTTTGTGATGTGGAATAAATTATTATCTATCTATCTATCATCTTATTTACTTACTGTGCCGCCCGTACGTAGCGGGGCTGTTTTCCCTATGGATAACTTGATGTAATCTAGATCGACCAAATAACTAGTTTATAGATAGGGCACTTAATCCAGAATGATGGATGTGGAAACCAAATATAAAGACGTGTCGGCTTTCGGGAAATAAAGATTTGTTGTACAATGTCTTCTGATAATTGTTTTGATTTAAGCACGTACAGTGAATACATAAATGTAATTATTATTTGTTCGGTCGTCCCATTCGCCTACTTATGGTAATCATATTTTTAGGTTTCTAAAACAAATCTAATTAAAAAAAACAATTATCAAGAATCACAACTAAATCGAAATATATTCTAAACAAATAACAATAACTTTGGAAACACTTTGCTCTAATTGATTTACAAACCACTTCTAATTAAATCTAACTCAACAACAAATTCAGAATAATTATCGAAATACAAATCACACAGAAAAAGAAACTAACGACTACCCTGTTATAAGAATAATGACGTAACGAGAATAAGTCCGCACAGCACGACGACCAAGAGGGAAAGAAGCCCCGCTCCCGCCCTTTTACTCGCTTATATAGTCGGTGGCGTGGTACCCCCTCTGTCTCCTCTATTAATTTCCAACACGGCCTCTCCTGACACACTGACGTCCTCGTCAGGTCCTTCAGATGGAGCAGCGTCAAGTGATGGCATGGACCGCGGCTCGTCAGTATCAAGTCTAGTAGACGGGCCTGCCTCATGTGAATTTGATTGCTCAATGGGTTGATTATCTGAACTCTCAACATTGCCTTCATCAATTAGATCTGAAAATGTATACCAACGTTAGTCAATAGTTCAGATGTTAATTAAAACTCTCCTCGTATAAGACGTGGAAGATAAAAATTAAAACAAATCAAAATAATATGGTCGACCATCATGCATAAAATAAACAACACTGAGTTCTTACACGGTAGAGGCGCCAAGTAAAATGCTTGCATTAGTTTGCGTACCACTCAGTGACCCAACAGTTAACAACGAACCGTTAAAGGCTTTTGACAGAGGCGCCAAGTAAAATACTTGCATTAGTTTGCGTGTCTTAAGAGGCATAGGCTCAGAAAAGTTTGCATACCGCGTAGTTTTTACACCAGATTTATAACGAATGAAAACAATTGTTCGATAACAACCGATAGGCCATTTTCGGTTAAGCATTCAAACAACTAATCCTCATTAATTATAAGTCTAAATCAGTAAGTACTCCGTGCTAAATATCATTGTCATTGATAAGAGGCGCCAACAAGTTTGCTTTATCAAGACAATGACCGGCTCACCTTCAAAGAAGGCGGCACAAGTTTCAGGGGTCCACTCGCCCTTCCAAGGCACCAGGAACTGAGCTGCCGCATAAGTTGTTTTCCCATAAGATCCAGCGACTAACTTCAATTCATATCTGTCGTTGCTAAGTGCCCTCACGACACGGTATGGACCACGCATGCCAGGATCTAATTTTCCTTGCGACTGTGAGTACTTTATCACAAAAACCATGTCACCGGACTGAAAAATACGGGGTGCTTGTCTATCTTTGTTAGTTTCAACATCCTGCTGTCGTTGATTTCGTGCCAACCGCTCGGCTGTCCTTTGCCTGAGCATTTCTAAACTAGATTCACGATTAGACGTCGTTGTGATACCAACGTCCCGAATCAATAATCGAATAGCAGGTGTAGCACTCTCATGGCCAATCAATAAGTTCAACGCTGATGTCTGAGTAGTTTTCTGCTTAGTCAAGTTCAGAATAAGTTGCAGCTGCCACAGATCGTCTGCCCATTCACTTTCGTGTTGTCTAGCTGCAATCCGGAGCATATTAAGGACGGTGCGGACATAACGTTCGACTTGGCCATTTGAATGATGCATCTCCGGAGTGATATGATGCAGTTCCACACCTAGTACTTGCATCCACGATGTAAAGTTTACGGACTCAAACATACGTCCCCTATCAGAGACAACTAACTTAGGCGTACCAAATAACGACATAACGTACTTAAATACACGTCTTAACTCTTCTACGTCCTGTCTTTCTATCGGTGTAAGTAAACAAAATTTTGTGAATGCATCGACCACAAGCATAACGTATTTGAAGCCCTTCGATATAGGAAGAGGTCCCAAAACATCTACGTGTAAGGTTTCAAACGGTAGATCTGGTTTATCCCATGAGGTTATGGGTTGTAAAGGTCTTCGCTGTACTCTCTTGTGGGCGATACATGTTAAACAATGAGCTACATATTTAGTTACAAACGATCTTAGTCCAGGAAACCAGAAATGTCGTAACACCAAATCGATCACCTTATCGGTGCTTATATGACTATGCTCGTCGTGGAATATACGGAGTAGGCTCAAACGATGACCCTTAGGGATAAAACATAAAAGTCTAGGTTCTTCACCTACAGACGTAAAACGATAGTACAGTACATCATTGCGTAAGACATATCTGGTTGAATCTAATTCACCCTGTTCTAATGATTGAATCATAGTTCGAGTCTCCTCATCACCATTTTGAGCAATTTGGGCCCAATTTCGTGGTCGGTCTATATTGTTGACTGAAGTACAGGGATTACGACTTAAATAGTCCGCATGTGGCAACATGGCTCCTTTTCTATAAATAATAACGAAATTATAGTCCTGAAGAAAAATCCACCATCTTGCCACGCGCGGTAACAAATCCTTTTTATTTTGAGTTGCCTTAAGGGCATTACAATCCGTAACCAAAGTGAACTTAATCCCTATTAAATAATGTCTAAAATGTTTTAGAGACTTTACCACAGCGAGCGTCTCTAGTTCATAAGAATGGTATTTTTGTTCGGCGCCTTTTGTAACCTGACTGTAATAGGCTACTACTCGTCGTTTACCATCCTTATGAACCTGTTGTAAAATCGCACCGTACCCAAGACTACTTGCATCCGTGTGAACTTCTGTCGGTAGCTTCGGATCAAATATTGCAAGGACAGGCTCATTAGTAAGAATCTTTATAATTTCCTGGCGTACGCGCTCTTGATCGTTACCCCAAGAAAATTCAATGCCTTTACAAAGTAAACGCGCAATGCAAGCAGTCCTGGTCGAATAGTGAGCTATGTACTTTCGGAAATAGCCAGCCAATCCCAAGAATTGTCTGACTTGTTTAACATTTTGTGGGGCCGGCGACTTCGTAAGAGCTTCTATTTTACCCATCGAGGGACGCACTTCCCCTTTTGATATTATTCGGCCTAAGTACTCGATTTTGGTGCACAGAAAGGAACATTTTTTTAGGTTTATAGAAAAACCTGCCTTTGTTAGAGTAGAAAGGACTTCGCTTAGTAATTGTAATCCTTCTTCTATGGAAGAGGATATTAGCAGACAATCGTCTATGTACACCAAAACCTTTCCTATGCTAATAAACTGAGATAAGGTTTTGCTAATAATGCGTTGAAAGACTATAGGGGCATTTGATAGGCCGTATGGCATTTTGACATATTCATAGTGCCCCTCGGATGTTACAAAGCCCGTTAAAGGAATTGAAGCGTCATCCAAACGAATCTGGTGAAAGCCAGTCGCCATGTCTAAAATCGTGAAATATTTTCCTTTACCTAGACGATCAATATGATCGTCGATCAATGGTAACGGAAAACGATCCTTAATTGTCACACGGTTTAAAGCACGAAAGTCTATACAGAGACGGTCTGACCCATCCTTTTTTTTGACTAACAATACTGGACTTGCGTATGGGGATTCTGATTCTCTAATAATACCCTTAGATAAAAGGTCTTGAATTATTTCTCGAACCTTCACCTTTTCATCTAAGGACATTTTATAAGGGCGGTAGTGTATGGGGACATCGCTATTAACCCGTATTTGCATCACGCCAGTAGTGACCGTGGATGTAGCCGTACCAGAAATCATAAAATCGGAGTAGTCTTTTAATATTTGTTGTAATTTGATAAGGTCGTCTCCAGCTAACGACGTTTTTATATTATTTGGCCTGGTTGTGTTAACAGAAGTAACATCAAAATGTGAGACATCGTGTGTAATTCGTTGGGAGTCTTTTGTTCGAATGTATGTCACACCTTCACGGTTCAACACATCCGTTCCAATGATTATCGGGGAGTTCATACATTCAGCTGGGACCACTAGTAAGTCTACCTCTAATGTTATACCATCCAACTCGATAATAAGAGAAACAACTGAGTCGATGTGAGTGATAGAGTCACCAACTCCTTTGATTTGTCGACTTATTGGTTTAGGTTGACATGAAAAGTAGTTAACTACGGCTGAGAATATCAAAGAAACCCCGATGGCTCCGCTATCTATCAAAATATCTATCGGTATACCTTCAATTACGCCTACTACAACATCTTTTTGTTTCGAGACAAGGGTATTACAAAAATTAACTTTGCTGAAGTTTTGCTCGCTTGTCCGGCGCTTAGCAAAACAATAATCGGCTGAATGCCCAATCTTTTTACAATAAGTACATGTAAGTCTATTATTTGATTTTTGCTCCCTGTTATCCGTTTTATTGGTATCGTTTTGGTTTTTTTGATTATCATGATTGCCAGACTTTAATCTACTTTTACAGTTACTTGACCGGTGTCCAGGCCGCTTACACCAATAGCAAATAATGGGATTAGATCGAAATGGTCGCCTATCCCTACTATCCGCCGATTTATAATTTGTTACATGTGGTTTTACCGAAATATGACCTGAACGATTATTTGTCGAATTGTTTTTAGATTTTATGAACGTTGAAAGGTAATTTACAACATTATTAGGACATAAATTGGCATTAGTAGCTGTTGCCTTAACATGGGGATCAGTAATACCTCGCAATATTATACAGGTTATGAGTTCGTCACTAAGGCCCTTTACTATTCGCAAACGCAATAAGGATTTTCGTGCGTAGTCGGCGTATGTTAGAAAATCGTCCGAACTAGTTGACATCACCTCGAATAAAACACTAGCGAAATCAATTTTGTTAGCACAAAGAGATCTGAAATCCAATTTAAAATTACTCCAAGAGCGGTCGCTGCTAACCCACTCGTCCAACCAGTTCCTGGCTACACCTTTCAAACAAAATCCTATTCGCGACAGACATTCTCGATCGTCCCACCGATTTGCCAACATGGCCCTATCTACCTCATCAAACCACGCATCGACATCGTGAATATTAGGGTCGAAATTGGATACGTAATACTTCTGACTGTTTACAGATCTTAAGGAGTGAATTGCTTCAACGATCTGTTCCGTACCGTTTGTAAAATCTAAACTTGTCGAAGTTTGACCCTGTGTACGTGACTCTAATGCTTGTAAACGGGTTTCAAACGCTGGCCACGATTCATGACCATAATATTCACGATCCCGAGAACGAGAACTCAAACGGTGACGACTACTATGCTTGCGGTTATTACTGCTAGTACGATCGCGACTACGACTACGATCACGCGTAGGGTTACGGCGACAGCTGCGACTACGATCACGAATGCAACAACGGTGTCGGCTGCGGCTACGTTCATGACTGCGACTACGGGAACGACTACGAGGCACATTATGCGACCGAGAATCACGGGAACGCCTACTATCTTGCCTATGAAAACGACTTCTACGGTTTGTCGGGGGAATAAGCGTTCGTCGCGGTGGACTAGGGGACCGTCCGCGTCCGTCACATAAAGGCCCACCATCACGTTTGTCATTATTTCTTCTTAGGTTATTAGATTGTTGGGATGACGACTCGGCCATCTTAATCAAAATTAAATTTAAAGACAATTTAAGACAGAACTGTACTCAACAACACCGAGAAAGAAAACAACAAGACGACAAAACTTATAAAAAAAAAATAAAAAAAAAAACTCACCAAAAACCAAATTAGGTAAACAACAAAAATAACAACTCACAGTGCTGGCCCCAATCAAAACATGTACTTTTAATGGATCTATTGCGGGTATCGTCATCCGCATAATAAAATCAAGATAACTTTGTGGGAAATTAAGTTACTAATCGCACTTCTGATTTTAGGTTTCTAAAACAAATCTAATTAAAAAAAACAATTATCAAGAATCACAACTAAATCGAAATATATTCTAAACAAATAACAATAACTTTGGAAACACTTTGCTCTAATTGATTTACAAACCACTTCTAATTAAATCTAACTCAACAACAAATTCAGAATAATTATCGAAATACAAATCACACAGAAAAAGAAACTAACGACTACCCTGTTATAAGAATAATGACGTAACGAGAATAAGTCCGCACAGCACGACGACCAAGAGGGAAAGAAGCCCCGCTCCCGCCCTTTTACTCGCTTATATAGTCGGTGGCGTGGTACCCCCTCTGTCTCCTCTATTAATTTCCAACAATATTGTTAGGTTACGATTTCTATCCATTCAATAAAAGCTATGTCAAAAAATTCGTTCTAGAAATAGAAAACTTAGCACTAGATATTCATTACCTAGTCTAGTCATAAACAAACTGCTTATTTCTTAAAGTTGATATTCATTATGCAGTTGTTAGGTCAAGTTAGACGTCTAAGGTCTGGAAATTCTAATACTTTAGGTGGTAAGGTAAAGTCGGAAAATACATTGTTTATTGAGGAAGTTAGCTGACGCTAGAAGAGTAAGATTTTTTAAATTAATACTTTTTTTTACTTGTAGACTAAAATTTGACACATCTTCCTGCAAGAAAAAATCTCGAATAAAACTAAGTAAACAAAAATGTCAGAGCGTAGGCTAGAATTAAAAAAAAACATACTAACAAACAGTGCCAAGTTAATAAGGAAATAAACTATTTTGATTTAATTTTATTTCATTTAGGTTATCAGCTTGACCAACAGTGCCCGTATTTAGTAAACAAAGATTTCATTTCAGCATCATATCAATATCATCGTAGTCTATTTTCAATCTCAAATTTTTGACTTTTTACGATAAACTTTTCTTTGAAGTAATGTCAAATGTTATTTGACAATTGTCAAATTTGTGGTTGAAAATTGACTGCGAAGATATTGAAATGAAATTTTCGTTAACTTTAATGTGGGAATACGGCATCAGGAGGAGCAAGTTTTTATCGCTTTAAATATTTCTTGAATTCGTCTTATTTGCTATCTGTACTTGCAGTAATTGCATTCTTAACTCACCTGCTGACTGTAGGTGGTCTCCACACGTTTTATACCTAAGTAGGTACGGTTCAAATACATAATGTAGGTATTTACTTATAAATTATGTGACCAACACACAGCGCCATCTAGCCCAATGGTAAGCTACTATAAACTTGTGTTACGGTGACTAGACAACGGAGCTTCTATCTTAACTTTATAGCAGTTAAACTTTTTAAATTCACACGATTTGTTAACATATTTACATTTTACCGGGTCTTAATTGCGTACTATTTTTTATTTTCTTACCTCGACGGTAAGTACGCGATTAAGACCCGGTAAAATGTATATATGTTTATAGCAGTTAACGATAATTAGCTTCCTTTATGCCCGTTTTCTGAATATCTGACATAAACTCTCACTACCTATTGATTCAATAAAGATATCCTTGAGATAAACTCCAATTATCTGTCTCCGTTTTTCTATGCATGTGTAAAGCCGTCACTGTCACTTCGCTGTTTGGAAACGCATTGACGCTAGTTATTGAACCAATAGCGATATCGAATGGATAAACCACCGACAAACAGACTTTATAAACCGGGCATTAGTCAAGTAAGTGTTGTATACCTACAACACTTAGTTCAAGTACTTCACTTCAGTCAAGTAAGTGTTGTATACAACACTTAGTTCAACTACTTCACTTCAGTCAAGTAAGTGTTGCATACAACACTTACTTGACTAATGCCCGGTTAGCTTGGAAAAGCTAACTGTATAGTTAGCAAAAGCTAGTTTTTTAGTAATAATGCCGTTATTAAAGGCGGCAAAACCCGGCGGCGTTATTATATAAGGCGAGTAAAACCCGTTGAATATTGTGTTTATTGAGTGTACATTGTTTAATTTCGGGGGCATATTAATCAAATTAGTTTCGTGAAGGTGTACAACACATCTCCTCAACGCGTTCCCGCCAAAAATCCTGTACAATTATACACCATCGAACAGCCATTGAAATATTTTCGTTCGAAAATTACAGAAGTAGGTACCTTTCAAATCTCATAATAAAAACCTGCCTTATCATTTTTTACACGAAGAAAAATACTCAATTTTCTAAAATTACCATTACTCGTATCCGACCCCTTTGTCCCACATACAAAAGACAACAATATCTCAACTCACAGACGAATGCAGCATCCGAAAACCCTTCGAATCATCTTAATCCAAATTGGACCCCCCTCCCTTTCGGGGGGTTGCACAGATCCACTGTAAAATAATATTTCCCCCTAAAAACGAGGTTGCAACTTTTGTAGGTACGTACGGACGGACATTTTCAACATTTTGCTGTGAAACTACGTGGAACGACTGAATAATTCATAAAAGATCGTGAGTCCATGACTAGAAGACTTACGGTAGAGTAAAAGAACCGGCCAATTGTAAGTCTGACTTGCTTACGAAGGGTTTCGTACCATTAACACAAAACATCCGTATAATGTATGGGAACCCCATTTTATTATAGCGACAACAGAAATACATCATCAGTAAACTTCACCCCTAACCCAAAAAAATTAACTGTCCACTAGTCCAGTTAAAGCCTGTCCGCCTGTCTTTTACCAGGCTGTATTGAGATACAGTGAAATCTTCCAAATGAAAAAGCCAAATGTGAATTTTATTTAGGTATAGGTCATATTTAATTTGAATTTTAGTTTTATAATTAGTTTTAATTTTAGCTATTAACTTTTTTTTATTGTTTTGTTTCTTGTTTAATAAATAATTACCTATTCTAATGTAAATGTGCGTACATTCACATTTTAATGTTGTATAAGAATCTAAAGGAAATAAACTATTTTGATTTAGATTTTTTGATTTTAGAAAAAAGTCCCGTTTTTATCCTTTGAGTTCAGAACCCTAAAACCGTGCGGAAAACAAAGGTTTTTATGCAAATTCGCGAAAAGCCTTAGTAATTTACCTTAACTCGGCATAGTAAGTACCTAGATCTAGTTTTTCATGTATTGTGCATTCTGCATCGCAAACTTTGACAGACTTCTTAATCTAAAGCTTTTATTGTATAGTATCGACATGTTTTCGAACGTTCCTGCAGAATATAACGTAAGTATCGCTGTCACGTGCTCACAGTCCTCGCAAGTATATTTGCGGTAATTGGTCTGTTTGTCTGTCCATCTGTGTGCTATTGTGATGCAAAATGGATGTCGTCTTAATTGGATGTAAGTGTCTTGTTACGTGTTATATTTTTGGGTTATGGTGAACTTGGGCTATAGTTTACCCAGTTTAGGTAGGTATAGTAAGGTCAGAAAAGGACTAAGGTGTGTATATTTTATTTTTTTATATATTTCATTAATGGCTCAATAATTGCTGATAATTCAGCGTGATATCACTAAAGCGTCCTAACTGTTAGCCATTTTATGCAAAATAACCAAAAAGTATTAAACCGCTATTGATGAATAAATAAACTTTAAAATATTTATAAATATTAACCTAAGTGCTTTGCTGACTGTACAAGTTACACCTTATGTTCCAGCCAACATATAATAATAATATATAGGGTGTTTCTACCATTACTATTTAAGCCAAAAGGGGGTTGTTTTAGACGTCTTCTAGCCAAACAACTTTTGTTCTACGACATTTGAAAACTCTAAACTTTTTTTAAAAAATTTTGAGTTAATGTTTCATAAAATTTCCTAAAGTTGTAGAACAAAAGTTGTTCGCCTAGACTTCTAGAACAATCCCCTTACGGCTTAAATGGTCATAATCGGAACACCCATATGAAAGTGATTGAATTGAAATAATACTCATTTTTCCATCACTTTTCGGGTTAAATCGCGTTTATTATATTTAAAAAATTAACAGCGGACTTACCTATCAAAATCTTTCCGAACCAATCTCTTGCACACGGGAAAAAATGGCGATTAAAACAAAAAAGATGGAATAAAGTAGACTAAGTACCTATGTGTTAATCCAGATATCCAGCTATCTGGATACATTTCATTGCAATTGGTTCAGTCGTTTTTGCGAAAAACAAACAAACATACAAACTTTCGCGTTTACTTATAATATAATTGAGATAGTTTTTTTAGTTATGTGTGTTTTTGGTTTTTTTTTTCTATTCTTTTTTGTATTCTTTTTTTTGTTAATTTTATTATAGGTATTTTAGATTAGTTTTAATTTTATAGATTAAAATATGTTTCAGATATTTGTTATTTTATTAGTTAAGTACATCATGTTATTGCACGAATAAATGAATGATTTAATAAAAAAAAAGAAGAAAAAAAAGAAAAAAATTGAGATAGAATTAGGATATTAGGTAAACTGGGACCGGAAGTAAATCCAATGGCAAAAGCCTAGTGCTATAAAGATGGCCGGGAAATTCTTAAGATTTGCATTTCTACCGTTGTTTTAAATATTAATTGTTAGCCATTTGTTTTTATGAAGTTAGAATGTTAAAATGCATTAATTTGATGAGAAGATGACATAATACCATCATAAAACAAGGTTATTTGTTTATTTTAATAACGGGCAGTTTATGGGTTGTTTTACATGTCTAGGTGAACAATATTTGTTCTACGACTTTTAAAATATCGATTTTTTTTCCGAAAATTTGGAGGTTATGTTTACTCAAAACTCAGAGCATCTGTATACCAAGTTTCGTCGCAATCGGTTCAGTAGTTTTTTAGTAATAAATAAAAAAAAAACATTTATTTCAAGTAACCAAGGACTCATATGAACATAGTCGTTTACTTACCTACGCACAAACTTTTATATAAAATTTTATAATGGTTGGTTTTTTTTAGGTAGCTGTGCTTCGTGGTTTCTTCCGCATACCTAAGCCTCTAATCCGTGACAATTTCTACGTGTTCAGAGGATGATCATTTAAGCCGAAAAGAGTTGTTTTAAACGTCTAGGCGAACAATTTTTGTTCTACATCTTTTGTAAATACCTACGAAGTATTTTTTGAATAATAAATAAATAAATCCTGTGACGAATAAAAATTACTTCGTAGCTTTGAAAATCACCTGTTTTTTAGAGTTAGAGGTTATAGACCTTTTGTTGTCCTTTCATTTAGTTTAGTCTACTACAGTCAAAACTTTAATTGTCTTTATTTAAAAAAAAAACAGCTTTTTTCCAGTGAAACATAACTTTTTAATTTTCAAAAAAAGTTCGAATTTCCAAAAGTCGTAGAACAAAAGTGTTCGCTTAGACATCTAGAACAATCCCCTTTTCGGCTAAAACGAGCTCGAAACATCCTGTATAAATAACTCATTCTCCAAACTTCAGCTGTCCATCACCAGTCAGTTATAATTCAGGACAAGCAATCTAATGATTACATTCATTTATTCATTCATTGAATTTCAATCATTCATTTATCCACAGAATCTAACATTTTGTAACACAGGTGAATCGATCTTTATCAAAGTTAAGTAAAACAAAACATTATTCGAAAGAATTTTACACGAATACGAATTTAAATAAAAAAATCGCATAAAAATTGTGTCAATCGATTGTAGATCGGTTTCCATAAATAAATCATGGCGTCTGGGTGTGTAACAAAGGAAATTTTAAATTCTCGAATGTTTCGCGAAGAAAACATCAATTTATAATCCTTTGTGGTGTTTAGTGATAGATTTGCGTAGATTAAATGAATTGTTTAAAGTTCACGTTGTAGACAAAAATTGTTTTTGATGACGGAAATCGTGTAAGTTTAAACAGTGTGTTGTTTATTAAAGGAAATTGTGTCACGTCAAGTGTAGACTGGCAAGGTAGACATGCATAATACCAAGATACCTAAATAAATAGATTTGACCAATGCTATATTGTACCAATAATTGCAAAGCAACTACAAGGAAAAACTAGGAGGTGGTAGGTTATGGCGCGATTCATCGAAAATTGTTGATTCTTTTCTGCCGCAATGTTTTAGACTATTTTCGTTTGTAGCGTTTGTAAAGACATTGTTCTTGTTGTTGTTGTTTCATTGTTGTTGTTTTCCTTTAAAATATTTCTAGTAAGACATTGTTCCCTACATTTTGATGTAGACAAAAACTTATAATTGTTTCGAAGCCTAAAGACATTTAAGACAAAAATGGGTTTTTTGTCTATATTATGCTAAGTCTTTTTTATTTAAAATCTACATCAAAACGTCGGAAACAATGTCATTTACAAACCGCTTCAAACGAAAATATTCTAGAACATTGCGTAAGAAAATAATCAACAATTTTCGATCATTCGACAGCGATTTTCAGTTTAGCTCGTATATGGGCCTAAAACATTCAGCCATATTCAGGGTCCTTTAAGAATACGGCTGTTAGAGCTTAAAGCAAGCAGAGAAACCTATTTCGGCCAGCATTTTTATTAGAAAGTGTAAGCCCGGCCTAAAAAATAAAATAAAAAATCAAAAGAGTTTATTTCCTTTAGATTCTTGTACTTACAACATTAAATGCACATGATCATTTGGCTACGTCTTAGGTGTATTGATTTTAGTGTGGCTTCGGAACGCGCCCTCCGATGAGAAGAAGCCACAAGAAACTCATGGGGTTTTTTTTTCGTAATCATGTGTTAAATTACAATCGTCATAATACAGATATTATCTATAATTTGAACAGGAGCAATCAATAAATTATGTCCATGATTTTTTTTCATTAAGATATGACGACGTATCATAGAACGCCTTTTTACACAATTTATGTTTAATATATTTTGTGAATCTTGTGATGGACATGGAAATTAGTCATAGCTAGATATATCTATGTGTATGTTCCATGCCCTACGCACTTGACCGTTATATTTCTAAATCGATCCGGCCATGTGGCGTGCGTACGGTGTTCCATCAAACAAAAGAATTAGCTTCGGAAAGAAAGTTAAAATAAAACTCTTTATACAGGCCGGTTTCATGGGTTTGACCGTCTCGGACTATCATGACTATTTGACCTTTACCGGCCAAAAACTGGAAAATATAAATATATTATACAAGTCCTTTTCAAGACTTGGACTGGTTGTGAAATTCGTGGATTTGACTGACCTTTACCGGCGGCAAGACTGTCAAATTCAGAATCGAATTCTGAACAGCGGCCCTAGCCAAAATTCTTATCGAATAATGAAAACGCCAATCGACAGTTTTTTTTGTATGAAATTGACATGGTCACGCTTGATTTTTCGCGAGCTTATGTGAATTTCATACCAAAGAAATTGTCGATTGGCATTTTCGTTATTCGATAAGAATTTTGGCTAGGGCCGCTGGTAAATCATAAGGTAAAAAACTTCCTATGTGAAAACAGCTTTGTGATGATAGAAAATTTTATACATTGTCTTTCTAGTATTTGCTTGTCCGAATAAATTTATTTTCTTTCTTTCATTCTTATATTTTTACTAGGGTCGCCCCGCGTTTCACCCGCGGAGTCATTTGTCACGGGCGCGGGCGGCCAAGCGGTTCTCGGGCGGTTGGTTTCGTTCATTAGGTACTTACTCGGGTTCTACTAATTGGATTTCGATGCAAAGTATACCACGAGCTTTCTCGAAAATAGAACTATGCAATATTAAAAACCATATTTCAATCGGATTAGTAGTTTTTAATAGTATAAGGAACAGACAGAGAAACAGACAGCCAGACATGAATTTTAAAAATTATATAATTTTGTTCTACTATTTATCCTAAGTCCCTAGACCACTTTTTTATTTACTTCCAAGTACAGACTTTTATCCTCTCTTTTTTTATTAACTACCAATTTGTATGATACTGAAAAATATACACCTTACCATATCTTACTAATATTATAAACGCGAAAGTTTGTATGTATGTCTTGTTCCAAAAAGTTTTGGAACCAGACATGATGATGAAAAAAAAAAACGAAAGTTTGTATGTAACAAAGTCTTGTTACTCTTTCACGCAAAAACTACTAAACCGATTGCAATGAAACTTGGAATATATTAAGAAGCTGGAGACCAGGAATAACATATTTATCCCGATATTCCCGCGGGAACGGGTCTTACGCGGGGTGAAACCGCGGGGCCCTGCTATAGTGATGTAATATTTTACAAAATCATCATCACCCTGTGTTTTCAAGTTCCCGTCACCGGCCCGCACCCTTCCTACTTCAGAATCGTACATCTGTTCATCCTGGGGCACGATTCTGCGACTACATCGTCCACTCATTTATGAGACTTATGAAATACTAGCTGCGCCCCGCGGTTTCACCTGCTAAGTACCGTTCCCGCGGGAATATCGGGATAAAAAGTAGCCTATGTGTTAATCCAGGTCCCCAGCTACCTATATTCCAAGTTTAATCGCAATCGGTTCAGTAGTTTTTCATAAAAGAGTAACACATTATTACATACCTACTTACATACATACAAACTTTCGCGTTTATAATATTAGTAAGAAGTAAGATGTTCAGTGTGAATCGTCCCATTAACAATTTAATATTCGTTGTCCATTGCTCGGCCGCCACTCGGTTGCAACAGACCGATCGACTGCTCGCCGAGCAATGGACGACGAAGCTCGGACCCGTGGCTGTCTAATATAAATCATCCCTTAGTGTGTCTTCGGAATGCGACCTCCAATGGTAAGAAAGTGGGGAAAATTAGAGTTTTTTGAAGAGAATGTAGAGAGAAGTATTGAAAGAACCGGAGATCCAATTCGATTTAGATATGTCGATAGACTAGAATACTAGAGTTTTAATGAATAAGTTCCTATGTATTGTAACTAGTTTTTGGGTAATAAAACACTTTATTTTCCGTGTTTATTCAAGATTTTTAAACGATCCGAGCTTTCGCCAACTTTACAGTTGGCTTTTTCAAGGTTGACTGAGATGTAATTTGTCTATTTTAACATTCTTAAAGTTACTGTAAACTACCGCCTTATAATAATTATTATTTGTAACACAACGTTTCAGTGTACGCAGACTATAGAGTTATTGTAATAGTTTATAATTTAAATTTTAAATAAAGTGTTTTATTATGCAAAATCGCGAAAACCATAGAAGAATTAAGTTTTTCAGTGTTCAGTGTTAGAGTTAATGATAAAGATATTTTTATTCGATTTTGATTTTTACTTAATTCTTTTCATACCTAGATTTACCTTTACATTTAACCACCTAGACTTACTAAAAGTACCTCACATTACAGGCAATGGAAAACTTCGCCTTATTTCTCCCTCGAATCGTGCCCCATGCGCACGCGCACGCTACACAGTCTCACTCAACGACCTACACTATTACACTTTATTAATTATATTAGGGAATATACTATCCAGATTTCAGGAAATAGGGTAACATTTTGTTCGAAACAAAAACAAACTTAAAAGTAGTGCTGTAGTTATTAATACCACTTTTTTAATATTTAAAGATAAAGAAAATTTATTTGGTCAAGAATTTCGTATATAGATTAGATTAAATTAACTCTTTATTGTACCAAATTGAAACAAACAAAAATAAAAATTACAAAATAAACAAATACAATATAACCATTTAAATGACATATAAACTAATAAACTAATTTTAATTATGAATATATTATATATAATATACTATTAATTTTTTTTTAGGTACAATGGGCGGCCTTATCGCTAAAAGTGATATCTTCCAGGCAACCTTTATAACCTTCACAAGGAGTTACAAAAATATAAAGTAACAGAAATTTCGCCTACAGGCGTTCGAATATTTTTTTGAATGAGAATACGTTTTAATGGTTCCGTACCTCAAAAAGTAAAAAAAGGAACCCTTTTAAGATCTATCGCTTGTCAGTCTGTCTGTTTTTTATCAGGAACGGGTGGAAATAATCGAATTCTGGCACACATACAGTTTATAAATTGGATTGACATTGGATAAGTAATTGTCCAATGTCAATCCCGATATTCCTTCGGGAACTGGAATACCACAGGTGAAACCGCGAGGCGCTGCTAGTATTTGTGTTTATGTATTTTTACTTGTACATATAGACAACTTAAATACTGATTTAAAACTAAAAAAGAATCTACTGCTTGTCTTATATGACTTACCTACGTATCTTTTGTCCTCTATTCCCTTATTAAAAGTTATGGGATTTACATTTTACCGGGTGTTCATCACGTTAGGTAATATTTGTATCTGGTCTGGGTGTATTTCTATGTATAATATGTATGTATTTACAAAAGAAAAAATAAAAATAAATATAAGTAGTATATCCGTTGTCTAGTCACCGTAACAAAGCTTAGCAGCTTACCACGGGGATAGATGGCGCTGTGTGTTCGTCACAGGATTTATTTATTTTCTTTGCTTGACGTTTCGATCATATTATGATGATCTTGGCCGCGAGGGGGACAAGAGGAGGGGGGAGGATTCCCTCGCGACCAAGATTATTGTAACATGGTCGAAACGTCGAGGTTTTATTTTATCGGTAAAATGTAACTATTATGTTAACAAATAGTCTGAATTTAAAAAGTTTATAAATAAGTTAATTAAGTTATACCTAAGGTACCTTCTAGATTTTGTTAAATTTAACTTGATGCAAACGTTTTAACTTTACACAGACTATTTGCAAAAGTCGTCCGAAACCGTAAACTAAAAGAAGAAAAAAAACTTATCACACACGCAAATCGCCGACATTTTTAAAAGAGTTTGCATTTAACAAGCCAACTTAGGGTGGGCACCCATCCGCAAAAAGATAGACTATCACAAAATGTTATATCTTAACATTTAGCTATAGAACCTTGTTGTTAAGTTAGTAAGTTTGACATTAAGTGACTGACCTTATTTTTGACATTTCGATGCTCTTTTGAAAGTTCGTTGGTGGGGGGGGCCCTTTGTTGTGAAGCATTTTAGCCTTAATGATTTATTTTCCCAAAGGAATTGCTTTTGTAATTGTTTTGTTCTATGTTATTTTGCATGGTTTTCTAAGCATTTTTATTGAAGTCAAGTTTTGTTCGGTGGTTTTGGAGATTAGCGTAAGCAAACAAACAAACAATAATATAGTCTTAAAACTTTCTTATCCTTGCTTCCTGCTGATTTTGAGACGAACTGTCGTTTTTTTCTCTAGATATAATTCAACTATCTACGCCCGCGGTTTTACTTGTGTAAGTCCTGTTCCCGCGGGAATATAGGAATAAATGTAGCCTATGTGTTATTTCAGGTCTCCAGTTACCTATATACCAAGTTACCTATATTAAAAAAATATATTAAACATAAATTGTGTAAAAAGGCGTACTATGATACGTCGTCAATCGTCATACGACGTATCTTAATGAAAAAAAACCATGGACATAATTTATTGATTGCTCCTGTTCGAATTATAGATAATATCTGTATTATGACGATTGTACTTTGACACATGATCACAAAAAAAAGAAACCCCATGAGTTTCTTGTGGTTTCTTCTCATCGGAGGGCGCGTTCCGAAGCCACACTAAAATCAATACACCTAAGACGTAACCAAATGATCATGTTCATTTAATGTTGTACAAGAATCTAAAGGAAATAAACTATTTGGAATATTGAATTTTGAATTGAAGTTTTATCGCAATCGATTGTTTGAGTGAGTGAGTGGTTTTTGGAAATGTAACAAAGTGATAATATACAGACATACAAACTTTCGCGTTCTATGCAGGCATATTTCCTCGTCGACCTAATCGTCCCTTTCCATCATATGAGATAAGGTTAAAAAAAATAAATAAAAAGGGAATAAAGAATATTACGTATAAACATACAAAGATAAGCTTGAAAATCATAACAGTTATTCCTTGCAGTCGGATAAAAAAAGATACTAGAAAAGGAGACTGCTGGTTCAAAAACGAATAGCAGATAGCCCTCCAAAATTAAATCAAGTAGAACCGTATAGTTACAACCATCAGAAAAAGGCATTCAAACGAAAATTTTATTATTAAGAAGATAGCCAAATAAAAAGATCATTAAAAATAACGATCGAAAGCGTCCACTTCGATTTCGCGCCCTTTTTTGACATAAACGTCGGCCATCTTGGAAATACGTGTCGTCAAGATGGCGGATTTACTGCGCTCGTAAAAAGCGCCAAAATTAACAAAAGGTTTTGGCAGCTGACGGATTTTAAATATAAAATTATGATGGAAAGCTGCTTGCGTTTGTTCAATAGGACCGGCTGGCCGAATGTTATTGAAAACTAAGATGTATAAATAGGTTATTGGCCAGTTTATTTTGAAGTTTCCTTGGTTGAGTAATGGCGGTTCGATTTGTTTAAATAACAGGTAGGTAGGTACCTACCAACTAAGTACTTGGTGGTCTTAGAGTACCAAGAAGTGATATCACAGTTTATCTAGTAGTTGGTACCTCGGCGAAGGCCATACTGACATCTACCCACTTTTTATGCTAGAGTTTGCAGGTAGGTTTTTTTTAGATATTTTGGATATCTATTCATGACAAAACTTTTCATCCGTCTATGAAAAAACTTGGAGTGCAAATTTTATAGCTGGAGTTCTGAAATAAGACACAACCAATTTTTATCGACATTTTAAATATCTAAGGATTTGGACTTAGTTCAGTCAAATCGTGGTGAGCGGCTAGTATAATAATATTGATTTAACAAGCTAGTAAGCTTAAAAAGCTAAGACCTTGTTAAAAGCTTTTGTTTCCAACAAGCTGCGCCCCGCTTTTGCACCTGCGTAAGTCCCTATCTCGTAGGAATATCGGGATAAAAAGAAGCCTAAATGTTAATCTAGATCTCGAGCTATCAGCGAATTAAGTTTTATCAGAATCGGTCCAGTAGTTTTTGGGTGAAGGAGTAACGAACATACTTACACATTAACTTTTACGAGTAGTAAAAAAATATTCTCAGTAAATTTATTTACTTAAATCCTCTTTACTACACTAAGGTGCGACAAAATGAGCTGACATAGTTAAGCTTAGCAATTTACTCCGCCAGCAAAACTATCTCTCTTCCTCACACACCCTCAATAGAAAAGAGACAGCACAAGTGTCCCATATACCACCACATCACTTCAAAATAAGTCACCAAGTCATCACCAAAACTATCTTTCTCTATCACTATAGCTAAGTGGAAGAGAGAAGGCACATCTGGCCCATATACCACGACGTCTGGATAAAGACAATGGTAGCCTACTTTAGGCCAGTGACCCATGACCGGCTGACCGACCGGGTCGTTGAACCCCATTGTTACCTTCGGTCCAGTAAGCTGGGAGACTTCGATATGTCGGCCTTTTAAATATTTGGTAGGAAGGTAGGTACTTATTACTATGGTAGAATTATAAATTAACTAGCTGCGCCCCGCGGTTTTACCCGCGTAAGTCCCGTTTCTGCGGGAATATCGAGATAAAAAGTAGCCTTTGTGTTATTCCCTGTATCCAGCTACCTATATTCCAAGTTTCATCGCAATCGGTTCGGGTGTGACGTCATTTCGCTCGCGCTAGGTGTCGATGTCACAGTACAAATGTCGTCTCAACGTTTTGATTAGCGGAGCGTTGTAAATGACGTCACGTGACTGTTAGCGAGACTCAATATTTATCGTAAGTTTAAATGCCTGTAAAATCAAAACTAATAGGTATTTTTGACTGCAACAAAAACCGCTCCTGTTGATTGATTTCAAAAACTAATGTATTTGTACACATGCAAGTTTTACTGCAACAAACCGATTTGGCATACATATTAACAGTCTTAATTAGGTAGAATTCAATTGTTATAATGTACTTACCTACTTACTTAGGTGAAAGATTGCCTGGAAGGGAAGGGCTTTGTTTTTAGCGCTTTTTAAAATCATGTTTATAAGTTTAAACATGATATTAAACTAAATTCTTAACTTATATTATTATTAGCTGCGCCCCGCGGTTTCACCCGCGTATGTCCCGATATTGTAATACCGGGATAAAAAGTAGCCTTTGTGTTATTCCCTGTATCCAGCTACCTATATTCCAAGTTTCATCGCAATCGGTTCAGTAGTTTTTGCGTGAAAGAGAACCAACATCACATACATGTAGGTATACATACAAACTTTCGCGTTTATAATATTAGTAAGATGTTTTAACTTATGATTATTAGTTTTATCGTTTGTCCACCATCACACTTGATGGTAAGTACGTTACGACGCACGTAGTCTAAGGTGTAACACGCGTACCAAGACTATACCTGATTGTAACTCGCGACGTGAAGAACCCCAATTGTTACATTTCCGTACCAATTTTTCAAGTTTAAGGGTTCCGTCCAAAGAGCATAAAAACGGAACCTTTTTATTAGATTCCGCTATCTGTCCGTCACCAGATTGTATCTCATGAACTGTTAAAACAGGACGGCGATTCTCGGGCCGAGAAATTTATGTCAAAGAAGATCGGCGTTTTCCCGACATTTCAGACATGGGGGTAGACTAGATAGATAGATAATACTTTACTTGATCAATCACAAAAATATAACAAAAACAACACATTTAAAAATACCATTTAAACCGAAATAAATGTTGAACAAATAGGCGGCCTTATCGCTTAAAGCGATTTCTTCCAGGCAACCTTATTGGCATGGAAAAGGGACCATTTAGTATTTAGTATCTAAAGGTACATTAATGAAAATTTAAAGGTATTCTTAAAACACAAGATATTTATTACTAGCTGCGCCCCGCGGTTTCACCCGCGCAAGTTGCGAACCCGCGTTGTTCGAACACCTACCTACCGCAATGCAAAAATCCACACTTAAACGGACGACCAGGGAAGTACTAATGATGCCAGGCGCAGCAGCGCCTGGCTTTAACAGTACTTCAAAGCGATAAGTGCGTAAAGTGAAGTAAAGTAAAGTTTGTATTTCATTAGTAAGTGACGATGACGATGACGATGATCATGATGCCACTCTACATAACTTACCCTACCCCTGTGTCGATTTTCATTTATTGAATAGTTATCACCCGCGTAAGTCCCGATCATGCGGGATTTTCGGGATCAAAAGTATCCTATGTCACTCTCTATCATTTAAACTATCGATGTGCAAATTTTCATCCAATAAATAGTTATCACCCGCGTAAGTCCCGATCCCGCGGGATTTTCGGGATCAAAAGTATTCTATGTTACTCTCCATCATTTAAACTATCCCTATGCAAATTTTCATCTATTAGATAGTTATCACCCGCGTAAGTCCCGATCCCGCGGGATTTTCGGGATCAAAAGTATCCTATGTTACTCTCCATCATTTAAACTATCCCTATGCAAATTTTCATCCAAATCGGTCGAGCCGTTTGACCGTGAAGAGGGAAGAAACAAACAAACAAACAAACAGACTTTCGGATTTATAATATTAGTAGGATTAGTAGGATAACTGACTTACGTGATATAAAGCCACGGTGTTAGTATTTAAATTTATTTTCCTCTAAATTAAAAGATATTGTAAATTAAAGTTTTTAGTTTGGAGCACCAAACCTAAAAATGGCGGCTTCATCTCTCCTAACTCAGGAGAATAGTGTAGTGCTCCTAACTGTGAAACTTAAACATACTATATATTTTAATTTAGCGTAAATAAAACGAAAATTCTAACACAGTGGCTTTAGATCACAAAAATCTATTGAATAATGCATTATAGAGAACAGAAAGTAAAATCAGTACAATTAGAGAATTCAGTCATGTTAGAGATATTATTATGTCGAAAAAACGTGGCGGATGTCCATAAAAACGGATTTTCCCATGTTTTTCCGACATATCTCTAAGAAGACCGTTCATAATGGACCAGCTAAGTTCCACAGATACGAAATTTGGCACTTCAAACAACTTTTAATACGAAATTGTTTCATTGCTAAAAGAAGAAATTTTCTTTCTTTAAGAGACCCCAGTCTGTCCTTTTTACACGACTGCCAAAGGAAGTGTTATGTTTTTCACTTTAGTGTGCGTCGGTTAGTTAGATAAGGACAGACTGGAACCAACTGGGTTCAACTGGACCGTTTTCATAATATATCAAAGCAAAAACTACCTTAACCTTAGAGAACATGATTGAAATTGATAAGTATTTCAAAAGTTGTTAAGTGCACAGTCTTCTAGGAGAGAAGACGATGTAAAATGTCTCTGGAATCACCACTCTAGAAAGTTGAAAGTTTCACAGATGATGTATTTTCAATGGTGTTATAACAACCAATAAGTCCCTAGGTACTAAAAATAAATCAAGTGGTCCTCCCAAACAAGAAACATGATTTTTTGTAATTATTATACGGAACCGTTCATGCACTAGTCCGATTCACTCCCGGGTTTTTTAGATAGAAAAATCATGAAGGAACAACTCAAGGGCCAATTTCAAGAGCTCATTTTTAAGAGGAAATTCATTGTTTTTCAAGTTGATGACTATGCACTCGAAATATAACCTTAGAAAGGCGTATTTTAGGTTTAGAATTGTTTGCAGAGATGTTATTGATTAGTGAACCGTGGTACTAGATCGGATTCAAGTTTACTAGGTCGTTACACTCCGGACCAATTAGATACTGAGGTTTGAAACGTGCAGTTTAAAAGCTACGAATAACAGAAAAGGATGGTGGATTTGTATGTTACAATTCCCTAGACCAGCACCCATATTATCTATTCAGTGTTTATATCCATATTTATCATATGTCATATATCCATATTTATTACCGGTGATTACCTCAAAGCAGCAATGTACTGGATAGGGCCTGTCAATTTCTACTAGTTGTCAGACACTGGATAGATAATCTGGGGGCAGGATTATAAGGCTGTACGTGCACTGAAATGATATCAGCCTAGTCATCTGACCAAAAAAAGCTCCTAGATAAATAAATATTGCACAACATTACACACAGCGCAATCTAGCCTAAGCACTAAGCTTGTACTATGGGTACTAAACAACAGATATACTATATGTTTTCTTTTTTTTGTAAAACCAACATATTATACATAAATAGACACCCAGATATAAATAATTATTTTTAAGCAGAAACATTTGGACGTAGAGGGAATCGAACCCGCAGCCTTCTGCATTGCGGCTGGGTGAACGCCCGTCGATAAAATAACTTTTTGCTCCGGAGTTGGGTTTATCTCCAAAAATCGGTTCATTTAGGTGTAGGTACAGCAATGTCCTAAGTGGCTTGAAAGCAAGCGTTCAAAGTTGAAGAGTATCGTAGTCAACAAGAAAAAGTTTCTGTCTGTCCGCGGCTTAGCTTAGCTGAAGCTGAAGCTGTTATTTGATATGACTATACATAGGTATTGATCACGGTAAGAAAACATAGTGTAGGACGTCCTCAGCCACGTTGGAGCGACGATTTGCGCAAGACGGCTAGCACAAACTGGATGCGAGTAACCGAAAGTAGATCTAGGTGGCGTGCAATTCGAGAGGCCTATGTCCAGCAGTGGACTGCAACAGGCTGATGATGATGATGATGAAGAAAACATTAAAAAAGAAATGGTTTTTAAGAGTACCTCCTCACATGTAAAATGGGGATATTTTTTTCTTTTTTATCCCATCGTGTGGGGTATCAGTGGGTTTTTAAACATCTAATTTTATTTTTAAGGTTCCGTTTTCGAAATATTAAGCTTTAAAGTGTGATTTTTAGAGTTATTATGTGTAACAGCCAAATGGCTATACTTGGATACGTCATGTTACATCACGATAGTAGAACATATACTGAAGTTTAAAGGAAAATTATTACATCTGAGCTACCTTTTCAAAGTCACGAGTAATTGAAAGAAATAAAAAACAACATTTCTAACAAATTCCTAATGAATACCTAATGAGTACATACTAGGTAGGTGTTAATTGTAAAGACTTTCCAGGTTGCAATCCTTGTTATTGGAAACTACAAAATCCTACAGGCACTCACTCGCCCAGTCTTTTATTTTCAACGGTGAAGGAAAGTTTCGGAAGTAATTCGAGATGTACTGATGATGAATTCGAGATAACATAGGACATTCTCCAATCAGGAGTAGACTCCCGTGGAGTCTAACTGCATAACGTCTCAAACTGGACATTCTCCAATCAGGAGTAGACTCCCGTGGAGTCTAACTGCATAACGTCCTTGCCCTATATAGTAGGTCAAATTAAAGGCCTAAAAATCCATCTGTCTGTCTGTGAACTTTTTAAAGTAACACGACGTAAACAATACGAAATGCAATCCTTAATTTCGACTCGATTGAACATGCATCCGAGGCCAAATTAGAAAAAGGCGTTGGGACGGATCCCCAGAGATGCAGGTTCAAGTCCTGTCGGGTGCAACATTTTTGGAAAGCATTTCTTTAAGTATAGTCATCCAAGTGTAGGAAACACTTCAAGATATATCAAAAACAAGTACAAGTCAAGTCCCCTCGAGACCAAGATCATTGTAACATGATCGAAACGTCGAGGTAAGGAAAATTAGAAAGTTAAAATCAAATGTGTAAATATGTGTCTGTCTGTGTATCACCACCAGTCACTACAGATTTTTCAAAGATAGAAACACACATAAATTTGACTAGGTAAGTACCTAGTACCTACCTATGTATATTTTCTACTAGGAAATATTCCTGAATCTTCGACAGTTAAAATTAAACTTTAAAATAAAAGACATAAAGATCAAAATACGATAATTACATTTTTACGTTACGTTAAAATCAATATGTACGTCTATCTATCGATAGCGATCGATACGTGCGCGTGCGCTGTGCCTGTTTGCGATCAAGGGATTTATTTTCAGATTCTGTTAAGGGGAAGCAGGTATAAAAGTCTAAGTAAAAATAATTTATAGCCCATCTGTTTTTTTTTATATTTTTAGCTGCTAAGGTGTTCGCCCACAAGCTTGCTTTTTGGCATTTTGTAATTATAATTTTTGATCAGAGTTTTTTGTTTGATTTTAGTGAGGTTGTTAACTAATGACGAAGTCGTGAGTTAGTTGAATGTAGTTTTTACTAAACTGTGATGAGTTTAGCCAGAATAATGCAGTATCACACCTACTCCCACTAAGGTTAAAATGAGAAAGTTGACTTAGCAATAAAAGTCTTGATTTCTATAAATGCTTGTTTGTTTATTTGTTTGTATTTCAATCATACACAAACTACTAGACGCATTGTTATTCAACTTGTTATGTAGATAGCTGGAGATCTGGATAAGTTCATAGTTTACTATGGTTCTTTGGTTAAATCAGGTTAGCCAGAACTGTTTTTGCCCGAAATTTAGGTGAAACATGGGCATCTTTAGTCCAACACGCTGGGTTAAAAGTTTTGACCGCGAATTCAGACTGCAATAAATATCCATACCTACTTAACCCATGTAATTCCTGAACCTGTTGTAATTTCAGAAAACCCTTAGTGGAGACCTGCACATCACAAAGTCTGTACTTTTCAAATTTCTTTATGAACATTTGTTTATACAATTTGTAACGGGTAAGCTCTTTTAATCCGAAAGGTGGTTGTTCTAGACGTCTAGGCAAACACCTTTTGTTCTACGACTTTTGAAAATACAAACTTTATTTTTGAAAATTTTGAGGTTATGTTTCACTCAAAAATCAGCTGTTTTTGAAAATAAAGGTAATTGAAGTTTTGGTTGTAAACCATCAAAATAAATAAAAGGACAACATAAGGTCAATGACCTCGAACTCTCAGAAACAGCTGATTTTCAAGTAAACTTACCAACTAAATTTTTCGAAAAGTACTTCGAATTTCCAAAAGTCGTAGAACAAAAGTTGTTCGCCTAGACGTCTAGAACAACCCCCTTTCGGATTAAAAGGGCTTACCCGTTACACCTTGTATAGTACAGACATTGAACTTGATATGTACCTATAGATTCCGCGTGTTCCTACGATGACTATTTAAGCCGAAAGTGGGTTGTTCTAGACGTCTAGTGGAACAACTTTTGTTCTAAGACTATAAATAATTTCATTTCATTTAATTTCATCTGAATACAACCTCTCTACTCTATATCTGCTCTGTGGAAATACAGGGAAATACCTACGCACTAATGCAAGACAGAAAGCGATGGATAAGTCTGGACTTTTCTAGACTTTGGAATTATAGTATCGCCTTAACATCACGATACACTTATACTTACTAAATTTAAACGAAAATAGAGCAAAATATTTGGCACTCGCTCCAAGGTGCGGACGCAAGAAATTTGAACCCAAAAGTTCTTCTTACAACTTATAATTATTAATGGTAGAAACTCACAAACCAGTAACAAATATTTGTAGATAATTTATTTTTTATTGACATCGAAGTGAAGTGACAAATAGAGCCGGCTCTAGATATGTATCAATTGACCAATCCGATCACCGTCAGTGAACGGTTATAAGCATGGAAGAAGCCTTCCATACTAACTCACCTCAAATAATAGCGCCAAAACTTCCACAAATACGAAGTATGCTTACACAAACTACACACCACGCTACTAGCTAAGAAATAGCTAAAATACTACCTTTTCTTATATTTCCACTAATTGTGTGTTGAAAACGAGGACGGTTCGACAGCAATACGCTGTTCTCTAACGTGATTGGTTCTTTGTATAACCGAGTACAACCGAAGTGAGAGATTCGCGTCTCTCGCTCGCGGCACACTTTTTAATGAACGCCGCCTATTTTACGTGGTGTCATTTAGAAGCGTAAGAAATACTTCCATGCTTATATATCCGTTTACTGATCACTGGATCCATATCGTCGACTTATATTTAGACGGTTCGATACTAACCCTGAACTTCTATTTGGACGGGATACGGTGATCAAATCGGGAAAATGATACATATCTGGACTAGGGTACCGAGAACCGGAATATTTTTTGAGAAGCAGGATTTTCGGTAGCAACCTAAGCAAGAACCGGGATTTGCCGGGATTTTCGGGTACTAACCTTATGGGTCCGTTCGTACCCATGGACCCTGAAAAGGGTCCGTTCGTAGCCATAGGGCAAAAACGGGACCCTGTCACTGAGACTCCGCTGTCCGACTGTCAATCATCAGGCTACATCTCATGAACCGTAATAGCTTGACAGTTTAAAATTTTCATTAATAATTTATTTTTGTTGCCGGTATATCAACAAATACTAAAACAAACAATATAGATTGCTGGACATCTAGCATAAAAAAAATATACAACATTTTATCCCGACATCCCCTTGGGTTCAGGGCTTATGAGGATAAATAAAACGACTGAAAGCAGATAGTTCACCACAATATTAACACCAATACGCAACACTATGCACAGATCACCTCTCTTCCTCACTCTAACCAACTTCTCCTTTGTTAAAAAGAGTGAGAGCAAAACTAAAGCTACACCGAGTACAGTGAAAAACAACAGTGTGTACTAAATAAACTGCTTAAATGACAAGTGGTTTCTACTATACCTACGTACAGATAAATGTATATAAATATGTTATTGAAGTACTATTGTTAGGAAAAGTGGTTGATCGTAATATGCCTGTCCCAGAATCCTATCCTATCCTACTCCTACTAATCATATCCGACTAATAATATAAAGCTGAAAGTTTGTGAGTATGTGAATGTGTGTTTTTTACTCAATCACGCAAAAACTACTAAACTGATTGCGATGAACTGAACTAATTGCGAAAAAACACACACACATAGGTACATAAAAACTTTCGCGTTTATAATATTAGTAAGATAAGATAAGAAGTAATACAAGAAGTAAGACTAGGATGGACCGACGACGACATTGTAGCGGTTCTAAAATTTACTTTTCATCACATCTATTCGAAAAGAGCTAATCCCATCCCTGTAAACTATGCTGGAACTAGCCCTTTGCTGGCGCTCACGCTAACTTGCCGGCAAAACGTTTTGCCTCCCTCTTAGCAGGGATTTTACTTTTCCGGCTACTGATTGGCCGGGGCGATTTGAATTTGGAATGTGTATTTTTGTAAAAAGTTTCAATCACCAAAGAGTTCCAATAGAATATAAATAGAAGATAAATACACTAGGAATAGAACATGAGTAGACTAATAGTAGAGTAGGAGACTCGGAATAGACAAGGAATAGTCTTGGATTAGACTAGGAAACATTGGGTTAACAAGTTAAAGGCACTTATTTTCTCATAGAGGGCGATGAATGTCTAGACACCTCAGGAGCAAATACTATTTTTAGCTCGATTGAGGTACTTTAAATCCCTCGATTCGCTCAGGATTCTACTCAAGAATCCTTCGCTTCACTCTGGATTTAAAAAACACTCTCGCCGTAAAAATAGTCTTTTCTCCCTTGGTATACAATCTACTATTAATGAACAACGGGCGCCCGAGAGGGATACAACCGGAAACATCGCTCAATTGAGAAGAAGATATCATCACCATAGCATAAAATTTTCAATGAATTTTCGAAAATCCTCATCAATTATCTCTCCAGCTGTACCGTCACTCAAGACTCACCCATACAGACGCACCCTCGTTCGATAACACGAGGTCACCTGTTGCACACCCACACATGCGCACAACTCCCGTCGAAGTAGGTCGTTGACTGGTTACAAAGGAAATTGGAAAATAGAAAACCTGTCATATACGTAATCTTGTAAAATGGAGTCCAGGATCGAAGGTTTATCGAATGTTTGAAATTTTGACGGTTTTCCGACTGGACGGTTTGAATAAGAGGTTTTTTAGTTTATGCTGAGTCTTGATGTTTCACTCGCGTAAGTCCCGATTCAGGATTCTAGAAACGCCCCTTCTTTCCCGATGCCTACATTAAAAAATAATACCCTTTTGGTTCAAGATTTAATTCAATTCAATTTCCGACTGACGAGCGCACCAAGCGCGCCTCAGTCGGCTGTTGCTATGTACCTGTGTACAAGTGATATGAGATGATGATGATGATGCCTGATGATGCCTACACCCTTATCATTTCTAGAACATTTTGAAGTGAAAATGAACTATATATAACTTTCTTATTTATTGTAATCGTTGATGGCTTTTAATTTGAAAAGAGCTGTTTTTTAAGTTTAAGTTTAAACATAACCTACAAATTTTCATACAATTGGGAAGAGATGGAGTGTGGAGATATAAAAAAAACGACTTCAAAAAAGAAACAAAAATAATTTAAAAAACAACAAAAAAAAAGACCAAAATAACCTCTACATAGGTACAGTGCCACCGACTAATTAATCTGTATTTTATTATCTGAAGTCGGGCTGCCAAACTAAGTACAAAATGGAACCAATCAGTAAAACTGCCCGACTTCAGATGATAAAATACAGATTACCTAATTAGTCGGTGGCACTGTACCTATGTAGAGGTTATTTTGGGCTTTTTTTTTTTGGTTGTTTTTTAAATTATTTTTTGTTTCTTTTTTGAAGTCGGTTTTTTTTATTTTTTAATATTTTTTTTATTTTACCCTTTTTAGTATACCTACCTACCTAAAAATCAACAATATTGTTACCGTAATTTTAATTATTGAGGAGTTTGCTGATGAGAAGGTGGTTTCAGGTGCCCAATCAATCTGTACTTAGTTCTTTAGGGGTCTATTATTTTTGGTAGAAGTCCAAAAATGAGTAATTTATTGAATTCTGGGATGCTATTCTATCCATCATTCCGAAGATACTCATCAGATCCTTACCAAACGTTTATGGGACCACCTCAGAGCTTCCACCTTTCCATTAAAAAAAGAACTATATCAATCGGTCCGGTCAAGCCATCTTCGTGTAATCGATGAACAATTGAATTGAATACAGCGTTTTAAGGAGCATTCCCGGTCCTCACTTCGAAGATCCTTATCAGATCCTCATCAAATTTTTATGGGACCATCTTAGAGCTCCCATCTATCCATTAAAAAAAGAATCATTTCAATCGGTCAAGCCGTCTTCGAGTAATCGATTAACAACTAGCTACGTCAAGGAATTTTCTTCCAAATTAAGCGATCATTACTTCACAGATAAAGCAATATAATAATACACATTTTTATATATTTTCACATCGTCAATAAAGTATAATAACTACGAATAAATCAGAAACAAACACTGCATGTGGCAATAATTTATAGTCTCTTCTAGAAGGCTGTAATATAAACTTTATTTCCATTTGAAATTGAGTTGTAAATCGATTGTTTTGAAAGACAATAGTAACGTCTGGTGATTAAAACACGCAATCAGAACTTGAAAACAACTTTGACGAATTAATTTGTCAAAATTGGAAGGGAATTTGATTAATTTTCTAGTGTTGCCATGTTGCTCTACAGACGTTTTGATGTAATTAAGTCTGAAAATCTTTTTATATGAATAAAAAAATAAATAAACCTATTGATTTTTCTTTTAGTGATGATCAGAGGTCGGAATAGGTATATTGTTTTATTATGCCTTTCGTCGTAAAGGAATGTAATTTTTAGTTGTGATTTAAGAAGAGCAAACGAAAATAAAACATAATTTATGTTAATATTATCCTGTCTCGCAGGCATGTCCAATGTCCATGTTAACATAAGCATTTGAAGTACTTGTCTTCATTTCAATATCTCTATTTCGACCACTGGTGATGAGCTGCTGAGCTGAGCAGTGCTATTGTGATAGATCGATATTTAAACATATATACATAAACAGAGTTAATATAATTATGATAAAATATGCACCGTAGTTTTGATCATTTTGATTTTTGGCCAATATTTTGAAGGTAACTATGTAAGGGACTACTGGAAGGTATTTTCCCATTACATAGAAATTGGACGCTGAAATTAAACATTGAAAAAATAAAGTTTTATGTCCTTCACTTACTTACGGGCGTAAAAATAATAATTATTTCAAAATATTGCATACAATGAATACTTACCGAAACAGTATTCAGGAAAATCAACCTTGCAGAAATCACACGTTGGGCGCCAAAAAAGGCAACACTTCAAATAAGTTACAAATTGGGCGCCAAATTAATTTGTAAATTTAAACTTTACGCATTGTTTAGTCATTGTAATGCTCATAAGGGCGATCTGAAAACACCATCATTAGCCACACGGAAAGAAGAAAAAGCAATACCAATATAAAATTAAACTCTACTTTCAGTTTTAACGATGTTGCTCTTTTTATGTTAAGTTATTTGTTTATATTAAATCCCAGTGCAATGTTATCCTAAAAAATAAATTAAATTTCAATAAAAAACTATGAAAATGGTCACACTGTCCAAAAAGCATTAATTTGACATAAGACAGTCACTGTCATAATGAAAATGACCTACGATCTAATCAAACAACTGTGGCACTACAAACCAAGGTAGCTTTGCAGGCGTATTTTAATGGAACTAAAAATTACTAAGGGAAAAATTATATATTGTGAAGATGCTAGCGCCAATTCTAAATGGATTAACTTGGTACCGGGTTTTCTATTGTTTCTATTATTCTATTAGAACCGAATGGACACAGCGGGGGTCATTTTCTATTAGGGAAAGTTACGAAGGTTTCTGTATTTATTGATGGAAGAGACCTTTAAATAATGAGAGTTATTCACGAGATTATTAGTTCCATTTTGTACCGATAGATGTCATCACAATCTACAATATGAACAAAGAAAAATATATACGTTTATAAACGTATTGCTCGTATAATAAACGTTACAATTACGTTTATTTTATAAGCAATTTCAGACTGTGTTCTATATACAATTTGTAACAAGTATGCCCTTTTAAGCCGAAAGGGGGTTGTTCTAGACGTCTAGGCGAACAACTTTTGTTCTACGACTTTTGAGAATTAAAACTTTTTTTTGATAATTTTGAGTTTATGTTTCACTGAAAAAACAGCTGCTTTTAAAAATAAAGGTAATTGAAGTTTTTATTGTAAAACATCAAACTAAATGAAAGGACAACATAAGGTCAAGGACCTCGAACTCTCAGAAACAGACGATTTTCAAGTAAACTTTACACTTAACATTTTCGAAAAGTACTTTTTATTTCCAAAAGTCGTGAAACAAAAGTTGTTCGCCTAGACGTCTAGAACAACCCCCTTTCGGCTTAAAAGGGCTCACCCGTTACACCTTGTATAATAGACATAAAATATCATGCTTACAATTTAAGCATACTTATTATTTTAATACATCACCTTTAGATTTTACGTAAAGAAATGCAAAGGAACGAATTTGACTAAATAGTGGCCGTATTCAATTCCAACCTACTACAAGTGTGAAAGAGATAGCTATACGTGGGTCAGCTGTGGAGTGAAAGAGACGGTCAAGTATCACTTGACCTATCAGGAACCTACGAAGAAAATCGTATAACATTAGTGTAGTAGCACAGTATTCTTCAGAGCTTTGAAGTTATGAGGGTTTTTTTTTCTTTTGAGTTATTGGCCTCGTATGCTTGTGCGTAGAGCCAGTGTCAAGTTACTACTTTTTTAAAATCTACACTATTGTGTTTTAATATATTTGACAAATTTTAATAAATTGCTAGCTCTGGTTAAATTCGCAAACAGCCACTACTTATTAGCTTTAGAACGAAAAAACAAAAAAGAACAACTCATACAAATACCTAGTACTTACATTAATTACTAGAAAGCGTAATTCGTCAAAAAACGGTCCCGCTTGATGTTAGAGAGCCCCAATCTGTCTCTTTTTCACTTTAGTGTTCGTCGGTTAGTTAGATAAGGACAGACTGGGACAAACTGGGTTCAACAGGACCGTTTTTATATATCAAAGCAGATGCTACCTAACCTAAGAGAGCATGATTGAAATTGATATTTCAAAAGTTGTCAAGTGCACAGTCTTCTAGGAGCGAAGACGACGATGTAAACATCTCTCTGTCTCTGGAACAATCGCGGTGGATTATGATATCCAAGCCCCTATCGTTGATTTGATGGTCTTGGCCCAGCAGTGGGACAAAATGGCCAGATAAAAGCATAGTAAAAGCTATAGGCACTATAAAGAAAATATTTCTTACACTATAAAATCCCAAAAAATCCCTACCTATCTTCATTTTTTAATTGTAGACTACGATTTGACACATTTATCTGAAAGAAAAATGTCAAATACAACGAGTTGAAATGCCAGATTACAGTCTGAAATTAAAAAATAACGTAGTAGAAGTGAAATAAGAATCTTCGTAGTTGTCATAACAGGTTGCCAGTTTGTCTGTGAGAGCTGGCTCCAAGCCAACCATGTTCCTATTGTTTCAAAACGTGAATATTTTACATGGAACCTGCATTTGTATTGTCATTGGACTACTAAAGTCATTTAAGTTTTGGTAGAAAATGGTAGGTTTGGTAGTAAATACTTAGTAGTTTTTAGTGGGAAATGGTTGAAAATGGTAGTTAGCGATGGATGCGAACATTGGTATAAAAAGTAAAATTAAGTAAGGTTTCCGACTCATTCAGTCAGTTTAAACAAAAGGCTTCTTTTATTTAAACTGACTGAAAATTATTGAAAACATACCTGGAGGGTGAAAACGGGACAGTTTTAATAAGACTCCACGGTCCGTATGTCTGTCACCAGGCTGTATGAATAAACCTCACGGTTAAAAAATGGTTTATTATTATTTCTTATCGGTTGTTAACCGAATATGGCCATTAGGAAATTAGCCAGTGTCAAGTATTTTAATATATCATGCAAGTTATTTGCATCGAAAGAGTCAAGTCGTCATAGTTAAAATCAAGTCTAGGGAATCATTTGTAAACACGGCGGCCATTTACAAAGATAGTTCATGGAGCTTTGGAGACAACGCTAACTAAACCCGGCACCCGGCACGATCTAGTATAAATCATCCTTAAATTGTCAAAGTAGCCCTCAAATCTTAAGTAGCGTTTCAGTATATTTGGCCGTTAAACAAGTGGAGCAACACTGCACAGATAGTGTCAATATCGTCACTTCAGCTCAGAAATGTAAGAAATGTGTATCTTACCATTGACTCGTATCTCAAGAATAAAATTTTGTTAAAATATGACAGGGTTTCTCCCTAAGGGGCAAATACAAAAAGATACAACTTTCAACTCTAGAGAGGCTCTCAATAAAATAACAATAGGTACAGGGTATCATACTAAAATGTGAAAGTGTGTGTGTTAGGATGTTTGTTACTCAATCACGAACAAAATACTGAACCGCTTGCAATGAAACTTGGAATATAAGTAGTCGGATACCGGGAATAACACATTTGCTACATTTTATCCCGATATTCCCGCGGGAATGGGTCTTACGTGGGTAAAACCGCGGGGCTCAGCTAGTATTGACCGAACGAGCGAAGCGAGTGAGGTCCAGTGTAGACGGGCCTGGCGCTTGTATCTTTGTATGTTTGTTCGACAATAACTTGAGTATCGTAGCTCCGATGTTCATTAATTTTGGTATGCACGTAGTTTAGGTCAATAGAACTTATGAGTTCGAAGATGAACCGGATCGGTAAGGGGGTTGGGGAGATAGGGGGTCGTGAGGTCTCAGTTCGGGGCAGGAGTTTATTTTTCTAGTGTGAGTCTCAATCCCGCGAGAATATCTGGATAAAAAATTGAGTACCGATTTGTAGTTTTTGCGCAGAAATAAACATTAACACCCTTATTTATAAAATATTATTTACACATGACTAAGTTATGTGACCTTTGTTTCTGTCTGTCAACTTTGAAACTTCATGTGACAGTAAAGACAAACGAGGCATAGTTATGCAGCGCATTAAGATATAAGGAGGTTAATCGAAACGACTTTGTATACAGACGTAGATACAAAAGGTATCAGCTGTTGTGTTGTCCTGTCTATTAACAAAAATATTTGAAAGTCTTCGGGTAGTTCCCTAAGGGGCAAATATTTCCTATCCGAACGATAAATAAAATTACTTCGCCCGAAGCAGCCGGTTATTTTGCTAGTTTTTCTCAAGAAGTTTTAGTGGAAATTTGAGGACTTCTTTTTGGACCTCTATCTATAGCACGATAAGATAGAACTAGTCGTTCTGCAAACAGATAGCCTATTCTCTTTAAAATTATCCAAAATATTTTTTTGCCGTCATTCTATTTCAAATTTGGTCAAGCCAGCTATAGTGCGGATACTGAAGATCGTGCGAATCGGAGACATAAAAGTAGGAAATCTAACTGAGGTGAACTATGCTTATTATCAACTTACCCTCAAACGATGATTAGCAGCTGCATAAACTAATATTTGTACCGTTTGTATTTTACTGTGAAATTAAGTTTGAAAGTTGACAGACAGAGATAAACGTTACACAACTTACTCATCTGTTAATCATAGTTTATAAGTAAGGGGGTTTGATTCTTAATATAAGTAGGTCAACATAAAACTTTTATATCTTTACAAGGAAACTTTATCAAAAGCCTTTATAATTTATGGCATTTTGGTACAATTAGTGGAACAAAAGTTTCGTTCACACGCAAGCAGTGCCTGAACGTTATGTGCCGTTTACACTGGCTGGATAGCTGATAGCTAACTAAGGCTATAATCTATCTTTAGTCCGTACTTTGAATTTGCTAAGCAAAAGCTTTTGACTTAAGACAGTTTTTGGTATAAAGCAATCTTCGCAACTATCCAAAGTTTTTGCTTAGTAAAGTCGAAATTTTTCAAATTTAGAATGTAAACCAATCAAAAATAATGACTTAAGCTTTACTTCTCCGTTATGACTATGAAGTTCTCTTTTTTATTCATAAATTCCAATTCAAATTTTATGCTTAGTTTTTGCTAAGCTCAGTCTGAGCAAAGTCAAAGTAGGTAGGTACGCACTATTGACTAACCCTCTTACTTATAAACGCTAATTAATGCGCTGCATAAATATGCATCGTTTGTCTTTTACTGTCACATGAAGTTTCAAAGTTGACAGACAGAGACAAACGACACATAACTCATGTGTTAATAATATTTTATAAGTAATGGAGGAAGTTAGAATAAAAATCTAATATCAGCACCTATACTTTCCTCATTTCAACCCAATAAAATGAGCAATAGATAAGTGTGAATACATCTTTAACGGCATCCATGAGGCGTCATCAATCAAGTTGAGGAAATGTAACTAAACGCCGTTCTGCCACCTCGTCCGCCGCTGACAATCGCTGTAACTTGTAACTTGGCCATCACAAGTACTAACTACCTACCCCCTTACCTGATTACCAGCAACTCAATGGTTCTAACTGCTTGCCGTGGATGGTTCGTCGGCGAGCCGTTTTTTTTCTACTTACCCGCTTTTTTCAAAATTTTTTGTTACTAATATTATAAACGCGAAAGTTTGTATGTAAGTATATTAGGTATGAATGTTTTTTTTAAATTTATTTATCAGAAAAAAACAGGTATTTTAACATTTAAAAAACCACGGAGGTTCGAATTGATGTTAAGTATTAAGTTTACATCAGTCACTTACTAGTCTGTAGGTACAAATAAACACAAGATCGAAAGAATAGAGAAACATATGAGAAACATACGTTATGTATGTGAGGTTGTTACTCTTTCACACAAAAACTACTGAAACGATTGCGTTGAAATTTGGAATATAGGTAGCTGAGGACCTGGATTAATACATAGGCTACTTCTATCCTGACATTCCCGCGGGAACGGGACTTAGGCGGGTGAAACCGCGGGCGCAGCTAGTATATAATAATTAATAAATAATGTCTGTTATTTTATTTTTTTAATTAATCAACTACATAAAATGTAGTTATCTCTCTAAATCATTCTTAAATTTAGTCATAATCACTAAATAATTAACAACACATTGCTTACACATAAATATTCTTTGCCACAGGTTCGAATAAAATAAGTGTAGAATAAGCTATACACCTTTGTAAATTGGCTAAGTAAAATTAGTTCTTAACTTTATTGAGAGATGGCGCCACTAGGAAAGTTAACTCACGCCATCGATGTGTTTCAGTGATTTACTATAGCAAACCTCTGATTATGAATAAAAAACCTACTTATACTGAAACTAACTGTTTAACTTGACCTCCCCTTGGGTACCTTGGTACGAGTCAGTACAATAAGTTTAATATATGTATAGGTACCTACTACTTCGAAAAACATACAACAATATTTTTGTTAAATGCTAGGATTAATATGTACACTAGCATAGTTAAAATCTGTAATTTTTATTAGTGAAATAAAGGTAGTTGGGAATAAAATAAAAAAAAGTTATGTGACGTTTGTCTCTGTCTGTCAACCTGTTGTCTGTTAATCAGCGTTTATAAGTAGGGGGGCTAGTTGAACACTAGATTTGATGGGCACTTTGCTTTACATTGCTGCTTTAACGAAACGTGGTTCTGCACCCATATTATCTATCCAGTTAACGTCTGGCAACAGTGAAATATAACAGACACTATGCAGTACATTGCTGCTTTGAGGTAATCACCGGTAATAATAATAATTAAAATTCTTTATTGTTCATTCGTGCGAAGCATCTTGGAATACTGTTCTCAGGTTTGGAGTCCTTGCTATCTGGTATACATTGATAGGATTGAGTCAATTCAGGCTAGGTTTCTTAGATATCTACAATTCAAGTGTAAACAAGTGGATGTTAATTATGAAGACAGATGTTTAACGTATCATATGTTACCTTTACAAGAGAGACGTCGAATAGCAGATATAGTTTTTCTCAGCAAGATCGCTCAAATGGATGTGGATTCTCCTCTGTTACTATCAAAAATAAATATCCGAGTACCTTCACGAATTCAATTGAGAGAACCCAATTATCTTGGAACTACCTGATCATACACCAAATACAGGCACAATTCATTCTTTCCCAGAGCAGCGGATGCGTTTAATAACTTGATTGATTTCCCCCAGTTGGATCTTTTTGATTCCAAGCCGGTTGCGATCAGGAGTGCATTGGCAAGGCACTGGTTCGATGGACATAGTTTTTAGTCTAGTTAAGTATAATTATTATATTTCCTGTGTTTGTCTTATTATATATTATTATGTATAAAGTTTATATATATATTGTAGTGGATAACTAGTGTGCATATATGCCTATATGTGAAAACATATAATTGGTTTTTAGATGTATTTATATATTATTAAGTTGTAATGTATAACTGTTTGTTTTCATTGTAAATAAAAATAAATTAATTAATTAATAACCACGTTACGTCAAAGCAGCAATGTACTGCTTAGTGCCTGTCAATTTCCACTTTGTCCTACGTCCACTGGATAGATAACACGGGTGCAGGTCATCCCAAGTTATTAGATCAAAAAGCATGAAATTAGTAATTGAGCCAAACCGACCACACCTTGAATGGAAGAAGCGCCTAAAAGTCAAAGTTTTCCGATTCTCTGTCTTTGTTTATTCGCGCAATATACTCAAAGACGATTAAACGGTTTTTGACAAATGATAGATAACGCTGTAGACTTGGAATAACAGAAATATGCTTCTTTATGTACCCATATTCTTTTGGGATCGGGATTTACGTGGGTAATCTTAACTTTAACTAATATTATAAACGCGAAAGTTTGTAGGTTTGTATGTCACTTTGTTACTGAATTACGCAAAAACTCTTGAGCGGATTGTTATGAAACTTGGCATGTAAGTAGCTGGAGACGTGATGTGGTATCATGTAATTAGCATCCACCATTACTAGTGGCTAAATTGCAGTACATTGCTGCTTTGACGTAACGTGGTTGTTACTGATGATTACTTCAAACAGCAATGTACAATACAAAATATGCTTTTTGACAGCAAATAGCAACTGACAGCGGTGGATGCTAATTACATGATACCACAGCTGGAGTAACTATAGGCTAACTTTTCATCCCGATATTCCCGTGGAAACGACATTTACGCGGGTGAAACCGCGGAGCGCTGCTAGTATTACATAATATTGCTATAGTTTTGTAGCCGTAAACATCACTTAACCTGCCCATTCGACGTTCGTTCGGTCATGCCCCCCCCCCCCTCCCCTCCGCATCAATCAAGTCCAGGAAATGTAACTAAACGCCAGTCATTCGACTCATTCATTTAATATCCTATGCGTAACTACTTGATACATCAATACCTACATTAAAGTACAATTTGATTCTTTTATTCTTCTTCTTAACTTTATCTATGGTTTAGCGATTCATTTGAGAACTACTTAAACAAAGAAACAGCTCTCCAAAATTGCCATACTAATTTTAAATTTAGAATATCAATAATTTAAGAACCTCTCAAATTTTAAATGACGTTTCTGTATTCGGCTGTTAATCGCGTTTTATTCATGATTTTTAAAACAAACCGAGCTTCCGTCAACTTTACAGTCGGCTTTTTGAGGTTGACTGAGATGTAATTTGTCTATTTTAACCAATACATATCTCTGATTTTAACATTCTAAAAAGTTGCTGTAAATTACCGCCTCATAATTATTTGTAACATAACGTCTTTCTTTTTCTTCTTTTCGTGTAGTGGTGTGGTCAGTGAACGGATATATAAGCATGGAAGTATTCCTAAAGCTTCAAAATGACACCATTAAGTGTGCCGAGCGCGATTTACCCACATTCTTACCTGTTCGGGACGAAGGAAGGAGAGGCGCGGAAGGTGACCGACACACCCCGCGCGCCCGCACCCTCACATCGCGCGCGCCCGCAGCGACCGACGCTCGCGGCTCGTTGCGCTGCGCCGACACACTCGCCAATCGACCGAGCTCGCGGTCTCACGCGCTCACTTAATTATACCAAAATTAGTTATAGCTTACCTTGTCACCTCATAATTGTAATGGTTACATAAATCTTGCAAAGTATCATCGTGTTTTCCTTATGTACCTACGCTACATAAATTGGCGCCCCCGGGTGGGCACGGTCGCCGCTTCGTAATAAAGTCGACACGCGTCCGCCTACATCGTGCTTCTTTTTTGGAGAAAATTTCGCTACATCACATGCACAAGATCAAGATCAAGCAAACAAAGGCATCATCTCGCCGTATTTCGACAAAGCAGCCAAGATTATAATCAAGAAAACTGGTACGCCGTGCGGTGCGACTCGCTTCGTGTCCTACGCCATCTTGTCGTCGCATCTCGTCGCGTCGTGTCACCGGCCTGGTAGCAGGCCACCCACCAGATGCTCAGTTTGCCAAGGAAAGTGCCGTTTACGTGAGCTTACCCTTCATTTCCTACCTCTTACCGTCTTAATCTGAGCAAAATAATTACTTCCTTAGTCGCTACACCAATGAGCCTATTCTGCATCTGTGTTGAACGCTAGCCTTGCACGCAGAACGTGTCTTCCTTGTACATGCACGTCTTTACTGCGCTTCTTGCACTGGTTTGAGCTAGCTACATACACGATACATCCTAAGCGAGTTTTACCCAACATAACATCAACATTGGTGCCGACTATTATTTCATCATAATCGAGTTTCAAACTCAACATCGTCATAACGTCGCATCAACAACCTATCATCATTTCCCTCGATTTCGTCAATCTACTTCAGTGTTACTACTAAGGCAACCTATCTTCGTAAATACATACGCAACTTCGTTATAATACCTACTTTATATTTTATCCAAAGGCTTCTAAGTAATTGTGTTATATAACGATAGCTTACGTTCCCTGTAATTCTACCTATAACATTCCTATATAGGTACATCTGCATAGCATCCTTTCCCGGCGCTTACGCTTTCTTGCCGAAACATTTTCAGCATCGCGTCGCTTCGTCACCGCGCGCCGAGCGAGCGTCGCGCTTCGAGCCTTGTTGCCACGCGACGCCGGTCGGCCCGAGTGTACCCGAACATCGCCGAGCCCGCGCGTCGGTAGACCGCGGCCCGCATCGTTCGCTGAGACATAAGGAGCGTAAGCCGTTTGCAATTTTGTATACCTATCTAATTTATCTAACTTAGCATATCGCCTCCAGGAGTTTATACCTGCCTCATTACGTGCATTTAGTAAATTAAATATTAATCGAGATGTCTTCAAGTGATACTCAAATAAATAAAGCGGGTGTTTCGGCGCCGCTTCTTAAGGTGCCTGCTCCCCAGAACACGTCTTATTCTCAAGATGATTACAACATATTAAAATGTAAACGTAGTTCTTACAAGGGTCAAATAACTAAATTTAATAATTATCTTAACAAAATAAGTGAGTGTCAAACTTTAACTTCAATTCAAATTAATGATTTAAATCTGAGGTTGGATAAATTCTTGGAAATGCGAACCAATTTTGATCAGCTGCAAGCCCACATGGAAGTCTTAAACAGTGGTGAACTAGCCGCTGAACTCGAAGTGAGGGAAGCTATCGAGGATGATTTGTTTAGTGTCATTGCTAAGGCACAAAGTATTTTAGAATCACATAAAGTCAGGAATGATTTACAGGACTCGAATCACTCTTCGGCTTCCATCGCTTCCCAGCATCATTCGCGTTGTAGTCATCGTGACAACACAACGCCTTTTACATTGCCTGAGATAAAAATTATCAAGTTTGACGGCTCTTCCTTTAAATGGCTAGAATTTCGCGACATCTATGTGTCATTAATTCATGAAAATGATAGATTGAAACCCATTCAAAAATTCCTCTATTTAAACTCTTACCTTGAAGGTGAAGCTGCTCGAGTCATCTCGAACCTAGCCGTTTCAGGTGACAGCTATGCTGACGCATGGCAACTTCTATGTGAACGTTACAATAATAAACGTCAATTAATTCATAATCATCTTAACGCCTTATTTAGCATCGAACCCATGCAGCGTGAGTCAGACAAGTCGCTGCGGTTTTTAAGTGATCACATCAATAAAAATCTTAGAGCCTTAAAAACACTTGGTGAGCCTACGGCTCACTGGGATACCATCATCATATTTTTAGCTACAACCAAGCTTGACACAGCGACTAGTGCAAGGTGGGAAGAGCGTAGAAACAACATAAATTCTGACTCACCCAGCCTTGCTGACTTTTGTCAATTTTTAAAGTCTCGTGCAAATGTCTTAGAGTCTATTTATAAATCAAAGAGAGACAAACAAGTAAAGTCTTCTTCTTCTTATTACAAGGTGGATCATACAAAGTCTTCTTCTTCTTACCACAAACCCGATCATCTTAATAAATCTGAGACGTACACCAAATCTTTCTCAATTTCAGTCGACGGCAAGCAGCCACGTCCTTGCGTCGTATGCCAGGGGAAACATCGTATCTTCGACTGCAACGTGTTCAAGTCTTTGACAACTGATGAAAAATGGGCTCAAGTTATGAAGCTCAAGCTGTGCCACAACTGCTTGCGGCCTGACCACGACGCGGCGCGCTGCCGTCTGGGCGGCTGCCGCGCGTGTAAGAGACGTCACAACACAGTACTACATAAACACACTACACAAACAAACACACAAACATCATCGTCATCTAATTATCCTCTTAATAATGCAGGTTCCTCTTCAGTTTTATCTGCACTCACCTTTTCAGAGACGCTTCTCTCCACTGCTATTATCGACATCGTTAATCCTCATACTGACAAGACAGAAACTGTCAGAGCTTTGTTAGATTGTGGAAGTCAGTCTTCCTTCCTCACTTCCGACCTTAGGTCGCGTCTTTAGCTGACTTCTCAACCTGATACTGCTTTAAACATCTTAGGGCTTGGCGACACTTCTCTTGACATCATTCCAGAACGTTGCCTAGCTACCATCAAATCTAAGCATCATCCTTACACTCGTACTCATGAGTTTTTAGTACTGCCTCGCATAACAGAGCGACTTCCTAAGCAGTCATTCGACATCTCTTGTTTAAACTTAGATCCTTCCATTAAACTGGCTGATCCTACATTCTGCCAACCATCTTCAATCGACATGTTACTAGGTGCCGACGTATTTTGGGAGCTCCTTGGTTCAGAGCGACTTACGCTCGGATCTGGCTTCCCCTTCTTACATAACACATCATTAGGTTGGCTTATATCTGGTAATGTTACCCCTCATTCCTTGTCTGGTGATAGAACTATACATTGTAACTTCGAAAGTACCGAAACTTTACAATCACAATTAAAAAGGTTTTGGGAATATGAAGACTTTCCATCTATCGAAAAAACTAAGCCCATCATAACTGAATCTGAAAGACACTTTGTAGAACATACCTCTCGCTTGGAGAACGGTAGATTTTCTGTTCGTCTTCCTCTTATAGATTCACCTGACTGCTTAGGATATTCCTACCATCTAGCTAAGAAACGTTTTCTCGCTCTTGAAGGGCGCTTCAAGAAAAACTCTAAACTAAAACAAATGTATTGTTCCTTCATTAAGGAGTATGAAGACCTAGGTCACCTATCAGAGACCCCAAATCCATGGCTTCTTACATCTTATTTCCTACCACATCATGCAGTACTCAAGGAAAGTAGTGAGTCTACAAAGCTGCGTGTAGTATTCGACGCTTCAGCGTGTACTTCTTCCGGATTCTCTATAAATGACATACAAATGGTAGGCCCTAACATTCAAAACTCTTTATTCCATATTCTACTGAGATTCCGACACTACAAATATGTTCTGTCAGGCGATATTGAGAAGCAATATCGCCAAATCGAGGTGAATAAGCTAGATAGAAATCTACAAATGATACTGTGGCGAGACGACCCTCATCTTCCTTTTCGTTCTCTGCAACTTAACACAGTAACATACGGTTTCGCAAGCGCGAGCTTTCTAGCAGATAGATGTTTGTGGCAGCTGGGGGAAGAAACTGCTTCTATCTTAGCCTCACACGGCCCCCAGACTGACTTAATTAAGACCATAATACAGTCTGACTTCTATTGTGACGATCTGCTCACCGGCGCTGACTCTGAGACAGAGTTACTTCATATCAAAAACTCAGTCTCTAAAGTTTTAGCGGCCGGATGCTTCCCTCTTCGTAAATTTCGTTCAAATTCATCCATCATCATAGACTCTGAGTCACATCATTTAGAAATGAATAACTTGGCTTTGAGTCAATCATCACATACTTTAGGCCTGGGCTGGAACCCAAGTAGGGACACCCTACACTTCAATGTGGAGGATAACCTCCCCACTACTATAACAAAACGTACTATTTTGTCTTCTACCTTTAAAATATTCGATCCTTTAGGACTTCTAACATTGTGCACCATAAAACCAAAGATACTTCTTCAAAGGCTATGGTCTCTTCATTTAGATTGGGATGACCCCGTTCCTATCGAACATCAACATCTTTGGACTTCATTCATAAGCAACATCAAATACATAAAACATTTGACTGTCCCTAGAAACGTGCTATGTGACTCCACAGCATACAATGAAGTACATAGCTTTAGCGACGCTTCGCAGGCTGCCTATGGCGCCTGCATCTTCATTAAATCTACATCAATTTCAGGCAAAATATCCTGCAACCTCTTATGTGCCAAGTCACGTGTGGCCCCTACCAAAACTACCACCATTCCACGTCTAGAGCTATGCGCGGCTCTACTTGCAGCCCGTCTCTGCTCAACCACTAGTGCGGCCCTCCGCATACCGATCGCCCGCTATGTATACTGGACAGACTCTAGCGTAGTTTTGGCTTGGCTTCGTACGTGTCCATCCAAGTTAAAGACTTACGTCGCAAACAGAGTCGCAGCTATACAAGAGCTCACAGAAGGGTCTTCTTGGCACTATGTGCCCACTGATCATAACCCAGCTGATCTCGCATCGCGCGGTGTCGATCCCCCCGCCGTACAATCTGAAACCAAATGGTGGCACGGTCCAGAGTACTTACTTCTCTCTGAAGAAAATTGGCCTCGTTTATCCACTCATCGTAACACACAAGACTTACCAGAAGTCAAACTTTCTTCTACTATTCTTATGGGGACAACATCTTCTAGTATCATTGATTTCGAGAGGTACTCAAACCTCAAAAAACTGCAACGTACTGTAGCCTATATTTTACGATTTATTAATATTAAATGTAAGCATCAACTTATTTCAGGCTGTTTGACTGTAGATGAGCTTAACAAAGCCCTACAAATTCTTGTCAAATTAGCACAAGCTGAATTATTTTCAAAGGAAATTGAACTATTAAAATGTGATAAAACCATAAGTCTTCATAGTAAACTGATAACTTTGTCACCTTTCTTGGACTCTCAGGGGATCCTGAGAGTGGGGGGGAGACTATCCAAATCTAATTTGGACTTCGATAAAAAACATCCTATACTTCTTTGTGCAAAACACCCACTCACTAAACTCATCTTTACACACGAACATGCACGCCTCTTACACGGTGGACCACAGCTAATGTTATCATCAGTACGTGAGCAGTTTTGGCCCATCGGGGGTAGGGACCTGGCGCGACGCACGGCACGTGGTTGTGTCACCTGTAGACGCCACTACGCCACCACTATGAAAAATAAAATGGGTGACTTGCCCCCACAACGTTTGATTCCAGACTTTCCCTTTTCCACAGTAGCGGTCGACTTTGCTGGACCATTCCTAATTACCGACCGTCGTGGGCGTGGGTGTAAAATAACCAAATGCTATTTATCTTTATACATATGTCTTAGATATAAGTGTGTTCACTTGGAAGCTGTGAGCGAGCTTTCGAAAGACTCGTTCCTGCTGTCTCTACGTCGATTCATCTCGCGGAGGGGCAAGCCGCGAGAGATCATCTGTGACAACGGCAGGAATTTTGTTTCTGCTGCTAAAGAGATAAATAACTTCTTTAAGCAATATAAGCATTCTATTGTCGGGTTTGCATCTGAGCATGATATTAAATTTTCGTTTTCACCGGCTTACGCTCCAAATTTCAACGGCTATGTGGAGGCAGGCATCAAATCGGCAAAGTTTCACGTTAAACGCATCTTAGGAAACACTCATATTACGTTTGAGGAACTCTCTTCATTATTTGCTCAGATTGAGGCTATCCTCAACAGTCGTCCTATATCTCCCCTTTCCTCATCTCCTAACGACATGACAGCGCTCACACCGGGTCACTTTCTCCTTGGCAGGCCTCTGATGTCGCTCCCTGCTCCGCCGCTGCTGGACATCAATCCCAAGAAGCTCAATCGTTACCAGCTATTAGAACATGTAAGACAACATTTCTGGAACCGATGGCAAGCGGAATACATCACTGAACTTCAACAGCGAGCGAAATGGAGGACGCGATGTCGGGACTTGAAACAGGGAGACCTCGTAATTATCAAAGAGGAAGGCGTTCCCCCTTTACTATGGCGTTTGGGACGCGTCCTGAAACTCTACCCCGGAAGCGACGGCATCCCGCGCGTCGCTGACGTCGACACTACGAGAGGCGTCATAAGAAGAGCACTGAATCGCATCTGCCTATTGATTGATGAGGCTTGAAAGCAGGCTTTCAAGGGCCCCCAGTATGTTCGGGACGAAGGAAGGAGAGGCGCGGAAGGTGACCGACACACCCCGCGCGCCCGCACCCTCACATCGCGCGCGCCCGCAGCGACCGACGCTCGCGGCTCGTTGCGCTGCGCCGACACACTCGCCAACCGACCGAGCTCGCGGTCTCACGCGCTCTCTTAATTATACCAAAATTAGTTATAGCTTACCTTGTCACCTCATAATTGTAATGGTTACATAAATCTTGCAAAGTATCATCGTGTTTTCCTTATGTACCTACGCTACATTACCTAATATAATAACTTAAGGAATTAATTGTTATTATTTTTTAAATAGATTTATTTTACTTTATGTTGGAGAGTGTCAAGTACTAAGACAAACCTCAACTTAAGTTTGGTTTAATAGTACTTATAAGTTAAGTGAGAACTATACTGTAATGCTTATAAATAAAAAATTAAAAAAATTAAAAGTCGCGACACGAATCTGTCACTGTCACTCGGATCGGGTCATCCAAAGAACCAATCACGTTAGAGAACAGCGTATTGCCTAAGTCAGAGTCTAAGGGAGGCTAGCAAACATGGTTATTACATGCGGGAAGAATGAATTTTGTAAAGTAGCACAGTGGACAATCTGCTACAACATTAAAAATTAATAATGCTTTTTACCTAATCTATTGCATTGGGGGATCCTGTAAAATAGCTGTAGTTGTTTTTGAAATAAATAAGTAGGTAAGTACAAAATACTTAATCGCTTTAAGCGATAAATTCGCTTATTTGTACAACGATTTACTTTTAAACTTTCTATGTATTTCCTACTTTTAATGTACCTCAACTGTTTGTAATAAATAATAAATAAACATTGAGCTCTCCCCGCGCGGTGGCGGATAAACTGCTTGGTCCCTATAAAGGTTGGTGCTGGTGGAAACACACAGTAAAAACTTTACTTTTCACGTCTGACCCAATTTTTCACAGCCTCAAAAACCAAACAAAACTATTAAAACCAACTTGAGCCTGAATTAGTTCAATTATGTGAAATTCAGAGCATAATTATGCCGGTTTAAATTGGTTTATGCCACGAGCCGCGGCCCCGGGATCCTACTAATTATATTTTAACTGACACTCTATGTTTTGTGAATTAACATTTATGCAATTATGTTGGTAAGTTATTCTATGCCCCGGGGGCTTAGCCGGATAGGTTCTCTGGTGTCTTTAATCTACTTTATAAAAGGAGATTTCTGTGTGGACTCAGATAGATAGATAGATTCATTCCTAATTGCAACACACTACAATTAAATAATTACAAAAAAAAAACGCAACTTAAAAGTAGGTGGTACAATGGGCGGCCTTAACGCTTAAAGCAATCTCATACGACTTACGTATATACTTACCAATAGATAAAGCTATTTTTCACTTGACTTCATCTTTTTCTTCTTCTTTTTTCAATTTCATAATATCCGCCCAGAATTTTGGGTTTGTCCCTTATGGCCCCGTTCCGCGACGGCCCCGTTCCAAATGGCCACGATTTTAAAATTTATTCTGAATGATGATTAAAAGTAAATTTAGCTTAAAAGTACTTTGCCACAGCGATAGCAGCGTCATTAGCTTCGTTAAAGTCGTCTACCGAACAGGTGTTGGGGCACAGTCCAGGCATTAAAGGTGCTGCTCCATGGACTGTATTGGGGCTCCACAATCACACTTTTCTTTCAAGGCAGGTATCAAGCCCCAACGACTCGTGTTTTGTTTGCAGCGGCCTACTTGACCTTCATAAAAAAAACGACATGAAAAATTACAAAATATCTTTTTTTTCTGTTATGTGTTCTAAAGTCAGGCAGCCAAACTAAAAATTTCGGTCTACCCACCAAACTGACAGCAAAACTACCCTTTTTCAAGATGAAAAAAAAAACACTTTCCCATCCTTCAAAATTATTTATCTGAATGTAGGAATTTTTTGTGTAATAATCTAATAGGTACTTTTTTACCTATATCTCACAAGAAACTAGTAAGTATGTAACCTTAGTAAAAGTTTATTTCCTTTTTTTACAGTATCTGGCAGCATTTCAGCTTTCAGCACTTCCGTTTTTTTTGTAGTTAGGGGCGTGGCCAAGAGATATTTTGCCGTTATTTCTTCGCACCACGAGAGATTGACATCAAGATTATTCAAGAGTAGACCGAGCGTGAATCTAATTAAAAACACCCACCTCTGCTCATTTACTCCCTTTTTACTTTCCCGAAATACATTGTCAGCGCAACAATAACCATTGACCCTTAAAAACAATCTTAAAGCCATCACTCACCAACCAACGGAGGTGCGTTGTTAAACAAATCACTTCGCGCCATTTTGTCTTCCCGCCTCAATTCGTTTGAATGTCGAACGTTCGAACGTCACCTAACAAATTGTCGGTTAGTTAATTTGACAGATGTCATTCATCATTTCGTCCACGTGACGTGTGTTTTGGCGGGAACGACCGCGACCAATAAGGGTCGATGAGTGATCTGTCAGCGTTTAAATTTAATTTTGGAAGACTAGATTTTACCTATGGTTTTACTCTCGATTAAGTCTGTGGAAAAAGTTTTAAAGGTTTCGTTCACAAAGAGTAAATACAGGACCTTTTTATTAGGACTCCACTATCAGTCTGTTTGCCTGTCACCAGCCTGTATAATCTCATGAACCGTGATAGCTACATATACTTAGTTGAAATTTTCACAGATGGTGTCTTTCTGTTGCCACTAAACAACAAATTACCAATAAAATACCCAAAAAAAACGTGATTTTTTACAATGAAGGTTAAAAACTTGAAGTGTTAGTAATTTCTTTTAAAATTACCAACAATTGCTGAACCGTTTTGGAGAAAAATTATACATGGAAGCATTAAGACATTGTAAGTAACTTAAAGCTCGTATCTTGAGTACCACAGAAGAAATAACACCAACAAGTAGTATTAATAGTAAACTATTAGCCCATGTTTAACAAAACTAAGTTTATATAATATGTATAACACATATACCTACATTTTCCCTTAACATACCTACACTTTCGAACCACAAGCCCCAATTCTAAACTGAATTCATCCTTAACGTCCAACAAATACAGTTCCAGTTACTGTACTCAAATAATTCTGTTAATCACTCCTCATCCTTGTTAGGTTTTTTTGTCTGTCACCACTGAAATGATTGATGCACAAAGTTATTTTTTTTTCACCGTTGTTTTGGATAAATGTGGGTTGTGAAAATAAATGAAATATTACCATAGAGTGGACATTTACACGTAGGTGTAGGAAATCTGCATGTCTTGATGTGTAACGCTTAATGCTGAGACGATTTCCTTTTTGTAGCCACACTAGTTAATCTACATGTACAGCATACTAGTTAATAAGCTGTGTTTTTTTTGTGGTTACAAATAAACGTTTTTTCATTTCATTTCATTTCAAATCGGGATGTTCGAAGCGGGAATTTTGGGAATACAACATTTTGCGAAACTGTGTAAGTAGATTTTAATTTGTAGAAACAAAGTATTTTGGGAATAACAGAAATCGCTAGCTCGTAGGAACTCGCGTAGCCTAGTTACTAAGAGCACCGGAGTACTAATCCGGAAGTGCAAGTTCAAACCTTGCCGCGAGTGAATTTTCGGAGATGTATTTTTCCTATAAAATGTAACTTGAGCAATTAAAATACGAAATAATTCTGAACGGGAAATATTTGTTACGCGCTTGAGCTAGTACGCGCACTAATAAGTCGCAGAGGTGGCGCGTCAAAGTAGCTGTTCCGTATAGCATCGCGAAAATCTCTTTAATTGTGACTATTGCTTTAGATGAAAGTTCACTGAAATTTATTTATTAAATAGGTATTCCTTAGAATCGTCTTTTTTTTTTCAAAATTATAGAAGCCACATAGCAAACAACCACTTTCGGATCCTTGCGTTATAGGTACCTAAAAAAACTAAAAATTTCATCAAAATCGTGCTGGTGCAATCGTAAATCGTAATTAAGTGCTGGTGAAATATGTTGAACTTTATTCTTTAATAACAACTGTTGTGACCATATTTCGTGCAAATCAATGACATTAAAAAAAATGACATTCACATTCAAATCATTTTGGGATTTACTATGTGAAGGATTTATTTATTTATTTTATTTTATTTTTATTTGGCACAGTAACAATAATACAAATTCAATTATATATATAAATATTATAGTTAAATATCATTATTAATTTGTACATCGATTACAACTATGCACAGCATTTTTTACACAGTTATACAAGATGTAACGGACAAGCCCTTTTAAACCGAAAGGCGGTTGTTCTAGACGTCTAGGCGAACAACTTTTGTAAATTCGAAGTAGTTTACCAAAATTTTAGGTGTAAAGTTTACTTGAAGATCAGCTGTTTCTGAGAGTTCGAGGTCATTGACCTTATGTTGTCCTTTCATTTAGCTTGGTCTACTACAATCAAACCTTCAATTACCTTTATTTTCAAAAACATCTGTTTTTTCAGTGAAACATAATCTCAAAATTTTCAAAAAAAAAAAGTTTGAATTTTCAAAAGTCGTAGAACAAAAGTTGTTCGCCTAAACGTCTAGAACAACCCCCTTTCGGATTAAAAGGACTTACCCGTTACATCTTGTATACAGTTATAAGCTACCTAGCTAGCTAGCTATTATGATATGGTACTATGTACGCAATGTCTTGTCTATTTACACCATTAGAAAATCTTTGGTACCTAGTTTGCAAAAAAGGAGCTTTCAAAGTTTTACGGAAAAAAACTTCTTTGTCGTAAGTAAATGAGAGTTAAGTACCTTTTATAATCAAGCTTTTCAGCAAAATCAGTTTTTAACCGACTTCAAAAAAAAGGAGGAGGTTATCAATTCGTCTGTATGTATAACATTTTTTTTTTGTATGTTCACCGATTACTCGAAGACGGCTTGACCGATTAAGATGATTTTTTTTTTAATAGATAGGTGGGAGCTCCAAGATGGTCCCATAAAAATTTGATGTGGATCTGATGAGGGTCTTCGGAGTGATGAACGGAAATGCTTCTTAAAACGCATTAATAAATCCAGTTGTTTATCGATTACTCGAAAATGGCTTGACCGATTGAAATGATTCTTTTTTAATGGAAAGGTGGGAGCTCCGAGATGGTCCCATAAAAATTTAATGAGGATCTGATGAGGATCTTCGAAGTGAGGACCGGGAATGCTCCTCAAAACGCTGTATTCCATTCAATTGTTTATCGATTACACGAAGATGGGTTGACCGATTGATATAGTTCTTTTTTAATGGAAAGGTGGAAGCTGCGAAGTGGTCCCATGAAAGTTTGGTAAGGATCTGATGAGTATCTTCGGAATGATGGACAGGATAGCATCCCAGAGTTCAATAAAATACCCATTTTTTGACTTCTACCATAAAGAATAGACCCCTAGAGAACCAAATACAGATTGATGGGGCACCTGAAAACAACTTATCATAAGAAAACTAATCAATATTTAAAATTAAGATAAGAATATTGTTGATTTTTAGGTAGGTAGGTATACTAAAAAGGGTAAAATAAAAAAATAATTTAAAAATTAAAAAACCGACTTCAAAAAGAAACAAAAAATAATTTAAAAAAACAACCAATGAAAAAAGATTTGATAAAAATGACCAAAATAACCTCTACATAGGTACAGTGCCACCGACTAATTAATCTGTTTTATCATCTGAAGTCGGGCAGTTTTACTGGTTGGTTCCATAATGTATTTAGTTTGGCTGCCCGACTTCAGATGATAAAACAGATTAATTAGTCGGTGGCACTGTACCTATGTAGAGGTTATTTTGGTCATTTTTATCAAATCTTTTTTCATTGGTTGTACTACAAATATTCTAAAAGAAAAATTCACTCGCGACGAGATTTGAATCAAACTATTCTTAATTCGCAATTTATTTTACAATTACGAAATGTTTTATTACTGTTTTATTCTAAAGTTTTTTTAGGACATAGATAGAATCATTTCAAAAATATTGTTTCGGCTAAAAACCGCAACCAATTTCGTAATGACGATAGTGGCCTCTTCAAACACTGTAATGTGTCACCTGTTCACACTCAGTTTAAATACATGTTTTTAAAACAATTGTTCTTCAATACAAATCTTAAGTCCGAAATCAATCACCCTGTGCATACTAGAGCAGTTGTGTAGCGTCAACTTTGTACCACGCATATCCCTCGCTCGAACAATGTATACGGCAAGCGAACCACTGCTGCTTACCTTCTACCACGTCTTATAAATAAGCTAACCCCCAATAATCTTACTTCTTACTAATATCATAAACGCGAAAGTTTGTATGTATGTATGTGAGGTTGTTACTCTTTCACGCAAAAACTACTGCACCGATTGCCATGGAACTTGGAATATAGGTAGCTGGGGACCTGGATTAACACATAGGCTACTTTTTATCCCTATGTTTCCGCGGGAACGGGACTTAGCGGGTGAAACCGCGGGGCGCAGCTAGTAATATTATAAACGCGAAAGTTTGTATGTATGTATGTGAAGTTGTTACTCTTTCACACAAAAACTACTAAACTGATTGCGATGAAACTTGGAATATAGGTAGCTGGGGACCTGGATTAACACATAGGCTACTTTTTATCCCGATATTCCCGCGGGAACGGGACTTACGCGGGTGAAACCGCGGGGCGCAGCTAGTCCTACTTTAATATTATAAATCCGAAAATCTGTTTGTTTGTTTGTTTGTTCCCTCTTCACGGTCAAACGGCTCGACCGATTTGGATGAAAATTTGCATAGGGATAGTTTAAATGATGGAGAGTAACATAGGATACTTTTGATCCCGAAAATCCCGCGGGATCGGGACTTACGCGGGTGATAATATTTATTAGATGAAAATTTGCATAGGGATAGTTTAAATGATGGAGAGTAACATAGGATACTTTTGATCCCGAAAATCCCACGGGATCAGGACTTACGCGGGTGATAATATTAATGGATGAAAATTTGCATAGGGATAGTTTAAATGATGGAGAGCATCATAGGATACTTTTGATCCCGAAAATCCCGCAGGATCGGGACTTACGCAGGTGATAACTATTTATTAGATGAAAATTTGCATAGTGATAGTTAAAGTGATAGAGAGTAACATAGGATACTTTTGATCCCGAAAATCCCGCGGGATCGGGACTTACGCGGGTGATAATATTTATTGGATGAAAATTTGCATAGGGATAGTTTAAATGATGGAGAGTAACATAGGATACTTTTGATCCCGAAAATCCCGCAGGGTCGGGACTTACGCGGGTGATAACCATTCAATGAATGAAAATCGACACAGGGGTAGGATAAGTGATGTAGAGTGGCATCATCATCATCGTCATCCTTCGTCATCGTCATCGTCACTTACTGACGAAATACAAACTTTAACTTACTTCACCTACCTACCGCAGTGCAAAAATCCACACTTAAACGGACGACCAGGGAAGTACTGATGATGCCAGGCGCGTTAGCGCCTGGCTTCAACAGTAGGTACTTCAATGGGCGACCGTTTAAGTGTGGATTATTGCATTGCGGTAGGTAGGTGTTCGAACAACGCGGGATCGCCACTTGCGCGGGTGAAACCGCGGGGCGCAGCTAGTATTAAATATAAACTTAAATCGCACTATCTAAACAATTTACGCAATGTTTATAATATTGATGCATTTTTGGTGTAAATCTTTTGTACCTATGTATCTACCCAGCGCCTCGCAGTGTTATCTTTATGTACCCATCTGTTAGACTTAAATTGTGTATGTACCTACCGAATTATTTTTAAATACTTACCTACCTACCTTTTTATGTTGATCGGCGTAGACTTAATTCTTAGCGTATTTCTACAAACCTAAGTGGTTTAATTATGCTAAGTGAATCAATGTTTTATAAGTTATTTTATATTTGGTATTAAATAAAATAAAGTAGCCGCAGTAAAAATATTAAGAATTGAATTCTACAGCCGTTTTAGGACAAATTTACCAAAACCTAGATGCGCGAGCGTCTTGCGATTGTAACCATATTTATTTCACGACGCAACGGCGATGTCTGCACCTCCGCCGAGACTTATCAATGCGCAAATAGCTCTAGTTCCCAATACCATCTAATCAAGCAAGTAAAAAAGGGACAAATAACTTACCCTTATTCCGCTAATAGAATAGGTATCTATAGTTAGTATAGACTGCCACAGATAAACAGTAAACAGTACCTAATACTTCTCAAACACAATAACATTTACGAGAGATAACACACCCATTACAATTAACTTAATGATCGTTCCGCACGAGTATATTGTCTGTGGACTGAGGTTATCAAACTTTTAATATAAGTACCCTGAATAATGTTAAATTTAAAAATAAAAGGTTCAAAACTTAAACAGTAATAAACCCTAAAAAAAGTTAATAAAAAAAGTTATATCAAAAAAAAGTTGTAATTTCATATTTTCCCGGGTCTTAAATGCGTAATTTTTTATTACTTATTTCATCGTTTCGATTCAATGATCTTGGTCGCAAGGGGACTGGGAGGGATATGAAATTATGAGTTCGTGTTAGTTTAAATAGAAGTTGTCGGCAGCGCCCAGTCGAGGCATGGAGCTAGAAGTGCGTTCCCGCGATTTGATGAAAAATCTAAGGTGACGTCATTTCACACTCGCCCAGTCCCCGCGCTGTCAGATCGCCGTCACAGTACATGTCGTCTTAGCTTTAAATTAGCGGAGCGTTGTAAATGACGTCACGTGACGTTAGCGAGACCCAATATTTATAGTAAGTTTAAATGCCTGTAAAATCAAAACTAATAGGTATTTTTGACTACAACAAAAACTAGTGTATACAGAAGCTTGTATATACATAAATGTTTCACTGTTACAAACTTTCAACCCATTTGGCATAGGTACCTATTGACATTCTTTATTAATTAAGTTCCTTTTAGGGGGTCTGGTAAAACAGAAAATTGAGAACCACTGGTCTGTTACAATAGACGTCTAACACAGAACACCTCCATAATAAAGCGTTATGTCGCCAATAAGCTTAATAAAAGCTCTTAATAACGAGTTTTCAAGCTTTTATAAGCTTGTAATCGATGTAAAGAAAGTAACTTACAAAATCTTGGGCTGAAATCTATAGTCCTTAGGTACTTTGACTTTGCTAAGCAAAAGCTTCGACTTAAGACATTTTTTTTGTATTTATAAAGCGATCTTCGCAACTATCCAAAGTTTTTGCTTAGTAAAGTCAAAGTTTTTCAAATTTAGAATGTAAACCAATTAAAAATAATGACCTAAACTTTGCGTCTCTGTTATAACGATGAATTTTATTTGTATATTACAAAAATAATATTGACTATAAATTCCAATTCAAAGTGTTTGCTTAGTTTGTGCTAAGCTCAGTCTGAGCAAAGTCAAAGTACGCACTATTGATTTCAGCCTTAGAGTAATTAGCCTCTTTTAAGGGTTCCGGGCACAAGACCGGACTCTTTTACTAAGACTCCACTTTTCGTCTATCGGTTTGTGGCCAGGCTGTGTCATGAACTGTGATAGCTAGACAGGTGAAATTTTCACAGATGAGGTTTTTCTGTTGCCGCTATAACAACTAAATAGTAAAAATAGAATTTAATTAATATTTAAGTTAGGCAACAAACGTGTTTTGTTTTTTAATTTTTTACGACAATACGGTATCATTCGTGCATTAGTCCGTTTCGCCCTTGGCCAGTGTGTAGTTGCTTTATACTACATGATAATAATTAAATAACATACTTATAATCTCACGATTTAAACTTTGAAACATTTTCGCAAAAAGATAATATTATATTTCTTCTACGACCTATCGAAATTAAATCTTTTTCTTCTTAAAAATTTTGATGTTCTGTTTTACTGAAAAATTATGTGTATTTAAAAAAAAAAAGGATTAAAGTTTCGATTGTAGTTGACCAAACTAAATGAAAAGACAACTTGAGGTCAATGACTCTAACTCTAAGGAACAGCTGATTTTCGAGTCGAACTTTGAATCTGGCCTTTGAATCGGGTTGTCTGGAAGAGATCGCCCACAAGCGATAAGGCCGCCCATTGTGTTACTTCAGTTTTAAAGTTTTTCTATGTCTAATTCGTTGTTATTTGTGTTTCTGGTACAATAAAGTGTAAATCAATCAATCGAATTTTTTCGAAAGCTACTGGCCATTTCCAAAAGATGTAAAATCAAAAGTTGTTCACTAGACCTCTAGAACCTTATCCTTTTGGCCTAAATTATCATTCCCGAAACACTGTTTAATTATTATTTTTAGACAAGTATTTAATTTCCGGCCTGTCAACCATGGCGCGGGCGGCGTCTGTGTGGTATAGTAATTACCAACACGCTAATTTTACAGTTTACATGACAATTTATGATATTACACTGAACTAGTTCTGTCTGTGGTTTTACTCGGTTTTTCTGAGTAGTTTCAGCTGTTTTCGACCTCTATTATTTTAATTTCTGCTATGGTTTTCGCGATTTTGCATAATAAAACACTTTATTTACCGAGTTTAATCGCGTTTTATTTATTATATTTAAACGACTGAGCTTTCGCCAACTTTACAGTTGGCCTTTTCAAGGTTGACTGCGCGATTAAACCAAGTAAATAAAGTGTTTTACTTTATTATTTTTCTAATTAAACAAGTACTTATGTTTGTAACAAATTTAAAAAATAAATAAGAAACACAAAATGTACAGCGTTTTATTTAATACATTATTAAGCTTTCGCTCGGAAAGTCTGACTGAGATGTAATTCGTTTATTTTAATATTCTAAAAAGTTACTTAGGTGGTTAGGCGTACCTACCTAACTTTTTAGAATATTAAAATAGACGAATTTCCTCTTGAAAAAGCTAACTGTAAGGTTAGCAAGAGCTAACGTCAAGGTAAGAAAATCCTACTAATATTATAAATCTGAAAGTTTGTGAGTAAGTGCGTATGTGTGTTTGTTACTCAATCACGCAAATACTGTTGAACCGATTGCGATGTAACTTGGAATAGTTAGCTGGGGACCTGGATTAACACATATGCTACTATTTATCCCGAAATTCCCACGGGAATGGGACTTACGCGGGTGAAACCGCGGAATGCAGCTAGTAAATGATAATAATACGCAATAATAAAGACCCTGTAAAAAGTAACTAAGTACCTATATTAAAGAATTTAATAGTCAGGATAGAACGAGCATTCACTTGTTTGTTGTAAATCCACCTTAAGGCGTAGTCTTCGCCCTAATACAGAAATGACATGGTACTCACAAGTAGGTCGGCAGAGGGCGCGGCTTTAATGTGTTTAGCTACGACCTCCGGACATGGCTGTCGGAAGCACTTTGCATTGTGAACTGACACTGCTGGTAAAACTGTAGGGTAACTTTAAAGTATGCTTTAATAATGTATTGGTACTAATCTGTTATCACTACATGTTAGGATTGAGACAACTAGCTACGCCTCGCGGTTTCATCTACATAAATCCAGCTCCCGCTGGATTATCAGGATAAAAAGTAGCATACTTACCTATGTGTTATTCCACGTCGCCAGCTACTTATATTCTAAATTACAAAGTTACATACATACATACAAACTTTCACGTTTTAATATTGATATGATTTTAATTGGAACGTTATTACATATTTTTGAAAAGGTAAGTATTCATTCTTTTATTAAAAAAATGGCGAAAATAGTTTGAACATATTTTTGCTTTGTTTCTGTTTTAAATATTTTTTAATTATTATTTGTTTGGTTTTCAGTAAGTTTTATTGGCTCTAAAGTTTTCGCAGAATACAAACTTTAACGCGTGATATGTTTGATAACACATTATTATTATTTCTTATCGGTTGTGAATTGATTATGGCCATTTTGAAAGTAGCCAGTGTCAAGTATTATTAATATATGCAAGTTACTTGCATCATTTGTTAACATCAACAGGAAATCATTTGTAAAAACGGCGGCCATTTAGAAAGAAGTTCACGGAGCTTTGGAAACAACGGTAAAGTCCATGTTTTGCACCGATTTTCACTTTCATTACACTTCTACACCTTTACGAAGCAAAACTGATTAATACGCCTCCGAAATTAACAATTTACAAGCATTTGAACTAGGTTTCACAAATTTGAAAATTTAGCCACACATCTCCTGAACGCATTCCCGCCAAAACTCGCAATAATTATAATAAGTATGTTGAGCGGTGTTGGTCTAGTGGTTGATACCCCGACTTTCATTCCGAAGGTCGTGGTTTCGAATCCCGGCTTACCGCGCACCAATGTATTTTTGTGTGTTAATAACATCGCTCATACGGTAAAGGAAAACATCGTGAGGAAACCCACGGCTTAGTTAGCTCCAGACATATTGACCAGTTCTTTCCTCTGGGCATGGCTGACTAGGCTGGGAGGGTGGTATAGGTGCTGAGCAAACCTACTCCACCTAACAACGTCCCGGGCAAACAGCGCCATAAAATAGCATGGATTAAAAGTTGCTTGCGCTGTATAAATCATCTAAAATTAGATGAAAAGGCCAATTATTAATAGGTATGTCAGTCGGAGTTCTCAATGAATATTATTCATTTCGAACCTACCTACTATACTTTATGTACTTCTAAGAAGCCCCATCGACAATTCAATCTGAATGTAATTAATTTGAGTATACAGGGTTATTGGTTTCGAATCAAAAAAGTTTCAGGGAGTGATTCCCCACATTAAAACGAATAACTTTTGTTCTACGACTTTTAGAAATTCAGAAAAGTTTTCGAAAATTTTAAGTGTAAAGTTTCCTTGAAAATCAGCTGTTTCTTAGAGTTTGAGGTCATTGACCTAAAGTTGTCTACAATCAAAACTTTAATTGAAATTATTCTAAAAAACAGTTGTTATTTTCAAAGAAATATACGTAACCTATTTTTTTTAACAAAAGTTATTTATTTTGATGTGAGGTATCAAAATATAACCTAAAAATAGTCGTAGAACAAAAGTTATTCGTTTTGTTTGATGTGGAAAATCACCCTCTAAAAGGTTTGGATTCGATTTTTGGACCCATAACCCGGTATATTGCGATGTAGGTGTATGTAGGTAGGCAATCTATTGGCGATATGGAGTGCCAATATTACTCAGCGGTAACAGAAATACATCATCTCTGAAATTTTCAACAGTCTAGCTAGCACAGTTCGTGAGATACAGCCTCCTGACAGACAGATATACAGACGAAAAGTGAATTTTTTACCTTTTGGGTGCGGCATCCTTTAGGATGAACTATTTTTAAAGAAAAGATATATTCACAAAACACAACGCACGGTCTACGTCAGGCGGGATCACTGCCGACAAACTGCTGCGCAGTTTGGCAGAAGTAGTGTAAAATTAAGTATTAAATGTTGTGGTTAATAAATAAATAATAAAATAAAAATAAAAAGAACCAACGCATCTCAATCCAATCTGGGGAATGCGACTTAGGCCTCTTAGTCTACCGACGCTGTGACTCATACTTCGAATTATCGCTTCAATATCTTTTCCATTTACTACAACTTAGGCATGTGCGGGCTTAAGCACTGAAAATAAACATATAATCGTTTAGGATAGTCTCCACGAGCGTTAGAATCGCGGCGATATTATCGTCGAGCCACTTATTTGTATACAATCTCTATGAACGGTGTCATACTCGCGATTTTGGCTGCAGAATCTCAATATTACTCAGTAATTACAAAACATTCAGAAATACTATTTTGGTATTTTAGTTTTTATTCTCTTATTTTTGAATACGAGTTCCGACGCGGAACTAACGCGGCAGAAACAGCCCGCAATATCAATGCTGCGTTTGGAGAGGGGTCTACTAATGAACGCACCGTGCGATTTTGGTTTAAACGCTTTCGTGATGGAAATTTCGACTTAAAGAACGAGCCACGAGGAAGACCGCCCACACAGGTGAATAACGATGAATTAAGAGAGATAGTGGAAGCCGATCCTAGTCAAACTACCCAGGAATTAGCGGCATGGTTTAACGTTACCTTACCCACTTTATTGACTCACTTGCGTCAAATCAATAAAATAAAAAAATACGAAAAATGGGTGCCTCATGATTTGACTGATCTGCAGAAAGAAACGCGTGTTGAAACTTGTGTTGCCTTGTTGAACCGGTACAGAAATGAAGGAATATTGGATCGAATTGTAACATGTGATGAAAAGTGGATTCTTTATGATAACCGGAAAAGAAAAATGCAATGGCTGACCCCAGGTCAAATGCCACAGCAGTGTCCTAAAGCAAAACTTACCAATAAAAAGGTAATGGTAACTGTTTGGTGGTCTCAGCATGGTGTTATTCACTATAGTTTTCTTCGATCTGGTCAAGCAATTACGGCAGATGTCTATTGTGCCGAACTCCGAACCATGTTGACATAACTAGCAGTAAAACAGCCCCGACTCATGAATCGATCTTCACCATTATTGCTCCACGACAACGCGAGACCTCACACAGCACGAGAAACCATTTTGACCCTTCAGGAACTGCACTTAGAAACCATTCGTCATCCTCCGTATTCACCAGACCTTGCTCCAACGGACTACCATTTTTTTCGTGATTTGGACAATTATTTATCTACGTGACAAGAAGTTTTCTTCCCAGGAGGCAGTACAAAATGCTTTCACACAGTTTGTGCAGTCTAGATCGTCGGAGTTCTATCGCAAAGGCATTAATAACCTTCCCATTAGATGGCAGCAATGTATAGATAATAATGGCAACTATTTTGATTAAATAAATTTGTTAAAAATTTAAAAAATAAACAATTAAGATTTTCAGTACAAATCGGCAATTTCATACTTTAACCCCTAATATAATATTGCCGCGATTCTAACGCTCGTAGATACGGTCTCTAAAATATAATCGCGCCAACGACCTAACGCGTAGTCTCGCATCTTTTCTTCTTCTTCTATTTTACAACCATTTTCTTAGGCGTAGACCAAAATCTAACATCGCGAAAACAGAAGCAGAATCTATGAAATCTAAACTTAAATTATATTAAAATCAAATCTGAAAACACACAATGTTTAGAGGTTTGGTGTTCAAACTTTCACGATTTAAATTTACAACTTTAAATCGCGTAACTTAGAAAAGCCGGAACATATCGAATCCAACAAACTACAAATACGTTTTCAAACTTTAACAATTGCAATGGAAGTCAAGATGGGGTAGAACAAAACTAATACGTATCTCGAAGATTTGTGTCTGACTGAAAGATTAATTCAATTCAGTCAATTCAACTCAATCAATAATTTTATATGTATTCTACCTATGTCGTTTATTTAACATTGCTTAAATTACTTAATTATGAAGGTAAGTATGTTTTATTATATTTCATTTCATTTCATCAGACATCGGTTCTATATTAAGCAAGCACAAGCTTGTATCGCAGTAACCGAAGTACCAATATAATGCAATATACAAGGTATAACGGGTAATTTCCAAAAGTTGTAGAACAAAAGTTGTTCGCCTAGACGTCTAGAACAACCCCCTATCGGGTTAAAAGGGCATACCCGTTACATCTTGTAGATAAAAGTATGAATATGTAAAAAATATATGAATAACATTCTTGAGAACGGGAATGAATAGTAAACTAAAAGTATGGGAACAATATAGTTTATACTAGCTGCGCCCCGCGGTTTCACCCGCATAAGTCCCGTTCCCAAGGAAATATTAGAATTAAAAGTAGCCTATGTCTTTCCAGGGCTCCAGCTACCTATAATTCAAGTTTCATTGCAATCCGTACAGTAGTTTTTGCGTAAAAGGGTAACAAAGTCACATGCATACATACATGAATACATGTTTGCCTTTATGGTAAATATTTTTTGGATTTTAATATCTCTTAGTAGCAGTGTCTCGTGGATTCCTGATACAGCGAGATCATCCTAAAATTAATTTTAGTGGATACCTACCTACACATCACAAAGGATACACTCTTAAGTTTCATGTCTCTAGTTTAGCTCTATGACCAGCAGTTTAGGCTCTGCGTTTGCAAGGTAAGTTACTGACGTAAACAAAGATGAATAGAGTCGCTAGAACAAGAGCGACAGTATAACAAATAAAGTCCCATTTTCAAGACATAGTCCATTGTTTCCTAGCACTGATACATATCGTTCGTTTTCTTTTAATAGGCAGAGGTACGTCACTAGATGGAAGTCCTAGTTTCACACAATCACAGAACTATTGCGTCATATCCGCAAGTTGCTTGTCCCTGATCCAATATGGCGGCCGTCAAGTGTCACTTGCAGACTGGCTGTCACAACGAGAGCATGTCTAAACTACGTTCCGGAGTTTTTATTCTTTTAAAATTCGATTTTAACTCTTAACTCATCGAGTTAAGGTTTATGGTGTAGTTTTAAAGCTGTAGGTTTGAATGTGGTCGTTTCGAACGTGATTCTCTAGTGGGTTAGACGTTTTATGGTTTTCTGTTTGGACTGTCAATATCGGTTGCTGTTTGTATGTAGATTAGGGTATTAATTCTTTATATTAAATACGTACCAATCTAACTGAAAATTTCTCATTCAGGTCTTCAAAATTCGTCTGTTTTTACCCGACTGCCTAGGAAGGGAAACCTAGGCAGGGTTTTGAAACCATAAAGCCAGTTGTGGGCGTTAAGTATTACTTACAAATATCGATATCTATAAACAGCTTTATCCTGACTTTACTCACTGAGGGATCACCGTACAGCCTAAACAGCTGATATCAGAAAGCTGAAAGTTGGAGAGTGTGTTCTTTAGAAGGCATCTGATAAGAAATAGTTTTTCGAAATTCCACCCCCTAGGGAGGAAGGGAGGAGGAGGGGAAAAGCGGTAAAACATTTTTATGCAATGAATATTAATAATTAACGAGGTATTTACCATGTTTATTTTTATTAACAAGGAGCTCGATATTTCGCCAGTAACTACGACCAGCTTGTTTACGAGACAATATAAATAAACATGGTAAATACCTCATTAATTAATAATATTCATAGTGAAAATAACCATGTAAGTTTAAAATCGTATATTTGTATGCAACTTCTAAGCCGCTTCACCTACAGAGATAGCTGTTCACTCACAGCACTTCAATCGGGGGTGAAATACTAAAAAAAAACAGCCTTCGAGGGTGTTAAATTAGGAATGAAAGTCCCTATGGGAATTGGTTCAAGGTTTTTGTTTTCGGGTTTTTTTTTGTTACCGTGGCGGCTACAGTTCCGATTTGCGGTTTCAGAATAGAATAGGATACAGGTTGCGGTATCCTGATTGTGATCCGATCATGATCCTATGCTGATCCTAGCGGTTTAATCTTAATTTTATCGTAATCCTATTTCCTAAAAGACATACGGCCGAAGCCGTGGGCAGAAGCTAGTATGTTACATATGGGTACAAAGATAGATCGGACTTTATGGAAACGTTTTCCTGACGTCAGTTTATGTGTGTGAAACCACGTGGCGAAGCTAGTATCACGACACGATACATATAGACCCGTAATAACTGTTGGGGTATCAATAGATAGGTTGTTATATTCAATTCTACCGAAATGAAACCAGGGACCTATTCCTTAAACAGAACTGTAAGTATAAAGTAAGTAAGTATACTGTACGGTACTTTTCATATTATTAAAAATAAACCATACATTACAATGTTTCAAAATTTTGCTACTGACAAGTTTTAAGAAACCTATTTGCCAAATTTAAAGAAAGTTCTATAAGTACAATCTTTCATCCCCATTTTAGACGGGATTTAGCGGAATTCAACCCCTAACAGTGTCATAAGGGTTGAATTTCGATGATTCTCCTTAGAAGCTCACTAAAGAGTTTCTGATATTTTTCATGATAATTGACAGAAATTATTAATCCGTCGCGTAGGTATTTTTATTCTACCTGCATTTTTCTTTTAGTTAAGGCTGATTTTTCAAATCTTGATTGTATTAAAAAAATATATCTGACAAATAAAATGTAACACCACCATGATATTAAAAAAGAAAGTAAATCTAAATTTAGAAGATCAATAATTGAAGTCTTTTAAATTTGGTTGGGTTCGAACTTATTCGATAGATACCTTTTATATGAAAATTTCGGCCTTAAGGCTGATTTTTCAAATCCCTAGATAGAGATATCTGACAAATAAAATGTAACACCACCGAATGAAAAACGTCACTATGATATTAAAAAGAAACAAAATTTGAGGGTTTTTAAATTTAGTTGGGTTCGAACTTATTCGACAGGTTTATCTTTTATCTGAGGAATGAAAAATCGGCCCTGATAATTTATTTAACCAATTACTTTTACTTTACGTAGCTTTTACAGATTATTTTTGGGGATAAAGTTGTTCAGTAGGACATTCATTTATTTGTTACAAAAACTGTCGAGAGAGTGTTGAAAAACTACCACTTGTTAGTTAAAAAGGTTATACCAAATTTTACTTTAAGGAATAGCCCCCAGGTCAGACCCAATAACCTCGGATTTTCTATACATTTGTGTATCGAAGCGAACGGCACGACAAATTTCATTCGATATTTTCTATATTAAAGTTTTTATCAAAGAAAATATTGACGTAGTTAGGTATGGAAGACGAGGAAAATCCAAGTTTTATTCGAGTAAAAGTTGAACTTAAAATCTTTACTTTTAATAAGGAAAAGCTCAGAAATTCAAGGAAGTCACCTAGATATGTACCTACATCATCATCATCATCATCAGCCTGTTGCTGTTGTCATAGGCCTCTCCAATTGCACGCCACCTAGATCTATTTTCGGCTTCTCGCATCCAGTTTGTGCCAGCCGTCTTGCGCAAATCGTCGCTCCAACGTGCCTGAGGACGTCCTACACTACGTTTGCCGAGACGCGGTCTCCACTCTAGAACTCGTTTACCCCAACGGTTGTCGGTTCTACGGCTAATATGGCCAGCCCACTGCCACTTCAGCTTGCTAATCCGGTGAGCTATGTCGAAGAATTTGGTTTTCTGACGGATCAACTCATTTCTTATGCGATCCCTCAGAAAAACGTCGATGGAACGAGCTATGTACCTACGCTAGCCCAAAATCTTAGGATTTTCAGGGTATTACTGAGACTTCGCTGTCCGTCTATCTGTCACCAGGCTTTATCGTAATAGCTAGCTATTGTGTTGAAATTTTTATGATGTACTCAAAAAGTGAAAAATGGACATAGGGATTTTACAAATTGGTGCATCCAAATAGTACCTAGTTCACCTATACTCGTAGTTTAGTTTAGTTTAGTTAAGTCCCCTAGAACTGAAATATCTAAAAATTATTTGTAACAAAACTTCTATTAAGCATATTATTTAGCTATATTTCGGAAACAATTTGATCCTACTGATGTACCAGTAACTTTAACCTATACATAAATATCTCTAAAATACGAAAATCACAGAACATATTCAACTCCAATCAAAACTTTTTATCCGCCATTAATTTGACATTGACGTAAGAAAGCGCGGGAAACTGCCGCCATCTTGGAATTGTTTGATACCGATATCATTGTGTTCAATGGAGTAGGCAAAAAAGTTTGAATTTACTCGGCTTTTTATTGAATAAGATTGTTGAACAGTTTAGGATACAGTTTCGAGATAACGTGTCTTTTGATGTTTTCTGGGGATATGAATAAAACGGTTTTTTGGCAACGTTAAATATATTTTAGTAAACGTTTTACTTTGTCATTCTTTATTCGCACTGTGAGATAGTGGAAAGATTTTGCTTTTTGACACAGTCAGAATAGCAAGACTGTGGCATCTATTCAAATTCAAAATTTAAAATAGAATACCTATTTAGAATAGAATTATTTATTTATTAGGACAAACACACGGCAACAAATACAAAACAGAAAAAAAAAACAAATACAAAAGTAGACATTAACGTAAATAAAAAAAATAACAATAACACAATATTAGGCTGCAGCCGCAAATATAGATTAATTATTTTAAATATTATTACATATTAGCTGCGCCCCGCGGTTTCACCCGCGTTAGTCCCGTTCCCGCGGGATTGTCGGGATAAAAAGTAGCCTATGTGTTATTACCGGTATCCAGCTACATACATACATTTACCTATTCCAAGTTTCACCGCAATCGGTTTAGCGGTTTTTACGTGATTGAGTAACAAACACACAGACATACTCACAAACTTTTAGATTTTTAATATTAGTAGTATTTTTTAAAAACGTCAAGTAAACTATCGTACAATTAGAAGAAGAAACTCATGAAGTTATTTTTTTGGTTATTTTTGTTGCAATGATCATGGTGATTCACATTGTCGTATATTTAGAAGCAATATTCTAGAATAATACCAAAATCAGATAAAATCTATGAAAGTCTGAAGGTATATATACTAGGAGTTCGCCCCGAACTGAGACCTCACGACCCCCTACCTCCCCAACCCCCCTACCGATCCGGCTTATCTTCGAACTCATAAATATTATTTACCTAAACTACGCGCATACCAAAATTCATGAAGATCGGAGCTACGATACTCAAGTCATCGTCGAACAAACATACAAAGATACAAGCGCCTGGCCCGTCTACACGTCTCAGTTCGGGGCGAACTCCTAGTTGACCGAACGAGCGAAGCGAGTAAGGTCCAGTGTAGACGGGCCTGGCCCGTCTACACTGGACCTATAATTTTTTTAGCAAGGAAATATATATTTACAAAAAATCCCCATGACAGGATTCGAACCTGCGTCCTTTCACTAACCAGGCGACTGCTCTAACCACTGAGCTACACAGGAATCACGTGTCATGTTATATTTTTTTCTCCTTGCCAATAAAATGCGTTGAGCAATAAAAACAAAAAAAAAATACTAAGATTCAAGAGTCTAATATTGCAAGTTATGGTTTCAATTTAAGTACCTCTATAATTGTTGCGCTTGCAATGATTAAGTCAACAAAAAAACAACTATAACCGAAAATGAATTTTATTTCAATTCAAAGTCGCAAAAACAAGAACAATCTAAATAATGTTAAAATGAAGTTTCGACATTAATACTCCAGAGTTAAACCGCTCAGATCAGAGTAAAGTGTAAATTTACATCAAAATATTTATATTTTATGTCTAAGTCAAAAAATCAGTTTCAAAAGGCAATTTTAATTAGAATGCGGTAGTGTAACTGAAATCCCTTTAGATTTCAGTAACAAACGCTGAAAGGATCCCACTATATCTGGCAGTTATTGAAATTTTATTCAAATTATTTAGATTATTACACTTTGAATATTCATTATTTCGTCCCAAAAGGGGTTTAGGCTGTTTTCACAGTTGCGAAGCCTACTTTTATATTAAAAAAACTTCTTCCACCTTTATTTATTTATCATATTATCGCGTTTCACCCGCGTAAGTCTCGATCCCGCGGGAATATCGATATTTTTCTTTCATAAGGACCTTCCCTTGACCATAAAAAAAACACCACACAAAAAGAATAAAGTATTGAAATCGGTTCAACCGTTCACGCGTGATGCCGTGACCACGCGAAATAGGAGTTCATTTTTATATATTAAGATGACTAGCTGCGCCCCTTGGTTTCACCCGCGTAACTCCCAATTACTTTTTTTGTTAAACCGAAAAAAAAAGGATTTGCACAATCAGTCCAGCCCTTCAGGTGTAAAGCCTCTAACTTTCCTTAAAAACTGCTATCGAAAGAAAAAATCTGGAAAAACTGTTTTTTTTTAAGTGTCTTCTGACGATGTAAAAAAAATGCTTGACACTGGCAGCACTACAATGCTCTTGTTATATACTGTAGCGAAAAAAAACTTCTCTTCTTCTTTAAAATGGCTTTTCCATTCGGACATTTGCCAGTGTAAAGTATTATCAATATTTACAAGTTATTTGTATTGAACGAAACAGTCATGTCGTCATAGTTAAAGTCAAGTCGAGGGAATCATTGTAAAAAGGGGGCAATTTTTTACAATGTTTGTTAACGGAGCTTTGGAGACAAAACTAAGCTAAAGGCCATGTTTTGCACCGATTTTCACTTTTATTTACACTTGTACACCATCACGAAACTAAATTGATTAATATGCCCCCGAAATTAAACATTTTACAGGCATTTGAACTAAGTTTCACAAAAATGAAAATTTAGCAACACTTCTCCTCAACGCATTCCCGCCAAAACGCCAAAAAAAAAACTTCTCGATGCGCGGTTATTATGAAATTTTGTAAAAGGAACTCAGTTCGTTTGTTACAAAATGTGAAAAAAATATTTTCAGAGCATTCTAACAATATTTGTCAAATTTTGGTGACAGGATGAAGAATCTTAATAGGTAATGGGTACAAAATGAAAGTTTGTATGTGTACAAATACACTAGTTTTTGTTGTAGTCAAAAATACCTATTAGTTTTGATTTTACAGGCATTTAAACTTACGATAAATATTGAGTCTCGCTAACAGTCACGTGACGTCATTTACAACGCTCCGCTAATCAAAACGTAAGGCGACATGTACTGTGACATCGACTCGGGGAGTGTGAGATGACGTCACGACTCGGGGAGTGTGAGATGACGTCACACCCGACTACGAGTCCGCATCCTCATTGTCACAAACGAAACTTTCTTATTTATAATATTAGTAGGTACAAGATATATAGTATAGACTAGCACTACCTGCGGTTTCACCCGCACTGTATTAGTAAATTGTAAAACATTTATTAAGATCTTCTTCTTTCTTTTCGTGTAGTGGTGTGACACACCTAGTGTTAGAGTTTTCAGGTCGCCCTAAGGCCTCTAACTTGACCTAACGACTGCTATCATAGATAACAACCGGGACCAACTGCTTAACGTGCCTTCCGAAGCACGGAGGAGCTCGAGAATATAATTTTTTTGTCACACAAATTTTCGGTCACCCATCCAAGTAAGGACCGCGCCAAGCGTTGGTTAACCCACAAGACCATTCAAGATCGGCGGGTGCAGCTAGGCCAATGAGCTCCTCATTTTTATTTATTAAGATAAACTTCTATAGAGGTATTTATAAAGACAGAGCCTTAGGTTTCTAATTTGAAGTGACACTGACAGCTATCTAATTAGATAAAACGAGTAATCTAGGCGTGTCGTAAGTCCTAGGCTAGGCTTTATTAAGGAGCTGTATTTTGGTTAGAGTAATGTGGTGTGTGACATACTCGCGATATTGGCGGTAGGGACCTTAATGTTTCTCAGTAATTACAAAACATACGGAAATATTATTTTGGTATTTTATTGGGCAAGTAGGTAGATAAAAGTTAAAAGTTTTAACTTGGGTGTTTCCGCAATAGCCCTACTATTGGGCCTTTGTGCGTGATTTTACGCCGTGGGTTTTCTCACGATGTTTTTCCTTCATCGTAAGAGCGATGTTAATAGCGCACATAAATTTTTCTTAAAGAAAAAGACATTGGTGCGCTGCCGGGATATGAAACCACCACCTTCGGAATGAAAGTCGGGGTATCTACCACTAGACTAACACCGCTCAAGTAGGTAGATATACGCCTCTCCCCTCGGAGTTGCTTACTGCACCGGCCTATCTAGGTGTACTTATGTACATTAGTTACCGGCTGCGCCCCGCGTTTTCACCCGTTCAACCCTTTATCTAAAATTAAAAAAAAAAAATAACATCCGTTTCCTGATCATAACAAACAGAACGCAAAATTTTATACCAGTTGCGTCCTGCGGTTTTCCCCGTGACAGTACTGTTTCCGCGAGAATATCGGGATAAAAATCCCGATGGTCTATATGTTATTCCAAGTCTCCAGCTACTGTATTCCAAGTATTACCGCAATCGGTTCAGTAGTTTTTGCGTAAAAGAGTGACCTACCGTACCTAACCTAGAGAGAGTAACCTACGGTCCGTAACCTACCGGATCACACGCATAAAGTCGAAAACGCATGAAGTCAAACACTCATAAATACCTACCTACCTACCTACCTACATGGTTCACAGGTATTTTAAATTCAATTAGCCAAAGAGTCTTTTAACACGTTCATGAATATGTAGCTGCTATTTTTACGACATCCAGTACGGTAACATCGAAGTACGCTATAAAATACTACGTGAAACGACACAATCTCGCTCTTCAATCAAATTGGAATGAACCCAACTTGTGCTTTTAAAGGGACATACTAAAACACGTACGTCCCAAAAAAAAACAAGAATTACATCACCTATCCTGGAAGAATTCGCTCTTAGCTGAAAAGGCTGTCCATTGTGACCTTAGAGTATACACTGGAATATTGATCCAGGGACGCGAGTTCAAATCTCGCTGCAAGTGAATTTTTGAAGATGAATTTTTCCTTTAAAAATATTTCTAGTAAATATGCCTTGAGCAATAAAAACAAATTTACGAAATATTACTCTAAGATTGTGACCATTTGTCCATTTGACCGAGCGAAGCTAATCTGGTTTAAGACTGGCAAAATTTTCTTTTGTATGTTTGTTCCTTCTCCTCTACAGGTCGTCTTCCTAGGAAATAAATAAATAAATATTGCATGACATTATACACAGCGCAATCTAGAACCAGACTAAGCACTATAGGCTTGTACTATGGGTACTAGACCACGAATATACTACAGCAAACATAACATCTTAGATTATCGATCATTTATAGAGGTTATTCAATAACAACAACGTTCGTTTTGTTCCGACTTTTATAAAGGGGTGTTATTTCTTGAACAACTTGAACTGACGGAGCTGAGTTTGAAATGCTTTACTGTCAAGCGACTTGTAACCTTCGACTGTCTTATACATATATTATACTAGCTGCGCCCCGCGGTTTCACCCGCGTAAGTGCCGTTCCCGCGGGAATATCGGGATAAAAAGTAGCCTATGTGTTAATCCAGGTCCCCAGCTACCCCCTCTCGATGTGCGTCCACCTTGTCGTGGTGGGAGGGCTCAGTAGCTGCAAGAGGGGCAGTGAAGCCAAGAGGCGCACGAGGTGGGAAGCCGGGCTTGCCCGGCTTCTAACCCGTAAGCCCGCGTCAGCGGGCCCGGGGGACCTTTCCTTAAGGAGAGGCCGCGTGGAAGAAAACCACTATAAAAAATTACGAGAGGGTGCCGGGCCGTCGTGGTATTTGCCGGGGCCTGGCTGCCAACCGTAAGCCCGCGTCAGCGGGCCCGGGGGCCCTTTCCGCAAGGAGAGGCCGCGTGGAAGAAAACCACTATAAAAATTACGAGAGGGTGCCGGGCCGTCGTGGTATTTGCCGGGGCCTGGCTGCCAACCGTAAGCCCGCGTCAGCGGGCCCGGGGGCCCTTTCCGCAAGGATGGGCCGCGTGGAAAACAACCACTATAAAAAATTACAAGAGGGTGCCGGGCCATCGTGGTATTTGCCGGGGCCTGGCTGCCAACACCTCGGCCCTTGGTGGTGATCTCGGGGGGGATTCACCACCGGCTTTAGGGGCCCCGAGACGGCGGCGTGTCCGCGCCTCTCGGAGAGGGTATCGCATTTCCCACCCTTTTTATTAAAAAAGGGTGTCTGGAAGTGTTTGTGAGAGGGGGCCGACCGCGGCCAACCGCCGTCGGGGTCAACGGTAGTATTATGCAGGTCCCGTTGACCCCGACAATTGCGGCGTGAGGGACACCGTGGGTTTTTAGTGGATATACCCCTGGCAAACACCATCTAGACCAGGGGGGACCTCCACTCACCGGGCCGCTCTCCCCCGAGAGCGCCTGATGGTCTTAATCAGATTTTCCCACGAAAAAAAAAAAAAAAAAAAAAAAAAAAAAAAAAAAAAAAAAAAAAAAAAAAAAAAAAAAAAAAAGGTCCCCAGCTACCTATATTCCAAGTTTCATCGCAATCGGTTCAGTAGTTTTTGCGTAAAAGAGTAACAACCTCACATACATACATACATACTTACATACAAACTTTCGTGTTTATTATATAGTAAGAAGTAAGTTATGAGATCTGTCTAAATTCTTTATACAAGATGTAACGGGCAAGCCCTTTTAAGCCGAAAAGGGGTTGTTCTATACGTCTAGGCGAACAACTTTTGTTCTACGACTTTTGAAAATTCAAAGTACTTTTCGAAAATTTTAAGTGTAAAGTTTACTTGAAGATCAGCTGTTTCTTAGAGTTCTAGGTCATTGACCTTATGTTGTCCTTTAATTTAGTGTGGTCTACTACAATCAAACCTTCAATTAACTTTATTTTCAAAAGCAGCTGTTTTTTCAATGAAACATAACCTCAAAATTTTCAAAAAAAATGTTCGAATTTCCAAAAGTTGTAGAACAAAAGTTGTTCGCCTAGACGTCTAGAACAACCCCCTTTCGGCTTAAAAGGGCTTACCAGTTACACCTTGTAAACTAACATTTACATGAGCGGAAAACCGAACTTTAATACTGAATCGGAAAATGAATTTAATTTCAACCTTCTATTAACTCGAACTAACAAAAACATCAATCAAACTGACAAATAAATCACAAATCAATGCAACACAACATCGACAACACCTTTATAACATCAAAATATCGTGACAAAAACACATATTCATAACTTGTAAAGTCCCACTTCTAGAATTGATCAAAATGGATATATTTCAACTTACAACCTTTTATAGCTATGTCTACTAACAATATGAATGTGGGAGTGTTTTTGTATATGCAAGGTGTAACTAGGAAACCCATTTAGGCCGAAAGGGGGTTGTTCAAGTTAAAACAGTCTAAAACAACTGTTTTTTTTTCGATTTTAAACTCTTTACTTCAATTCAATTAAGCATTTGGCAACCCTCGAATTTCCTTTAACAACAGACTACGCAACCAAAACCGAAGGAATCAAATCAAATCAAATCATTTTTTCCTCATAATATAGGTTAAGTACAGGCGGTAGAATAACAAAAAAATATGTTTCTCTACATATATTGGCCAGTTAGGCATATGAAGTCGTAACAGTTTCTGAAAATAAATTACTTAAATTGTCAATTAATCCATTATGCAAACATACACATAATTATTTGCTATTATTCAAGTCTACTAACAAAAATAATAAGGGAAATGTCAACAATCAGAAAATACACAAGTCATAAATAACAGCCACAGAGAAGTCAGAGAGGAAACGTCGACTAACGAATAAAAACTGGAGCAAATCCGAGGAAAGCAAGTATAGCGCAGTTTGTTCGTAGAGGCGCGAACTGTACCATAGGCGCGGTCCCTCCCGCCCCTCAAACCAACATGGCGGTCTGAAGTTACGTCATTCTACCACTGCGAAACGATTTAGATCAGTAGTTCTTAAACAGAACCGTGAACGCGCGTCTGTAGAAAAAAATACAGACTAAACAGCAGCGTATTGTAGTTCAAATGTGTTTAAACAGTGCTCTGCGTTGTTTTTGCGAAGTTCTCAACGTAAGTAAATCGATTTTTTTTTCTATAACAAAGTGGGTTCTATGGCAGTTCTATACGGCGCATTTTTGCAGCTTTGAAGCTTAATTTTTCCGATTTTTTTTGTTCCGTAGTGTTTTATTTGTTGTTAAATATTAAATGCCGTGGGAAATGTCAGTTGGGCGATCTAGTTTTGTTTTTTTTTAAATTAAATAATGATTTGTGGTTTTAGTGGACATGCGTTCGGAATAAGGTTGTGATTTTGTAAATTATAGAATTGTTTTTGTAATACGCTACTTAAAATTTTGGAGGTTTATTTATTGGGACTTTTTTTTTGTTTTTTGGTAATTAAAACTTAGCTGTGTGCTTATTTTTTATTTTATTTGATGGGCAATTCTTATAGGCCGGCGCAGTTAATAAGATTGGTCGAACGAAACCTATTCTACTGTTCTTTCTTTTTGTAGGCATGCTATATATCTTAGATTTTTTTTTCTTTTCGTAGGCATGCTGTTTAATAATATCTTGGATCATATTTTTTAAATATTTCTTTTTTAATTAAGCTATAATGTCCCACTGCTGGGGTTTTACTGCCCTTTGCAGCAACAATATCCTACCAAACAGTCCGGTCAGGCTAGATTTGGGCAATCTTCGAAATTATACGGATAATTTAGAAATGTTCATTACACAGTTGGTGTTAGAAATTAATATGTATTTTAATTTTTAGTCCCGACACCTGAAACTAAAAACTAAATATTAATTTTTAACATAGTTCATATTGAGTTTCGAAAAAGAACGCCTAATTCTATCAATAATTATCATCTGAAATGTTCCTTTTTCAAACTTTTTAGCTTAGACGGAAGGAACCAACTGGAATGCTTTTTTTTTGGCATCCATGACGCCAATGTCAAATCAAATAAAAAGACGATTGCAAGGTTAGTTTCTTTAAAAAAAAAAGGCAGGGTTAGACTCCTTTTCACAAAAGAAGTCCCCTAGACGCGGCGTGCGTGTCGCGGGGAAGAATGTAAAAGTGTATTTTTTTTTTCAATGGAAGTTTTTAAGTTCAATGGTATTGGTTGCCTGGAAGAGATCGCCCACAGGCGATAAGCCCGCCCTTTGTACCACTTTAGTTTTTAAGATCTATTAAGTAAGTTTGTTATAATTTGTGTTTTTTGGTACAATAAAGTGTTAATCAATCAATCATTTTTGGTAAAAAAAAAATATGAAATTCGTGTTTGAATCAAAATGATATAGGTAGCTAAAAGAAGGATACTTTAAAGAACTAACTTTCGTTCTGTTTATTACCACGGGACTTCTTTCGTGAAAAGGAGTCTAAACTAATTTCCTTGCGGGATTGTAAAGTAATCAAAAATTATAAACCTCCATCTTTTTGAAGTCAGTTCAAAATGTCAATATTTTTTTGATACACACACAGCGACATCTAGCCCTAAACTAAGCACTAGGCTTGTATTATTAAAACAAAAGAAATACACCAAAATTTACATTCTTCCATAAATAATTTTCTGTAGAAACTGTAGATCATAGATCGTATTCCTGTAGAATCTACAGGTAGATTATAGTGTAGATTATCCATATTTTCCACGGCGGTATTAAAAACAACTACCTTCAACTTCAGAGTCAGATTTTCACCCACCGTGTCGTAGTAACTCTTCAGGGTCTCTATTTTCGAATCGCTCGCGCCACTTCGAGTGATTTTAATACGTGTATTTCTGCTAAATTTCGTTAGCTTTCTGTAATTTTTCTATGTGAATCGCACGATCGCAATAAGTGGTATCAACCACTCGCCGCAGGAGTTAGAGATCGAACGATAATCAGTAGATATCGAATTATTTAAATCGCCTGATGAGCAACGAGCGATTCAAAAATAAGGCTCCAGATCGTCAAAGTGACCTCTTCTTCTTCTTCTTCTTAGTTATGGCTTCTGTCAGCTATATAGGACAATTTAGCCAATTTCTCGTACGAATAGTGAACTACCACTATTGTACTGTAATCGTTTAAAATAATTTTCAATGCGTGAAGGCTGTAGAAAAAATGGCGACGATTTTTCTCCAATCCTATGGACCAATTGTTTCTAACGTGCTAATTTGGGTTTTTGGCACTGGTATTTTTATTTTCACTTAACTCGTTGAAGTTCGCGTAACTAAATTGGTAACTTGCCGCCGAAATTAAACAATCTAAACGCAATAAAACAATGTTTTGTAAAAATGAAAATTCAGTACGACATTTCACTAACGCGTAAAAAACAAAAGACCCAAAGTGACCTCAAAAGTCATTATCTTTTGACAATTTGACTTACTACTGTCATTTGTCATTTAAGAATGACACTACGATACGACTATGGCCCGAACATTTGTCATTTCTATAGAACCATTCCCACTGACAGATGTTATTAAGACATAGCTGTGTATGAATGTACTTACCTTTTGATTGTAAGTAGAACATAGACTAGACAACAAAGAAACATGAAAATTTAGGTCTGCGTACACTGGAACGTTTTGATACAAATACTTATGAGGCGGTAGTTTACAATAACTTTTTAGAATGGGAAAATAGAAGAATTACATCTCAGTCAACCTTGAAAAAGCTAACTGTTAAGTTTGCGAAAGCTCGTTCGTTAATAATGATGACGTTATTGATTAAAACCCGGTAAATATTGTGTTTTATTACGGAAAGTCGCGAAAACCTTAAACAAAATTAAAGTTTTAGGTTTTAAACAAATTTTGTAGAGAATTATCATGATTATTTAATTCGTATAAAAATACAAAGTAAATATTTGAAAAAAATATACAAGGTTCCGTGCCCGAAAATTAAAAATGGAACCTCTTTACTAAGACTCCACTGTCCGCCAGTCTGTCTGTCTCTCACTGCGATGTTTCTCATGAACCGTATCTATATCTAGATAGTTGAAATCTTTACAGATAATGTAGGTGTTTCCTTTGCCGCCATAACAACAAATACTAAAAATAGGAAATAAATATTTAAGTAAAAAATAAATATTTTAGTGTATACTTAAAGAAATGCTTTCTTGAACCTGCTTTGGAAAGCATTTCTTTAAGTATAGCACTTAAAAAACACACTTAACACTTTAACACTTTAAAAATATAACAAAAACGGTATTTTAGTGTATTTATTCAAATACTAGCTGTTAAACGTGGCTCCGTCTGCTTTGAAATAGTGCTTAGTCGAATTTTTCGTTTATTACTCGGGTTCTACTAATTGGATTCCGATGTAAAGTATACCACGAGGTTCCTCGAAAATAGAACTATCCAACATTGAAAACTAATAAAAATTTATTATTAATTTATTTTTTATTTTACTTATAATTGGTAAGCGCACTTGTCCATCTTTAGAAAAATGTTACTTTCTGTATTAGCTTTAGTGTATCTTACTGTTGGTGAACCTAATAAATAAATAAAATAAAATAAATTATATAAAACCACATTTCAACAGGATAAGTAGTTTTTAAATGTAATAAGGAACAAATAGAGAAACAGACAGACAGACATGAATTTATTATTATTATTAAAAGTATACTAGCTGCGCCCCGCGGTTTCTCCCGCGTAAATCCCGTTCCCGCGGGACTTTCGGGATAAAAAGTAGCCTATGTGTTATTTCTGGTATCCAGCTATATTCCAAATTTCATCGCAATCAGTTCAATAGTTTTTGCGTGATTGAGTAACAAACATCCAAACACACACACTTTTACATTTATAATATTAGTAGGATTATTAACACATGGCTAAGTTATGTGACGTTTGTCTCTGTCTGTCAACTTTGAAACTTCATGTGACAGTAAAAGACAAACGATGCATAGTTATGCAGCGTAATAACTTGCGTTTATAAATAAGGGGGATAGAATGTAACTTCTTACTAATATTATAAACGCGAAAGTTTGTTTGTAAGTATGTATGTATGTGAGGTTGTTACTCTTTCACGCAAAAACTACTGAACCGATTGCGATGAAACTTGGAATATAGGTAGCTGGGGACCTGGATTAACATATAGGCTACTTTTATCCCGATATTCTCGCGGGAACGGGACTTACGCGGGTGAAACCGCGGGGTGCATCTAGTATCCAATATACGCAGTACCTACCTATCACAAGTAGTATTTATTGTACTGTTTTTTTTATTTCTAAATGGTTTGACTTCAAGCTTTAAAGCCCCTTATATGAACTAAACTGAAACCCCTGTCGGATTGATCGAAAATTGTTGAAAAGATAATTTTTGTAAGTTCGTTAAGTCGCCTGTGGTACAGGACCCAGAGGCGCGAGTTCGAGCCTTGCCGCGAGAAAAATTTTAAAGATGAATTTTGACTCACAATTATTTTTAGCAGATATGAACAGAGCATAAAAATTTCAAATCACAAAATATTTACGTTTCCCGTATCTTAACTAACTACTGCTAACTACTTCGTAATTTGTTTTTTAAAAAAAAACCCCATGAGTTTCTTGTGGCTTCTTCTCATCGGAGGGCGCGTTCCGAAGCCACACTAAAATCAATACACCTAAGACGTAGTCAAATGGTCATGTGCATTTATTGTTGTACAAGAATCTAAAGGAAGTAAACTATTTTGTTTTTTTTTTATTATTGCTCAAGGCTTTTCTACTAGAAATATTTTCACAGAAAAATACAAAACCTTTAAAAACCTCGCCGCTAGTGAATTTTTGAAATGAAATGAAATTTGTTTATTCCAGATTGTTACATCCAAATCAATTTAGCAATTAAATTAAAAAAAAAAGATGAATGAATAGACAAAAGATACATCCTTTTTGATAAAATTAATATTTTAAAGTGTTTCCCTCACTTGAATGAGCACATTTTTGAAGAAGGCACCTGTGGCCAAATTGGACAAAGGCGTTAGGGGCGGACTCCCCAAAGATGCAGGTTCAAGTCCTGGCGGGTGCAAATTTTTGAAAAACATTTTGTTAATAAAAGATACATCTTTTTGAAGATGTATTTTTCATAATAAAACACTTTATTTATCCGGTTGTATCGCGTTTTTATCCATTATTTAAATGTTAAAAATAGACAAATTACATCTCAGTCAACCTTGAAAAAGCCAACTGTAAAGTTGGCAAAAGCTCGGTTCGTTTAAATAATGAATAAAAACGCGATTCAACCGGATAAATAAAGTGTTTTATTATGCAAAATCGCGAAAACCATAGAAGAAATGATGTATTTTTCTTTACAAATATTTTAACCACCTACCAACTAACTATTTTAATTTTACCTTCTCACACTAAAGCCATAAGTCAAACACAGACAATTTACATATTAGTCATATCAAAGTGGGCAATCGCAATGAAGTAGGTGGCGGGCGGTTGAACAAACAAAATAATAAGGTGTCGACGTAGATTGGAGACTATTTAGTTGGCCGATAGCTCGATCATCGTGCACTGTTGTGTGTTGCACTATACTTTTAATCAAGGAAGAGAGGTCAAAAAGTCTGTACTTGGAGTAAATTAAAAAAAAAGTGGTCAAGGGACATAGGATAAGTAGTTGAACAAAATTATATAACTTTTAAAATTCATGTCTGTCTGTCTGTTTGTCTGTTTCTCTGTCTGTTCCTTATACAATTAAAAACTGCTAATCCGATTGAAATCTGGTTTTCAATATTGGATAGTTCTATTTTCGAGGAAGGTCGTGGTATACTTTGCATCGAAACCCAATTAAGTAGTAGAACCCGAGGAATTAACGAAAAAGTGCAACCGCTCGAGAACCGCTCCCGCGGGGAAACCGCGGGGCGCAGCTAGTTTATTAATAAGGCTGGAAGAATTTCTCTCAGTAGCTATTTTTTCCATGTAAGTATGTATGAATAAATTAATTAATGAATGAATATCATTTATTTGATATTAGATTTTCGGGTCTAGATCGCGTTATATCAACTAAATTATTTTAAATTTAGTAAATAAATTTAAAATTACCCCGACGTTTCGGCAAACGGATTACACCGGCTGTGGTCCCGGGAAGACTGATCTAGACCCGAAAATCTAATATTTAATAATGATGAACGGAAATCGTGTAAGTTCAAAAAATGTATTATTTATTTGCTCGAAATATGGTAGTAGTTCTTTTAATTTTCCAATGATTGTATCTAAATTACGAAGACGTCTATTTATTATTTACAAACAACTATCGACCGACTAAGAGTTTTTTGTCTAATTAAATTTTACTAAGAAACATATAGCATAAAAAGTAAACAATCGTTAAAATGTCGTTAATTGGTATTTTAAACGAAAAGTTTTATCTAATTTTAGTAAGTTATTTTTAAACGTATGTACCTAATTTCGTAGTCCCTATTTATAAAAAAACCTCGGTTTAAAAGTTAATATAAAACACTTTATTTATCCGGGTTAATCGCGTTTTTATTCATTGTTCCAAACGAACCGAGCTTTCGCCAACTTTACAGTTGGCTTTATCAAGGTTGATCAAGGATTTTGCATAATAAAGTGTTTTATTATGCAAAATCGCGAAAACCATAGAAGACTTTTAACAGTTTTTTTTCCATTATCATTGTTTAATGTCAGAAAAAAACGATTACTTAATAATTAAATCAAGAATAGTTATTCTTTGTTTTTTTTTTTTTTCTTAATTAGTTTTAAAATGTTTCTTACCGAAAAAGTATAGTTTTAAACATATTTCTAAATCATCCGCCCGACTACATTTAAACCGACAACCCCTTTTTTTTTCATGTTTTGTAATTAAAAATAATTTTGTAAAATAAAACAAAAAATATTATATTAACATAATAACTCTTTGGTATTTATACAAGGTGTAACGGGTAAGCCCTTTTAATCCGAAAGGGGGTTGTTCTAGACGTCTAGGCGAACAACTTTTGTTCTACGACTTTTGGAAATTCGAAGTACTTTTCGAAAAATTTAGGTGTAAAGTTTACTTGAAAATCAGCTGTTTCTGAGAGTTCGAGGTCATTGACCTCATGTTGTCCTTTTATTTAGTTTGATGGTTTACAATCAAAACTTAAATTATTTTTATTTTCAAAATCAGCTGTTTTTTCAGTGAAACATAATCTCAAAATTTAAAAAAAAAAAGTTTGAATTTTCAAAAGTCGTAGAACAAAAGTTGTTCGCCTAGACGTCTAAAACAACCCCCTTTCGGATTAAAAGGACTTACCCGTTACAAATTGTATAGGTACCTACTTATGTACTTAATTAATTAAAATAAAACTTTTTTTTTTCTCTTTTTGAAACTGATTTTTATTTCAATACAAAGTCGCGAAAAGAATAGAAAATCTACGTTATTTATCAATAATTATTAATCTCCATAGACCTTACTTTAGATATAAATATTCAAATTTCGAACACAAAATGCAACTGACCAATACCAGCCCACAATTCCAATACTCCATCACTTCTGCAACGTAAATTCAAATCGAATAAAGAACAGAAGAACTCATTCGTGGAGGTCAACATTTCGGCCAGTCTAACAAGACCTATGGTGCTCCTCTAGACGGTGGAAGTTTGATTGTTGGTGCGAGGTAGGGTGGGTCTAGGTAGACTGGTGGTGGTACAGTCGGTCACAGTGGGCGTTCGAGCGACCTACATAGTTTAATTATTGTGGAGATGCGTCTATCGGGCGCCCGTCGAGGCCTTATAGTGGGCGCGGACAATCGCATGCAAAATTATTTCCGGTTGTGTTTTTTTTTCTCACGTGCATGGAGGTAGGGTTTTGTATTTATCTTATCTTACTATCATACTAAACGCGAAAGTTTGTATGTCGATGTCGGTACATAATATGTATGTGACCTTGTTACTCTTTCACGCAAAAACTCTTTATCCCGATATTCCCGCAGGAACGGGACTTACGCTGGTGAATTCGGCTAATGTGTTACAGGTCTCCAAATTACAAGTTTCATTGCAATCAGTTCAGTTCATTAGCTCTCCATATTCTCTGTCAAAAATAAAGAAAAAAAGTGTAAGAATTACTTCGATACGTTAATTCGTTTCCGATTTATAGAAGTAAACGTGCGATACGGACTCGTACTCGGGTGTGACGTCATCTCACACTCGCTCAGTCCGCTCGCGCTCTGTGTCGATGTCACAGTACATGTCGTCTAACGTTGTGATTAGCGGAGCGTTGTAAATGACGTCACGTGACTGTTAGCGAGACTCAATATTTATCGTAAGTTTAAATGCCTGTAAAATCAAAACTAATATGTATTTTTGACTACAACAAAAACTAGTGTATTTCTATACATACAAGCTTTACTGTGACCAACTTTCAACCGATTTGGCGTACCGATAAACATTCTTCATTACCTAAACTTTCCCTTCTCAATTTGATTAAGAACGATAAATTAATTGAAATTTGTAAGTAAAACTGAACAAGTAACACCCCTAAATCCTCTCTGATTGCTACGTTATCTTAACTAGCAGTGTCCTGCGATAATACCCGCGTAAACTTCGATACCTTGGAAATATCATCATCATCATCATCATCATCATCTCAGCCCGTAAGCCGTGTTTTTATTACAGATCATCTTTGCAAAAAAATGCGTAGCACCAGCGTTTCTTGATAACACTAGTGTCGAGCAACTTTTTTGTGAAGTTGACTATAACTTTCGCGACACTACTTTCGAAGTGAAAACACGGCTTCCTCATTCGCTACAAATAGAGATCGTGAGCTACCTCCATCCAACGACTCCCCGCGACCGCCATAATGTCGTCATTCCACGGGTCTTCCATCACTCATGGAAATATCAACAAGTCTTATAGAGAATTACTGCTATCTGAATACTCAGTTCAGCCACAATCGGTACAGTAGTTTTTGCGTGAGAGAGTAACAAATGTATTCGTTTACTAACTGCGCCCCGCGGTTTCACCCGCGTAAGTCCCGTTCCCGCGGAAAATTCGGGATTAAAAGTAGCCAATGTGTTATTCCAGGTCACCAGTTACCTACATTCTAAATTTCATCCATATCCGTTGAGCCGTTTTTGCGTGATTGTAACAAACATCCAAACATCCAATCACACACACTTTCATATTTATAATATGAATAGTATATTATTATATATTTAACATATAATATATATATACAAGGTGTAACGGGTAAGCCCTTTTAAGCCGAAAGGGGGTTGTTCTCGACGTCTAGGCGAACAACTTTTGTTCTACAACTTTTGGAAATTCGAAGTACTTTTCGAAAATTTTAAGTGTAAAGTTTACTTGAAGATCAGCTGTTTCTTAGAGTTCGAGGTCATTGACCTTATGTTGTCCTTTTATTTAGTTTGGTCTACTACAATTAAAACTGTAATTACCTTTATTTTCAAAAGCAGCTTTTTGTTTCAGCGAATTTTCAAAAGTCGTAGAACAAAAGTGGTTTGCCTAGACGTCTAGAACAACCGTCTTTCGGCTTAAAAGGGCTTACCCGTTACACTTTGTATAGATGGTTTTCCAACACTCCGACCACTCATGGAAACATCAACAAGTCTTATAGAGAATTACTGCTATCTGCATACCTAGTTTCATCACAATCGGTTCAGTAGTTTTTGCGTGAAAGAGTAACAAACATATTCGTTTACTTACATCTGTTTGATAATCCATCACACAAAAACTACTAAACCGATTGCAATAAATCTTCTTATGCAGATAGCTGACGATAGATCTAAATGTCTCGATTACAAATAATATTATATACTTACATTGAATATAAACTTTTTAATTTACACGATTTGTTAACATAGGTACATTTACCGGTTCGTAATCGCGTATTAATTACACGACTGCCAAAGGAAGTGTTATATTTATTTTTATACCTCAACGTTTCGATCAGGTTACAATGATCTTGATCGCGAAGGGACTTTAGCTGTGGCGGGTATTGTCCCCTCGCGACCAAGGTAATTGTAACATAAGAATATATTGTAATATATCTGAATTAACTCTTGTTTTCTCCGTATTCCTGCGGAATCGGGACTTACACCCATATGCAGAGTCGTTTCCTCCACTCGACTCAACTTGAAGGATATTCGTAGAATCGGTATGATATCGGTATCGATAGATTCGAGGGTACCTTAAGGTAGATCGCGACGTACCTTGAGTTTGACAATTAATTCCTCGACTCGACTGAGGAATTTCCTCAAGAATTCTATCCTTAGAGTTGAGTCGAGGTCGAGTCGAGTGGAGGAAACGACTCTGCATATGGGACTTATGCCCGGTTTCTGAAGTCTGTTTGTCGGTGGTTTATCTATTCGATATCGCTATTGGTTCGATAACTAGCGTCAATGCGTTTCCGAACAGCGAAGTGACAGTGACGGCTTGTCACATGCATAGAAAAACGGAGACAGATAAGTGGGGTTTATCTCAAGGATATCTTTATTGAATCAATAGGTAGTGAAAGTTTATGTCAAATGTCCAAAAACCGGGCATTACACGGTTAATTTCTAATATTAATGAGATAGGATAAAAATACGCTGCCATTTCAATTTCTATAGCAAAAAAATAAATCCGTTCCATCTCACGCAGAACAATACAAATCCAAACCAAATCTAGAAAGGTTTCAACTTTTTTTTTAACAGAAAAACAGTTCCGACTCACGCAATAATCTAAAACAGAACTATCCAAGTCGTTTCCCAACCCGATCTCGGAGATTATCCGTACCGTGCCGTACGTATAGGCGCACGATGTGTCTAGGGTTGTCAAGTCACATGGACGTTCCGGGTTGTGACCACATCTCGGGGCTTCGTTTATCTATTTAAATCTATCTATCTATACTTATAATAAAGGAAGAGAGAACAAAAAGTCTGTACTTGGAAGTAAATAAAAAAACAGTTGTCTAGGGGACTTAGGATAAGAAGTAAAACAAAATTATATGATTTTTAAAATTCATGTCTGTGTCTCTGTTTGTTCCTAATACAATTAAAACCTACTAATCCGATTGAAATCTGGTTTTAAATTTTGGATAGTTATATTTTCGAGGAACGTCGTGGTATACTTTACATCGAAATCCAATTAGTAGAATCCGAGTTACCAACGAAAAAGTCGGCTATGCACTGTTTCTACGCAGACGAAGTCACGGGTAACTGCTATTATATATATAAACGGAACTGTATAAGCGGAAAACGCTTTAAATATCAAATCTTGGTTCGTATTAGATCTGCGATTGTGGTACAGACGCTTACACGCATATTAGTTTATGCGTCTGTATAGTGCGTCGGGCTAACATCTGACTGCAATGCAGAAGGCTGTAGATTCATTTCCCGCCGGGTGCAAATATTTATGCTTAAAAACAAATATTTGTAACTGGTCTAGGTGTCTTTCTATATATTATATGTATATATTTACAAAATAAGGACATTAAGTAGTATATCCGTTTTCTATTAACCATAGTTCCAGCCTAGTGCTTAGTTTGGGGCTAATAGATTGCGCTGTGTGTAATGTCGTGCAAAATTTATCTCATCTGACTAATATTATAAACGCGAAAGTTTCTATGTGTGTAAGTGACTTTGTTACTCTTTTAAGCAAAAACTACTGAACCGATTGCGATGAAACTTGGAATATAGGTAGCTGGGTACCGGGAATAATACACAGGCTACTTTTTATCCCGATATTTCCGCGGGAACGGCGGGTGAAACTGCGGGGGACTGCTATTTATTTAGAAGTTGAAGTAGACAGCCCTAGCACCGTAGCACCGGAGGGTTGCGCCGATCGATGCTCGTCTCGTCTAGATGGATTACAGCTCTACTGTTATATATGTATACTGTACTATACTACGACGTAGGTTTAACGAACATACCTAGTTATTTATTTACTTTTGCTGACGTAATTTTTAGGTAATCTCTACTGAAAGTTAGTACTTACCTAACAAATAGTTTTAGCAATATTGAAATGAAATGAAATGATTGATTGTTTGTGGATCTAGGTAAAAATAGATAGTATATACAATTAAGGAATCTCTAGTCCTACCACGTGGGCATACAAACATGGTTCTTAGAAATAATAGTCAATTTTAAAACAAATTCTTATAGTGAGGGTAGGCTACTAACATGTCCCGTTCACTTTTACAATTGCAACTGTTTTCATTTTAATCTTCTTCTTTTCGTTTAGTGGTGTGGCTCACCTGGTGTTAGAGTTTTTCAGATCGCCCTAAGGCCTCTAACTTGACCTAACGACTGTTATCAGAGATAACAACCGGGACCAACTGCTTAACGTGCCTTCCGAAGCACGGAGGAGCTCGAGAAAATTATTTTTTGCCACACAAATTTTAGGTCACCCATCCAAGTAATGACCGCGCCAAGCGTTGCTTAACCTGCACAACCATTCAAGATCGGCTGGTACAGCTAGGCCAATGAGCTCCTCAATCATAATACACAATTAAATGCATTAATATAGAATAAACATACATTGTCAAAGGATAATTATATTAATAATTCGTCAATTGTATTTTATATTTAAGATTTGTATTTTTTTATTTATTTGTGTTTTATTTTTTAGATAATAAAATTTTAATTAGATAAGCTCGTATTAGGGAAATACAACTAGCTATGGCTTTCAAACGTTTTCGTGTTTAAATGCTGTAAGTCTGAAAGTGTTAGTTAAATAAATAAATAATAATAAACAATAAAAACTCATTTTCCGGTTTTAATTGCGTTATTTTTATTAACAGCATTTGTTGCAATGCCGTACCGTTGTTTCACTGTCTGCCACCCCCCTGGGTCTAGCATGTACAAACTGTCTGTGAATATAAAGTCTAATTTTTGGGGTAGTTTTGTCTTAGCTTTTCTCTATTTTGCATAATGAAACACAATATTTACCGGGTTTCACTCGCGTTTTATTTATTAACGGCATAGTTACAATGTACCGTGCTTTCGCTTACTTTGTAGTTTTTCAAGGTTGACTGAGATGTAGTTAGTGCCGTTAATAAATAAAACGCGAGTAAAACCCGGTAAATACTGTGTTTCATTAATTATTGGGAATTCATTTTTATTAGAAACACCTATTTTTATTGCTCTTAGAAATATGTTTAGCAAGGAAATATAAGTATTTTCAAAAAATCCCCATGACAGGATTCGAACCTGCGTCCTTTCGCTAACCACCTGTCACTTTCGTTAACCTGTCATGGGGATTTTTTGAAAATATATTTCGTTGTTAAAAATATTTTTAAATTCCTATTTATTTTATAAGTCGTTTAATTGAGTTTTAATAGGTATTATTGTCTATTAATTAAAAATCTAAATATTTTTTATTTTGATTTTAAGTAAACCAAATTACTAAAAGATCTAACTAATATACCTACCTACTTACCTACACGTTATTTTATTGAAACCAAGCTTTACTTTAAAAATTATTATCTAAATTAAAACTTAAATGAAAAAACTACTATCCAACATCCATCCATCCGGCCGTCCGTCCGTCCACGTTTCAATTTTACGTACGAAGCGTCAAACCTCCACCTTAGGTACTTATGCGCACTGCTAAAAAGTGGAATTCTCTGCCCGCTCCGCTGTTTCCCCTAACTACAACTTACGAGTCTTCAAGTCTAGAGTGGAGTGTTGCAAAATTTTTATTTTTGTGAAACCTAGTTCAAATGCGTGTAAATTATTAATTTGGGGGCAGAGATATGTTAAGAACTTCTAGATAGGTAATCGGGCAAATTTCTTGGCGACACAATTCCAAGCTAACTAACCAAATAAGTCTTAGTTCCATCCCAGCCCAAGTCGCGATCACCCGCTTGTTTACAGTACATAAATAATTGTCTCTCTCACAACATTTTCACAGTCAACAATGCCTTCGTGCGTATTTAGGCGATGTACGAATTATTTTTTAAAAAGCAAAGGCCAAAATATTTCATATCAAACGTAATATGAACGCTGTATTTTGATATAAAATATTTTTATTTGATTTCACCGAAAGAACGAAGATTTTGACTTTGACGTTTTATCATTTTCCTCTAATCGCCTTCATAATAATATTATGACATCACTTTCTAACGTCATGCAAGTAGCATTTAGTCTTACATTTTAGAGAGAGATAACAATAGTTTCGTCGATTTCTTTTTTTAAATTATGTGCAAGAACATAAGTAAAGAGGTTGTATAGCATAGTTTGTGCCGCTTTTCCATAATGTTTTGTTTCTTAGTGGCGTCTCTAGAACATGCAATTGACTCATTGTTTGGGGGACATAATATTATTCAATTTAGTTTCGTGAAGGTATACAAGTGTGGTGTCTGTTATTCCCGATATCCAGCTACCTATATTCCAAGTTTCATCGCAATCGGTTCAGTAGTTTTTGTGTGAAAGAGTAACGAACTCACATACATTTAAACATACAATAAGTAAGAAGTAAGATAAAACAAAAAACATGTTTCCCGGTCTATTTATCAAAAGTCTTTGGTGTTACCAGATAGCCGTAGCTGTTATTGATCTCAGAGTTCAAGGTTTAAGTTTGATGCCTTCATTTTGTGTGTGCCTTATTTAACTGAAGGACGGTCTGATTGAGTTTCCAAGGTTTGCTGTGGAAATTATTTACTTATTACTTTGCTAAAGTTATGTTAGTGTTAACATCGCTCTTACGGTAAAGGAAAACATCGCGACAAAATTCAATTCATCTTTTTTTCAAGTCGGTTAAAAGAAATAGTTCTGTCAAGTGGGTAAAGTGCGACTTTGGGGCAAATGCGACGATCATGAACTCACTGGAAACTAATAACTGTTATAATATTTCTTTGTTTTTATAGCTCAAGGCATATTAAACTTAGAAATATTTTTCGCAAGGAAGTATATTTTCAAAAGATCCCCATGACAGGATTCGCATATGCATCCCCTCGCTAAACAGGCGAGTGCTCTGTGGTTAGAGCATTTTATAAAATAAATTATATTAACAGTTTTACTAAATTAGCAAGAGTTATCTTGTTAATAGGAATTGTTTGATTTAACTCACTAAAATATTTCATAGTCACATCTTACGTCCTTCTTTGTCACATCTGCAATTTGCTAGCTCTATCCCTGTCACGTCATTAGGTTGGTGTGGGGTCTTAATAAAAATAATTCAAAAATACCAACTCAACGTAACAATAGTGTGATCGAGTGTACCTGCGCCTGCGCCGACCGCGACCTGGCCTGCGCGCGCGTGTCCTGTTTATCTTAGAACATCTGTCGGGTGCCGTTGCAAAGGCCAAGTTTTATCAGACTAGTGTGGGTAACTAGACTTGTACTATGAACCTCCGTACAACAGTTGTATTTTTTGCCTTAAATTATCAATATTTATACAATTTAAAAAGAAAAAGAAGAAGAAAAAAAATAAGTTTATTTGCAAAAATCGATTCTATATTTATAATAAATCCTAATTCATTTATTTCAATTCTTTTAATTATTACAGAATACAAATGCAAATTTCCAAAATTTAAAAGTTAAAAGTTTTAACTTGTGTGTTTCCGCAATTAGCCCTACTATTGAGCCTTTGTGCGTGACTTTAAGCCGTAGGTTTTCACACGATGTTTTCCTTCATCGTAAGAGCGATGTTAATAGCGCACATACATTTTTCTTGAAGAAAAACACATTGGTGCGCGGCCGGGATTTGAAACCACGACCTTCGGGAATTAAAGTCGGGGTATCTACCACTAGACCAACACTGCTCTCAAAATATTTTTTCTTCATTAATAACGAATATAATGATGAACTAACCTAAAGTAGTGGGAAGAAGGCAAAATTTAGAAAATCAATAAAGTGCATAAAATCAAATGAAGCATCTTTGCTCGCGAGTGTACATGCGCCGGCGCAATGACTCAGCCCGCGCGTGTTCTGTTTATTTTGTACATCTGTCGGGTTCCGTACACACGCTGACTTGATACTTTTTGTCGGCCGATCGGAGAGATTTTTCAATCTGTCAGACATAGATAATATTATAATGTCCAATAAAATGTAACACCTAAATTACCCATGAGATAAATTAGACCTATGTTACTCTCCATCACTTAAACTTGATGCAAACCCATGCAAATTTTCATCCAAATCGGTTGAACTGTTTGCCCGTGAAGAGGGAACAAACATTCGGATTTTTAATATTAGTAAGGAAGTAAGGATGAGAATAATTATAACATAGTCGTCAAGGTTAGAAAATAGGCAAAAAAATTAATTACCATTAACCATAACTTAGCCCCATGGTAAGCTTATATTAACCTTCTACCTACCAGGGGCTAATCGTGGGCTAAACAACAAATCATCGGCCAACCGAAAGTATCTCGTCTGCGGAACCTCTAAAGCTAAAGGGTTCCGTGGTTTAAATACAAAGTCATTAAGCCTTGCCGGTTGTGCAGGAAGCAAGATAAGAAATTATTATAATATTAACGAGATGGGGTACCGGATGCGAGCGAATTTAAAAATCGGTCAAGTGCAAGTCGGATTTCCGCACGAAGGATTCCGTACCATTATCACAATTGAGTACCGTACCCTAAAATTAACACTGGACCAAACGAAATCCCTTAACGCAACTTAAATTACTCCAATTGATCGCTAGAAGGTGCCAGTGGTAAAAATACATTGCTGTATGTTGTGTTTATCTATATCTATCTTCTATCTATACTTATAATAAAGGAAGAGAGGACAAAAAGTCTGTACCTGGAAGTAAATTAAAAAAAAAGTGGTCTAGGGGACTTAGAATAAGTAGTAGAACAAAATTACATAATTTTTAAAATTCATGTCTGACTGTCTGTCTCTCCCTATACAATTAAAAACTACTAATCCGATTGAAATCTAGTTTTCAGTATTGGATAGTTCTATTATCGAGGCAGGTCGTGGTATACTTTGCATCGAAATCCAATTAGTAGAACCCGAGTAATTAACGAAAAAGTGCAAACCGCTCGAGAACCGCACGGCCGCCCGCGCCCGCCACTTTTTTCGCGGGTGAAACCGCGGGGCGCAGCTAGTGTTTTAATAATATATTGGGTTACGGTTATTAACAAATTGATGAACGCCGAAATGGCTAAATATGGCTGCACCAAATATACCAATAAGATCAATGTAACCTATATTCATAGTCAATAAATGAATTATGAATTATTATGGAACCCTAAAAATGATTGCTGTGAAACTTAGAATATAAATAGCACAATACCTGGAATAACACATAGGCTATTTTTTATCCCGCGGGAACGGGAATTACGCGGGTGAAACCACGGAACGCAGCTATAGTAATTCATTTCATAGAATAAAACAAAATCGCTTCCCGCTGTAATTCTGTTTGTTTGTATGCTTAGATCTTTAAAACTACCCAACGGATTTTGATGTGGTTTTTTTAGTAGATAGAGTGATTCAATAGGAAGGTTTATATGTTAAACACATCCCGATATTCCCGCGGGATCGGGACTTACGCGGGTGAAATCGAAACAGCTAGTTTATCAATAAATTAGTTGGTTGAAAAAAAAAACTAAAAAGACAAACTTCGATTGATTAAACAGAAGCCAACACTTAAATACGGGCTCGCTCGATACAGAGGGGGAGAGGAGGGGGGAAGATGGGGGAAGCGGAAAGAGGGGGGGGGGTTATCAGCTGATAATCAAAACCCCCCAGACACTTCATAAAGTGTTGACGTTATTGTAGGGTGGGTATACTGTGCTGGGTGACGGGATATTCTGAGAACGAATTATGTTAGGTAAGGTTGTAGGCTATTTTGTGCTAGATTGAATTTCGTAGTGTTTCATTAAAGGGTGTTGGTATGTTGGTGGTTTAAGGAGGCTGGTTGTGTTCTAAAAGGTGTGATGGTGGTGGACACAGGAAGCTGTTTAATTTAATTTAATTAATGACATTTTTAACAAACCATACAATAATTCCTTACATGTATTATTACAACATTTTAAACTTACACGATTTGAACTCATAATTATTTAAAAAAAATGATTTCTAAAAATAATACGCGAATAAGACCCGGGAAAAATAATTATGTATTTACCATACAAAAAAGTCCAAAACAACTGTCATATTGTATCTCTTCTCAATCCTCTCCTATTTCTTAATAATATTATAAACGTGAAAGTTTCCAAATATGTATGTATGTGACTTTGTTACTCTTTCACGCAAAAACTTCAGAACCGATTGCAATGAAACTGGGAATATAGATAGCTGGAGACCTCAATAACACATAGGCTAATTTTTATCTCAATATTCCCGTGAAATTTTCCCCTTAGGAATTATAATTTCTTATCGGATCATCATTTCAAACACATTTTTTCAAATTGATTTAACAGTCAGTCAGTCAGGACAAAGTATTTTATAGATATCATCATCATCATCAGCCTGTTGCAGTCCACTGCTGGACATAGGCCTCTCTAATTGCACGTCACCTAGATCTATTTTCGGCTTCACGCATCCAGTTTGTGCCAGCCGTCTTCCGCAAATCGTCACTCCAACGTGGCTGAGGACGTCGTCCTCGAAACGTAGTCGTTGGCCTAGTCTCTACTGTAGAACTCGTTTACCCCAACGGTTGTCGGTTCTACTAATTTTATAGATATAAATAAATAGATAAGCCCGTTAATGGTCTCACCGTAGAGCGCGGGCCTCCTCTTTAGAGGCGTTATTTTTTTCAAAATTTATTTAATTTATTTAATTGGATGTATTCGATCACTTTAAGTACGTTTCTATTCTTACAACTACGACTCTAGTTAGTTAGGCAGTAAGACGCCACGGGAGCCTACTTCGGATTGGCGAATGTCCCATGTCTTCGGACTGTGGTGAATACTTAGATATTTTTTTTTTATTTTTTTTTTGGTACAAGTGATGCTTCTTTTATGTACTTATTTAACTAGACCTTCAACGAATTTCTTTATGTCCCAGCTATTTATATTTTAGTTTTAAGATCTAGGTATTACCCGCACTGCTGTTTCCATAATGCGGCATCAGACTGTCCTTTGCCAAGAAACATGTTTTATTATTTGTTATAACTGTCTCTGGCCAAAAGAAGTAAGCTGAGTTTAATATAGGTACTATTTATTATAATGGATATTTAAGCCAAATTCAATATGACCATCTCGAAATATTAAGACAGCCGTAGTCAAGTTTTTTTTCCATCAATTGATGGCAATACAATCATAAATAAATCATAAATCATTTATTATGATTATCATTTTTTTTAATTCAATTAAAAAATCAGAAGAACAGTCTTACATTTCCAAAACGTAAGGTCACCGCATAAAAATTGTAATTTTATACGTCGTAGTGCGAGCGTTGATTGTCGAGAATGAGTGTGCTTATATTATGGTGATAATTCAGGATTCACGGACAGATGTATGTACCGTACCTTTTATTAAATACCTAATATTGTAGGTTAAGTTTACAATAAATAATAAAAGAAATAAAATAAATAAGTTAGTTTATTTATCAACTAGGCTAAAATAATAAAATATTCTGATAATTTAGTTAGTAGATACCCCGACTTTCATTCCTAAGGTCGTGGTTTCGAATCCCGTCCGACTGCGCACCAATGTATTTTACCTTGCGGAAAAGTTATGTGCGTTAATAACATCGCTCATACGGTGAAGGAAAACATCGTGAGGAAACCCACGGCTTAGTTAGCTCCAGACGTATTGACCAGTTCTTTCCTCTGGGCATGGCTGACTAGGCTGGGAGGGTGGTATAGGTGCTGGGCAAGCCTACTCCACCTAACAACGTCCCGGGCAAACAGCGCCATAAAATAGCATGGATTAAAAGTTGCTTGCGTTGGATAACTCATCTAAAATTAGGTGAAAAAGCCAATACCTTATTAGTAGTATTTAAATTGTACCTACTCCGTTGACGTAACAACTTTCCGGTAAATAACGCATCGCTCAAACAAACAATTGACAAGGTGTCATCGATAAATTTGTAATTCGACGTGAAGTTTTTCGAAATGGAGTAGTGAACGCCTACTATATAGCTTTTGTTGGAATTTTGGAATATTTGCTAAGTCAAATACCTTGCTATTAGAGTTGAAGCGCTCCTAAACGTGAAACTTTAACTCCCTTACATAAAATATGAAATATTATTTGTCATGACTAAGTTATGTGACGTTTGTCAACTTTGAAACTTCATGTGACAGTAAATAAAAAACAACCGATGCATAATTAGGTATGCAGGGCATTATTAGCGTTTATAGGTAAGGGGGTAACATACAATATCTTTTAATTTATCGGAAATAAAACGGAAATACTAACACAGTAGCTTTAGATCAAGTAAATCTATTCAATAATCCATATTTCTTCTTTGAGGAATGAAACAATTTCGTATTAAAAGTTGTTTGGAGTGCCAAATTTGGTATCTGTGGAACTTAATAATTTTTTTTTTTTAATTTCTTATCGGTTGTGAACCGATTATGGCCATTAGGAAATTAGCCAGTGTCAAGTATTATTAATATATTATGCAAGTTATTTGCATCGAAACAGTCAAGTCGTCATAGTTAAAGTCAAGTCTAGGGAATCATTTGTAAACACGGCGGCCATTTACAAACAATCTTCACGGAGCCTTGGAGACAACACTAAGTCAATGTTTTGCACCGATTTTCACTTTCATTCCACTTGTACACCTTCACGAAACTAAATTGATTAATATGCCCCCGAAATTAAACAATTTGCACGCATATGAACTAGGTTTCACAAAAATGAAAATTTAGCACCACATCTCCTCAACGAGTTCCCGCCAAGACTCCCTGTGGAACTTAGCTGGTCTATTTTGAACTGTCTTCTGTCTTCACTGTGTTTTTTTTTATTGGTTGTGAACCGATTATGGCCATTAGGAAATTAGCCAGTGTCAAGTATTATTAATATATTATGCAAGTTATTTGCATCGAAACAGTCAAGTCGTCAAGTTACGGTCAAATCAGGGAATCATTGTAAACACGGCGGCCATTTACAAAGATTATTCACGGAGCTTTGGAGACAACACTAAGTCCATGTTTTGCACCTATTTTCACTTTCATTCCACTTGTACACCTTCACGAAACTAAATTGATTAATATGCCCCCGAAATTAAACAATTTGCACGCATTTGAACTAGGTTTCACAAAAATGAAAATTTAGCAACAAATCTCCTAAACGCGTTCCCGCCAAAACTCCGCGGTCACTGTAGAAAATGTAGGGAATTTAACACATGATTTGTCAAACCCCGTTTTACAGAAAACAGTCAAGTTTGCATATGTATTACTTACAGCTGATAACGTTATCTTATCAACACTAGGTTATTTAATTATAAGCCGGAAACTCTCAAGTAACTGATTAAAATAACACTTCATTAACAAATTCTAAACTACAGTCATTTCTAAGAAATGTACTGTAGTGAGATGGAGTCGTCGGTTATACGGAAATTCCCGTACCTATGTATAACCAAAATCTTATTACGACTCCGTGGCGCGTCGTGCGAATGCCCGACTGCAATGCAAGGTCGCTGGTTGAATTCCCGCTGGGAGCAAATATTTATGCTTAAAAATAATATTTGTAATAAAACCCTTTATTTACCGGGTTTAATCGTGTTTTATTCATGATTTTTAAAACGAACTATTCTTTCGCCAACTTTACAGTTGACTTTATCAAGGTTGACTGTTCAACCCGGTAAATAAAGTGTTTTATTATCCAAAATCGCGAAAACCATAGAAGAAATAATATTTGTATCTGGTCTGAGTGTCTTTTTATGTATATATTTACAAAAGAAAAATATATAAAAATATTAAGTTCATTCACCATAACACAAGCTTAGTAGCTTACTGCGGGGCTAGTTGGCGCTGTGTGTTGTTCACAGAATTTCGATAGGCTTTTAGGGGGATATCCTAAACTACAAGAGACTAGCTGCGCCCCGCGGTTTCACCCTCGTAAGTCCCGTTCACGCGGGTATATCGGGATAAAAAGTAGCCTATGTGTTATTCCCGTATCCAGCTACCTATATATACCAATTAAGTTTCATCGCAATCGGTTCAGTAGTTTTTGCGTGATTGAGTAGCAAACTCACATACATGCATACAAACTTTCGCGTTTGTAATATTAGCAAGATATCGAAAAATGCTGAGGGAAGTTGCTTCCTCGAATTTGCCTAAAACGAAAATAGCATTTTAAGTTTTTTGAAAAATTTATTACTTTAGCCAGTAATCGAACCTTGTCTTTTTGCAACGAAAAATAAACACCCTATATTATTGTACCGACTGATAGTGTTGCTGATTAAGATCAAATCCTGGAAGCAAACCATAGTGTGTTAAATCAGGATAAATGTCTATAATATCAAATATTCTTACCTGAATGTAAATATTTGCTGGTTACAAGTTAACTTGACAGCTTATAAAAAAATCTGGAAAGGCTTGGGTATAATCCGAAGTTCAATACATTTTTTAAACTTACACGATTTCCGTTCATTATTATTAAATATTAGATTTTCGGGTCTAGATCGCGTTATATCAACAAAATTACTAAACTACTACTACTACTGTTTATTTACTAAATTTAAAATAATTTTGTTGATATAACGGATCCGAAAATCTAATATTTAATTATAATCCGAAGTTATTCGCAAATTTATCAGAGTTTAAAAAGTTCGTTCGTACGACGAAAGTAGGCCCCCAATAGTCGGAACAACTTAAAGTCCCAAGACCTAGTTTAATGTCTACCTAATCTAGAGATAAAAGAGATTTACTATGTGTGAGCTAATCGCCTTGAGTACGCCATTGTAACAAGCCTGCGTGTGGTTGAACGATAACTTTGATTTACATTCATAATTACACAAAAACTATTGATAAAGGGACTCTTCTGTAGGCCGCAGAGTGCCGGCTGAGCTGCGGCTGATAAAAGAGGAAAAATTTAAAAAATACTTTAAAATATATCAAAAACAGATACTTATACACTCATTTTTAGAGTAGGTTTATTGACTTAGATACATAATTTCTAAATTCCAATACTGACTACCAGTACATTTCCTGGCGATGTGATTCATCAAAATGCCCACAATTTCATTATTTGTTTTCATAGATAGCAAAGTCTAATTTTTTTAGCATCGGTAAGAAAAAACGCCATGACGCAGCTTCTTCTCATGAGTAACGTAATGATATTGCACAACATTGTAAATTTTGTACAAAAAGTATTGTTGAAATAGGATAGTTGCACCCCGGGGTTTTACCCGCGGAAATATGGATCCCGTGAATGTATACGAGACGTAACTTCTGAAACTTCGGACCCGACCGAACGTCAGCAGGGAGTTAGTTATTGTACGTTCTGAACCAATAGTTCTCAATATATTCTTTGTTTTTCGGTCTTGAACGTATAATAATTATTGGTTTAGAACCTACAATAACTACACATTGAAGTTCGGTCGGGTCCGAAAATTTCGGAAGTTACGTTTCGTAATAGCCCTCCTACTACAGAATATAATTAATCTAAAATTGTTGATCAGGCATTTTTTTTTGCCTGAATTGTGCTAAGGCTTTAACACCTTTCGACATTTAAATCTTACTTCTTCTTATTCTTACTTTATATCTTATCTTATCTTATACCTTATCTTATCTTACTTCTTTATCTTATATTTTACTGTATTATAAACGTGAGAGTTTGTATGTATGTAAGTAAGTACGTATGTATGTATATGAGTTTGTTACTCTTTCACGCAAAAACTGGAACCGATTGCGATAAAACTTGAAATGTAGATAGCTGAATACCGGGAATAATACATAGGCTACTTTTTATCCCGATATTTGCGCGGGAACGGGACTTACGTGCGAAAAACCCGACGTACCCAAGAATTAGCGGGATGGAATTCAATTTGATGAGGGTAGTAAGAAAACTAGTTTAAAATATACATCAAAACGTAGGAAACAATGTCATTTACAAACCCTTTTTACCGAAAATATTTTAAAACATGGCGTCAGAATATAATTAACAATTTTCGACGAATGCGACAGGGATTTAAGTTTAGTGCGTATATACCTCTTTTTATCTAATTTTATACCGTGTTAATTTTTCACGTCACAACTTCAGAAAGATCAAAGATTTGATAGATTTTTTTAATAAATCGAACATTTTTCTATACTTATATTGTAATGAGGTAGCGTTGGTAACAAGTATGTATGGATGTATGTATTATGTATGTATATTGGGGGTAATCTACTGGACCGATTTCAATTTTTTTTCACCAATAGAAAACTACATTATCAAGGACTAACATAGGTTACTTTTGATCGAGATATTTCCAAAGTATCGGGAGTTACACAGGTAAAACCGTAAGACGCAGCTTGTATGGTTAATAGGAGTAAGATCGAATTGATTTCAGTCGTGTTTATAAGGTTTTACGAAATCTCAAATTTCTCAGCTTCGGTGAACGGTAAATAAATGAAATAAACAGCTAATTGGTAATACAATAAAACTTAGTTTAATTCCGTATTTAAATCGGTTTTCCAACTCTTACTGGTTTTTGCTTTGTATGTCTTCTAATGTACGAAACGTGGAATTTTGAGCAAGATGAATAGTAGATTATTACCCAAGGGGATAAGCAGTGTCTTTTGTCGCGGGTGACGACTTAAATCGTGAAGGCAACGAGCGTAGCGAGAGTGCTACTAGTTAATAGTTATACGAGTATCACGAGCGAAGCGAAGGATTTAAGACGAGTCCTGAGTGTGGCTCGCGATTTAAGTTCACCCAAGATTAAGGCAGCTTTATCACCGAGGAAAATACTCAACTTTTCGTACAATTTGCGAAAAAAAGTTTTCTAAGCATAATTTTGTAATAGTTATGAATTAAATAAAAAGAGATATTCATAGTCATAACAGATACAAAATTTGAAAAACTGAGACTTTGTTAAACATCCTACTAATATTATACATGTGAAAGTGTGTGAGTTTGGATGTTTAGATGTTTGTTACTTAATCACGCAAAAACTACTAAACCGATTGCGATGAAACTTGATATACAAGTAGTTGGATACCAGGAATAACACATAGGCTACATACCATCCCGATATTCCCGCGCGAACGGGACTTACGCAGGTGGAACCACGGGGCGCAGATAGTAAATAAATCAATATTACCTACACAACATTACACACAGCGCAAACTATGCACTAAGGCGTGTACTATGGGTACTAGATAACGGATATATACTCTATATTATACTTTTTTTACTACACATTACCTTTGGATAAAGTAGTTGCGATCGCTTTATCAATATCCCAAAATGTTTCTTAAGTTAAAATTTAATCTTAGCAAAGTATCTAGTAAGTACAACAATTAAGAAACCCCTAAATACGTAACACTTAATTAAAAGCAATCAATTGAGGTTCATATTGTTTGTTTCAGGTTCCTGACGTTCCGTTCCACGTACCTTAGGTAAGTTGTGTTTGTTTTAAACTAAATTAATGTCAAGTTGAGACGTAGCTATTAGGTAACGAATAATGGAACCTTACGTCTTAAGACCTTAATTGTGTTCTGTAAGACATTTGTAGTGTTAGGTAACCTAGATTGTGGATATTAGGTTACCTAAATGGTGGACTAGCTGTGCCCGCGGGTTGCACTCGCATAGGTCCCATTTCCGCGAGAATATCGGGGCCTATTCCCGCCCCCAGATTATCCGTCTGACAACAATGGAAAATGACAGGCATTATGCAGTACATTGCCGCTTTGACTTAACGTGGTTATTACCGGTAGTTACCTCAAAGCTGAAATGTACTGCATAGTGTCTGTTATTTTCCACTGTTGTCAGACGTTCACTGGATTGATAATCTGGGGGCTGGTCTCCAGCTACCTATATTCCAAGTGTCTTCGCAATCGGTTTAGTAGTTTTTGCATGAACGAGTAAAAAAGTCACATACATAGGTACATATGTACGTAGGTACAGCCTTGCAAACTTTCTCGATTTTAATATTAGTAAGATATGATCATTAATTTTATTTCACATCGATGTTCGAATTGTACTTCGTCTTTTTCAAAGATGTTTGAACAATTTCTTAAACAATTTGACTTTGTAACTGGTGAAGTTCGTCAGAGTCGAGTTTGAAATGAATCACTATCAGTCAACCTTGCTCCATCTAGTCTTTAAAAGAGAGCAGTCCAGTTCTATCTCTGTAGGAAATCGAAACTAATATACTTAAAAACATAACATAATATAGAAATATTTTTAAAGGAAAAATTAATCTTCATAAAATTCAGTTGCGGTGAATTTTTTTCTTTTTTTTTGAAGATGAATTTTTCCTTTAAAAATATTTCTAGTAAATATGCCTTGAGCAATAAAAACAAATTTACGAAATAACATAATAATAATATTCAACCATAAAATATCATGATCGTTTTTCGTTATTCTACCGTAGTGTCTTCTAGCGGTATGAAACGTTAAAGCTTAACTAAGAACATGTTCTAGAACACGTTCTTAGTTAAGATGATACCTATTGTTGGCACAAATATGCTTTTCCTTCTGGCATTTTGAAAACATTACATTTATTTCTTATCGGTTGTGAACCTATTATGGCCATTAGGAAATTAGCCAGTGTCAAGTATTATTAATTATATTATGCAAGTTATTTGCATCGAAACAGTCAACTCGTCATAGTTAAAGTCGAGTCTAGGGAATCATTTGTAAACACCGCGGCCATTTACAAATATTTTTCAAGGAGCTTTGGAGACAACACTAAAGGCCATGTTTGATCCGATTTTCACTTTCATTCCACTTGTACACCTTCACGAAACTAAATTGATTAATATGCCCACGAAATTAAACAATTTGCACGCATTTGAACTAGGTTTCACAAAAAATGAAAATTAAGCAACACATCTCCTCAACGCGTTCCCGCCAAAACTCAACTCCTCATTTTCCACCGGGAGTTATTATTTCTTATCGGTTGTGAACCGATTATGGCCATTAGGAAATCAGCCAGTGTCATGTATTTTAATATATTATGCAAGTTATTTGCATCGAAACAGTCAAGTCGTCATAGTTAAAGTCAAGTCTAGGGAATCATTTGTAAACACGGCGGCCATTTACAAACAATCTTCACGGAGCCTTGGAGACAACACTAAGTCAATGTTTTGCACCGATTTTCACTTTCATTCCACTTGTACACCTTCACGAAACTAAATTGATTAATGTGCCCCCGAAATTAAACAATTTGCACGCATATGAACTAGGTTTCACAAAAATGAAAATTTAGCACCACATCTCCTCAACGAGTTCCCGCCAAAACTCAACTCCTCATTTTCCACCGGGAGTTAAAAATGACAGGCCTTATTGTACCATGGCGGCCATCTTGTGACGTCATACGTCGTAAATACCCAGAGATTTACAGGATTATCTATCTCGTTCAAATAGGTGTTGTAATCATTGTAAAATATCCTATGGGGTGCTTCATAGTAAAGACTGAGATGATGAATAATCATAAAGAGCCCTCTATAACCCATTTTGTTCCGATATAAGCTTGCGAATAATGCGGCATTTATGGTACCTACCTAAACAGTGAACGAGGATACCCATTTAAGCCGAAAGTGGGTTGTTCTAGACGTCTAAGCGAACAACTTTTGTTCTACAACTTTTGGAAATTCGAAGTACTTAATATACGTTTTTAAACTTACATGGTTATTTTTAACCGACTTCAAAAAATGAGGAGGTTCTCAATTCGTCGAGTATATACCTATGTATAATATATATTTTTTATTTTTGTTCATAACTATGATAATCGTCGAGTCTCATGAACAAGCTGGTCGAAGTTACAGGCGAAATATCGAGCTCCTTGTAAATAAAAAATAATCATGGTAAATACCTCGTTACCTCGTTGACGACCTCTGTGGCGCGTCGGGCGAACGCTTGGCTGCAATACAGAAGGTTGCGGGTTCGATTCCCGCTGGGTGCAAATATTTATGCTTAAAAATAAATATTTGTATCTAGTCTGGGCGTATTTCTATGTATAATATGTATGTATTTACAAAAGAAAAATAAATATAAGTAGTATATCCGTTGTCTAGCCACCGTAACACAAGCTTAGAAGCTTACCACGGGGCTAGATGGCGCTGTGTGTTCGTCACAGGATTTATTTATTATTTTATTTATTTATCTATTAATATTCGAAGTACTTTGTTTAACAAAAAAAGTTTAATAAAGTTCGAAAATGTGTAGCCTATTAATGTAGTATTATGTTAATGTACTACATTAATAGGCATTATATTAATGTATATATTAATTGGATACCGGAATCCAGCTACCTATATTCCAAGCTTCATTGCAATCGGTTCGGTAGTTTTTGCGTGAATGAGAAACAAACTCCCATGCACACATACATACATACAAACTTTCCCGTTTATAATACTAATTAAAGTAATAAGATTATTTTGTTTAAGCTATTAATTACTTATATACAAATTTAATGATGCATCCATCTTGTCTATGCGAGCCCCCTATCTCAACAGACTGAGATTAAAAACGTACAACGATGTTTTCCGTAGGAAAATGTCGGATAATGTCGGACGGAACACGTCGGAAAATATCTTACGCGATTAACACTTCTCCAGTGGATTAATTAAAAATTTGTGTGTTTCCTAATTATTTTCCCGTTTCGAGATTATTAAGCGTCACGGAATCGTAAGGGGATGATCTAATAATCCGCGGAAAATACCTTGTTTTGTATTTTAAAGAGAAATCCTGTTGTGTTGACCGACCTGTTAATATGACGTATGTAATTCGCAGCTTAGTTTGTTTTTTACGGTTCCGTACTTAAAGGGTAAAAACGAGATTACTAAGACCTCGCTGTCCGTCCGTCCGTCCGTTTGTCACCAAGGCCTCGACAACCGTGATAGCTAGACAGTTGGAAGTTTCACAGATAATGTATTTCTGTTGCCGCTATGACAACAAATACTAAAAACAAAAATTAACAAATTTTCCTTTAACAAAAACTCCCATACAACAAATGTGTTTTTTAGACGTTTTTTTACAATAATGGTACGGACAAATTCCTAATAGATCCATTTAGATCTGTTTATTTGATCTTAATGGGAGAGAGAGAACCTAAAATAGGGCCATATAAAATAAAGTTACCAAACTGAACAGAATCGGTTGCCTAGAAAAGCTCGCTCTTAGGCGATAAGGCCACCCATTGTACGTCACTAGATTTTAGTTTATGTGTCGATACATAATAAATAAAATAAAATAAATAAATCTTGTGACGAACACACAGCGCCATCTATCCCCGTGGTAAGCTGCTAAGCTTGTGTTACGGTGACTAGACAACGGATATACTACTTATATTTATTTTTCTTTTGTAAATACATACATATTATACATAGAAATACGCCCAATAATGCCTAATAATGTATTTTTAATTTAAGTTTTTGGTACAATTATTTATATTTTACAACTAGCTGCGCAGAGCGGCTTCACCCGCGTAAGTCCCACAGGAATTCGGGTTAAAAAGTATTCTATGGCTTTATCCTGGTTTTAAGCTACCTCCCCACCAATTTTCAGCCAAATCGGATCAGCCGTTCTTGAGTTATAAATGGTGTAACTAACATGACTTTTTTTATAAATATAGATTATTTTATCTATCTATCAGAACAATTAACTACGTTAATTCGCGCTTACTGTTACGCTACGATTTCTGCCAACTCAATCCACTAGCCCGCAAAAACAATACCTGCGCTTTCCTAAGCTAATATTCCATAAGCTAAGAACGACGCCATATTGAAACAAATAATAGAAACTAACAACCAAAACAAAAGATTTCTTTGTCTCCAATTAAAAACCGCGAAAAAGGTCGAAAAAGGTCTGTTCCTTACCGACCTCATTATTAAAAATAAACATAATTTAAAAAAAGGCCTAATTCTAAAGCGTTCTAAATTCAAATTTACAATGACAGACGACGGTAAAATAATTTCGGTTACATAGAAAAGTAGAACACAACCGACCAGTTCGAGTTGAACTGTAAAACTTCTTTGTGCTTTTATTTTTGGAGGGCATTAGTTTGGAAGTTTGAGGAGTCGCGGTTCTAGTTAAAGTGGATGTGGCATGATTTATTTTTTCTTTGTTTGGCGAACGCGACAAATGTTGACATGTCTAGTTTTAGACACCAGTTTTGGCGGTAAATAGTGAAATGGAATCGAAGTTTGAACTGTTTGTAATTTATGTTTGAGCGGGAAAAGGAAAGTTTTAAATAAATTCTTGTCTTTATTTATTGGCATGTTATTGGCGGATTTTGTGCGTCGAAGTTTGTGAGAAGGAATGGGCGTAAGACTGAACCAATTGCAATGAAACTTAGGTTTTTGATAAAGCTGGAGGTGTTTTCTTCATAGGCAATTTTTGTGAATAAAGCACAAATAATTAAGACACCTTTCGGTTAGTACTTATATGGAAAATAGGTATATATTTACCAAAGTTTCCAACAGTACGGTTTAGGACCCGCTGCACACCGGTTATAAAACATAAGAAGTACCTACCGTTAGAGCTGCGCATGACCATTGTTGCATGCAATATTGATACCTACCTAACGTTTATCGATAGCAAAAATGCGGAGCTCGGGGCCCGCTCGCGTGACCCATGGGTGGGAAAGAGAGCGAATTACATTACTCTCAGCACCGCTCCCACGTTTTATCACCGTCATTTGCAGCGAGTGAAAAACTGTATTATTTAGTTGTTATTTTTTTAATGTCTTAATGTAGAAACGAAGATGCGCAATTTCACAAGCCACGCTACGACGACGCGCTGCCGCCGCGACTTATCGTGCGGTTGTTACGCAACTGACATAGAAGGAGACAGCTAGTTGTCTATATAGTTTGGGTTTTGTGTTTGGGTATTATGTAGTATATCCGTTGTCTAGTACCCATAGTACAAGCCAATTAGCGCAATCTAGCCCCAAACTAAGCTTAGTTTGGGGCTAGATTGCGCTGGGTTTAATGTCGTGCAATATTTATTTATTTATTTAAAACCTAACCAGAGTAAGGTCCAGTGGGGCAATCTCAAGTTCGGGAAATTTCGACTATTCTTAATAACTTCTGCATTTTACTTTATTTTAAAAAGTGCCATCTATGACCGGATAGCGCAAAAGCAATTTCATAAACTTCTACATATTACCCATCCCCTTCCTCAAGTCTTGTCCATACATTGGTTGCCTGGAAAAGATCGCCCATAGGCAATAAGGCCGCCCATTGTGCCACTTTAGTTTTAAGTAAATGTTTCTATGTCTAATTAGTTGTTATTTGTGTTTTTGGTACAATAAATTGTTAATCAATCAATCAATAACTGTTTCATAAATTTCTACAGAAGTTATTAAGAATAGTCGAAATTTCCCGAATTCGAGATTGCCCCGCTTGACCTTATACAAATAATATGTATAAGCGTGGAATATGCGTGAGATCAATTACAGAATCAACCATAGTCACAAAGGAATAATGCGACGCTACTGCGACGCGTTTCCGCCGCGAGTGGCGCACGCAGGTGAAACAAAAGGAGACAGCTAGTTGCCCATATTAGTTTAGGAAGCTTTTAGCCGGAATGAGTAAAGTTTTTAATAATATCAATTTCTTCCAATTTCCTCTCGTTTTTCATGACATTGACCGATTGATATTATATTGATGAGCTTCCGATAAAGAGATGTTAAGTACAAAGAGGATAAAGTTCTGTTTCTAGAGATCGGGCAATAAGACCATTCAAGAATCTATTTATATCTTACTAATATTATAAACGCGAAAGTTTGTATGTATGTATGTGAGGTTGTTACTCTTTCACGCAAAAACTACTGAACCGATTGCGATAAAACTTGGAATATAGGTAGCTGGGGACCTGGATTAACACATAGGCTACTTTTTATCCCGATATTTCCCGCGGGAACGGGACTTAGCGGGTGAAACCGCGGGGCGCAGCTAGTAATATATAATCTCAGTTTCAGAATCTTAGATCAAAAATGTATACATAGAACTGTCAATCAAACAAAAAAGTAAACAAAGACACTGAATATATGAATTTTTTGTTTACATTTTTTATTCTGAAACAGCGCAATGTTGAATAAACTATAAATCTTTGATTCGCATTACCGCTCTTCTTAAATACTTATGCGTAACGAGCTGCACCCCGCGGTTTTACCCGCGCTAGTCCAGATCCCGTGAAAGTGTCGAGTTAAAACGTTGTTACTCAGAAAGATGTAATGTATGTATCTTCATATGAAATTTCATCAAAATCGGCGACGTAGTGTTGGAGAAAACCCCTAATATATATAGTCATACATATATATATGTTACCAAAGTGCCTAACCTACCTCTTTTGCCTGCTTTCCACTGCGAGCGGTACGGACCCTTAACGTGTGATGTCAGTTTAACATATAACGACCGTTTTTATTGTCATAGTACTTTTTGGGCGTTTCGTGGATGAGAATGATCGTTGTATGTTAATCTGACACATTAATGGGTCCGTTCCGCTCGCAGTGGAAAGTAGGCATTTAATTAAAATAAAAAAAGAAAGATAAAAGTCTGTGATTGGACGCAAATCTTACTAATATTATAAACGTGAAAGTTTGCATGTATGTATGTGAGGTTGTTACTCTTTTACGCAAAAACTACTGAACCGATTGCGATTAAACTTGGTATATAGGTAGCTGGGGACCTGGATTTACACATAGACTACTTTTTATTCCCGCGGGAATGGGACTTATGCGGGTAAAACCGCGAGGCGCAGCTAGTTAAAATATAACGGTAACCGAAATAATAATCTGTGAAAATTTCAATTATTGAGCTATCACGGTTCATGAGATAAGGCTTGATGGGAGGAAGAGTGCGCCCCGTGCTTTCACCCGCGTAAGTCCCGTTCCCGCGGGAATTGGAAAAAAGAAACCAATGTTCAACTTGAAGGTCCCGTCTATCTTTGTACCAAAATTCATCAAAATCAATTCAGCGGTTTAGACGTGAAAGCGTAACAGACAGAGAATTACTAATTTTGCATTTATAATACTAAGTAAGGATTTCTCACCTCGACGTTTCTACAATATTTTAAATAATAATTAGTCTATTTCGTGACATATCGCAATGTTAACAAAACGGAATAAACGTAAATGGAAATAATTAATTTCTAGGTTAATTTGTTTTTATCTCTCACCATTTGTAGCTGTTTTTACACGGGCCGTAGCCAATGGCGTCTATGATGACTGACGTGATAAAACATTTGCTGACTATCCTGCAGGTAGATTCTGCAGCTATATAAATAATAAATTCTTTGAACAACACACAGCGTCATCTAGCCCCATGATAAGCTGCTAAGCTTGTTACGGTGACTAGATAGATACTTAAATACTCATTTAATGGTAATTAATCATTACATGTCAAAATCTATCCATAAAATTCATAGAAGACTGCTGCTTATATTTATTTTCCTTTTGTAAATTACATAATATAATACATAAAAATACACCCAGACCAGATACATATATTTATTTTTAACCGACTTCAAAAAAAAGAGGAGATTCTCAATTCGTTGCGTATGTATTTTTTTTTAAACATTATATTATGCACCCGGCGGAAATCGAACCCGCAACCTTTTGATTTGCAGTCGGGCCTTTGCCCGCCGCGCCACAGAAGCCGTCGATATAACTGCTTTTTGTAATAAAATGTACGTTATTATTAAATACAGGTTTATACAAGGTGTAACGGGTAAGCCCTTTTAATCCGAAAGGGGGTTGTTTTAGACGTCTAGGCGAACAACTTTTGTTCTACGACTTTTGGAAATTCGAAGTACTTTACGAGAATTTTAAGTGTAAAGTTTACTTGAAAATCAGCTGTTTCTGAGAGTTCGAGGTCATTGACCTTATGTTGTCCTTTTATTTAGTTTGATGGTGTACAATCAAAACTTCAATTACCTTTATTTTCAAAAGCAGCTGTTTTTTCAGTGAAACATAAACTCAAAAATTTCAAAAAAAAAGTTCGAATTTTTAAAAGTCGTAGAACAAAAGTTGTTTGCCTAGACGTCTAGAACAACCCTCTTTCGGATTAAAAGGGCTTGCCCGTTACATCTTGTATAGGTATTTTCCCGTCACATAATATGGCTTTCATTGATTAAACTACATCAACACTAAAATCTCACAAACAAAAAACAACCTCGGTCTTAAAGACCTACCTTCATTCATAGCCTGCAATTATTTCTTTACGACTATTTTTACCTCTTTATCTGCCGTGCGGTTTTGTGACCTATTTCCTTAGTTATACGGTTCAAAGTTCAACGGGTTCTTGTAGCTGCTCTGGCTTTTTAGGGTTTTTAAAGAATGAATGTCTCTTCTGTTTTGGGTGTAGGGTTGCCAAGTTTAAGGATTAAAAAAATATATAAATAAATAAATAATTACTTGTGTTTATATTAATATAAATCTTGTAAATAAATAATAATTTTAATTTATTTTTGGTTTTATAATTTGTGTTTGTGTTTAATTTATAATTTTAATTTTACAATAATTGGATATTAAATAAATAAATAAATCCTGTGACGAACACACAGCGCCATCTAGCCCCGTGGTAAGCTGCTAAGCTTGTGTTACGGTGACTAGACAACGGATATACTACTTATATTTATTTTTCTTTTGTAAATACAAACATATTATACATAGAAATACACCCAGACCAGATACAAATATTTATTTTTAGGCATAAATATTTGCACACAGCGGGAATCGAACCCGCAACCTTTTGTATTGCAGCCAAGCGTTCGCCCGACGCGCCACAGAGGTCGTCGTCGTAAATTAAATTCGGACTTTCAAAAAATGTTTCAAAACTATACTAATAATAAATCATTTATATTTATATTTACTAAATGGCAACTGTACTAAACTAAGCAACTAGGCTTGTAAATGAGTGCTAAACACACTTGACGTGCCATTTAAAAACATTTTATTTAAAAAACAAAAATTGTATCGTGACAAGGTTCAAATCCGTGCCCCACACTTGCCGGGCACTAAGCCACGGAGACCACGGGCTAAGTTGTTACTGATATTTTAGTGGTGTCTAAACAAGATGTAACGGGTAAGCACTTTGAAGCCGAAAGGGGGTTGTTTTGGACTTCTAGGCGAACAACTTTTGTTCTACGACTTTTGAAAATTCGAAGTACTTTTCGAAAATTTTAAGTGTAAAGTTTACTTGAAAATCAGCTGTTTCTCAGAGTTCGAGGTCATTGACCTTATTTTGTCCTTTTATTTAGTTTGGTCTACTACAATCAAAACTTCAATTACCTTTATTTTCAAAGACAGCGGTTTTTTCAGTGAAACAACCTCAAAATGTTCAAAAAAAAAAAGTTCGATTTTTCAAAAGTCGTAGAACAAAAGTTGTTCCCCTAGATGTCTAGAACAACCCCCTTTCGGCTTAAAAGGGCATACCCGTTACACTTCGTATTGTTTCCTGACAGCCAATTGGCAATTCTTCTTCTTCGTGTCAATGGCACATAAGTTTTCAGTGGTATGGGGCTAAACTCTCCCACTTTCTTTATGCAATAAAATATCTTCTTTATCACTCCAGTATGTTGCAAGGTTTTTAGCCTATGGCAATAAAAATAAGAAACATCCCGCGCTACCATGATCGTTTTTTGTTGTTTTGGCGTCCTTTTGTACCACAAATACCACAAATAATTTAAAAATATCTTTTATTTCTATTTTTGCTTATTATTTTTATTATCTGATGTGTTTTTTTTAGATGAACGACAACGCGGCCACTTTGCGACTACTTAAAAGATATCACGGTATTAAATCTTAGTTAAAAAAACATAATTCGGTTGAGAATTGCATTATTATTTGGAAAATCGAGCAGTTTTGAATTCCGATAAGTTATTTGTGTTGCTAAATCGAATTTTTTTTTACCGAATTATGCTTTATTCACCACGCAACAGAGGTAGCCACTAATGAGACCACAATATGTTCTGAACACAAACTTTATGGCCCCTGAGGTCTTTATCGAGGGGCCCTTTACTCTCTCTAGACACGCGAGCTGACTTATCATTTCCCGATATCCTGTGGGTGTGCTGCTTCGATATCTTGGCTGGAGATTTAGGTCGAATTTAATACTGCTTTTTTAGTTCGAGTGATATTATTAGAACAAGAATGGTCACGTAGAACTAAAAAGTGGGCCGCTTTAATGTAGGATTCTGTCTCTTTCAAATAGTGTAATAAGAAAGGGACAGCATGCTCAATGAATACTTTTTAGTTCTCCATGAGCATTCTAGTTCTACTAATGTAATTTCTATGGTTTGAAATGTTCAATTGAAACGAAACGTAGTTGTAACGGCATTGCAACAACGTTGGAAATACTTAATAACCTTGAAAAAGTTGACGAAAGCTCGGTCGTTTAAAAATCGTGAAAAAAACGAGATTAAACCCGGTAAATAAAGTGTCTTATTACGCGTTTTATCGCGAAAACCATAGAAGCAAATATACTTAATAAAAATAATCCCCCTCATAATTAAAAATTAATAATTAATAAATAATATAATAAAATAATTACAAAAATAACTAAAACTGGAAAATAATTTTTCTTTTAAATTCATATCTATCCTGCCACGGAAGAATTTTCGACGATGCCATTTCTCCTTGTAAAATTATTATTTATTATTTTATAATTCGTTTTTATTGCTCAAAGCATATCTACTAGAAATATTTCAAAGAAAAAAATCCTCTTTAAAAGCCTTGAGCAATAAAAACAAATTACGAAATATTGAATTGGAAAAAGAGCGACATCTCTTGGCGAATGTGTTAACGGTAAAGTTAATCATTAGCACAGGTAAATCACTGGAAAGTGATACTGTCAATCGAGCCTTAGTCAAAAATAGTAGACAGGGAAAAAAAAAACATATTATTATTCTTAAATTCGCTGCTCGAGATAAGAACTCGTCTGGCCTAGTTGGTTAAGGCGATGCGGTACTGACGCAGAGACGTGAGTTCAAATCTCGTCGCGACTGAATTTTTCCTTTAAAATATATATTTTTATTTATTGACAACATATTTTACAACTAATCAAAACATTATTTTAAAATTGAGTGTGGACAACCCTAAGTAATCTCCTAGCGAAAAGTTCCCGCATTGTGCGTCGCACGCGCACGTGCGTACAACATGTCCTAATTCTGTAGGATACGTACTAAATCTTTTTGTTTCTCGACCCGGTACGGTTTATGGCCTTTCGCTTCGATGTCTGATTTATGTAATTTGTAGTGTCTAATAAGTGTCATAGTGTAAAAAATAAATATTTGATTTGATTTGCTTGTTGGGTTGGGCGACTTACTACCACAGATTAAGTACCTCATAGTGCGCCTCGGTGGCTACGTCCGCATATGCCGGAGGTTTGCTTAGCGCCTAAAGGCTAGCGAATCGCCTAGCGCCTAAAGGCTAACGAATCGTCTAGCGCTTTTGTTTAACGACATTCGGGAGATCGAACTATACTTTACTATAACTTGCTTTGTTATTTTTAATTTTAAAGAAGTGCCTAAATTAAGTACCTTAGTTAGTACCTCTACTCTATACAATATGTAACAGGTAAGCCCTTTTAATCCGAAAGGGGGTTGTTCTAGACGTCTAGGCGAACACCTTTTGTTCTACGACTTTTGAAAATTCGAACTTATTTTTTTTTAAATTTTGAGATTATGTTTCACTGGAAAACAGCTGTTTTTGAAAATAAAGGTAATTGAAGGTTTGATTGTAGTAGACCAAACCAAATGAAAGAACAACATAAGGTCAATGACCTCGAACTCTAAGAAACAGCTGATTTTCAAGTAAACTTTACACCTAAATTTTTCGAAAAGTACTTCGAATTTTCAAAAGTCGTAGAACAAAAGTTGTTCGCCTAAACGTCTAGAACAACCCCCTTTCGGATTAAAAGGGCTTACCTGTTACATCTTGTATTGTATGTCCGGGATGGACAAACTGTTGATACCTTTAATATTTAATGTCACCTTAATGTACACAGTTATTCAATAAGTTTTCATGATTCTTGATTCTTGAAATAAGTATAAGTAAAATGACAAATGGTACGTATGGTTCTTAGAGTCAGAGGTTATTAACCTTAAGTTGACACTAATTTAGTGGACTACTATAACGAGTCATTAATTACCTCTAACCTCACTAACAGCTGTTTCACTTTTATAGAAAGATTATTTTCTAACAAAACAATTCGAAATTTCAAAAGTTCTAAACCAGAAGTTTTTTTCGGCTTAACTTCTTTTCGGCTCAAATTAAGTACTTTTATTAAAATCCTCTAAGGATTTTTTTTAAATATATTTCCTTGTTAAAAATATTTCTAAGTTTAAAATGCCTTGAGCAATAAAAACAAAAAGAAATATTAAGTTTTTATTCGTTTTTATTCTGTTAAGTTGCGTTATTTTGACCTATAATTATCTATAACATTAATAATTGGCTTTTCATCTAATTAAAAAAAAATAAGCAACTTTTAATTCACACTATTTAATTGCGCTGTAGAGCCCGGGACGTTGTTATTAAATTAAAATTACATAAAACCACAAGGTTTCATAGTTCTTTTTTTTGCATTTTTTAGGTTTTAAATAAAAATGTTTTCGTGGGAAAATTCATAAGAATATTAAAAATCCAAAAAGAATTTCGCATTAGACCGCCCAATATCCGGAAAATAACTTGGCAAAAGTTAACAACACGTCAACAAATCCGGACTTTTAACATTCAAAGCATGCGTTTACTCATTCAAGCGTTCATACCTATTTGAAACTTCCAAGAAAGAAATCGTGTAAACAAATAAAGAATTTTTGTGCTAAAAATATTTTATTCTCTGTTTAAAATAACTTTTCTTAGAATATTTTCGTAGATCCGGATTTTTTAGCTATAATATTCATTATTTTTGATACCGTCCAGGTTACCGGTTATGCTTACCTACCGCCACTTTACGGCCCTCAGGCTGAGAACGACAACTTCCTAAAACGACAACTTCCGAAAACGACAAATTCCTAAAAGGACAACCAGGACTTAGAATACCGGAACGAATGAGACCTATCGATCGACTCACCTAACCCTTTGACAGCTGACGTTAAAAACGTCAGCTGTCTACAGCTGCAAACACAGTGTGTTTTCACACAGTCTCCAAAGCTTGAGCTCGTCTTAAGCACTGCGGTCTCAAATGTATAGGTACCTACCTATTATTAAGTACTAACTGCGCCCCACGGTTTTACCCGCGTAAGTCCCGTTAATCCCGAAGTTTTAGCTTCTAAGTCAAAAAAATGTTTTTGTTTTAGCTTCTAAGTCATAAAGAGAATTAATTTATGATGAATCAAACGCTTTCAATAAAACTTAATAACAAGGATATAATTCATTAGATTAACATAAATAACTAAGAATTAATCCGAACAAATCTTTAAAAAGCTCATAACTTGCAACGAAACATAAACAAAAGTGGTTTTATTAAAGGCGATTGTTTTAGACGGTAATGACCGGTCTGGAGTTCGAAGCCCGTCAATGGCATTATTGTTCAAATACTAATAGGGCGTTTTGTTACATTTAAAATTAACAATTGTATAACCGAAATTCATTGTGTTTTATACATTTGGATAATTAAGGTATGTGATTTTGTACCTTTGTTATAAGGACTGCGGGTTTGATTTCTGAATTCAGACTTTTTTTTTATGATTTACTAGCTGCGCCCCGCGGTGTCCCGTTCCCGTTCCAGCTGGAATATCGGGATAGAAAGTATCCTATGTCTTTCTCCTGGTTCTAAGCTACCTCCCCACTAATTTTCAGTCAAATCGGTTTAGCTGTTCTTGAGTTATAAATGGTGTAAATAACACGACTTTCTTATATAGAATTTAAACAGGACGTTCCACACACACACAATCTTGCACTAAACTAAGAAACTATGCTTATACTATGGGTATAACGAATACAGATGATTGGTTTAGGTGTTCTTCTTCTTATCGTATAGTGGTGTGTCTCACCTAGTGTTAGAGTTGTCAGATCGCCCTAAGGCCTCTAACTTGACCTAACGACTGCTATCAGAGATAAAACTAGAACCAACAGCTTAACGTGCCTTCTGAAGCAGCGAGGACCACGAGAAAGTGAATTTTTGCCACACAAATTATTAGTCACCCATTCAAGTAATGACCGCGTAAAGCGTTGCTTAACCCGCAGGACCGTTTAAGATCGGCTGGTACAGCTAGGTTTAGGTGTTTATAACGTACTAGCTGCGCCCCGCAGTTCCACCAAACACAACACAAAAATAATTATCCAAATCGGTGCAGCCGTTCAAGCGTGATGCCGTGACCATGCGACATAGGGATTCATCTTACTCTTACTAATATCATAAACGCAAAAGTTTGTATGTGTGTAAGTATGTATGTATGTCAGTTTGTTACTCTTTCACGCAAAAACTACTGAACCGAATGCGATGAAACTTGGAACATAGGTAGCTGGATACCGGGAATAACACATAGGTTACTTTTTATCCCGATATTCCCGCGAGAACGGAACTTACGCGGGTGAACCTACATGGCAAAGCTAGTCTTTATAAAACAAAGATGGATTGAATTAGATTGCTTAACAATGAAACCACAAAGTCAGATCAAAAATACTCAAAATCTAACTTCCAAAAATAATAACGGGGAATTTAGAAATGCCTACAGCCATTTTATTTTTAAACAACCGGCCTCAATTTAAAAGGGACGTTCATAAAACATCCCAATTTCTAAATACGGGACCTTGGGTTGCCTTTGTTTGTGAAAATCGGGACGAATTGTGGACTAAATTATGGTCTGTTTTTAACTAACTGCGCCTCGCAGCTTCGGTCCCGGTAGTCCCGATGATACACAGACAAACAGACGGATATACGGACGACTTATCTTATTAGGGACCCTTAAAACAATTTCACGTTCATTGACAATCGTTTTTTGTTTCCGATTAGATCATGCTTTGTTTTCGTTTTGATCGTCTATTTTTATATTGTAAGTGTTAAAATTGTCATCTGAAAAATAAAATAGAAATCATCGAAGTGCATTTTTATTTCTGCAAGACAAACTAGTAGTTTATCAAGATAGATTTTTTTAATAAAACACAATATTTACCGGGTTTTACTCGCGTTTTATTCAATATTTAACGTCATTATTATCAACGACCGAGCTTAAATCCGGTAAATATTGTGTTATTATGCAAAATCGCGAAAAAACATTTTTTTTAACTAAATACAACATTTACCGAGTTATACTCGCGTTTTATTGCTAACTGTAAAGTTAAGCTTTTAAAGCTTGGTATTTTCGTAATAATGCTGTTATTAAATAAAACGCAAAACTCGGTAAATAATGTGTTTTATGATGCAAAATCGCGAAAACCTTAGACAAAATTAGTTTTTTCTTTGTTTTCGGGATGCTGATAAGGAATTGAACTTATTTTTCAGTTAAGTACTAGAAATATTTTATAGGAAAAATTCTTGTTCAAAAATTCACTTGCGGGGAGATTTGAACTCGCGTCCTTCAAATCTCGCCGTAAGTGAATTTTTGAAGATGGATTTTCCTTTGAAATATTATTTCTAGAAAAATATGCCTTGAGCAATAAAAACAAATTACGAAATATGTAAGTAATATAATATGTGTATGTATGTAATATGTTGTTATCTGTTTACGGGTCCCCATGAACAGAAAATCTGAAAACACATCGAAATGTCTGGTGTATTAAAATATTGAATGTACTTATGTTTTTTTTTAAATGAGTTTAATTTCAGTCTCAATCGTCTCAGAGATTAGTGAGATTAGCTAATTCTGTCTTTTGTGACAAATTTACGTTAACCCTTCAAAGCCACCATTATCATGTACACAACAAAATATTACTACATAACAATTACCACGCATCAGCACACCACCATTCAACCACTCCACCGCTCTAAAATGAGACATAAACCAACCCCGTACTCAGTGAAAATGGTCCGATATAAAAAGCTTTATTAAGTGCTCATGCACCTAACAATCTCATCGTAACCATCAAACCTCAATCTAATATCGCGAATAATAAACCAGCCCTAAAGGGTTACCGACCAAAATAAAGCGCTCCAGACCAATTTACCAGAGCAATTCTTCACCCTACGTTTGTTAAATCAGGGCATTTTACCCCACCCTGGTACACCACACCCAGGCCTGACCTGGCAATAAAGGGACCCACCTATAGAACGAACAAGGGAGCGGCCCCAGCCCCAATCGGTCAATTTATTAGCTTACCCCGTAAACGCATCATAAAGAACCGAACGACCTTAAAAATAAATAGATCATCTAACGAGAACCCACCTGCAAATAAAGACAATGCAAACCGCCCTTTGTCTAATGAGGGCAGTTTATAGCATTTAGCTTTTAGTGACGGTGCGCGCGCACCCCTCGGTCTAAACCTTTAAAAGATGTGACGTTCTAAATAAACGTCAGTCGTTGTCGGGACGTGGACCGGTGCGGGTCTCTGTAACTATTAAAACTTAGTTCGGTCACGTTAATGAGTGATAATTTGTTTCGTTCCGATCGTGTTAAATTAGTGAGTCAGAGTGTTAACGAAGCAACAGCCTAGAACATGAATTAACGCTTTGTCTGCAATTGTTTCAAATTAGAGACGAGAGGGTCTAAGGAGGAAGCTTTAGATTTTTGACGCGTTTCAGTGATGCTCATTAAGGGGTGTAATGGGTTGGTAATGAAACTTGAGATATCAGTAACTTTTAATACGGGTGATGGAAGACTCTTCATTCTTAACGCCTCATAGGTACGTATTTACATTAATACATTCTGTGACCAGCACACAGCGCCATCTAGCCCCATGGTAAGCTGCTAAGCTTGTGTTACGGTGACTAGACAACGGATATACTACTTATATTTATTTATTTAAGCTGATTTTCAGCAAGATAGTAGCGAATAAAATGGATTTAAAGATATACGAATTATTTTTGTGTGGTAGAGTCCATTTATATTACAATATAAAATACAGTGTATGCGATTGACCAATGTGTGTATAATATGTATGCATTTACAAAATAAATCTAGGTGGAGTGCAATTGGAGAGGCCTATGTCCAGCAGTGGACTGCAACAGGCTGATGATGATTTACAAAAAAATATATAATATGTAGTATATCCGTTGTCTAGTACTCATAGTACAAGCCTAGTGCTAATTTTGGGGCTAGATTGCGCTGTGTGTAATGTCGTGCAATATTTATTTATTTAATGTCAATTGTAGATATGTGAGTTTGCTACATATTTTTAATAAATGAATGATATCATTATATTAGGATAAAGAAGTAGCAGGAGGCTTCTATGATACTCGTACATCACAGTTAGGGTCATGTAGTCTACGTCTTTAAACTATAATCCCATTTCGCCACTTCTGCTTTTAGAGATGGATATATATGTATTAATGAGGTTATATATTAGTAGAGAAAAAAAATATAAGAAATAAATAAAATATTGCACAACGTTAGACACAGCGTGATCTAGCATCAAACGAAGCACTAGACTTTGGATGGGTACTAGGAAACGGATGTACCACATTTTTTTTAATTAAAAATACATACATAATATTCATATAAAATACCCAATAATAATATAAGTCTCAATGATTTTTTCAAAAATTAATGAAACATTTAGTACTTTTACAATCAGAATAGTGTTTTCAATCAAAGACTCATAAAAATAACACTAAATCATGATTGACAGGTATTACCTAGAAAATTCCAAACCTTACCATCAAATCATTTCACGCCTTGAACAAAATTTGCAATTCTGAATAGGATTAAAATAAAACCGACTAATCCAATTATAAGTAACAATTTATTAAGACAGTGAAAAGTAATTTAATATTTTTATTTATTCTTGAAGCAATTAATAACAAATTCAATTATACAGTTGAATAGGTATCCGGTATTCCGGCAACGTTCCGGATGCGTATCATTAGTGTTACGTATCATTGTATCATTAATTGTATGTGGCGTTTTAAGGGTTAATTTGGACAAGAAATTTAATAACGTATTCAAAAATACAATTTGTGGCGTTGTAGGCAAAAGGTACAGGTTCATATAACCCGGTATATATTGTTTTATTATGCAAAATCGCGAAAACCTTGGACGAAATTTTACTTCTTATTTCTTTTAATTCTAGACATAAACTTGAAAGACAGCTCAGCTGTTATAATTTTCCTTTAAACTTAATAATATGCAAGATGTAACAGGTAAGCCCTTTTAAGCCGAAAGGGGGTTGTTCTAAACGTCTAGGCGAACAACTTTTTTTCTACGACTTTTAGAAATTCAAAGTACTTTTCGAAAATTTTAAGTGTAAAGTTTACTTGAAGATCAGCTGTTTCTTAGAGTTCGAGGTCATTGACCTTATGATGTCCTTTCATTTAGTTTGGTCTACTACAATCAAAACTTCAATTACCTTTATTTTCAAAAGCAGCTGTTTTTTCAGTGAAACATAACCTCAAAATTTCCATTAAAAAAGTTCGAATTTTCAAAAGTTGTAGAACAAAAGTTGTTCGCCTAGACGTCTAGAACAACCGCCTTCCGGCTTAAAAGGGCTTACCCGTTACATCTTGTATACTACTATCGTGAATATATACTGATGTGTCCAATTACAACCATTTGGATTTAAGAGAGGGGTTAAAGAAAGATAACTAAAAAAACTAGCACTTTACAGCTAAATATTACGAAAACGAAAACCTAAAATGAAAAACAGTTTTTGGAAACCCACAATGATTTTGTAAGAGCTACCTAACGACACGCCACACGATAAAGTAAACGCATTTTTGGATTTTTAATTTTAATTAATTTTATTTAAATATGAGTATGTTGGTAATGATAATGATTAAAAGTAAACTAGAAGAAAAAACATGGAAAGGAAAGACAGACGGATATGACGAAACTGAAGGGTTTTTCGATGACTACGAAACCCTAAAAAGTGGCCTATAAAGAACCAGATCTCCAGACATCTATCTACCAAGCGTCATCACAATCGGATCAGTAGCTTCTACTCGAACGACAAACATACATAATCGTTTACTTACTTACTTACCTACAAACTTTTACATTTATAATATTAGTTAGATTAATTTTCCGGTCGACTTACCTCACGGAGGCCAAGTGCTTTCTAAGTTATTTTATTGTATTAATGTTATCGGAAAAGCTCGTATTTGTTCGGACACTTGTTTCCTTAGTTTTCTTCATTAGGCCTTTGTGGAAATTACCTTGTTGTTCGAAGAAAACCTCTGTGGTTCAGTGAGCGATGGTTTGTCTTAGGTGCAGCTGGTTCGATTGTCGCTATAATATCTAATTTATTTATTGTTATATTTCTTTTTGTTTTTATTGCTCAAGGCATTTTAAACTTCGAAAAATTTTTAGCAAGGAAATATATTTCCAAAAAAAAGTTATTTATTGTTGGTTTGTGGTATTTGGTATCTACGTACTTACCACACATTTCATGGCAAAAAATATTTCACGACATAACACATATCTCTGTCTAGCCCCAAACTAAGCATTAGGCTTGTACTATTGGTAGTACACAAAGGAAATACTTACTACATATTTTATTATACTTTTTTTTGAAAAACATACATGATATAATACAAAGAAAGCACCCAGAATCAGAAACAAACATTTATGGTCAGCAGATATATTTGTCCGCAGCGGGAATCGAACCCGCAACCTTCTGCGTCGCAATATGGGCTTCGCCCACCGTGCTACAGGATACCCCAATAAGATAAGATATTCACTAAGTGTAAAGGTATAAAAAGACCAATATAAAAATTACCTCCGCAAAAAGCTTGGGGCTTCTCAAATTTAATTTATAGATCATTTCTCTGATAGATTACCTCATTTCTGCAATATGAGGGCTTAAGAAACCGACTTTGAAAAAGTAGGTTATTCGTTTAACATCATTTTCTTTTACTTTTATTGATGGCTGATCATTAGGATTATTATCGTATAGCCTTATTAATAAACGTAAAGTAAGGTCGAAGTAATTTTATTACTCTTGGTTTCTGTCTGTTAACTTCTAAAGTTCAACGTATATTCTAACTGCTACTGCTGTTGGTTTACCTAAAACGTAAAAATAAATAAATAAAACCAACTTTTACATAAAAATAAATAAATAATAAAACACTTTATTTACCGGGTTTAATCTCGTTTAATCATGATTTAAAAAAAAATGAGCTTTTGCCAACTTTACAGTTGGCTTTTTCAACGTTTTTGTTTTGCTATGCAAAATCGCGAAAATCATAGAAAAAAAATTACGTTTTTATTCCCAAAAATAAAATCGAGAATTCTCTTGATTTCAATTTCAGTTTCCCAGTTCCAAGTACAAACACACGCAATATAAACAGGAACACTTTGAAACTCCAAACAAAACCCATACAAAGTTCCTTCAAAATTAACTTACCCTAAAGCCTGAACTAAAGAAATAAACTTGTGATTCCTTCATAGTGCTTCAACACTTTTGAGTTTCAATGGCTGCCGGTGTAGAATTAAAACAATTCTACGTAAATAAAACACAATATTTACCTGGTTTTACTTGCGTTTTATTGTGTTTTACTGTGAAGACTTCTGTGGCGCGTCGGGCGAACGCTTGAGTGCAATGCAGAAGGTTGCGGATGCGATTTCCGCCGAGTGCAAATATTCGTGCTTAAAAAGAAATATTTGTATCTGGTCTGGGTGTCTTTATATGTATGTATGTATTTACAAAAAAAATAGTAGGTATATTATGTAGTATATCCGTTGTCTAGTACCCATAGTACAAGCCTAGTGATTTAGTTTGGATTAGATTGCACTGTGTGCAATGTCGTGCAATATTTATTATGCATAATCGCGACAACATGACAAAATTAATTTTACTAATCCTACTAATATTATAAATGTGAAGGTGTGTGTTTGGATGTTTGTTACTCAATCACGCAAAAACTACTTAACCGATTGCGATGAAACTTGGAATATAGGTAGCTGGGGACCTAGAAAACACTTTTTTTCCAAATTTTATTCCGATATTTCCACAGGATCGGGACTTAAACGAATTAGAACCCCAATTCGCTGCTAGTAAAGTATACACTCGTATAAACAATTTGTAACGGGTAAGTCCTTTTAATCCGAAAGGGGGTTCTAGACGTCTAGGCGAACAATTGTTGTTCTACGACTTTTGAAAATTCAAACTTTTTTTTGAAAATTTTGAGATTATGTTTCACTGATAAAACAGCTGATTTTGAAAATAAAGATAATTGAAGTTTTGATTGTAAACCATCAAACTAAATTAAAGGACAACATAAGGTCAATGACTTCGAACTCTCAGAAACAGCTGATTTTCAAGTAAACTTTACACCTACATTTTACGAAAAGTACTCCGAATTTCCAAAAGTCGTAGAACAAAAGTTGTTCGCCGAGACGTCTAGTACAACCCCCTTTCGGATTAAAAGGGCTTACCCGTTACACCTTGTATACATAGTTATATCTCTATATAAGGGAACCTTTTTGGATTTTAACAAATTATTTTACGAGTGACCTTTTCGTACCCTAAGGGTGAGATTACATTGAGATCGAATATACGACCGGGAAAAAGTATTTTACACTTTGAATGAAATGTAATACTTACGTATGTATACAGGATGTTTAGTTTAAAATTCGTTGTAGTATCATTAAATGAAAAATGATTGAAGAAACCTAATAATTAAGAAAGACATTATTCTTAATAATTTTAAAAAATACATTTGAATAAAAAATACATTACATTCATACATCATAATCAATATGACGCCCGGTGGTCGCCGTTTTGTTTATTTTTATGTCACTTATCTAAGAACTATTTGAAATGAGACAAATACGATACCTTAATTAAAGAAATCCATCGCATGGTAATGTTAATATAGATTAGTAGGTAGGGTAGGATTTTTAAAAACTTAAGTATTACTTCAAAAAACTTTTTATATATTTTTCACATTTAAAACATCCTGTGTGTGGTTGATTTTTTATACACTGGAATTTTCGTGAAACGGAAAATGATTTTTATATTAGCGAAATACATACAGCGGAAAATTGTTTTTACCAATTTAGAAATTTAATGTAATTATCGGCTTCGTTCATTTAAAAAGTAGGTCAACCTGCTTGTACTTTACACGGATTTATCCGTCAGACATACCCTTGGACAAATTTTCGGAAAAACTAACTTTTATTTCATACTAATTGCCCCCCGCGGTTTCACCCGCGTAAGTCCCGTTCTCGCGGGAATATCGGGATAAAAAGAAAGTAACCTAGTATAATACATAGGTTACTTTTTATTCAGCTACTTTTATTCCAAGTTTCATTGCAATCGGTTCAGTAGTTTTGCGTGAACGAGTAGCAAAGTCACTTACATGCATACAAACATAGAAACTTTCGCTTTTACAATAATTATTAGTAAGATCATTACAATTGCGTTTCAAATTTTAATACAGACAGACGAAAAAGCGAGTAATCTTATAGGTAAAGGTTTCTTTTGTTACCTATTAAGGTATGCAATACTTATAATTATTTTATAATTTTTTGTTGATTATCCTACTAAGTTTGTATCCTTCCTTACTAACATTAAAAACGCGAAAGTAACTCTGTCTGTAACGCTTATAATCGCTAAACCGATTTTGATGAATTTTGGTATAGAGATACATAGGACCTTAGACAAGGATATGGCCTACTTTTGATCCCGATATTCCCGCGGGAACGGGACTTACGCGGGTGAGACCGCCGAGCGCAGCTATCTACTATAATAAAATTGCGAAAAAGTTACGTAAGTAATAAGTAAACGAATAGGTATGTTTGTAACTCCTTCACGTAAAAAAACACTGAACCAATTGCAATGAACTCGGTATTTAGATAGTTAATTTTTAACCTGTTTTTTTTTTTTCAAATTTCACTGACTCACTCGGGTAAAACCGCGGAGCGTTGCTGAACCCTTAGTGTGAGTTTGTTCGTAAAAAAAACGCGAACGTGATGGTTGAGTTAACGCGTATTTTGTATGGAAACTCAAAAAGCGCCCCTAGCGGACGATATCGAAGTTACCAGTTTCCATACAAAATACGCGTTAACTTAACCATCACGTTCGCGTTTTACGAACAAACTCACACTAAGGGCGACTTGCATAAAACCATTTAAAAACATATTTAACTAAATCAATTTTAAAATAATTTATGGGAAATCGAACATTGGACTCTATTTCATTAAGTGGACGATTGATAATACGTTGCCACACGTGGACAGTTCTTGAAATTCTGACAGATTTTAAACACGTTTAACAGCTTAAACATGTTTAGGAGCCGTTATGCAAGCCGGCCTAAGGGTACAGGTTACAATTATAAACAGACAGAAAGTCGGTAACAGTACAAACACTATTGTTTTGTTCAACCATTGTTTTTGCTATTATCGCGTAAAAATTAGGTCAGTTTTTGTATCATCTATTGTGGAAATGTGATAGCTATTTTTACGCTATTGTTAGTCCAAATTGAATGAGCTATTTTCCAAAATAAACAGTTACTTTGACTTCGTAAATGTTGTTTTTTCGGCTACTGTACCGAATTATTATGATTCGGGTTTTTTTGTATCACTCAATAATCAGTGACTATCGGTCGGTGAGTGTTGGAAAATGGTCAAGGGTTTTCCCTTCACCCCCTCATAAAAATTGGAAAATATAGATCAGGGACCCATTTCGTAACTTTGTTGAAACAATTAAAATTGTTCTATTCACATCATTTAGTAGCAAACAAATTGTTATTGCAATTAAAACTGGAGCCTTTAGCTGTCAAATTGGATACCTATTGCAAAAAATCAACAATTACAAATGTTTGAATCGACATTTGCAACAAAGTTACATAATCAGCTATCTGGGCACATTTTTTCGGATTTTTGATGTCTTTAGGATTTTACACTACCATATTAGAAATATGAATAAAATAGAATAGAAGAATAGAAAAATATTCATTGGCAACAAACACACACATAAGTTCATACAAAAAAATAGGAAACAATTTTTACATAGATCTTACTAATATTATAAACGCGAAAGTTTCATGTATGTATGTATGTGAGTTTGTTACTCTTTCACGCAAAAACTACTAAACTGATCGCGATGATTCTTGGAATATAGGTAGCTGGATACCGGGAATAACAATAGGCTACTTTTTATCTCGATATTCCCGCGGGATCGAGACTTACGCGGGTGAAACCGCGGAGCGCAGCTAGTAATAATATAAAATAAAAAAAAGACCAAAGATAAGCGATTATGTATAGGGAAAATGGTAAAATACACTGATTTCATAGAAGTCACGAACTCGCAAAACTATCTTTTTGCGGAAAATCGTCAAAAATCATAGTAATTATAATTATCACCTATGTACGATTTTACTCTATATTAGATGATACTTCTGTATTTGAAATTGTCTTAATTTCATTTCAAAATCATTGCAATTTCATTTTTTGTCATCTTTTTCGTGTAGTGGTGTGTCTCACCTAGTGTTAGAGTTGTCAGGTCGCCCTAAGGTCCTAAGGTAACTTGACCTAACGACTGCTAACAGAGATAACAACCGGGACCGACTGCTTAGCGTGCCTTCCAAGCAACGGTTCGTGGTAGAAGTACCCCTCACCCGAACCAATCGTTTCGCATCGTCATTCTTTATTCGTACTGCGAGGTAATGGAATCAGTTGCCTGAGTATGTCTTCCCGGATGTCTTGGGGGTCTTCAAGACACAAGTGAACAGGTATCTTCTAGGTAAGCGTACAACATCTTAGACAACATCGTCGCTTTCCATCAGGTGTGATAGCGGTCAAACGCTTGCCTTTCAATGATGTGATTAAAAAGTGTTTAGAAATATTTTTAGCAAGGAAATATGTTTCCGAAAAATCCCCATGACAGGATTCGAACCTGCGTCCTTTCGCTAACAAGGCGACTGCTCTAGCGAAAGGACGCAGGTTTAAAATGCCTTGAGCAATAAAAACAAAAAGAAATATTAAAAAGTGTTTTTTGCCACACAAATTATTGATCACCCATTCACATAATTTTTAAAAGTGGTAATATGTAGAAGTTTATCTGTAAAAGTAACCATATCGTGTCGCTAGAAAAAGCCAAAAACCAAAATTAACACTTCAAATTTATTTCAACAGTTCACTGACATTATCAATCCCAGAAGACCACTCCAAATAACCACGACACTCCAGTTTTTACAAACACTAAATCACCTACAAACTAAGCACATGTTCTTTACAAAAGAAGCCCCTAAATACAAGTCCGGCAGTTCTTTGATCAACAGTTGATCAATACCAGACACGGGGTTCGAAATAGATGTGTTTACTGGAAACGGGCAACAGTCGCGCCATCTAGTTTTATATGTTTACTAGATTTAAAAGATTAAAGTAATCCTAAAACTGGCTTTATTACACGGGACGAGCCCCCATATTATCTCTTCTATGGTTTTCGCGATTTTGCATAATAAAACACTTTATTTACCAAGTTTAATCGCGTTTTATTCATGATTTTTAAACGAACCGAGCTTGAACCTACCAACCTGTCAACCTTGAAAAAGCCAACTGTAAAGTTGGCGAAAGTTTGGTTCGTTTAAAAATCATGAATAAAACGCTATTAAACCCGGTAAATAAAGTGTTTTACTACCCATATTATCTATCTTGTGGATGTCTGACAACAGTGGAAAATGACACGCACTATGCAGTACATTGCCGCTTTGAGGTAATCACCGGTAATAAACACGTTACGTCAAGCAGCAATGTATTGCATAATGCCTGTCGAACAGCCCCCATAAATAATATTGGGGCTGTTCGTCGTGACGTGACCAAATGAAACTAAACCCATTTTCTCATTTTGAATATTATAAACGCGAAAGTGTGTAGTATGTTATGTGACATTGTTACTCTTTCACGCAAAAACTACTGAGCCGATTGTAATGAAACTTGGACTATCGGTAGCTGGATACCGATAATAACACATACTTTTTATCCCGATAATCCCGCGGGAACGGGACTTACGCTGGTGAAACTGCGTGCGCAGCAAGTAAATCATAAAAATGAGATTTCGATTGTTGCTATTAAAATATTATTTAACTGAAATTTTCAACAATTTCTCCTCAAGTTGTCCTCAAGACTATGTTAGTATATAATATATTTTTCTGTTTTTCCAGATTTGTAAAAAAAAGGAGATGGTTTTATGTGTGGAAAACCGCTGAAGTAACTTGGTAAGGTTTTTTATTATTTTATAACGAACAAAATTTTGGAATCGGAGCAAAAAACAAACATTACATTTTGACGATCTCTGTGGCGCGGCGGGCGAACGCTTGGCTTCAATACCGAAGGTTGCGGGTTCGATTCCCGCTGGGTGCAAATAATTTATGCTTAAAAATAAATATTTGTATCTGGTCTGGGTGTATTTCTATGTATAATATGTATGTATTTACAAAAGAAAAATAAATATAAGTAGTATATCCGTTCACTTGTCACCGTAACACAAGCTTAGTAGCTTACCACTGGGCTAGATGGCGCTGTGTGTTCGTCACAGGATTTATTTTTAAATTTTGTTTATTTATTTATTACTTGTGCTGCATATATTTTTCCCTTTTGAATCCCTCTCGGGAACCCGGGGTTCAAGATTGACTATATCTACTGCGAATAGTTCCCGCAGTCCGAGATTAAAAACCCTAATGGCGAAATTTTAACGGCCGGTCACCTGACTGACACCAACCCTTGGCGCCAAGCAGTTTACCCGCCACCGGAGAGAGCTCTCCAGGTTCTCTAGATCTCTTAGTTGCCTTTAACGACAAGGCTATAAGGCTAACGATCAAAAGTAACAGAATCAAATCCAACTAGTACATATTTAAAATTAGACCAGTTTCATGACCAAATGCGACAGTGACCAAACGCGTCGAACCCTTAGTATAAAATCTGGCCTCTGAAATAAACAATAATGAAAGATATAATTGAATTATTATATTTGCAGTACTTTCAGTAGAGCGGGCTCGCACTGAGAATTGAATTTTTGCCAAAAATTATGAATCCTACGATCCAGAAATACATTTTAATGCGAGATCGATCCGCCATCGAAACTTGTGGTCCAAGTTATAAACTCCACAGCTTATTACAATCGTGTGCTCATGCGTGAAATGGCAGGAGTCTGCGAGCAAGAGTAGTTTATTAATAAATAAAATTAATATTGCACTACATTGCACACAGCGCAATCTAGCCCCAAATTAAGCACTAGGCTTGTACTATGAGTAGTAGACAACGGATATACTACATATTATACTTTTTTTTGTAAATACATACATATTATACATAGAAAGACACCCAGACCAGGTACAAATAAGTTATAAAATATATTTAAAAGCATAAATATTTGCACCCGACGGGAATCGAACCCGCAGCCTTCTGCATTGCAGTCGAGCGTCCGCCTGACGTGCCACAGAGGCCGTCTCTGCTTGGTTTTTGCTTGTCAATATTTATATGTTCCAGTCACAATAAAAATTTGTGAATGACATAACATAATGCTAGTACGAAATTAGTACGCGTTTGATAGATTATACCGATAGATTATAGATTCAAAGAGCGGTGTTGGTCTAGTGGTAGATATCCCGACTTTCATTTCGAGGGTCGTGGGTTCGAAATCAGGCCGACAGCGCACCAATGTATTCATCTTTAAGAAGAAGTTATGTACGCTAATAACATCGCTCTTACAGTGAAGGAAAACATCGTGAGGAAACCTACATGTCCTAGGACTCACCACGGTCCAAAGACATGGGACATTCGCCAATCCAGAGTGGGCTTCCGTAGCCTCTTAATGCCTAACCCCTCTAAGATTACGCCATTGCCCTGTAGTGGGACCAAATTAACGGGCTCATGTGTGTGAGTGGTCCCAAGCGTTGGACCGACCAAATATCTGAACATCTGGATGTACCACTAAGCACTGCGCTACATTAAGCCAACGATAGAGGGCAGTGGAAAAGGGCGGTCAATCGACTGCACCGGAGGAGTCACGATCCTCATAATTGAGGGAACGATTGAGGAGAGGGGGTGAGGGGGGGGGGGGTAGATTTAACTAAAGCCACCAGTATGACAAAATGTAGGTCTATCAGCCAAATACAGATACGCCACTTAAAATTTGAGGGGTACATATTATACAATTTAGATTCTAATTTTAAAATTAGTATGAGATTATTTTATTTTGAGAGCTGCTTAACTGTTAAGGTAGAACTTAAATTTTAAGTAACGTTTCTGTTCATGGTACCCAAAAGCAATTATACTTTTTTTTATTTATACTAAGGTCATATTTAATTTTAATTTTAGTTTCATATTTAGATTTAGCTTTTAACTTTTTTTATTGTTTTGTTTCTTGTTTAGAGCAAATTTATCTAGTATTTGGTGTCTCGGCACTATCCTATTACAAATATTTTTCCCTCTTTTACTTACAACTTGCCACATTGCCTAGCAACCATTAAAATTACAATTCCCTCTTACAACTTACACCACACTAACCACCAGTCTCCAGCGCCTGGCATCTGTCCGTCAATGTGCGCACGCGCAGATTTATAGCCCAACCTCTATTACCGCAGGGATAAGGTCTACTTTCGACTACCACCGGCTATTAAATCAAATACCGATATAAATCTAAATAAAACAGAAGTTGAAAGGCGTATTTTTTAGTTCAGAGTGCTTCTGAGAAGTTAGCAAAGGTGTTTGGAATTTTTCAACCGCGACCAAGGTTGGGGATTTATTATTTTTTGGTTTTATCATTTAAACCCGTTGAATTGCTGCTGAAAACACCAGTGCTGTGTTTGCGATTTTTCGGTTTCGCGTTTGATTTTGCTATTTGCAATAATCAACGACAGCAGTCAAAGAGTGAATCTAAGCCCGTATTCCATGAATAAAACGTCTCAATAGCATCGTTAGATTTTTGGGTACAGCAAAAATCAAGAAATTCACATACATAATAATAAATAAATAGACACGGAAAGCTATTATCAAAAGTCGATTTCCACATTAAGATCTTCAAAACCGCTGTGCGTCACGAGCAATAATATGTACACAATGTCTAATTTTCTAATATATCTTTACATCAGCTATTCCAAAAAAAAGTATACTACAACAATGTTCTAATTACTTAACTACCAAATTGTATCAAAAATTGGAATAAATTAGGATCACATTAATGTATACGAAACGAAATCAGCATTGAAAATTTGACAATGTACTTCTTATCTTTCTTATCTCTTACTAATATTATAAACGCGAAAGTTTGTAGGTACCTAAGTATGCGAGGTCGTTACTCTTTCACGCAAAAACAACTGACCCGATTGCGATGAAACTTCGAATATAGGTAGCTGGGGACCTGGATTAACACATAGGCTACTTTTTATTCCTATATTCCCGCGGGAACGGGGTTTAGCGGGTGAAACCGCGGGGCGCAGCTAGTAAGTATATAATATTTGCTCGTGACTGTGTGCGTCTTTAACTTCTTGTATCCTAAAAGAATTGTAACGAAAATACAAAAATCGTCCACTAACTACTACGAACCGAGGCTACCTCGCCTATGAGTCAGATTCTAGCTGTATCTACTAAATTGACTATTAACCTAATTTCTGGGCGGGACTTGTAATGAAATGACCTAGGGAGGTAATTGATAATCTACGGCTCGTAGTAACTGTTGTGTTATCTGTGGCACGGATGCCGGCACTTGACGGGTTTAGTCGATGTTTGGGTGTGTATGTGTTTTAGAATACACTTTATTTAGATGAATTCTGGTAATATGAATAATTATTAATTTAATAACGGGGTATTTACCTTGTTTTAATTTGTTTTAACGCAAAAACTACTGAACTGATTGCGATGAAACTTGTAATATAGGTAGTTGCGGACCTGGAATAACACATACGCTACTTTTTATCCCGATAATTCCGCGGTTATCCGAAATACTCAGTATGTTTGTTACTCTTTCAAGCAAAAACTACTGAACCGATTGCGATGAAACTTTTTATGCATATAGCTGGAGATCTGCATTAACTTATAAGCTAAGCTTATCTAATCCCTCCTGGATTGTGACTTACGAGAACCCTTTAATATATAAGATGTCTAGTAATTCTAATTTAAAATGTAAATTAGAATAGTAAAATAATTAAAATAAAATTGGTAGATTCGACCCCATAGTACAAGCCTATTTGTTTAATTTAAAGTCAGTGTGCTGGGAGCAACATTTATTTATCAGTTTCATTTCCCAAATAAATTGTGATTTATATAGACAAAGAGGTGACTGCAAAATATTTCAAATATTATATTATTATGTACTTACCTGGCTAGCTTGCGCAACTATACCGAACTTACTAAAAGTAATCCATATTAGCAAGAGCAGATTGCAAATGTCAATACAAAATGTCGAGATATCGCTACTCAGTGCTAGTTATTTCGGATCAGTTAATTCGTTGTGACTGCAAAAGCCAACTTTTCGAAAAAAAAACAAACAGGCAATATATCGGTTTTTACCTAATGGAGAAATGGTGGAGACAACGCAAGACCAGCTGTGGTATCATGTAATTAGCATTCACCGCTTCTGGTTGCTATTTACTGTCAAAAAACATTTTTCTTAATCTACATTGCTGCTTTGAAGTAATCATCGGTAACAACCACATTACGTCAAAGCGGCAATGTACTGCAACTTAGCAACTACCAGCGGTAGATGCTAATTAGATGATACCACAAGCAGTAGACCTAAAAAGGTCCTTATAGCAATTCTGCTAGCAATATTGCTTTTTGACGAATTCACAATAACCGTACACCTGTCATAGAACAAAGCGGTGAGAACCAGGTGCACATTTATCGTGAATGTGTCAAAATGCAATATTGCTAGCAGAATTGCTAAAGCGGCCTTTTTAGGTCTTCTGAATGCTGCTGGAGTTTACTTGGCAACAAGAATGAGCGTTGCAATTCAGCGTGGCAACGCGGCCAGCATTTTGGGCTCGCTGCCAAGTTACAAAGACTTAGACTTATTTGAGTAAGTTCTATGTATTGTAAGTATGTATGTTTTTGAGTGTTTATAATAAAGTTAACAGCAAATAACACAGAATTCAATATTCGTTACATTGTCAACATGACAAAATAGCACTTTTAAATCCAGTAGTATTAAACAATACATTTCAGCAACAAGGTGGTCTCAAACAGAATCAAAATACGCCATAATAAAACCATTTTACGACTTCTATATAAATTATTTTATTTGTTTCGGTGACAATGTCGTTATCCGCAATAATGGGTGGGCGAATAGATTAAATAAAAAAAAAGCAGTAAAAAAATAATGCAATAGCTGGGACTTCTATTTCTTACACTACCATCTGTGCTAAAAAGTTTCTTAGATAGGTTATAACTGAAAAATTATCTGAAAGGTAAAAGAAGTTGTTATTTTTAATGTTGTATGTGGGCCCCATTTAAATATTTCTTTCATTCTATTTTTAGTATTTATTGTTAGAACATCAACGGAAATACAATCATCTGTAAAAAATATGTATCGCTATTTTTATATTAATACTTTAAATGTTGTACCTAATGATTGGCGCTGAGACTACTTCTCATTTGATTTTCATTAAACTTTGTACTTTATACCTAGTTTACTTTGTAGTCGACTTTTAATCCTTAAGAGTAATTATAATGAATTTGCAGTATCAAAAAACAACTAAAAACGGCAAGGCACAGCTAGCACTAGAAGTGTTAAATAAAAAAAAGTATCTGACAAATGGGAAAACACCACCACATTGTATCCAATCAAATAAAAGACACTATCTGAAATAAAAATCTACATCATTACGCGCGGAAAAATAAAATGGCGCGCGGCATGGCTCTCGATTTGACAGCTGTCAATTAGAAAGCGCGGGAAACTGGCGCGGTGACGTACGCGAGACGTTCCGATACACGTAACGACGGAACCTATTATAGACAAACCATAATTTCTATTTTTAGGCTGAATGGAGGGTGCTCTATCAAGCATGACCGTTTCAATTTAAAAATAAAGGGCCTATTGGTTTATATCTGATTTAACTAATAAGTATTTTGGTGGTAGGTATTTATAATTTGATCGAATTTGAGGATCTCATTATTTTTTGATGATATTACGGTTTGTTGGGCTACTCTCTTCTCTTCCGTAAGTGTAGTAAAATATGAATATTGGATCTGCGGGATGCGGTGGCGGTTAAATTACTGGCTCCCTAGGAGAGTGGCTGTAATAATATTGGTAAATCTATTTAAAGTCAAAAAAAACTAACCAACCGTGACGACCCCAAACAATTTTAGGTAAGGGCAGAACACAGCAATACTTTAAAAATTGTAGAACCGTTTTTGATAAAATTCTAACGATTCTGAGGCGCCGGTAAGACTTTTTAGTTATAGAATACGTTATATACCTATTCTATAACTAAAAAGTCTTAACTGGTTATTTAATTGACGTTTTATCTAAATTTTCTCACAGAGTAGAGACGTATGCGGGTGAAACAACGGGGCAAGAAAGTGTCATATAAAATAATATTACCCACTCGCATGTTTAAATGTCATGTTCAAAACACATTTTATGAGTCGCTACTTTGTATTTCAAAGCCGACTTCAGAATAAAATAATATAAGTAGTCAAAGCGGCCACTGTTGAAAAGGGCGTAATAGTATTACACTTTTTCAAGTGTGTGTTGACGTTTGTCAAAATTTCTGAAAAATCGCAAATCCCTAAATCAAAATCGCAAACGCAGTTGTGTTTTCAACAGTCAACGGGGTTAAGTACGTACAGTCAGAAAAGGACTGAGGGTACCAGATGCACATTTTAATGTTCAGTAATTGATGATAATTCTGGTTGATATAAGTAAAGGGTCCTAATGGTTAGTAATTTCGTGTAGAATATCCAAAAAACACTGAACTATCGATAAAAATAAAACTTTAAAATATGCATCTGGTACCCTAAGTCCTTTGCTGACCGTACCTATATTTGTATAATAAGTAGATCTATACGGATACGGATGGAATGCAATTCTATCCGTATTCCTATATTTTTACCTTTATTCAATCCGTATTCTTACCTTTATTTGTTCCTTTTGGGTAATGCCGCCAGTGTGATGGGCAGTTTTAGACTCAACGGTGATTCACCTTTTTATATTATTTATTTTGTTAATTATCTTTGTAGTATTTATTTCTTGTGTAAGTATTTAGTCAAACTGCTATATTGATTATAATTCTTTTGTTCCTATATTCTATATCCATAACCCTTAATATGCCTACAATTTATACTCAGACATAATCGTCTCTATAACATTTTCGTAGTTTATGCAACTCTTCATTTTGCTCACTCCACACTCAATATAATACTCCATCTATCTAACCATCACATAAATCGAACATTTCTCTTAACAAGCTACCACAGACGAGATACTAATTTTACTGAATTTTTTATACTTTTGTATAAGATTTTTGCGATTTTGCATAATAAAAAAAACTGTAAAATTAGCGAAAGCTCGGTCTTTAGTAATAATGCTGTTATTAAATAAATTTTGATTTTTTTTATACTAACACATTTTTTAGATAATAAATTCAGAGCACAAAAATAATGTACCTAATCGAATTGGATAATTCAAAGCACGAAAAGATGTATTGGAATTTTATGTAAGGCATAAGAACTATGTAAGCCTTTGTTTCTAAAATTAAAAATACTTCCACTACCGAATTTATATTGAAGAATTAGGTATGATTTATCTGGGAAAGAATCCGCCATAATTTAAGACTAATTTAGAAATGACCAAATAAATTATCATTATCTTTTACATTTAAAAATAGTCAAAAGATCAATCAAGCCAAAAGAATTAAGAATAAGAAGCCAAAATAAGAAAAAGCCGATTTCTACCCTGTTCGGAATAAAATCTTTACATTCGTCGGAATATCTTTTTAAGCTTCCTTTCATTTTCATTCTCAAACTTTTTACTCCCTAGGGAATAAAACAAATAGGTATTTACTTTTTCGTGCATAGAAGCTTTAACGCTTAAGGTTTTAGGGCGGCATAGACGGTTGTAATGATACTTCCGTTTACACAGGAAAGTTCTTTAAGTTATTAAATTACTTTTGCTTTCTCATACATTAAGTTAAAAAAAAAACTTGCACATTATCGCTGAATGCATTTGCAGTGTTAACCAAAACAATCGAGCAATAAGAAGTCGTCTAGTCTGTGAGATCTCTTAGTAGGCAAATATTTCCTAGCAGCTATCACTTGGATATGCATTCCGGAACGTTCCCGTCTGATTGGTTGGCACGTAACGAATGAATAATACTGTTCTGATGCCAAAACCAACAGTCGATTCATAGGGCGGTAATTGAAGGAATTCGATATTTGAAATAATACGAAATTCAAATGGTCCTGTTTGATTTTAAATATGGAATTAAGTGTGTTCGCATGTATAGTTGTTACTATTTTTTAATTATTGACACTGCGTGTATTACACTAATAATGAGAATAATGAAAAGTTTTATTTCACTACAAATATTATTAATTAACGGGGTATTTACCATGTTTAAATTTATCTGTTTACGGAGCTCTCGTGAACAAACCAGTTGCAAATCACTGGCGAAATATCGAGCTCCGTAAAAAAAAACAATTTTAAACATGGTAAATAAATACTTTTTGAATAATATTTCTATTGTTAAGTAAGTGTAATTCAACTGTAGCCACATCTTGTCATCAAGTTATTTATAAGAAGGAAAACAAATAAGTAAATGCTATGAACATCACACAGAGCCATTTAGCCCTAAATTCATTTTTTTTTCTCTAAATATACCTACGTAGAGAGACACCTATATATTATTGTACTTATGTACTAAAATTACTTATTATAAGTATTTCAACATACATAAAAGTAGCATTATCATTTACATAAATTAATAAATGTTTTTTATTAATTTATGTAAATGAATTGCCTTACATGATTTATTTAATTACTACCTACATTTATTTGACTCACTATCAGTTGATTTTAAGTCTATTTTCTGGTTTCGCCGTAAATTTCGCGTGACTTTGATCTATTACTCCCCAGATTGATAGTTACTTTGATTTGATGGTGGCTTTTATCTTAACGCCGATGTGTTGAAAGTTCTACTTTAAAAATTGACCTGAATCCTATATTTATTTGTTATTGTAGATAAGACACGTGGTTTTGTAGCGGGTGTTAATTTTATTTGAAATGATAGGTGAGTTTTTTTAGCGGGATTAAAGTGTTCTCTTCCGAATAAACATTTTTGGGTCAATAGTAGCCTGTTTAAAACCTTTGGCAATTATAGTGCTATAGGAGCTACAACAACGCCAATAATAACAATAAAATTGTATATAGCCGAAATTTGCTTTATATCTACTAGATTTATTATCATAGATCAATTGTAAAGACTGTGAATTTCCCACAGGCCCCAATAGGCCCAATAACACCCTTATTTATAAAATATTATTTATACATGACTAAATTACGTGACGTTTGTCTCTGTCTGTCAACTTTGAAACTTCATGTGACAGTAAAAGATAAACGATGCAAGCTATGCGGTGCATTAATTAGCGTTTATAGATGAGGGGGTAAATGTCTAGAATCTAGACTATTCTAGACCATCATTCTAATCATGAATCCGACTGTAAATATAGTTGTGTTTCGTGGTTAGGTACTCACCTTGTTTTTTATAAGTTTTTATTATTTTTTAAGATTTTTATTTAGTTTTTAAGCAGACGGGTTTTTTATTATTTTTATTTAATTTTTTTATTAACATAAATTAACAATGCAGATGCTTCGAGACTTACAGCACATGCTGGTTTAATAATAATTCATCGATTTGAATGTACCTACTTCAAATTTAGTATCCCACTTCTGATGTCCCGCCCTATAAAACCGCATAATACGAAACGTACCTAAAACAATTCTTCCTTAACACAGTTAAGCCATTTTCATTTTAACTCAATTGTTTCCCGTCTCGTTCGCTGTGTAAGACAAATGACATAAACGTCAGAACAGTATACGGCCAATTTTCTTTCTGCCGCCATTTTTATACGTTTAACGTTTTGGAAATAATTTATGTTTAATTAAAGCTGGTTCAAATTGAGACGAGGTTTTAACTCTTAGAAACTGCTAATTTTCAAGTCTATTATTATAAACACTCAAAAACATATTTAAAATAAAAAGGAACTTATTCAAATAAGTCCATGTCCTCGTAACTTGGCAGCGAGCCCAAAATGCTGGCCGCATTGCCATTCAGCGTGGCAATTACAAATGACATAAACGTCAGAACAGTATACGGCCAATTTTCTTTCTGCCGCCATTTTTATACGTTCAACGTTTTGGAAATAATTTATGTTTAATTAAAGCTGGTTCGAATTGAGACAAGGTTTTAACTCTTAGAAACTGCTAATTTTCAAGTCTATTATTATAAACACTCAAAAACATATTTAAAATAAAAAGGAACTTATTCAAATAAGTCCATGTCCTCGTAACTTGGCAGCGAGCCCAAAATGCTGGCCGCATTGCCACGCTGAATGGCAATGCGGCCAGGAATGCTTATTTTTTGTGCATTCTGGTCTCGCTTTTGGTTAGACCATATAGCTGCCTACCGTAAATTGTGTGATGGTAGTCAAAGGGCTCGCCCTTATTATTCTTAGCATAACCCGGGTTTAAAACCAACAGTATCCCCAGCCCAAGGCAACCAAAAGGGGTTTGTTGGTACGATGCTTCGGCTTGTTACTCCAACCGATCTAAATCGTACCGCCAAGTAAACTTGTCTGCATTCGTCGACTAGTGCAGCCACTAAGGAAAGACGTGTTGGGTTTTGATCCACAGCTGATTTTATTGTTCGAAATTAGGATGCAATATCCTAAAGCTAGTCACGATTTCCCATAAAGAGATAGTGATCAAACGCTTATTTATCTTTAATTATAAAAAATAGAGTACCCATTACCCCCTTACTTATAAACGATGATTAACTGATTACCAATGTGATGTTTGTCTCAGTCTGTCAACTTTGAAAGTTCATGTAACAGTAAAAGACATACGATACATAGTTATGCAGCTGTTAACTAGCGTTTATAAGTAAGAGAGTAAATATTTTAAAAAATCTTGTTTTTGTGAGTCGGATTGAAATTAGGCTCATTCTTTGATTTTAATCCCGTTGCTTTTATTTTAATAAACCAAGCATTTTATCAATGTCTTATGTTTTGAGGTCATTTTGTTTTAAAAAAAATTTTCTTTTTAGGTATGAAAATTAAAACCACCCTTTATTTTGGCCAAACATGTAATTCCATCTGCGTCTTTCACCAGTATACTTATAATTTATAACCACGGATTGTCTGACAGCCAATTCGCCTTCATTCGGCCAAACTTACGCCATATTTCGAGTCAGTAAATCAACGAAACAAAACCCCACTGCCATGATTTAACACCGCAACTTCGGATAACCGAAATAATTTAAATGTTTAGGGAAACCAACTCGATGGAAATCGTCGAGCCGCGATGGTGATCAATCAATTATGAGAATGTGGTAGGTATTTTGCAAAATTCTTTATTGACTGCGTATCAGGATGCAGTCGGAAAATCAGCCAGTACTGCGGCTACATTTCATGAAAATAAATTAAATAAATAATCATCCTACTAATATTTTAAAGCTCAAAAATTGTGAGTATATGTGTTTGTTACTCAATCACGTAAAAACCGCTGAACCGATTATCATGAAACTCTGTATATAGATGGCTGGAGACCTGGAATAATACATAGGCTACTTTTAATCCCGATAATCCCGCAGGAACAGGCCTTACGCATGTAAAACCTCGAGGCGCAGCTAGTCAATAATATAGGCTAGACCTGAATTTATTTTAATTTAATTTATTTGTACAATACAAAGACCCGAATATCTAAATACACACTCATGTAAATATATTATTTGTTACTGCCAGATTCGAAAAATACCAAAATTTAAGAGCTACTTAAACAACATCATCACGAAAAAGAAAATGCCTTGACTTCTTTATTTGGTACACCAACAGTAATACACATTGTTAACATAGGTATAAGAAAACAATGTCAGAATAATATTATTATAGTTAGATAAATTGTGGTTTCTTCTCATTGGAGGGTGCATACCTAAACCACGCTAAAATCATAGCATTAAACGTTTCAAGGTGAATCACTGATCATGTACAAGATTTTAGTGGAATAAAATAATGCACACCGCGCAATCTAGCCCCAAAATAAGTACTAGGCTTGGGTACTAGACAACGGATATACTACATTGTCACACTTTTTTTGTAAATATAATAAACATATTATACATGAAAGATACAAATATTTATTTTTAGGCATAAATGTTTGCACCCTTCGGGAATTGAACCCGCAGCCTTCTGCATTGCAGTCGAGCGTCCGCCAGACGCGCCACAGAGGCCATCCAACAGAGGTCGTAAAGAATGTGAATTGACCGTATCTTACTTCCACTACCCACCTACAACATAGAGTCCACAAACCACCGCCGACCTCTTCGCCTAACCTCACCAAACCGCACCCACATCGCGTGACTTTCAAACCTTACATACACGAGACAACTTAATTGAATTAGCCAATATCCATTCCGGCCACTTACTCTATCTATCTATCTGATTAACATCGTAAAGAGTATAGCCATTTTTAGGGCTCCCTATCCAAAGGGTAAAAACGGGACCGTATGACTGAGGCTTCCCGCAATAAAACGCAAGTTTTTAACTGATTGATTCATTAATCACTGGCTGATGGACATGGATAATGCAGATCCTAGACGGCTTGGTGTAAGGACTCGAAATTTGGAATATACAGATTGAAAGTGAGCACTAAGAACGGAATTTTGGAAATTCCTTTTCTAAATGGATAAAAATGGGGAAAATCGTGCGCGCGATAGTCCGCTCCGTGGCACCCTAGCTTTACTAAGACTTCGCTATCTGTCCGTTCGTCCGTCACCAGGCTATTTCTCATGAACCGTAATAGCTAGATAGTTGTAATTGTCACAGAAAAAGTATTTCTGATGCCGCTATAACAACAAAAACAGAATTAAGCTAATACTTAGGGAGGGCTCGCATACAATAATCGTTATTTTTAAATATTAAACGCAACTATATCGCGATGTATTTTTACCACTGGCGTCATCTGGTGATTAATTGGAGTAACACAGTTTTTAAACTCACATGGTTTTTATTCATTACTATTTTTAATTAGAGTAAGTTGCGTTCAGGGATTTTGTTTGGTCCAGTGTTAATTTTAGGGTTCGGTGCCCATTGTGATAATAGTACGGAACACTTCGAGCGCGAATCTAACTCGAACTTTACCGGTATTTTTTCGTTTTCGTGACCCCATTCGTTTGATGTTTGGTTTAACGTTGATTGGAAGGTGGATAAATTTATTGTTATTGCCGCTTTTTAATGCCCTGAAGTGGTTTAATTATAACCGTTAGTTCAGACTATTTTCTTTGTACTTTATCTGTTGGTATTGATTTTCCTATATTTAGTTTAATTTAGAAATTACTAGCGTCAGGCAAAAAACGTTGGCTTTATAACTAAAACTTTTTGCCATACCCTTCAGTAAAAATAAACAATAGAAAAAAATTGTCCTTATTTTTCATTTTTTGTGATTTGTCATAGCCTTTTTTAATTTCAATGTTCTATATTTAAATAACTTTAAGTCCTAGGGCTTACATTGCGCGTTTAAGCCCTAGAAGCTAATGACTTCATTGCTTTACGTTGACTTTTTTGGTCGTAAAGAGTAACTTTGTAGAGCTGAAGATGTGTATAAAACTTTAAAAAAAATCACTAGAAATATTTTAAAGGAAAAATTAATCTCTAATAATTTACTCACTGGAAGGTTTGAACTCGCGTATCTGCGTGGTATGCTTTCTAGTAGATATGCCTTGAGCAATAAAAGCACTTTACACAAATATTAAAAAAATGTATCAAAATTCGACACCTCCATGAAACAGTATGTACTCAGAACAAATTACACTTCCTGGCACAAATAGACACAAAACAATAAACGAGAAACTAAAACAATTTGCACTGAAGTGTAATTAACCGTACATAGGCGAGTAAACCAATGAAAACGACCTAGTTTTGTTAACATTGGTGCGGTCTCAAAGAGTTTTAAACAATTGCGGTTTAGAGATTGTATCTTTACAGTTTTCGTAGTCGCTTTTAGGCGTATTTTCATAATTACTGAAAAAAATAAAATAATACACGTTAAAATGTCAAACGACGACGATGAAGAAACTTGGTATGTAGATAGCTAGAAATTTTGATTAAAAAAGTCATTTTTTTTTTAATAAAAATGTAGGTTCCTATCTAGTTAAAATAAAGCTAAACTTTAAAAAGGTAAAAAAATATTGAGCAGGTACTTATAAGCCGAAGGCAAATTTAATGTCTTTGAGTAGGTATGTGGTACCAAACGTTGTCGTGTTGGGGGATGCGGGAGGGAACAGACACACAGACAGACAGACACGTCAAACTTATAACATCCCTCTTTTTTAAGGGGTTAAAAACATAGGCAACTTTTTATCCCCATAATTCCTATGGGATCAAGATTTATACCGGTATAATATAACCGCTATAATATAACGGGCAAAGCTATTGTCGATATATAGAACGTTTTATTATATAACATCTCGTATAATAATAGGTCATTTTGATCCTGTGTCATCTTTATAAATGAAGACCATTTTGTTTTAAGGGCGTTTTTAGTGTCATACGTATTTGCTCACGCACGCTAGGTTATCCATACAAAATTCACAAGCACGCGGATTGGCAAAAGCAATTTCGCAGAGCGTGAGAGAACCCGCATGACTATTAAAAATATTACAGTCAATAGTTAATAGTCAAATACTTTATTTCATTAAAAACTTGTAAACAAATATATAAAATATAAATATTGTACGCTCCAAGTGAAATATTTATATTTTATTTATTTGTAAATACGAATACATATATATGATACATAGAAAATACGAGTACATGATCACCTTGAAACGTCATCGGACTTATGGCTATGATTTTAGTGTGGTTTCGGAACGCGCTCTCCGATGAGAAGAAACCACAAAGAACTTTTGGGGTGTTAGGTGTTAGCTCTATACCACTTTAACATTATATGTTTTATTGGCCTAAATTAACGTCCTATTGAATTTACGTTAGTTAATTTCTGTAATTGGTTTTTGAATGTTTTCGTGATGTTCCTAACGGAAAATGTTTCAAACTTTATTCTGTTTTACGTAACATTATTTTCGTTTCAAATTGTTTGTTACTTTGAATTGTAAAACAGTGACGTCGATGGTCACGAAAGGGGGTAGTTTTTAGGCGATTTCCAGCCTTTTAGCCTTAGATTATTTATATTGTTACCTAATTATCTTTGTTGTATTTATTTCTTGTGTAAGCTGGATATTCATTAATAAAAAATGAATTAAAAGCTTCTAGTTGGTAAGTAAAAATCTGAAGAGAACCTTCGAAATGACGAACAGATAAAATTCCAGAATGCAGTAAGTTTATTAATTTTGGTACTTCCTTGTGAGGTCAAAAGTTGTAATTTCTTTGGTCAAGGCATTTTACTAGAAAGTTGTACATGAAACAGAGCTTTTTGTCGAAAAATAAATAGGGAATGACATACTACGTGAGTAGGTGGCATTCCCACCAAAATTAATGTTACGAGCTGGATACTCCCAAGAAGAATGAAGAAATAATGCTAAGAAGAAACAAGAACAAAAAAATAAGAGAGAAGAAGAAATGAGTATACCTAAAATCAAAGAAACACAGAACAGAGAAGAAGAAGAATAAAGAAGAAGTTCGGTACACTGATGGGCCTGAATCGTTGCTCGAACCTGTATTTAGACTAGGTGAGCAAACTTTCAGGTGTGTTAGTGCTGACTTTCCTACGTTAAGAAGATTGATTCGACTACTGGAAGATGTGAAGACAAGAAACTACGACGGCACAAAAATAGGTCACATACATACATACACTCACAGCAAAAACATAACACTTCCTTTGGTAGTCGTGTAAAAAGAAGTAGAAAGAAATACATACATACATACACTCAAGGCAAAAACATAACACTTCCTTTGGCAGTCGTGTAAAAAGAAGTAGAAAGAAATACATACATACATACACTCAAGGCAAAAACATAACACTTCCTTTGGCAGTCGTGTAAAAAGAAGTAGAAAGAAATACATACATACATACACTCAAGGCAAAAACATAACACTTCCTTTGGCAGTCGTGTAAATAGAAGTAGAAAGAAATACATACATACATACACTCAAGGCAAAAACATAACACTTCCTTTGGCAGTCGTGTAAAAAGAAGTAGAAAGAAGATGTCAAAATACGCGCTTATTTGACTTTATATCGATTTTTTTAATTCTACTAGCTGAGCCCCGCGGTTTCACCCGCGTAGGTCCCGATCCGGATCTACGGGAATATCGGGATAAAAAGTATGTAGCCTATGTGTTATTACCGGTCCCCAGGCGATGAAACTTGAAATATAGGACTACCTATATTTCAAGTTTTATCGCAAACACAGTCGCCCAACATTCATACAAATTTGTTTGTTGTATAAGAGATCATGGTGGGGCAGAATATATCAAGCTATATTTTTTATAAAATTCGTACCCAAAAGATCTTAAATGAGTAAGGCCTGATTTCTCATTCTACGGATAAAAGATATCCATTGAATAAGTTCAAACCCAACCAAATTTGAAATCCTTCAAATGTTGATGTTCTCAATTTAGATTTATTTTCTTTTTAAATATCATAGTGACGTTTTTTATTCGGTGGTGTTATATTACATTTGTCACATATCTCTATCTAGGGATTTGAAAAATCAGCCCTAAGTAAAATATATTACTTTTTCAAATTAAGCATATACAACATAATAGCACGTTCATCTATCTGAGAGCTACAAGGTTTTCTATTATCTACTTATATTTTGAGTGTCTTTGATTTTAGGCATAAAAATCACATGCCCTAATGCTAAAATAGTAAAAATTATGAATACCATAACTTATGTCGTAAATAGACCCATTAAATTCCTCTCAAAAAGCACAGTAGCTATAACCTCCACTTTACACCGGGTACTTTCATAGCAAAGTATTATGTCTTCAATATACTTACTTTCATAGTAAGTAGATATATTTAAAACATAATAGAAAAACATTTTCCTGGGTCTTTTTCGCGTATTGTTATTTTTAAATTATCTGACCTCGTTTCGACTATGTTACAATAATTTTGGGCGGAATAAGATCCGGGATAAATGTTAATATAAGTTCAAATCGTATAAGTCTGAAAAGTTTATAGATGTGAAAGTTTCTGTCAACAAGTTATGTTTGTTACCATTCACGCAAAAACTAACAAATGGTCTGTACTTACCTCATAAATTGACATAGTACCCATTTTTGAAAATTGAACACTAATAATTTAAACTATTTTTTTACATTATTTAATGGGCATTTGTAAATTAAGAAAATATACCTAGTAAATGAAATTAATCTAATAATTTAGACTGAATATTAAAATAAGTATAATGTATCTACATAGCTAAATAAAACCGTTAGACAGCAATGTTGCATGAAAAATTTGGCGGAGTGAGGAGATCTATTTCTGTGTAACATCAATTGTAATCAATTATAATGTATCCTTATGCGCAATAAATAAATTATGAATATAAATAAATAGATATATAAGATGAGTAGTGCGCGCAACCACCCAATGAAGTAGAGAAATAGCCATTCACTTACGCCTGTCAGCATCAATACTTACGGTCGTCCGTTTAAGTGTGGATTTTTGCACAGCGCAGCAGCGGAAGTCACGGGCACAACTGTTTTATGTAATGGATAATGGTTTAATCATGATTTTAAATTACAAGTAAAGAGATCGCATTGTAAATACATATTATTTTTATTTTCCTCGACGTTTCGGCAAGCGAGTCACACCAGTCGTGGTCCCGAGAAGACACCGTGTAATTTAAAAAGTGAGTTTAATTATGAATTCAACAAAACATTATTTCACACAGATGTAAAGAAAAATTAATGAAACATTCATTATTAAATTTCTTCTATGGTTTACGCGATTTTGCATAATAAAACACTTTATTTATCCGGTTGAATCGCGTTTTTATTCATGGTTTTAAACGAACCGAGCTTTCCCAACTTTACAGTTGGCTTTTTCAAGGTTGACGAAAAAACGGTTCGTTTAAAACCATGAATAAAAACGCGATTCAACCGGATAAATAAAGGGTTTTTTTTACATTCATTATTTTAAGTTTAACAGTAAAACTATGACTAACTTGTTGTACAATAAGCGTAAAGCACAAAAAACACCCACTTGGATCAACAACGTAAGTACTATTTACGACAAATCCTTTAAATTATTAGCGTCAAGATGGCGGGACCAACTCTTCAATATTAACTTTATATTGTCTGTAAAGGACATGGACAAATCTCGCCCTAGAGTTTCAGAACATTATGTGTATTGTCTTTTTTACCATAATTATTAGTGTTTTTTTTTAAATCAAATCTATTTTTCAAATTGAGACGGACAAGTCCTAATCTTAATAACATTTATAAAAGTTTTTAAAGATTCAACCGGTAATCGTCCATCGCCATATTGATTGATTCGGGCTGCCTGTTTAGTGTTTACCATACAAATGACGCTAGAAAACCCATAGACTAAGGAAACGTAGTGATTTCCAACCTCAATGAGGAAACCACACTCACTAACAAACAATCGATATTTGTTTCAATCACATGATAGGCTAGCACCTATAGTTTAATCGATTGCATAAATACTGAATCAGCAATGTACGTAAAGCACTTCGACCCACAATTAGCGCCGTGCGTATACGTAATCGCGCAAATAATCGTTTGTTTCGTTTGATTTAATCGAGTCGAAACTATGCACCCACGCCTAGCGCGTTTGCTTGCTCGTCTGAATGACGTTTAGTCGTCTGACTGACGTTCGTATTTAAATGCTCGCTCGTTGATCGATATGTTGTGTTACTTGTTTGTGCTTTTCCTTGCTTTTCCTCGAAATCCTTTGCCTTTTTATGTGATTGACTTCCTTGCGACCCTGGCTCACCATTCAGATACCGACAGACATACTAAGAACATCGACTTGGCAGTGATTTTTACGGATTTGAGCGTGTAATGACTGTATGGTTCCTAAGCTGGACAAAACACCAAGCTTCTGTAGTCGATCCCCCTGCTCAATTTTTAGATCAAGTTTTATAAGAAATTGATTGAAATAAATGATGTTAACAATATTAACTCTTTTTTTACAATTCATAGAAAATTCATGAAATATTAATTATAATAAGTAGTATATCTATTGAAGGTAATCCCACTCAGAATTCATACGTTCATAACCTCAAAAACTGGTAAGTTTTTGGTTTTTTTATAGTCTAAGCAAGTGTCCGTGACTAGATTTAAATTGAAATAGCTTATATGGTAATTGTAGAACTCAAAAAAAATGACATGGCTCTCTGAGGTCCCAGGGCGAAAATGTAGGGACAGATGTTCATGTCCTTTGTACATAAGGTATTTTTAGCTCCGATTTGTTTTTCCTTCAAGATGGCGGGACCAGGGTTTTTGTTAAATATCTTCTAAACTAAAGAGGTACCAATTTTTTTAACTGAGGTACCAAATAGTACCAATTTGGTACTAAATCTGACAATATAAAGTTTTAATATTGGAGAGTTGGTCCCGCCATCTTGACGCTAATTTTAAATTCTTAATTACCTTTCAGCACAACAAGCGATGCGGTAACCCAATCCGAATTTCCATGACAAAAACCTCTCAATCGCTTGTCGCGTCAAAAATCCCAATTATCCGCTATGCACCTACCCGCGATCCTAATCTAAAGCTTGTCATAAACCTTAATAACGCGCCATAGATAATATATCAAGCTGTAATTTTTATACGTTTCGTACAGGGCGTTCCTTATGGGATAGTAAACGTTATTATATGACTTTAGATGGCAAAGATTAAATAGTTGTTACAGACGTGACGTTAGGAATTTCATTAATTTGAAATACTTTATCCGAGCGACGGTCCGCTTTCCTGCTCGATCTTCAGCATTCCGTGTAGTGATGCCATTTGCACGCATATCAGCCCATTAAAGGAATTATTTATATTAGACCGTCACGGTTCCGAGCTTTGTTGTCCATTGCTCGGCGAGCAGTCGATCGGTCTGTTGCAACCGAGTGGCGGCCGAGTAATGGACAACGAAGCTCGGGCCCGGCCGGCGCTCGTGACGGTCTAATATAAATCATCCCTTAGACGTCAAGCCAGTATTTCTTAGGTCTTCACAATATGTAGCGGCCGGGCGGAGGCGCTATAGTAAGATTTTTGTTCCCCACTTATCTAGCTGGTTGTCGTAAAATATAGATCACTAGCTGGTCTCGCGTTTTCTCCCAGTATTCCCTAGTATTCTCTATTCTGTGGGAATATTGGGATCAAAAGTAAGACTAAAAGTTTTTTTTTTTTTATTTATTTAAACAAGAAAAATACATTAAATTGTTACATCAATTACATCCATAAAACCACTTTTTTGTCTTGGACGTAAGAGGATTCCTCTTTCCTTACAGTACTTAGATCCTTATTCATTTCATATCAGAATCGGTCCAATCGGTCGGTCCAATCGATTATTTATTATTTTCAGAGCCTATTCATTGTAAACAAACTAACAGACAAATAAATGTTTCCTCTTTATAACTTTAGTATAGATATATCAAGGTATACCTATATTTTTTTACGTTTCTCATGTAATAATAAACGCTATTATTATTTTCTTCCAGTTCATGGCAAAGATTAAATAGTTTGTTACAGAAATGACGTTAGGGATTTAATTCATATAAAATAGGTGTTTTTTGGTAGAAAAAAACGGGTTAGTATAATATTTTAGATAGACGGAAAGACGTGCGGTTTTTTGGACATAGCTCAATTTTTGTATTGTCCACAAATTGTCCTACGACCGATGACGTCACTCACAGTTAAGTGATGTGTCATCATAAAGAAGCAATTTGAAATGTGCCTTTTTTAATTTTTCATGGCTACAAAAACTGTCTAGCTAATCTAGCCGCTGGGCTTAGTATTTATTGGCACAAAAGAACTGGTCAGCATAATATAGTATTTATTTTTAAGCGTGCTTAGCATTAAATATGTTTGAACCATCAACTCTAGTACTAGAAAGAACCAGTGGCTCCACTGAGACGTGAAGCAAGTCCCCGAAAAATTATGGACGAGTAAAATAGAAAAGATTTTTAAAATAAAATGAGAACAATTTCTACCTCACTAAGGAATTCTTTCAGGAAACCAACAAAAGTAAAAGATTTTATGAATAAATTTAGGAAGCTAAGTCTCTTGAAACTTTCAATTTTAAAATGCTTTCTAACTGCCCACGATTTCAGCCGCGTAATTATCGTTGGTAGTTGAAAAAAAAAAAAAGCTATGCAGGGTTTAATTTTATATCAGAATGGCGAAAACTAAAGAAATATTTAATTATAAGGCATTTTACCCGCAACAAAATGAAACCTTAAAATGCAATTAATTATCAGTAACTTGGTGACAAAAAAAAAACAATATCAATTATTAGTTTGTAAAACTGGTTAAGTGGAAGGAGTTTTTTTTGCGTGGGCTGAAATGAAACAAAATGGTTACCTCTTAGTTTTTACTTATCCAGTTACTACCTGCATACCAAACATAGCAGTTTAGTATTTATTTGTTTTTTTTTTACAATCTGGCGAATTCTTCCGATCTATATCATACTACCCACATCATAAATTAAAAAATTACCTTTTAAAACACTTTATTTATCCGGTTTTATCGCGTTTTTATTCATTATTTGACCCGAGCTTTCGCCAACTTTACAGTTGGCTTTTTCAAGGTTGACTGAACCTGATAATGAATAAAAACGCGATAAAACCCGATAAATAAAGTGTTTTATTATGCAAAATCGCGAAAACCATGGAAGAAATTAAATTACCTTTTGTTTTATTATTATTTTGAAATTTAGTTTTTTCTTGTCAACCACCTTACTGATCCGCATATACGACAAACATAAATTTGAAAGAGCATTGTATAGATTTTGAACCTTTTGTCGAGAGCCTGGTGACCTGTATCACAGGTGTTTACTACTACCTATCTCAAGCACCAGTCTTTCACAACTAGCTAAGTGTAACTGCTCAATACTATAAAATTACATGTACCTAAACTTTGTACACATTGACTTGGATTTTTGTGAAAGAAATAAATATTTTTTGTATTTGTAGTGTGTTTGTATTTCTCAAGGCATATTTTAAACTTACTTTTTTTTCAAAGAAATTTATTTTAAATAATTTCCCATGACAGGATTTAAACCTGACAAAAAAATCTATAGTATTTCGTAAATTTGTTTTTATTGCTCGAGGCATATTTACTAGAAATATTTAAAGGAAGTGAATTTTTGAAGATGAATTTTTCCTTTAAATATTTCTAGTAAATCTATAGTAGTTTAGTTTTTTCTATGTAACAGTACCAATCATAGATCATAGCTACATTCATTAGGTACACACAAAATAATTATAAATTTTATGCTATAAAAAATCGGTCTAGAAACTGCCAGTCATTTCGCGTCAGTCACGAGGTCTTAATTTAATGATGAATGATTTTATAAATCGGTCGAAATGGGGTTTCTCTGTTAAAATGAAAAATGAAAGGTTTACTTAAATAATTAAATTAATTACCTTCCCATAAGTTCCTACCTATTTTTTGTAAAACTCACTTTTCGGTTTTAATTATTCTGAAAACTTTTGCAGTACCTCTTATTCACGGGTAAACTGAACAGAAGGCACTGTGAAGACCTTGAAACATTGAAAAATGCTTAGGAGGCACTGTGAAGTCCTACAAACTTTAAAAATTAATGCTAAGCATAATAAACCAAAAAAAATATTTGATTTTTTAAATCAATAGAATTTATAAGCTCGAAGATGAGCCGGGGGGTTGGGGAGATAGGGGGTCGTGAGGACTCAGTTCAGGGCGAATTCCTAGTATTTTGATATTTGAAAAGACCAAATCTATAGCCGCGGCTTGTTTGTATTCCGAAACGTAGGTCGGTTTTGGCTACACCAGCTTAAAGATCAGCTACTTCCAGTTTTGAAATTGGTCTTTTCGCTAAATGTCAAAACTTTTACGCGAGCGAGGCGACATACTGCCTCAGAAAACTGTCGCACTAATTTTTCCAATTTATCAACCATTTAACAAACATGTCTCGGTATCGAATGTCCAAAAATAAAAGCCTTAACGAGCCATTCCCGCATCAAAGCGAAGAGAAATACATCTTATTAAACATTCCGCCGGCCATATAGCCGGGATAACCGCCGAAAAAGCCTCCATAATAGGCAATATTGTACAAAATATGAAGTGTACCATCTAACAAGTGTGTTTTATGATCTTTGGTGCCCTTTATGACGTGTTTTTCATTGAGATATTTAAGAGGGTGCGAATGGGTTTGTCAAATACGTATGTTTATTTTACATTAAGGGTGTTTTTTGCTTTGGACTTGTAATGTGTAGAAAAAATCATGATATTTGTGCGTGGGGGTTCGAGTCCTGTCGAAGAACAATAGAAAGAAAATAAATAAAGTTGCGTGATGAATTTCGAAAATTCCTTTCTTAGAGAATATCTTTACATGAGAAATAATACATTACAAATTTTAGTTAGAACTTTATAACTATATGGTTTTAATACCAGTCACCCGAACCAAGCGTTTCGCATAGTCATTCTCTATTCGTACTGCGAGGGAATGAAATCAGTTGCCTGAGTATGTCTTCCCGGATATCTACAACTTGGGAGTCTTCAAGTCACAAGTGAACAGGTATCTTCGTAGGTAAGCGTGTAACATCTTAGACTACATCGTCGCTTTCCATCAGGCGAGATAGTCAAACGCTTATCTTTTATTTTAAAAAATGGATATCCGTTGTCATAGTACAAGCCAATTAGTTGCTTCGACTGAGCTGTGTGTCTGGGCCACAGTTACACTAAGACCAGCCCCAGATCGCTTTTTGTATAAAAAATAGCTGCGCTCCGCGGTTTCACCCGCGTAAGTCCTGTACCAGCGAGAATATCGGGATAAAAAGTATAATATCGGTATCCAGCTATCTATATTCCAAGTTCCATCGCAATCAGTGTAGTATTTTTTGCGTGAAAGAGTAACAAATCACGTACAGACATATAAGTACTCACTTACAAACTTTTTCGTTTATAATATAATATTCAAATTAATATGCACTTTACTTATAAACGAGGATTAACAGATGACCATGGTATTTGACGTTTGTCTCTGTCTACCAACTTTGAAACTTCTTGTTACAGTAAAAGACAAACGATATATACATATAGATGCATTTAGTAGAACTAAATAAGTACCTAGGTAAGTAGGTATGTAATAAAATTTCCTACAAACGTATGTTTCATAACGTATGTGTAAAGTTACTATATTGTAAATTATATCTAATAAAACCTATCTATATATGTATTTCATATATCTCCCATACTAAATATCGATAAATATTTATAATTTATACACATATTATGCTATGAGATGTATAGAATGCTAAATATATAATATTAAGTTATTTCCATTTTTCTGTCGAAAAATAAAATGAACACGAAAAACAAAGGAAATTACAAAATGTAAGGGAAAATCACCTTGAGTTTGAACCCAGAGCGAGATTTATATTATGTAATTTTAAGATGTCAAAATTGTTTAACATTTTGTTATATTCAAGCTCTATGGTTATGTACATTTCTTTGAGCACAATTGATGTTGTATTTAGATATAACTATATACTATATAGAATGTCACATCGTCGTCTTCGCTCCTTGAAGATTGTACACTTGACAGCTTTTGAAATGTCAATTTCAACCATGTTCGCTAAGGTTAAGGTAGCTTCTGCTTTGATATTTCAAAACGGTCCTGTTGAACCCAGTTGGATCCAGTCTGTCCTTATCTAACCAACAGACGAACCCTAAAGTGAAAAAAGGACAGACTGGGATTTCTCATACAACAAGAAATGACGTTTATTTAATACTTCAAATTGACAAAAAATAACGGTAATTTGAAGAACTTTAGTTCCGTTTCCTACCGCGGGACGCGTAAGTAATTTCCGTGTTCAATTGGAGGCAATACAGTCTCGACAGGTTGCCTTGCCTTGTATTTGCAAAAAGGAATATAAGACAATTATTATTTCGGCATTGATTGGGCGAAACTTCTTTCCTTTAATCGTTAGGATTTAAGTAAATAATACTCACATAATGTCTTCAATAATACCTGTTTTTTTTTTTTTAATAAGTAATTACATAACAGTTACATAGAAAGACGCCACATAAACTAAATGAAGTTTTACCGGACGTCAGTGCAACGATAGATCATCTTATCATTAATCACAAGTACAATGTTCCTTGTCAACTAAACTCAGATATTATAACCACTACATTTAACGAAACCGTAGTAATCTTTATTATTGTTTTACTTTCCTAAACACCAGATGATAAATATTCTTTAAAACAATTTATAAAACAAAAACACGCGAGTGCTTTTAGGCGCCATTTCTCATCTCCCTTTTTTTTCTTTTCCTGCCGTCATCCTTTATTAAAAGGTGCCACTGTCAAAATCAATTTTTAATTTTGTCAAAAGAAGAAATTATGTTAATATTAATGAAACCTTTACATAAGCAACTAGGTTTGAACTATACTAAACAACGGATAGGTGTACAATCATATTTTTTTATAAATAGGTACACGCATAATGATACATTACAAAACACCCAGAAACATAAATATTATATAGTCTGCAAAAATATCCACGATGGGATCAAATCCAAAACTTTCTTCATTGCAATCGAGGATTCGCCCGACGCGCCACAGAGGCCGTCAAAGAGTCTACTAGCTCTTTATAACAAGCCCATATGAACAACTAGCTGCACCCCGCGGTGTTACCCACATAAGTCCCGATCCCGCGGGAATATCGGAATAAAAAGTAGCCTATGTGTTATTCCAGGTCTCCAGATACCTATGTTCCAAGTTTTATCGCAATCGGTTCAGTAGTTTTTGAGTAATTGAGTAACAAACACACATACGCACAAACTTTCAAATTTATAATATTAGTACGATATTCTTTTACCTCCAGATAAGCCATACAAAGTTAGTATCTCTATTATTATATATACCTACTGTATTCTTTGTACATATGTATGTACGATTCAGATCACGTTAGCTAGCTAGTACGGGATGATGTCACATGCATTGTTACAGACGGACTCTACTTACTTATTAGTAGACACTAATGTTGCAGGCAGTATGCGGTAATGATGTCGAACTTTTTTAAAGTGACTAGTTTTACTAACTATGACGGCCTCTGTGGCTTGTCGGGCTGAAGCTCGACTGCAATACGGAAGACTGCGGGTTCCATTCCCGTCGCGTGCAAATATTTATGCTAAATATTTGTATCTGGTCTGGGTGTCTTTTCATGTATAATATGTATGTATTTACAAAAAAAAGTATAATATGTAGTAGGTATATCCGTTGTCTAGTACCCATAGTACCAGCCTAGTGCTTAGTTTGGGGCTAGATTGCGCTGTGTGTAATCTAGTGCAATATTAATTTAGTTTTGTTTTTGAATGATTTTAAACGCTAAAACTGAGCGAGCGAAGCGTTTTCACTATATTGACTGGTTTTCTTTTTGAGTGATTCTGAAGACTAAAACCCAGCGTTTCTGCTTCAAGTCTTGTAATATTGCCTTTCATGTGTCAGTATGTTGTTTCTTTTCTACAGGTCGAATTTCTCTGTCGATCTCAAAGAAACTTGGCTTAGTAACATAGATACTTTGAATTTATATATTTTTAATCACGCACCTGCTATTATTTATTTTCCTCTCTCGACTTTTATTTACAGATTACATAACAAATAAGTCGATGGCAATGTAAATTGTATAGGTATAGATGAAATTATTTTAATTTTTGAAACAAAGATGTTCAAATTTCAGCAACCTGTTTTAGGGGTGTGTGAATAAATTTCCGAACAGTTTAGCTGTGAAACTTATGGAACTTGTGGCCGTCTCGGCCGACATTAAATTTTGTAGTAACTAATAAAGACCAGTCTAGTTCTATGGCTAGAAAGTTAAAGTTAAAGTTTTAACTGTGTGTTTCCGCAATTAGCCCCAATTGGGCCTTTGTGCGTGATTTTATATCACGCAAGGGTTTCCTTGCGATGTTTTCCATCACCGTAAGAGCGATGTTTAAAAGCGCACATAAATTTTTCTTAAATAAAAATACATTATTGCGCATCTGGGATTGGAAACCACGACCTTCGGAAAGAAAGTCGGGATATCTACCACTTGACCAATACCGCTGTAGTGGTTCTATGGCTAACGCAATTGTTTGCTTTGTCTCACACTCCAGCTGTGGTATCGTCTAATTAGCATCCACCGCTACTAGTGGCTAACTTGCAGTACCTACATGGCTGCTTTGACGTAACATGGTTGTTACCGGTGATTGCTTCAAAGCAGCAATGTAGAATACGAAATATGTTTTTTGACAGTAAATAGCAACTAGTAGCGGTGGATGCTAATTAGATGACGCCACAGAATGGCTGCAGGCTAGGAACTATGCGAAGTACCAAAGTCGGCACCGTCCCTGCAACGCGTCCATTGTGTCCGATACAACAATAAAACACATGTCACTGGTACTGGGGAAGGAGGTTAATGGTTTCTCTACTATTGTACGGTGTACGATGCCTTTTGTCTATCATAGCTTAACTGTTGCTTTAAACACTAACCACAGAAACGCTACTCAACATTTGAGAACTACTTAAACAAAGAAGCAGCTCTCAAACTCAAAAACTGCCATACTTATTTTGAATTTAAAAGCTGCTCAATTATTTAAGTACCTCTCAAATTTTTAATGACGTTTCTGTATTTGGATGTTAACTAGCTACTTTAGGTAGGTACTTACAGGAAATATTTTTTGTTTATAGAAATTTTGCATTTTGACTTTCAATATTGTGGGGGTGTTACATTTTAGGAATTTAACTTTTTCGAATAGCATATGAATTATGAGAATTCAATATTTTCGAGTTAAACATTTCCAGAAATAAGGCCCTACAACATATTGAGAATTCCACTTTTTATAAATTCAACGTTTTGGATATTCTAAATTTTAGGAATTCCACATAATATATGGCTTTAAACATTTTTATCTCAATGAATATCACGTATTTCAGTTCTTTTGGCTATTGACTGACTCGGATCTTTATAGTTAATGTCTCCGACAAAAGCAGGGAGTATATAAAAGACATTTTACAAACCTACTGCTCTACAAAGTTACTTTATTTGACCAACAAGGTCTCTTTATCTCTCTTACGACTCTTTATATAAAGTAATTTAAATTTGGAACTAAGGTTCTGGTAGCATACGGCCATTTCGAACTGGCCAAAACACATTAAAAAAAACTGGGCTACTTTTCTTCTATTTTGTTTCGACGGAAGGGTAAGGCAAAAAGTTTTAGTTAATATAAAGCCCCAACTCTATTTTTTCATCAGCAAGGGCCGATGTGTGGTTTCGTCATTTTGATGGTAAATCGTTAAGTTAATTATTATAGAGCTGTAAATAATATATTTCATACACGTTGCATTATTCTATTGTTTTGTTATTAGTTAAATGCTTATTTTTGTAGCCTTTTTATTGTCTCACAGTAGATGTGTAAAATAGAGTATTCACCTCGGTTATAAAGCCTGTCTTTATTTTAGGCGCTTGAATTCCACGCTTCACTCAGAACTATAGGTAAATAACTCCTGAGCGAAAACACCCTCGCTGCGCTCGGGAGTTAACTCTCTAGAGCCCTTCGTACGCTTTAGATTCAATATGACGCCCGCTAAATAACACATGGCTTTAGTACCTCGGTGCATAAACTACTATTAGATATTAGTTATAACTATGTATTAAGGAAGCTAAGGAAGCAGCGAGACGTTCCCAACACAAGTATCCTTGATTACTTATAGGGAACTTTCAAGCCTCGGCCTCTGTATAAGATTGACACTTTGAATAAAGCAAAAAGAAAAGAAAAAAGAAAAGAAGATACAGTCTCGAGACGAGCTAGATCTCGTAGTTTGGGGCAAGATTGCGTTGTGTCTAATCTAATTATTATAAATACAAAGATTATGAGGACGTCATCCTTCTCCAATTAAATATCTTATTAATCCTATCCTACTAATATTAAAAAGCTGAAAGTTTGTACGTGTATATGAGTGTTAGTTACTCAATCACGCAAAAACTACTGAACCGATTGCTATGAAACTTGGAATATAAGTAGTTGGATACCAGGAATAATACATAGGCTACATTTAATCCCGATATTCCCGCGGAAACGGGACTTACGCGGGTGAAACCGCGGGATGCAGATAGTTTCTTACAATTCGTTTGCGAATCGTGTTTTCATATCATAAAAATGGCTTAGTAAGTGCCTAAATAAACATCCTCGACTTTAATAAGTACTTTTGTAGATATTCATGAAAGAAAAATCAATTCTGGGGTAGTAAGAGGCGTAAATAAACACATCGTTAACAATCTCCCATACTGTTAACATTTCTCGAACCGTTAACAGCTAGGGAAATAACATCGATGTTTGCATATTGTTAACAAAACCTTGAGGTTTGTGGACGGTCGACGACTCCTGTTGCCATCATCTGCCACTTCAACAGCTCGTGGCAATTGTAATGGGCGTAACAGACGATCAAAACCGCACCGGACTGTCAATTATGTTAGACTTACTGACTATTGTGTACTCTATGGTCATAATATAGAATATGAATAATTTATTGTTCAAACTATGTAGGTACATTGGCCTTTAATAGTATGTCGGCTAAAATGTATTTTCGCATAATATAGTATGTATGACAGTCGATTATTAAACAAGGGAATAAAGCAGTGTCTTCTGTCACGGGTGACGACTGTCTTATCTTAGGCGCTTAAATCCCACGCTTCACTCAGGACTCTACGTACGTAACACCTTCACTTCGCTCAGGAGTTAAGTTTTTAACATCCTCGATGCGCTCGGGAATTAACTCTCTGGAGTCCTTCGTTCGCTTTAGATTCAATATGACGCCCTCACGTTTTTTTTTAAATTTACTTCCAAGTACAGACTTTGTCCTCTCTTTCTTTATTATAAGTATAGATAGAAGATAAATTTAAAACGTAGGCTATCTCCAGCTAATATCTCCAGCTAATCCAGATACAAATACAAAAAATACAAATACAAATTCTTTAGAAATATTTTTTAAAGGAAAAATTCATCTTCAAAAATTCACTTGCGGCGAGATTTGAACTCGCGTCCCTGGATCAATATTCCAGTGCCTATACCGCTCGGCCACGCAAGTTTTTTGAAGATGAATTTTTCCTTTAAAAATATTTCTAGTAAATATGCCTTGAGCAATAAAACAAATTTACGAAATACAAATTCTTTATTTACCAAAGTAGTGTCCATATATCAGATCTCCAGCTACCTATCAACTTGTTTATAACAAGTTTCATCACTATACGTTCAGTAGGTAGTTATTGCGTGAAGTACACTAATACTTAACGACCGTGCAAAGCCAGGGCACGTCGCTAGTTCCATTAATAAACAAGTCAATGAATGAAATAACTAGACAAATAAATGTCATTCATAAATCGCCTCACGCGCAGGCTGTTAGCGAACGATACCTCTTTCTGACCAAAAGCCCGTGAACCTAAGACCTTCGTCATTTTGTAAAGTTGAGAATTTGCCATTGGTCCATCGTTCAACGCAGGTGCACCATAATGAAGTTAGGTTACAGTGGCTTTGGCAAATAAACGGTATTAAAGGTGCGTAAAAATATTCATCAATAAATTAAATGTATTTATAGCTGGGCGAGTGTGAAATGACGTGCCACCCGAGTACGAGTCCGCATCTTACGTTTACTTCTATAAATCGGAAACCAATTAACGTATCGAAGTAATTCTTTCACTTATATATTTTTTGACAGAGAATATGAAGAGCTACTATTCAAAATTAGATATTTTTCCTCATTGACCTTCGGTCTTACCTGTGTTGGGAGTATGCGCTAACAAACTTTCAGCATTTACAAAATATTAGGGGTTAAAGTATGAAATTGCCGATTTGTACTGAAAATCTTAATTGTTTATTTTTTAAATTTTTAACAAATTTATTTAATCAAAATAGTTACCATTATTATCTATACATTGCTGCCATCTAATGGGAAGGTTATTAATGCCTTTGCGATAGAACTCCGACGATCTAGACTGCACAAACTGTGTGAAAGCATTTTGTACTGCCTCCTGGGAAGAAAACTTCTTGTCACGTAGATAATTGTCCAAATCACGAAAAAAATGGTAGTCCGTTGGAGCAAGGTCTGGTGAATACGGAGGATGACGAATGGTTTCTAAGTGCAGTTCCTGAAGGGTCAAAATGGTTTCTCGTGCTGTGTGAGGTCTCGCGTTGTCGTGGAGCAATAATGGTGAAGATCGATTCATGAGTCGGGGCTGTTTTACTGCTAGTTTTGTCAACATGGTTCGGAGTTCGGCACAATAGACATCTGCCGTAATTGCTTGACCAGATCGAAGAAAACTATAGTGAATAACACCATGCTGAGACCACCAAACAGTTACCATTACCTTTTTATTGGTAAGTTTTGCTTTAGGACACTGTTGTGGCATTTGACCTGGGGTCAGCCATTGCATTTTTCTTTTCCGGTTATCATAAAGAATCCACTTTTCATCACATGTTACAATTCGATCCAATATTCCTTCATTTCTGTACCGGTTCAACAAGGCAACACAAGTTTCAACACGCGTTTCTTTCTGCAGATCAGTCAAATCATGAGGCACCCATTTTTCGTATTTTTTATTTTATTGATTTGACGCAAGTGAGTCAATAAAGTGGGTAAGTAACGTTAAACCATGCCGCTAATTCCTGGGTAGTTTGACTAGGATCGGCTTCCACTATCTCTCTTAATTCATCGTTATTCACCTGTGTGGGCGGTCTTCCTCGTGGCTCGTTCTTTAAGTCGAAATTTCCATCACGAAAGCGTTTAAACCAAAATCGCACGGTGCGTTTATTAGTAGACCCCTCTCCAAACGCAGCATTGATATTGCGGGCTGTTTCTGCCGCGTTAGTTCCGCGTCGGAACTCGTATTCAAAAATCACTCGAATTTTCTCAGTATCTATCTTTTTTGTCTAAATTGAATAACAAAAACAATTGAAAGTCGATATTCAAATGTTTCACATTTTTTAAAAAAAGAACATCACAGAAACCATTTGAAAAAAGTTTCATTCGAAAACCTCGAACCATGAAGATTCTATATCAATTCAAAGAACCTATTGCAATAAAACGGCAATTTCATACTTTAACCCCTATTAATAATAAAAAATAAAAAAATCTGTGACCAACACACAGCGCTATCTAGCCCCATGGTAAGCTGCTAAGCTTGTGTTACGGTGGCTACACAACGGATATATTACTTATATTTATTATTATTTTGTAAATACATTCAATATTATACATATAAGTACACCCAGACCAGATACAAATATTTGTTTATAAGCATAAATATTTGCACCCAGCGGGAATCGAACCTGCAACCTTCTGCATTGCTGCCAAGCCAGCTCGCCCGACGCGCCACAGAGGTCGTCTATAACGAAGGTCTGGCGTTCATGGGCTCTTGGTCTGTTTTACCTTGACTCGACTTATTTGTCCGGGTCTATGTAATTAAATTGAACACTATAGACACTCTAAAATGGCAGCCTACGTTCACCTATTTTTATAGGGTACCTAGTAACATGTGCGTAATGCTAAATAAATAAAAATTTAAAGTAGAGAAAGGCGGAAATAGACGAGGCGTTGAGACGCGGACTTCCTAAAGATGCAGGTTTCAAGTCCTGTCGGGTGTAAATTTTTGGAAAGCATTTCTTTAAATCTAGTATAGTACCTTCTAATTTTATCTTATTAATATTATAAACGCGAAAGCTTGCAAGTATGTAGTGACTGTAGATATCTGTGATTTTGTTACTAATCACGCAAAACTACTGAACCGATTGCGCTGAAACTTGGAATATATGTTGCCAAAGCCTATTTTTAGAAAATACGCAAAACTGCGTACTATTAATTATTTCTACTGTGGCTATATTAAGCTTTAGTAAAATAATAAATAGCAAATACCTTGGTAGATAGGTATTTAGTCTTGAACAGAAGCTAGGTCGTGTCCAATCTAGACCTTAATCTAGACCAACATTGATTTACGCGACTAAAACACTAATTAATTACAGTTGGAAACAATTAAAACCATTCACATCCTGAACTATGATTGTTTCAACATACCCCACTGACATGAACTGCGACATTATTCCAATGAGTTTAATATAAATAAAAGTGATTTATTGTTTTTATAATTTAATATAATAATGCTTGATTTACACGGTTCCAATGACAGGCCCACGTGACTCGCTCAAGTGATTGGCTCAAGTGACTCGACCCATCAAAAAAGTGTATTTTATTAGTTGTATTACAATGCATAACCCCGTAGTTAAATAATATTTTTACCGAATTATTCCAATGAGATGAACTTGACCAAGCTACAATACGAAGAAATGGCGCTCATATTTCTACGAGCTAATAAATAAACAGTATAAAGAGGTGCAGCCACCGGGACTCCCTTCTAATCAAGGACTTGTGCCACTAACTACGCCTGAAGAGGTAAGAGGAGGTAAGGCTCTTCGCCATATGGAGAATCATAAAGCTGTCGGCGCTGATGGAGTTCCCATCAAAATATGGAAGGCGATAGGTGATGTGTATAGGGACGGAGCAGGATGCGAGTGAAACGAGCTGTGGCTAGTAACGCACTGATTTATTAAACAATCGTGTAGACCTACCTACATACATAACACTCCTCCCTCTTACAATATTGCTTAATACTATTTGTAAACACTAAGAACTCCCCCAAACTACTTCAGTTAATGTATTATTATTTAACTGGGGTATGCCTATTGCCTAGTCACTCTCCGCGTCATCGAACAGTTCTGTTTCTGTGGCCTCAATCTCCTCATCCTTCCCGTTATTCTCTGTCCCGCGTATACTCGGTGGCGATGGTGACTCACTCGGTATGTACAACTCTGCCCTTCTTTCTTGGCGCAACCCCGGCATGTATACTGGAGCTGGTGGTGATGGGTATTCCGTTTGTTGTTGTGAATCAACGGTGCCAGGTGAGTGTTCCTCAGCGTCGGACGGAGTCATAGTAGCCGGCGCGAGCGCGTGCAATGCTGGCGGCGAAGGCGGTGATGGCGGGGACAATACTGGCAGCGGCGGCGACGGCGGCGGCGTGATACCCAACCCAGGTACGTACCTATTATTATTGTTCTCAGCTTTGTTTATCATTATTTGGTTTTTGTGTCTTTTTACACTCTCGCTGGTATTTATGTCCTTAATTAAATACATTACTTTTCCTATTCTCTTTTCTATGATTCCTTTACACCAAGTATAGTTGGTCTTATTTGTGAACTTTTTATAAAATACCTGGTCATTTCTCTTGAAGGTTTTCTTTTGATCTATATCAGACCGCGAACACTGTGAAATTTTCTCTAAATTAGGTATTGCAGGTGTCGAGGGTGACGATGGCTTGAGCGATATTATATCTAAGCGCGACCTTAATTTACGCCCAAATACTATCTGTGATGGTGAATAGCCTGTGGTAGTATGGATTGAATTACGGTAATCCATTAGGTATCGTAATAATTTATTAGGGGTACCCTTTGCGTTGCCACTCGAAATCAATGCCGACTTTATACCCTTCTTTACTATTTTTACAAAACTTTCTGCCTGCCCGTTGCTGGCTGGATGATAGACAGGAGATGTAACGTGTGATATACCATTTAACTTACAAAAATTTTCAAATTCTTGTGAGCAGAAAGCAGCTCCGTTGTCGCTAACTAACGTTTTAGGAATACCGAACCTTGCCATAAATTCACACAGCTTATTTTTAACAGCAGCCGACGTGGTATTTGTGTTCATGTTGTACACTTCTACCCATTTAGAGTAAGCGTCGACTACAACTAGGTATGTACAATTCCTAATCGGGCCTAAAAAGTCTATGTGTATTCTTATGAACGGCCCAGCCGGGTACTTCCAAGGCGCAAGCGGGGCGCGCGGCGGCGCGGGACGTAGCTGCGTACAAACACTACACGAAGCTATCATGTGTTCTAATGACCTATCTATACCAGGGAACCAAAATCTAGACCTAGCTTCTGCTTTTGTTTTTACGATTCCTAGGTGCGAAGTATGCAACTCCTTCAATATTGGTTGTTGTAAACTCGCAGGTAGAACTATCTTGTGCCCTCTCATAACACAGCCGTCTTCTACTGAGAGCTCTGATTTACACAAGTAATATGGTTTTAATACTACGTCATTACATTTCGGTGGCCAACCATTGTTAATAAATTTAATTACTTGCCTAAGCATTACGTCCTTATTTGTTTCGTTGCGTAGTTTATTCACTGTTACCGGCATATTGTCACCATCCATAACGAAACATACGTAAGTAGCTCGATCGCAACCTATCTCTGTCTCGTGGCAGTGTTGTTCGGTGCACGCGCACCGCTGACGCGGCCGAGGGCGCGCGGGGTGGGGCGCGCCTTCGCCCTCCAACCCAGCGGCCGGCGGCGCCGGCGCAGGCACGCTAGCACGAGACAGATAGTCTGCGCAATTATCGCCGCTACGTATGTATTCAATTGTATAGTTGTAACTACTAAGGAATATTGCATACCGCTGTAACCTATTTGCGGACATCTCTGGTATTCCTTTATAGGGCCCAAATATGGACAGCAAGGGTTTGTGGTCCGTGCGTAACACAAATGGTACTGATCGACCGTAAAGGTACTGATGGAACCTACGTACCCCATAAATAATGGCCGTTGCCTCTTTTTGGATTTGAGCGTAACGTTTCTCAGCAGAGTTTAGTGTACGAGATGCAAATGATATGGGTTTTTCGACACCGTCGGATTCGATTTGGGACAAAATTGCGCCCAACCCACTTGGTGACGCGTCAACGGTCAAGATTAACTTTGCTTTTGGGTTAAAATGAGTTAAAACCTGTTCTGACGTCATGATTTGTTTAATTTTGTTAAATGCTGATTGATGTTCGGTTAACCAGTTCCACTTACAACCTTTTTTCAACAATTCATATAACGGGCTTAGAATAGACGACGCATTCGGTACAAAATTCCTATAATAATTGATAAGGCCTAAAAATGATTGTAACTGATAAACATTCTTAGGGACTGAAGCTTCGATCATAGCTTTTACTTTCTCCGGTGCTTTTTTTAATCCATCCCTTGACAAAATATAACCTAAATAGCTTATCTCACTATTAAAGAAGCTACACTTCTCTTTGTGTAATGTTAGCCCGGCATTTTCTAGTTTGCTTAGTACACAGTTCAATATTTCCAGATGTTCATGGTGGTTTCCCCCCCCAAAAATCAAAACATCGTCAAGCAGACAAACTACTCCCTCCATGCCTATAAGAACACTTTCAATCGCACGTTGGAATATTGAAGGCGCGCTTGACAAACCAAACACTAACCTGGTAAAATTATAAAGCCCCTTGTGCGTATTGATGCACGTTAGGTTTTGAGAACCCTCACTTAATACTAATTGATTATATGCACTAGATAAATCAAGCTTTGAAAATAAAATTCCTCCGTGGATTTTTGAAAACAATTCATTAATAGTTGGTAGGGGGTATTGTTCCATTAGCAATTGTTTGTTTATTGAAACTGAGTAGTCGGCGCATAACCTTACCGACCCATCACGTTTCAACACGGGTACTATTGGTGATGCATAAGTCGAGTATTGAACTGGCTTTAATATGCCTAAGTTAACTAACCTATCAATTTCTTTACCTACCTTATCCTTCAATGCAAAGGCCACCGATCGAGCTTTAAAAAAAACTGGTTTTGCATTATCTTGTACTTGTAAATTAATTGTGTATTTATTAAACTTTCCCAAGCTGTCGGAAAACAATTTATAATATTTATTTTGTAATTGTTTAATCATGGAATCTGTAGGTTGGCAATAATGAACCGGTAATAATTGTAATTTAAATTTAGCAATAAAATCTCTGCCTAAAAGTGGCGGCCCACCTTCCCGCACTACGTAGAAATCTATTGGATGAGTGATTCCAGCGTAGCTCACCGGCAATCGTAATGTACCTACACAAACAATAGGCCTACCATTATAGGCCATTAACCTCTTACGGGTAACTGATAAACACACATCTTTGAAATGATTATTATAAAATTTCTCGGATATCACAGTTACAGCCGAACCACTGTCAATTTCGAATTGCAATGCAAGGTTATTAATAAATATTGTTTCTACCATAGGCTCTCCACACTTTGTACGGATATGATACAGCTTACCGTCGTCACCTTCGCTGCCATCCTCACCCTGGTCACCGCAATCCGTTACATAATTTACTTTGGGACACATTTTACGTAAATGACCGCGAATGTTACACTTCTTGCAGGTATATTTAACGAATTTACACTCCGTGGCTTTATGATTTGTATACCCGCAAACACTACATTGTACCTTCTTTTCCCCTTGCCTGTTCTTTGTTATTTTGTATACTTGATTATCCTGTGTGGTGATCGGCTCCATGGTACTTGACGCGCTGGCTACCGCGGCATCGCGGGCTCGGCTTATACTCTGCGCTATTTCAACGACGTTCGCGAATGTTAGATTTGTGAGATCGTGAGCGTATAGTTTCTCCTTTTCGTATCCAGATCGCATGCCCATGATGAACCTGTCCCGCAGCGCCTCCTCCACGTTCAGGAAACTACACCGTGACGTTAGACCTCGTAGCCGCGCCGCCCACTGTGAATGGGTCTCGATCGTGTGTTGTGTTGCAGCGTAGAAATTATGCCGTTCCCCAAATCCGACCGACTTCGGCGTAAAGTGATCGTCGAGTTGTTTGATTATATCTTGATAAGGCACCTCTGCGATGTCCTTAGGTAAAGCTAGATCCAATGCCAACTTGTAGGTAGGCTCCGTGAGTGCGCTGAGAAGAATGGCCTTCCTCTTCATGCCCGTTGCGTCCGTGCTTTGGTTTATATCATTTGCAATAAAATATTGCATAATGCGTCCCTTGTACGTCTCCCATGTTTGAGTATTATGGTCAAACGTAGATAAAACCCCAAAAGTAGACTGAGACATTTTTATTTTTTTCCCGATGTGGGTACTTCGTCGCCAATTGATGTGTATAGGGACGGAGCAGGATGCGAGTGAAACGAGCTGTGGCTAGTAACGCACTGATTTATTAAACAATCGTGTAGACCTACCTACATACATAACAATAGGTTTTCTTGGTGTAGGCATCTTTACCAACCTTTAAAACCGCTTTATCAAGAACGGTAGAAGCCCTACCCAATGGAAACTCAGTGTAATTACTCCAGTTCTCAAGGGCAAGAGATCGAAGGGTGGCAGGATTGTGGAAGTTAGCGTTGTATAAAAGTCATATCCCACAGCGTGAAGCTCTATGAGTGTATACTTGACTCCCGGATACGGCAGAAGTGTACATTCATTAATAGAAAATAATTATACCCAATGTAATCAAAGATTATTTATTACAATTATTTTAGGTATTTATTTCACTATTTTACAAGCGTCTTTTTGTTTCCACCGGTCATGATACCATGAACCCTGTTTTTGCCCTAATGATCGTAATGGAAAAATACAAAACGAAGAATACTCCTTCGCATTTCCTGTGCCTGGAATTGCAGAAGGCCTTCGACTGTATCCCTCTCGTGATGATCCGGTGGGCGCTGCAGTCCAAAGTGGTCCAAACATGTTTTACCTGAAACCAACTGAGTTTTGGTTTCAGCGCCATCTACCAGTAAAGTTTTACAACTATTGACTGGTTCGGGTGATCATGTCCATGTGATTGCCGTGTAACTTAGTGGTTAAAGCAGTCGCTCGGATAGCGAGGGGCACAGGTTCGAATCCTGTCATGGGAAATTTATGAAATGTTATGTCCTTGCCAAAAATATTTTTAGGACATAGTTATTTTAAAATATTTTATATTATATTTTTACACACCTACTGCTCTACAAAGTTATTTTATTTGACCAAAAAGGTCAACTTAAAGCAAGTCTTTATTCCCTAGGTGCATAAAGTGCTCATTATACACCTAGGGCATAAGTAATTTAAATTTGGAACTAAGGTTCTAGTAGCATACGGCCATTTCGAACTGTCCACCTAAACATAACAAATAAAAAAAATAAAAACTGGCCTATTTTTCTACTATTTTTATTTCGACGGAAGGGTAAGGCAAAAAGTTTTAATTAATATAAAGCCCCAACTTTTTTTTTTATCGGCTAAGGCTGATGTTTGGTTTCGTCATTTTGATGTAACATTGTTAAATTTAATTAGTATAGAGCTGTAAATAATATTGCATACACGTAGCATTAATCTATTGTTTTGTTGTTAATGCTTATTTTTGTATAGTCTTATTGCCTCGCAGTAGAGTACTCACCTCGGTACTAAAACCTGTCTTTATCTTGGGCGCTTGAATCCCACGCTTCACTCAGGACATAATTCCTTCGCTCTGCTCAGGAGTTCAGTTTTTAACACCCTCGCTGCGCTCGGGAGTTAACTCTCTAGAGTCCTTCGTACGCTTTGGATTCAATATGACGCCCGCTATATAAGACAGGGCTTTAGTACCTCGGTGCATAAACTACTATTATATTATTGTTTGGTTTATTGTTTGGTTCGTGGCCGCTAAACTTGAGAAAGACGCCAGTTTTAATCATACCCGATGCCATTTGCGTTTTTCCTAAATTACATTTTCAATGCTTTTGACAGTCGAGAGTAGTGTCAAATGCGTAGATTTGTATATAAGTATAGCAATGCCCCAGTCACCGAGAAATAAGTACATTGACCTACATTTCAGCAACAAATTAAAGGGAACAAATTACGTCGTTACACAAATTTGGACGTCGGTTGTAGGAGACTGAAATGAGTCACCGAGGAGCGGGATATTATGTCAGGGGGAGGGGGGATTGACGTCAGTGTGCGCGTTTAGGTTCCGTAGGTATGTGAGTGATCGTTCTAGATAACTACGTATTTACTAAGTTACATAATAGGTTGTTTTTTTTTTCTTCAAAATTCTGCACCCTACGGAGCGTATACCTAAAAAAACTATTTTGCCAAATGTATGAAACACTTTAATGGTTACCTACAAATATTATTTTTAAGGACGCTACTGATGTGAAATCCCTTCCGATTGAATAGTTTTCTTCATAACCGGTATCAAATAGATCTTTAAACAATGATGTTATTGTACATGATACAAGAAGTGTCCCCTTCATTTCAAAAACAATAAAACATAATATTTCTTTTTTGTTTTTATTGCTCAAGGCATTTTAAACATAGAAATATTTTTATAAAACTAAATAAATAACTGAAATAAAACATAACTTTAAATATCACTATTATACAGGCAAAGTTACCTCTGTTTTACAAAATAAATCAATTTTTCTTCTAAATCCTTAACCGCTATATTTTCTTATAGGCATTATAATATTAGAAAATACAATACCTAGAACCTCTTCATCGCATTTTTTTAAAATATTATTTTAATTTTCGTTAATGATTGATTTTATGAGAAATTGTAGATATTTTTATGCAATTCCATCTCGCTCATTTATATGCAATCGGACAAGGACCGATAATTATCATCTATCGCCGTCTTAAGGAACGTCTCTCTGTTCGAGGCTTAGCTCAGAAAGTACTAACATGATGTAATTTTGCATGAATAAGAATCCATATTTTTCTTTTTGACCCAATCGTGTGGGGTCTCGTTAGATATTAGCTCTTTTAAAATCATTGTTGGTTTTCAAAAATCATCTTTCTTAATTTCTTCTATGGTTTTCGAGATTTTGCATAATAATACACTTTATTTACCGGGTTTAATCGCGTTTTATTCATGATTTTTAAAACGACCGAGCTTTCGCAAAGTTGGCGAATTACATCTATGTAACCCGGTAAAAAAGTGTTTTATTATCATCTTTCTTTTTAGGGTTTCGTTTTCGAAATATTGAGCTTTAAAGTGCTAGTGTTCAACAAATTCCGTTGAAAATTGCATACTAGGTAAGTGTTAGTTGTAAAGACTTTTCTAGATTGCAATCAGAGAAGAACTTCTAGATATTATGAAATCGGGCGAATCACTTGGCGACACAATTCTAAGCTAACGTCTCAGTTACATCCCAACTCACGTCATGATCACCCGCAGTTCATGCGGATCACAGTTTTCAAAAATTCACTTTCACAACATCGAAGGCAACCACTTTGTTTTTTTTTTAAATATGTTGTCGCACGATGCGACCTATATGTATTTGGATAGAGATCTTATAAAACAGAATCCTAAACTGTGTCGTTTCGGAGATATGGGCCCATGAAGTTTAAAAAGGAAACTGTTTGAAACTTCTATTTAAAAGGTTATGTCGCAGTTGGATTCGTTTACTAATCGAAATAAGACGTCAAACGAAACAATCTTTCTAAGCCGTTACGGAATTAATTAAGTTATTCATCGTGCGACAACAAATTGAAATAACAACAACAACAACAAGATGGTGGCTGTTGACTATGCCAGAGCCTTAAGGGTCTATACAACCCCTTATAACGTGACAGGGATAAAGCCAGCGAAGTGTAATGTTCAGATGTGTAAGTGTAGGACGTAAGATGCGACCTTGCAAAATTTTTGTGCGTAAAATCAAACAATTGCTACTTTCAAGATAACCAAATGTTCACTAGATGCCTGTATTGAGCTAATATTGTTTAGTTTGGGACTAAATTGCGAAGTGTAATATTTATTTATCCAGCCATTTCCGCCTTCTGCTTACCTTGACTTCACTTCCCTGGAATCCTGCCCTCAAAGATCAGATCAAAAAAAGCTTTTTTTAAAGGAGAGCTACGTGAGTGTAACTTTATTAAGTTGCGTTTTAGTATTCTGCTAAAAGACCTTCAAATTCTGCAGACAGGAACGAAAAACTGTTTCTGTTATGACGGCGATAGATAATAATTATCGGTCCTTGTCCGATTGCATAGAAATGAGCGAGATGGAATTGCATGAAAAAATCTATAATTTCTTGTAAAATCAATCATTAACGATGATTAAAATAATATTTTTTTTTAAATGTGATGAGGAGGGTCTAGGTATTGTATTTTCTAATATTATGATGCCTATAAGAAAATATAGCGGTTAAGGATTTAGAAGAAAAATTGTTTTATTTTGTAAAACAGGGGTAATTTTGTATAATAGTGGTATTTTAAGTTATTTTTTATTGTTTTTGAAATGAAGGGGGCACTTCTTATATTATGTACAATAACATATATTGTTTATAGATGTATTGGATGCCGGTTATGAAGATAAATATTCAATCGGCAGGGATTTCAGCTCGATTCACATCAGTCGCGCCCTTAAGGCAACTGTCATCATTTCCTTAGTGGCCCGATTAAGGCATGACGAAGCCAAACGCTTAGGAAGTGCGGATGTCAGGGATTTAGACCGTGTTTGTGTACTAAGTTATAATAATAGGAGCTATTAAGGCTTAATATATACGAGATAAACTCAAAATCTCTGTCGGATATAACGAAAATTGTCAATGGTTTTATGCCGGAATGTTGTTGAATATTTATTTGTGTATGGTTTGTAGGTGACATTGTTCCCTACATTTTTGTGTAATTTTAAAGACAAAAACGTCTTATTTTTCAAAACTTATCGACATTTTATATAATACTAGCTGCGCTCCGCGGTTTCTCCCGCGTAAGTCCCGATCCCGCAGGAATATTGGGATAAAAAGTAGCCCATATGTTATTCCAGGTGTCCAGCTATCTACATACCGAGTTTCGTACTATTATAATAATTTGTAGTTCATGTATGTTTATGTCACTGTCATAAAGATTATTAGTATGATTTAATATTACATTTATATTATTAATTTGTAGATATGTGTTTAATATTATTATTTTTATTATTTTGTATCATATTTTTATTTATAACATTTATTATCTGTCCTTTTTATCTATTATAGCTTATATTTTATAGTTTATATCTTTTATAGTATACACCTTACCCATCCCCTTCCTTAAATCTTGTCCATTCATTGGTTGCCTGGAAGAGATCGCCCTTAGGCGATAAGGCCGCCCATTGTACCACACTAGTTTTTAAGTTTCTTTTTTTTTTTGTGTTTGTAATATTTATTAATTTATGTTTCTGGTGCAATAAAGTATGTATTCATTCATTCATTCATTCATTCGTGGTAATCGGTTTTTACGTGATTGAGTACCATACACGCATACTGTGTTGACCGGTGTTGTGGTTTCTTTTGGAACCACAAAGTATGATTCAAAGATTTATTTGCAATAAGCATGGTGTAACAATAGATATATTAGGCATCGTATTACATACTTAACCAATATTCGTCATGCAAAGTTTATAATCACACATAATATTGAATAACATAAAATAAAAAAAATATAATTAAAAAAATTATAATTAATAAAATACGCCGAGGTAGATCCTCGTTGGCAGCAGGCACGCGGCTCCTTGGACGTTTCTAATTAGACTATGTTTATGTTTTTGTTGTTATCCCTTGTTTTTTTATGTGAATTGTTGTTTTTTTATTTATTTTATTTAAAGGCGAAGCATCGCCTCCATCAGGACTGGCCATGGTTTGCCACGTGGGTGTGAGCGTTGGAAATGGTAAAAGTCCAAATTTTACAACGGAACACTTTATTATTAAGGAAAACAATTAAATGATACTCTTATCTCGAAATCAGTTCACAGCAGTTAAGACAATCGCACATTTCATTTATGGAACAGTCACAATCAATTACAAAAGTCACAGGATTATGCAGAATAAAGGCGATTCGTCGTAGGAATGGTGCGCCCACGATGGCGGTTACGAGTTGAATGTCCAAGATGGCTACCGCCAACATGGCCACCGACCATAGACACGACGCTCCGCCAGAGTGACAGCTATGAAGCCGCTGTCAAACTCTTTTTGGTGTTGCCATTTGATGACGTGCGCCGTCATATTAATTTTGAGTCTTTGGTGTTCTTCTGTGTGTTTGCTGCCAATAAATGTTTTCTATTCTATTCTATTCTATACTCACAAACTTTCAGATTTATAATATTAGTAGGATAGGATTCCAATGAACGCGGGGGATCTAATAGTCTTAATCTAAAACTATGTATGTTTTAACTTTTTTTAGCGAAGGTAAGTAATATTGCAAGGGAACACTAGCAATTAAAAAGCTTGTAAAGAACCAATTTCGAAAGTAAATCTGTAGGTCTAGGCTTCATTTTCTTGAAGTAAATTTGTGTGTCTGTATTGTGTAAGTATTCATAGTTCCTCAAAATGATAGCTCTCTTAAATAGATACATTGTATGACAGGGACTTACATGAGTCAAAGGCCCAAACTCCTAATTGGCGAATAATGGCAGCTACTTTGGCCAACGAATTGGTATAGCAATTCAAAGAGGCAATGCAGCCAGCCTTTTGGGTACCTTACGTAGGGACGCATTTTTGGATTTTTAATTTTAATTAATTTTATTTATTATATAAGTATGTTGGTGTACCTACCTAATAAACCCAGTCAAAATGTGTTGAAAAAAAAAAGTGAATCCTATTGGCGAATCGCGCCATCTTAATATACCTACTAGACTAAAAACGCTCGCTCGAGTAATACCCACTTAAGGGCGTACCATAACGTCAAATCGAATGAAATTGTGACAGAGATAATAGCGTCAGCAATCGTCAGATGTATACAAGAAGGACGCAACATACGTTTAACACTAATAAAAAAACAAATTATGCTAATCAATAAATATGGTGATTACTACATAACAGTATTTTTGATTGTCCCTTTTTCTCACTCAAATGTAGAATCTGTCAAATATAGAATCTGTCATATATAGAATCGGTCAAATGTAGAATCTGTCAAATATAGAATCAGACAAATGTAGAATCTGTCAAAAGTAGACTATGATGTCAAAAGTAGAATCTGTCAAATGTCGACTAAACGGCGACGACTTACGCAAGACGGCTGTCACAAACTGGATGCGAGAAGCCGAAAATAGATCTAGGTGGCGTGCAATTGGAGAGGCCTATGTCCAGCAGTAGACTACAACAGGCTGATGATGATGATGATGCGGTACTATGAATGCCAAATTATTCTCAAGTTTATTGGAGCGAAATTGGGTATAGAGCGCTCTTAAGGCGGCGATAGATGATAATTATCGGTCCTTGTCCGATTGCATATAAATGAGCGAGATGGAATTGCGTGAAAAAATCTACAATTTCTCTTAAAATCAATCATTAACGAAGATTAAAATAATATTTTTATAAAATGCGATGAAGAGGTTCTAGGTATTGTATTTTATAATATTATGATGGCTATAAAAAAATATAGCGGTTAAGGATTTAGAAGAAAAATTGATTTATTTTGTAAAACAGGGGTAACTTTGCCTGTATAATAGTGGTATTTTAAGTCATTTTTTACTGTTTTTGAAATAAAGGGGACACTTCTTGTATCATGTACAATAACATAATCCATTGTTTAAAGATCTATTTGATACCGGTTATGAAGAAAACTATTCAATCGGAAGGGATTTCACATGAGTCGCGTCCTTAACGCGGCAAAAAACCGCACGAAAAGAATCCTCAGTGCGGCGCGTAGGCCTTCCACCTTATTCACCTACAGTGCTGAGATTGAGTAGTCCAATTTATTTGTATTTTATCAAAACGGTAGCTTGTAACGCTTCAATAGACAGACAAAGCGACGACGGACGTACATTTTACTCAGTTTAGAACCAGTTTCATGTGCATTGAACCAGAAATCCTGGTAAAATAATTATTAATGTTAGACTAAATGCTTTTGATTACTGTACTGTACACTGGCTTTTAGTGTTTTAGTCTATTAAAAACTTCAAAAACATAAAAATAAATTATGAAGTAGGTATTAACAATCAGGAGTCTTGGCGGGAACTCGTTGAGGAGATGTGGTGCTAAATTTTCATTTTTGTGAAACCTAGTTCATATGCGTGCAAATTGTTTAATTTCGGGGGCATATTAATCAATTTAGTTTCGTGAAGGTGTACAAGTGGAATGAAAGTGAAAATCGGTGCAAAACATTAACTTAGTGTTGTCTCCAAGGCTCCGTGAAGATTGTTTGTAAATGGCCGCTGTGTTTACAAATGATTCCCTAGACTTGACTTTAACTATGACGACTTGACTGTTTCGATGCAAATAAATGCATAATATATTAGAATACATGACACTGGCTAATTTCCTAATGGCCATAATCGGTTCACAAGCGATAAGAAATAACAATAATTAACAATCTAAAACTAACAAGCCACTACCAACTACTAAACAGCCAAGTATGCAGCCTGACTGCGGGTATTCATAGTCCTCATTTAAATAAAAATGATTAATTTGAAGTAATTTAAGTGCCGAATGTCCTATCCTATCCTACTATCCAACTTCTTACTAATATTATAAACGCGAAAGCTTTTAAGTAAGTATGTATGTATGTGAGGTTGTTACTCTTTCACGCAAAAAATACTAAACCGATTGCGATGAAACTTGGAATATAGGTAGCTGGGGACCTGGATAAACACATAGGCTTTTATTCCGATAATCCCGCGGGAACGGGACTTACGCAGGTGAAACCGCGGGGCGCAGCTAGTATATTATAAAGCTGAAAGTTTGTGAATATGTGTATATATGTGTGTATGTGTGTTTGTTACTCAATCACGTAAAATCCGCTTAACCGATTGCGATGTAACTTGAAATATAGGTAGCTGGAGACCAGGAATAACACATATGCTACTTTTTATCCCTATATTCCAGCGAGAACTGGATTTACGCGGGTGAAACTGCGGGGTGCAACTAGTAATGGAATATAATTTAATAAATAATTTAATATAATACAGAAAATAATGTAGGTACCTACCTATCTAATTTTATGAAAGAAGTGATTATTTTTATTAAAATTAAAAGTTACTACCTACCTAACTTTTAATAACCACAGTACCTACTAAACTGAACATAAGAAAACAATCCATCATACTAATATTATAAACGTTTGTAAAGTTTGCATACATATATGTATGTATGTGACTTTGTTACACAATCACGAAAAAACTACTAAACCGATTGCGATAAAACTTGGAATATCGGTAGTTGGAAATCTGGAATAACATATAGGTTACTTTTTATCTAGATATTCTCGCAGGACCGGGATTCACGCGATCAACACAGCGCTATCTAGCCCAAACTAAGCCCTAAGCTTATTTATTACATTTATTAAATAAAATAATGCATATAACTATATCCACATTACATAGAAAGACTGGGGCCTGGGGCACAGCAGTATGGACATTTCCATACTGCCCCCTCTATGTACTGTGCTATAGCTGAGCTGCGTCCCGTAGTTTCCCCGCATAAAACCTAATCCTGTAGTAATATGGGAAAAGCAAGTAACTGTATGGTAAGCGTTCCAGAATTCTAACTATCTAGATTCCAAATTTTATTACAATCCGTTCAGTAGTTTTCGCAATTTTACATAATACATCTACTTTGGTATATTCCTAGAAACAATTTATATTCATTAAAACAAGGTTTCGCGAAATATTCAGGACCACGTTCCACTGTCGCGTCAAATCAAAAGTCCACACCAGTTTCAGAGAGCTTCAGTCAGAAACCGAAGTTCGACTTGACATGCCTGTTTTATTGAAGCGAGATAGAAATATCATCTCCAAGATCGTATTCGGTCCGGAGCTCTCTGAATACCCTTACTTACTTTACTTTCCTTGGCGCTACAACCCTTTGTGGGTCTTGGCTTCCTCCACGATAGACTGCTAAGCGCGACGATCCTTGGCTGATCTTCCCTAGTTAGTAAATCTTAGAGCCTTGAGATCTTCTTCGATGCAGTCGCACCATTTCTTCCTCGGCCTTCTCCTTGGTATTTTTTGCTGCGGCTTCCAGTCCGTCAACACTTTAGGGGGCCTATTCTTGCCCATTCTCTACGTGTCCAGCCCATCTAAGACGCTGCGACTTGATGAATCTGACGATTGTTTCTCGATTCATAAGTGCATCCAACTCGTGATTCATCCGTATCCGATAATCACTGTTTGCATCTCTGACAGGTCCAAACACTTTGCGCAGCACCTTCCTCTCAAATACGGCCAGTTTTCGGGTTTCCAACGCTGTTAGTGACCACTGACCATGTCTCTAAATACCTATGAGCCTCAATTCGAAAATACGAAAAACATAACAGTATCTTGGACAGTCGTGTAAAAAGTTAAGTTTTACAAAGCCAAAGCAATTTTATTGTTAATTTCCACAAGAAACGACTCCACTAAAAACGGCCAAGTATTTATGTAACATCACGCGACATTTAGCTCCGGTATACATCACCCACGGAGTCCAAGTTCCGGCGCCCGCCCACCGCCTCCTTCCGCCCATCTTCACTTGTCACACTACACTATAAATACATTGTCGCAGCACTATTTAGTTAGTTTAACATCGGAGCCCATTGACGTAGGTACAAAAACCAGTCAAGTCTAGGTCGGATTCGCGCACGAATGGTTCCGTTCTATTACCACAATTTGGAAGTGAACTTTAAAATAAACACTGGACCGAGCGAAATCCCTGAATACAAGTTATTTTGATTTATCACTAGGTGGCGCCAGTGGTAAAAATACATCGCGATATTGTGAATGAAGGAATGAATGATTGATTTAATGATCGAACGAAGGAACGAATTAATGAATGTATGATTAGAAATCCTACTAATATTATAAAGCTGAAAGTTTTTGAGTATGTGTGTATAAGTGATTTATTCCCTCAACCTCGCTTCTCATAATGTCGCTTACGACTCCGACGTCTTACCTGCATTCCCATTACCTCGCTCTTCACCTTACTGTAAGTCCTACAATGTCGCGCCTACTTTGGTACAGTTATGGTTAGTTACTTTCAAATATTATTTTCGGGCTTAAAATCCTATCCTACTATATTATTTATTATTATATATAATATATATATTATAAACGCGAATCCTATTAATATTAGATAAAGAAAAATAATGTAATAAATTAAATATTATAAAGCTGAAAGTTTGTGAGTCTGTGTATATGTGTGTTTGTTACTCAATCACGCAAAAACGGCTAAACCGATTGAAATATAGGTAGCTGAATACCGGGAATAACACATATGTTACTTGTTATCCCGATAATCTTGCGGGAACGGGACTTACGCGGACTTATTCTGGAGGGCTATTTTTTATTATTTACAGGTACTTAGTACATTTTCAAACAATTATGTGCATTATTTGTAGGTCGTTTTTAATTTTAAATGATATATTGATGTGTTGTCAACTACACCAAAACTTAGCGCAATTATTAATAAAATTTCATGTAGGTAAGTAGGTATGGATATTAAATAGGTAGCGCATTACTTCCTGGACGAGATAAACAAACGTGAACTCCCACAAATGCAAGCAACTTGCAACATTATAGCAATCATCGGTCATCGCTATGCATTTTGCTCGTGGGATACCTACTTCTCTGCGACAAACGTTCAATCGAATTCTGTTTCTTCGAGAACTTTTCATCGATACCTCTGTACTGCGACGTTTTATTAAATCGACGTAATGTTACTGCGATGTTACGTTACATCGAAAAACTATACTGCGAACGATTTTACTGCGAAAATACCATACTGCGAAGGGCTAGGGGGGAAGTCGTCCACCTTGAAACTGGGACCAGGGACCAATTATACCCTTTCGAAGGTGATAATAGTCAGCTGGGTCTAAGCCCACTAAGTTATAGAGTTATTCGATTTCTTCATTTTGGATGACAGCTGTCAAACTTAAAACGTCAATATCTCGGAAACTATTGACGATAGACCACTACTATCTTAGCATAAGTGATAGAGCCCTACGATATCTTCATTTTGGATTATAGAGAGCGGTATCACTTATGCCAAGAAAGTAGTGGTCTAGTGTCAATAGATTCAGAGTTGGGTAATTTAGGTTTGACAGTCTGTCTGTTTGAAATATTTTTGCCTATATCAATTATCTTTTGTTTTCCATTAATTTATTCTATTAACTTTTTTTTACTACAAATCTTAGTTAGTAGTTCGTTAATAATGAGTACTTTTAACATGTCCTTCTTTTTTATCAAAATATATTTAGATAAATAATAACACATTTTACAACTTATTCCTTCATATTTATTAATCAACAATTACACAATTAGGTGTAGGTAGTTAAATTTAAGCTTAGATCTAGATTGCAATCCAAAAATGTTGCCTGCCTAAAAGCATATTGTAATAAAAACAATTAAAAGATCCTGAGGGGTTGTTTATGTTATATATAAAAATTTATTCCTATTTCGCGTGGTCACGGCATCACGCTTAAGGACGCGACTGATGTGAATCGAGCTGAAATCCCTTTCGATTGAATATTTTTCTAGTAAAAATATGTTATGTTATTCAAGAACTGCCCTCTTCATTTTAAAATAAAAAAAAATAACTTTAAATACCACTATTATAATATAGTATACCTAATATATATATATATATATATATATATATCAACAGGGTCTAAGCCCACTAAGTTATAGAGCTATTCGATTTTGTTACTAATAGTAAATTATTATTATATAGACTATATAGTAAAACCGTGATATAAAAACGTGTTTAACGAATTTGTACTATTATATCCGCTTACGCCCACATAGAACACACATGTTATGTCTATAACATAGACAGAACTGTCTGAAAACTGGCTTTCTAAAGAGACTCCGTCATGTATATAATTTTAATGTGTGTACCTATATAACTTATTGCAGTTTCTTTTAAAAGACCAGAAATAAAAACTAAAACTTCTGCTCTAAACTGTACCAATTCTAACAATAAATGCGAGGCGGCGTGTCGGGAACCACTGTAAAGCGAGGAGCGACGTACTGGAAATGCAAAGCGACATTATGAGAAGCGAGGTTGAGGGAATAAATCGTATAAGTATATGTGTGTTTGTTACTCAATCACGCAAAAACTATTGAACCGATTGCAATGAAACTTGAAAGATAGGTAGCTGGGGACCTGGATAAACAAATAGGCTACTTTTTATCCTGATATTCTCGCGGGAACGGGACATACGCCGCGTGAAAACGCGGGGCGCACCTAGACTTTTATATTTGTAAATCGAAGTTGGGTACGGCCAAACCGATGGACGGTTGACTTGCGTAGAAGTTGGATGCTAGCTAGTCGCCTGGTTGGTTGCTTGGATACACGGTGGCCACACTGATAGATGGTTTGCTTGGTGCTAATTTGCTAAAGGCCCCTCCAGACTCAAAGCGAGAGTATACCCGACAAGCGTGAATGTGACGACTTTCTCGCCTTATCGTTCTCGAGTTCGCCTGTTCTCCGTTCGGTGTCGGTATTTCTGTCCAAGACAAAGGAATTCTCGGGCCAACGAAAGAAGACTCCTACGAGTACAATCACATTTTGTCCCAGTGCTTATGACAAAAAAATATATAAACAGAAATTAATAACCCTGTTCTGTTGCAATCTGCCTTTCATATATTTTTTTACGTTATTTTAGCATTATGTGTAGCCCAATGAGTCAAATCTAAAAAAAAATAGTTTTTTTATATTTAAAAAATAGAGTCGCCACTCAAAAATATAAAGCGTAAAGTTGTCGTCTAGGGTAGCAAATGAAAGGTGTTGATGATTAAATTTTTTAAGAAAATCTTACTTATATTATAAACGCGGCAGTTTGTATATGTATGTATGTGATTTTGTTGCTCTTATACGCAAAAACTACTGACCCGACTGTGATAAAACTTGGAACAATAACTACTGAACCGATTTCATCGCAATCGGTTCTATAGTTTTTGGGTAAAAGAGCAACAAAGTCACATACACACATACAAACTTTCGCGTTTATAATATTAGTAAGATATAGTGTGATTTTTAGGTAAATACCTTGTGAATGTTATTAGAAATGACGTCATTCATTGCCAGACACCATTAAGATAAAAGATTGATAAACTTAAAACTCATACTAGTTTACTATGGGCGTAGCTAGCTCGAGTTGCGACGCCTCGTAAGCGCTATAACATCATTTCATCATCATTTTCATCCCATCCATTCGAAAAGAGTTAATCAAATCCCTGTAAACTGGGCAGTAGTGGGCAGGAAGTAGCACTTTTCTGGCGCTCATTTTGCACCCTGTTCTTCTTCTTCTTTAAAATGGCTTTTCCATTCGAACATTTGCCAATGTCAAGTATTATCAATATTTGCAAGTTATTTGCATTGAACGAAACAGTCAAGTCGTCATAGTTAAAGTTAAGGGGATCATTGTAAAAAGGGGGCCACTTTTTGTAATTTTTGTTCACGGAGCTTTGGAGACAACACTAAGCTAAAGTACATGTATTGCACCGATTTTCACTTTTATTTACACTTGTACACCTTCACGAAACTAAATTGATTAATATGCCCCCGAAATTAAACTATTTATATTCATTTGAACTAAGTTTCACAAAAATGAAAATTTAGCAACACATCAGCTCCTCAACGCATTCCCGCTATAACTCTTTTTTCCTTTCTATGGCTGGGATTTTACTTTTCGGCAAGCGATTGGGCAATTCGAATTTTGAATTTGAATTCTTTTAAAAAGTTTCAATCACCAAAAAGTTCTATAATTAAAATTTTGGTAGAAAATGGTAGGTTTGGTAGTAAATACTTTGTAGTTTTTAGTGGGAAATGGTTGAAAATGGTAGTTAGCGATGGATGCGAACATTGGTATAAAAAGTAAAATTAAGTAAGGTTTCCGACTCATTTCTAACAAAAATATTATTTTTTTCTAAAATGTGCTAAGGCTTCTTTTATTTAAAATCTACACCAAAATGTAGGGAACAGTGTAATTTACAAACGCTACAAACGAAAATATTCTAAAACATTGCGTCAGAAAATAATCAACAATTTTCCTGTTTTCAGTTTAACTTAATAAAAAAAAACGTGATAACACCAAAAAACGAGTTATATTTCAATACAAAGTCGCAAAATCAAGAAAAAACTACCAAAATTGACAAACAGACACAGTTACGTTCGCATTCTTAATATTTGTAGGAATTTTAGTCGTGAGGGGGCACTACGGTCGGTCGGCCATATTGTTTTAAACCCAGGATACCCTTAACTTAAAAGGAAAAATAATTTTGTCTAAGGTCTTCGCGATTTTGCATAATGAAGCAGAATATTTACCGTTTTTTACTCACGTTTTATTTAATAACAGCATTGTTACAAAAGTACCGAGCTTTTGCTAACTTTACAATCTGAAGAAAAAAAAGCTAACTGTATAAGTTAGGAGTTTCTGAACAAGTAAAAAGCTAACTGTAAAGTTAGCGAAAGCTTGTTACTTTTGTAAAAATGCCGTTATTAGATAAAACGCGAGTAAAACCCGGGAATTATTGTGGTTTTTTCAAGGGGAAGTTTAGTCCGGCCTTAAAACTGTAAAATTCAAACGAAACATAACCGTTCACCTTCCGAACCGGAACAGAAGGTACGTCGAGCTATAATCGTGGAAAAGCAGGTATAAATCGCTACAAAAATAGACGCGTTTCCGCTGACGTGTGGTTCGTGGCTTGAGCTGATAGCGATGAGGTGAGCACGACATATTTGGAGCTTTTTCATAAGCCAGCGTGTCACCATTGCAGTACCACACCTGAGCCTTTAATATGAGTTTTGATAGTTTATCGTCTTGATGAAACTGGCAGTTTACTTCACACATTTCACACATCAGCGCCCTAGCGGTAACTATTATGAACTAAAATAATATATGGAAGTAAACTGCCAGTTTCATCGAGACGATAAACTATCAAAACTCATACTAAGGGCTCTGATGGTTAGTGAAGATGCAGTCTGAGATGAAGCACGATGATCTACAAGGTAGAAGGCGATCTTCTTGTTTTCGTGTAGTGGTGGCTCACCTAGTGTCACACCCATATGCAGAGTCGTTTCCTCCACTCGACTCGACCTCGACTCAACTTGAACGATACTAGAATCGGTATCGATAGATTCGAGGATACCTTTTAAAGTAGATCGAGACGTACCTTGACAATTATAATTCCTCGACTCGACTGAGAAATTTCCTCAAGAATTCTATCCTTCAAGCTAAGTCGAGGTCGAGTCGAGTGGAGGAAACGACTCTGCATATGGGTGTTAGAGTTGTCAGGTCGCCCTAAGGCCTTTAAGTTGACCTATCAGAGATAACAACCGGGACCAACTGCTTAACGTGCCTTCCGGAATAAGGAGGAGCTCAAAAAAATGGTTTTATGCCACACAAATTTTCGGTCACCCATCCAAGTATTGACCGCGCCAAGCGTTGCTTAACCAACGCGACCACTTAAGATCAAGATTGAACATGCATCCGTGGCCAAATTGGAAAAGGCGTTGGGACGGATCCCCAGAGATGCAGGTTCAAGTCCTGTCGGGTGCGAAATTTTTGAAAAGCATTTCTTTAAGTATAATAAAAAGCAATTAAATGGCGGACATACATAATCATTGATTCAACCACGTGGCTTTATGCAGCTCAAGAGACCTCGCATTCAATGACAGCTCAACTCGACGGTGCCGGCTTCAAATGCATGCAAATCTACGCTGTCGTTTTCACCGTGCAGGTTATTCCTTTGCGCAGTAGGATTTCGATGCAGATTACTCAAATACTCAAAGACTTTGCAGGCCCTGATCATCATCAGTGAGGAAGGAAAACCGACCATGTCCGGCAGGTAGTATTGTAATGTAATGCTCAAAGTCGTATCTAAAATGTTACATTACAAGTGAATGCTGGCGGTAAGGGGACGACCTCTGTGGGGCGTCGGGCGAACGCTTGACTGCAATACAGGAGCCTTATTTATGAATCGCACGTTAGACTTTAGACGATTTAAATAATTCGATATCTAAATATAACGAAAAATAACAGAAATCGAACGAATGTCAGCAGAAATCGAGGTATTTAAATCACTCGAAGTGGCGCATTTGGTTCAAAAACAGAGCCCCTGAAGGTTGCGGGTTCGATCCCCTTTGGGTGCAAATATTTATGCTTATATAAATACATAAGCATTAATATTTGACCAACTAAATTTGACTAAATCGGTCTGGGTGTATTTCAATTACAAATACGTACATATTATACTATATGTATAATATGTACGTATTTACAAAAGAAAAAAATATATAAGTAGTATATCCGTTGTCTAGTTACCGTAACACAAGCTTTGCAGCTTACCACAGGGCTAGATGGCGCTGTGTGTTCGTCACAGGATTTATTTATTATTATAGGATTTATTATTTAAGGGGGCACCTAAAAAGCTCCTTTTTCGGAAGTCGGTTAAAACTAACCCGCTATCTCTCACAAACTGCACCAAACCACAAAGACTACGCCCCGGCGGGTCGGTGTAAGGTGCGGCCTGCATACAATGTGTCCTAATGGATTGCTTTTCAGCTATTTATCATTGTTATATCGTATCATGGTGCCTAGCCTTCGTATTACTAACCTAAACTAACATAGTTCGTAGTCCACTACTTATGTTACAGAAAGCTATACTGAAGTCGCGTAGTGACATAGGTAGCTTTTATTCTGGTTAGAAATAGTAACTAATTTCTTCTATGATTTTCGCCATTTTGCATAATAACTTATTTACATGGTTTTTTGGAGGTATGAGGTGGTGTATACCTCCAAAGGGAAGATCTTCTACCGGGCAGGTGTTTTTGCCCGGTAGGCCGCGGCCCGACGATGTCTCGTCGGTAGTTGTATATGAGCTTATCTTGGAAAGAATGTTGATATCGCGATCCAGGTTTTCATACTAGTAACGCCATCTAGTAGGTGCTGTGGGCGATCGCCACACCACTCCCCCTCGGAGACCGGAGGTCGATGCAGATTCTTTTTGCCAGTGAGCCAGTTGACGTGCGTCTCATTGAGTCGAGACGGATATCCCAGTGAGTCGGGATGCTTGCTGCTCCAGTAGGTCGGAGTCTTGAGTTTTTTCCACGGTGAGTCGGGAAAGATGCTGTTCCATTGAGTCGGAACAGTGATGTCCACGGTGAGTCGGGACGTGTGAAGGGGCGTAACGCGTGAAGATCCAGTGTGTCGATGGTCAGTCGATGAAGTACCGGATGTACTCAGCATGCTGTAGGTGCCCAATTGCGATGCGGTGTAGCCGTTGGAGGGTGAACCAGTGCTTGTGTCTATACAGGCGTCGTGGTCCAACCGATGTGGCTAGAAGTGGTTGTCGGCTTCTTCTGGCAGGATGCATTTGCAGGGGGTTGGTAAGGGTAGTGCGGGGTTGAAAGCTCATGTCGGCGAAGGTTGCGCTCGTTGTCCATGTGCGGGGTCACCAGTTTGGAGGATATGACGTGGTGACCTTTAATGGGAAGATCTTCCACCGGGCAGGTGTTTTTGCCCGGTAGGCCGCGGCCCTACGATGTCTCGTCGGTAGTTGTATATGAGCTTATCTTGGAAAGAATGTTGATATCGCGATCCAGGATTTCATACTAGTAACGCCATCTAGTAGGTGCTGTGGGCGATCGCCACAGTTTAATCGCGTTTTATATATGATGTATAAACGACCGAGCTTTCGCCAACTTTACAGTCGACTTTTTCAAGGTTGACTGAGATGTAATTCGTCTATTTTAACATTCTAAAAAGATACTGTTACTGCAGTAATTACAGTAACAATAGACGAATTACATCTCACTCAACCTTGTAAAAGCCGACTGTAAAGTTGGCGAAAGCTCGGTCGTTTAAAAATCATGAATAAAACGCGATTAAACTCGCTAAACAAATTTTCTTCTTTTTCTTTAGCAGCATGTATTTCCCTACTGCAGAGCATTTGCCTCTTCAAAATCCCTCCACATTTCCCTATCATCAGTCTTCCAGGACCACGCTGCACCGGCACTAGTTTTTACGTCGCCAGACCATCTATCAGGTGGTTTCCCCACGCTCGTTCAGCCGACAACAAACTTTTGTACCTAACTAAATTACTAAACCACAATAATGAATTCTACAAAGCTTACATCTATAAAGTACATCTTTTTGACGGCCTCTGTGGCGCGCCGGACTCCAATGCAGAAGGCTGCGTATTCGATTCCCGCTAAGTGCAAAATATTTATGTGTAAAATAGTAGATTGTATACCAAGGGAGTAAAGACTATTTTTACGGCTAGAGTGTTTTTTGAATCCAGAGAGAAGCGAAGGATTCTAGAGTAGAATCCCGAGCGTAGCGAGGGATTCATGAGTAGAATCCTGAGCGAATCGATTCTTCTACTTCTACTCATTCTACTTTTCATCGCCCTCTATGAGAAAATGAGTACATTTAACTTGTTAACCCAAATGTTTCAAAGACTATTTCTAGTCTATTCCAAGACTATTCCTTGTCTATTCCGAGTCTCCTACTCTACTATTAGTCTACTCCTATTCTACTCCTGTTCTATTCCTAGTGTATTCCTCTTCTATTTATATTGGAACTCTTTGGTGATTGAAACTTTTTACAAATATACATGTTCCAAATTCAAATCCCCCCGGCCAATCAGTAGCCGGAAAAGTAAAATCCCTGCTAAGAGGGAGGCAAAACGTTTTGCCGGCGAGTTAGCGTGAGCGCCAGCAAAGGGCTAGTTCCAGCCACAGACATATGAACTTATAGCAGACTCGACACAATTATACGCACACATTGATCCGTGTAAATAACATCGTTGTCTCATTCACACCGAAGGAATAGTGCATAGCTATCCCTTTCTTTCTCCAATTGCAACAACAACTCACACATAGACACATCTGACAGCGTGGGGTGGATGCCATATTGCTCAATACCAAAGTGACATAAAAGAGAGCAACATGGTGTACTGAAATTTTAAAGTGTTCCGAAAAATTTGTTTATTTTTAAGAATCTTTAGCTAAAAACTAAAATACAATGGTGAAGTGTGCCCCAATGTGTTCCAACGCATCTTATAATAAAATTTCTGAAATTACGTTTCACCGGTATGTAAATAACATTTTATTTTTTCTTCGACTATTTTGTAGTTGTTTGTTTGTTTACTGACTTAAGTTTATATGTTTTGTTGTTTTAGATTGCGAAGAAAGTTATGTTCTTCATTTCAAAAACTGTTTGAACTAGATACTTTAATGAAATAGGGTCGTATTTATAGATTTTATTGTCTCAAAGACGCAATTTGACACTTCATGTACTTTAGCAGTATAGGGGGTCGGACTCAGGGCAACGAAATTATATTTCTCTATTATTATTCAGATTAATAGGTATATTTGCTGGTTATAATACATTTTAAGGTCATTTCATAGTTAAATCATACTAACTTTTCGTTTCAGGTTTCCCAAAACAAAATTATTAAAAATATATGGATAAAAAAAATTACATTACTTGGGTATTTTTTTATCTGTTTTTTTTTATTGTATTTAATGTTCCTATTGTTTGTTGTTTTATGTGTTTTGGGGTTCTTGAAGTGTTATAGTTGTATAGTCGTCTAAAATGAATAAACAATCGTAAATAAAAAAAATGTTTCTTTTTAATGTGTGTGTACCAGTGTAAGTACAACGGAATTACGTAGGGATCTAGAATATTCATGATTTCTAATTCTAATAAGCTGAAAATGGCAGCAGGCTGAGCACATCGCTCATAGACAGATGGGTAGTGGATACCACGCCTAGCAAAATAATGCTAAGCTAGGCGTAGTAATAAATAGGTAAGCGTGGCGTATAGGCCGACGCAGACCTCTTCCAAAATCTTATAGATACCTAAAAAACGAATCTCTATTTCTCTTGGTCACGGCATCACCATATTATGTGAACGGCTGAACCGATTTCGCCAATTGTTGTTTTGTTTTCTTGTTATTGCCAGGAGAACGTCTCTTACGTTCCCGGGACTTACGCGGGTGAAACCGCTTGGCGCAGCTAGTATGTGATATTTTTTAGTGTTAGCCACAATGTTCACAAGAGCAATTATTCTACCCGTGCCTGTGTGTGACACTGACACTCGGCAGTGGCTAAGACATGGCATAAGAGCTTCACGCTCTGCTAAACAGAAAGTCTTTTTTATTTTATTTTGTTTGGGTAAGATCGGATATGTTTTTTTTGTCTTTTATAAACAAGGAATAGACATGGTTTTACATTGACATTCGATATTACCCCAAGAAGGTGATTTTTTAGTAAGTTTAAATTGACATAGAGCAAAATCTAGAGAGCGTAAAAATTAATTTTAAAAATAGAATAGAACGACTATACGTAATATTGTTTTGATATGTGAAATGAAGAAAGTTTTCATTTTTACAAATATTCACAGAAGCTGAGAAACTTTAGTTTTCGTAAAACCTTATAAATCTATCCGATCTTCCATCTATCCGGCCTTATTGCGGTCCTGTATTTTGCGTCTGTGTGAGTAACGTTTGTTTGTAGTGAAATTGCCACGCTTTGGATAGCTAAATGTGGAGTCTGCTTTAAGTTTATATGTCTGTGGTTCCAGCTTAGTTTACAGGGATTGGATTAGCTCTTTTCGAATAGATGTAATAAAAATACATATTTGTATCTGTCTATCTATGTATAATATGTATTTATTTACAAAAAAACGAGTATAATATGTAGTATATCCGTTGTCTAGTACCCATAGTACAAGCCTAGTGCTTAGTTTGGGACTAGATTGCGCTGTGTGTAATGTTGTGAAATATTTATTTTAAATTCAAACTAAAATATGACGTTTCGGTTCCTTGTATTTGTATTTTTTTTGGTAGACTGACGGACATGACGAAACTATAAAGGTTTTTTAACCATTAAAACCTTAAACAATGTAAAAAAATAGACCCTTCATTGCAACGACGTAAAAGCTCCAAGGCTACATTGTAATTAAAAGTTCAAGTATCAAAGTCACCGATCAATCAGCCGATAAGACCCCGCAAAAACTTTCGCCTGAAACTCGTGACGTCACACGAACCGACCAATCAGAAAACCCTAAACGGTTGCCAAGCAACAAAAATAACAGATTCACTTCCAAAGAAATCAGTCGGAAAACATCGTGAGAATATTCGAGTCCTATTTTTGAAAAAAGAATTTCTAAACATTAGTTGTAAAGTCTTTGAAATACTTTTTGAAAATCGAACGGTTTTTCAATCGGCTTTCAATTTGTTTTCGGGTTTCAAATAGTGCAGTGAAATCGATTTTTATTAAATACTTGGAGGTAAGTGGCAGGTTAGTTAGTAATAATAGATGAAGGAAAGTGGAAGCGATCAATTTTCAGTAATTAGTGATTTACCAATAGGTCTGTAGATAAAGAGAACCGGTTATAATGATTTATAATTATAGATACAGAACAATTTCTTACAAACAAAAGATAGGTACATTAGATATAAGACTTACCGTTTTCTCCAAATATACACAGATAAACTATTAATTGTGAACTAATACTGTATGACACTATGTAGGAATCTAGTACTGTAACTGAATTTAATATTGGAGTGTTAAAATAAACTTATCTCCCGACATCGTACTGCAAAGTGACGGGACTTGATAGTAGTCTACCCTCACTATAAAAAAATGTGTTTTTTCTAATTGACGATTATTTTTAAGAACCATGTTTGTATGCCCACGTGGTAGGACTAGAGATTCTTTAATTTTGTATCCATCTCTTTGTACCTAGATCCACAAACAATCAATTTCATTTCATTTCAAAATTTCATTTTGTATGAATTGAAAGGCTTTTTGGAAGCGATTTCTAAGCAATTCTAAAATAATGGTAAAGTTATATTTGGTTTTTCTTACAAACTTTCCCACCTAAATTATTGTTTTGTTTTTTCAAAATTTAAACCCAATTTAATCTTAAGGACGCGACTCATGTGAAATCCCTTCCGATTGAATAGTTTTATTCATAACCGGTATCAAATAGATCTTTAAACAATGTTTAATGTTATTGTACATGATACAAGAAGTGTCCCCTTTATTTCAAAAACAATAAAAAATAACTTTAAATACCACTATTATACAGGCAAAGTTACCCCTGTTTTACAAAATAAATCAATTTTTCTTCTAAATCCTTAACCGCTATATTTTCTTATAGGCATCATAATATTAGAAAATACAATACCTAGAACCCCTTCATCGCATTTTTTCAAAATATTATTTTAATCTTCGTTAATTATTGATTTTACGAGAAATTGTAGATTTTTCACGCAATTCCATCTCGCTCCTTTATATGCAATAGGACAAGGACCGTTGCTTATCATCTATCGCCGCCTTAACTAGCTACGGCGCGGCGTGGTTTCACCAATGAAAGTCCCGTTTCTGGGGGAATAATGCCTATGTGTATTTCAGGTCTCCAGCTACCTATATTCTAAGTTTTACTGTAATCGGTTTAGTAGTTTTTGCGTGATTAAGTAACAATCATACTGACACAAATTCATGCAACTATTGCTTAAGTAAATAATTTTTGAAGATGTATAATAATAAAATATTAAATATAGTAAAATATTTCAAATGGTAATTTAGTTATGTTTTTAAATACCAATAACTTATTAAGTACCTACCTTTTCTACCAAAGCTATCTTTCTTCTACTTTATTTCATTTCTTCATCCAACATCCAAAGCAATATTGTATACGAGTATATGTAATACAAGCTATATATGTATAACTAGCTGCGCCCCGCGGTTTCACCCGCGTAACTTCCTATCCCGTAACGTTAATGATCCCTCACGTATGTTGTACCAAGTGTTGCTTAACCCGTGCGATCAATCAAAGTACCCTATATATTATTTCTACCTCTAAACCAACTCTGTACCAAATTTTATTCATATCGGTTTACGGGTTGTTGAGTTAGAAATAGAAATACACGACTTTATTTTTCAGTGCTGCCGTCCCGCAGTGTCACTCGCGTAAGTCCCGATCTCGAGGGAATATCGGGATCAAATGTAGCCTATGTCATATCTGGATAATGTAGCTTTCTATTAGTAAATTTTTTTTTGAAATCGGTCTAGAAGTTTCTGAGATTACCCCCAAAATACATACATAGTACATTCATGTTACCAACGTAACCTCTTTATAATATTAATTACCAACATAAAACAAAATATTAAGAATCAAAAGTACAATGAGATTATGCAAAATAATTTTTAAAAAGCACTGCAGTTTGGTGACCCAACCTTCTCGCATGAAGCCGACCGATTGAGCCGCGCGGCATGATGCCTCACAGAGTTGGCTGGCCAGTGGCTACCCTCATCATCGTCGCCCGCTACGTGTATTATTTGCACGCTTGGTACTTAGTAATTATTTATTGTGGAGGTATTTTAAAACTGTAATATCTCGTGAGATATTCATTGAAATCAAGTGATGTTAAGGACAATTATGTTTAAAATTAAATACTTTTAATGAATAACGTATTTATTTGGATAAGGATTAATATAATACTTACAAAATTACCTTCGGAAATAATGCATCGTTCAACAACAAATTTGATTACTCTAAAACATGTTATATTGAGTCAACCTTAAGAGATAGACATATGCTGTCGCGCACTATTTATTAGATCCTTTTTAGAGGAAGAATTCTGTCATATATGGATTTTATGTAACTCTGACCGTTTACTCAGCGCACGCGACAGAATCTCGGAACAGGGTGATTTTTTTCCCGTTTTTGCAACATTATTAGTCGTAGCGTAATGTAATATAGCCTATAACCTTCCTCGATGAATGGACTATCAAACACAAAAAGAATTTTTCAAATCGGACCAGCAGTTCCTGAGATTAGCGCGTTCAAACATACAAACAAACAATCAATCAAACAAACAAACTCTTCAGCTTTATAATATTAGTAAGTATAGAAGATATAGATATATAGTATACTATTGATTGATAACGACCTTTGTGGCGTGTCGAGCGGACGCTCGACTGCAATGCAGAAGGCTGTAGGTTCGATTCCCGTCGGGTGCAAATATTTATACTTAAAAATAAATATTTGTATCTGGTCTAAGTGTCTTTTTATGTACTATAATTTGTATGTATTTACAAAGAAAAAGTATTATATGGAATATATCCTTTGTCTAGTACCCATAGTACAAGCCTAGTGCTTAGTTTGGGGCTAGATTGCGCTGTGTGTAATGTAGTAAAATATATTTATTTACATTTATAACTACATTTGTATCTATTAAGTACTTTCAATATTATTTATATTTCTCATTGATTTTCCTTTCACGCGTTTATACCCACCCATCCCCTCCTACAATTCTTGTCCATCCAAAGGTTGTCTGGAAGAGATCGCTTTTAACGATAAGGGCGACCATTGTAGATAACTTTATTATAATTAGCTGTAAGTCTTTGTTTATGACATTTTGACGACCTCTGTGGCACGTCGGGTGAGCGCTTGGCTGCAATACAGAAGGTTGCGGGTTCGATTCCCGCTGGGTGCAAATATTTATGCTTAAAAATAAATATTTGTATCTGGTCTGGGTGTATTTCTATGTATAATATGTATGTATTTACAAAAGAAAAATAAATATAAGTAGTATATCCGTTGTCTAGTCACCGTAACACAAGCTTAGCAGCTTACAATGGGGCTAAATGGCGCTGTGTGTTCGTCACAGGATTTATTTATTATTATTATTATTTATTATTTGTTTTAATAAAAAAGTTTTAGTTAATCTAATCTAAGCAACGCGGTTGAAACCGGTAAACGAATTTAATTGCAAAATTTTCACCTGTTTAAAAATTAAAACTTTGAATTATTCTCTAATTATTATTAACTAGTTGCGCCCCGCGGTTTCACCCGCGTAAGTCCCGTTCCCGCGGGAATATCGGGATAAAAGTAGCCTATGTGTTAATCCAGGTCCCCAGCTCATATATTCCAAGTTTCATCGCAATCGGTTTAGTAGTTTTTGTGTGAAAGAGTAACAACCTCACATACATACATACATATATACATACATACAAACTTTCGCGTTTATAAAATTAGTAAGAAGTAAGTAAGATTCATAATGCATATTCGCTCAAGGCATCACCACCAGTACAACTTAACCTACATTAAGTGTGTCAGTTTGAATCTATTAAACCACTGGATCGATTTTGATGAAACTTGCTTCATTGTTGGTACACTGAATCCTTGGTTACGAACCGTTAAGTAACAAAAAGGCGCCCTATTTTATTTAGAGGGAGGAACAGAAATTGATTAAAACTAGCCTATGTCTACCATCTGTGTCAATCCAGATCTAAAGCTATCTCCAATACTAATTAAGTTTCATCGCAATCGACCTCTGTGGCGCGTCGTGCGAACGCTTGACTGCAATGCAGAAGGTTGGAGGTTCGATTCCCGCTGGGTGCAAGGCCGGTGTAATCCGTTTGTCGGGGTAATTATGAATGCATATTTTAAACTAGCTGCGTCCCGCAGTTTCATCCACGGAAGTTAAAAACGCCTTAAGGACGCGAATCATGTGAAATCCCGTCCGATTGAATAGTTTTATTCATAAACGGTATCAAATAGATCTTTAAACAATGTATTAAGTATGTTATTGTACATGATACAAGAAGTGTCCCCTTCATTTCAAAAATAATAAAATATAACTTTAAATACCACTATATTATACAGGCAAAGTTACCCCTGTTTTACAAAATAAATAAATTTTTCTTCTAAATCCTTCACCGCTATATTTTCTTATAGGCATCATAATATTAGAAAATACAATACCTAAAACCTCTTCATCGCATTTTATAAATATATTATTTTAATCTTCGTTAATGATTTATTTTACGAGAAATTGTAGATTTTTTCATGCAATTCCATCTCGCTTATTTATATGCAATCGGACAAGGACCGATAATTATCATCTATTGCCGCCTTAAAACAGGCGCAGGCATCCAAGCGGTTCCCGAGCGGTTGCACTTCTTCGTTCATTACTCGGGTTCTACTAATTGAATTTCGTTGCAAAGTTTGCCACGACGTTCCTCGAAAATAGAACTATCCAATATTAAAAACCAAATTTCAATCGGATAAGTAGTTTTTAATTGTATAATGAACAGACAGAGACACAGATAAACAGACAGACAGACATGAATTTTAAAAATTATATAATTTTGTTCTACTACTTTTCCTAAGTTCACTAGCCAATTTTATTTTAAATTTACTTCCAAGTACAGACTTTTTGTCCTCTCTTCCTTTATTATAAGGATAGATAGATATTATCAAAGAAGAAAAAGATAGAATATATTTATAAAAAGTGTACAAACGCGTTCGAGACCCGAGTTTTTATAAAAATAGTAACAAACTCAGTAAGTTTCTGAAATTCTGTGTACATACAACTAGTTTTTATTGTCGTTCGAACAATATTAAAGCTTCGCAACAAATAGGTACTTCACCTATTGTACCCTTAGAGTATGCAAAAGCAAACTATAGAGCGCTGGTATGCGAGTATGAACTGTAAGCACCGGTATGAACAGTCAAATATGACAAAAACGATGTCATCAGTCATCAGTCACCTAGGGTTACGGGAATTGACTGTTTCTCTCGTTAGAATTTATTCTAGTAATAATAATGGGGAACTGTTCAGTGCCGCGGTGTAAAAATGATTCGCGGATCACTATTCAACCTCAACATTTGAATATCTATTTGACGGCCTCTGTGGCGCGTCGGGCGGACGCTCGACTGCAATGCAGAAGGCTGCGGGTTCGATTCCCGTCGGGTGCAAATATTTATGCTTAAAAATAAATATTTGTATCTGGTCTGGGTGTCTTTCTATGTATAATAAGTATGTATTTACAAAAAAAAAGTATAATATGTAGTATATTTGTTGTCTAGTACCCATAGTACAGGCCTAGTGCTTAGTTTGGGGCTAGATTACGCTGTGTGCAATGTAGTAAAATGAAATATAAAAAATATATCTATGTATAGAGCATCTGCTTACACTTTGCGCAGTAGGCAAATACCCATAGACGCGCTCTATAGTTTGCTTATGTATATTCTAAGGCTATATCCGACTCAGCTATGCGGTACTAGGGTATGCCGCAAAATTCACCTGCAAAATCTCCGCGAAACAAACAAAGAAAAATCTTTATCTTTACTTTTGAAAGTGAAAATTATAAACTTAAATAAATAAATATTTCACTACATTGCACACAGCGTAATCTAGCCCCAAACTAAGCACTAGGCTTGTACTATGGGTACTAGACAACGGATATACTACATATTATCCTTTTTTTTTGTAAATATATACATATTATACATAGAAAGACACCCAAACCAGATACAAATATTTATTTTTAGGCATAAATATTTGCACCCGGCGGGAATCGAACTCGCAGCCTTCTGCATTGCAGTCGAGCGTCCGCCCGATACGCCACAGTGGCCGTCAACTTGTTTATTTATTTATAGTCTAATAACACGATTATTAAACCAATTATATTAATTGACTAGGAAAAAGTTTGTTTTTTGGACATTTTAATAAAGAGTTGATTTTACCCTTTGCGTACGGTACCCACCCAAGTACCAACATTATTTCAATAGCCGTAAATTCCTCATCAGATCTTCAGCGTTGGAAGATGGATGACCGCACGGTGGACCTGATCTTCGGCGGCTCGCTGAAGTCCCTCCCGCCTGTCAGCTCCAAGATCGTCAGGATATTCACCAGCTCCACCTTCACAGGTTCGTTACTAGTTACCTTCACTAGTTAGTTTGCCTTCACTAGTTAGTTTGCCTCTACTGGTTAGTTTGCCTCTACTGGTTAGTTTGCCTCTACTGGTTAGTTTGCCTTCACTAGTTAGTTTACCTTCACTAGTTAGTTTGCCTCCACTAGTTAGTTTGCCTCTACTGGTTAGTTTGCCTTCACTAGTTAGTTTGCCTCTACTAGTTAGTTTGCCTTCACTAGTTAGTTTGCCTTCACTAGTTAGTTTGCCTTCACTAGTTAGTTTGCCTCTACTGGTTAGTTTGCCTTCACTAGTTAGTTTACCTTCACTAGTTAGTTTGCCTTCACTAGTTAGTTTGCCTTCACTAGTTAGTTTGCCTCTACTGGTTAGTTTGCCTTCACTAGTTAGTTTACCTTCACTAGTTAGTTTGCCTCCACTAGTTAGTTTGCCTCTACTGGTTAGTTTGCCTCTACTGGTTAGTTTGTGTTCACTAGTTAGTTTACCTTCACTAGTTAGTTTGCCTCCACTAGTTAGTTTGCCTCTACTGGTTAGTTTGCCTTCACTAGTTAGTTTGCCTTCACTAGTTAGTTTGCCTTAACTAGTTAGTTTGCCTTAACTAGTTAGTTTGCCTTAACTAGTTAGTTTGCCTTAACTAGTTAGTTTGCCTTAACTAGTTAGTTTGCCTTTTTTGGCGATCGTAAATAAAAAATGGACACAAAAAAAACTCCATGAGTTTCTTGTGGCTTCTTCTCATCGGAGGGCGCGTTCCGAAGCCACACTAGAGTCATAGTTGTAAGAACACTCGACGTATTTAAAGTGATCAATACATCCAACTAAATATTTTTTTTTGACTTTGACTTGACTTTGACTGGCTAAGTATTGCAGGGCAGTCAACCTTAGCCGTGCAAGTCAACCTAACATATTAACTTTTGTGATTGGTTGTGCATAACATTTGTGTCAGTGCACAACCAATCGCAACAAATCGAGGAGATATGGTGCTAAATTTTCATTTTTTAGTTTGCCTTAACTAGTTAGTTTGCCTTAACTAGTTAGTTTGCCTTAACTAGTTAGTTTGCCTTTTTTGGCGATCGTAAATAAAAAATGGACACAAAAAAAACTCCATGAGTTTCTTGTGGCTTCTTCTCATCGGAGGGCGCGTTCCGAAGCCACACTAGAGTCATAGTTGTAAGAACACTCGACGTATTTAAAGTGATCAATACATCCAACTAAATATTTTTTTTTGACTTTGACTTGACTTTGACTGGCTAAGTATTGCAGGGCAAGTCAACCTTAGCCGTGCAAGTCAACCTAACATATTAACTTTTGTGATTGGTTGTGCATGACATTTGTGTCAGTGCACAACCAATCGCAACAAATCGAGGAGATATGGTGCTAAATTTTCATTTTTGTGAAACCTATTTCAAATGCGTGCAAATTGTTTAATTTTGGGGGCATATTAATCAATTTAGTTTCGTGAAGGTGTATGAGTGGAATGAAAGTGAAAATCGGTGCAAAACATAGACTTAGTGTTGTCTCCAAAGCTTCGTGAACAATCTTTGTAAATGGCCGCCGTGTTTACAAATGATTCCCTAGACTTGACTTTGACTATGACGACTTGACTGTTTCGATGCAAATAACTTGCATAATATATGAATAATACTTGACACTGGCTAATTTCTTAATGGCCATAATCGGTTCACAACCGATAAGAAATAATAATAAAAGTTGAACTTTTGTTTTTGACGCGTTAGTGGAACATTGTCCTGAGTTTTTATTTTTGCGAAACCTAGTTTTATAGCGTGTAAATTGTTTAATTTCGGCGGCATGTTATCAATTTAGTTACGCGAAGTTTGACGATTGTAGTGAAAATAAAAATACCAGTGCCAAACACGAAATTAGCACGTTGCAAACAAATGTTTCATGGGGTTGGAGAAAAATCGTCGCCATTTTTTCTGCAGCCGCATTCTTTACGCATTGAAAATTATTTCAAACGATTACAGTATAATAGTGTTAGTACACTATTAGTACGTGAAACTGGCTAAATTGTCCTATATGGCTGACAGAAAGCCAACTAAGAAAATGAAAAATGAAATAATAAAAGTTAGTACTGGGTTAGCTCACTAGCCGGGGCTAAATATCAGCGCAAGTCAACCTAACTGTACCGACATTAAATAAATAATAATAAATAAATAAATCCTGTGACGAACACACAGCGCCATCTAGCCCCGTGGTAAGCTGCTAAGCTTGTGTTACGGTGACTAGACAACGGATATACTACCTATATTTATTTTTCTTTTGTAAATAAATACATAGAAATACGCCCAGACCAGATACAAATATTTATTTATTTTAAACATAAATATTTGCACCCAGCGGGAATCGAACCCGCAACCTTATGTATTGCAGCCAAGCGTTCGCCCGACGCGCCACAGAGGTCGTCAACGTTACTACAAATTGAACAAGAAATCATGTACCATATAGTATTGCAGTTGTAAAACCTAAGTATTTGCATGTAAGTGCAGTTTTAGTGCTAATAATACACAAGTTTAGTGCTCTCAATGTACCTGAAATACGTCTTAGGTAATCCGACTGTGACCGGCCTAGTCTACTGTGATGTTAAACAGGTACGGTTGGCAGACAAAACGGGTCAAGCTTTTTATTTTAGTTGAAAATTCAATATACAAAAAAAACAATTCAATCAATCAAATCAATTCAATATACCTAATATAATAGTAATTAATAAATAGATCTAGGTGGAGTGCAATTGGAGAGGCCTATGTCCAGCAGTGGACTGCAAAAGGCTGATGATGATGGGGAAATTAAAATCAAAATTGACCTGTACTTTAAACCGACATGTCCTAGGACTCACCGCTGTCCGAAAGGAGAGCCATGTTCAAAAGCAAAATCAAAATTGCTAAAGCAATATTCAGTATTACAGCCAACAGTAGCCAACAACCAACAGGAGCTAAAATTGCTAACAGTAGAACAAAAAATATCCGAATAAAAAAAAAATGATCTAATTATTTTGTTTTTGTTTGTTGGTTCTAAAAGCCCTTGGGATTATTATGTTTCTTTGAACTATGACGTTCGAAATTCTAAGTTGACGTGTGGTCATAGATCGACTGATGACATCACAAAAAACTAAGTAAAATAAAAATTTTAAACTCACACGATTTAAACTCATAATTATTTTTCCCGGGTCTTATTCGCGTACTATTACTTTTAATACTCTTACCTCGACGTTTCGATCGTGTTACAATGATCTTGGTCGCGAGGTGACACCGCGAAGATTATAATAGTTTATTAAAAGCATAAATATAGTACTACTTCGTAATTAGAAAGCTTACTTGGTCAAAAAAACGGTCCTGCTTGGTGTTACAGAGATCCTAATCTGTCCTTTTTTCACTTTAATGTTCGTCGGTTGGTTAGATAAGGACAGACTGGATCCAACCGGGTACAACCAGATAGTTTTGATATGTCAAAGCAAAAACTACCTTAACCTTAGAGAATATGATTGAAATTGAAATTTCAAAAGTTGTCAAGTGCACAATCTTCAAGGAGCGAAGACGACGATGTGACATATCTCTGGAAATAAATATCTAAATTCTAACCTATAAAAACACGGGATCCTGGTAGGCTTTAAATCCGCCCAAACTATGAAATATATTGTGGTTTTCAAAAAAAACTAAAATTATCTCAATAATTGTTTTTTTTATTACTTAATTCAAAACTTCCGTTGCGATCACTACCAAGTAGAGCACGCTCGGTGATCACAATAGATGATTTCATCATTTCCAAAGTAAACACTTCTCATGATGTTTAACTAAATGATGATGCACACTGGCGACTCTGAACCGGCACTTAGGCCATCACTAGACCGATAATTTTAACCGACAAAAAAAAATGACATTAGGGATTAAATTTTTCTTTAGTCAGTACACTAGACTGCCTGCCCTGTCATCATCATCATCAGCCTGTTGCAGTCCACTGCTGGACATAGGCCTCTCCAATTGCACGTCACCTAGATCTATTTTCGGCTTCTCGCATCCAGTTTGTGCCAGCCGTCTTGCGCAAATCGTCGCTCCAACGTGCCTGAGGACGTCCTACACTACGTTGCGTATGCCTGCCCTGTATGCGGCTAATTTTAGCCAGTTTCACAACCCCGGGACTCTAGAGCAGTGTATTCATTACGCAACTAGTGTCGTGAAAGTTATAGTCATCGTTGCAAAAAAAAAGGTTTTTTTTTTGATAAAAATTGTGTCGAGCAACTTTTTTGAGAAGTTGACTATATAACTTTCGCGACAATACTGTCGTAGTACGACCCCGGAATTAAAGTTTCCCGGGGTGCCTTACCTCTGTTGCGTATCGTGCAAATGCCCGACTGCAATGCAGAAGGTTGCGGGTTCTATTCCCGTCGGGTGCTTAAAAATAAATAACTGTATCTGGTCTGGGTGTCTTTTTATGTATAATATGTACGAGTATGTGTTTACAAAAAAATATGTATACATAAGTATTTATATCCGTTGTCTAGTCACCGTAACACAAGCTTAGTGGCTTACCATGTGGCTAGATGGCGCTGTGTGTTGTTCACAGAATTTATTTTATTCTCTTAAAGTTAAACTTAAATAGTCACTGCAGCGCCGACAACATTGTTACGTCTAAGTTAAATTTTTTACTATGTATTTCCACAACTAGCCCTTTTTGACGTGGGTGTGCTATGCAGCCATTCTGCGAAGGTGTGAAATCTACGCTTAGCTATGTGCCCTAATGAATATGATTGGTGGATATCAAACGCATCCATAGCATCGTAGCATAGCACTGCACATCTCTGGTGGAAAAGCAGCCTAAGAGGGATGTTAGCATGTCTCTCATACTTTTTTCTTAAAGAAAACGGTTCGAAAGATCTATCGTAAAAATTAAGTCATTACCGTTTTACAAACGTGCTAAGATATTGAAACTGTATTCTCAAGAAATTCAGCCTTGGGCACTGCTATCAATAAATTCCAGTGACATTCAGATACCTAACATTACCTTGCAAAACACCTAAGTTTCTGAATAGAATATAAACATAAAAAGGAACGATTCCGCCTCAATAACGCGCACCTGGCCTGGAATACCAATCGGTTCTTTACATTCAGAGTCTGAACAACTCTTGTAAAACGAACTCGGTTCGGTTTGAATATTACGTGTGTTTTAGGGTAAAATGTAGCTAAAATTGATAAAAAAAAGAGTCATTAGGTTGTGATGATTTAGGTTTCACTCACTAATCATCTCATCATCAGCATCTCATCTGCTGAGCGCCTCATCTGCTCATCTCCTCTGAGCAATGTTTTAGTTGCATCTCTGTCGGTTGTCCAAATTGTATGGGCTCTAATGATAAAATTTTACCCGTTGGTATCAATGTATGTAAGTACCACTGCGCCCCGCGGTTTTACCAGCTTAAGTCCTGATCCCTAATAAATAGCGTGATAAAAAGTAGCCTATGTGTTATTTCTGGTCTCCATCTATATTTGTTTCAAGTTTCATCGCAATCGGTCCAGTAGTTTTTGCGTGAAAAACTAACAAAGTCACATAGATGCATACTTTCGCGTTTATAATATTAGTAGGATGTATATTGGGGGAAATTTCCTAAACTTTTGAACCGATTTCAAAAATTCTTTCACCTGTAGGAAGCTAGATTATCCAGGCGTACCTTAGGCTACTTTTGATCCCGATATTCTTACGGGATCGGGACTTACGCGGGTGAAACTACGGAAGTAATAGCTGCGTTTTTACAGATAACTTTGTTGTACGTATATCTCTTTTTTCATTGGCTTTGACAGTATACCTAGCGTGAGATATAAAGATTTCTGTCACCCAACGCTAAATTTCCAAGTTTTACCTTTACCGCCGCCGGTAGTCGGCGCAGGTGGTTAGTATTACGGCGACATGCGCCGTTAAATCGGCACCTACCTGTCTCTACGAAGAACAGCCATAAACCCGTGGTCTAATGCGGATAGACGAAAATAGACACAGGTTCGTGTTAAGCTGCAATTTGAACCACCACTATAATACTTCAAACGTCATAGGTCACAGTGGCGAATGCAGTGGGTAAAGGGGTGAAATCAATTTTCTGCAGATTTGAGATTACTTTCTTTTATACAATTTGTAATTGATATGCCTTTTTAATCCGAAAGGGGGTTATTCTAGACGTCTAAGTGAATACCTTTTGTGCTACGACTTTTGCAATTTGAAAATTATGAGATTATGTTTCACTGAAAAAACAGTTGCTTTTGAAAATAAAGGTTATTGAAGTTTTGATTGTAAACCATCAAACTAAATAAAAGGACAACATAAGGTCAATGTCCTTGAACTCTCAGAAACAGCTGATTTCTAAGTAAACTTTACACCTACATTTTTTGAAAAGTACTTCGAATTTCCTAAAGTCGTAGAACAAAAGTTGTTCGCCTAGACGTCTAGAACAACCCCCTTTTGGATTAAAAGGGCTTACCCGTTACACTTTGTATTGTACTCGACTAGGCTAATACAAGTATGATGCGATAATGACCGTAAATTAAGCCGCAAAGGGGCTCAAGAAGTGTCCAACGATTTTTAATGCGGCGATAGATGATAATTATCGGTCCTTGTTCGATTGCCTTCCATCTCGCTCATTATAGAATTGCATGAAAAAATCTATAATTTCTCGTAAAATCAATCGATGATCAATCGACCATGATAAAAATATATATTTTTTAAATGCGATGAGGATGTGGTATTGTATTTTCTAATATTATGATGCCTTTAAAATATAGCGGTTAAGAATTTATAAGAAAAACTGTTTATAATTGTAAAACAGGGGTAACTTTGCCTGTATAATATTGGTATTTAATTTAAAGTATTGTTTTTGAAATGAAGGGGAACTTTATGTATCATGTACAATAACATAATAACGTACTCGACTTTAGATGGCATTGCCCGTCTTAGTAATTTAATTTAACGTTAGATGTCACTAGTAGTCGGTGTCTTAGATTTCTAGTATTAGGTAAATTTCCATTTTATATTTGAATCATTTACATATAACATAATATATTGCCAAAGGTATTTGATACCGGTTTTGAAGAAAAAAATTCAATCGGATTTTAGCTCGATTCACATCAATCGCGTCCTTAAGGTTTCTTTAGCTGAGCCCTTAGTATGAGGTTTGATAGTTTATCGTGTCGATGAAACTGGCAGTTTACTTCATACATTTTCCATCAGCGCCCCTAGCGGTAACTATCATGAACTAAAATAATGTATGGAAGTAAACTGCCAGTTTCATCGAGACGATAAACTATCAAAACTCATACAGGGCTCTGTAGGTATTCCTAAGCTACGAGATCAGTAAAATAACCAAATTAGACCAGCTTTTACAACTAATTCAATTCAAGGCACTTAGGTGTTGTTAATCTCGTTTTTTACTTCTCAGTTACGACCGCAGTCGGTTTTTTTAATATTTAGAAGTTATATTTCACTGAAAAATACATCTGTTTTTGAAAATAAAGGCAATCAAAGTTTTGACTGTAGTACCTATACCAAACTAAATGGAAAGGTCAACTTAAGACGATAGATGATAATCATCGGTCCTTGTCCGATTGCATATAAATGAGCGAGATGGAATTGCGTGAAAAAATCTACAATTTCTCGTAAAATCAATCATTAACGAAGATTAAAATAATATTTTTATAAAATGCGATGAAGGGGTTCTAGGTATTGTATTTTCTAATATTATGATGCCTATAAGAAAATATAGCGGTTAAGGATTTAGAAGAAAAATTGATTTATTTTGTAAAACAGGGGTAACTTTGCCTGTATAATAGTGGTATTTAAAGTTATTTTTTATTATTTTTGAAATGAAGGGGACACTTCTTGTATCATGTACAATAACATTAAACATTGTTCAAAGATCTATTTGATACCGGTTATGAATAAAACTATTCAATCGGAAGGGATTTCACATGAGTCGCGTCCTTAAGTTTCTATCTCTTTGAAACAGCAGATTTTCAAGTAAAACTTAAAATTGTCAAAACTATTTATATCTAGCTGCGCCCTGCGGTTTTACCCTCGTAAGTTCCGATATTTCGCATTTTTTATTTTCATAAGATCCTTCTCCTTATCATGACAAACACAGCACAAAAAGAGTTATCGAAATCGGTCCAGCCGTTCAAGCGTGATGTCGTGACCACGCGAAATAGAGATTCTTTTTTATATAAAAGATTTCCAAAAATTGTTCACCTAGACGTCTAGAACAACCCCTTTCAGTTTAAATGGTCATCCTCGTTACACCTTACGTATGTTAAAAAAGTTCTTTCCATTAAATATTTTTCAATTGCGGTTCATTCAATCTTACTTCATACTAATCCTTCCTATCCTATCCTATCCTATCCTATCCTACTAATATTATAAAGCTGAAAGTTTGTAAGTATGTGAGGGTGTGTGTTTGTTACTCTTTCAGGCAAAAACTACTGACAAGATTGCAATGAAACTTTGAATATAGGTAACTCGATACCGGGAATAATACATAGGCTACCTTTAACCCGATATTCCCGTGGAACTGTACTTACGCGGATGAAACTGCGGGACGCAGCTACTCGATAAGAAGTATAAAAATCTGGCCAAGTGCTAGTTAAACTTTCTTAAGAAGGGTTTCCGTATCAAATACAATCACGTTTTTTGTACAAGAATCCCACTTAAACACTTATTTTATTACCAGCTGGGCCTACGGTTTCACCCGCGTAAGTCCCGTTCCCGCGGGAATAATGGGATAAAAAGTAGCCTATGTGTTATTCCAAGTCTCCAGCTACCCATATCCCAAGTTACATGGCAATCGGTTCAGTATTTTTTGCGTGATTGGATAACAAACTCACAGACATACATTATATGCAAACTTTCGCGGTTATAATAACATTTTTTTACAATAATTTTTAATAATAATTAGTTGTTATGTAAAGATGAACGCAGATTGATCCGAGCCGAAAGAATCGCATTTTTGTCGTCCACAGGAAACAGTACCTTATATTATCAAAGATAAAGTACATTTACACATTTATATTTCCGATGACGTCATTAGAGTCTGCCGACGGACTGTAATGGACTTTATCTCTAATAGAATAAAGTACCATTTCCCGTGGACGACCAAAATTCGATTCCATCGGCTCTTTCGGCGCAAATCAAATCTGCATTCATCTTAAAGCGGCAACAGAATTACATAATTTCTGAAAATGTCCCACTATCTAGCTATCACAGTTCATGAGATACAGCCTGGTGACTGATAAAACGATACCTACGACAAATAGATAAGAGTTTGGAGTCTTAGTAAACGCGTGCCGTTTTTATCCTTGCAAATACGGGACCCTAAAAATGTAGAAGTTTTTAATTGAAAACCGTAATCAGATAGTGGTGGGTAAAACTTGAGAAACATAATTAATGTTTTGTCTTGAAAAATAATTTTGTCGAAAAACGGTAAAGATATTTTATAGGATACAGAAAAAGGGTAAAGGCGTAAATTCTTCATGTTTCTTGGGACAAAATAAGAGACACAATACTACAAAGCAAATTACGTTTAAACATTTTAAACTCACACGATTTGAACTCAAAATTATTTTTCCTGGGTCTTATTCGCGTATAATTATTTTTAAATTCTCTTACCTCGACGTTTCGATCATGTTACAAAGATCTTGTTCGCGAGGGGATTTAAAAATAATAAAACGCGAATAAGACCCGGGAAAAATAATTACAAATTACCTACGTCTAACTTGAAAATAATTTCAAATTTCGGTTTAGTCAAGTTGCTTTTATATTTTCAGCTTTTTATCAATGTATTCAATCGAACGTAGTTGTGTAGTTTTGGCGGGAATGCGTGAAGAGATGTGTTGCTAAATTTTCATTTTTGTGAAACTTAGTACAAATGCGTGTAAAATGTTTTATTTCGGGTAAAAGAAGTATATTAAAAGTATAAAAAGTATATAAATCAATTTAGTCTCGTGAAGGTGTACAAGTGAAAATAACGGTGAAAATCGGTGCAAAACTTGGACTTCAGCTTAGTGTTCTCTCCAAAGCTCCGTGAACAAACATTGTAAAAAATGGCCCCCTTTTTACAATGATTCCCTCGACTTGACTTTAACTATGACGACTTGACTGTTTCGTTCGATGCAAATAACCTGCAAATATTGATAATACTTGACACTGGCAAATGTCCGAATGGAAAAAGCCATTTTAATGAAGAAGAAGAAGAACGTAGTTGTGTTAACTAAAGTCGTCGACCGTAGTTAAGTTAATAAACTTTTTCAACTAACACGATCGGAACTTATATTTTACACATTTTCCCGGGTCTTAATCGCGTGATTTTAACTTCTTAATCATGTTTCAATAATTAAAAAAGACTGAAGTCCCCTCGAGACCAAGATCATTGAGCGTGATCGAAACGTCGAAGTAAGGAAAAAAGTTAAAATCACGCGATTAAGACCCCCGTGACAACTGGGAAAATAATTCCCAGCTGTCCCCCCGGGGGACAGGGCTAGAGGGGACAGCTGGGAATAATCGCGGGAAAGTGCGTAGTAAAGTTGAAAATAGTGCAAGTGAAAAATGAAAATAGTTATTATGATACGTATTGAGAGGTGTGTAAAGATGTCGTGCTCTATAGTCAATTTACTCCACTCCACAAAATTGCGAAAAACTCGCTATTCATGGTTACACACGTTATAAAAATGGTAAAGATCTAGAAATAGAATAGAATAAGTATGGCTGTTAACGCCTACGTTAACATTCGCCGCTGTCACTGTCAGGTGACAGGTGACAGTGGCCATTGCGGTTGGCACCATTGGCCGCCGCTAGCGCCGCTTCGGTTGGCACCACTGCGAGCAAACAGCGCTCGCGTCACCGCGTCGAACTCCACTTCCACTTCTGGATGGTCATCCGTCTTCGCAACATTTCAACTCAAGATCATAAAACGACGCTCATTATTGTTATCTTTAAAGTAAATTCATTATCAACCAAAAAATCCTCTTTCATTGAGAGAAACACAATAAACATTATGGTCAATCTTCGAGCAAGATAATTTTACGAAGCAGCAAAACATAGAGTCGAAAAGCGTCGCATCGTGTTGAAGACGGAAAATAATCTGTGTGTGCAACGCATCAGAAGTCAAACAAGAAAAAGGGTGAAGTGTAACGTTCCAATTTCCCTTTATTTCCTCCCTAAATCCCACTCGTCCGTTCATTGTACTACAACCAAACCACGAGAGTCGAATACATCGTCCATTTTGTACAGACGCGACGAGTCCATTTCCCAAAAGGCTGTGCACTTAGAATTAGCTACAGAGCTAACAACTGAATGTTTCTTGGCGGCACTCAACCGCTTCATTGCTCGTAGGGGCCGTCCCTCTACTATTCATTCAGATAACGGCACAAATTTCGTGGGCGCATACAGCGAATTGGCAAGGTTCTTACAACATGCAAACCCTCAAATAAGGGCACATGCGGCTGAGAATGCAGTGCAGTTTAAATTCTCACCAGCATATTCACCTAACTTTAATGGTCTAGCAGAGGGTGCGGTGAAATCAATTAAATTTCATTTAAAGCGGGTCTTAAATACATCACACTTAACATATGAGGAAATGAACATGTTGCTCATACAAATAGAATCCATATTAAACTCCCGACCCCTTACTCCACTGTCCTCAGATCCCTCAGACCTTATACCCCTTACCCCTTCCCACTTCCTCATTGGACGTACACTAACGATGCTCCCTTCTCATGAAGAGCGAAAGGCAACAATCATAGATGCTCTACCTCGCTTTGAGCGAGTGCAACAATTGAAGGCTGCCTTCTGGCAGCGATATTATGTGGAGTATATTTCAGAGCTCCAGAAACGTACCAGGTGGCAGAAGGGGTCAACCAATCTACAGCGCCATGACATGGTGCTAGTTAAAGATGAGAGGCTCCCGCCGAACCGGTGGCTGATCGGGCGAGTAGTGGAGACGCACCCCGGCAGCGATGGGGTCACGCGCGTCGCCGACATCGCCACCACCACCGGGACCATTCGCAGAGCCTGCTCGCGCCTCTGTCCTCTGCCTTTGGAACCTCCAAGCTTCCAAGGGGGGGCAGCCTGTTAACGCCTACGTTAACATTCGCCGCTGTCACTGTCAGGTGACAGGTGACAGTGGCCATTGCGGTTGGCACCATTGGCCGCCGCTAGCGCCGCTTCGGTTGGCACCACTGCGAGCAAACAGCGCTCGCGTCACCGCGTCGAACTCCACTTCCACTTCTGGATGGTCATCCGTCTTCGCAACATTTCAACTCAAGATCATAAAACGACGCTCATTATTGTTATCTTTAAAGTAAATTCATTATCAACCAAAAAATCCTCTTTCATTGAGAGAAACACAATAAACAATGGCATTATATCCAAAACGTGAAAAGGTGATTGTTAAAAAAATTACGATGGACAAAATGGGTCCACTCTTAGAGTAGCTATACATAAGCAAACTATAGAGCGCGCCATCACGTCGAATTCCTACTATTTCTTTCTATCATTCATATAAATTTGTAGTAGAAGTTAGTCGTGGCTTGACCTAATTCCTTATTACGTACTTGTTTTCAACAAACAAACTAAATAACAAGCATACATAGGTAGGTATCTATAGGTTAGATATATAGGTAGGTATAGGTACCATGAACTTGCTTAGAGATAATTGTAGAATAAGCTATACATCTTTGTAAATTGGCTAAGTAAAATTAGTTCTTAACTTTGTTGAGAGATGGCGCCACTAGTAAAGTTAACTCACGCTATCGATGTGTTTCAGTGATTTACTATAGCAAACCTCTGTTTATGAATAAAAAATCTACTTATACGGAAACTAACTGTTTAACTTGACCTCCCCTTGGGTACCTTGGTACGAGTTAGTACAATAATCATGAAGCGGGAAGTCCCTTTTCGTATATATAGAGTGTTTCATCACTATCTCATAAACTGATAAGTGTCGTTTTGGTCTAAAACGCATCTAGACCTAGCAAAGCACGATTTTCTTATGCCCGGTTTCTGAAGTCTGTTTGGTGGTTTATCTATTCGATATCGCTATTGGTTCCATAACTAGCGTCAATGCGTTTCCGAACAGCGAAGTGACAGTGACGGCTTGTCACATGCATAGAAAAACGGAGACTGATAACGGACTTTTGTTTTTGACGCGTTAGTGAAATGTCGTCCTGAATTTTCATTTTTACAAAACATCGTTTTATTGCGTTTAAATTGTTTAATTTCGGCGGCAAGCTACCAATTTAGTTACGCGAAGTTCAACGAGTTAAGTGAAAATAAAAATACCAGCGCCAAACACAAAATTAGCACGTTACAAACAATTGTTCCATGGGGTTGGAGAAAAATCGTCGCCATTTTTTCTACAGCCTTCACGCATTGAAAATTATTTCAAACGATTACAGTATAATAGTGGTAGTTCACTACTTGTACGAGAAATTGGCTAAATTGTCCTATATTGCTGACAGAAGCCATAACTAAGAAAAAGAAAGAAAGAGACAGATAATTGGAGTTTATCTCAAGGATATCTTTATTGAATCAATAGGTAGTGAAAGTTTATGTCAGACGTTCAGAAACCGGGCATTACTAAAAGATAAGCAACAGAAACAAGAGACGATCGAACAACTTAGCCATGTTGGCGCCAGCCAAGTTGTTTCATTGATTGATTAATTCTTTATTGCAACACACCAAAAATAAATAAAATACAATAAAAAAGAAAGTTGTAGTAGATGGTAAAGTTTTTTTTTTTTTTTTTACCAATACACAGCGCCATCTAGCCCCATGGTAAGCTGCTAAGCTTGTGTTACGGTGACTAGACAACGGATATACTACCTATATTTATATTTATTTTGTAAATACATACATATTATACATAGAAATACACCCAGACCAGATACAAATATTACATTTAAGCATAAATATTTGCACCCAGCGGGAATCGAACCCGCAACCTTCTGCATTGCAGCCAAGCGTTCGCCCGACGCGCCACAGAGTTCGTCAAAAGTATAGAAGTATAGAAGCAATAATTTGGCTTTTGAGTCACCAGCTTCGGTAGACTAATTGGTATGTCGCCCCCGGATTGGGTTGAGATGCATTGCTGGTTCGAATACCACTCGACGTCGGCCGTGCGCTGTGTTTTTTGTAAATATATCTATCCTTTAAAAACAGCTCTATGAACGTTCTAGTAAAAACAGTTCTAGTGCAGGCTTCATATCTGTGATTTACGATAAGACACGAAATATCAACTAAATTAATAATAACCATAAAGCGTTTATTAATAGGTCCAAAGTTTGCTCTAAATTTAAAAATTACGAATTTGATTACAACTATAAAACTTATTTATTAGGTAAAAGAGCTAAAGAAGTACTCCTGACACTCAAAGTAAGCAAAGTGCCTGGAATTAAAATCAATACAAAATATAAGGGAACAAAAATTTTGACAACAACCATAATCCGAAGGAAATAAAAAGTACTACCCACTAACCAATAACAAATTTTAATGCAGCTTAAAGTTAAGTACAAATTATTGGTTCTTTGGTTATCTAATGTTGTTAAAATTCAACTGTTGCGTGTTTTGTAGTCATTTTGTGTGAGGAAGGAGGTAAAGCTTGCATTTTTAACTTGCATTCGTTAATTTATCTACAATTTGGTTTATACCTAGCCGCCGCGTGACTTAGAAATCGTTAAGAGTAGTAAATCGATATATTTGTTGTTATATTGATACTAGGAGTTCGCCCCGAACTGAGACCTCACGACCCCCTATCTCCCTAACCCCTCTACCGATCCGGGTCATCTTCGAACTCATCAATTCTATTGACCTAAACTACGCGCATACCAAAATTCATGAAGATCGGAGCTACGATACTCAAGTTATCGTCGAACAAACATACAAAGATACAAGCACCAGGCCCGTCTACACTAGACCTCACTCGCTTCGCTCGTTCGGTCAATAAACTAGGAGTTCGCCCCGAACTTTGACCTCACGACCCCCTATCTCCCTAACCCCTCTACCGATCCGGGTCATCTTCGAACTCATCAATTCTATTGACCTAAACTACGCGCATACCAAAATTCATTAAGATCGGAGCTACGATACTCAAGTTATCGTCGAACAAACATACAAAGATACAATGTTACAAAGATACAAGCGCCAGGCCCGTCTACACTGGACCTCACTCGCTTCGCTCGTTCGGTCAATAATATCCTCTTTGATCAAAGCCTTCATTAATATCAAAGTTCAAAAAACAGAAAAAAAAACAAATACAGCACAGAGTATAAAAACCATTAATTTTCCCTAAAGTACCCTGTAGGGAATTATGTATGGGCGGTCGGAAGACGTTTAAAAAAAATATTTATTTTGAATTAAAAGAGACAATTTATTTGTCAAATGCTAGCTTAAAACTAATTACAATTTTAATTATTACTTTTAAAGAAAACTATTCTAATTATTACTAAGCACTTAAATCTAGGTCGCATGCGCCGGCTGTTACTGCTGCGTCGGCGGTACGTGCGTAGCTGGTGCCCAGCTAACTCCTCCCTCCTTAAGAGCGAAGCTGATCTTGCAGCTTCGACCAGTGTCCTCACTGGGTGGTTCATCTGTTTCTGGGGTTTTCTTTTATGCAGGCCTTAAGCGTTGCCAGATCTTCCAGGCTGCAGCACCCAAGAGTAGAATGTATAGAAACAGGGTTGTCCAGCTCGGTGTGGCCATCATGGTTGTCCAATCAGGGTCGTCTCCGTCGTCTTCAACTTCCTTCGCTGCTATCGGAGATTTTCTTGCAGTTGTCATTGTCCATGTATGCGTACTCTTCGCTACCAAGAATAAGGTATTTGGAATTGGGGATAATAGTAAGGTGATTTTTATCGGGAATGGAATATAGGTGAATTAGGTCGAATATATAATTGTCAATGGATGGGATTTCTAATATAAAAGTCAAAGTGTGTTCAGTGCTATAAGCTTTTACAGTAATTGACCTTTCAAGCTCGTGGATATTATTTAAACTGACTTCTATAACCGGTTTGAAGTTGTACAATGATTTTAAAGTTAACAGTTCTTTTACTATATCGTTTGGGGCTATTATGCTAGGGTGCATGACACCTAGTTGTGAAAATGACATAGCGTCTTCAAAAATTATATCTAAAATTATCTGTCGGAAGTGTTGACGACGCTTCGGAAGCTTTAGTGCTCGCAAATAATGCCATTAGTTTAGTAGTTGTCAGATGTAAGTTCGTTATGTTATATACTATAATTATCTATTTGTTTTAACACTTGTCCCTGTTTATACAAAAGGATTCCCTGATCATTTTTTTATGGGAAGGAAGGTTACGTATGCTGCTGCGTAGAGCACGATGGCTCCTGCGACGAGGGTTCTGTAATAATGTGGGGTCGTTTGAGGAGTTTGAAATGAACTCGAACGGATTTAGAGTTAGGGTGGTTACCTATGATCTCCGCTATGTTGTTTGGATGTATCTGTATGATTTTATACGGACCTTTGAACACGGGTTTCGTTTTGTCGTTCCGGGCTGTTTTTGCTACCTGTTTAAAGACAGTTTCACCAACCTTTAACGTGACGTTTTCCGCGTCCTGGTTCCTCTTAGTAATTATCTGTTCTTTATCTTTTGACATGTGTGCTGCCACACACTCTTGTATTGCCTGCGCGCTATTTTTATGCTTTAGAACATAATCTTGGTAGAATTCTTTTGGGAAATAAAGTTCTAATGGATTTCTTGACGCTGTGTGACCATAGAGAAGTTCATGTGGTGTGTATCCTGTGGCTGAGTGAATAGCGTTGTTATAGGCTATCACAGCATACTTCATCACCAGATCTATCGGGTCATCTTTATTCGTCATTCTGTGGATCCGTATTATTTCTGCCAATGTTGAGTGGAATCTCTCAATTGGGGAGTTGGAATTCGGGTTGTATGGAGTAGTAAAATGGATTTTTATGTCATGTAAGGCACATATTTCCTTAATTACGTCATTGTCAAATTTCGTGTCTGAGTCGGTTGTTATTTTATACGGAAGCCCTAACACTGAGATGACACTGAGTAAAGCTTCGGCAATATGGATACTACTAGATGCAGTTAATGAGATAGCTTGCGCAAATTTGGAAAAATTATCGATTATTGTCAAGAAAGTACCGCCTCCTGTTGAATACAGGTCCATGAATATATGTTCCATGGGTTTACGAGGTGTTTCTGTGAGAGCTAACGGTGGCTTTAATGGATTTCTTTCGTATTTTGATTTAAGGCATATTTCGCATTTGTTAATGTAAGTTTGGACTGTTAACAACATATTAGGCCAATGGTAGTTCCTATGTAGATGTTTATGTGTTTCTTGTATACCACGGTGGGCTGTTTTCCCTTCGTGATATTTCTTAATTAGTTCTATTTGTTCTGATTTATTTTCAACTAGAGTGACACGAGAGGTGCACCTTATTAGTTTGGGGCCTCTCTCGTTAAATATTGAAGTGTAAACTCTTGCGAATGCCAGATAAAGGTCTTCAGTATGAAAGTAGCAATGAAAAATCCTGTTAGCTATAGTGTGTTCCTTTAGGAACTTAATTATTTCCTGTTCTGTGTTATTGATAGGAATGAAAACATCTTTAATCACCGTTCTCGAATTAGTTGACCTATTTTCTACTCTATACGTGGAACCTGGGGTAGACCTAACGTGAAATTGTTTTAATTGTCGGTCAATAGCGTCGGATAGTATTGGGATGCCGTTATTCTCATTATCAGGTTGAGTGTGGTTGGTACTAATTAACTGGTCTTCGTCCACAGTAACTACAGTCATACTATCTGACTCGTCATCTTGTATTTGTGGTACTGTTAAAGTGTCAACATTCATAGTCTCAAGCTCGTTATTTGTTTCCCTACTGTCCAGGTTATTGTTCGTCATATTGTCAGTTTCAGGTCTTGTCTCGTTTTGTCTTTCCCTATTGACATTGTCAAATATTTGACCTATAAGTTCGTCGTTTTCGTTATCTTCAAAGTTAACCGCTAATGAATCCATGCTGTGGTAGTATATTTTAGCACGAGACAGTGCGTCTGCGTTGGTGTTTTGACGCCCTTTTTTATAGATGACTGTATAGTTATATTCGGCTAACTTTAGTCTCCAACGAGTAAATTTTGAAGAAGGGTCTTTTATAGACATTAACCACGTTAATGGGCGATGGTCTGTATATATAGTGAATTTTCGACCATACAAATACGGCCGAAAGTATTTGATTGCCCACACTATCGCTAAAAGTTCCTTTTCGATAGTGGAATAGTTGGATTCAGAAGAGGATAGGGTACGTGAAGCGTACGCTACCGGTTTATCAGATCCTATTTTTCCCTGCGAAAGTATAGCACCCAAAGCAATGTCGGATGCGTCCGTTGTCAGGATAAAGGGTTCGTCAAAGTCGGGATACCTTAATATTGGGTCATTAGTCAAAAGTTGTTTGCACTTATTAAAAGCTTCTAAAAATTCTTTGGAATGTACGACTTTGTTACCTTTCTTTAAACACACAGTCAGAGGTTTTGTAAGTTTAGCAAAGTCCTGTATAAACTTACGATAGTAACCTACGAGTCCTAGAAAAGCTCTTATTTCTTTTTGTGTGTGAGGCAAAGGGAAGTCTAGTACAGCTTTTACTTTATCCCTGTTAGGTTTAAGTCCTTCGCTAGTCAGCTCGTGCCCTAAGAACTTCACCTGTTTCTGAAGGAATTCAGATTTGTCAAGTTGAACTTTCAAATTGTGACATTTGAGCCGTTCAAAAACCTCTTTCAGCTTGACAGTATGTTCCTGTAGTGACGTAGATATAATAATGACGTCATCAAGGTAAGTATATACGTTACTAATGCCCCTGAGGATATGATCCATCAATCTTTGAAAAGTACTTGGAGCATTTTTTAAACCAAATGGCATACGCAAAAATTCGTAATGCCCTCGCTCCGTTGTGAACGCGGTTTTCTCAATATCGTCAGGATGCATTTCCACTTGATGGTAGCCACTGGCCAGGTCAAGAGTTGTGAAGTACTGGGCCCTACCTAGACGGTCAAGGATGTCGTGAATGTTTGGTAGAGGGTACTTATCTTCTACTATCCTATCATTCAGTCGTCTGTAGTCAATCACAAGTCTCCATTTTACTTTTCCGGAAGCATCGGGTTTTTTTGGGACTATGTGGACAGGGCAGGACCATGGGGATATACTTTCACGAATTATACCCTGTGTCAGTAAGTTGTCGACCTGTTTCCTAATTTCGTCACGTTGTTGGGGTGGCTGTCTGTAACTACGAACGTAGATAGGTTTATCGTCAGTCAGTCGTAATTGATGTTTAACTGCATGTGTGAAACTCAGAGGAATATTCTCACAATAAAATATTTCTTTATATCTGTTGCACAGTTTGAGAATCTCTTGTTTTTCCTCTGTGTTCATATGCTCGGTGCGAATTTTGTTTAAGTTTTCGCTGAGCTCTTTATTTAATTCAGATTTTACGTCAAGTGAAATTAATTTTACGTAGTTGTCGGCATAGGGTTCTAACTCAATTACGGATGTTTGAGGGATGAACATTTTATTTTCGCTGTAGTTAATTACTGAGGTTCTGAAGGAACCGTTTTTTACTGTCACTAATGTGGCAGGGGATTCTAACCCTTCTGACCACAAAAAACTGTCTTGTATGTACTGGCCGTCAATGTAGTTACATTTTAAAGTCACTAGTTTTTCAGTTTTGGGGTCAATCTGGATTTTCTCTAATGGCCGGTTAAAATAAATAGGGATGTCGGCGTTACAAGTACGTAACACGTTCGTATTTAAGTCAATGTTACTTTTGAGTCTACGTAATAAGTCGAATCCTATTAATCCCTTGTATTTAGGGTCAAAGTCAAAAATCAGGAATTTATGTATATCGTCAGAGTTAAATGCGGGTGGTAAGGGTAGTTTAGCAATATAGTTATGTTGCGAGATATTATGCGCGGTTGCAATTTGGAAGGGTTCGTATTCTACACAATATTCAAAGATGGTACCAAATATAACGTGTGATGAAACAACACTTCGGCTCGCACCTGTATCTATTAAAAACTTACCTCCGAATTCTGGTAACTCGATGTATGGCAGATGATCTCGATCCTGAATGTTAATCTTAACTATGTTATGTTCTGGTCGTCGTGAAGGTTGGAAAAATTTTGAGAATTTTCCACGTTAAAATCGGGGTCTTCTTCTTGCGGGTCGCCTTCTTCCGTCTCCAGGTAGTAATAATTGTTATACTCACCGTAATCTGGAGCTTCGCTTTGCTGCGGGGCGTAGATATGTAAAAATCTAAATTCTCAATAAACTGTTGAATCGCCATCGATTCATAGTAGTTTTTGTCGGAGTGATTTCCTATAGACCACAATGTGTCTAGAATTTCTCGTATGCGTTTGCCGAACGCCTCTGAATCCTCGTTTTTGTCTTTGCGGGTCCGCGTGAGCTGCTGCATTATCTGAGCCTCAGTCCGCGTTTCCCCGAACCTAGCTATTAATCTTTCTTTCACCTCCGCCCAGGTAGTAGCGGCTTCGCCGTAAGCTAGAGCATCCCTAGCAGCGTCAGTTAATTTACTCTTAATTATACAAATTAGGGCAGGATGTGCCCTCGCGGGTTCTGATAATAAACCTAAAACATTTTCTAACTCCCTAATATAGTAATTTAATTGTTTGGGGTTACCGTCATAAGGTTGAATTATATCCTTAACAAACTTTATGTCGGCGTCGCAATTGTTCACCGCCATTGTGTGGTGCTTTTACGAACAATGGTAGGTATTGATATATAAATTGTAAGTAATACGATCACTGACCTAGATATTGAAATGTTATTGAATTGAATATGAGTATACCTATGTTTGCCCGCGATTTTAGCTTAAAACAAGGACACTCTCCAACGCAATAAATGCATTTAAAAAAAAATTAAGTAAAATATCTTTATAATGTGATCACTGATTTTGTTATTAAGTTATTATTGAATCGAATATGAGTATTACCTATGTTTATCCGCGATTTTAGCTTAAAACATGAACACTCTTCAACGCAATAAATAAAAAAAATACTACACTAAGACAGGAAATAGAGCAGGGATCTTGGTTAAATAGCGAGAGTACTCACCGAACCAGCCTTTGCATCTCCCGTCGAGTTTTAAGCAGCGCGTAGGGTTCTCCAATTCTCCGGATCTCCGCACGCTGGTCTTCCGTGGGCCGCCCGTAGGTTCTCGGTCACGGGTTCGCGACTTGAAAATCGCCGATCGCTGCACCGCTGTCGCTGACTGGCTGAAGACAGAATCGTACCGGATACCGGCTCTCGATTCTGGAACTCAGAAAGACGAATTAGTTTGACGATCGCGTGACCACCAACGACTGCGCCAATTATGTATGGGCGGTCGGAAGACGTTTAAAAAAAATATTTATTTTGAATTAAAAGAGACAATTTATTTGTCAAATGCTAGCTTAAAACTAATTACAATTTTAATTATTACTTTTAAAGAAAACTATTCTAATTATTACTAAGCACTTAAATCTAGGTCGCATGCGCCGGCTGTTACTGCTGCGTCGGCGGTACGTGCGTAGCTGGTGCCCAGCTAACTAGGGCCAAAAGATTAAACGTGTTAACAGTTGAAAAGTCTCTTATTAACGAATGCTTTATTAAAAACCGCATTATTAACAAACTAATTATTTACTTAAAAGCTTTGGGGTGGGAAGGGCTTTTGGTAAAATAATTTCGGTTTAATTTGATTTGATATTTACTACCTACGTATTAAATAGTAGCTGTGCCCTGTGGTTTCACCTGCGTTAATTCAGGACGTGTGAAGAAATATCGGGGTAAAAACCTAGGCCGCAAGAAGTGAAAACCGCTATACCGATTGCGATAAAACTCGGTATATGTAAATACACTTCTCATTCTCATCACACTAACACACAAAACAGTACTGCATGAACTATTTAGGCAGAATTTAAATGACCAAGTAGGTAGGTATATGGTACCATTGACCAAAATAATTATGCCAATAAATAGCTCTGGTAGTTTGACACAATGGAACACCACAATTATTCCAAATTTGAATTTAAATTTTCGAATTTTCATCTAACAAATGAATGTAAATGATTGTTTTAAATGTGTTATTGGGGAGTTTGGCGGGAACGCGTTGAGGAGATGTGTTGCTTAATTTTCATTTTTGTGAAACCTAGTTCAAATGCGTGAAAATTGTTTAATTTTGGGGGTATATTAATCAATTTAGTTTCGTGAAAGTGTACATTGTACAAGTGGAATGAAAGGGAAAATCGGTGCAAAATATGGACTTTAGCGGTTAGCGTTATCTCCAAAGCTCCGTGAACAATCTTTGTAAATGGCCGCCGTGTTTACAAATGATTCCCTAGACTTGACTTTAACTATGACGACTTGACTGTTTCGATGCAAATAACTTGCATTATATAATAATAATACTTGACACCGGCTAATTTCCTAATGGCCATAATCGGTTCACAACCGATAAGAAATAATAATAATCTAACAAATGAATGTAAATGATTGTTTTCAATGTATTGTTTGTCAAAATTGTCAGTTTACTGCATTCTTTTTTTTTGTGAGAAAGCTCTTGACTTTTGTTTTTGGCGCGTTAGATGAACGTTGTCCTGAATTTATATTTTTGCAAAACCTAGTTTTAATGCGTGTAAATTGTTCAATGTCGGCGGCATGTTATCAATTTAGTTACGCGAAGTTCAGCGAGTGAAGTGAAAATAAAAATACCAGTGCCAAACACGAAATTAGCGCGTTACAAAAATTTTTAATGTTCTATGGGGTTGGAGAAAAATCGTCACCATTTTTTCTGCAGCCTTCACGCAATGAAAATTATTTCAAACGATTACAGTATAATAGTGGTTGTACACTATTAGTACGAGAAACTGGCTAAATTGTGCTATATTGTTGACAGAAAGCCATAACTAAGAAAATTATGACTTTCTTATGAATGAGAAAGCTCATTCATTCAATCATAGAAATAGTACAAGTAACTAGAAAGCTTACATCGTCAAAAAACGGTTCCGATTGATGTTAGAGGGACCCTAGCCTGTCCTTTTTTCACTTTGGTGTTCGTCGGTTGGTTAGATAAGGACAGACTGGAACCAACTGGGTTCAACAGGACCGTTTTCATATATCAAAGCAAAAACTACCTTAACCTTAGAGAACATGATTGAAATTGATATTTGAATTTTTTTATCGGTTACTCATGATTTTTAACCGACCGAGCTTTCGCCAACTTTACAGTTGGCTTTTTAAAAGTTGACTGAGATGTAATTAGTCTATTTCAACATTCTAAAAAGTTACTTTAAACTACTGCCTCATAATTATTTGTAACAAAACGTTTTGTTATGCAAAATCGCGAAAACCATAGAATAAATTAAACCAAAGACATATTAATGTACGTAGGTATTAAAACCTAGTTTGTTTGTCTGCAGATACAACAATGGAGAGAAACACCCTGATGGCGAAGTGCTACCCTCGAATAAAAGATTATTGCAGAGAAAAACATGGACTTGAGTTTCAAGTAAGTTTTCTTCCCTTCCGAGCGATGTTCAAACTTGCATATTTCTCGGAAGCCACTCCGCTAAATTCTCAAATTATTTGGGATTAGCATAGTAGGTAAGTAAATTCTGTGACCAACACACGGCGCCATCTAGCCCAGACTAGCCCATAAATACACCCAGACCAGACACAAATATTTATTTTTCAGCATAAATATTTGAACCCAGCGGGAATCAAACCCGCAACCTTCTTCATTGCAGTCAAGCATTCGCCCGACGCGCCACAGAGGTCGTCATTGATTATATAATACTGCAACAGGATTTGACAATATTTTTACGGCCGGCCGCTTGCCTGACTCCAAACCTCCTCGGGACCAAACAGTTTGCCCGCCACCGCGCTGGGAGAACTGTAGTCTTCCCCAGACCCCTATAGCCGCCTTATCGACGCCCATGGGGCGTTGTTTAGTACCCATAGTACACCCACTAGGCTTGTATTATGGTTAATCGACAACGGATATACTACATTTTTGTTGTGCAAACACTACCTAGACCAGAAACAAATATTTTGTTTAAGCCTAAGTACTTGCACTCGGCGCGGATAGACCCTGCAACTTTCTGCATTGCAGTCGGGTCTCTTCCATGCGCCACAGATGCCGTCATTTGTTTGTTATATTTCCTTAAAAACTGACTACCTAGCTGTAATCCGCGACTTCGTCTGCGTAGAAATTGTGCGTAGCCGACTTTTTGTTCATTACTCGGATTCTACTAATTGGATTTCGATGTAAAGTATACCACGACGTTCCTTGAAAATAGAACTATCGAATATTGAAAACAAGATTGCAATCGGTTTAGTAGTTTTTAATTGTATAAGGAACAAACAGTTAATTTTGTTCTACTACTTTTCTTAAGTCCCCTAGACCACTTTTTTTTTTATTTACTTCCAAGTACTTCCAACACTTTTTGTCCTGTCTTCCTTTATTATAAGTATGGATATAGATAAAAGATAGATAGAAAAAAATATAACTTGCTATCCATACTCCACGTCATAAAATATCTACCAATCATATCGAAAACCAATATTACGTAAAATGTAACATAGAAAAATATCATTTCTGAAAAATAACTCGCTTTCAGTTCGTAGTTATTGAAATTCATTTTTCGTTTTCATGGAAATTTATCTTTGGGTTATTCAGGGATCATTGTGGGACGGGTGGCCCTTCTTAAGGAGGGGATATACGCTGAATATAATGAATGAATGAATGAATTTATTTATTAATATGAATCTTACCAAACATTTATCAAATTACATTAGAAATCGGCTCTACACAAAGCACAAGCTTGTACTGCAGGAACTGAGATACTAATATAATAATGTATAAAACATTTGATAATAATTCAAATTGTAAATATAATACATATATTATAATACATTATTATTCTATTTGTAGTGGGAGTATTTAATTCTATTGTAATTCTATTTTAGTTTTAAGTTTGACATTCGACATTGTAATAATTTATATTTTGACATTTTAAAAAAAAATAATATTGTATAAGTATTCTATTTATTTTAAACTTTACCCCCTTACTTACAAACGCTAATTAATGCGCTGCATAACTATGCATCGTTTGTCTTTTACTGTCACATGAAGTTTCAAAGTTGACAGACAGAGACAAACGTCACATAACTTAGTCATGTGTAAATAATATTTTATAAGTAAGGAAGTATTTTTCTAAAAGAATATATATTTTTTAAGTTTTAGTATAACGCAAATAGTGGAAATGGTCATTGTATATTTCTAAAAGTTTTTCCATCATGATCGTTATCATCAGCTTGCTGCAGTCCACTGCTGGACATAGGCCTCTCCAATTGCACGCCTACTAGATCTATTTTCGGCTTCTCGCATCCAGCATCCGCTCGCATCCTCTGAATGCAGTGCAACAAAGTTTTTCCACAGCTATGAAATTTGAAAATTATTTACAGCTGAGCCGTCTTTTCAAATTTACAAGTACTTATTATTGAAAGCAATAAAAAGTGAAATTTCAAACAAATTCCGTTGTTGAATATTAGTTACAAGGTAAGTGTTAATGTAAAGACTTTTTCAGATTGTAATCCCTGTTATTTTTATTATTTTTTATATTTTATATTTTTTTATTATTATTACAATATTTATTATATTATATTATATTATTATTAATGATATATTTTATTCCCACTATGTAGTACTTATCTAAAGTTTTATTAAGAAAGATTCTTAGGCTGCCCGCCCACTACGACCATTCCAACTCGAACCGTTTTTCAAAAACCAAACGTATAACCTCCCCTTAAATTAAATGAGGTATCGGACACGGATCAGCGGAAACATAAATTTTTATGCTATCTTTAAGATAATAAGCGGTTTCAATCGAAAGATTCCCAGAAACCAAATAAGTATTTTTATATTTTCTATTGTAAATAAATAATCTTGCTAATTTAAGCTGAAAGTTGGTGAGTTTGTAGAAATGTTTGTTACGCAATCACGTAAAAACTACCGAACCAATCGCGGTGAAACTTGGAATATAGATAGTATTATAGTTAGATTTTACCGGGTCTTAATTAGCGTATTAAAGTTAAAGTTTTAACTTGTGTGTTTCCGCAATTAGCCCTTCTATTGGGCCTTTGTGCGTGATTTTAAGCCGTGGGTTTCCTCACGATGTTTTCCTCCATCGTAAGAGCGATGTTAATAGCGAACATATTTTTTCTTAAAGAAAAAGACATTGGTGTTCGGCCGGGATTCGAAACCACGACCTTTTGTGCAATTTACGTTTAATCTATGTCTTTACTTCATGTAATGTAATTATTTGTGTTTTTTTTTTTAATCAATTTAGAAATTGGGGACCTTTGTCAAAAACAGAACATGTCGGTCCCATTATAACAAAATAATTATTTTTGTTGTAATGTTGTATGTTGTGCAAATAAAGTTATTATCTATCTATCTTCGGAATAAAAGTCGGGGTATTTACCACTTGACCATCAGCACTCTTTGTAATGTTTGTTTCGATCATGTTACAATGATCTTGGTCGCGAGGGGAAACGTCGAGGTAAGAAAATAAGTAATAATACGCTATTAAGACCCGGTAAAATGTAACTATGTCAACAAATCGTGAAAATTTAAATAGATACTTAGTACTATTCGCGGTTTCACCCGCGTAGATCCAGTTCCCGCTTGATTATCGGGTTTTATTATCTGTATTGATTATCTTTTTTGTATCTATAGCTACCTATATTCGAAGTTTCATCGCAATCGGTTTAGTCGTTTTTGCGCGAAAGAGTAACAAATTCACATAAATACATACAAATTTTCGCGTTTATTATATTAAGTGAGAGTAGCAGCGCCCCGCGGTTTCACCTACGTAAGTCCCGTTCCCGCTTTATCATCGGGATAAAAGTAGCATATGTGTTATTCCCGGTATCCAGCTACCATGTTCCAAGTTTCATCGCAATCGGTTTAGTAGTTTTTGCGTGAAAAAGTAACAAAGTCACATACATACGTACATACAAACCCGTTTCTGCGCGAATATCGAGATAAAAATAGCCTATGTGTTATTTCCGTATTTCCGGTATCCATCTGTATTTGAAGTTTCATCGCAATCAGTTCAGTAGTTTTTGCGTGAAAGAGTAACAAAGTCACATAAATACATACATACAAACTTTCGCGTTCATAATATTAGAAGATCGAATAAGACGCGGAAGGAAGAACAGAAAGTCGCAGAAAAATGTCCACCGCAGACTTTCCAAGAAAATCATGAAACACAACTTTACTTCGCAAGTTGAAACTCGAATTGAACTTCGTAAAATCTATTCCTATTCGAGAAGTACTTGTTAAGGTACAGGATCATTACCCTTACTATGGATTTCCGTTACTAAAATAGTTGGGGACCGATTCTACTACCCACCAAAAATCAAAATAGTGGTAGTGTAGACGGGCCTGGCGCTTGTTTCTTTGTATGTTTGTTCGACGATAACTTGAGTATCGTAGCTTCGATCTTTATGAATTTTGGTATGCGCGTAGTTTAGGTTAATTGAATTTATGAGTTCGAAGAAGAGCCGGAACGGTGGGGGGGGGGGGGGGTTGGGGAGATAGGGGGTCGTAAGTCCTAGTTTTATAGTGGTTTAGGTTTTTTTTCTGTACTCATGTATTTTTATTTTATTGTTTTTTTTAAGGTAAATTAGTTTCAGTTAGTGTTATTTTTATTTTTGTACTTTTAGGTTTATTATATTTGACATGTAACTTATTTGTACGTCAAGTGTGTTGTATTTGTAATAAATAAATGATTATTATAATTAAAATCAAAATAGTTTATTTCCTTTACATTCTTGTACAACATTAAATGCGCATGATCATTTGGCTACGTCTTAGGTGTAATGGTTTTAGTGTGGCTTCGGAACGCGCCGTCCGATGAGAAGAAACAACAAAAAACCCACTACCTACTATCCTGTAATATACTATCCTCCCTATCCCCCCTATCCCCCCTATCCCCCCTATCCCCCCTATTCCCCTATTCCCTTCTATCTTATATTATACTAGCTGCGCCCCTAGACCACTTTTTTTTAAATTTATTTCCAAGTACAGACTTTTCGTCCTCTTCCTTTATTATAAGTAGTATAGACTATCTAATTTTCTTCGCGACCATACTATCTATATTATGCTTTCTATATCTCTGTGGCGCGACCTCTGTGGCGCGTCGGGCGAATGCTTGGCTGCAATACAGTAGGTTGCGGGTTCGATTCCCGCTGGGTGCAAATATTTATGCTTAAAATAAATATTTGTATCGGGTCTGGGCGTATTTCTATGTATAATATGTATGTATTTACAAAAAAAAAAAAATATAAGTAGTATATCCGTTGTCTAGTCACCGTAACACAAGCTTAGCAGCTTACCACGGGGCTAGATGGCGCTGTGTGTTCGTCACAGGATTTATTTATTATTTATTATATTATACTATCTTTACTAACATTGTAAACTGTAATATTGTAAACACCCGACTACATCCACCATTTTTAAGGCTCCTAGATACGACGAACCATAATTAAGGTTTCTTTACCTTTAGGTATTCCTAAGCTACGAGATCAGAGGAATAGCCAAATTAGATTGGCTATGAGTGATTCAATCCAAGGCGTTTGTTTTTTACTTTCACTGCGACGGCACAAAAATAGGTCACATACATACACCGACGGCAAAAATATAACACCTTCTTTGGCAGTCGTGTAAAAATGCTAGATTCCCGAACGAACATAATTATGAAACTTTTTATCTGAAGAAAATACATCCATAATTCATAACTCGTTTATTTCATAATCATGGGTTTACATAGATCTTACGAAATCTTCTTTTTTTTAATGAAAATGTATGAAATGAATCCCTTTTTCCCTTGGTCACGGCTTCACGCATGAACGGCTGGACCGATTTCGATAATTCTTTTTGCGCTGTGTTTGTTATGATTAGGATAAGGATCATATGAAAGAAAAAATGCTAAACCGATTTTGATAAATCTCACGCGGGTGAAACCGCGGGGCGCAGCTAGTACTTAATAAAAGGTACATCCATGGTTCCCCTTTTTGGGCATATGAAAATTGTATTTTAAGTAATTAATTTACAGAAATATGGAAAATTAAGTCACAAACGTAGATATATCGAGATGTAAATAAAATAATGAATACCACATTGGAAGACAAACAAAAACTCTTTTTTTCCTATCTCCGCAATTCCTATGAATACCCATAAAGAACAAACTAATCAAAACCGTATAGTAGAATCGGGCCCATATCCCCTGAAGTCTAGAGTAATGTTTACACGTAATTTCTATTTAGGGCTAGTAAGAAATTGTGGTTGAATGAACTGTGGAGTAGGCTGGTTACACAGACAAGCTGATTCAAGACACATGAGGTTACATTACATTAAATGGTCTGGGTGTCTATCTATGTATAACTAGCTGCGCCCCGCGGTTTCACCCGCGTAAGTCCCGTCGAGATAAAAAGTCCTATGTCCTTCTCCTGGTTCTAAGCTACCTCCCCACCAATTTTCAGACAAATCGATTTAGCCGTTCTTGAGTTATAAATGGTGTAACTAACACGACTTTCTTTTATATATATAGATAGATATATAGATATAGATATGTATGTATTTACAAAAAAAACCCTTAGGATTCCGTACCCTTAGGGTCAAAACCGGATCCTACCTTTTAACCTTTTGACGACCTCTGTGGCGCGTCGGGCGAACGCTTGGCTGCAATGCAGAAGGTTGCGGGTTCGATTCGCGCTGGGTGCAAATATTTATGCTTAAAAATAAATATTTGTATCTGGTCTGGGTGTATTTCTATGTATATTATGTATGTATTTACAAAAGCAAAAATAAATATAAGTAGTATATCCGTTGTCTAGTCACCGTAGCACAAGCTTAGCAGCTTACCACGGGGCTAGATGGCGCTGTGTGTTGGTAAAAAAAAAACTCATGAAACTCGGTATGTAGATAGCTGAGCACCTGGAATAACACATAGGCTACTTTTTATCCCGATATTCTCGCGGGAACGGGACTTACGCGGGTGAGACCGCGGGGCGCAGCTGGTATAAATTTAAATATAAATCATCCCTTATTCAACGAGGTATAGGAGGTGCCAACGCTCACGTTTTAAAACACAAAGTTTTATTAATTTAAAAAAAGGTGTTTTGTGTTTATTTTCAGTTCGTCCAAAAGTTATTTTCGTAAGCAACGTTTGTTTCAAACTATACGACTTGATTAAGTATTTATAAATGAATTCTTAACCACGTTGCATGACCGACCTCTTATAACTTACTCAAGAGGGTTATTTTTAACTAGGTACGATTTAGACTGACGTATTGTTACGGCTTCAGTTATTATTAACCCTTTTAATTTATATAAAACGTTGGTAGGTAAAAACTAATGTCTTGGTTAATCAGCAAGGTATTTTATAACCTATCTGAGTATTTTGACCATAATGAAAAATAAATACTAAATATTGTTGTGCTGGTAAAAATATTGGATTTCTTACATAGATTTAAGTAATGTATTTTTTTACTACATTTTTGTATGCTCGAAATGAGTAGACTGTGCACTAATATAAGACCAATGTACCTACATAGTTTGAACAATAAATTATTATTATTCTTATTCTTAAAGAAGTTTCCCTGTTGTAGAAAATTTCCTACAGCAACTTCCCTCTAACTACATAAAGTTGCTACTATTTTAAATTTTATTATATCTATCCCTTTTGCAATACATCCTATTATGGAAAACAACTTACCGTCCCCTTCCTTAAATCTTGTCCATCCATTGGTTGCCCGGAACAGATCGCCCTTAGGTGATAAGGCCGCACATTTTACTACCCTAGTGCAAGTATTTTTAAGTTTAAAAAAAATGTTTCTAGTCTGGGTCTGGTCTCTATCCATAGAATGTATGTATTTACAAAAGAAAAATATTATATCTGTTGTCTAGTCACCGCAACACATTCAAGTTAAGTAGCTTACCATAGGGCTAGACAGCGCTGTGTGATGTTCACAGATTTATTTATTTTACTTTATTAATTTGCCTACTAAACTTGTGCAAAATTTAACCTAAATTGAACAATACCTATAAACTTTAATTCAGTTTTATTTCGATCCAGGTAGTAGACATGCGATGGGGTGTAAGAGATGAAGCCACAGATGATCATATGACCACAGAGCTCTGTATGAGAGAGATCAAGAACTGCCAGCGACTTTCCATGGGTCCTAACTTTGTGGTCTTCTTAGGGCAGAAGTATGGATACAGGTAGGTAGAATGACACTTTCCATCCTTTTGATTGATAGAAACAGAGCATAGAGAGACATCATTCTCTATCCCTTTCGGCAGTGCAATGAGTTCTAATCAAACTCTACCTTAGACTGTGTTTTCACTACAGCTAAGCGAAGGCGACGTAGTGGGACCAATTAACAAGCTGGTTATGTTATGTTCTTTTCGTGTAGTGGTGCGTCTCACCTAGTGCTAGAGTTATCAGATCGCCCTAAGGCCTCTAACTTGACCTAACAACTGCTATCAGAGATAACAACCGGGATCAAGGGATTCACGTGCCTTCTGACCAACCACTTGGACACTAAAATTACTGACTATAATTTTCGTCTTCGTCATGTCAATATACGTAATAATTGATGTCCATAGACCAATCCCAACCTATGTACTCTCATCGGAACTTCAAATGCTTCGAGACGATTTAGCCGCTGGTGGCGTTGACGTCATCCTACTCGACACCTGGTACAAGAAGGATTCCAACGCTGTACCACCCATTTCCGTGCTGCAACCCATATCTTCTATACTCATCAATTTTAATAATAAGGTATTGTATGTGTTCCTTCATGTTAACTATGTCCTTTAATGAGGTCCGGTGCCACTTGCTTTGGCTCCACATACTTATAAGATTAATGTCTTGCTACGGCTCTTGGCATGGGGCATGGGAAGACCCAAGAAGTGCTGGCCCGACGTCGAAGGGCTACAATTGGCCATACTGCACGGGAAGCCAATTGGTAAATGTCCTCGAGGGGCGACCACGATGCAATGCGATACGGAGTACTGCAAGATCACCTACTCGTTGCACCGACGACATTGTAGCGGCTGCGAAAAGTCTTTGGATGGAGGTAGCTCGCGATCGCTGTTTGTGGCGTCGTATGGGGGCGGTCTATATGACGCAGTGGACGGATAAAGGCTGAGATGATGATGATCATGACACGGGATGCTGAATATCATGCAAAGTGGAGACGTAAGCGCAGGAAGCTGCCCCTGGGCTTCCAAGAGAAATGCAGTCAAGAACACCGTGAGGACGATGATTCTTAAGAATAGGTTTTCCAGTAACCCCATGACAATATAAAAAATAGCTATAACATCTTTTTAGAGAGTACCGAAACTGCAAGCAGAAGACCAGGCGGTATGGTGGGACACGCTGGGTAAAATGCAGAAGTTGTTTCGCAAAGCATCTTTACAGCTCTACAACTCTGGGAAGATAGATAAGGACACCATGCACAACTACTTTATGTCTGGTAAGTTTTGAAATTATTAACAATTATTTTTCTCTTTTTCGTGTGAGGGTACCGATGGCTCACCTAGTGTTAAAATTTTGGAGTGACTAACCTCGTGTTAGAGTTTCCAAGTCTCCCTAAGATCTCTTCTCCTAAAGGCTGCTATCTGAAATAACAACAGGGTCCAACTACTTAATGTACCCGCCGAAGGACTGAATAATATTTTGCCACACAAAATTATCGGTGACCCATCCAAGTAATGACCGGGCCAGGCGTTGCCAGCCCTCACGATTATACAAGATCGGCAAGCGCAGATAGGCTAATGATGTCATCATCAAAACCTACATTTTTCCAACCTACCTATTTTCTACAGTAACCGAACGCGAAGTAATCAACGGCGTCCTCAACGTCAAGAACACAAAGAACCACTGCCTCGCCTACGTCCGCTATATCAACAATATCAACCTGCAGAACCTGAAGAAGGCCAGCAACTTCGTCGATATCCTAAACAGGAGTCTAGACAACGAGGCTTCTAAACTCTTGGCCGATTTAAGAGATGTACGGCTGCCTAATAAAATTGAGACTACTAATATACAGAAGTAAGTTTTATTCAGATAACTTTGATCCTTAATAAAAGCATTGATACCATTTGGAACGGTTGTTAGAATTTATCAAACGAAATACTTTTATTAAAAATCATAGAGATATAAATTTGAGATCAATGTTATAAATAGAGATATCTTTCAATTTACAATACTATGTTGGTTTCCAGGATTTGATCTTTATCAGCAATACTATCGGTCGGTACAATAATACTGTGAGTTTGGCAATGACAACGTTCGTTTCCTGACTAGGGTAGTAATTTTTTCAAAAATCTAATATGGCACTTTTAGTATTTGTCAAAATCGTGAAGGCAACTTTCAGCATTTTTCGCTATCTCTTATAGTTTACAATATCGCCCTGAAAGCCCATCGAAATGGTGTAACTGTTTTTTTTTTTTCAGATACACAGTCGAATGGATAGGGAGAGATGGATTGGATACCGAAACTCACAGCGAATATCTTACTCATTTCATTGCACATTTCTATAAAAACATCGTCAAACTTGTGGATAGGTAAGTTCTGTTACTTTTGTGAACTGTGTTCGTAAGGAACAACTGCAATGCAGCTGCAGTTGAATTAAATTATAAGAAATCAATCATCAAGCATCAGACAGTATTCTACATCAGGCGGGTAACCGCAGCAGCTGATTCAGCATTGATGCAATCGCAGTTTTATCTTTGAAGTTTTACATTGCTTTATTTGCACAAAATTTCCCAAAACCCATAGTCTTGAAGTAACATTTTGGTTCTCTATGATTATGCAGAGCAATGCGAAAAGAAGACAGCAGTGCCCAAGGTCAGATAGTGACAGAAATCCTCCAACACCTCCACGCCTGCAATAACTCTGTGAAGGTGTTCCATGGAAGAGAACCGGACCTCGAGTTCATTGAAAATTATATGAAGAATAAGTCAGATAAACCGATGGTCTTGTACGGCGAAGGTATTGTATACATTTTATTGACATTAGGTGGCAATGGGTAGGCCATATAGCTCGAAGGACAGATAACCATTGGGGAGTAAACGTCCTCGAGTGGCGACCACGATCCAATGCGAAACGGAGTGTTGGAAGACCACCTACTCGGTGGACCGACGACATTGTAGCAGTCGCGGGGAGTCGTTGAATGGAGGTAGATCGCGATCGCTGTTCGTGGCGTCGTTTGGGGGAGGCCTGTGTTCAGCAGTGGACGGATAAGGGCTGAGATGATGATAATGATTCCATGAAGGCTGAATAAAGCTGAACGTCCATAGCCTATACGTTAGTTTAGCTTAGCTCCGCAGAGTCGAGCTAATTTTTGATCAATCCTCTGCATAGCTAGTAAATTGTTTTCGGTTTTTTCAACATGGTCGAGCTAAGCCACTCTATCATAATTTAGTTGTTGGGCGTTCGTTTTCATAATCATAATTTTGACTAATCTTTAAAGAAATGCTTTCCAAAAATTCGCATCCAACTCAATTCAACAACTCAACAATTCTTTGAGTAATCGTCCCAACGCCTTAAGCATTTCTTTAAAAATTAGTCGTCCAAGTATAGGAAACGCTATAAAATATATCAAAAAGATAAAATTTTGTTCAAATTTCCAGGTGGTTGTGGCAAAACAAGTTTGCTATCAAAAAGCGCTGCCAACTCCCTTGACGCGTGGTTCGCCGACGTCCGTCCGACGAACATCATCCGGTTTCTCGGGACTACTCCAGACTCCAGTGCTTTGACGCCCACGCTCATCTCCATCTGTCAACAGGTATTTTTTATATTCCACAAATTTGTCGTCTTGTAATTTCTTGTATGGTTTTCGCGATTGAGCATAAGCTCGGTCGTTTAGCGAGCTCGGTCGTTTAAAAATCATGAATAAAGCGCGATTAAACCCGGTAAAAAAGTGTTTTATTGTTATCTTGTCTTGTATCATGAATGTTATCAATGTCCTTTGATAACATTCAAGAAGAATGTTCTTCCGTGCTGACGATGGACCACCTCATGGTCTGCTCCATGTTGTCTACTAGTTGTTCGGCGGAGGACTTGAATACAGCTTCTGTATTCGTCGCTAAGTTTTGGGCAATGTAGGGCAACATTTAGAATATTTGACACCAAGAAGAAGAAGAATGTCCTTTTTACTAATTTCTAATTATTACACTTTTTAAACTAACACGATTGGAACTCACATTTACACATTTTTCCGGGTCTTAATCGCGTGAAACTTTAACTTTTTTTAATTTTCCTCACCTCGACGTTTATCATGTTACAATGATCTTGGTCTCGCGGGGACTGAAGCTGCGGCGGGCGTCGTCTTCTATTATAACCTCGGTGTACCGGTTGATGTTCGTAACTGTGGGTAGTTACCGAAGTATCCACATCTTCGATGGAAAAATTGCGGGTAGCCGGCATACCCTCACTTTTAAAGTTCACTATAGATTTAGGGCGGCGACACACTACACTTACGACATCCGAAGATTTAATCGGATTTTTATCGCGACACTTGCACATCTTATTATCCAGATTACTCCGGGGCCTTTAAGAATATGCGAGCTCCCACCCCGAGCGACGATTTTTATAAATTAAATATTTCTAGTAGAAATAAAAAGAATATATATACGCAGGTGAAACCGCGAGGCTCAGCTTCAATATATATAACATTTCCAGATCTCATACAACTTTGCCCTGCCTTTCGAGGGCATACCTGACGACCTAGTGCCTCTAACGGCCCACTTTAAGCACCTCCTAACGCTGGCGTCTCAGCAGCAGCCATTGCTCCTGTTCCTGGATTCCGTCGATCAGCTCACTGGTATAGGAACAGAGAATAACAAAGTTTCTTGGTTGCCGACCAGGTTGCCGCCACATTGCAAGGTAGGAATAGGAGTTCAGGTGTAACTTAAAAATAATTAGCGTCAATATGGTGAATCCCAGAATGTTGAATATCAAAATATTAAACTGCCCAAAATGATGAATTCTCAAATTGTTGAATTCCTAATATGTTGAACTTTGCAAAATGTTGAACTTCTTAAAATGTGGAATTCTAAAATGTTGAACTTCTTAAAATATTGAATTTAATTTCTTCTATGGTTTTCGCGATTTTGCATAATAAAACACTTTAAGTCAACCTTGAAAAAGCCAACTGTAAAGTTGGCGAAAGCTCGGTTCAAATAGTGAATAAAAACGCGATAACACCGGAAAAATAAAGTGTTTCATATTGAATTTCTAAAATATATATTTTAAACTTAGTGATAGGTACAGCGTGTTTCAAAGACGGTGATCTTAGCTGAAAAAATGAATAGCAATTCTACGCGTATAAATCATCTATTGTTCGGGAGATTCTCGAACTATTCAATCGAAGAATTGAAGATTTATGAGGAGAATTGTTATTCCTGGCTTATTCAATTGTGGTCGAATCAAGCTTAAATCTTTTAAGTTTTTTTCTTTCAGATAATAGTAACATGCGCATGCGAAGAAGCAAATCCTGAATTATCTAAAGAATATGACGTACTCCGACGCATGATAGACTCAGAAGACAGTTTCTTAGAAGTTAAAGCTCTAGGCGAAGATCTGGCAATGCAGGTCTTGAAGTAAGTAAAAAAACCGATCAAGTACGAGTTGAATTCGCATTATCATAACTGAACCCTAAAATAAATACTGGACCAAACGAAATCCCAGAACGCAACTTACGGTTATTATCACTAGATGGCGCCAGTGGTATAAATACATCGCGGTATCGTTGCGATTACTTTTTTGAAAATCACGTTTGTAGGATTTAAGAACTTTTAAACGAAACGCTTAAATATTTGTTTAGTTTAGTTATATTAAATAAATTATTATTTTATTAAATTAAATATCTAGATTCTAGGTCATCATCGTAATAATGGGTTCTGACTGTAAAAGTAGCTGGATTATGTTTTAAGTTTTTACTTATTTCGTTTTTATTTTATTTCGTTTGTTCAATTTTTTCAATTTTAAAGTAGAAGCCCTGTATGTTTTTGCAGGTTATGGATGGCATCAGCTGCACGAGATTTGTCCAATTATCAATGGAGATTGGTATCTAACGCCATTGCAGCATGCTCCCTACCTATTTTTGTGAAGTTGATATTTGGTGAAGTACGTATCGAATCCTATAATTTTCTTTTTTTTTCTTTTAAGACAAGAGTGATCGTCGATTTTTCACTGTTTTTGAAATATTCAGGTGTGCAGATGGAGGAGTTACACCAAACCTCAGGATACTCATTTGGCTTCTACTGTCATGGATTCCATAATGATGTTATTTGAAAGAATTGAGAAACAGGTAAACACATTAAGGACGCGACTGATGTGAAATCCCTTCCGATTGAATATTTTTCTTCATTACCGGTATCAAATAGATCTTTAAACAATGTATTATGTTATTGTACATGATACAAGAAGTGTCCCCTTCATTTCAAAAATAATAAAAAATAACTTTAAATACCACTATTATACAGGCAAAGTTACCCCTGTTTTAGAAAATAAATCAATTTTTCTTCTAAATCCTTAACCGCTATATTTTCTTATAGGCATCATAATATTAGAAAATACAATACCCAGAACCTCTTCATCGCATTTTATAAAAATGTTATTTTAATCTTCGTTAATGATTGATTTTACGAGAAATTGTAGATTTTTTCATGCAATTCCATCTCGCTCATTTATATGCAATCAAATAAGGACCGATAATTATCATCTATCGCCGTCTTAAATCAACCTGATTCTTAGGTACTTATTATAGCATCAATGCAATTGTTCCTATTAGGCAGTAATTTCTACGTAGAGGAACACTCGTGCGAGTGTAAGAATTATGTTGAGCTCGGGCGAGGCGTAGCTCACTACTGGCATCGAGTATTTCTGTCTACTGGCTAGGTATCACCTCACACGATATTTCACAGTAATATAGAGCTATTATGCTAAATTGACGGATTAAAAAAAACTTCATAAAAGGAACTTTTGCCTTCTTTTTTGTTGACTGAACTCATGATGCAGAAGCTATAGGATTAAAGCTTGTTAACTGATTTCTAGCTAAATATTGTGCAATTGAGCCACTCCAATCACATTCACACATGGAAATCCAAAATATACATTGGTTTTCTCACGAAGTTTTCCTTCACCGTAAGAGCGATATGACCAACGCACATAACGTTTTAGCAAGCAAAAAGTATTTGGTGCGCTGCCGGAATTCTACTAGACTAGACCAACACGCCTAGTTAGCTCCAGACGTAGGTATTTACCAGTTCTTTCTTCTGGGCATGGCTGACTAGGCTAGAAGAGTGGTATACGCTGAGCAAGCCTACTCCACCTAACAATGTCATATCAATCATTTAGAAATTAGATGAAAAGGCCGATGTATAATATTTCCGTTTTCCAGCACGGTCGGCTGTTAGTATTTCACGCTCTAGCCTACATCACAGCAGCTCGCAGCGGTCTCTCGGAAACCGAACTTGAAGATCTCATCTCCTTGGATGACAAAGTCCTGGATGATGTGTATCAGTACCATCTGCCACCAGTCAGGAGAATCCCGCCTTTATTGTGGACTAGGTAAGAACAATTTGAACAAATGATAAAACCCCGATATAGCGGTGGGTTCAATTGGATACGAATACCGAGGATTGGTATCAGACAACGGGCCGACTGTAAAATATTGTTGTCGCCACGGCCTATATCACCACGCCAACAATCAGGTTAACCTCCGCCTATAGATGTTTCACATCAAAAATCTTAATTCCAGGATTCGTAACGACCTTCCGAACTACCTCTCGGAGCGTGAGGCTGACGGCGTCTCCGTGATGAACTGGTACCACCGTCAGTTCAGGGATACTGCCCGGGAGAGGTACTTCAAGAACATGAATATGGCCATGTACTTCCATTCTATGATTGCTGATTATTACTTGGGTGAGTTTTTTGCTGTTTTGACTGATCCTTTTCTATTTCGTAATTTTATTGCTTTAGGCATGTCTACCAGACAGGCAAGACACAAGATAAGTAAAAAAGTATTAATATTTTTTTATTATTTTAATAATTTGCCTCTGTTCAGGTTAGAACTTCTGTGGTGCAATTATTAACACCCTGCGACGAAGACTCAGAAACGCGACTTTAAGCGTCTTCTTGCTGCGAACGCAAGTGAATTTTTGCAGATGTATTTTGACTTAAACATATTTTTAAGTTTTTACCTTTTCCTATCACGTCTCCAACTATTTTTAAATGGATTAAGAGGATTTATTTGCCAACCCGATAACTCGTCACGAATAAGACCAACTTGGTGTCATGATTATGGACAACTATCTACGACAAGAATCTCAAGAATGAGACCGAATAGAAACTCTTCAGTTATTCCCCTGGCGAATTATAAATACAATTTATTTTTGTAGTCCTTTTAATTTTTCATACTACTATAATGTAATTACTCTTATAGGGGTTGGGCAGTAAGACGCCAGGGAAACCTACTATGGATTGGCGAATATCCCATGTTGTTGGACCGTAGTAAATCTTAGAAATATAATAAACCCATTTATAATTCCTAATCTTCATCATACCCATAGGTATATGGGGTGGAGGTATACCCAAGCCATTCAAGTACACTGAAATCCAACGGCACCGGTTCAACTTGGCTGATAGAGAGGGGGTGGCTGACAGGAAGGTGCCGCTTCAACCATTAGTCTTCTCCTCTGCTGATGGATCTACTAAGAGATATAATTTAAGAAAGGTACAGTATCTTCAGTAGTAAGAAATCCTGAATCACACTAACGAAATATTTCCGAGGATTATAATTTAATACTTGCAGCGCACAGCGGTTTTACCCGCATATATCCTGCCTGATCCTGCGGGAATATTGGGATAAAAGTTACCTTATGTGTTAATCCAGATATCAAGCTAATTAAAACCTGATTAAAAAGTTTCATCGTAATTGGTTTAGTAGTTTTTTTCGTGATGGAAACTCATACATCTAAACTCTTGCATATTTGGTGGGATGGCATACAGTTTTCGAAGAGGTACATACTTAACTAAAGGCACTGAGTATTTCTTTTTATTTTTACCTAGGCTAGAAAATATCTAAGTACTTATTCCACGGTAGGAATTTCCACCCGCGATCTTCAGCATTATAAGAAAATGGTTTCTCTCCAGCCTCACGCAACAGAGATCATTCCAGCTGATATTTTTACGAAACAAAACGAAAATGATGACCAAAATAACAATTTGCACATTAAATAACCACTGTCCACAGTCAACACAGTAGTTACCTACTACGTGCACCAAGGACAATAAAACCAATTAACTGATCATACCGCAATTTCTTCTACAAAACACAACTCACCGTTGCGGGCAGGGGGTGAGGTATTATAATAATAAAACTTTGTGATTGGCCATTGTGTTACATAATCTATACTTAGACTCTGTGATTGGCCGATACGTAACCTATCTATACTTAACTCTTTGTGATTAGCCGATGCATTACTTATCTAAACTTAAGAATCTTTGTAATTGGCCGATGCATTTCTTTATCTATACTTATGACTCTTTGTAATTGGCCGTTGCGTAACCTATCTATACCTAGACTCTTTGTGATTGGTCGTTCTTACACGAGAGTGCTAGCAAGAAGATGAAATGTTTTCGTGGGTTTTTTTTTAAATAATAGGTATATAGGCCACCGCTTGACTACAATCACACCTGATTTTAAGTGTAAATGCAGTCTAAGATGAAGCACGCTGACCTAGGAGGTACCTATTCACACTCGATTTAAAGACCACCAAATTGCACTTGCCATGGAATACAGTCTCAAGCAACTGATTCCAATCTCTCGCGTTGCGAAAAAGGAATGACGAAACAAACGCTTTGACTTAACACAATTTTGGTATTTATAAAGCTATCTTCGCAACTATCCAAAGTCTTTACTTAGCAAAGTTCAAGTTTTTCAAATTTCGAATGTAATTCAATCAAAAATAATGACCCTTAACTTTGCTTCTCTTTTAGGACTATGAAGATCTTTTTATTTTATTCGTATTACAAAATGTTCGTTAGCCAATATCGACTATAAATTCCAATTCAACTTTGCCAAGTTTTTGCTAATCTAAGTCTAAGCAAAGTCCCTACGCTTTGCTTAGACTTAGATTAGCGTAGGTACTTACGCTCTATAGATTTCAGCATTAGTGCGGGACTGAATTGCTCATAAGCAGTCATCTGGTTTTATCGTCTGTGACGTGCACCCATCAGCATATTAATTCACTTGCAAATTAACGTCGACGTAACATCAAACGATAATTTTATCGGGCTTCATGGACGACAGAAAATGAACGAGCAAACTGAAATGAAACCGAGCAATTCATTAGTCAATAATTAATAAACCAAGCAGTAGGTAGCAATTCAGTAAATAAATCATTTGAATTTGATATTTATACTTAAAAATTAATATTAATTTGTATCTGGTCTGGCTGTCTTTCTTTGTATCATATGTATTTACAAAAACAATAAAGTATCATAATAATATTATGTGGGATGATATCCTTTGTCCAGTATCCATAGTACAAGCCTAGTGCTTAGTTTGTGGCTAAATTGCGCTGTGTGTAATATCGTGCAATATAGGTACCTATATCTTCTGGTAGGTTTTCCTTGTTTATCATTATTAGACAATATTTTTATTGGGTCACTAGCTGCGTTCCGCAGTTTTACCAGGAATGTAAGTCACGTTCCCGCGGGAATATCGGAATAAAAAAGTAGCCTATGCGTTATTCCAGGTCTTCAGCTCCCTATATTCCAAGTTTCCTCGCAATCGGTTCAGTAGTTTTTGAGTGGCAGAGTAACAAATAAGTCACATACAGATATACCTACATTCTTTCGCGATTGCAATTTTAAGTAAAATCGTTCACCTATCGAACTAATGTTGGACAACCTACCACTAAAGCTAAAACAGATCTATTCCATCCAGAGGTTGCCTGGAAGAAATCGCTTTCAGCGATAAGGCCGCCCATTTGTGCAATTTACGTTTAAAGATTTGTCTTTACTTTATGTAATGTGTAAATATTTGTATTTTTGTTGTAATGTTTTATGTTGTACAAATGTTAAGTTATTATCTATCTATCTAATGTCTAATGCAACAAGGTCTTTCAGCCTACCATTTGCAATCATCTCTCTCAAACCTTGCAGTTCGGTGAACTCCCCTTCCATCTCGTTCGCTCCAAGCGCTTCACAGACCTCTACGCCGAAGTGTTGTTCAACTACGAATGGCTTCACGCCAAGTTGAACTGCTGCCCTCTTCAGGCTGTTCTAGCTGATTTTGAAGACGCCAAGCTCCATGTTAATAAAGATGCTGTGAGGTGAGCTTAAGATCGTTGAATAAATTAAGAACGCAAAGAAAGAAATAGAAGTAATGTAATCTACTAACTAATGGAAGTTTTGGCTGGAACGTGTTGATAAGATGTGTTGCTAAATTTCATTTTTGTAAAACTGCGTGTAAATTGTTTAATTTCGGCGGCATATAAATCAATTTAGTTTCGTGAAGGTGTACAAGTGTAATGAAAGTGAAAATTCGCCATCTTGTGATAAATTAGCGTAAGTTGCATTCAGGAGTTTCGCTTGGTCCAGTGTTTATTTTAGGGATCGACACCAAATTTTGATAATAGTACATCAATGCCTAGTGGCGACCAAGGCTTCAATAGTACTTTTTTTCAAATAATACGCGGAAATTAAACTAAGCAGTACAATTCAGAACTTTTATTTGAAAATACAATTATTGAATGTACAATTCTTAAAATTTAAGTATTTTTTTCCACTAAACAGCTTTCTATGTGCAAGCAAGTTCAAAATTTAAATTAAACTTTTGATAAGTTACCTCTTTGGTCGCTATTTTGCGGAGTAGAAGATCGTTCCATTTTTAAATTACACGACAAATATGATTTTACATAGTAATTTATTTGGCCGCTAAACACGATAGATACCTATGGATTTTCATACAACTATAATTGCCGGCCGCTGCTCGACTAGTATAGCAAGTTCGATTTATCTCGAAGAAGGTTGTCAAAATAATGCTCAAATTTCTAAGCATGTTTGAGAAATAACTTTATTGTACCAATTGTACAAAACACATTAATTACAATATAAATAAAACTTACAATTTATCAATGGCTTAAATGGACATTATTCATTGTTATGTGGGCTACATAAGAATTCTCATCTTTGCTCCCTCAGAGAACTGATGCTGGTAGCCGATGCCCTACGCTTGGGAGGTGCCATTCTAGGGCAGTACCCCGACATGCTCGCTCCCCAACTGGTCGGTAGGCTGTTGCCTGAAGCTCCCCAAAACCCTGCCGTAGCATCCTTGCTGAAGCAATGCCATGATAAGGGGAAGAATCACTGTGCCTTGTTGCCGTCGCATCATTGTTTGCATACTCCTGGGGGACCTTTGAAGGTAAAATCCTAAGAGTTAGATAAATTAACGCCTTAACCAACTCGGCTACACGAGTCCTTATCTCGAGCGGCGAATTTAAGAGTTGAATGTTTCCCTGTCTACTGTTTTTCGAGATTGTGACGATAGGTGTAGTGTGTTTCGCATACCAGCAATGTTTTGTATCTATCAATTTCAGTACTCACTCGAAGGTCACCAGTTCGCTGTATTCGGTATCCGACTGAGCTCCGACAAACGCTACGTGGTCTCAATCTCCAGTCGCGTCATATCCTGGGACCTCTCCACCTCGGACCTGGCGAGGGACTTGTGCCCTCAACTCGAAGGCATCATGCAGAACCTAGAACTGTCTCCGGATAATAAATGGGCTGCTGCTTCTACTAACAACTCTGTGGTAGGTTTCAAAGCAATATTTGACCAAGCGATCGCAGCGAGCGAAAATACTCACTCGCTCGTGAGCGAAGCTCACTCGATCATTGAATTTTAAGAGATATTTCTATCCATATAACGAAATGTGATCAGATAGAAATTTTAACTTTGTACTTATCTAAAATATTTGTTTTTGGTATTCCCAGTCGATGCTTCTCAATATGCTCACCAGTGAATACGTCACCATCGACAATCCTTTGGATGAAGGTTAGTAGATAATAATTTCTACAATGAACCCTATAGATAACTTTAGCAAAGTGTAACCAGACAAAATCCTTGGAAGTAGGAAGAAATATATCTCTACATCGTCACTCTTCTTAAGTTTTTCTTCTCATCTGAGCTTTCTTCACGGTTGCCCAGTATCCTCTAAATTTAACCTTAAATAATTTATCGTCGACACCGTGATACCTCTATTCATCATTTACCATAGAGAGAACCCTCAATTTATCATTTACCATACTTACTGCTAAAAGATTTGGCCAGTTTTTACGGCTAGCCGCCGGCCTTATTAAAATCTTGGTTGTAACCAAGAAATTTCACCGCTACCGCATGGACTGCTCAATGCTCATAGGGCTTCCTACAGATCCTTTCTTCGCATCATACGACACCCAAGAGAAGAGACAGCGTTCTCCAGTTCCATAGTAAACACAAAATATTATATTTTCCAGGTGAAACCGTACGAGGAGTAGAAGTATTGAACCATCACATGTTCATTTACGGCCCTCGATCCTGGGTGCGGTACAGCATGAGGGGAGAGCACGAGGAAACTGTCCTGGCTCCACCCACTGCGCCCTACGATGATACCAATTGGGAGATACTTTGTGAGAAGATTGCGACTAGTATTAATACCGTTTATTTTTTTTGACTTGACTAACTGACGACCTCTGTGGCGCGTCGAACGAACGCTTGGCTGCAATGCGGTTGCGGGTCCGATTCCCGCTGGGTGCAAATATTTACACTTAAAAATAAAAATTTGTATCTGGTCTGGCTGTATTTCTATGTACCTATAATATGTATGGATTCACAAAAGAAAAATAAATATAAGTAGTATATCAGTTGTCTAGTCACCGTAACACAAGCTTAGCTAGATGGCGCTGTGTATTTATTTCTATTTTATTTTATTAATTGTGTCTCCTAACAATTATTTCAGCAATGGAATTCCGTGGCCTGGAGAACTTTCTGCTGGTAATGTGGAGCGGAGACCTGGACGAGGACCGACTTCTAATGCAGTTCTGCAAGGAAGGGGTGTGGATGCAGCCACTGAGGTGCCGGGGGGCGTTGACCATGAACAAACACTGGACCAGGATCTATACTAGCGACCCTGAGAGGGGTTACCAGGTATTAGGAAGTAGTTCGGTCTTAATGGTCTAAGTACTGAAAGACTTCCCTAGAATGAGGAAAAATAACTAATTTTAAATATTAGCTCTCCATAGTCCCTGTCAAAAAGTACAAGTGAAATAATTACTTCGATACGTTAATTCGTTTCTTTTTATAGTAAACTATTTTTCAAGAAGACAATATCTTACTTTTTCCAGATTTCAATATTCGAGCTGAACGTGGAACAATGCTGCTGGATCAAGGTGGAGGAGCTTCATCATCGGGAGACTGATACTGCTGAAGCAATGCTGCAACTCAAGAGAGGCAGAAAGGATAGAATGCTATTAGGTATCCCATCCTCCTAATATTATTTATACAAATATTCACCATTATTATGGACGTACTATTTTTTAGAAAATTTTGAGGTTTTTTCACTGAAAACATTTCTGTGTTTTTAGTTGGTTGATAGCTGTTGGATAGGTACTTAATCGCACTATGTCTAAGTTTTAGTAATCTAAATTAAATAAAGCAAAATTTTAGAAATCCAATTCGAGTATATAAAAGTCGTAGAACAGAAGTTGTTCGCCTAAACGCCTACATAATACCCTTTCGTCTTAAATCCCTATTCTCAAAACATGCTGTATAAATTGTCAGGAAGTCGATGTAAGAATAAGAATATTTTTATTGCCATAACTGTGATAACATAAATATTAAAGGTCTTAAAATAATATATTAATATCGTTTCAACAGTTTATTCATTTCGAGCATTTAGTTTTTTTTTCTTAATATTACAGCAACCACAACATACAGCTTTGTAGTTTGGGACTTCAACAGCGTTATTCCAAGAGGAAGTCACGTGTTTGAAGACAAAAAGAAGAAGCCAGAAGATGAAAAGAAGGAAGAGGAAGAGATTGTAAGAATTTATTTCTATTACGTGACCTACTAACTACCATGAAAATAAAAATGACCAATTTTCCAAACGTATGAAGCCAATCATCTACAAGTTTTATCACGATAAGTTTGAATTCACTTGTAATAATATCTAATGAGTAATGTTTCTAATAACAGACATAGTAACAATTTCGTAGGTATCAAGAAATTACTAGCAAAGTTACATTTTAAAGGGTTGTACAATGATCTTGGTCATTACTATGATCAAAAGTAATCGAGGTAAAAAAAAATACTTGATACGCGATTATGACCCGGTAAAATGTAACTATGTTCACAAATCGTGAATTTAAAAAGTTTAACTTACTAACAACTATTTAAATGGAAATGAAAATGAAGTCTAAAATGTATGAAAAATACATATATTCCAAGGAAGAAAAAACCGACAACGAACCAGAGAAAGACATGCATCTTCACGGCATCGTTCTCCAACTGCCGCACACCATCAGAAACATATCGACAAAGATGACGCTCTCGAACTCTTTCATGATCAGCAATAATCAGAAATATGCTGTCGCTGGAGTCAGGTCAGTACCTTGACTTAAACATTCTACCGGATAGTGGGGGTTCGTTATCCGAAATTGTTGTAGGAATCACATCATCACCCTGAAAAATATAACCCCATGAGTTTCTTGTATCTTTTTTCATTGGAGGACATGGTCCGAAGACACACTGGAACTGAACTGCGTTAAATACAGCAATCCAGTCCAGCATCATCACACTAAAAAATATAACCCCATGAGTTTCTTGTATCTTTTTTCATTGGAGGATATGGTCCGAAGACACACTGGAACTGAACTGCGTTAAATACAGCAATCCAGTCCAGCATCATCACACTAAAAAATATAACCCCATGAGTTTCTTGTGTCTTTTTCCATTCAAGGACGTGTTCCGAAGACACACTAAATTGCTTTCGAATCAAAACGATCATGTGACATCTATCAAGTCTATCGGTTAGGAGAATAAAACAGTTCCTCTTTAGATAGATAGATAGATAGATAACACTTTTATTTGATCAATCACAAAAATATTACAAAAACAACACATTTAAAACTAAATAAATGTTGAAAAAATAGGGGCCTTATCGCTTAAAGCGATTTCTTCCAGGCAACCTTATTTGGCCTTTTACCTTTATTTTAAAAAAAAGCAGTGCCTTGTGATTTCACCCGCATAAGTCCCGATCTCGCGGGATCCTCCATAACCCCTTTTTCCGTAGTGGACACCTATACATCACAAAAAACCCACTCTTCCAATTTGATGTCTCTGTGACCAAGGTTTAGGCAGGATATAGACTTTAGCAGTATAGGCAGAAGATATCCGTTTTGGAGTACTCATAGTAGAAGCCTATAGTTGCTTAGTTTGATTCTAGATTACGCTCTGAGCAACGATATTTATTCCATTCTTAATACTTTCCAGAAAGAACCTCTACGTCTGGAGCCTGGAAACCACTAAACTCATCAAAGTGCTGGACGCCCACTTCGGCCGCATCGTCCAGCTGGAGCCTCTCACAGTCGGCTCCTGGAACAACGTCATCACTTCCTCCATCGACAGGACGGTCAAGATCTGGAACATTGACAACATCTTTGAGCAAGTCCACAAGATTGATCGACAGGAGTTGCCGATTGATTCTATTACGTGAGTTACACAATTTTCCATAAACTTACTAATAAATACTCCTCCGGGACATTTACGCACGATAGATGAGCGTATAACCACTACCTATCGCACCTGATGATATGTAAGTAGCCATATTATAGTCTATAAATAAATAAATAAAACACGACAATACACACTGCGCAATCAAGCTCTAAACTAAGCCCTACTTAATATACATAGTAAGTCACCCAGACCAGATACAAATATTTATTTTTAAGCAGAAATATTTTCATCTGGCGGGAATCGAACCCGCAACTTTCCGTATTGCAGTCGGGCATTTGCACGACACGCCACAGAGGCCGTCTATGATGTAGCACACTTATGTAGTGAATTGCTGAATTGCAATAATATTGCAATTCAGTTTGAGTATCTGGAATAATAAAAACTGGAACTGAGTGTGTCAAATACAGCAATCCAGTTTAGCAAGTAACTGGATTGTTGTTCAACTTGTAAAAACTGCACAATAATCTCAGTAAATGTCTCCGGTGCTTATTTTGACTTCTAAGGTAGAACCTATAAGGCTTTAAGTAATGGTAATTTAGGGCAAGCAACTAGCAGTGACAACAACCCGCAGCTGCTGAGGTCTCTGGAACACCAGCACCGTCACGCTGTCCAACAGTTTATCAGCGCTTCCGGGATCAGTCTAAAACTGTATGGGTATTCAAAGAGCTTCGGTCCGAATCCGATGTCGGAAAGGAAATCTCCGTCTCACTTACCGTTATTCCATATGACAGTGACAGGCGTATCGAATCGTTCTTCAGTTTCGGACTGAAGCTCTGTGAATACCCCTAATGATCCTCGAAGACGCTCCTGGTAGTTGCCAACTGGGTACAGCGGACCCAGCTGGGAAAACCTGCGGATGGTCGTATTGGTCGTGTTATGAGGCAGCTATAACATATTATTATGTATAGTTTCCAGTTTGTGGCTCCTTGTCCAACAGTTTATCCCGAGACAAGCAACTAGCAGTCACTACAACTCGAAGCTGCTGGGGTCTGTGGGATACCAGCACCGGCAAGTTACTGGCACAGCTGGCTGACGCACCACTCGGGGCTATAGTAACGCATGCTGTCATCACGCCTAACGGGGAGAATGTCGTCACAGCCGAGTCTGGAAACGTGGTCATTTGGGACATGGCTGATAGACAGGTGGGTATTGTTTGTTTAGCTGGAATGTGGTTACTACTGAATCTGAAAACGTGGTGATTTAGGACATCTGAATCAGTAGTCTGAATCTGGAAATGTGGTGATTTGGGACATGGCTGATAGACAGGTGGGTTTTGTTTGTTTGGCTGGAATGTGGTTACTGCTGAATCTGGAAACGTAGTGATTTGGGACATGGCTGATAGATAGGTTTTGTTTGTTTGGCTGGAATGTGGTTACTGCTGAATCTGGAAACGAGGTGATTTGGGACATGACTGATAGACAGGTGGGTTTTGTTTCTTTGGCTTGAATGTGGTTACTATTAAATCTGGAAACGTGGTGATTTGGGACATGGTTGATAGATAGATGGGTTTTGCGGCTGCATTTGATTGTATGAGCTGTCTAAAACTGAAGGTGCCTGATAGTGCTGGAGGTATAGTGACATTTTCTCGAAAATACATTTTGATCGAACGGTTAGATTAGTTTATCATAAACTGGAATAAGAATGTAAAGTGGAAGATTATCAATTGTTTGGTTGTGATATGCCTTATTTCCTTCTTTCGAAAGCTAAAATCAAGTCAAAGTCAAAATATTTGTATTCCATAAGATTATGATCACATAATTGTTTAAAATTGTCAGCAAACTACTGTGTTTTCGAAAAACAACATCCAATGAAAAGAAGACACAAAACAATACGGCTATTTTTTTAATTTTCTCTTTGTTATGTGTGAATCACATTATCGCATATTTTGTGCTATATAGTAGAACTGGAGCAATAATCTACCAGATTCTTTGCTAATATTCATTAGTTGACTCCTAACTAGGACGTTTTTCTACCTCTCAAGATGTGTAAGAATGTTATATTGCATGTTACTGACACTAGTATATAACGCAGAAACTACAGAACTTGGAAAACTATTGAGGTAACAGAGGTCCAATTTCTACTCCATTCTTCTGTAAAATTTGAACTGCAACTTTTAGAGTTTTTTATTAATTATACTAATTTAAGCGTACATACTTACAGCTTTACTACTTTAGCAACTTACCCCAAAACGAACTCTTTGAAAAGAGCTCAAATTTCTGAGATCGTAAAAGAAAACAGCAGCTTTGTATTTTCGTAGGTAAGCGTGCAACACCACATCGTCGCTTTCCATCAGGTGAGAGAGTAGTCAAACGCTTACCTATCAATTAAAATAAAGTGACTAGAATATAGATCTCAGGAATCCAGATTCAAAACAAAGAGACCTAGCTAAGTAAATTAAAAGATCTATTTTTATCGAAAGGTAATCTTCAAAGACGAGCAGAAGGGAGTGAAACAAGTCCTTCTTCTGGAAGACGGTACAAAGTTCATCACAATATCGATGCAAGTCGCTACTGATAACATTGACAACGTCGCTGTTGCCCATATTGTGACCAGATCTATACCTGGTAAGAAAAAATACTGTAAATAAAAAAAAGAGTATATGCTTAAGACAAAATTTGAAAAATGGCCGGTATTTTATTTATTAATTTGGAAAACCAACAGCTGTTACAACATAACGATAGCTTAAGTAAAAAAAACCGATTACAGGTTCGCAGTTGTTTCGATTTTTGACATAGTTGCGTTCGGCGCTCGATGTCATAAACTTGGGTTATTCTTAAGCCCACATCCTAAACAAGCCTAAACAAAAAATCTCAGCTACTCGATTTAACGCATACGAGTCCATACATTCGGACGACAATCTTAATGGACTACTAGGATTTCTATTTTGTATTTCACCCCATACTTCTTCTTTTCTTATAGTATGTGTGGCTCACTATAAGTGTAATAGTTTTCTCATGTCGCCCTAAGGGCCAAGGGCCTCTTACTTGACCTAACGACTGCTAAAATACAATATTTGCCGGGATTTACTAGCGTTTTATTTACCGAGCTTTTTCTAACTACAGTTAGCTTTTTTAAGGTTGACCAACCTACGACCAACGGGTCCATTGTGTGAAATGGGGAATTAGCTCACTAAAATAGATGCAGTGGTTCAGTCCCGTTGCGACCAAGATCATTGTAACATGATCGAAACGTCGAGGTAAGAAAAGGAAGAATCATGCGATTAGGCCCAGAAAAACATAAAATTATAGATTATTTAAGGAAATGCTGATATTCTAACCATTTTATGGACAAAGTCAATCGACTTTGTCCATAAAATCGATCATGTTACAATGATCTTGGTCGCAACGGGACTGAACCACTCGCGTCTAGGTAAGAAAATAAAAACTAATTATGTCTTTTCATTAATACCCTACATGACATTTTTGGGATAACAATATTTTTAATAATATACAATGTGTAACGAGAATTATCCTTTTAGGCGAAAGAGACCAACAATTGTAGAACAAAAGTAGTTCGCCTAGACGACTAGAAAAACATTATGTAGGTAGTAGACGTTATGAGGGCACAGATTAACATAATATACCCATACAAAAATACATTACGGTTAAAAACATAACCCTTCATTTAGCCGTTTTGCCGTAACTGGGTAAAAATTACGCCTTAAGACCCAGGAAAATAATATGAACTAAGAGTTCAAATCATGTTAGTGTAAACAGTTTATAATCCATATTTTTTGCAGAGGGAGAAAAGATCTACTCGGCGGAGTACGATGTGCGCGGGACGGGGTACCGCGCGGCCGTGGTCTCTGCTGACGAACACCACGTGGTCGCTCCCGGCGTGGACAAGGCCAACAAGGACTGCTTGCATGTCTTCCACGCTAGAACCGGCGCTAGGCTACATAGGTACTAGTATAATCTATACTTATATTATAAACAGGGGCCCGACCGCGCCTCTCCGTCGTAATCAGCATCGAAATCCCACTGCGCAAAGGAATGACATCATCATCATCAGCCTGGTGTAGTCCACTGCTGGTCATAGGCCTCTCCAATTAGGCGCGTTGGAGCGACGGTTTGTGCAAGAGGACTGGCACAAACTGGATGCGAGAAGCCGAAAATAGATCCAGGTGGCGTGCAATTGGAAAGGCCTATGTTCAGCAGTGGACTGCAACAGGCTCATGATGATGAAGACTGTAGGAAATAATCTTCCACTCATCTTCCTTATTGACTCTTGGCCACTAATGAAGCTAGGTGATATCTTTGTTTTATTATTTCTTCACAACTACGTCTTGGGACACACCACTCTCTACTTGACTATTTATGAATCTTTTAGCGTCCCCACCGACAGCCAAAGGCAGGCATTCCGTGCGGGGTCCGCATTACTTGACCAAACACCCCGAAGGGCGGCGTCGGGGATCGAGTTAAAGGCTGATCTTGACTGATCTACGTCTTGGGCCATATATTTTCAGGATTCCGATAAAAAACAGCGGTATAAAGGACATGCAGTCTATCGTGGCTCTGCCTCACAAGCCGCTGTGGGTCGCTGTTGTCGGGAACGATAAAGCTGGCATATTGGATATCAAGACTAAGAGACTCATCAGGTATTTATGTAACGGAAACCTTAGTATAAATGGGTGGATCAACTATTTTTTGTACAACCCTGTCCTTGATAATGATGTTGTAGTATTAGGTAATGTTTATGAGAAAATCTAGATATTTCGACGTGTTAAACTGATTAGATCATTGACAATTAGAACCATATAAAAATATGTGTAATTTATTTAATAAATTATACAAAATAATTTCGTGACCCAGGAGATAAAACTTCATTTCCATACATATTTTTTCTGTCCCTAAGCTGTACCGTCAGTACATAATACAATGTCATTCAATAATTCTCCTTCACATATTGATATATTAATCGTTAATATGGTACCCAGTTATATCTTTAAATGAAATTTCTAACTTGCTGATTTGGTATTTAAGTTTTCGGTAGATTTTTTTTGATTCAAATAACTGTCCCAAAATCAAATGAACACACGTTGTCCTTGGGTCACGATGTGAAAAGTACCCATAAGTGCAAATGAAATAGCGCATGCATTAATTAGCCAATAGAATATTGATCTGAATATCGGGTGATCACGCCCTACCAATTAAAAACTATATTTTGACTCGTTCACTTCGTCCGGCGCTCTCGAGAAGACTGAGTGTGTTTATTGTGCTTCTGTTGGGTCACGTCAAAAAATCGGTGAGTTTTAACTTATCTATAGCAATTACAACTGTATTTCTATTTCTTTTAAGTCTGATATGTATTATCAGCATGCATTTTGGTGTTTCAACAAAAAAAAACATAACAAACCTTACAAAAACTTTGAATTTTCTTCTGAGTCACACTTCCACTGGGTCACAAAATCGGTGACCCAAGAGACAGTTTCCGTGAGCCAAGAGAATTTTTAACTTTTTTCTCATACAATGATCAAAATTTAATAATAAAAATTCGAAAATGGTGCTTATGCGTGTTTATGCGTATGTTTGTTGTAAGGTTTCACGTAAAATCGTTTGCTATTAATTTTAATTGTTCAGTTTAATTTCGTCATGTACCTTAATTATCAACATAATTAAATTACAACCTATATTTACTTACATTTAATTTGTATTAAAATTTATTTTAGGGGAAATGCCACTACCCTCTGCTGATGGACAAAGACGCTATAAAGAAAGAATGAGCCTGGTTCGCCCTCTATCTTAGAACGTGATGTAGACCTGCCACCAAATGCTCAAATAACGCCACAGAACTACGACTATATGTCTTGGGTGGAAATAGCTGATGATCTTGTAGCTGCAGGTCATGATATAACAAATGAATATACATTTTATGAAGCCTTGAAGGATGTTAGCAAAGTAAATCTTTACTTTATTTACGACTGTGGCGGTCGCCAACAGCACATACTAGATGGCGTTACTAGTATGAAATCCTGGATCGCGATATCAACATTCTTTCCAAGATAAGCTCATATACAACTACCGACGAGACATCGTCGGGCCGCGGCCTACCGGGCAAAACCACCTGCCCGGTGGAAGATCTTCCATTTGGAGGTATACACCACCTCATACCTCCAAACTGGTGACCCCGACGTGATTTGAACACGCAACCTTCGCCGACATGAGCTTTCAACCCCGCACCACCCTCACCTACCCCCTGCAAACGCATCCTGCCAGCAGAAGCCGACAACCACTTCTAGCCACATCGGTTGGACCACGACGCCTGTATAGACACAAGCACTGGTTCACCCTCCAACGGCTACACCACATCGCAATTGGGCACCTACAGCATGCTGAGTACATCCGGTACTTCATCGACTGACCATCGACACACTGGATCTTCACGCGCTACGCCCCTTCACACGTCCCGACTCACCGTGGACATCACTGTTCCGACTCAATGGAACAGCATCTTTCCCGATTCACCGTGGAAAAAACTCAAGACTCCGACCTACTGGAGCAGCAAGCATCCCGACTCACTGGGATATCCGTTTCGACTCAATGAGTCGCACGTCAACTGGCTCACTGGCAAGAATCTGCATCGACCTCCGGTCTCCGAGGGGGAGTGGTGTGGCGGTCGCCAACAGCACATACTAGATGGCGTTACTAGTATGAAATCCTGGATCGCGATATCAACATTCTTTCCAAGATAAGCTCATATACAACTACCGACGAGACATCGTCGGGCCGCGGCCTACCGGGCAAAACCACCTGCCCGGTGGAAGATCTTCCATTTGGAGGTATACACCACCTCATACCTCCAAAACGACCATTCGAGGGAAACCTAAAACACAGGAACTTGTTTTAGGTTCCCATCGTTGCTTTTGTAGCAGAGGCTTTTGCGACTGTAATTCTTCCATATATATCACCCCCTAGCTACCAGTAAAATAAGTTAAGGAACAAATATTAAAGTTAAAAGTCTAAGAAAAGTTGTAGTTGAGTGAGCGATATGAAGCGTTATTAATTGATAATATTATGGACGATGTTTTAGCGAGCCCTGACGAAGACCAACCCCTTAGTAGCTACTCTATTTCAGTTCAGAAGAAATCTCCATTTATGGAGATCAGATTTAAAAAATTAAGCCAATCGCGTTCAAAGATTTTGTATAACATTATTTATTTATGGAACCCCTGAAACTTCTCAGGATTAATCTATTGCAGTTAGAGAACAACCAAGTACGACAATACAAAATAAGGATAAAGAAAATCGTGGTGTAAGACGCGGAGACTTTTTGGTAGTCCATGTTAAAGCTGGATTAAGTAAGATTTTTAAATATGCCTGTATTAGCATATTTTAACTTTTTTGTCTTTAAAGTAAGATGTAAAACCTGACTTAAAAGACAAAAAAGTTAAACTAAGTTAAATTTGATTAAAAGACACACTAAGTTAAATTTGATTTATGTTTGATCTCAATTATTATTGCCAAAGGAGTGTAAGAATTTTATATTTTGTACAGCTTAATTATTTAAGTGAATCCATCATCGTTTATTCTTAATTTAATTGTATGTAATATCAGTTTACTTCTCTTGAGTCACAGCATTTGTCTCCTGGGTAACGTATTGGTCCCCAAAAAATTAAACAGGACTAGTGTTATTTTAATTTTAATATAAAGTAATACATACAATTGTTTGACGGAACAAGCATTTAAAATTAAAGAAGATATACACAATATTAAAATAAATATGTGGTGTTTACTGTGACAACAGTTAAATGAAAAAATATTACCATTTTAGTTAGAAAGTGACTCAGGAGACAGAAATATGTTTATATTTTTCAAAGTACTTAATTAGATATTTTGGTTTCAGTTTACATTTTATTAATTGCTACAAGTACAAAATTTTATTAATACACAAATACTGATTACAATATTGTATTTTATTTACTTTTTACCGCTTCTTTGATATGTGAGCTAGGGGACATAACCACGTAACGGGTATTGAAATTCACCGCAAAAAGACAGAAAAGCGCACCAAAGTTCGATGCACGATATAGATTTAAAAACTTCACAAATATTTTAAGCAATTTCAAGTATAATTTATGAAATTAAATACAATTTATTTTTTTACACAAAAAGTTGATTCGGAACAGAGAATAGTTGATTCACCCAAATAACTGATCTCCGACAATCTAGAAAGTGCGAACAATATCATACTTACTACAGATACAGTCATCGCTCACATGCAAATCATCATAATCATCATTTAGTTTTAATTTTAGCTTTTAACTTTTTTATTGTTGTGTTTGTGTTTAATAAATAATCATCCACAAACATCTTACAAATACATTCTTCATTTACATATACATACAACACACACACACACACATAATCATACTTTCTACCCAACAACTGAAATGATATAATACACTTATCATCATCACTTATCAATAAGTCCATCAAATCCAACTTTTTGAGCTTATTCAACAATTTTATTAACTTCCCTCCCCCATTTTTCCCCCTTATACTTTACTTTACACATCAATGACGTCTCTAGTAAGCTCGTGCTCTGAGCCACATGATACAGACTCAACCGGTCTTGTTTGTGGTTCAATGGAGTCATTTCTATTGTTAATAACGTACCTACCATTGTAATGCAAAATGTAACTTATTAAGACTGTATAAGTACTAATATGGTTTTTTTTGTATTTGTATTAATGTAACTAGGCTCTTGTCAAAATTAATATTTGGTGACGACCTCTGTGGCGCGGCGAGTGACGCAGAATGTTGCGGGTTCGATTTCCCCCGGGAACAAATATTTCTGCTGACCATAAATGTTTGTTTCTGGTTCTGGTTCTGGGTGTATTCTATGTATTATTTAATTGACAAAAAAAGTATAATATGTTGATATATTACATATTAGGTTATGTAGAGCCAGGAACTTTTAATCTTAATTCTGATATTTATATACAATGTATTACATATATATTGAATAATATTATACACCCACCCATACGCAAATCTTACTAATATTATAAACGTGGAAGTTTGTATATAATATGTTAGTATGTTACTCTTGTTACACGCAAAAACTACCGATTGCGATTATCATTGCGACATCAGTTGTTTTGAACCAATAATTCTGAATGAATGAATGTCATTTATTTGCACAAAATATGCGGTTACCACAGAAGTTACTAATTGAGTAGGTGTAGTTCAACATATTTCACCAGCACTTATATCATTGCATTCTTTGTTTTCGTCTTGAACGTATTTATAGTAATTATAGGTTCAAAACTAAAATTCACTACCAACTGATGTTCGGTCGGATCGATCGGTAACCTTCGTAATAGCCCCCAGATTCTGAATCTTGCTAATGCGTATTCCCCCCAGATTCGTCCCCCGTTGGAACGGGGCCTGCACCCGCGACGGTAAGATAGGTCTGTGCGCGCCCTCCCGCGGGGGACTCGACCTCATCGAACTGAAGCGCGGCGCCTCCGTCCAGCCTCTCATCAGCAGAGCGGCCGAGGGGGTGTTCTCCATCATCACGCTGTTCAGCTCGGATGATAACTACGTCTTTTACTATCACAGTGGAAGGAAGACTTTGAGGGTTTTCAGGTAAGCTATCTAAATAAGTTATGGCTAGGCTACTTATGCTGATTACAATGTCTTTTATATTTTTGGTAATAGCATAGCGAGTGCGAGACGTAAACTTTCTAAAAGATTTTTTGATGGTTGAGGGTTGTGATCCACCCAATTTGTGTGTGGTTAAGATATTTTTTTGAAGCGTAACCGCGGGGCGCAGATAGTTCAATAATAAAACACAACATTTACCGGGTTTAACTATCTAACTAAAAGCTAACTGTAAAGTTAAAGCTCTGTACTTTTGTAATAATGCCGTTATTAAATAAAACGAAAGTAAAACCCGGTAAATATTGTGTTTTATTATGCGTAATCGCGAAAACCTATTAAGCAATTCAATTTAAATTTAAGTCAAACATATTATGTAGTTTTGTCTTAGGTTTCCGCGATTTTGCATTATGAAACGCAATATTTACCGGGTTTAACTCGCGTTTTATTTATTAACGGAATTGTTCCAATGTACCTAGCTTTCGTTAACTTCAGTTAGTTTTAGGTTTTCAAGTGTCAAGCACTTAAATTAATGAAAAGTAAAAAAGTTAAAAATATTTTTCGCAGGAAATATATATTTTCAAAAATTCACGATAGCTGTTTCCCGTGTAGCTCAGTGGGCACGGGTTCGACTCCTGTTACGGGAATTTTTCAAAGATACATCTCCTTGGGAAAAAATATTTCTAAGTTTGTATATGTATTGAGCAATAAAAAAACAAGAAACACGAAATAAGTAATGGTATTTATTCAAATTCAAAGTTTTTATTTCGGATAACAAAATCTAAGACTATGTAAGGTAGAAAACTATACTTAAAATTTTGTGTACCTGACCGACAAATCAATCGAGCGACCACCGCAAGAGTGTGTTTCCACGGCGGTCATCGCTCGACTCAGATTTATGTACGAATGTTTTTTTTTTACCTGACTCCAGAACTGTAGACGGCAAAGCAGTTGCAGAATACCGAGCTCCAGCTGAAGTGACGGGAGTGGCGAGTGCGCACGGGGGGAAAGCACTAGTCATCGGTTCCCAGGATGGATGTCTTACTATACTCAATATTGTCGATCCTCATGAATAAGGGAGGAAAGTAGTGAAGAGTGAAGAGAGGAAAGTAGTGAAGAGTGAAGAGAGGAAAGTAGTGAAGAGTGAAGAGAGGAAAGTAGTGAAGAGTGAAGAGAACAGAGTAAGGGAGTAGAAGAATTAAGCTGAGTTTAAATTATGAAACTAGTAATATTTAATTTCTTCTATGGTTTTCGAGATTTTGCATAATAAAACACTTTATTTATCGGGTTGAATCGCGTTTTATTCATGGTTTTAAACGAACCGAGCTTTCGCCAATTTTACAGTTGGCTTTTTCAAGGTACCTTTTTCTTTTATCTTGAAAAAGCCAACTGTGAAGTTCTCGGTTCGTTTAAAACCATGAATAAAACGCGATTCAACCCGATAAATAAAGTGTTTTAGTAGAATTTCTTTATAATTTAAACGAGTTGTGATAAAATGTCTTGACAGATCAAAAAATAAAACCATTAGACCGTCAAAATTTTTAAAGAAAACAAAAATTGCTATAAGCAATAATAATTGAAAATATCTGTCTTCTAAAAAAGATGATGGCGGTCAAAGAGTTGAATAAAAAATCGGGTATTCAGGGAGCTTCGGTTCTATGAATACAGAGAGCTTCGGTCAGAAACCGAAGATCGACTTGATATGCCCGTCACTGTCTTATTGAATCGCGCTGAGCGAGATGGAGATAGGGACTTTTGTTTTTGACGCGTTAGTGAAACGTCGTATTGAATTTTTATTTTTACAAAACCTAGTTTTATTGCGTGTATATTGTTTAATTTCGGCGGCATGTTGTCAATTTAGTAACGCGAAGTTCAACGAGTGAAGTGAAAATAAAAATACCAGTGCCAAACACGAAATGAGCACGTTACAAACAAATGTTCCATGGGGTTGGAGAAAAATCGTCGCCATTTTTTCTGCAACCTTCACGCATTGAAAATTATTTCAAACGATTACAGTATAATAGTGGTAGTACACTATTAGTACGAGTAACTGGCTAAATTGTCCTATATTGCTGACAGAAGCCATAACTAAGAAAAAGAAAAGAAAAGAGATGGAGATATCATTGCCGACATCGGATTCTGACCGAATCTCTCTGAACTCCCCTACTGTTATTATTCAACAATCCCGATTTTTTCTTTTGAGATACAAATGACAAATGGTGTGACAGATGGTGTTAAAAATGTGTATTATGCATGGAGGTTAATTGTATTATGAGGAGGATATGAAAATCTCAAATTTGGTTAAAATCTGGCCCGTGGCGTTTTAGATGAGTATTGTCACAGTACATAGAGGGAGCAGTATGGAAACTGCACACACACAAACGTGCACACTACGCGCCACGCTATACCTACTACACCACGCACCTCAATAGGTTTCTTCCTGAAAATCAGCGCTGAGGCATTTGTTTGTTTACTTCAGCAACATGCTGAGGCCGAACCTTGTTTTGGGCGATACAATTAATTAATAATAATATAAGTATTAGGGGTTAAAGTATGAAATTGCCGATTTGTACTGAAAATCTTAATTGTTTATTTTTTAAATTTTTAACAAATTTATTTAATCAAAATAGTTGCCATTATTATCTATACATTGCTGCCATCTAATGGGAAGGTTATTAATGCCTTTGCGATATAACTCCGACGATCTAGACTGCACAAACTGTGTGAAAGCATTTTGTACTGCCTCCTGGGAAGAAAACTTCTTGTCACGTAGATAATTGTCCAAATCACGAAAAAAATGGTAGTCCGTTGGAGCAAGGTCTGGTGAATACGGAGGATGACGAATGGTTTCTAAGTGCAGTTCCTGAAGGGTCAAAATGGTTTCTCGTGCTGTGTGAGGTCTCGCGTTGTCGTGGAGCAATAATGGTGAAGATCGATTCATGAGTCGGGGCTGTTTTACTGCTAGTTTTGTCAACATGGTTCGGAGTTCGGCACAATAGACATCTGCCGTAATTGCTTGACCAGATCGAAGAAAACTATAGTGAATAACACCATGCTGAGACCACCAAACAGTTACCATTACCTTTTTATTGGTAAGTTTTGCTTTAGGACACTGTTGTGGCATTTGACCTGGGGTCAGCCATTGCATTTTTCTTTTCCGGTTATCATAAAGAATCCACTTTTCATCACATGTTACAATTCGATCCAATATTCCTTCATTTCTGTACCGGTTCAACAAGGCAACACAAGTTTCAACACGAGTTTCTTTCTGCAGATCAGTCAAATCATGAGGCACCCATTTTTCGTATTTTTTTATTTTATTGATTTGACGCAAGTGAGTCAATAAAGTGGGTAAGGTAACGTTAAACCATGCCGCTAATTCCTGGGTAGTTTGACTAGGATCGGCTTCCACTATCTCTCTTAATTCATCGTTATTCACCTGTGTGGGCGGTCTTCCTCGTGGCTCGTTCTTTAAGTCGAAATTTCCATCACGAAAGCGTTTAAACCAAAATCGCACGGTGCGTTTAACCCCTATTATTATTTATTTAAGTATTATCTTGTATAATTTTTTATTTATATTTTATGTATAGTTTTTAGATGATTATTTCCCTACAAATAAACGTTTGTTCAAATTTTTCATTTTTTTTTTAATTGTTGGTAGGTAAATGCTTGACTACTATCTCACCGATTCCATTCGGTCCGAACAAAGAATGACGAAGCGAAACGTTTCGTTCGGGTGACGGGTATTTCTACCATGAATCGGTTCCGCCTTTCAGTTTGCCTCGATGTAAAACGGTAGAATGGAGATGACAAAACCAAATTGTGCAATTCCGTGGCACACTCCCCGAAATGTATTTATTATTATTATTCATTATTCATTCATTCACTAGTCGTGACGCCGCACTCAGTAAACTGCACTGCGAAGCATACTTAGGGGTCTCGTGGACGTGCAAGTTTGTGTGAATGAGCAGTTTCGACCATTTGTAGGTAATTTCCTTACTACTATGTCTCAGGCTCTAGCCTATCCATGTATTGTGGTATTGTGATTTTATTGTATTTATATAGGTGGTGTTAAATATTACAAATATACTAAACTATTTTTTATTTTAAGATTTGAGTTCTTCAAGTGTTAGTGTTATTAACCCACTTTGGGGTTTAGTTTTTGAAAAAAAAAAAGGTTTTTTTATAAATTATGGTTACTATTGTTGATCTCGTAGATGAGTAGTGTAGTGTATTTGTATTAGCATTAATTGTTTGCTTAAAATCAATTTAGCAACTTCTAAATTTTAAATTGTCTCTATTCTTTCCCCGATTGAGAAGTGGGAATACTTTGATCTGTAACCATATAATTTGGTCTAAGGTTTTCGCGATTTTGCATAATAAAACTCGATATTTACCGGTTTTTACCAGCGCTTTATTCAATATCGTCATTATTTTTAAAGACCGAGCTTTAACCAACTTTACATATGGCTTTTTGCCGTTGATTTTTTGCCAGTTGGTCAACCTTGAGAAACCCAACTTTAAAGTTGGCGAAAGCTCGGTCATTAAACATAATGACGTTATTGAATCAAACGCGAGTAAAATCCGGTAAATATTGTGTTTTACTGTAACTATATTTTATCGTTAATAAATTTTCACCATGAAATCTGCTTTCCCAAAGCCTTTTAGACCTTTAATCTTTAAAAAAAAACAAAGTCATTAGAAAATTTTCTGTATTAATTTTATTCAACTTACAATAATAAATAGAACTTATTAAAAAATACTTACAAAACATGTTTATTGTAGAAAAAAAAATGCTTAAATGCTGTTAAGTAAATTACCATCTTCGTAAAAAAGCAAAACAAAAAGTAACCAAGAAAACTCACTGTATGTATTAAATATGCTTTTAACAGCTGTAACAGACGATCGTACCCGCACCGCACCGTACCATTAAATTATGTACCGACTATTATGTATTTTTATACGTCATAATAGTCTCACATTATTATTACTGACTAGCTGCACCCCGCGGTTTCACACGCATAAGTCTCGTTCCTGCGGGAATATCGGGATAAAGAGTAGCCTTTTGGGTACCATACGTAAGGCCCCCTTTTTGGTTTTTTAATTTTATTTAAATGTATGGTGGTGTACCTATTAAAAATACTGTCAAAGAGTAGCCTATGTGTTATTCCAGATCTCCAGCAACCTATATTCCAAGTTTCATCGCAATTGGTTCAGCAGGTTTTGCGTAATTGAGTAACAAACATACTTACAAACTTCCAGCTTTATAATATTAGTAGGATATGTCAGAGGTACCGCAGTGCGATCCAGACCAAATTCGATCGTCTGTTACGGCTATATTAACATCGAACTCAACACCTTTAAGCCATCAAAATAGTCTAACTAAACCCAAATGTCGGTAGACTTCTTCTAAATCCATTAAAATATCTCTTCAAATTCTCTGTTTTATTTGTTCTTCTTCGTCCTCTCCTTTTCCCTCTCCTCTCCTCTTCAGAACTCGTATTCGGAGACGTGGATGAAGAGTTTTGCTACAGCGATACCGCCGAACTGTTCTCTACTGTATAATTCCATGGATAGCTCTAATTCGATGCTCTGTGGTCCTTCTAGAGGTCTGACGAGTGACATTACTGCTTCATTGTTGTTTTGGATCAGTCTGTGAAATAAAAAAGAATGGATAATTTTAATCCTACTAATATTATAAAGCTGAAAGCTTTTGTGAGCATGTGTGTATGTATGTGTGTTTGTTACTCAATCACGCAAAAACTACTAAACCGATTGCGATGAAACTTGGAATACAGGTAGCTGGGGACCTGGATTAAAACATAGGCTACTTTTTATCCCGATATTCCCGCGGGAACAAGACTTACGCGGGTGAAACCGTGGGGCGCAGCTAGTCATAGATATTTCTAATTTAACACATAATTTTTACAGGGTTTTACTCGCGCTTTTTTTAATAACGGCATTATTACTAAATTCCAAGCTTTCGCTAACTTTACAGTTAGCTTTTTCAATGTGACTGAGATGTAATTCGTCTATTTTTATAATTAGCCCTTTTAAGCGAAAGGGGTTGTTTTGGACTTCTAGGCGAACAACTTTTTCTCTACGACTTTTTAAAATTCGAAGTACTTTTCGAAAATTTTAAGTGTAAAGTTAACTTGAAAATCAGCTGTTTCTCAGAGTTCGAGGTCAGTGACCTTATTTTTTCCTTTCATTTAGTTTGGTCTACTAAAATCAAAACTTCAATTACCTTCATTTTCAAAAGCAGCTGTTTTTTCACTGAAATATAACCTCAAAATATATTTAAAAAAAGTTCGAATTTTTTTAAAAGTCGTAGAACAAAAGTTGTTCCCCTAGATGTCTAGAACAACCGCCTTTCGGCTTAAAAGGGCATACCCGTTACACTTTGTGTAGCGGGCGTCATATTGAATCCAAAGCGTACGAAGGACTCTAGAGAGTTAACTGCCGAGTGCAGCGAGGGTGTTATAAACTTAAGCGAAAGAGTTTTTTTTTTTTTGTGTTATGTCTAGGTGGCCAGTTCGAAATGGCCGTATGCTACCAGAAACTTAGTTCCAAATTTAAATTACTTTATGCCCTAAGCGTATAATGAGCACGTTATGCACCTAGGGAATAAAGACTCTCTTTACGTTGACCTTTTTGGTCAAATAAAGTAACTTTGTAGAGCAGGTGTGTAAACCTTACTTATTAGGTAAAAAGTGCCAGAGGAGTACTCCAGACCCTCAAACTAGGCAAAGAGCCTGGCCTTAAGGTATCAGTAATCCTACCACTAATTACTAGTAAGCAAAACGAAAAATTGAACCCTAACGGTAATGCAATTTACAGAAAGATTAAAAAGTTTTATCATACATACAACTTGAGGTTAGTTTAAAAAAGGATGTAACTTACAAGAAGGCATTAATATCCGCCCTATCCTTGACACTCGGCGGTGCGTTCACGTCGACAAGTCGCAGCTCGAACTTCATCTTAGCGTAGGACCACGCGGGACCGCGCATTGTGAACAGTTTCACCTGGAGAACATGACAAAAACGATAAGTTTATGTGTGAAAGACAATTGGTTACAATTATTGACCGAACGAGCGAAGCGAGTGAGGTCCAGTGTAGATCTGGGGCGCTTGTATCTTTGTAATTTTGTATCTTTATTCGACGATAACTTGAGTATGTAGCTCCGATCTTCATGAATTTTGGTATGCGCGTAGTTTAGGTCAATAGAATTTATGAGTTCGACGATGAGTCGGATCGGTAGGGGGGTTGCGGAGATAGGGGGTCGTGAGGTCTCAGTTCGGGGCGAACTCCTAGTTATTAGAGGGATAAGTCACCAACGAAGATAGGGTAGTGGAATTCGCATTATTTCTCCCGGATTGAGAAAAGATCCGTGGTTTGAATTCCGCTCAGTATTAGCCAAGCTAATGGGCCTAACCATGATCTCCTTATTGCAAAACCTAATTATTTCAGTTTTTATTTTAAAAATGACCCCAAATCAACTTAAAAAGGTGCTTTTTTAAAGTAGTTGGGGATTTTTATAATTTATTTATTTCCTCGTGCTATATGAGAGGACGATAATTTTATCGTACCTATTTTTTACATCCGAGAACGAGAAACGATTGTGGTAAGCAGCAATATTACTATAATTGACACTCACATTAGAATCCGGAATATACAACTTGGAGACGAAAGTGATGAAGTTGTAGGAGATGGTGGTCGGTTGGTGCGCGCACTGCCAGTCCCCGGGGCGGCACACGCGCTCCGTCTTCGAACAACGACTGGAAACAGAACAAATGTGCAATCAATTAAACGTGAAGAGTTCCACTCACACTTAAGAAAATCAAAAAAAGTTGAGCAATTGCGTGCCTTGTTGAGCCACGCACAGTGTAGGGTTTCGTAGTTTCCAATAACAGGGATTGCAATCTGTAAGTCATTACAACTAACAGCTACCTACCTAGTAAGTAATACCTAATCAACAAAATTTGTACGAAGTTTTACTTTTTATTTTTTTCAATTACCTACTCACGAATTTGAAAAGACATCGCAGCTTTCTTTGATAATATTCCATGAAACATCATTATAATGTACTACTATCGTGAATACATATTTAACGTATTCAATTACAGCCATTTGGCTGTTAGAGGGGGGTAAAAAACTATTAAAAGTAGCACTTTAAAGGTCAACATTTCGGAAACTAAACCCTAAAATGAAAAATAATATTTGAAAACCGTCAATGATTTTAAAAGCTATCTAATGATACCCCACACGATAGGGTAAACAAGAAGAAAACTTTTTTCCACGATTTCGCTTGGTTCACTGTTTATTTTAGAGTTCGTCACCTAATTCCATTAATGGTAAACGGAACCCTTCATGTATGAGTCCGATTCGCACTGGACCGGTTTTTGTTTTGATCTTAGATAGAGACTTACTGTTTGCTCTCAAGCTGGTACCCCGGAGGGCACGTGATGCGATGACAACGGTAACTGCCGCGCGTGTTGAAACAGACGTGGCTGGTCCCAGAGTACATTCCGGACTGGCAGGTTGATTCGCCAGTTTCACACTCGTCTATGTCTGGAGAGTATTATGGTTGGTTAAAGTTTTAACAGGAATCAATTAAAGCTGATGCGGTGGAGGCAGTTTGCTTCCAAACGCCTTGGCTGGAAATCGATGAGGGAGGCCTATGTTTAACAGTGTACGTCCTACGGCTGATATGATAATGATGATGGTGGTAATGATGAATTAAAACTATTAAGTGATAGGAGATACTATCAGGATCATCTATTTATTCAAACTCAAGGCGTTTACTATATCAAATATGTTTAATTATCGCATATAACCCGGCGCATATAATCAAATTGTAATTATAGATAAATAGATAACAACTTTATTCGTACAACATAAGCCAAGAAAACAAATAACACAGAAACACAAAGTCAAGACGATGTATGTAGCTGAACAACTGATATCCATAGATTTCTTTCTATACACCGATATATCCAGGGAATCGGGAATCACGCGGGTGAAACCACACGGTGCAGCTAGTTACTCTATATTTTAATAAGGCTTCCAAATTAATTTTCTTCAGGCGATTCCTTATGACTTCTGTCAGCAATATAGGACAATTTAGCCAATTTCTCGTACAAATAGTGAACTACCACTATTATACTGTAATCGTTTGAAATAATTTTCAATGCGTGAAGGCTGTAGAAAAAATGGCGACGATTTTTCTCCAACCCCATGGAACAATTGTTTGTAACGTGCTAATTTTGTGTTTGGCACTGGTATTTTTATTTTCACTTAACTCGTTGAACTTCGCGTAACTAAATTGGTAACTTGCCGCCGAAATTAAACAATGTAAACGCAATAAAACGATGTTTTGTAAAAATGAAAATTCAGGACGACTTTACACTAACGCGTCAAAAACAAAAGTCCGAATCTATATCGATGCTTAACGGTTACGATTTGCCACGTCAAATAAGTTACCTGCCATCCTGACATCCAATACTTAAAATCTAACAGATTATACAAAAATGATGTTCCACTTATCAATCCCTCTCTCTGGATTTGGATTTGATGACCTGTCTCCATCGGTTTCGGTCTATTGTAATTTGACGGCTGATGAGCTTTCCTTCGTGCACCAAAAGGCCGCCCATTGTGCCACCTAGTTTTAAGTTTTTTATGTTTATTTTTTCTTTTGTTGTATTATGTTTATTTTTGGTGTGTTGCAATAAAGAATCAATCAATAAGGTCAATCAAGCAATCAATCAAAATACTCGCCTCACCGAGAGAAACGCAACCACAACTTTTGAAGACAGAAATCTTATTAAGCACGATTTGATCAGACCATCTGGACTTCTCGACCATTTCCCGTCTTTGTCTCCAACCACGATGAGTTTCACTTACCAATACAGCTTCTCTTATCTTCCGACAGCCTGTACCCCGGCGGACACGAGCAGCGGTAGCTGCCCGGCTCGTTAAGACACTTCCCCACACACGGGATCTTTGACTTGAACTGGACGCATTCGTCTACGTCAGAGCATGTTCTGTAAAGAAACGGTATGATAACAGACTTGCGATGAAGGAGTTTGCGGCGTTTGTTTTAATTATTATTAAAATTTTGTTTATTTTTGGGGGTATTTCTTATAATTGAAATTATATTTTGCAATCTTCTTTGATTCCAGTCACAATAATCTATTATAATTGAATCCTGATGTTGGAGCCATAAATGGCTCTTCATGAAATTTACCATATGGGTATATATTCAATTCTGATCACAATATACTAAAATAATAGACATAACATGGTGTTGCAGCCAGGATTGACTTAATATGAGAGAACTTTTCAACAATTAGAAGCATATACAGGCATATACAAACATATACCATATCGATGGACTTAAAGGGGGATATCCTATACTATATGTTGTGTTGTATATTATGATGTGTATGTTTGAATAATGGAATAATTATTGACAATGTTAGTAATTTATTTTCAGAAACTCTTACTTCATAAGTATGCCTAACTGACCAATATAGAGGAACATATTTTTTTGTTATAATACCGCCTATATTTAACCTATATTATGATTAAATGATTTGATATGACTTGATTGATTGATATATGAGGCATAATGTCCCTAACTAAATATAAAATATACCCACATACCTAAGTCACTTACACATATCACAGGATATTATCGGACAAAAAAAATCATGAAGAATAAGAGAAATCAGAAATATGCTTTACAAGGGGATGCATTATCAAAAATTCCCCATGACAGGATTCGAACCAACGCATCTCGCGATACAGGCGAGCGCGCTATCCACCGTGCCACACGGGAATCACTAATTCCCGGGAATCAATAATTCCTGTATGGCGCAGTGAATAGCGCGACAGAAACAGGAACAGGCGTAACTCTCCCACGCGTTGCTATAGCAATGTTGACAGAAAGACTCCGGACGAGATAATACCATTACCTGTTATCAGAGTTGAGTCTATATCCCCTATGACAGAAGCAGGCGTAACTCCCCCATACGTTGCTACAGCGATGTTGACAGAGAGACCCTGGACGAGACTCGGAGCACTCGTTCACATCCATACAGACCTTGAAGAAGAAGAAGAGATTTATATAAAGAAATATCATCATTGAAAAGAAGAAAACTTCTTGAAAATAATATCTATTGTAGTCTGCTCTCCATAAAAAGTAGTCGACTGTTTTTGTTCCAAAACATTATATGCCCCTAGGTTTTGCTTTGTTTTTTTTCTTCTATTTTGTAATTAACATAGAAAGAAAACTTTGAAAGATTACATTAGAAGCATGGTCATGGCAGATAAAGTTATATGACTAAAAAAGTTTTCCTCTAATATCTTTATCCAGAGAGGAAACATTAGACTACATTTGTTTGAATGGAAAAAGAGTAGTTATGCTTTCTACTTAATTGCAATGATTTTACTTACTTTGTCGTTATTAGGTGCAGGTCTAAATCCGCTTCGACATTTACAGATGTACGATCCTATTGTATTGATACAGTCAGCGTGTTCCGAACAAGTCTGAAAAATTAGTAATTTTTATAATTAGTTTGTAGTACTGCAAGGTTCTATTTTAGGCCCATCTTTATTCATTGTCTACATTGAATATTATTAGCAATTATCAACTTACATGATTTCACTAGATTGTGTGAACTAAATAAAGTATATAAACTGATTGAATAATTCCCATCTGTTTATCTCTGAAATTTATAGCGAGATAGCGACCAAGGATACCTTCTCATAAATGTTACTTATTTATGATCACATCTTTGTTTCTATTCCTTAATCTAATAATGCTCTTTGTTATACATTTTAGTTTACTTCCTACATTAATTTTCCTGAACTCATGTACCCGGTGTTTCACATTAAATTCAAGACATTCACATTAATTTTAAATTAAATCATTGTCATTATAAATAGTTACCGAGTTTCCACCAACAGCACACTCGTCAACGTCTTCGCACTCGTGGTCACCAACAAGCCGATGTCCTCGAGGGCAACTACACGAGTAACCCCCCGCCAAATTCGTGCAGATCTGGATGGGTCCACACTTCGCTTCACCGGTCACACACTCATCTACATCTGAAGGAATAACTCTTACGTTAGGATCAGCACAGATCATATTCTTTCATACCCCTTTATTAACCTTCATCTTTTTTTGGTTCGATTTCCGCCGAGTGCAAGTATTAAAGTATATGCTTAAAAATACATATTTGTTTCTGGTCTGGGTGTTGTCCTAGGCTTGTACCTAGGTACAAGCCTAGTGCTTAGTTTGTAGCTAGATTGCGCTATATGCAAAGTCGTGCAATATTTATTTATTTATATCATAGTTCTCCATATCACTCATATCACTTCTCCTACAGTCCATCTATCTCTTTTTAGAATCTCTTTTTCGGATTCTAAATTCTTTTTCTATCTCTTTTTCGGTCTTGGTTTTGCGAGTAGATTCAAACCATACACAAAAACTTGGACTGTGTGCGTGAGCTCCAAATGTTACCGTTATAGCTTACACACTTACGCTTAGTGAAATAAAGAACTATCTGATCAAGAACTCGTGAGTAAAACCACTTTACTAAAAATAATGATCAAAATCGAAAATCAAAAGAAGAGATGGGGACTTCCTAAATAGAGATTTATGGACTATATAAGAAGGGATATGTATGAGTGAGTTGGAAACGAACTATGGGATAAACTTCCTTAAAGGAGTATAGAAGGAGAAGACCTTCAGTGCTGATCTTATTGAATAAGGGCAAGTACCTATCGAAATACCTCATTAGATTTTATCGCTTATTTAACTTCCTTACCAATACAAGTGTGATCATCTCCCAGCCTGTATCCCCATGGACATTTGTGAACAGTAGCTCCGTCTTCGACTTGCGTTATCTCAGGGTCGACGGAGTCTGTGCCGTGGGAACCATGGCCGACTGTCTCCTTGGGTTTCTCGGGGACTAGAACTGGAAATATTTAAATAAAAAAAACATTATTATTTTGTCGATATTGATTAATAATAATAATGATTAGGATGTACCAATCTCAGTGTTGGCGAGAATCTGTTTGACTTTTTTGAATGTTTGTTAGATATGTGTAAGGTGTCAAAATCCTGTCGCCATAGCTTTTCAATACTCACAAGAAGTGACTATTGTCTTTCTTTTAGATTAATTACAAATATAATTAGAGGGGTTTACTCAGCTGTAGTACGACATTGGCTAACAAATAAAATAATATACACAAATATGAAATAGGAAAATTAAAAAATATAATATTGTCTAATCGATATGCTGTATGCATGTAAAGCATTAAATAAGTCAAGTTAGTAATAAGTCAGGTATCAAGTTTACGTTTTTACTTACTTGGCACATTTCCATATCCAGGCGGGAATATTCCCTTATTCCTGATGGGTACACATCGATGCCTTCCCTCATCCAGGTCCCAGTTGGGAGGACATTCACATCGGTACCCTCCCGGAGTATTGACGCAAATTTCCACGTCGGCGCAAGTGGCTTGACCGTTTGTGCATTCATTTATATCTACAAACAATATCAAATTCAAAACGAGCATGTGTAAAAGTGATAACCCTGCTATTACTTAGACTAAAAATACTACCTACCTTCGCATCTGCCACTCTGTGTTTCGTAGTGGTAACCAGCATCACATCTACTTCGCGGTCTGAATGGTCTTGTTGTAGCCAAACGGTCATCACGGTACCCGTAGAAATAGTTCCTGCCTGGAATGGAAATTCAAATTTTTTGTATCAGTCCAAACACAAACATAATATTATTTTATTTATTTAGGTGGTTTTTGATAATGTCAGTGTTGATTATTCCTATGTCTGGCTCTCGTATAGCATCTCAATCCTATACGAGACGAGTATAATTATTGAGTATGTATTTCAAAAACAGACATGCACTGTTTGCCAAAAACATTAAATTCAGCTCAGTCGATCGAATTCCCAGACAGAATATATCATCGTAAAATAAACAAATGCTTGCAGCAGGCTTTAAGCTATAATCATTGCTTTCATTGATCACTTTATCTACTGGAAAACCTTTGGAAGCATGAGGTGGTGTATACCTTCAAAGGGAAAATCTTCCACCGGGCAGGTAGTTTTGCCCGGTAGGTCGCGGCCCGACAATGTCACGTCGGTAGTTGTATATGAGCTTATCTCGGAAGGAAAGTTGATATCGCGATCCAGGATTTCATACTAGTAACGCCATCTAGTAGGTGCTGTGGGTGTCCGCCACAAACCTTTCAGATGTCATTTTTTGTATACACCTGTAGACCACCTACTCGGTGGACTGACGACATTGTACTGCCTGTACTTAACCTTTATTATGATGAAAAAATGATTTGATTTGATTTGTAATGGTCGCGGTAAGTCGTTGAATGGAGGTAGCTCGCGATTGCTGTTTGTGGCGTCGCATGGGGGAGTCCGATATGAGGTGCACGAATAAAGGCTAAGATGATGGTATACCTGTATCAATACTATGCATTTGTCTTGGACTAGTCGGACTACTGTATGACACCGGTTCAGGAGTAGTCGTTGGTGAAGGACCACTGGTCGATGATGTGGAACTGATGACGAGGTCACAGGCTCCGGTGACAAGGTCCCGGCGGAAGCCGGCTGCGCAGTCGCAGAGGTAGCCGCCGATGGTGTTCCGGCAGATTTCAGTGAAGCCGGAACAACTGTGCCGGTTGGTAGCGCATTCGTCTATGTCTAAGAGTGTTTGCGAAATGTTGGTATTAGAAAAAAATAGAAGAAAAAAAACCGCTATAGATTGCAGATTGCATATAGATGGCAGATTCGTGCAGATTCGTTATCATAATTGGGTACCGAACCCTAAAATAAACACTGGACCAAGCGAAATCCCTCAACACAACTTACTTCAATTTATCTCTAGATGGCACTAGTGGTAAAAATAACTCGCGATATCGTTGCGTTTAAATTTAAAAAATACCGTTTTTTTTGTATTTGTAGCCGCAACAGAAAAATATCATCGGTGAAAACTTCAACTGTCTAGCTATCACGTTTCATAAGTTACAGATGAGATACCGAGATGGTGACAGACCAACAGACAGCGAAGTCTCAGTAATAGGGTATAAGGGTACCGTTTTTATTATTTGGGTAAAGAACCCTAAAAACGATTCTTAATTTGGTAAATATATTCTCTAAATAAGATATACAAGATGAGAAAATAAAAAATCTGACAATTCGAGAAACGGGGACTACCGTGCCCCCAGACACATTACCGGTTCACTTCAAATAAGCATTTGAAAATACAAATAAAAATATTTTGGGAGGTTTGGGTGTATACTCGGGCGGGTAGCTAGTTTTTTTTTTGTCATAACATAATATTATGTCTGTGATGTTTCTTTACTCATCTAGACAAACATTTTAAAATGTTAGAGGTACCTACATTTAAATTAAATCCAGCAAAATTAATTTCACTCTTATTTATAACATTTTTATAAGAATAATAGTCTTACCAAAACAGCCCCCATAATCATTAGCCTCAAACCCAAGCGGACAATCACTCGGCTTAACATCAATCTTAGTCCAAGTATTCTTCGGAACGTCCTTAGTATCTACAACTATCGACCCATCTTCTCTCTTCTCCCCCGGTACTGTTGCTGTCTCAGGACCCACTTGTACGTAAATAGCTCTAGGAGGCGTCGCTTCCGGTTTAGTAGTTCCATAGGGACTGTACGTAGGAACAGGTCTATCATCCGGTCTAGGTGATGGTTCTGGATTTCTCTCAGTAGGTGTTTCTTTGGGGTAATTTATCTCCGTGGGTTGTACTTCTAGAGGACTTTCTGTTGGCCTTACTTCTGGGCGTTCATTAGCTTCTGTGACTTCGTTCTGTCTTTCAGGAGTTTCAGATCTAGTTTCGTAGTATGTTGAATCAGGGTATCTTTGTTCTGGAGTATTTGAATCCCAATTATTGTCTGGGTTCGATTCTTTGTATACTATTTCTGGTTTTGGTTCTTCTGGTTCTGGTCGCGGAGGTGGTTCAGTGGGCCTTGGTGGTTCATATCTTGGTTCTGGTGGTGGACTTTGTTCAGGATTTTCCCTATTACGTTGATTGTCTTGTTCTTCTTTTAGTCTTTCTTCGATTGTTGGAGGTACAATGTCATTGTCTTCTGGTCTTGCTTCCTTGGGTGTGGTGGGTTTAGGCTCTTCAGTTGTGGTGACTGGTTCAGGAGTGGAAGACGGCTTTGGTGGTTCTGGTTTAACTTCAGAAGTTTGATTTCCTTCTTCTTCCCTAAGGCACACATTTTTTAATTAATTTATCAAATTATTATGGTAATTTTACACAATTGTAGCACACTTTTAAGGGGAAAAAAATGCAAAAGGATTTTTTTTTTATAAAGAATTTATAGAAATCCTGAAACAACATTTAGGTACTCAGATATTATTACTACAACTACGGCATTAGATGGCGTTGTAGACAATTATGAGTCTCCTCGCGACCACGGCCGGTGTAACCCGTTTGCCGAAACGTCGAGGTAATTAAAAATTATTATTATTTACAACGCGATCTATACCTGCGGTTTTACTAATGACAGGCGGAAGTTTCAAAAAAATGTGACATACTCAGAATCGTAATAAACATAATCGTAATCAGGCGAGAGAGTTGTGGTGGTGGAAACCCTCTTCTTGACGCAACGGAAGGACCCCGGGATATTGAGACACTGGTACTCGGGGCCGGCGCGGGCGCAGTTGTGAGTTCCCAATGCACATTCGTCAACATCTGGGGAATTAAATAAGTTTTATGCGCAGTTAGTGCTGCACTCACTATACTTAGCTAATAGAAAGTTACAAAATAATATTTGGATTGTAAGGCTAGCTTGCGCCACTATATCAATGAGCGAAACGATCTAATCCAGATTAGGAACTGTCGTTAATAAATATCGAGATCAAGCTCATTCGGATTAGATATAGATACAGCATAACAAATCTAACGAAACTAATATTAGTTTTCAACAAAAACGAAGACAATAATTGTCTTCGTTTTTGTTGAAAACTTCGAGGTGTAATTATTACACCTCGAAGTTTTCTAACACAAACAATTAACAGTATCACTAGAAAGCGCACTTCGTCGAAAAATGGTCCGCTTGAGACAGACTCTTTATCGCTCTGTCCTTTTCGAGTAACATGACCACGCGATTAGCAATAGGTTGCTATTGTGCCGCGCCTATCGTTGAAAAAATCATATTATGTATGTATTTACAAAAGAAAAATAAATATAAGTAGTATTTCCGTTGTCTAGTCACCGTAACACAAGCTTAGAAGCTTACCACGGGGCTAGATAGCGCTGTGTGTTCATCACAGGATTTATTTATTAAAAAACATAGGCACAACCAATCTCCATCCGTTTTCCCTCCTCCTCCGTTTCGGTATGGTAATAGTATGGAGAAAGATTGTCCTCTCTCAGTTATTTATCAACCAGTTTATACTGGCAATTAAGGAATAAAAAAAAACAGACAGTGGTGGTTATCCACCACTGTCTGTTTTTTTTTGATAAATAACTGAGAGAGGACAATCTTTCTTCATACAGTTACCCTTGTCTTAGAGTTAGTTAAATGCCGTCCGTTTTTTTTGTCAGAGATAGGAAGCATAATAACATCACAAACTAAAACATTTTGGTGAAAAAAAAATATTAAAAAAAATATTATCTGTATTAAATCTACAAAATACAGTAAGGTACATGATGTACCGTTGTTGTTCCCAATAAAAAGGGATAGATAAAGGAAAATTTCTTACCTTCACATTTTCCAGTGGAATGTTGCAAGATATAGCCGGTGCCACAAGAAGTAATTCTGATGCAGAGGAAGGAACCGACCGTGTTGTCACAACGCTGAGAACCGATGATGCAGTCGTGTTGACCCGTAGCACATTCGTTGACGTCTGGGAGATTAAAAACGGTAATCTTAGTGTGTTTGATAATATTGATAGCACGACTTAAAGGATTCAAACGACTGCTATTAAGTCTTAAAAGGACTAAACGACTGGTATCAAAGATAACAACCGGGACCAACTGCTTAACGTGCCTTCCAAAGCACGGAGGAGCTCAAGAAACTGATTTTTCCAAACAAATTTTCGGTCACCCATCCAAGTAATGACCGCACTAAACGTTGCTTAACCCGTGTGATTATTCAAGATCGGCAGATGCAGCTAGGCCAATGAGCTAATCGGAAAATGCATTAAAAACTTCACTTACCCACGCAAGCGCCAGTAGTAGTATCGAGTTCGTATCCCAACTTGCAGTGACACTCGAAGCTGCCGTTGGTGTTGAGACAGCTCTGGTGCTGGTCGCAGAGGTGGGTTCCCTCTACACACTCGTCGATATCTGAAATCGTAATTATTAGGTGAACCTATCAAGAATTTTCGGTTTTGATGTGAAACATCTATAGACGAAGGTAAACCTCATTGTTGGCCTGGCCATATAGGCCGTGGTGATGCATCGCCAAGCTATAGAAAAACAATTTTGATGTTTCACATCTGCCAGGCGTCCCGTGGCGGCTCACAATGTACTATTTACTTTAGAAGCAAATTTTAATGACACCATTAGTATGATCAGCTGGATTCTTATGCGATTCTGTTGCTAAAAATCTCGATTGAAACAGTAGTCCTGATGAATTTTCATTGTAGTTAAAATTGGCGACTGCAACTGCAGTGCTAAGCTGCGAATATCACACACACATTTAATAAAACAGGTAACATTATAATTTTAATGAATTAAAAAAAAAGATAAATCTCGCCTACTGCCAACATTAAAACAAAAAAGAAAATACTTTTCTATTTGCTACTATGATTGGGGAGTTTTGGCAGGAATACGTTATGTAGATGTGTTGCTAAATTTTCATTTTTGTGAAACTTAGTTCAAATGCGTGTAAAATGTTTAATTTCGGGGGCATATTAATCAATTTAGTTTCGTGAAGGTGTACAAGTGTAAATAAAAGTGAAAACCGGTGCAAAACATGTACTTTAGCTTAGTGTTTTCTCCAAACCGTGAACTAACATTGTAAAAAATGGCCCCCTTTTTAACCGACTGCGCGACGCAAAGGAGGGTAATGTGTTTATAAGTCTATGTATGTATGTAAGTATGTATGTATGTATGTATGTATGTATGTATGTATGGATGTTTCTATGTGGCGTTCTAGAGGCCAAACGCGTGGACCGATTTTGATGATTCTTACGTCAATCGATTCGTCTTAATCTGGCGAGTGTGACTAAAGACATGCCAGTAATCCAAATCAACTTTTGTCACAACCAGACGCCATATTGTCAAAATTAAAAAATCCAAAATCGTCAAAGTATGTCAAGATGGGTATCGTTGAATAGGTATTTAAAAATCAATGTTAGGTTTCTTTTACTATTTTTCATTTTAAATAACAGTTTGGAAAATATAACAGTTTAAAGTTAATTACCATTAGGTATTCTTGCTTTTTACTACTAACGAACAAGTTTTTATTTTTGTTACGTAGTAACGCTTAGAACTAACAAACTATAAGCCGTGATGGTACAGGTGACAGAAATTTATTGAAATAAACTAAAAAAATATTTACATAAATTGTACCTACCAACTGAATAAAATCCTAATAACATTTAGGTACTTAGGTGGTAAAAACGTTAAAAGAATAATAATAAATTTAAACAATAAATACCTAAAACCTAACTGAAATAGAATATATAAATAAATAAAGTAGGAACATAAGTACCTTCCTACTTAATTATAATATTAGTTATCTACTGAATAATCCACATGGTATTAACTTCCTTAATGAAATGAATAGATTACGAGACTTACCGTCAATAAATGAAAATAACTAAAAAGCGGCAAATAAAAAAATTAATTAAAAAAAACAAAAAACCCGACTGCGTAAAAAAACTCGATTTACAAATATGTAAAGAAACAACAAAAAAAAACTAAAAAGAAAAAAACAAGCCCAGTAATTTGAAATTATGCTAAGTAATACTGAATAATCATTCAAATAGTTTTGTAATCGATACACACAGAACACATAATAAATGAGTAAAAAATTACTCACAGTCGGGACCCATTGGAAAAATTAGATAGGTAAAATGAATGGGTCCCGACTATGAGTAATTTTTTACTCATTTATTATGTGTTCTGTGTGTATCGATTACAAAACTATTTGAATGATTATTCAGTATTACTTAGCATAATTTCAAATTACTGGGCTTGTTTTTTTCTTTTTAGTTTTTTTTTGTTGTTTCTTTACATATTTGTAAATCGAGTTTTTTTACGCAGTCGGGTTTATTGTTTTTTTTAATTAATTTTTTTATTTGCCGCTTTTTATTACAATGATTCCCTCGACTTGACTTACTATGACGACTTGACTGTTTTGTTCAATGCAAATAACTTGCAAATATTGATAATACTTGACACTGGCAAATGTCCGAAAGGAAAAGCCATTTTTAAAGAAGCTGAAGCTACTATGATTGGCTACAATATAATCTCATTGGTCACGACGTGCATCTAGTCTTCTTCTTCTTCTTCTTTAAAATGGCTTTTCCTTTCGGACATTTGCCAGTGTCAAGTATTATCAATATTTACTTAACACACCCTCACACACCCTCTCACACACACACACGAACACTCACTCCCCATATTTATAAATGTCATTATTATTTATGTTTCGTATTATTATTTTCTTTTTCTTTTTGTATCCATAGTCTAATCCCTGAGGTGAGCGCTCTTACTGCAACGCAGTTTGTAACTTTCGCAGTTGGGAACGTACTTTGTTTTTTTTTTTATTTCTGTATGTTTTTGGTAAATAAATAATTTTCAAAATTTCAAATTTGCAGGTTATTTTCATCGAACGAAACAGTCAAGTCGTCATAGTTAAAGTCAAGTCGAGGGAATCATTGTAAAAAGGGGGCCATTTTTTACAATGTTTGTTCACGGAGCTTTGGAGAAAACACTACGCTAAAGTCCATGTTTTGCACCGATTTTCACTTTTATTTTCACTTGTACACCATCACAAAACTAAATTGATTAATATGCCCCCGAAATTAAACAATTTACACGCATTTGAACTAAGTTTCACAAAAAGGAAAATTTAGCAACACATCTCCTCAACGCATTCCCGCCAAAACTCCTCTTGCATCTAGTCGGCCACGCCGAAAAAGTGGCATCGAATCATAGTATTATAGCGAGTGTCAGAATAGAAGAGTAACTCAATTGTCATCAGGATATTTACGAACTTTCCGTACAGCAGGCCTAGACAAGTGGCAAACGCTTCCAAGCGTTTCGTTTTCTAAAAACGATAACGCTTTAGCGTTAACGATATTCAATTCGTAGCCAAATGTACAATTACCTGGCGAACGCTCATTCTATTTATTCATTCGATAAAATCTACAGTTTTGTCTATGGTTTCTATCGCAAACGTCAAATTCAATTTGACAACTGAAAGCAGGCGCGTAGAGTCCATACAACTCGATTCCCATCGACTTACCTTTGAAATTGGGGACATAAGTACATAGTTAAAAACCTACTACCAACCTAGTGCCTAACCTTTTCAGTGCGTTTTGTTGTTTTGTGTTTTTCTGTGTTGGATTGATAGAACACGTGTACATAAGGTGAAGTTTGACTATAAAGGTAGGTGAATTATGAATTACTGATTTCCTCCTTTTGGCTGAAGGAAATTTTCATAACCTGAGTTATGAAAATAAAAAAACACATAACATAATTAATTGATTTAGGCCATGCTCGTCCTGAAATGACGATTGATTACAAAAGAAAGGACAGAACGGATTTACGACGAATTTATCGTATGTGAAGGTGGGACCGCGACAAGTTTCTCAAATGTTCAGCTAAGGAAGGGAAATACTGATAATGCCAGGCGCAGTAGCGCCTGGCTTCAGTACTTCAATGGGCGACCGTTTAAGTGTGGAATTGCATTGCGGTAGGTAGTTGTAAGAACAACGCGGGATCGCGACTTGCGCGAGTGAAACCGCGGGGCGCAGCTAGTAGCTCTATAAACAACGAACTAGACATGGGGCGGGTAGTGGTTTTGCCGGGTACTCGCTGAACGGGTACCCGACACATATTGCGCCGGGTACTCGTGGGTACCCGGCAGCGGTAACACGTCGTGATGCGTGTGTCTCCCTTGCCCGCTCAGGCGCAACTGAAGTGAAATAGAGGTGGCGCTGGCGTCTTTGATAGCTCAAATCGCCGCGTACCGGCTGGCTAGCGCATGTTCCCGCGGGGTGCGAAAAGTATCGGCGAAATATCTATGCACACCATCTAGTTCTGTATACAGCGAACGCCTGTTCTCAGAAGCAGGGCTAATTTATGACAAGAAACGCAGTCGCCTAAATGCTAACCGCGCAGAAAAATTGGCGTTTTTACATCACAACTTATCCATCTTAAATTACCAATATTAAAATAAAATATATATTTAGTTTTTTTAGTTCTTTCTGATAAATTAGTGAGCAAAACATAATTATAATGATTACCGTTTGTGTTCAGCATAATAAATAATTTAAAAAGTGTAATATGTTTCATTATTTCTGGTCTATCAAATTACCCGGCAGAGCCGGATACCCGGCACCATTACCCGGTATCCGGCCGGATCCTAAAAAAAGTGCCGGATCCGCCGGGTACCGGATCCAAACCGGGTACCCGCCCCATGTCTACAACGAACCCGGCATTTATGCTATTTGGTCCAAACACCGGCGAGCAACATGGTTTCTACATCTAAGCCACACTTCTTCACAATCCGCAAACCACAAGTCTTAGGATGTGTATTTTCACAAACAAAACGTCAATAATCTATTTAACAAAAACTCGACACGAAGAAGCTTTCCCAGCTGATTAAAAAATCCCCTTGTTTTTTTAGTTTTCTACAAGGTGCTGGCGTTCGCTTTGTAAGCGTACGATAGAAACGCTCACGGAGCGTTTTCGTTTGTCAAATATGCCACTTGGCTACACTATACATGGCGCTAAACGCACGGCAAACGTTTCGTTAGGTGGAATAGAAAATGAATAAACGCTTGGCTACCAATTTTAAAGTTCGTTACGCTAGACCACGTGATATTTCGATAGCTAATGTCAACCACATACATTTACCATTCTATTCTACTAGCGTTAACGATAATAGAAAGCCACTTGTCTAGGCCAGCAGGAGAGATGAAAATACATTACCGTCACAAGCTTGTGTTTGTGGGTTTCGCCTCATTCCATCAGGACATTGCTCTCGCATCCTGTAATCATAGTCTTTGATATGATCTTTGAAGGTGTCTTGATTGTAGTTCCGATCTTGAAATCCAGTCCTATTGAATTGTTAGTTACTTTATTAAAAACACTGTAACATTCTAGTTGATTAGGTATATTATCTGAGTGTTTTTTAACATTGTAGGAACTCAACATTAGGGTATTTCAACATTTTGTCAAAGTTCAACATTTTGGGATGTTCAACATTTGGGATTCATAATTTAGGAGTTTAAAATTTTTGGAAATTATATTTTGGGAAGTTAACAATTGGGTTTCAACATTTTAGGCAATTATCATTTTAGGATTCAACATTTAGGCACTAAGCAATCTTTTTTGGGTTGGTTACCTATACCTACCTATAGCTATAGTACCTTTTTTGGTCCAGTTTCTGCTTACAGTCGTAAGCTCCCAACTGGTTGACACATATCTGGTCGAGACGGCAGACCTCTGAATCTTCGTCGCATTCATCGATGTCTGTAAATTTTAAAATAAGAAAAAGACGTATTATACCAATAATATATATTAGAATTGATCTTGAACCCTAAATGGCAATCTCTGGAGCCCTGGTCCTGGCAGTGGAATAAGCTGTGCGTGTTGATGTAACCAACTATACCCACTTACATACTTCCCAGTCCTAGAATTCATCTGGAACCCTGGAGGGCAATGTCTGGAGCCCTAGTCCTGGCGATGGAATGAGCTAGTGCGTGTTGATGTAACCAACTATACCCACCTACACACCTCCCTGTCCTAGAATTCATCTTGAACCCTAGAGGGCAATGCTGGAGCCCTGGTCCTAGCAGTGGAATAAGCTGTGCGTGTTGATGTAACCAACTATACCCACCTTCACACCTCCCTGTCCTAGAATTGATCTTGAACCCTGGAGGGCAATGTCTGGAGCCCTGGTCCTGGCAGTGGAATGAGCTGTGTGTGTTGATGCAGAATTGTGATCTGCGGTTGCAGTCGTCTTTTCCTGTTTCACACTCGTCGACATCTGGTATAAAATGATAATTGAATATTTGATATTAGATGGTTTTGATAAGCGATTACAATATTAGGTTTAATTTGATTTACTACAATAATTTTATTATTTCCATAGAAACATGCGTCTCCAACAACATGCCTCGATTAACCTACACCAAAGTTGTTAGGAAGTGCTAGTTCAAGTCATGGTGCGCGGTGTAAAAATATAAGTTGAAATCAAACTCATTGTCCGGTTCCAATTGCGTTGCTTTTGTTATTTCAACATTGTATCAATACCCAGCCATTTAGCCTCGCAAGAATTCGAGTTAAATATGCTGAACTGATTACCAACCCTAACTAGTTGAAGAGGCACCCTGACAGGAAAAAGAATGCCCGACGTATCGAGTCCTTACATATCTCTTTCTCAGGGTAGACTGTTTAAAATATAAATATCTCATTCGTCATACCTTCACATTCTCCATGGGATCCCAAAGCGAACCCTGGTGGACACCTGTCCTCTACCGGCGTCCGCGAAGTAGAGCCCAAATTTACAGGATCTCCCGACACTCCATCGCACTTATACCCTCCGACTGTATTCTCACAGATGTAAGCAGGGCAAGGCGGGTTGACTAGTTTACATTCGTTTATGTCTGGGGAGGGAACAAGATTATTGGAAGTTAATAAGATTGATTAGAGAAATGTAGAACTGGATTCAATAAGCCCTTGTGGCAAATGGCTAAATTATTTACTTTTATTTATTTGAAAAAGTAACAGCTAGAAACAAAGATAATAAAAGCCCGTTCCTTACTAATATCACAATTTGGTACCGAACTCTAAAACAAATAATCGACCAAGCGATATCTCTGAACACAATTGTCGCTTATTTATCACTAGATGGCGCCAGTGGTAAAAATACATAGCGGTATCGTTGCGTTTATACTTAAAAAATCTCGATCGTTGTATGTGAGCCCCCCTTAAATTTTTTTTTAATTTTGTGTTTAGTAAGTTATGGTAGCGGCAAGAGAAATACATCATCTGTGAAAATTTCAAAAGTCTAGCTATCACAGGTCGTAAGATACATCATGGTGACGGACGGACGGACAGCGAAGTCTCAATAATAGTCAATAAAGAGTATATACAGAAATTTCGGAACAAGTCACCAGGGTCAGAGAACAATAAAACATTTTATTCTACTGCAAGTTTAACTTCCTTGGAAAGCGCGAAGTGATCATTGAATTGGGTTCAAATCTACAAGGAACATTAAAACGAATGTCCTCACAAAATTCTTGGGCTGCACTTCAGTACCTTACTGCCATGTTTCAGACTCCGTAAGTAAAACGCAGCCTAAATCTTCTAAGGCTTCATTGTGGTAATGTTTATCTAGTATTAAGCAAAGTCTTACCATCACAAGCATTATTATTGACGTTCCTGGCAAACCCAGGTGGACATTGTCCCGGTACATTCTTTTTCTTCTGAGGTATACACTTGTACGATCCCTGAATGTTGTAGCATTGTGTTCCGGGGAGGCATACCGGTATATCTAGTTGGCATTCGTCGATATCTGCAAGAAGAGAAAAGATATACCTAGTTGATTTACTCTTGCCTTCCCTAACATATGAAATAAAACTTTGGAGGATGCGAGGACTACCAATTCGGTGGACCGATGACATTGTAGCGGTCTCGGGGAGTCGTTGAATGGAGGAATTACAGGATCGGGATCGCTGTTTGTGACGTGGTATGGGGGAGGCCTATGTGAGGCAGTGGACGGTTAAGGGCTGAGATGATGATAATGATGTAAGTACCTAATAAAACACTTAATTTACCGGGTTTAATCGGGTTTGGTTATGAGACGAGATAAACGATTTACATCTCAGTCAACCTTGAAAAATCCAACTGTAGAGTTGGCTAAAGCTCAGTCGTTTAAAAATCATGAATAAAACGCGATTAAACCCGGTAAATAATTTATTATGCAAAATCGCGAAATCCATAGAAGTAATTAAAAATGTACCTATTTAAAGAAAACAAAAACTAGAGTATCAAGATACCTTGACATGATTTCCCATCAGGCATCAGCTCGTATCCTCTTCGGCATGAGCACAGCACTTCAAAGCCATTATCGTTACATTTGTGTTGGCACGGGTTTCTTGGTTTGCAGCGATTTTTCACAACCTGTATACAAAAACAGGACAGTACTTTGGTATAGCAATTTGACGTTTACGCAAATATGTGAAGGTTTGCGTAAATTTCCACCACTAGGTCTTCTGCAGGATCAAAGTGACAAAGTGAGTATGACAAAGTTAAGTTTTAAAATCATGAGATAGATAAACAGATAAATGATTGCACGCTTTATTAATGTGACACATCTATAGGTGTGGGAACGAACTTGATCGTTGGCATAGCGATACAGGCCGTGGCGACGCATCGCCACGCTATATGTAATCAATTTTGATGTTTCACATGTGTCAGGTTCACTTTTCCATTTTTTTTCTATTTATAACTTAAATACGTCTTCCAGGCAACCTTTGGATAGAGAAGTTCTGGAAAAAGTCATAAGTTACCTCTTTGCAATTCCTTCCATCAGCCATCAACTGGAACCCAGGGTTGCATTCACATTTGTAAGAGCCAGGAACCGGGATACAATGGTGGGCACAGAGCTCGTTAGGTGCGTAGTCTTCGCAGAGTGAGGGTAGAACTGAGAAGATGAAGGTTTTATAGGTAGACACTTAGATGGCCAAATTTAAAGGAAGGCTTTATTTATTTATTTATTTCACATAATCCACAGCTCTTAATACTAGATATTACAAAATAATAAAATTAATCTTACAGCCACTAAAGGATTTACATTGTTTATATTAAAAATATTTGAATCGACTGACGCGAGTTGTAACATTAATGACTATAATAATTTAATATAGAGAAATTAAAACTACCAAAGTCAAAAACCAGGAGTTCAAGTAGATTTAAATAGACTAAGTAGGTACATTTACTTTTAGGTAGTGTGTAGGTAGATATATTTTATAACTGATAATAAGTGTTTCTAGACATTATATTCGTGAGTAAAATAATTGAAATAAATAATGTAATTTTGTTTAAGCTATGTGATTGAGTCCTGAGAATTCACGACACTTAATATTCCAAAAGTTTGAACCCGACAGGACTTGAACCTGCATCTTTGGGGAGTTCGGCCTTAACGCCTGATCCATTTTGGCGTGGTGTTCGTGTAGTCGAGTTGAAATTAAGGATCGCATCTCTTTTTTGTTTAAGTTTAAGGCACGCAGCGGCATCTACCGGCGTCTTTGAAGACTACTAGCTTGCATTTTCTTATTTACATACGAACTAACACAACGTTAAGATGTCGCTTCTAATTACCAATTTGATATATTTTTTTAAGTATTTCTTACACTTTGATTTAGGTTTTATAGGTTGCAAGAAATTTGAATTAAGTCCACAGGCTTAGATTTTTTATTTCTTTGAAAACCACTATCAAAACTGATGGTACTTACTATCACTTGATAACAATGTCTATGATGACAAGCTCATTTAGAAGAAGGAAGACGATAGTGGAAGATCCTACCCGTCATTTTTAACGCTTAGATAGTTACTTCAGGATATTTTGGGTCTACTTACCTTCTGATTTCTTCGGAGTTGAAACAACGTTTGCATTAGCGTGAGATGCTCCTTGATTTTCTGTTGCTGCTTTCTAAAACATAACAATTCAATCATTGTAGAAAGGGTAACCGATGAAGCAGGTATTCGTAAATTACCACCTATTTATTATTTGAAATTCAAAAATTCAGATTTTGAAATACACTATGACTTACCATACAACACTGTACAAAAGCATCTCCAGAAAGTAGATCCTCGGCGCTTGTAGACCGACTTGATGCCACACAAGCGGAGGCACCCTGGGATTTACCTGCCGCTGTACCTCGCGTACATTCTTTGCAGCATGCCTACAGAAAAACATGAGAATGTGGGTTGGAATCCCGCTCGCCGGAAAAAATATTGGCGTTTATCTGTAAGAATATTTATAGGCGCTATTAACGTCGCTCTTGCGGGGAACAAAACATCGTGAGTGTCTTAGCTGATCTCTACAGTACCTACATAATGTCAATGGTCTAAGTCGTGGTCTAACTACTAGATGGCGTTACTAGTATGAAATCCTGAATCGCGCAATCAAATTTCATTCTGAGTTAAGCTCATATGGGCAAAATCACCTGCCCAGGTGGAAGATCTTCCCTTTGGAGGTACACATCACCTCGTATATACTTACAAACACATTTTTTTTAAGTAAAACCAACCATAAAAATATTAACTAGATAAACGTTAAGTAACTCCAGATAAACTCTTAAAAGACAAAACCAACACGGAAGTCCCCAATCGGTACCAACTATCTACTAACACAAACAGAACTATCGCTATCTGAGTACACGTGATAAGGAGTACTACCTACTTACCTACTTAGCTTAGTAATTGAAATTGCTTAGTTCCTGAGATGCGCCTCGTAATTTGAGAGGTTTGAAAGACGCTATGGGACACTTTTTGCATAGTACAGCTAACTGATTACGTAATTCTAATGATAACAAACCTCGATTGAAACAGTTCAAATTATTGTGTTCACGTTATTTAGTGGCAAACAAATTGCAATTAAAACTAACGACTGTTCCTGTCAAATTATAAATCTAACGGTAATCGTAATAATAATTGGGGTTTCCATCAGAGATATGTAAAAACTTCTAGATACGTAATAGGGCAAATTTCTTGGCTACACAAATGCAAGCTATCTAGCCAGAGAAGTCTTAGTTCCATCCCAGCTCACGTCACGATCACCCGCTTGTTGACATACAGTACATTTAGTTCACTTTCACAACATTATTCACAGACAACAATGCCTTCGTGCGTATTTAGGCGATGCACGAATTATACTCCAAAAACTGTCAAAAATATTTAATTTCATACGTAAGTAAAGCTGTATTTATTTATTTTAGTTTATTTTTTGAAAAAGTTTTTTTTCCAAAAACTCAACGAAGTTTTTGACTTTGACGTTTTATCATTCTCTCCTAACCGCTATGAGATGTCATAATAATATTATGACATCTCTTTCTTACGTCATGCAAGTAGCATTGAGTCTTTATGTTTTAGAAAGAGATAACAATAGTTTCGTCTATTTCTTCTTTAAATTATGTGAATGAATATAAATGATGAGGTTGTATAGCATACAATTTGTGCCGCTTTTCAATAATGATTTGTTCTGCAATGGCGTCTCTATAACTTTAATAGACTCATTGGTTTCCATCTGATATTTGATGATTATCTAATTTTAGATGATTTATACAGCGCAAGCAACTTTTAGACCATGTTATTTATGGCGCTGTAGTGGCCGGGACGTTGTCAGGTGGAGTAGGCTTGCCCAGCACCTATACCACCCTCCCAACCTAGTCAGCCATGTCCATAGGAAAGACCTGTTCACTACGTCTGGAGCTAACTAAGCCGTGGGTTACTATAGTACATACATGAAATTAATTTATAGAAGTACTTACTTTGGAAGAATCACTGTCGGAGTTACATCTGTTGTTACTCGAAGACATGTCTATACCGACATCACAATCTTTTTTCTTCCTGAAAAATTATGTTTTTCGATCTTAAGGTCAAGACGTTCGTTTTTTTTGTGTGTTTGTAGTACGTTCTTTGTTTGATCGAGCGAATTAAGCGAGCGAAACTTATCTTCAAGTCTGTAAATTTTGTTTTTTTCTGTAGATATGTTGTTCCTCCTCTGCAGTTCTTATTTCTCAACCGATCTTCACGAAATTTGGTATACAGGCACTTTGAATTGTTTAGATTGTTTGAGAATTTTTTGATAGGTGAGGTATTTCGCCCACCAAGGATACAGCCGCATAGGGGGCGGCTTGCTTAGCACCTAGCGCCTATTAGCCTTCATTCTGACAAGATACTGTCTATATAAGCGCCAAACGCTTAGTGCGGTCGGTTGCCAACTTTATAAATCATTTGTTTCGAGTCTCCTACCTCCGTAGCCTAAAGGGGCTAATATTCACAGAATTACTAGTTCTAGTGATCGAGTGCAAATAAAGTTATCAATCTTTTTGAACAGTAATATTTAGATATTTATTCTGTCTTTGCGATACATCCCTCGTCTGTCTATTTCTAAGGAAGATAATCTAGAAACGTAAGGCATTGATAAAATGCTGTAAAACTCACTTGAAATAATCCTTACAACACGACGCTTGTGCTATTGAGCACAGAGAGCTGAACACGCCAGGTACGTCCGCTGGGAGAGGTTGTGATGAAGAGCAGTCACCCTCGGCGTGGCCCCTGGCGTACCCTGAGCCATCGTTGCAGCAACGCTGGATGATCTCCGTCATCTCGTCGCCTATGTTGGATCCTAAGACATAGAGGACGTTGGAGTTAAGATGGTGCTATCTGGAGAGGCAAAAATTGGAAACCGGACCTCGGGCTCCCAAGAGAGTAGCCTTGTGTAGTTCGCGAACGAACTAGTTCGAAAGATCGCTCTTACAGGCGAACTGAGCGAAGTATTTCCTTCATTCTCCATTTCGAAGTTCATTAGTTCGTGCTGATTAAACGAGATTAACGTCGACTGACTGAATTTAGATCGTCACGCACGGGACAGCACTATAGTTGTAGAAATATCCATACATGATGTTTGTTGAATTGTTAATTAAAATAGGTATCCTAACAGGGTGAAAGATTATAATGAGTTATTTTATTGCGCCAATATTGTTGGAAATATTCATTAACTAGCTGCGCCCCGTGGTTTCACCGGCGGAAATGAAAAACGCGTTTTCAGTTTTCACGGGCGCGGGCGGCCGAGCGGTTTTCGAGCGGTTGCACTTTTTAGTTCATTATTCCACTTCTACTAATTGGATTTCGATGCAAAGTATACCACGACCTTCCTCGATAATAGAACTATACATGGTATAACGGGTAAGCCCTTTTAATCCGAAAGGGGGTTGTTCTGGACGTCTAGGCAAACAACTTTTGTTCTACGACTTTTGGAAATTCGAAGTACTTTTTTCTGAGAGTTCGAGGTCATTGATCCCAAGAAACAAAAATATGTCACATATAAGCTCTATAAGCGAGTTGACGCCTCTAAATAGGCCATTGAATCAGCTCTATATTAATACTATAAGCGCTTATATCATCGAGAAAAGGCGCACAATACGTGGCTAATTAGTGATGTTGTGGCGATATATTAGCTCTGATGAATTACATCTAGTTTCTATAATAGTGATAAACAGTCACAGCTTCCCACTTCTCTGTGATAAAACAATGATGAAATTGTCTTTATATCGCAAAATAGCGTTATACTGGTCACCGAGACCAAATTACATAGCTACTTGGCTTTGAACCAGTGTCAAAAACATCAATATGGGAAAAGAAAGATTGAAGTGACAGGAGTGTTTACCACGGTGAGTGTTGTGTTTTTATTTATGTAAAATGGTGTGCACTAGTTGTAAAAAATTAAGTATGTGTTTATTCACCATTGTAAAGTGATAGAACATGCGGTGTGAATTTCACTGAGTAACTATTAAGTGGTTTATACTAAATTATTAATGCGCCTCTATTTTGGCACTGTTTTATTACAAAATTTAATTATAAATTTATAATTTTTATCATTGAACACATTTATATCACTAGTTGGTGATATATGTGATTGCTTTGTCACTAATAGCGGCCATGATAATAACGTGTTTTGGGAATTGGGGTTCCCTAGAGAAAAGCAGTACCGACAAATTTTACCTTTGTCATCATTGTATTTTACTGTTTATTTCCTCTCCTTTCTCCCTTCCTGTTTTGTCCTTTTCTAACCAAGCACTTTTTTCAGGAGACTGACACATTTGGAACTATCAAATGCTTATATCATCACCACCGCATTTAAGAATGCAACAAATTTTTGTTCGAGAGGCACAGAAAATCCACGGAACCCCTAAGCTGCCGGCACACCGCAGAGTTCACGCATCTGCCCCCGTATCGTTTGAAATCACGTCACCCAACGTATCAGACTGCATGTGAACTCCTGAAGACTGTTTCAACACTACCATAAGATGGGCGCAAGAGCGGAACGCAAAAACTCCTAAAGCTTGGGCATCACCATAAACCCTACACTAAGCCCCCCTAAGCCCGTTGGGTTTACGCTGCCGAGGCGGGAATGCGAACGGAGTAATGCCTTCCTATCTATGTGTGGCTGGAGGGATTCGTGAGAATGTGAGTGTGGAGCTCCTATCCAGGACATTGAGCACATTGTGGTGGAATGCCCCCTCACAAAATACTATGGCAACCCAGCAGACCTGTACTCCCTGGAAAATGACGCCATCTCCTGGATTAGATTGTTGAAGGATAAAATTATATTATAGATTTTATATTTAAGCTTTACTTTTTGATGATGTAATACATTGTGAACGGCTGTATTAAAATAATGCCATACGAATAAATAAATATATCCTTTAATATACAATTATAATAAATAATTATGTTAGAATCAAATTTTTCACTGTAATAAAAAAGATTAACACAAGGCATACTTGGATACTGTATTGCACCTAACAACGCGGAAACCGATTGGTATGAAATTTGAAACAAGGTCAGTTTAGAGGTAGAAATAAGAAATAGGGTACTTTAAATGATCCTACGGTTTGAGCAACGGTTGATATGATATAGTGATGGGTCAAAAACAACGGCTGGATCAATATGAATGAAATTTGGTACAGGGTTACTTGAGAGATAGAAATAAGGTATAAGATACTTCAAATGATTGTACGGGTTAAGCAACGCTTCATATGACATAGGTAATGGGTCAAAAAAAACTGGAAGGAGCTTGTTATTTATTTCTAATAATCTCTTGACGGCTTGCTGAGATACGTTGAATTCATTGGAATCAGTCACGACAATATAATATTCTTCAGAAATTTTATTACTTTTGTCTTCACTAGAATAAAAAAAAACATTGCATTTTCTACGGAACCCTCAATGAACACTTATTTCTTTGACTCAATTTTCCAACATGCGTAATGGAGGCAACAGATAATAAAAAGGTACAGAAAAAGTTGATATAACACGGATAAGCTCTATAAGTAATGAACTTACCAACAATCTATTACAGTTTAGCACCATAATTTCAATTATAAATTCATTTTGTCACTATAAAAATCTTGAACTATAAGTGTTCTGTACTCGCTCTTAGGAAGCTACTTAATACTATAAAGAAGTTAAAATGTCTGATATATAATGCCTGAACTATACAAGTAAACAACGGAATATTATTTAATCAATTAGAAACAAAAGGTGACGTGATAACATGTTATAGTGCCAATCTGCTCTGCACCGCCGTCAATACATCACTAAACTATAAAAGTTACATAACTGTAATAATTTTGCTATTTAGGCCTATAGCTGCGTAACTGGACAGCAGTTATAGAGATAAGTAGTAATAAAACGGTATTATTGAAATCATTATAACGCAGCTTCAAAACTGTAACTTTATTAGTGACATACAGCACTATATCACTGATTATGTTACTAATTGGCTTATAGAGCTAAACAGCAATAAGAATTCAGATATATCGCAGAAAGGCGAGATAAAAAACCTTATAGAGTATTTTTGTCACAATTTAGCGATATAATTTTGGATTTATATCACTCTTTGTTACTTGGGTGACCTTATGTTGTCCTTTTATTTAGTTTGATCGTTTACAATCAAATTTTCAATTACCTATATTTTCAAAAGCAGCTGTTTTTTCAATGAAACATAAACTCAAAATTTTTAAAAAAAAAGTTTGAATTTTCAAATGGCACAGAACAAAAGTTGTTCGCCTAGACGTCTAGAACAACCCCCTTTCGGATTAAAAGGGCATACCCGTTACAAATTGTATATCCAATATTGAAAACCAGACTTCAATCGGATTAGTAGTTTTTAATTGTATAAGGAACAGACAGAGAAACATACAAACAGACAGACCGACATGAATTTTATAAATTATATAATTTTGTTTTACTACTTATCCTAAGTCCCCTAGACCACTTTTTTTTTAATTTACTTCTAAGTACAGATTTTTTGTCGTCTCTTCCTTTATTATAAGGTGTTATAAGTATAGATATAGATTCGCCGCTCGAGATGGGAATCGTGTGGCCTAGTTGGTACCGGCAGCGCCTTAGTGCTGCGGTACTGACGCAGAGACGCGAGCTTAAATCTAGTCGCGAGTGAATATTTGAATATGATTTTTTCCTTTAAAATATATTTTCTAGTAGATATGCCTTGAGCAATAAAAACAAATAACGAAACATAAATAATATGTACATAAGAAAAATGTATATGCACTACTAACATCGCTCTTACTGTAAAGGATAACATCGTGAGGAAACCCACGGCTTAAAGTCGCGCACAAAGGCCCAGCCAATTGCGGAAACACACAGTTAAAACTTTGACATAAATCATAGTATACTTATAAGTAGGTCTACCCAGTTTCAAGTAAGTCTGTAGGTTGATACCCTGACTTTCAAAATAAAACACTTTATTTACTGGGTTTAATCGCGTTTTATTCATGATTTTTAATCGAAACCAGTTTTCGCCAACTTTACATTTGGCTTTTTCAAGGTTGACTGAGATGCCTAATGGTTGGACGCGATTAAACTCAGTTTTCGCGATTTTGCATAATAAAACACTTTATTTATAAATAAAGTGTTTTATTATGCAAAATCGAGTAAACCATAGAAGAAATTAACCCGACTTTTATTACGAAGGTCGTGATTTCGAATCCAGACTAACCGCGCACTAATGTCTTATTCCTGGCGGAAAAGTTATGTGCGTTTATAACATCGCTCATACGGTGAAGGAAGACATCGTGAGGAAAGCCACGGCTTAGTTAACTCCAGACGTATTGACCAGTTCTTTCCTCTGGGTATGGCTGACTAGGCTCGGAGGGTGGTATAGGTGCTGGGCAAGCCTACTCCACCTAACAACGTCCCGGGCACTACAGCGCCATAAAAAATAGCATGGAATAAAAGTTGTTGGCGCTGTATAAATCATCTAAAATTAGGTGAAAAGGCCAACGCAAGCCTGTTGTAATCCTTCTAAAAAATGTTAAGTTATGCCATACGGACCGCGTTTATTTTAACAATTCGTAGAAACACTTAACGAATGATACCAATACTTTGATGTCATTGTTTATTTTGTTATCTGACTTTTTTCCTTCTTTGGAAGATGAAGGTACCATACTATTTTACATTAGTTTTAAGTTAGGTACCTACCAACTGTGTTTGAGAGAGCATAGCGAAATATTGGTTCAATCAATCGGACTTGAAACCGCAGGATGCAGCTAGTACATCATAATAGATTATCTATCCCTCTCTAATATCAACTTGCATCTCTTCTCGCTTCACTTGTATGACTTGTATTCACTCCCATACAAGTCATACAATACAAGTGAAGCAATGAGCAATGTTTACAAAAATAACTTACACTGATTGTAAACAAGCAAAATGGGGTCATTAGGTCATATCGCAAAGACAGTTAAATTGATGTGAATTAGAGGGAACATCATAGGTAATCCGCGCTACCATGATCGTTTGTCGGTGCTATGTCGTCCTTTTGTCGTTTAAAAAAAATAAAGTAATTTTTAAATAAAAAAACCTTGACTACTTTTAAAAACCACAGACAATTTAAAAAATCTTTTTTTTTAATTATTTGATGTGTTTTTAATTAAATTTTTTTTAACTGAACGACAACGCGATGACTTCGCGACGAATTATAAGACATCATGGTAGGGCCCAATATCTTTTTCATATAACGCATGGCATAAATAGCAGGTCTAAGCAGGTCAGTAGAAGAATATTTGATATTATAAATTATCAAATTGTTTTAAGTTTGTTTTATACACGCTATTATTATACTTAATTGTTAAACATAATATTAAATTAAATTAATATTATGTTTAATTTAAATTTTAGAATTGTTACCCACCACTTTATTTTTAAATATTAATAATAGGGGTTAAAGTATGAAATTGCCGTTTTATTGCAATAGGTTCTTTGAATTGACATAGAATCTTCATGGTTTGAGGTTTTCGAATGAAACTTTTTTCAAATGGTTTCTGTGATGTTCTTTTTTTTAAAAATGTGAAACATTTGAATATCGACTTTCAATTGTTTTTGTTATTCAATTTAGACAAGAAAGATGGATACTGCGAAAATTCGAGTGATTTTTGAATACGAGTTCCGACGCGGAACTAACGCGGCAGAAACAGCCCGCAATATTAATGCTGCGTTTGGAGAGGGGTCTACTAATGAACGCACCGTGCGATTTTGGTTTAAACGCTTTCGTGATGGAAATTTCGACTTAAAGAACGAGCCACGAGGAAGACCGCCCACACAGGGGTGTCTACGCCCGCGCGTCAGATGGCTTCGGAGTGAGGTGCGGGACGAGACGGCAGGAGGGAGGCTGCGCGAGCGCTGACCGCCGCCCGGCAGATTCACCTTAGCCGCGTCGCGAATTACACGTATACTTGTCTTCATAATATCGACTTCGATGTATCGCGCGCGACGTTAAGTACAATTTTATGTATTGTGAATTCTCATTAAAAACTATATAAACATTTGTCGGTGTTGTTTCTTCAATATTCTTCGGCGCCGACAAGATTTGGCGACCGTGCAAAGAAGATCCTGCGGACTTTGGAGACGAAACCGGATCGATCCAGTCTACGTGTCAGTGAGTGAGTACGGACGGCGACCGGTCATTGAGAAAGTAAGCCTTTCCCTTTGCTTTCCTTCTTATAATTCCAAGTCCCAACTTTTGTCTGTGTGAATGCCTAGCTGCTTCGCGGCTTTTGAGGAGGTGTCTTGCTAAATGCGCATCTTCTCGCCTTCATAATTTCATATTTGCACAGTCATTCTATCTTGTAGGTACCTACCCTTAAGTGTACCTACCCTTTATATGCTGTTATACAGTTTCATTTTTCAATATCAACCCCTTTATTATAGGTTGATTATTCTAAAAAATACCTATTCTATTTTCGCTCTCTATAAGTTTATCATAGTAAATCATTAATTCATAAACACATAATCGTTTTCGCTTGCATGTGTATTTAATATACTTCTTACCAGCGAACTCTCTAATACCCACTTACATGCCTAAAGTTCGTTTCAACTTTCCATGCACTCATTAGCGAAATTTTATAATAATATTACAATCACTTTGAATTTGTGTCGTCGTGAGGATTGTAATTAATAGATTGCTATAAATAAGTACTTAAAGTTTCCTACGATTAATACGCAAATAATCCCAATTTGTCTTATATGTCTTTTAGTTATTTTATTTCAACGATATTTTGGCCGACCTGTTCCAGCGCCGTTGTTAAAACCTACGTACGTCCGTGACGCGTCAGCGGCAGTCGGTACCTACGCCCTGCGCGGACGCAGCTCTCAGTTCGTGCGCTCGGCGGGCTCCGCTCGACGCAGCTTGTGCGGTTGACGGGCTCGGCGGCCGTGGCTGTAGTTCGGATTGGATGACGACTGGATGGGAATACGGTCAGATTGCATAGTATATTTAAATTAACATACCTAACTCATTGTTCAGTCGATTATATTAATTTTATAACTTTTAATTATGGCTGAAAGTGAGTCAAAACGTTCTAAAAGTCCTGTTCCACTATTGGTGGTTGACCCATCAGGATTGGATTCTATTAAAGAACAATTAAAGAAATTAGCTAGGAAACGAGGCACTATTAGAACAAGATTAACTTATTTTAAAAGTTTTTTACAAAATTATCATTTAAGTGATGTTTCAACTTACACTACTGTACAAATAAAAGAATTATCGTTAAATTTAGCTCGAGTACAAGAATTAGCATCCAACTTTGATGCCGTACAACTGGAAATAGAGGACCTTTCTGAAAATTTAGATGAACAACTCGTTGAGCGTGACATCACGCAAAGGGACTTTGATTCTCAAATCGCTTTGGCGCAAGTAATAATTGACTCATTTTCAACCCAAGATAAATCGGATCGTGGATCGGAAAAGTCAGATAGGGGTAGCAAGTCGAGTTGTTGTCACTCTTATAATGATAGATCGATACAATTACCTACTATAAACTTACCTACCTTTGACGGTAATTATATTAGGTGGCTGGAGTTTCGCGATTTATTCAAGTCGTTGATTCATGACAACGACTCGATTGCACCGATTAATAAATTCCATTATTTGAGACAATCTTTAAATGGTAGTGCGTCTATAGTTATTCGATCCATTGATTTTTCCGCTAATAATTACGAACTTGCGTGGAACACCTTATGTGATAGGTACAATAACAAAAATATTTTAATAAACAATCATTTAAAGGCGATAGTGAATCTACACCCTATACAGAAGGAATCATACGGTGCTTTGAGATATTTATGTGATCAAGTATTTAAAAATTTAAGTGCACTCAATAGTCTAGATATTTCCACTACCGGTTGGGACCCTATAATTTTATATTTAGTCTCAGCTAAGTTAGATCCCATAACTGGTAGAAAATGGGAAGATTACAAGGGTCGCTTATCTAGCTTGCCTACACTTTTAGAATTTAAGTCTTTTCTTCAAAATCGAGCTAATACTTTGGAAACTTCTACTGCTAATAATAATTACGTTGAAAATAAAAATAATACAACTCATAAAAATAATCGTTATCAAAATGTGAAGTCTTTTATTGTTTCGGAGGATTCTAGTAAAAAGGCATGTCTTATCTGTAATAAACCTAACCATTTAGTACACCAGTGTTACAAATTCAGGGCCATGAATATAGGCGACAGACTTTCTGCAGTATCAAAACTGAACCTGTGCCAGGTTTGTTTGCGCCGTCATGCTGGGGGTGCAGGGTGCACCTTAAAGGGCTCTTGCCGCATCTGTCGAGAAAATCATAACACAGCTTTACACGTAAATAATAATAATAATAATTTTGGTACCAAAGTGGCTACATCGAGCGTCGAGTCTGTGGCTTGCAATGGTCCGGTAAGTTTCTCAGTCGCGGGACCTGGTCAAGTCCTACTGTGCACAGCTCGAGTCGAAATAATTAATAAACGTAATAATCGTACTTACCTCGCCCGTGCGCTGCTGGATTCAGGTAGTCAAGCGTCATTTATCACTGATGATCTGAAACAAAAAATAGGGTTAGTAACGGATGAAATAAAAAGTTTTAACGTTTCTGGAATAAGTAATGTAGCGTGTGGAGTGTCTGAGAGATGTGACATTATATTAAAGTCCCGCGTGAATTCATTTACAGTTAGTGTTAATTGTTTTGTCTTACCCAAGATAACGGGCACTATGCCTAACGTTCAAGTCGATATTCAGAAATTAATGTTACCAGATGATATTGTTCTTGCCGATCCTTCTTTTCATGAACCTTCCGAGATTGATATGTTATTAGGGGCGGACATATTCTTTGACATTATTTGTCCTGCTCAAATGAAGTTAGGTCCCAACAAACCTATACTTCAACAGAGTCTGTTGGGGTGGATAGTAGCGGGTCCTACTGGTAGCTCGTACCTTAATCCTACTTCGAAAATTCAATGTAACTTTGTGCATAGTAATTCTGTGAAATCACTTCAAGATTTTACTACTTATTCCATGGACTCACTTCAAGACTTCCATGACGAATCTAGGATGTCAGTCGAAGACATCCACAGTAATGTTAATCTGACGTCACTTCAAGATTGCTCAGAGCCTTTTTTAGTGTCACTTCAAGACACACACTATGATTCTCAATTATTTCAAGATATTGATAAATCCATTAAAAGATTTTGGGAGGTAGAAGAATTACCTTCCGATCAAAATGAATATTCAACAGATGAACAGTTTTGTGAAACTCATTTTATAAAAAATACTTGTCGCTTACCTGATGGTCGGTTCTCAGTTATGATGCCGCTGAAGGAGGTCCCGGAGCTGGCACTCGGTAACTCATTCCCTATTGCGATGAAACGTTTTATAAACCTAGAGAGAAAATTAAATAAAAATGAGAACATTAAAAAACAATATAGCGATTTTATTCAAGAATATGGTGACTTAGGACACTTAAGGGAGATAAATAGGCCTGAATTTGGGTATTTTCTTCCTCATCATTGCGTTATAAAAGAACAACGGGAAACTACCCGTCTTAGAGTGGTCTACGATGCTTCTGCTCAGACCAGTTCAGGGAAGTCGTTAAATGACCTCCAGGCTTTAGGTCCCGTAGTACAAAACGATCTTTTCTCCATTCTATTACGCTTTAGAACTCACAAATTTGTTTTGACGGCAGATATAAATAAGTTTTATCGGCAAGTCTCCTTACATGAGTCTCAACGTAACTTACAGCTAATCTTGTGGAGAGATCAAGTAAGCCAGCCCATTAAAATTCTACAATTACAAACTGTGACGTATGGAATGGCTTCTGCTCCCTTTTTGAGTACGAGATGCCTAATCCAATTGGCTAATGAATGTCCTGACCCTGTAATCGCTAATGTTATTAAAAATGACTTTTACATTGATGATTTAAATACTGGTTCTTCGAGTACAGACGAATTAAAACATATCTATCTAAACGTCACCAAGGTACTCGACTCAGCGTGTTTTCCACTGAGAAAGTTCCGTACCAACTGTCCTCAAATATTAAATGATCAGTCAGGTTCGTCGAATTGCCTTGAACTTCATGAAAAGGCTACGGTTCTAGGTTTAAAATGGTCTCCCAAGGCAGACCAATTACATTTTCCTAGTGAAATAGAAACTACAACTAAAGTTACTAAAAGAACTATTATTTCTACTACATGTAAACTCTTTGACCCACTAGGGTTGGTTAGTTGTTGTGTAATAAAGCCAAAAATTTTACTCCAAAATTTATGGAGTGCCAAGTTAAATTGGGATGACCCAGTGCCTGAGCAGTTTGCAAGACGGTGGGACATCTTCCTAAAAAATCTTCATCATTTATCTAATATAACAATTCCTCGTTGCGTTTTGGGCGATTGTTCCGACTCCCAGTTGATTGAATTACATTGTTTTGTCGATGCTTCTCAACAAGCCTATGGAGCTTGTGTATACTTGCGTTCGTTTAATAATGGTGAACAGGTTAGTGTGTGGCTACTGTGCGCCAAATCGCGAGTCGCGCCTATTAAAACTCTGACTATTCCGCGGTTAGAGTTGACTGCGGCGTTGTTAGGAGCACAATTGACTGTAAAAGTCTTAAAATCCATACCGTATCCAGTAGCGTCCAAATATATGTGGACAGATTCCACGGTGGTACTTGGCTGGCTCAAGACTCAGAGTAAAAATTTGCAGACTTTCGTTCGAAATCGAGTCAACAAAATAAATGAACTCACCTTACATTGTAAATGGAACCATGTTCCGACTAATTTCAATCCTGCAGATCTTGCTTCTCGGGGCATCGACCCACAAAGCTTACAGGCTTCTATTTTGTGGTGGGAGGGACCTTCATTCCTGAAGGAAGGTCAGAATGCTTGGCCTGCCCAACCCTACACTACGCCAACTGATTTACCTGAAATAAAAATATTGATTAGTCAAAATGAAATATCATACGAATCATATATAAAATTTAGTGATTATTCAAGTTTTTTAAGATTAAAACGAAGTTATGCCTATGTTTTACGTTTTATAAATAACTGTCAAATTAATAAGAATAAACTTACCGGACCGTTGCAGGTTAATGAACTTGAACGCTCCTTAATAGTTTTGATAAAACAGTGTCAGGCAGAGTCTTTCTTGCAAGATATTAAGCAATTAAAAAACGGTAAGACATTGCACTGTAAAAGTAAATTGCTGCCACTCGATCCTTTTTTAGATGCAAACTTTTGTTAAGGGTAGGTGGTCGATTATCTCAGTCAGATTGCGAGTACGATAAAAAATATCCCATTGTATTAGATGCTAAACACCACCTAACTAAACTTATATTACAGTATGAACATTTACGTTTATTTCATGCAGGCCCTCAACTACTTCTGTCTTCAGTACGCGAAAATTACTGGCCTATTGGTGGTAGAATTCTTGCTCGCTCTACATGCAGAAGTTGTGTCGTCTGTGCTCGTATGCGCGGCCAGACTATACAGCCTAAGATGGGGGACTTGCCTTATATTAGAATCAGTCCAGACTTTCCTTTTAATTCATGTGGTATTGACTTTGCTGGACCGTTTATGATTTCTTCTAGAAAGGGTCGTGGTAATCGCATAACGAAGGCCTACTTATGTGTTTTTGTTTGCCTCGTTACTAAGGCTATCCACTTAGAGGTTGTCAGCGACCTTAGCACTGATGCCTTTTTATCGTGCCTACGCAGGTTCGTATCACGCCGCGGCAAACCTTACGTAATTTATTGCGATAATGGCAAGAATTTTGTGGGTGCTAACAATGAGTTGGGTAGGGTTATACGATCCAGTCGCCAACCAGTTTTTAATTATATGGCTAACGAGAGCATTAAATTCATGTTTTCCCCAGCTTATTCCCCTCACTTTGGAGGGATCTGGGAATCTGGCGTTCGATGCGCCAAGTTTCATTTAAAACGCGTTGCTGGCAACGCCTCCTTAACTTTTGAGGAGTTGTCGACGCTATTCACACAGATAGAGGCTATCCTCAACTCCCGCCCTATTTCTCCTTTATCGTCTGACCCTACTGATCTTTCTCCCTTAACTCCCGGGCATTTCTTGATCGGTCGTCCGCTAATGTCCGTACCGTCACCACCTATTACTGTGGCGAGACCTAACCGATACCAACGCATTGAGCAGATCCGGCAACTGTTTTGGGAGAGATGGCGTCGCGAATTCATGGCGGAGTTACAAAACCGTTCCAAATGGAGAAGAGATCAGCCTCCTATTCAAGTCGGAGATCTTGTCCTACTGAAGGATGACAATCTAGCGCCACTTCACTGGAGAATGGGAAGAGTCAGCAAATTATATGAAGGCAAAGATAACATCTGCAGAGTTGCTGACGTCTACACCGCTAAAGGAACCGTGAAGAGAGCGGTCAACCGGATGTGCCTATTACCATTGTCCGAACCTAATACGGACAGCCAACAATGACATGTCGCTCCATTTATACGAGCTTCTACATTGGCTTCTTCCTTATGAGGCCCTTCAAGATTATTCGGCCGTTTTATATCGAACGAATCCATTTGCATCGTCAACTTCTTGTGGCCCTCAAATATGAGAGGCTTTTCATCACCCTGCTGCTGCAAATTGTTGAAAGCAAGCTTCCAACGCCCCCCAGGATGTCTACGCCCGCGCGTCAGATGGCTTCGGAGTGAGGTGCGGGACGAGACGGCAGGAGGGAGGCTGCGCGAGCGCTGACCGCCGCCCGGCAGATTCACCTTAGCCGCGTCGCGAATTACACGTATACTTGTCTTCATAATATCGACTTCGATGTATCGCGCGCGACGTTAAGTACAATTTTATGTATTGTGAATTCTCATTAAAAACTATATAAACATTTGTCGGTGTTGTTTCTTCAATATTCTTCGGCGCCGACAGGGGAATAACGATGAATTAAGAGAGATAGTGGAAGCCGATCCTAGTCAAACTACCCAGGAATTAGCGGCATGGTTTAACGTTACCTTACCCACTTTATTAAATCACTTGCGTCAAATCAATAAAATAAAAAAATACGAAAAATGGGTGCCTCATGATTTGACTGATCTGCAGAAAGAAACGCGTGTTGAAACTTGTGTTGCCTTGTTGAACCGGTACAGAAATGAAGGAATATTGGATCGAATTGTAACATGTGATGAAAAGTGGATTCTTTATGATAACCGGAAAAGAAAAATGCAATGGCTGACCCCAGGTCAAATGCCACAACAGTGTCCTAAAGCAAAACTTACCAATAAAAAGGTAATGGTAACTGTTTGGTGGTCTCAGCATGGTGTTATTCACTATAGTTTTCTTCGATCTGGTCAAGCAATTACGGCAGATGTCTATTGTGCCGAACTCCGAACCATGTTGACAAAACTAACAGTAAAACAGCCCCGACTCATGAATCGATCTTCACCATTATTGCTCCACGACAACGCGAGACCTCACACAGCACGAGAAACCATTTTGACCCTTCAGGAACTGCACTTAGAAACCATTCGTCATCCTCCGTATTCACCAGACCTTGCTCCAACGGACTACCATTTTTTTCGTGATTTGGACAATTATCTACGTGACAAGAAGTTTTCTTCCCAGGAGGCAGTACAAAATGCTTTCACACAGTTTGTGCAGTCTAGATCGTCGGAGTTCTATCGCAAAGGCATTAATAACCTTCCCATTAGATGGCAGCAATGTATAGATAATAATGGCAACTATTTTGATTAAATAAATTTGTTAAAAATTTAAAAAATAAACAATTAAGATTTTCAGTACAAATCGGCAATTTCATACTTTAACCCCTAATACCTACGATTTTACTTTTTACTTTAGTAAAGTTTCTTATATCGTGTTTTTAACAAATTATTTTTTCATACATTTTTTTAATATATTTACCCGACCAAAAAAATAGTTTACGGTTAGGGTAGACTGAGTACGGTTGAAACAGGGGTCGTTTGAAACAACTCGAATATCTTTCAAACCGTTAGTGGAACAGAGGAGGTTCCAAGGGGAGAAAGAAGGGGACGGCCCGCGCGAGCACGAGTCTTATTGTTGCGTCTCTTTTCGCGCGTTCTGGTTGTTTTTAGGGGACCCTATTGTATTTTTTCAACCAAAAGTAAGTATTTTTACTCCAACAGTTTTTCAATTATTTTCGTTTCTATTTGAGTGACGGTATTGAGTGCGTGCTTGTGTGTATTATGAAGCTTGTAGAATATAACACTGCAACTGGTTTTTAAATATTATTCTTGTAACAAAAAATATTACGACTTTATATTTAAAGTAGGCACTGGGTACACTTGAAACGATTTTTATGGGTACAGTTGAAACATTTTATTGATTCCTTTTTGATAATTTTAGATAGTATAATAACATATAAGAAAGGTTTTTAATGTACAAATAGACATGTTAACGCGTAGAGACACTTATGAAGAGGTTAAATCAGGAAATTAATTGTGCAAAATGGCAAAAAAACATAATTTAACAATTTTCCGCTCCATAGACACATTCGAATGAGAGGAAACCTCCGTTATGTTTGGGTTATTTGGTTTAAAAAACAGTTATAATGCTTTTTGTTTTGTTTATTTTGTTATCTTGCATTAAAACAATGTTAAGTAGATTTTAACTAAGATTTAATAATTTGATAGTCAGAAGTACTAAAGTATTGAAGACTGTGTTTTTTAACCTAAACTGTGACCCTAAACTGACCCTAATCACTGTTTCAACCGCCCCTGGGTTGGGGACGATTGAAACAAATGTTACTATTTTTTTAAATAGAGTTATTATTAAAAATATTATACATAGAACTAAACTTATCATATCCATTAGTAGACAAAACCCTGAAGTTTCATTTAACATAAATTTTGCAACGTTTAATTAAGAAATAGTAAAACCGTGAACAAAATAAGTGAAATTGTTTCAACCGTACCCAGTCTACCCTACTTACCATTGAATCAAACATAGGTCTATTTCGGAAATTTCAACGAGAACCTCGCCTTAATATTATTTAATAAACACTTTATTTATCCGGTTGAATCGCGTTTTTATTCATTGTTTTAAACGAACCGAGCTTTCGCCAACTTTACAGTTGGCTTTTTCAGACTGTCAGTCAAATAAATAAAGTGTTTTTTATGCAAAATCGCGAAAACCATAGAAGAAATTAATATTATATGTTAACTAATATCTATAACTCTACATTTTACACATCTTAGTCAAACACAGGAAAATCGTACGTGGGCTTGCATTTACGTGGGTATTGGTTATATTCAATTGTATTAAATTTATGTCCTTTACAGGCCTTGTTACTAACCGGGGTCCAGTAAAGGAGATTACCCTAAAAAAAAGTCTACAAAGTATAAAATTCAAAGTCTCGACTGATTGATTGACTGAATGACTTAACTATAGGGATAAGAAAAGATGACTGAACTACATGTCCCAGGGATAACAAATTTTAAGAGTGTTTTCTTTGTGAATGTTTAGTAATCCATTAAGGTTTGATTTTTCATTCCAAGGATAAAAGATATCTGTCAAATAAGTTCGAACCCAACCAAATTTAATAGCCTTCAAATTTTGATTCTTAATAATAATTTCTAATATAAAATGTGTGCATTATTTATAGGGCCTATCAATTTATTTTTATGTAAAGAATTTTGTTCGTAGGTATTGTGGTAATGTATATATTTTGTATTTAGTTTATTTTTATAAAAACTTAAATTTTAGAATGAAAATAAATGACGTTTTCTATTCGGTAGTGTTACATTTTATTTGCCAGATTTTTCTATCTAGGGATTTAAAAAATCAGCCCTAAGTAGGAGTTCTTGGAAAACCGCAGGGAGCTAGTTCACTATAGAAGACTAGCAGACTTCCGCGATTTTACCCATGTAAGACCCCATCCCGTGGTAACTAATAAAAAATATTTTCTAAGTGGATACCCACACGTTACAAAAAACACACCCTCCAAATTTCATGACCTGTTAAGCCGCCATCTTGTTACTACAAACTTTGCTAAAATTTATTAAGGCCTGCTTTTTCATTCTACGGATAAAAGATATGTACCGAATAAGTTCGAACCCAACCAAACTTAATAGCCTTCAAATGTCAATCTTCTAAATTTAGATTTATTTTCTTTTTAAATATCATAGTGACGTTTTTTATTTGGTAGTGTTACATTTTATTTATCAGATATTTCTATCTAGGGATTTGAAAAATCAGCCCTGAATTATTGGTAAATTATAAAACACAATATTTTCCGGGTTTGTAACATCGCAGTAACAATAGCTACGTCGAATCAATAAAGCGTCGCAGTATATAAATATCGATGAAAAGTTATGGAAGAACAAAATTCGATGAAATGTTTATCGAATTTTGTTTTTTTTTTTAGGTGGAGAAATGTGCCTTATCCATCATCCCGCCGCTCCTCGGGGGAGGAGCAGCGAGGATATGTGCTGGCCTGAGGGTGGTGGGCGACCAGAGGTTTACCCACTAAAACTCCACCGGTTCCTCATTCGCCCCAATGTCGGGACTACGGGAATCGGAAAATCATCCGCGGTACCCGACGGCAAATAGGTATCCCCTAGGTCCTATGGTTTAGGCTGTGCGTTGATATAAAGTTCAGTTCGTCAATCACGGGTTTTTCAAAATTCCACCCTAAGGTGGGGAAGGGAGATTCCAGTTTAATTTTCTACTTTTTTGATGTTCTCTGTAGGACACGCGGGTCAAGCCGCCCGCAGAAGCTTATTTTAATATATTAATCGAGCATACAAGCAAGCAATCAAGCAAGCTAGCTAACAATTATTTTTTATTTATTTAAGTACCTACCCACTACTTTTAGTTTTGTTCAGTTTTGTATTTTAAATTTGCTGTGTGTTTGTCCTGATAAATACATATATTTATATTCTATTCTGTTCTATTCATAAATATGTAAGTACCTAAAAACTACTAAGCTTTCGATTCAATTAAATATCAAAGTTTAACCTTCACTATCTATTCAATAAACTGTTAATAACTAAACATCAATAACTAAGCCATAAAACAACACCCATTCAAATCCCAATCATCGTTAGATACCACTTACTTGTCTTTACTTAAAAAGAACTTAAATCAAACTACAGACATGAAACAAAAAAGTCGGCAGATTGGACCTATCGATCGATAGTGTTTTTTAAACGACTTCCCCAAAAGGAGGAAGTTTATTGGTGTTTTTTTTTTAAACTATTAATATTATAAGTTATAAAGTTTGTGTGTAAGCAGGTAAGCTAGCAAAAGTAAGTATGTATTTTTCTTGAAATTTCGAGTGCCGATAGCTGAACTTTTGAATTAAAATAGGCCCGCGGGATTTACCTAAGTGATGTCGCGAAATATTTAAAAAATACTTACAAATACAAATTACTTGACTGGCTAATTACCAAATGACCATAATCGGTTCAAGACCAAAAGAAAAAAACTATTATCCTATTTTAAAGACAAATAGATACCTGCGATTACCTAATAAATAATAAATTAAAATAACGTTAGCTTACCGCATACATACTGACACAGTAATACAAAACTTAACGCCAACTTAAAACACATTATCACAAAGTAAACAAAAATAAATTCCGATCTATCAATTTGTATTCCATTCAATGTTTCATTTCACACAACAAAATAATCACTCTTAGAAAAAGCCCGCTTTAACTTTTAACTTCGATTTATAAATTAAGAACGTGACAGGTTTGAATTTCGAAGGTTTTTAAATTAAGAATCCCATTTGTGCGCGGGAGTGCGTACGCGTCCGTTGCGCGGTCTATTTCGGTCGAGAATCGTTGCACCGTCTCAAGTATTGGGCATAGAGTATGAAAACTATTAGAATGGACGCTTCTAAGGAGACAACCGAATATTTTCATGAGCTGTTTAACAACATTTTTATTTTTACAATTTTATGGCTAATCCAGACTGTTTCGAAAAAAGGTAAAAGCTCGGTACAATTCAAATTCCAACATTGAAATATAAAAAGTTTTTGAAAAAGTAAAATTAATGCTCGAACAAAGACGCTTTTTCTCATTGTATTATTTTACTTAAACAAATAAAACTGTAATGCCCTTTGGAGCTGTAAAACATTTACCATCAAATTAAAAAAAAATGCAATTATTTTTCGTTAACGTTACTAAAACATAGGTACCATTTCTTTCAACAAATAATTGCAGCGAAAAATTATAGGATTACCCACACGAATACAAAAAATTAAAGGGACGGACGGTTTGTTCGCGTAATCCTTAACTGGGTTCCGAGGTACATATACATACAAACGTAACTGCACTCGACTACACATTGATACCTACTCTGTTATCAACACAACCGGTCTGTACAGCTACTCGATCTTTGCCCCTCACTGTCTGGAGGCGGGATGCCCCAGGCAGGACCCGTCGGAATGCCCTATTACTATCAGACATCGTCTCGATAACGCCATTCCATTTGGAATTTATTTACGAGTTGTTTAATTGTTATGATATAGGCTTCAATTAGTGGTAGGTAGGTATTTTGTCTGCTATCCTACTAACTTATTATTTTCAACGAGTTTTAGAACCATGGAGAATTTTATCCATGATCTTGTTAATTAAATAATATTTGGTTAGAGTCTTATATGTTTTTAATTAATGGAGGTGCCCACTTCCATCCTGACTACCCATAAAATGACAAATTTATTTTAATTTAACAAAAAAGACAATGGGCCCTACCATGCTCGTTTTTCGTTGCTATGTCGTCCTTTTGTCGTTCAAAAAATAAATAAAAAATACCCCGACTACTTTTAGAAACCTTTTTTAAAATCCTTCTTAACCTATAATATTTTCGGTAAAATTTAAGCGTTTCAAAATGACATTGTCGAAATGCCCAAAATTCACCGGAATCGAGAATTACGAACAAAACCAAGGAACACAGCTTGTTGTTTAAAAAAAAAACGTTAAATATTTTTGTCTAAGGTTTTCGCGATTTTGCATAATAAGACCGAGCTTTCGCTAACTATCCAGTTAGCTTATTTAACTGAAAAAGCTAACTGGAAAGTTGGCGAAAGCTCGGTCTTTAGTAATAATGTCGTTGAAATAAAACGCAAGTAAAACCCCGTAAATATTGTGTTTAATTAAAACGGTAAATCTCAGATAACACTCATATTCCCTTGAACGTGCACGCCATTACTTACTCACAACTACTAAACATTATCTTATTTACTTAAATCTAACAATAAATGTTTACCTTAACATTACGAAATCGACAGATAAATACTATTTGAACGTACAATAAGTAACTTATGCTTATCTTTGCGCATTCTATCCAACTAAACTTAGAAATATTTTTAGCAAGGAAATATATTTCCAAAAAATCCCCATGACAGGAGCTGCAAAGCTTGACCAGTAGATGGCGCTGAAACCAAGCCTTAGTTGGTGATTTGATTTGATTAATTTATTTATTTATTTAAAGGACATCCACAGCTACATACACATAACAGATACTAAAAATATAAAACAGAAAGCCAATTACGGAAATCACAAATGAAAACAAAGTAAGAAGATATAAATACTCCTGACAGAACACAAGAAAATATATAAACTAATACACTACTAGTACAATATTCACTACATAACACTAAATACAATTTACGACTCATAACAGAATAAACAAAAAAAAACACAATAATACACATAACACACAGAACTTGATCGTTGACAACAAAAAAAAACGATGACTCAGCATGCGCCTGAGCCTCTTAAAATCAATATGAAAAAGATCAATTTGATTTTTGATTTGAAACATTTGATTTGATTTGATTAGCGAAAGGACACCGGTTCGAATCCTGTCATGGGGATTTTTAGAAAATACATTTCCTTGCTAAAAGCATATTTCTAAGTTTAAAATGCTTTGAGCAATAAAAACAAAAAAAAATATCTTATTAATAATTCCTAATAATAATATAATACATAGTCACTTTTTCTATTCGGTAGTGTGTTTCGGTATTTTATCTGCCAGATATCTCTATCTAGAGATTTGAAAAATCAGCCCTTTGTTGCAGGATAAAAAAACGTAAAGGATAAAAAAAATTAAAAGGCGCAATAAGTATATATTCAGATATTTCTTGGTCGTATCATCTGTCACTAACCAGATGGAGGATGATTACATGGTCTACGATGTAGCACGCTCATCCAAAAATGCCAGTTATAATTAACAATCTATAATATGAAGTGAAAGAAAGAAGAATCACCTACTCAGAAACTAAAATTACCTACTTAAAGTAAAATATTGTAGTTTGTGTTCGCACTCACTAGCTGGATTGCACTATAGGGTTGCCAAACTGCCATGAATATACAGATAGGATTCCAATCTAATACTGTACAAGGAGTGATTTTCCACATCAAAACGAATAACTTTTTTTCTAGGACTTCTAGAAATTCGAAATAGTTTTTAAAAGTTAAGTTTACTTGAAAATTAGCTGTGTTTTAGAGTTCGAGGTCATTGACCTTATGTTGTTCTTTCATTTAGTTTGGTCTACTACAATCAAACCTTCAAATAGCTTTATTTTCAAAAGCAGCTGTTTTTTTTTCAGTGAAACATAACCTAATAATTTTCCAAAAAAAACGTTCAAAGTTTCATAAGTCGTAGAACAAAAGTTGTTCGCTTTGATGTCAAGAACAACTACAACCCTTTCGGCTTAAAATCCTTAAAATAGGAGTTAAATATTTAATTGCATAAAGTTAAAGATTCCTTATAGTTTCGTAGCCTAATATGTTAATTTTAAAACTTCGAGTATGGTTAGCGTTTGTACACAGTTTTCAATTTAAAGTAATATATACAATTTATATATAAATTTAAAATTACCTCGACGTTTCAGCAAACGGGTTATTGGCCGTGGTCCCGAAAATACTCAAAGTTTTAAGAATAATAATGATCAGAAATCGTGTGAGTTCTTTCTTCTGTGTTGGTGTGTCTCACCCAGTGTTAGTTTTAGAGTTAGGTCGCCCTAACGCCTCTAACTTGACATAACGACTGCTATCAGAGATAACAACCGGACCAACTGCTTAACGTGCCTTCCGAAGCACGAAGGAGCTCGAGAAATTGATTTTTGCCACACAAATTTTGTGTGTCCCATCCAAGTAATGACCGCGTCAGGCGTTGCTTAACCCGCATGACCACCGAAGATCGGCAGGTGAGTTTTAAAAGTGTGTATAAATAAATGTTGTTAAAGTATCAACCCTAGCTACTAAAGTGCAAGTTAACTGTATTTCCGATATAATTTAACATTGTATATTGATAGAAATAACATTAAATACATTAACATTACCGTTTGCTGTAATAATAAACTGCTATGCTATTATTCAATCAGCTTAAATTTACTGGAATTTGATTTACCGGTTTAATCTGAGATTCAGTAACTATATGGAATTATGGCGGGTACTAGTAGAAACTTACTCTTAGGCTTAGGTACTGTGCTTATTTTTGAAGGCTGCGGATTCGATTTCCGCTGGATGCAAATATTTAAGCTTAAATATAAATATTTGTAGGTATCCGGTCTGGGTGTCTATCTATGTTTAATAATGAATTCAATGACGGGTGCATACTTAAATCAAAATTAATAATTAAAAACTAAACTGTATCTAAATCAGCTAAACCCTTGGTGGAGGGAAAAGTGGCCAGAATGCTGGCTGCATTGCCCCGTTGTAAACAAATACTTATTTTTTGGGCAAAATACAAGCCAGCATTCCGGTCACCTGATGCCTCCACCAAACGTTGAGTTAGCTCTCTGTACAGCTCCAGAGCGGCCGACCCCCATGTTTAATAATTATGTATATTACAAAAAAAAGTAGGTACTTAATATGTAGTATATCCGTTGTCCAGTACCTATAGTAAAAGCCTAGTGCTTAGTTTAGGGCTACTTTGCGCTGTGTGTATTGTTTCTGGGGCAAAGGAAATAATAGCCATCGCCATACAGCGCGACAATGCTGCAAGTGTGATGGGAACCTTTGCACCAGGAACAATATGAGGCGGGTTATTTGATTAATTCGTTTTTTTTTATTCAATATGAATTTTACTTTTGTCCCTAGTTTGTAATCCTACTAATATAATAATTATAAAGCTGAAAGTTTGTGAGATGTGTGTATGTGTATATGAGTGTAGGTCTTTTTACTATGTATGTATGTATGTAAGTATGTATGTATGTATGTATGTATGTATGTATGGATGTTTCTATGTGGCGTTCTAGAGGCCAAACGCGTGGACCGATTTTGATGATTCTTACGTCAATCGATTCGTCTTAATCTGGCGAGTGTGACTAAAGACATGACAGTAATCCAAAGTAACATATGTCACCACCAGACGCCATATTGTCAAAATTAAAAAATCCAAAATCGTCAAAGTATGTCAAGATGGGTATCGTTGAATAGGTTTCTTTCACCATTTTTTCATTTTAAAGAACCGTTTAGGAAATATAACGGTTTAAAGTTAATTTACAATTAGGTATTCTTGCTTTTTATTACTAACGAACAAGTTTTTATTTTTGTTACGTAGTTACGCTTGGAACTATCAAAGTATAAGCCGTGATGGTACAGGTGACAGGAATTTATTGATATAAACTAAAAAAATATTTACATAAATTTTACCTACCTACTGAATAAAAGCCTAATAACACTTAGGTACCTAAAAACGCTAAAAGAATAATAATAAATTTAAACAATAAATAACTAAACCCTAACTGAAATAGAATCTTACTAATATTATAAATGCGAAAGTTTGTATGTATGTATGTATGTATGTGAGGTTGTTACTCTTTCACGCAAAAACTACTGAACCGATTGCGATGAAACTTGGAATATAGGTAGCTGGGGGACCTGGATTAACACATAGGCTACTTTTTATTCCCGCGGGAACGGAACTTACGCGGGTGAAACCGCGGGGCGCAGCTAGTACATTATAACCCCCTACCTAATGAAATGATTAGATTACGAGACTTACCTACAAGCTTGTGCTTAGTGTAGAATCGATGTCTGATATACGTAATTTGAGAAATGTGTAATAAGTGTCATAGTTAATAAATAAATATTTGATTTGATTTTGATTTGACCTACCATCAATAAATGAAAATAGCTAAAAAGCGTAAAATAAAAAAAATAATTTATAAAAAAACAAAAAACCCGACTGCGTAAAAAACTCGATTAAAAAATACGCATAGAAACAACAAAAAAAACCAAAAAGAAAAAAACAAGCCCAGTAATTTGAAATTACGCTAAGTAATAATAGTTTTGTAATCGATACACACAGAACACATAATAAATGAGTAAAAAATTACTCACAGTCGGGACCCATTGGAAAAATTAGATTGGTAAAATGAATGGGTCCCGACTGTGAGTAATTTTTTACTCATTTATTATTTAAATAGATGTAATGAGAAAAAAAATTCTTAATGGAACCAATATGGATCTAGTCATTTTCTAAGAAAATACAATAGATCCAATTTGTGACGTACCTACCTAGTTTTCTAAAATAGATTTATTGGGAAAAAAAGTTCTCAATAGAACCAATTGGATCTTGATCACTAGATCTACAGAGAGTAAAGGTACTCAATCACGTAAAAACCGCTGAACCAATAGCGATGAATCTTGGAATATAGGTAGTTGGATACCGGGAATATAGGCTACTTTTTATCCCGATAATCCCGCGGGAACGGAACTTACGCGGGTGAAACCGCGGGGGAATATCGGGATATAAAGTAAAACAAAAAGCCTATGTGCTATTCCCGGTATCCAGCCATATGCTAAGTTTCATCGCAATCGGTTCAGCGGTTTTTACGTGATTGAGTAACAAATACATATACAAGGTGTAACGGGTAAGCCCTTTTAATCCGAAAGGGGGTTGTTCTATACGTCTAGGCAAACAACTTTTGTTTTACGACTTTTGGAAATTCGAAGTACTTTTCGAAAAATTTAGGTGTAAAGTTTACTTGAAAATCAGCTGTTTCTAAGAGTTCGAGGTCATTGACCTTATGTTGTCCTTTTATTTAGTTTGATGGTTTACAATCAAAACTTCAATTACCTTTATTTTCAAAAGCAGCTGTTTTCAGTGAAACATAATCTCAAAATTTAAAAAAAAAACTTTGAATTTTCAAAAGTCGTAGAACAAAAAGTGTTCGCCTAGACGTCTAGAACAACCCCCTTTCGGATTAAAAGGGCTTACCCGTTACAAATTGTATACACATACACACATACTCACAAACTTTCAGCTTTATAATACTATAAGGATTAGTATGATTACCAACTAACTTTCAGCTTTATAATTTTAGTAGGATTTATTTATACCGTTTACTACTCCTTCACGCAAAAACTATACAGACCTAGAACCGATTGAAATGCATCACGTGACATGGTGTTATTTTCATTAACGTATGTCCTTAAGTCATAACTTGTCTGTATGAAAATTAAAATTCCATACAGTTAGGTAAATCGAAGGTCAGTTCGTCTGCATCTTGAATGTAAATTACAACAAATGTCGTTAAATGTACGTATTTACCATAAACAATTTCTGGAATTTAATTCAATGAGCCGGTAGGTACCAAAGAATGAATAATTTATAAATATAATAATTGAAATCCGTGACTGATTGAGTGACTGAACTGATTGAACTATATTACTTCTTACTAATATTATAAACGCGAAAGTTTGTATGTATGAATGTGAGGTTGTTACTCTTTCACACAAAAGCTACTAAACCGATTGCGATGAAACTTGGAATATAGGTAGTTGGGGACCTGGATTAACACATAGGCTACTTTTTATTATTATACTTTCAGGGAGATATCCTAAAGCATAAGAGGTAGCGAAAAATAATAATAATAATAATAAGCCCGCAGGGCACCTTGAGGCGAGGTGTCGGGGAGTAGCGACCCCGCGGCTTCCCGAGTGCTCCAGGGGGAAGTCACCGTTCCTCACCTCCGGCTTGCCTTAGTTGGCTGGTCGGAGTGAACACTGACGAGGAAGCGGTCCCCCGCCTCTGGCTTGCCTTCACCGGCCGGTCAGAGTGGAGTCGCGAGAGCAGAAATGCTCGAAGGATGGACGCCTCACGTCAGTGATGAGTTGGCCCGCTCCACAGGATCTCGACCTAGGATGGTTTAAAATCCAGTGAGGTCCCTCCATCCTTCAGCCTCTCACGCCCCTGTTGCCCCCTGGCTGTAATTTGCTCGGCTTATTTAGGGTGACCCAGTTTGTGAGTTGGCGAGTCTCCGTCTGCCATTTTTACGTGTTTTTAACATTGTTACGGCAGGCGCCATATTCCCCATAGTTCCCCCCAGTACCCGATCCACTACCAACCCATTTCCATAGCCCAAGTAGTTTTCACCCGTAGTTTATTCATAGTTCTATCCGACCCGGGGGTTGTCCTTGGCTGCATTTTATAGTGCAGACAGGGATAATTGCCGGTTTGGTGTCCATCACATATTTTAAAATTAAAATGTTACTAAAACGGGCCTCTACGTGTTGGCTTCGGCCCCACGCACGCCTTCCAAAGGTCCGGGTGCTCCATAGCCCCGAGAATCCAAAATGGTAACAACAAATAATAATAATAATAATAATAAAGTTTATTTTACCAATAGAAATACAAATTACAAAGCAAATGGTTCCACACTAGGCTAAGCCTGTATCGTGGAATCCATGAATACCATGAGTTTATTACATTCATAACTTATTCTGGGTACTCTAAGGTTGATACTAAAAACCCCAAATATATCACAATTCATACATAATTTCCAAATTTTTCAAATAACAGTAATACAACATGAAACATTATCTATGTAAACTAAATATTAATGTAAAAATTCAATACAAGTAAACGGCAAATTTGTGTGGTACTGCAGCGAACGAGGTGGAGAAACAGTGATCGAGATTATAATTATAGTTATGAGGAAGTGTAAGGGTGTGTAAGTGTGTGTAAGTAGGTGGAAGGCGTGGTTGTGTGTGTTACCACGCAAGGATTGTTCCTCTCTGAATATCTACACAATTATAAATAAAAGATTTTCGGTTTCCTGGTATGTCCAGTCGGTAAGGAGTCTTTTTATTTTCTTTTTAACTTCGTGCACAGTATTGAAGCAAATATTTATTATGCTGTTTATTTTATTATAGATAAATGGAACAAGATATTATCTGAATCTTTTAGCAAAGACAGTTTTAGTCCTAGGAACCAGCATTTTTGGCAGACGCGTTCTCAGCGCAATTGCCTTTTTTGATTTGTTACACTGAGGTGATAAAGTATTATGTGCCTTAAGAACAGCTTTTAGAAAATAAAGTCGGCGCACACTTAGTACTTCTGCCTCCTTGTAAATTAGGTCTGTTGAATATCTGAAATTCTTATTAAGCATTACCTTAAGCACCGAACGCTGTGCTCTTTCCAGAGGAAGAAGATAGGAAGCGGCTGCCCCACCCCATGCAAGAATACAATAGGATAGTACGGACTCGCAAAGAGAAGTGTAGATCATTTTAAGTAATGGTCTATCCACCACATCTCTAAGTTCCCGCATCATATGAATAGACTTTCTCACGCGACCAGAAACCAATTTTATGTGTTCCCCCCAATTGAGTTTTTCATCCAGCAGAACACCTAGGTATCTGATTGTTTTTGTTCTTGGCATACTGATACAGTTACAGTATAATTCAGCTTCAATACTTGGACATGAATGAATTTTGATTTCCTGAGGCGGCGGGCTGGTGTGTGCAGTCTTATGAAAACAAATATATTTGGTTTTCTCACAGTTAAGGGACAAAAGGTTTCCATTCAGCCATCGTGCAATCCGTCTCATACCGTTTTCAGCATGGATTCTCACCGCATCCCATGTCTTGCCTCTAAAAAGTATAGCTGTGTCATCAGCATAGCATACTATGTCGGCATATGGGATGTCCATGGTACTAAGGTCATTGAGGTAGACAACGAAAAGCGTGGGACCCAGCACACTCCCCTGGGGCACTCCGTACGAAATGGGTTCATTGCTGCTAAGGTTTCCCTCCACCTTTACACATTGGGATCTTCCCGTCAAATAGCTGCGGAACCAGTTCAGAGGCGTTCCACGTATACCATGCTGCTCCAGTTTAGACAATAAAATAGGTACGGAAACCGTATCGAACGCCTTCCTAAGATCAAGGAAAACACCAATGCAAGGCAGACCATTATCCAAATCAGCCACGATTCGATCAGTTAGTAGGCAAACAGCATCTTCAGTAGACCTCCCTCTGCGAAAACCATACTGATTTTTGGACAACAGGTTGTTTATTTCAAGGTATTTCATTAAACGGTTATTTACCACACGCTCCAGTATTTTCGAAAAAGCATTAAGTAGGGAAAAAAGCTAAAAGGGTTTGCTTCCCCGATTTTGACACAAACTAAAAAGCGTTTTTAGATTTAGTAATTATTACCCTGGCCTGAATTTGATCTTTATCAACAATAAGTACCTATACTATTGATCAGTCATATAGGATGTTAATTGTTTTGCAAAAAGACAAAGCTGGCTTATTTTTGTAATTTTCAATGTCATAACTGATTGACTGACTGAAAATGATTCGCGGATCACTATTCAACCTCAAAATTTGAATATCAATGTATAGAGCATCTGCTCACACTTTGCGCAGTAGACAAATTGTAGGCAAATACCCATAGGCGCGCTCTATAGTTTGCTTATAAGAAATAAAGAATTGGTCAGTGGGTCTGTAAGCTGTCAGAGTGAACTTTTGTTAACAAAAATACAATAAAACGTTAACATTGAATCTCCATATTTTGCGATATTTATGACCCAATCGATGTACCAAGGCAAACCTCTTCCCATCATGTACAGTCAAAGCCACCAGTGGCAACGTAGAGATAAAAATAAAGAATGTTATAGATTTGAAAGTGCTAGTTACATGTAATGTGTTGAGTATGGATTGTTTTTACCCGACTGCGCGACGCAAAGGAGGGTAATGTGTTTATAAGTCTATGTATGTATGTATGTATGGATGTTTCTATGTGGCGTTCTAGAGGCCAAACGCGTGGACCGATTTTGATGATTCTTACGTCAATCGATTCGTCTTAATCTGGCGAGTGTGACTAAAGACATGCCAGTAATCCAAATCAACTTTTGTCACAACCAGACGCCATATTGTCAAAATTAAAAAATCCAAAATCGTCAAAGTATGTCAAGATGGGTATCGTTGAATAGGTATTTAAAAATCAATGTTAGGTTTCTTTTACCATTTTTCATTTTAAATAACAGTTTGGAAAATATAACAGTTTAAAGTTAATTACCAATTAGGTATTCTTGCTTTTTACTACTAACGAACAAGTTTTTATTTTTGTTATTAGCTACTAATACTAGTACCATGAGTTTGACGCGTGGATTAAGTGATCGTGAATTGTTCGTGTACTTTGTGGAATTTTATCGGTTCAACTGCTTTAAATAGGTGCGTGCATACTTCATATTAATATTAACTGCAAAATTGTACCAGTATTGTAAAATTTATGTGCAGTGTTATAATATTAGTGCAATATTATCCAGGTATGCCAGTTGGTATTGAGTACCGCTACATCGTGGGTGCTTAGTGCTAACTGTTCTAGCGTTCGAAATATTGGTGTTTGTTTTGTTCTTTCAATAAATGTAAAAATATAATTACCTGCCGTACACTAGCTTTTGTTATAAGTATATTTTGTATTTCTCTTATAAGTGAATTTGTGAATTCTTTTAGAGAAATTAACGCCATAAACCATAAAGTTTGTTACATGTATGTATGCTTGTATGTACCTACACAAATACACTAGTTTTTGTTGTAGTCAAAAATACCTATTTGTAACGATTTTACAGGCATTTAAACTTACGATAAATATTGAGTATCGCTAACAGTCACGTGACGTCATTTACAACGCTCCCTTAATCAAAACGTTAAACTTTCAAAAAAAAAGGACAAATAAAGTAACCTCTACATATTATAGTGCCATCCACTTGTTTGTTTTTGTTATCTGAAGCCACCTACCTGCAATATGGACCCAGCTAGTAAAACTTCCCGACTTCAGATAACAAAACGGATGAGTCGGTGGCACTATATGTAGAAGTTATTTTAAAGTCTTCTATTTAAAATTGGCTTTAACGGCGAAAATTTCTGCTCGCTCCTTGCGCGGTAGTTTTTTTCTACTCTGTTATCGACAGCATCGTATTCCAAATTCGACGTCGAGTTGAACTCGACAGGAGTTATGCAGTAGGGTCTTCTGTGCATCGTACGTTAAGATGAGCAGAATACACATGTAGAAGAGTTTCCGCTTAAGAAACAACGGGAGGTCGCTCCGCACAAATTCCTTAATGGACGCGCAAGCTCCGTCGGGTTCAACTTGACGTCGCTTTGGGATACACACTGCACAATGGAAAAACCTGCGGGGCGAGAACCATTGACGGCAACTATACTGAACTGCGTGTCGTCGCCTTAAAATGCATGCAAATGCAGCTACACTATGGTATCCTTTGCGCAGTGTGTTCTCGACTCGACGTCCCAAAGCGACGTCGCGTTGAACTCGACGGGGTTCAACTCGACGTCGCTTTAGGACGTCGAGCTTCGTCGAGATATCGCAGTCTAGCCCCAGTAGGCATCTCAGGCAATCTCAATGCGACGCTCGATTTCTCGGTCTTGCCAGTTCTGGAAAGTCACTATCTGGCTGAAGTAGGTATATTCGTCGAAATAATGACGTATGACCTGTCCATCCACCATGTAAAAATTTTGTTGAAAGCGGTTTCGATTTGGCTTGTAATAAGGCACAGTGCTTTACAAAAAAAACTTAGGAAAGGTAAGTAATTTCTTGAAAAAATACCAACAATTGCTAAACCGTTATTGATGTTAGTCAAATAATGCTAAGGCGTTGTTAAGCCATTTTAGTTATGGAACACCTGTCTTTTTCGTGGTTATATGGGGTTATTTCGTCTGTATACCATCGCCTGGAATATTTTGCTATAATTTCTGATGTATTCTCTACACTATAATAGTGAAAATAAGTAAATAAAAGTATTATATCTCTATCATGTTATGTCATCAATCAGTCTTTCTTAAAAAGTACAGTCGGAATGAAAAGTGTTTCTATTTTTAGGAACTCTCTAATAGGTACATTTTGTTGATTTTACGATCGATTTTAGGTCATGTTTGAATTAAGACATTAAACGTGATCGATCACTGTCTCTTTAATACATTTTTAATTTTTAAACCTTTCTTCTTACTAAAATTTTAACGCGAAAATTTGTATGAATGTCCGTATGTGACTTTGTTACTCTTTCACGCAGAAACTACTGACCCGATTGCGATGAAACTTGGAATATAAATAGCTGAAAGTCTGGATTAACACATAGGCTACTTTTTATCCCGATATTCCTGCGGGATGGGGTCCAACGCGGGTGAAACCGCAGGGCACGCTAGTACTGTAGATAAGCATTAGACAAACTATCTGGCCTGACTGTAAGTATCGTTTCTATGGTTTACGATTTTCTTATTATTGAGGAGTGCGCTACATACACTCTCTCTCTTTCTTTTAGAGGAAAAAGAAGAAGAAGAACATGCAAAATACAGCTCCTTATTACTAGGCGTCTTTGAGCTAAGCCGCGGACATACAGACAGACAAACATGACGTGGGAACTATAAGGGTTTCTTGTTAATTACGAAACCCTACAATAGCCTCAAAGAAGGATTTCATCCGTTAGATTTTCTTCTCTTTGTGATCAGTGTAAGTTTTTTTGGAATACATTATTCAAAACAATACTCAGTAAGTAGGTAGGTAACCCCTTTTAAAATTGGAAATATTTAACTTTAAAAAGCTTATGTAATCGACTGTACTAAGGTGTTAATTTTTTCAAATTACCATTTACACGCTAAAATGCCGCTGATTTCAATAACCAAATACTTGTCATAATTTGTTGGTAAAATATTGCTGTTGCTACATCTTAGTACTTAGGTGTTGTTTTAACAATATTACTTAGATATTACAATGATTATTACAGCCAAGTGTAGTGAAGACCACATGATTAGGAAATTTAGCTATTCTATAACTAAATAGTCTCAACACAGCGTCGTTAGGTCATATAAAAAGTGTTTTTTGTTTTGATAAAAGGATGATTTATTATTTATTAGACCATTACTCGGCCGAGTTTCGTTGTCCATTGCTCGGCGAGCAGTCGATCGGTCTGTTGCAACCGAGTGACGGCCGAGCAATGGACAACGAAGCTCGGCCGAGTGACGGTCTAATAAATAATAAATTATCCCTTTATCAAAACAAAAAACACTTTTGAAACGGTCTAATATAAATCATACCTTAGTCGTTCTTTCTGGGCATTATTGTGCCAATTCCTAATTTGAATTAGATTTTAGCAAAGTTATATTTGCGGACGGACAAATGAAGATCTAACGATTGACCTGAATTTTGGCGGGAGATTGTGTTGCTATATTTTCATTTATGTGAAACCTAGTTCAAATGCGTGTAAATCGTTTAATTTCGGGGACATATTAATCAATTTAGTTTCGAGAAGGTGTAGGTACAAGTGTAATGAAAGTGAAAATCGGTGCAAAACATGGACTTTAGCGTTGTCTCCAAAGCTCGCGTGAACAGTCATTGTAAAGAGCCACTATTTACAATGACTTCCTCGACTTGACTGTTTTGATGCAAATGGCGAATAGCTTGCATCAATCAATAATACTTGACACTGGCTACTTTCCAAATGGCCATCATCGGTTCACAACCGATAACAAAAAAAAAAGTAGGATTGACCTACTTAAATCTTCTTCTTTAAAATGGCTTTTCCATTCGGACATTTGCCAGTGTCAAGTATTATCAATATTTTCAAGTTATTTGCATTGAACGAAACAGTCAAGTCGTCACAGTTAAAGTCAAGTCGAGGGTATCATTGTAAAAAGGGGGGCATTTTTTTACAATGTTTGTTGACGGAGCTTTGGGGACAACACCAAGCTAAAGTCCATGTTTTGCACCGATTTTCACTTTTATTTACACTTGTACACCTTCACGAAACTAAATTGATTAATATGCTATATTTTAGTATTGCTTGTACCGTTTCGCGCGATTTAAATAACTCGGTTTCAATCGATTTTCGTTCGATGACGATATTGTTTTGCAGAAATCTCATGACCGTGACGAGTGGTCGAACCACTCGCTGCAGGAGTCCAAAATCATGTCAGACTGATTTGAGTGGGACCTCTCATTGCGATTGTTCGATTTACGTAGATAAATTACGTACATCCAACGTTAATCAGTAGAAATCAATCGCTCGAAGGGCACAAGCAATTCAAAAATAGAGCCCCAGGTTCTTTACGGAACATCAAATATTATGGGCCTTATATTGATGCCACAAAATTCAAATTAACGGAAATAAAAATGTGAAGTTCAACTGTCATATTAAATTTAAAAAAAAACATATTTTTAAACTAATATTTATTGAAATAAATAACGTACAGCTTATGAATAAATAATATTTAAATCATTTCTGTATAATTTCACTAAGTATAAGATATGTTTTAATAAATAAATAATTATCTATATTAATCTTTGGCTACATGGCAATCTTATAACTAAAATAAACATAATTATTATGATAATAAATAAACAATTATTTAAAATTAAATAACAATTATAATTGAAATAAATTTTGGTTCGACTAGTTAGAATGTAAATCCAAAATATATTCCAATTATGTTTATTGTTTAATGTCAAGTATAACAATTAAAAATAAATAAATATTTTTATTATATTTAAGCGTAATTATACTTATCATATTGGAAGCACAACTGAATGCGTTATTATTTTTACTGCGGCCCGCGATTTTACCCATAAATCCCGATTCTACAGGAATATCGGGGTAAAAGTAGCTTGTGTTTTAATTTAGGTCTCGAGCTTTCTGTACTTTAAGTTCACGCAATCGGCTCAGAAATTATTGCTTGAAATACAAACAAACATACTCACACCCTTTATAAAATTACTAGTAAGATTCTGTATACACAAAACACTTCAACATTAAACATAAAGAAAAATTATCGATGTTCTAAATGTGCCATTACATTAAAATAATAAACTTGATAATAACAAATAACATACAAGATAACCGTAATGATAATAAAATTATCTTAAATTGAGTACACACACACATCAAATTCTCATCTAAAATACTTTCATAAACCGCTACTAACATTTAAAGACAAATACATAAACATTTTCAACTACTCTCAAATACAATTTTAGTAAAATTTCGTTATAATTTGTAATACAGATAAAAATCTACGAATGTTTACTATATTTTTAAATTTTTTAGTATAATAAATTGACAAAATAGTTACTGTCCCTTTGAACACCAATATAGGTAATATTTTAAAAACGACATAAGGTTACAGAAAAATAGTGTTTCTTTTAGTTTTGTTTCATTTTAATTAGGTATATTTGGGCAAAAATCACCCCCTGAGAATTTTCCGTTTCCGAATTTTAAATAGTCTATATGGTTAGAAAAACTACAGTATATGAAAATTACTGTTTTTGGTCTCGATCGAACACAGAGGTAATATTTGATGAAAATGTGGTATTTTATGACTATTTTAAACCTATCGGAGATGTAAGCTCGTGAAAATTAAATAGATATTTACTAATTAACAAAGTTACAGGCAGTGTATGGTTCCATAAAGATAATAATGAATTGAGAGTTGAAATATTAAATACTAATAGAATAGAGCTGTAGGTAGGTAAATAAAGAACTTAAACAATTTTCTGATGACATATTAAATATGGATAACATTTTTAAAGCTGACATTCCAAAATATAACATAACATAACACAACTTAAATGTTAAAATATAACGAGAAACAACCATTTAAATATCCTTAACTCGTCCGGCGTCGATGTCCCACCGGGGTGACACGCTCATAAAAACTCAAAACCGCACTCGAGCGTCGATGTCCCCCCGGTGGCACATCCTACCCAGACCACTTGAAACTCTAACATATCGAAATAGAGTGGATTTTTGTTAGAACAAGTTTTGTTCATTGGCAACTCTGATATATTTTACGTCATTTGGCATTGACAGTAAAGTAACCGCCAGTTGAAAAAAAAAAAATAATTGGATTTGCAAATTTTTGCTGTCAGATTTTTTCAGTTTCGCCATTTTTTTATGCCGTGCGGGTGAAAGTGATAATTAATTGTTTCAAATAGTGATAAGTGGGTGATTTTAGTGGACAACTAGTGTTAATAAGTTTATTTGGTTCAGTCTTTTGGTATGTATTGTATCAATATATCGATTTTCTTTGTAGAAACACTTTTTTACGAGTCAGAAAACCGCTCGATAAAATACGTAAAATTCGTGTTTGGTTGAGCTCTAGCGTCATGAACATAAGGGTCACAATGGAATGTAGTTTGGTAGGAATACCGGAAGTATACTTCCGGTACTTTTATTTCAACTTGAATTATTTATTATTTTCCTATGGTAGCTATATGTAAAAGTTATTTTATGGTGATCGGTAGACTGTAATGGACACTTTTTACAATAATTGACCTAGGACTAGATTACAGTCATTGTGAAACAAGCTTCGTAAAGAAAGTCGGAAGTAGAGAAAGTTGGAAGTTGGGAGAATTTTTTTACTTCAAAGTAAATAAATAATTATTTACTGCTTACTAAATCTCAAATATATTACCAAGTAACAGAAAAAACATTCATAATTACGATATTTTTTACAAAAAGAAGGTAGGTGGTCTAGTTTAGTTTTTATACGTATTTATGTAAAGTACGTCGTAATTATCTATTACCATTTCATATCTTATCAATCACATGACGTAGCTGTGACGTATGCTATAATTTTACCTAAAATTTATTGATTCTCCAAAGGTTAATGAGTAATAAATTATTAAATACATTTAATACAAATTGTATAATTATTATTGATAACGTAATATTAAATGCATTTAAAGCAATTTTTATAATTCTTCTCTTAAAAGTCAATTGAACGCGGTGCGGATCGAATTCCGTGACTATTTTAGTTAAGGATGTTTCGATTGATTTTGATTTGATCTGATTAACTCATAATATTACTATACTGATTTACATCATTTTTCTTAAAACAAATTTAACTTTAATATTCTTCCAGATCAGCCATTTGTTTAAGTATATGCCTTTTTGTATTCTAGCATTTTAGTTAATTCGATTATAAAACATTACAATATCTAATGTTGACAATTTGAAATATGTACTCCTATATACGTTATTTGACTTTTATGGGAAGAATTATTGCAACAATACGCTCTAAAACACCATAAAGATTCAAAATACACGCGTCACACTGCGCTATAAACTTAACTACTAGGTTATAATTTAAATTTATTATCTAAAAATTAATAATGTAAAAATAACTGACGAGTTAAAAGAGACTCTTTGGTAGGCCAAATCAAATAATTGCAATTTATAGTTTTTTGTTTGTTATATAATAATAAATATAATCTTTATTATAATTAATATAAGCACTAAACATGATTATCTAAAGCGTTATATGGAAGACGATAAAATAGTTAACGTTTATATTTTACGCAACACACTCATAAATTATTCTACTTAATAATTATACTGATTCATGATAATAATATAAATTATTATTTAAGAATCGTTATAAAATATAGTTTACAATATAAATCTACCTGAACGCGTCGCAACGCACCCATTGAAGAACGGAAAGTCATCAAATTAATTGACCATTTTAATTATTAATCTAAATAATATAACCATAACGATAATAAATTAGTTTGATAATAATACTGATAATAAAGATAAATAACGTGATACAAATTATGCCCGTAATACTATTCGGGGAGCTAGATAATTAACTTAGAATAAATAAATAAGGTAAGATTGAAAAGTTGCCGATCTCATTTAGATTTAATAGAAATTTAGGAGTTAAACAAAAAAACCAGTAAAGTTAGTAATTTCAACTGTAAGTTGTACTGAACTGTACTGATTTTATGTGGAACTTAAATATGGTAAATATGATGTGGAAAATAGACTTAAATGATATTAAAACACAAAAACCCAATATTTTAATATTTTTGATCAACCTTAATTGTTTGATTTAAAAGTTAAAGTTTTATAGTGACTACTTTTCAACAGGATTTTTTAGTAAGAACATTCCAACTACATCTAAATAAGATAGCAGACTTTAAAATCTCCCCCTCCTAATTTTATTATGACACATTACATTTGGCTCATAGGTACATAATTGTGCGTCGATTTTTTTGAATTTATTATTATTTGACATTTTATTTCTTTAATATTTTAAAATAATTAAAAACCTTCACTGTAATTGTTATCTGACATACCTAGATATAATTAGTATTGGAATTTTATTTGTCATATGTATTTTAATGTGTAACATCTATCAGGATTGATATTAGTTGTTGGCGTGGCGACGCATCGCCACGATATATGAAAAAAATGAAGTTTTACATCTGTCAGGCGTCCCGTGATAGATCACATATTTTTGGTGATGTGTTTAAAATATTAAAGAAATAAGATCGTACTTTTTTAGTATGGTTTAACCATGATTAGCAATCTCCTCTGCTTGCATCTTGGTACGTAAAGTTGGCACATCTTCTGGTATACGCACGATTTTGTTGTATTTCTGAAAAATAACAATATTAGGTACATATTGACTGGATACTAAATCTCTTCTCAGTCGTCAATTTCTTTCGATCTTCTTTTGTATATCGTTTGATCGTCCTTTTGTTTTTGTATCAATCAACTTTTGTGTTTATTTTCTCAACCAATGCATAAATATACAGAGCGTAGTTTAAACCCGACTTCAGATGATAAAACAGATTAGTCGGTGGCGCTGTATGTAGAGGTTATTTAGAGGTCTTTCTTTTCTAAATTTTTTTTTAAGTTAGTTTTTAAATGATTTAAGTTATTTTACTAGGAAAACATCTAGATTGATTTCAGTGTTAATATAAAGATTTTTGATGTTTCCTGTAGTAGAAATAATGCTGGAGTGACCTTTGCTTATAGCGTTGGGACACTGCGGAGGGTGATTAAAAATGTTTCAAGCTGAAGGCACGTTGAACTATCGGTCCCTGTCGAATAACAGCCCTCCATCAAATTTGATCTATTAATATTATAATGTACTTAACTTTTACGGTTCTCCGTCTTATGGCATCTCTTGCTAAACCTAGTTTGAAACACCAGAAGAACTAACCAAGAACGTAATACATACCTCCCGCCAAGTCCCGGGCGTGATCCTCCACAAGTAGACCATGTACCCCGGGATGCAGAGCATGGAAGACAGCGCCGTGAACCAGCCGAAGGCGTGCGACCACCACGGGTACTCGTAATTCATGTATTTTATGGGCTTCCACTGGACTATGTTGAAGATGAACACACTCTGTTGACGAGTGAGGAAGGTCTTTGTAGTTATGGATACCATTTGAGACAAAGATACCAAAAGCCACGATTTTAAACTAACATGGTTATTTTCACTACGAACATTATATTGAAATAACGGGGTATTTATTTACCATGTTGTATCTTTTTTACAAGGAGCTCGATTTTATAGCTAATCGACCTCTTCCACGCCTTTGGATGGACAAGAACGATGAATTAAATGTCGATAGGAGCCGTGTGCTGCCAAAAAGATCAGTCTCACCGACAGCGAATTATCTAATTGCTAATTAGCCGTTGATCTTTGATCACTTAACACAATAGTTATATAGTCTGTGTAGGATTTGAATCCACAGCCGCATCATTTACCGCTGCCGCTCAGCAACGGCGCTACATTTACTATAATGCACATGGCATTTGGAGTTTCAAAATAAATAATAACATTCCTGTTAGGTCTTCTAATAATTATATTTTGGACACATTGCAAGACAATGAACATAAAACAGATGAAACTACTCACAATACAAATAGCAGGAGTAAACCCGACCCAGCAGAACTTCCACCAGATGGTGGGATAGTACCCGATCATCTCCTTGATGCCGTCGTAGAACCTGTTCACGCCGAAGGCCCAGGATATGGAGACGCATTCGAAGAAGATGAGGAACAGCAGACAGAAGCCGGAGACGGCGTATGAGTCCAAGATTTGGAAGACGTACATACCACCCTGTAAGATATCATCAGAATTGTGAATCAATTGAGACGTCATGTAAACCATAACAAATTGTTCATATATTCCACAATTCCAGTGTCAATCCTCATAATAACCTAACCTATTGCTTTACTTTTTCAAGTTTTTTCAGAAAGTATTTCAATAAGTGTATTTTTAAAGAGTTTTTTAAAGTTTTCAATTTTTCCCTTTTCAGTGCTACTGATTACGAGTTTGGTTGAGTATACAAGATGTAACAGGCAAGCCCTTTTAATCCGAAAGGGGGTTGTTCTAGACGTTTAGGCGAACAACTTTTGTTCTACGACTTTTGAATATTCGAAGTACTTTTCGAAAAATTTAGGTGTAAAGTTTACTTGAAAATCAGCTGTTTCTTAGAGTTCGAGGTCATTGACCTAATGTTGTTCTTTCATTTAGTTTGGGCTACTACAATCAAACCTTCAATTACCTTTATTTTCAAAAACAGCTGTTTTCCAGTGAAACATAATCTCAAAATTTTCAAAAAAAAAGTTCGAATTTTCAATAGTCGTAGAACAAAAGGTGTTCGCCTAGACGTCTAGAACAACCCCCTTTCGGATTAAAAGGGCTTACCTGTTACATCTTGTATATAGAAAAGGACGTTTAGTTTAGTATTTACTGATAATAACCCTAGAATAACTGACTCCAAGTGTTTACTCATTACGGAAAATATATTGACGCTGGTAGAAAATTCCACATCAAAGCAGTTCCTACAAGAGAAGTAGTTTCTTAGTGGCCGTAAAAGGTAGAAAGCCATAGAAATCCAACTAACCTCCGAAATACAAGACAGCCCAACCAAATACGATATAAAACACGTGATAGCGATAAAGATCTCCTTCCTCCTTCTCAATAGCTTCGGCCACTCGTCGATAACCGCCGTGATGAACCCTTCCATCGTGCAGAACTGACTGTCGAGGCCAATGAGGAGCAGCATGAAGAAGAACAGACATGACCAGAGTGGAGCGCCGGGCAGTTGGAGTACGGCTGATGGGTAAGCTAAGAAGGCTAAGCCGGGACCTGAAGACAAAATTGGTTACAGAAATATTTTAAACAAAAAATACAGCTACAAAACACAATGTATGGAGGACTCTGAACGGGTTCCTAACCACGCATCTGTAAACATCCATTGCAGGCGCACTAAAAATATAAACAGATTGTTGGTTAATTGAAAGTTGGTTTTATTAGAATTTAGTAAGATTTTAAATTCGATTAGATTTAAATTCGATAAGATGTCAGAATTTAGTCAGATTCTAAATTCTAAAGCTAATTTAAAGGTCTATTAAAGTATTGTACTGGTGCATAAATGGTGAATAATCATAAATATAAATCGATTAAAAATGGGTTATATAAGGTCGTAGATTAATATATTAGATAAGGTGAAAGTTAATCACGTGATTACTGCTAAAAAACCTATAAGTAACTTGTGATTTTATTTACTGGTAGTCACTAAATTGTTGATAATAAGTATGACGATTCAAAACGATTATGTTTTAAGATTGAATTTACTTTTTCAATCTAGCATATAATTTTAGAAAATATCTTTTAGCACCTAAACCATTTTAACTAACAGATGGCATCATTGGTCATATCCTGACAAATGGAACTCATAATCCTAAGGTTAACAATAATGAGGTTTTCATACCTGAAGCAGCCACTTCAGCCACCGGACGTTGTTGCTCGTGAGCCATGAAACCAACCACTGAGAAGATCACAAAACCAGCGAACATGGACGTACTCGAGTTCACAGTACACACAATCAGGGCATCCCTGTAACATAATGACAAAGGATATGGTATTAGAATTGTTCAAATTTTCATTTGAAAAGTCTTTGCAATTCCAAACAACATGCTCGATATTGAAATATAACTAGCAACTGAACTGCATCGAAACTTTATCATCTTCAACAAAATTTTATCGATTAATGTCAAATTTCATATTAAATATTGACTGCAATTATATTGACATGATGTTTTGGATGGAAAGCCATTAGATGACAGGTATCGAAAATTCAGCATTTCACCACTTAGGGCATAAACAGGTAGAAAACTAATTTGATGAAAATACAAAAGAAAACCAACAAGGAAATAAAAAAACCTAATGACTTACTTATAAACGATAGTTAACATGCATAAACTGTATGCATTCTTTGTCTTTTATTGTGACATGAAGATACAAAGTTGACAGGCAGAGACAAACGTTACATAACTTGGTCAACTATTTATCATCGTTTAAAATATAAGTAGGAGGGTTTAAGACTTACTTATATACATTGTTAGTGAACTTGTTGTAACTTCCTAACGCGACGAGGGTTCCCAAACCGAGACCGTAAGAGAAGAAGATCTGGGTGACGGCATCGATCCATACTTCGGACTCCATCAGCTTCGACATGTTGGGCATTACGTAGAACTTGATACCTTCCATCGCTCCGGGCAGAGTGATTCCTGGGAGATAAATTACACCATATCATGATCATAATGTCAAAACTTATCTGTCTACTGCTGAACAAAGGCCTGTCCCATACGAAGTCTCAAATACCAATCCTAAGCCGGCTCCATCCAACAAGAAATTACATTAAATATTAAATTATTATTATAAAACATTTTTAATTGGAAAGATTATTAATCGACCACTAAATACCACGGAAAATAATCCTGACGTCTCAAACGATGGCCAGAAATTGTAATTTACCAAGTTATACCGGGAAACTAAAAGTCTGTGGTCCTTTCTCAAGAATAATACAAACATGGCAAATAAACTACTTTCGATAAAGTGTTATGGAGTCGCAAAATACTAAGATGGATGATTTTCAAAAGTTCAATATGGAACCTAGTTCAATCTAAATACCTAGTTTGATAGTTAACAAATATGCTAAATAAATAACAGAGGATTTTAATATCCTATCATCCTCTGTTCTTTAATTTAGCGTGGATACAGCGGATATCAGAATATTCAGTGTAGACTCTAAAACTAATACTACAAGCACTACCCGTCTTGAATATAATATTAATTATACGTTAATTTAAATATTTTCTGGCACACAACCACATATATAATGAAACTTAGATATACTGATAGATCCTTACCCCTGATCAGTAGCACAGTCAGCAAGAAGTACGGGAAAAGAGCAGTAAAGTAGACCACCTTCCCAGTCCAACGGACACCTTTCCAGATGCAGAAGTAGCAGAGGATCCACACCAGGAGCAGGGTGCCGGCCAGCTCCCAGCGGATGTTGCCGATGTGCTCGATACCGGAAGATATTTGAAGGGCTCGACGTCTGGTGATGTTAAAGATTATTAGTAGGAAATCTTGAATATATTAACTAGTCAACCTTGAAAAAGCCAACTGTAAAGTTGGCGAAAGCTCGGTCGTTGATAATAATGGCGTTATTGAATAAAACGAGAATGAAACCCAGTAAATATTGTGCTTTATTATGCAAAATCGCGAAAAGTTTAGACAAAATTATATTATATTAAATAGTTTTCGTGTAGTTCGGTAACTGGAAGTATACTGGTGAGTTACTTAGATTTATGATTTGATATTTAGACTTTAAGAAACTTTGTATATACAATATTTTTGGAAATAAATTATTATTATTATTTATTATTATTATACGCCTTTTCCAAAACCAGGGGTGTTTTGGAAAATCCATAAACTACGCAGAGTTCGAATCTGCAGATCTCTATTCTGCCCTGTTACATATTTAGCCACTGAGTAAAAATTCAGGATAGGTGGCCGTTTTTTACACGACTGTAAAAAACGGCCACCGGCCACAAAGGAAGTGTTATGTTTTTACAAGTGCTTAACGCTTTTTGACCATAACTTCTCGTTTTATCTCAAAGTTACTATAATGGTTGATCCAATCAAAAATTAAAATTTACTAAAAACTTTAACTGTAAACAGATTACATATCGGGTCGACAATTGCTATATAAATACCAACATTTTCTATAGATATATAATAATCAAAATACAAAAAAAATGTATCAATCTTTAGTGAATCAGCACTCACTCCCAAAACTCCTTGACAGGGTCAGAAAGCACGGCTTTGCTGACATTCCTGCCGTTCAGCGTGCAGTAGGTGCTCATGTCTTGCAGCGAGGAGTAGCAGGAGAGGTTCTTCCGGTCGTAGGGGTTCACGCAGGTCGCCGTGTTCCAGTAGTTGTCGCAGTTCCGCCAGGGCACATCTTTGCAGACAGAAATGTTTAAAATAATTGGGAAAACATCAAAAGAAAAGTAAAAAAGATAAAGAAAGAAAAGAAGATGAAAGAAAAAAGAAAAGTTAAGTGGAAAAGTAAGGAAGAAAGCAGAAAAGTAGAAGAAGTAGATAAAAGTTTTCTCATTTCAATTTTTCAATTTGAATTAGTTCTCCAGTTCCACTACCATATCCCTTATTTAACATTTTACACCTCATTAGTCTTATCTTAACATTAGGTGAAATGGTGTTCAAATGCTCATATATCTTATATATATAAAAGAAAGTCGTGTTAGTTACACCATTTATAACTCAAGAACGGCTGAACCGATTTGCCTGAAAATTGGTGGGGAAGTAGCTTTGAACCAGGAGAAGGACATATAATTCCTTTTATACCGATAATCCCGCGGGATCGGGACTTACGCGGGTGATAACTATTTATTAGATGAAAATTTGCATAGGGATAGTTTAAATGATGGAGAGTAATATAGGATACTTTTGATCCCGAAAATCCCGCGGGATCAGGACTTACGCGGGTGATAACTATTTATTAGATGAAAATTTGAATAGGGATAGTTTAAATGATGGAGAGTAACATAGGATACTTTTGATCCCGAAAATCCCGCGGGATCGGGCCTTACGCGGGTGATAACAATTCAATGAATGAAAATCGACACAGGGGTAGGGTAAGTGATGTAGTGGCATCATCATCATCGTCATCGTCGTCCATCGTCATTGATCGTCATCCATCGTCATTGTCATCCTTCGTCATCGTTATCGTCACCTACTGATAAAATACAAACTTTACCTTACTTCACCTACCTACCGCAGTGCAAAACTCTACACTTAAACGGACGACTAGGGAAGTTCAATGGGCGACCGTTTAAGTGTGGATTATTGCATTGCGGTAGGTAGGTGTTCGAACAACGCGGGTTCGCAACTTGCGCGGGTGAAACCGCGGGGCGCAGCTAGTTTGTAATAAAAAAAAACTTGTGGCAAAATTTATTAAAGAGCCTGATTGCTTGATTGTTTGTATAAGACAAGCCGAAACATTCTGCAAAAAGGAACCAATTAAGGAGACCACCATGGCTTACCATGAACACTAATTATACAGCTAAGCTTCCTGGGTTGCGGAAAGAAATACAAAAACTCATACTCAGGGAAGCATTTTGAGAACTCCTCATTTTAGGAAAAAAGTTTTACTCTTAAATGATTAATATATAAATGTACTGTATAAATGTAAATGTAATGAAAAAGAAGTTGTGTGAAATAAAGAAGGAACGACCAGAGAGAGGTAAAGGTAAACAAAAATTAATTACACTAACCAGAAAGTTGTAAAGAAAAAGAAATTGTGTGAAATGAAGTAGGAAATACCAGAGAAACGGAGAGGTAAACAAATATTCATTAGACTAACCAGATCTCATAGACATGAAGAAGTAGAAGATAGCCCAGGCCAAGATCACAATGTAGTACACGTTCATCCAGCAGGACATGACTGCTGCCGCGTACCCGATACCTGGAACCAAACACTTGAATTGTTATATCCGACCTTATATTCTGAGGTTTTTTACCCGCATAAGGAATGATATATATTAGACTGTTACGGGTCCGAGCTTCGTTGTCTATTGCTCGGCAACCAGTCGATCGGTGTGTTGCAACCGAGTGGCGGCCGAGCAATGGACAACGAAGTCTAAGTAAAGTTGTTTAATATAAATCATCTCTAAGTCTTGATCTCGTGAGAATTTCGAAAAACCCTTGGATGCGTACAACATCTTATTAATAATTATAAAAGCGAAAGTTAGTATTGGTATGTATATATGTTACTTAATTACTCAATCACGCAAAAACTACTGAACCGATTCCGATGAAACGGGAACTGGAATATAGGTAGCTGGAGATCTGGAATAACACATAAGATACTTTTTATCCCAATTTTCCCGCGGCATCAGACGCGCGCCTGAAACCGCAGGCCGCAGCTAGTATTGTATAGTCTAAATGTATATGCACATAGCCAAAACTTTGCTATGTATTTTACTAAAGGTGTTTTCTGCTTTAAAATCAGAAATAACATTACCGAAGTGTGTTGTATTTGGTATGTACCTACATTATTGTATTCATTCTAATCTGATCTATCACCAAAACTGTGAGGGGGGGGGGGGGGCTTTCGTCAAAATCAGTTTAGGGATTTCAGACTCCTGCCGCAAGGAGACCGCAGCGCAAGTCTCCTTGAACCGGTGAAACTTATATTCCAAGTTGCTGTAGTAGCTGGATACCGGGAATAACACACAGACTTTTTATCCCGATATTCCCGCGGGAACAGGACTTACGCGAGTGAAAGCGTGGGGCGCAGTCAGTACAATATGAAACCTATAAAACTTAGATCTAGAGTAAAATAATATCGGTTTTATAAATTAACTTCTAATCAGTGTCTTCAAAAACTCTTTGATATTATAACTGTTCCTCATCCCCTAATTCGAAACAGCCATAAATTTTGTGCAAGACTTCTACTTCAAAAGGAAACAATGCCTTATTCAAGAGAGAGGTTAACAAAGGAACCTGATGGCCCGGAAGGACGGTATTTATACCTATTTGATGATAGTCATTATGATGATTGCGTGCTTTCAGTTTGAAGATGGATGGCTTGGGGGCGGGTTCGTAGGATTCCAAGGGTAATCGCACTGCTTAGTTGCAGGAGTGCACGGAAATCACTTTTAGCCTTAAGGGCCTATACAACCCTAATAGCGTGACAGGGATAAAGCCAGCAAATTTCAGATGTGTAAGTGTAGGACGCAAGATGTGACTTTGCAAAATTTTTGTGCGTAAAATCAAACAATTGCTAGTTTCAAGATAACTAAATGTTATTTTTGAAATTCAAAACATTCACTGCCTGTATTGAGTTAAGTTCAGTTCTTATACAAAATTTTATTAGTTGTCGTAGAGTATTGACTGAGTAATATCACTTATTTTTACAATTTAGAGGGAAGTTTGGATTTTTTTTCTATCGAGAAAATTTTCAGGAATCTTGTTTTCACGACATTCACGTGTTAGTAAATATACTCGACTTTAATAAATATGGTTTCAAAAACTTTTATTTTAAGTAAAGTTAAAGTTAAAGTTTTAACTTGTGTGTTTCCGCAATTAGCCCTACTATTGGGTCTTTGTGCGTGATTTTAAGCCGTGGGTTTTCTCACGATGTTTTCCTTCATCGTAAGAGCGATGTTAATAGCACACATACATTTTTCTTAAAGAAAAACACATTGGTGCGCGGCCGGGATTTGAAACCACGACCTTCGGAATGAAAGTCGAGGTATCTACCACTAGACCAACACCGCTCTTTTTATTTCAAGTAACTTTTGTAGTAATTCATCCTAGAAACATCAGTTCTGGCATACTACGGCCCCTTAATAATAAACATGTTGTAAGGTCAGAATAATTTGCGTTCCCTACGCTACTTCGAAACACTATCCATCGAAACACCTTTCGCCGAAGACGATTGACATAGATTGTTTTACCGAATAGTTGTTTCCTTTTTGTCTCTACAAAATTACTTTCAATGTTTTTTTTTGTTTTTCGAGATTTTGCATAATAAAACACAATATTTACCGAGATTTACTGGCGTTTAATTTAATAACGGCATTATTACAAACACTCAATTACTTTACAGTTAGCTTTGAAAGTTCTTGTTACAAAAAAAGAAAAATCACGTCCTCACTAATTCGACTTTACTCCAAGTTTAATAAGGCTAGAAGTGTTTTGTGGTTTCATGCGCGTAAGTCCCTTCGGACTGCGGACTTCGGAAATTTCCAAAAACCCTTTTAGTAAGAAATAATAATAATAAACAATGAATAATAAACACGAAATATACCATCAGGCGGTCAACTGCCACACCCACTTGATGAAAAAGGTACTAACCTTTGAAAATAGGTGCGATCTTGAAGACTCCCAGCCCGCCGATGGTGAGCATCTGCCCCATCGCGAGCTCCATGAAGAACATGGGTATCCCGGCCAGGAACAGCGTGAGGAAGTAGGGTATGAGGAAGGCACCTGGAAACGAACTTGCTCATAAATATTTTGGTATCTATAGAGAAATAAACGATATATTAATTAGTACCTATCTGTCAAAATAAGAGGGTATTTATTCGGTAAATTACAACAAGTTTTTTGTACTAAAGCTTCAGTTAGATAGGTACCTACCTACCTACAAAGTTTTTCTCGGCTTTTAATTGTGATAAATCTAAACGAATTTTCAAAGGTTGCCTGGAAGAGATCGCCTTCAGCGATACAGCCGTCAAGCTTTGTATTTACTGCAGGTTTTTTTGTGTACGAATTAAGCTAACTATCCACATAAATTTGTCCTTACCCTTTTACAGAAACATAGATCAAAAAGGTAAACAAGAAAATCATATACCTATTTGCTAGACAGCTTACTTCGTCAAAAAAAAAGGTCCCGCTTCATGTTAGAGAGACCCCAGTCTGTCCTTTTTTCACTTTAGTGTCCGTCAGTTAGTTAGATAAGGACAGACTGGATCCAACTGGGACCGTTGTGATATATCAAAGCAAAAACTACCTTAACTTACGACAACATGATTGAAATTGATAATTCAAAAGTTGTCAAGTGCACAGTCTTCTAGGAGCGAAGACGACGATGTATATTTGAATGAAAGTACTTTTTGCAGCTCTTTGTTCACTTTTTCCTTAGATAATTGACAGTTCTGTGTTTACATTTTTAATCTAAGTTTCTGTAAAGGGTAATAGTGATTTTGATTCAGACCTCCTCCATTTTTGTAACACAGGTAAGGGAATCTCCAAACGTTTCCGAGACCGATGGCAAGACCGATGACTGAGAGGATGAAGTCCAGTTTACTGCCCCAGGAACCCCGTTCTGGTAGATCTGACTTTTGTTTGATTGCCACATCTCTGAAAAACAAAAAGTTACATAAGAAAAACACTCGCGCGTTAAACGTCACCTAGCTAGCTGGCTAAGAACCATAAATCTAAATTCTTTCTTATTTTCCTGTCTTACTTTGAGCCCTTATGAGTTTTGATAGTTTATCGTATCGATGAAACTGCCAGTTTACTTCCATACATTATTTTAGTTACCGCTAGGGGCGCAGATGGAAATGTATGAAGTAAACTGCCAGTTTCATCGAGACGATAAAGTATCAAAACTCATACTAAGGGCTCTTATCTCACTAATATTATAAACGCGAAAATTTATTTGTAAATTATGTGTGTACTAGCTGCGCCCCGCGGTTTCACCCGCTAAAGTCCCGTGCCTGCGGTAATATCGGGATAAAAAGTAGCCTATGTGTTATTCCCGGTATCCAGCTAGCCAGCTACCTATATTCCAAGTTTCATCGGAATCGGTTCATGCCTTTTTGCGTGAAAGAGTAACAAACTCACATACATACATACATAGAAACTTTCGCGTTTATAATATTAGTAAGATGTATGTGACATTGTTACTCTTTCACACAAAATCTACTGAACCGATTGCGATGAAACTTGGAATATAGGTCGCAATACTTTTTATCTCGATATTCCAGCGAGAACGGGACTTACGCGGGTGAAACCGCGGGGCGCAGCTTTAGTATATAATAAAATGTTAATTTTACTCACGTTGGTTTGTTGCTACTGCTTTGCGCGCTCAATTCAATATCCTCATTCTTCGCGTCCATCTCTTTTTTTATCTTTTCTTCTCCTTCCAATTCGTGATTACTATCTTTTTCTTTATCTTTTTTTCTTTTTCTTTGCCAATTAAGTATTGATAATTTATTAAACTCTAAGGGAACTGTATTAACATTTTTAATGTACGTAGACTAGATTGGTACCGACGTAGTTATATCTAAAAAGAAGAAACATACTATCAATAAACAAATAATTTAATGTTTTTGGTAAAACGTTTTTGGTAAAAAAATTTAGTCGCTGCGCTCGGGAGTTAACTCTATAGAGTCCACCGTACGCTTTGGATTCAATATGGCGCCCGCTATATAAGACAGGGCTTTAGTATATAACGTACTATTGTATACTAGTACCTAAGCCAGGTGAGACGGAAAACCATTTCGTTGTAGATTCGCTTTTTGGAATTCAGTACTGTTCTAATAATATTTGCGAAACGTTGCTTACAAAAACATATCTGTTGTAAAACTTTTATATAATACAAACATAATATTTGGAAGTTTTTAGGGTTCCGTCTGTGGCGGCTCAACTCATCTCATCATCAATATGACAAAAGTATATCGCCTATAAGAAACAGAGATTGGTCGCACTGAAAAGTGCGCCTTCCTTCAGTCTTCAAGAAACAAGAACGTTACGTTACGCTGCTATCAAGAACGCACTGACAAGTGCGCTTCGTTTATAAGAAACACGAACGTTGAGTTACTGTCTTATAATAAACAACAGGACTATAATTAACCGTCCATAAGAAACATGAGGATTCACGATTCAATATTCACGAACTACATCGGACTTTTACTTCAGCAACTAGGATAACCCGAAGTAGCCAATCTCCAAGCAAACAGGACGTACAACGTAGTGTAGGACGTCCTCAGGCACGTTGGAGCGACGATTTGCGCAAGACGGCTGGCACAAATAGATCTAGGTGGCGTGCAATTGGAGAGGCCTATGTCCAGCAGTAGACTGCAACAGGCTGATGATGATGATGATGAAGCAACCAGGATTATGAACATCCAAACTGGATATCCTCCAACAGCAACTATGGGAAACCTCTATCCCTAAACGTCCAACGGGACACTTTTACTAAGATTCCACTTCCGCCTGGAAGAGATCGCTTTCAGCGATAAGGCCGCCCATTGTACCTCCTAAATTTAAGCTGTTTTTGTTTCTATCTATATATCTTGTAATTTATATGGTGTGTACATAAATAATTTATTCATTCATTCATTCATTAATTCGAGGTTTTGGCGGGAACTCGTTGAGGAGGTGTGGTGCTAAATTTTCATTTTTGTGAAATCTAGTTCAAATGCGTGCAAATTGTTTAATATCGGGGGCATATTAATCAATTTAGTTTCCTGAAGGTGTACAAGTGGAATGAAAGCGAAAATCAGTGCAAAACATGGATTTAGTGTTGTCTCCAAAGCTCAGTGAAAAATCTTTGTAAATAAATGGCCGCCGTGTTTACAAATGATCCCCTAGACTTGACTTTAACTATGACGACTTGACTGGTTTGATGCAACTTTCATAATATATTAATAATACTTGACACTGGCTAATTTCCTAATGGCCATAATCCGTTCACAACCGATAAGAAATATAAATAAATAGACCTGTCTGACAGCTGATCAGGGGAGGCCAGCTCTTTAACAGACGCATGCCAACACGAGCATAAAATGAGGGTGGGATGTTTTGAACTGAGATAAAGCTCTACAAAAGAGCAAGACAGCAAAGATTATGCTTCAACTTACTTCATTTAATATTTCGTCTATGGTTGGAACTGAAACATTTTCAAACAATATGGCGTTTTTTGAATTTTCAGAAACTTTTCATTGTGTTGTTTTGTTTTGAGTTTTTGCTAGAATTTAATATTGCAGAGTAGTGGTACTATGAAAAAGAGACTCAATTAAGATAATATTTTCGATGTTTATATTGTGAGAAAGAGACTCCGTTGCGAAATTGACGATTTTTGTTATAAGTGTGGTATTCGTGCAGAAAGAAGACTCTTCGGTGACTTTTCACCGATTTCCCGAGCCTTCTGTAAATAACTCTTTGTAGTAAGTATCCTTTGCTCCCTGTACACAGAAGAATACCTCTATAAAAATTTCAAGTTTTAAAACATGTGTTTTTATTTTAGGGCTAAAGTATGGTCTACATTTTGTTACCCTGATGAACATTGGTCTTCTGTTCCATCATGGATCAGGTTACACAAACAACACAAAATTCTGTGTGGTGGACATTTTGAAAATTCATCTTACACCAGTGATGATAGGAAGAGATTGATAAGTTTGCCATACCTACTGAGGCTCGACACATATTAGTCGAGTTACGAAGTAAGGAGCTTCATTCGTCAACAGCACCACCAACACCAAAAATACAAGTGAGTTGTAACTACGTACATAATATAACTACCTACTTACTTCATGGTCCTATTTCTTTACTAAGTATAGTAAATTTGATCTAATTCTATATGGATACTAGATGCGCCCCGCGGTTTCACCCGCGTAAGTCCCGTTTCAGTTCCCGCGGGATTAAAAGTATTCTATGTCCTTCTCCTGGTTCTAAGCTACCTCCCCACCAATTTTCAGACAAATCGATTCAGCCGTTCTTGAGTTATAAATGGTGTAACTAACACGACTTTCTTTTATATATATAGATAAATATATCAAACTAGCCGTGCCCCTCGGTATTACTCAGAATTGGAATCAAAAGTAGGTATGTCCTTCTCCAAGGTCCATCTATCTCAATACCAAAATTCACCAAAATCGGTTCAGCAGTTTAGGCATGAAAACAACACACAAAATTACTTTCACATTTATGATATTAGTGGAATATTCATAAAAAGATGGTCGGCCACAACAACTCATACAAAATGTGCCTATGTGTTTCAGATCGTTCCTGTTGCTAGCACTTCACAAGGTTTAATGTCATTAGAACAGCCCAATAAAAATATCCCAGTAACCCAAATCAAGGTATTTGGAATTTATTTATTTGTTTATCCTAATTTCTTCTATGGTTTTCGCGATTTTGCCTAATAAAACACTTTATTTATCCGGTTTTATCACGTTTTTATTCATTATTTGAACCGAGCTTTCGCCAACTTTACAGTTGGCTTTTTCAAGGTTGACTGAGATGTAATTTGTCTATTTTTAACATTCTTAAAAGTTACAGTAAACTACCGCCTCATAATTATTGCAATAAAAACGTTCCAGTGTACGCAGACTATAGAGTTATTGTAATAGTTTTCAATTTAAATTATAATTATTTTTATCCTTAACTAGCTCAAAAAAAGCGAAAGCTCGGTTTAAATAATGAATAAAAACGCGATAAAACAGGATAAATAAAGTGTTTTATTTTGTTTATCCTATTTATGATATTAGTAGAATATTCATAAAAAGATTGTTGGCCACAACAATTCAGGGATGATTTATATTATATTGTCACCGAGCCGAGACGGGCCGATTTTTGTATGAAAATAGCACAGACAACTTCCCAAAACGACAACTTCCTTAAACGACAACTTCTGAAAACGACATCTTCCGAAAATGACAACAATGTCTAATTTTTAGGGGTTGGCATACTAATGCCGTTTTTGTCAAATGCTTTGGTACAAAAATGCCGATTTTCAAACATTTTTGTTGTGTTAAAATGACTTAGAAATTTTCTAGTAAAAAAACTGACCTGTAACTCCAAATGAGTTTGGTTATTGACAATAGACCCTTTCTTAGCGTAAGTGATAGAGGCTAGGCTTGAACTACGGGATATTTTTGTAGAGATTATATAGTATTAATCTATTTCAGACGAATTACAGCAAGAGGCTATTGCCACTGCGGCTGTGGTTTCTATACATAAGACTCGTTAGTTGACCGAAAACGAAGCAAACCCTTACTTACAAACGTACCACAACAAGCCTACATGGAACATGCTTCGATCTAAATAAATAATTTCATCACCGAGACTATATTTTATTTATTTCCAGCATTAGTTTGGTTTATAAGTAATTATAATATTATACTTATACCAAACTCGTGGTGCAATCAAACTTGAAAACTCAGTCATCGAACATTTGACGCATAGAGTCCACAAGTAATATTGATTGTGTTATCCAACCCATTCATACTGTGCTATGATTCAAATGTTCAATCACTAATTGCCGCACTCAGATACGTTTTATGGTTACTTACAACTATCACTAAATAAAGAATTCTAAAATCTTTACGGTAATGATAGTTTAACCAATAAACGTCTCTGAGTGCGGAAGTAATACTAGCATTTAAATTTCCCTAGCGTTTCCCGCGCGATCGTAGTTCATGTGGGCGGGAACTGCAGCGCTAGGGGGCGCTGTGTTCGCATATCGAAAGTATGAACCTATAGTTCTTCTCCGCTAGGAGTAATAGTGTTCTGTGCAGCTGATGCTGTAGGTATCTCATGAACCATGATAACCGAAGATATGATTTATTTCTGTTCCCGCTATAACAACAAATACTATAAGTAGATACAATAATAAATTGCACTATTTTGTTACGTTTTCTTTTTAGATAGGTAGTTAGGGCTATTATTTACGAAATGACAGGTCGCTTTGGTGACCCAGTTTGTGAGGGAATCGAGTTTTTGCCGGGATAAAGAGAATTGGAACTATGGCGATTTTGTTTACATTTTAGGGTGTGTCTTAGTAAAAAAACCTTTATAGTTTCGTCATGTCGGTATGTCCGTTCGTTTGAAATAAATATCTAGGTAAATAATGTTATTTTAACGGGAAGAGTCCAAGAGTTTGCAGATTTGGTTGAATTTAATATTCTCAGTAATTCAAAACACACGACATTTATTTTTATTTTAGGGTTACGTCTTTCAAATATTGAGCTTTAAAACGTTAGTTTTTAGAGTTATGTGTAACGTAGCCGGTTTTTTTTTTTCAATAAACTTATGAAATACTTATAAAACAACATGCAGGCCATAAAATCTCGAGGATTTGTCTGGCGTCTGAAAAAAGTCTCAAATGTTTATTGATGTGTATTTGTCCGAATATAATTAGTTTCTTTAATTCGTTCTTTCTTTTAATGATTCAGCTCCGATTGTGTAGAAACGCGGTCAAGGAATATAGGACCACAATACATAAGTAAATATACCTACCTAGGAATCTTATTTGTAACGATGGCCCAGGATTTCTCTGTAACTACGATTATCTCATTGAGGACCCCTATTATCTAGTCATAGTTTGAATCACTTGATTTGCTTGCAGAATAGGTATTAACCTACGACTTTACATGGGTGTTTTCACTACTAAAATTAAAACCTAAAAATATTGTAAACACTTTATAAAAATGTACCTACTAATTATAAAGATAAAGAACAAAAAGGAAACATTAAAATATTTAATACTACTTAAATAAAACTAAAAATAAAATAACCCATAAAATTACTTAATAACGGGGTGTTTACCGTGTTTAATAATAAACATTATTATTTAAAAACAAACATAAACATTTTATTATACGACTGCCAAAGGAAGTGTTATTAAGTTTATTATTAAGGCCGGCTTGCATAACGGTTCCTAAACATGTTTAAGCTGTTAAACGTGTTTAAAATCTGTCAGAATTATCAATCGTATTATCAATCGTCTACTTAATGAAATAGAGTCCAATGTTAGATTTCCCATAAATTATTTTAAAATTGATTTAGTTAAATATGTTTTTAAATGGTTTTATGCAAGTCGCCCTAAATATGGTAAATACCCCGATAAAGTAATTTTAGTGGTATTAACCTATTCTGTTCTAAAATGCTCTATCCTGACTAACTGACTAACAATGGATCAACTGACAGCGTAAACCGCTGACAGTCTAAAGTTAAAATTTAAAGAGAGTGTTCTTTATACAGTGTGAACTGTGAAATAGTTCACTCTGTATAATGTAGCCATTCGATAAGAAAAATAATAATTAAACACAATATTTACCGGATTATACTCGCGTTTGATTCAATAACGTCATTATTTTTAAACGACTGAGCTTTCGCCAACTTTGCAGTTGACTTTTTCAAGGTTAAGTGAGATGTAATTCGTCTATTTTAACATTCTAAAAAGTTACTGTAAACTACCTACCGCCTCATAGTTATTTGTTAGAACGTTTTTGATACAAATAATTTATAAAAAAGTTTAAAAATAATGACGTTATTAAATAAAACGCGAGTAAAACCCGGTAAACATTGTGTTTTATTATGCAAAATCGCGAAAAAATTAGAATTTTTTTTCTTGAAATTTGAAATATCTCGAAGCTGGATTTAACTAGATTTATAAAAAACTGAAAATGTCTTGGAAAAAAGGACAAAATAACCTCACCTACATAATATGTACAGTGCCACCAACTTGTTTAATTAATTAAGCCAAGTCAGTCAGTCAAAATCCAATTTGGTTCATCCTATCCAGTAAAACTGCCCAACTTCATAAAACGACACTTACAGAAAAAGTTGTTTTATTTTCTCCGTACTTTTCATAACAAAGCGTGGACCATTTTTGTTTTTCATAGAACAACTTCGAGGTATATTATGTTTCCTACCCCTTCCCAGTAAAAAAAGAATTATCTTCTTTTTCTTTTATAATATGGCTATATACCATTTGGACATTAGCCAGTGTCAAGTATTATTAATATTTGCAATTTATTTGCAACGAAACAGTCAAGTCGTCATAGTTAAAGTCAAGTCGATGGAATCATTGTAAAACGATGGCCATTTACAATGATCGGTCACGGAGTTTTGGAGTGAACGCTAAAGTCCATGTTTTGTACTGATTTTCACTTTCACTACACTTGTACACCTTCACGATACTAAATTGATAAATATGCCCCAGAAATTGAACAATCTACACGCATTTGAACAAGGTTTCTCAAAATGAAAATTTATAGTAAAACTGCCTACAATTCTACATTTACTCACCTCCCGCCAAAAACTGAATAGATTTATCGAAATCGAACAACTGTTTAAAAAGTAATGTATAAAAAATAAAAAATATACGTGTCGACTTGAGAATCTAATTCCTCCGTTTTTTCGTCGGTTAAATAAAAGAAATGTTACTTTCTGTATTAGCTTTAGTGTATCTTACTGTTGGCGAACCTAATGAATTAATAAGATATCTTATGTACCTACCTAGATATCTTCTATACCTTAACAAAGTCAAGAGTTACCTAACATAAAAGTTATAAATTTACTTGAAAGAAAATCTTTATTTACGAGTACGATATGTGACTAGTACAGGCTTAGATACTGCGTCTGGAGGCTGTATTTTCCATTTTACTTTAGGTGTTATTACCCGGCTGCAAGGAAAGGGTAAAGTTTTTCGCGTCTATCTTTCGTATGTTTGTAAAATTCTTCCTCAGCTCGAATCTTCCAAACCACGCGATGGATTTCTTTAAATAAGGGATCGTGGATTCGTCTCATTACTCCAATGGTTCTTAGACAGGTGACATGAAAAATTTAAAAAAAAACACTTTATTTATCCGGTTGAATCGCGTTTTTATTCATGGTTTTAAACGCATTAAAAATTATTTCAAACGATTACAGTACAATAGTGGTAGTTCGCTATTCGTACGAGAAATTGGCTAAATTGTCCTATATTGCTGACAGAAGCCATAACTAAGAAAAATAAATAGCTAGTATGGACTGGGTTACAAAAACAAACACTTTTGGGACCCCTAACTTATGTTTTACCCCAATCAATGGCCAAGTAAGAGTCGTACTCGCAAAAGGTTCCGTAAGCAAATGCTACATATTTTAGTGGGGCTCTTCTTCTATGAAAAAAAAAAAAAAAAACATTCTAGTCTTTTTTATTATTAGTTGTTACAGCGGCAATGGCCACAAAAACATTGCATGGCCAACACAGAGCAGAGCCCCATAAAATATTTCCCTGAACAGATTTGTCTCTTCAGTTCAGGCTCTCCGTCCTGCCTTTACGACAAACTCTAAATTACCTACTCTAAATAAAATATCAATATTCAATAAATAAATAAATATTGCACGACCGACATTACACACAGCGCTATTTAGCCCCAAACTAAGCACTAGGCTTGTACTATGGGTACTAGACAACGGATATACTACATATCATAGTTTTTTTTTGTAAATATATACATACTATACATAGAAAACACCCAGAACCAGAAACAAACATTTATGGTCAACAGAAATATTTGTTCCCGGCGGGAATCGAACCCGCAACCTTTTGCACTATTAGTCTACACTGTTGGCTACCTACAACTTGAACTTCCCGACAAACTTACACAAACTTTACGTTAACTTTAGTTTAAGTTACTGTTGCCATCAATCTCGCACTTGTAAAGTTTCCTTTACAACTTAAGGGGCCGGCGGAGATTGACAGTGGGACTTATTCACTAGCTAGGTTTTACCCGCGTAAGTCCCGTTCCCGCGGGAATATCGGGATAGAAGGTAGCCTATTTGGTATTCCACGTCTCCATGTTTCATCGCAAACGGTTCAGTAGTGTTTGCATGAAAAAGTAACATACATACATACAAACTTTCGCATTTATAATATTAGTAAGATAAGAAATAAGATTTGGACATTCAATAACTTTTACAAAAAATCTATATTTAAGGAATATAGAGTCAATTACAGCACGTAGCTTTGTAAAATAATAATAAATTATGTGACGAACACACAGCGCCATCTAGCCCCATGGTAAGCTGCTAAGCTTGTGTTACGGTGACAAGACAACGGATATACTACTTATATTTATTTTTCTTTTGTAAATAGATACATACATAATATACATAGAATATATATATATTATACTTATTTATATTTGACAATATATTCATCTTAAAGCCGGGTTCTCGCCGCAAACAGAGTGCAGTCATTAATCAATCCATGGAAAACTATTACTCCCAGCGAATGTGTCAATTTAATATCCAACGATCGGTTTTATATGGCGAAAAGGTTAGAAAGAGTCGCGTGTGACTATGAAATTGTGATGGAACAAAATATAATTAATACACATTTAACGAATGTTAAATGTTTATTTGCAAGTTTAACGGAGCAAAATTGGATATAGAGCTTTCTTAGCTACATCGTTGTATGTAATAAAACACTTTGTTTACCGGGTTTAATCGCGGTTTATTCATGATTTTTAAACGACCGAGCTTTCGCCCACTTTATACTTGGCTTTTTCAATTGTTTTAAGAAATTTTATCATTGCATTTTTAATCAATATATATGTTACAAACAATAGTTAATCAATATTTCAAATGTTTTAAAAAGTGCACTAGCTTTGTAAACGCATCATGTAATGTTTGTACTATCTAGGATAATAATTTACACTGGATTTGTATATTTCATAATTTATAATTTTTCTCAATAAAGACCTTTTAAAACTGAACTGAACTGAACTGAATGAATATATTTTAAAAAAAGTACGAAGATTTCTTGAAGTGCTTTTCAGATCAGCAGCCCTAGATAACATTCATATCGATTAACGAAATCTCAATCGACAGATTTATTTTGTATGAAATTGACATAAGTTAACATAAGAATGTGGTCTAGGACTGCAGAGCATCGCAGTTATTCGGATAACGGTGACCATGATGAGGAGCAAACTTCAACCCCTAAATTCCTTCCCCAACCCAATTTACCCTCTGAATTATCAGCAGAAGATTTCGTAAATTACGAAGGATCAGTATAAAAAAATTAAAAAGTTAAAAGTATTCTTATTTGGAACCACCGCCGACTACTTAAAGGAACTATGATCTAACCTAACCATAGAATTAATTTAATGATTTATGTTATGACAGACATTTTCAATCAAGATGGGATATCTTAGTAGATACTCGTATACCTATACTTATGTAGAAACTTGAAACTTGAGTTTGTCAAACCCTTTACAGTATTACTTATGCTCCACCGCACAACTTCTGTAGCAAACGGCATCGAACTGCGCAAAGTAATAACCTGCGCGGTGAAAACGACAGAGTCGATTTGCATGCATTTGAATCCGGCACCGTCGAGTTGAGCTGTCATTGAATGCGAAATCTCTTGAGCTGCCGGTTTCAATCAAAATCAATATAGTTTATTTCCTTTAGATTCTTGTACAACATTAAATACACATGACCATTTGGCTACGTCTTATGTGTATTAATTTTAGTGTGGCTTCGGAACGCGCCCTCCGATGAGAAGAAGCCACAAGAAACTCATGGGTTTTTTTTTTGATCATTTGTGTTAAATTACAATCGTCAAAATACAGATGTTATCTATAATTCGAACAGGAGCAATTAATAAATTATGTCCATGGATTTTTTTCATTAAATGACAGTTGAACTCGAAGACGTCCGCGTCGCCTTCAAATGCATGCAATTTATGGTTTTAGATATGCCTATGGCTTAGTGGTGGCTTTTTTTACCTTAAATTTAAATTTTACCTTAACCTCTCATAAGAGATTTGGAAGCAGCGAGAAAAGTCCACGTTCATCACTGATCAGTAGTTTCTCAAAACAAAATTTATTAATGTTGAACTAGAAATCCTCATTTCTACCCGTTTCTCGAAAATGAAACTGTACTACCACACTACAGTTGACTATTTCCCGCCAAAACTACTAAGTAATCTTACTCAGGCAAATTAAAAAAAAAACCGGTGCAAGTCTGACTCGTATATAGGGTTACGAAACATTATCACAAAAAACCACGTTTATTTTATAGGCGTCTCACTTAAATATTTATTCTATTATTTTTGACGATCTCTGTGGCGCGTCGGGCGAACGCTTGGCTGCAATGCAGAAGGTTGCAGGTTCGATTCCCTTAAAAATAAATATTTGTATCTGGTCTGGGCGTATTTCTATCAGGGACCGCAAAACACCGCTTTGGAGTTAATTCTATCGAACCCAAACCCCTTTGCTCAGCTTACCATCTGGATAAGGTAACCATCTTCATTGGGTAACCTACCTACACCACTATTGATATGGTAACCGAATCATTGAGTTTCCCAGGCAAAAGGCTTACACATTTTATTACGGAAACCTCATTGATGGGGTAACCCTTTGATAGACTTTCTAATGGGTTACCTTTACCCCGCCCCTACGTATTGCATTTCTAGTCATTTCATCGTATTCAAAGTACCTATGTACTGCATATCGCCTCGGTTGTGACATTTTTTCCCTCTAATAATTATGGTTAAGTACCTAGGTATTTGAATGATTCTTCAGCAGGTACAACGTTAAAAACACACAGTCACATTTAACTTTTATTAATCAAATAAAATTGTTGGAGTACTTTTGCGAAATCATACTATAGCATGTAATATTAATAAATTTGACATCATTGATACTAACTCTATAGTTAGTAAACATTTTTATATGACAAATGGTAGATATTAATACCTTAATAATTGTATTAAAATACAGCTTGCTATCTTATTTTTTTAATATTTCAGTCAAGAACTTGGTTAATAACCAAACTGTCTCGATCTATTGAGCAGGATGACATTAAATTAAATTGTGGCATTTTAGATGAAAATCTTTCATCAAATCATTTAAATTAACTAGCCACACTAGAGTCATAGTTGTAAGAACGCTCGACGTATTTATAGGGTAAACCTGGAGAGATGCCTATAGAGGACAGATGCCTACAAAAATATAAAATCAAATTAAAAAAAAATAGTAATTTCTGAACGCATCCAACCGGGTCAGTTGCATTTCGAAAACCTAAGAGCAAGTTTTTGTGCAAGTGGTTCCCGAAAATAATTGTGATTTTTGTATTTATTTCGAGTTGAAATGTAAGTACTATCACTCAGACCTATGATTTTTTTCTAAGGAACATTTTAACCAAAAAAATTCCACATTTTTAATGACATCTTTTTTTTTTTTTTTTCAATTTTACTGATGGTATTAATCATTGTTGTCACGGCAAAGACGCCATTTTTAAAGAGCGTTATATTTTACTGATTTAAAATATACTAGGCTTCTCACCCAGTCATCTGGGAGAGACGCCTAATTGATTTTGGGGGTAAGACGACTATACATTTTATTTGTTATATTATTTTTTAGATGCCGCGGGTCTACGTTAGGAAGATGTCTGGCCGAAACAGGGCTTTGTGGTCAGAGAGCGATTTAAGAAACGCAATTAATGCGATCAAAAGCAAGGAAATGAACCGTAATCAAGCAAGCAAGCAGTTTAAAATCCCATATCGGACTCTTCAACGTAGATATAAGTCAGGTAATAACTAAAAAGGCCGTCTAGGTCCTAACTCGTTGTTTGGAGATAATGAAAAGAAGATAGTCAGTCATATCAAGAAACTACAATCAAGGAGATTAGCTCCATCTATCGACGATTTACGGGTGATGGCGTTTAGATTTGCAGAGAATTTAAATCTCAAGCATAACTTTAACAGAGAAAATGGTAAAGCAGGTTATGATTGGGTTAAATCTTTTATGAGACGAAATCCTGAAATCACTCTGCGTAAATCAGAAGGTGTTTCTTTACAAAGAGCTCAAGGAATGAACCACGAAGAAATAACCGGATTTGTTGATCTATCGGAATCACAATTAGATGAGCATGACTTGAGAAACCAACCCAATAAAATTTATAACTTGGATGAGACTGGGCTTCAACTCAATAATAGACCATCACACGTAGTTGCCATGAAAGGATCTAAATCAGTCCCACAATTAACTACAGCAGAGAGAGAGGAGAAAATATTTCTTTGGTATGCTGCTGTAATGCAGAAGGTAGTTTTATTCCCCCGGTGACAATATTTAAAGGCAAAAATAAAAAGAACGAATTTTCTGATGGTATGCCTCCTGGTAGCCAGGTTTAAACATAAACGCTGAACTTTTTTTTTAATGGCTTATGGAACAATTTATGCCAAGAAAACTGCCTGGAAAAGTTATTCTGCTTTTGGATGGACACACTTCTCATTGCAACTCTATTGACATGCTCGAGTTTTGCGAAGTTAATGAAGTGATTCTTTTGTGTTTTCCGAGCTACACGACGCACTACTTGCAGCCCTTGGACAGAGCATTTTTTAAATCGTTAAAAAGCAGTTTTTACAGCGAAGTCAATACTTGGATTCGAAACAATCCAACTCGGAAATTAGGCAGACTTCAATTCGGAGATTTATTGGGCAAATCTTGGGGTAAATCAGCCACCCAAAATAATGGTACGTCGGGATTTAGAGCTTGCGGTATTTACCCTGTTGACAGAAATGCAATTCCTGACTATGCTTTTATTTCTGACAGTCCTGCACAGGCAGGTGAGACGTCAGTTAGTACAGCACTTGCTGGTGGTACGTCACAGCCTTCAACCAGCGGGTTAAATACATGGAACAAAACAACCATCTCTGATGATACATTGGAAACGGGTCCAGGACCGTCTACTGGCACGGCTTATCTAAATGACTGGTACAGCTTATCAAAACCAGCAATTCAAGTAACGCCAGTAAAAAAATATCCATCGAACAAACCTGACGGAGAAACACCCTCGAAAGTTTAGGTTAAAGTGCACCCAGTTCCCTCTTTTGCGATTCTTTTGCGATGCGAACTACTTCTAAAAGGAAGCAACATGCGACGCTTTTAACAACCCCTGAAAATATTAAAAAAATAAAGATTATGACTGAAAAGAAAATAGCGATTGTGCGTACAAAAACCTCAAGACTTTTGAAGAAGAAAGGAGAATCTAAAACGAAAGTACTAAGAAAGGGAGCTTCTAAAAGGAATTATTCCAGAAAACCCAAGATCATTAAAATAAAAACATCAGATGAGTCGAGTGATGGGGATTCTGATTACTCCGTGCATGACGATTCGTCCACAGAGGATATAGAACGCAGCATCTTAGGAGATTCTGCATTGCATGTGGAGAGTATTATCATGCGACACAAAAAAACTGTGACTGGCTGCAATGCATACAATGCCAGGAATGGTTCCACCAAGATTGTAAGTACTGGAGATCTGTACTGGAGATGCGAAATGTATGACTTGTGACAAATAAAACCTCATTTTCCTTTTAATAATTACTTAGGCATTTCTCCCTGATACCCATTGGCGTCTCACATATAGCTATGGGACAGATGCCTAATCGACAGACTAAAAATAAAAGGCTGTACTTCCTAAAACTAAGCCTTAATTGTTATAATTGCTATGTTAACTCTTTAATAAATATATGATTGAACTATCGTCATTATTTGTTAGGTTTAGGTTTAAAGACATTTATTCTCAAAAAAAAGACATTACTGTCGCTTACCTGAGAACATAATTATAATAAAATCTATACATTCATCGAGTCGCTTTATATTACAACAGTTTTGTGAATCAACAAGAAAATAGTTATGTTAGGTAGGTACATCACAAACATTATCAAACAATGACTTGTAGGTAAAATTTTAACTACCTATAATATCATATTACAATTAAGTCACTTTCATCACCAAAACACACGACCAAACTGATATTACTAGGTATTTGATAATATTTTTTTAAATGCTGAGTATGTGTTTTGAAAGTTGTTTTTTGAATAAGCTAAATGGTTGTATGTTTTTTAACTGTGAGGGCAATTTATTATACAAATTCACTCCTTCAAAAGTGATCATTGTTTTGCCATAATTTGTTCGAGCTTTGCGTATTACAATGAAGCTAGCGCGGCGAGTACTGCGATGACTAACCTGCTTACGTTGGGTGAGCGTTATATTAGTATGGATATTCCGACTAAGTATTTTTCGAATAAGAATGCAAATACAATATTTATACAGATTTTTTATGTTCATAATATTTGTTTCTTTGTAAATCTTTTTAGTGGATGTTCGATAATGATAATTGAAAAGTAATTTAATTATTTTATTTTGTAAAATTTGCAGTTCTTTTATTTTTGTTTTTGGTGCGCTCCCCCAGATTTCGATTAGGTAGGATAGATGTGGTTTCACGAGTGCGTTGTAAATAGTGTGTCGTAGTTTGTGAGGTATGCATCGTACAATATGACGTAAGGAGCCACAAAGTGATCTTAATTTAGTTTTTATGTGATTAAAATGAATTTTCCATGACAGGTAAGTATCAATGTGTAGCCCGAGATATTTTTCGTCGTATTTCTGTTGCAAGGGTAGGTCGTTAATTGTCAGGGGTCCATGTTTTGGTATTGGTTTGTTTTTTGCTTTAAAAATTGTAAAACAGGTTTTTGATATATTAATAGTAAGCAGGTTATGTTGGAACCAATTATATAAGATGTTTAGATCGTTTTGAGCTTGTGAGATGAGGTGGTGAATGGATGTGCCAAAGTAAAACAAGCAAGTGTCATCTGCATAGAGGGTAATGTGTCCGTTTAAGCCGAGGTTGTGAATACTATTGACGTAGATCAGAAAGAGCAGGGGGCCTAATATTGAGCCTTGGGGAACTCCACAAGTAATTGGTAGTGAAGTACTCTCACAACAATCGATTTTTACTACTTGTGTTCTTTGTGTTAGATAAGATTCAAACATTTGTAGCGCTTTCCCGAAGACACCAATAGTTTCCAATTTCTTTAGCATTAGTTTGTGGCTTACGGTATCAAATGCCTTTTTCAAATCTATAAATATACCGAGAACTATGTTTCTATTATCTATATTTTGTTTGATTTTAGTAATCAAATCGACAGTAGCTGTAAGTGTGTTACTTTTGGCCCTAAAACCATATTGTCGATTGGAGATATAGCCGATTGTGTTTAAATAAATTTGTAATCGCGTATGAAGAATTTTTTCAAGTATTTTTGATATTACTGGTAGCACAGAAATGGGTCTGTAGTTGCCTGAGTCTGTTTTTGGACCACTTTTGTAAATAGGAGTGACCTTAGCAGTCTTTAGTGTGTCTGGGAATTTACCATCTAAAAGTAGTTTGTTGAAACAAACGGTTAATTTAGGAGATATAATATATTTTAAACATTTGACCACTTTGGTACTTATCCCATCAAACCCCACACTGCAGTTTGAGTCAAGGTTTTCGATTATTTTCAAGATTTCTTGGTTAGTACAAGGTTCAAGAGATGACATTTGCGAGCTGTGTGTCTGTAGCGATTGTGTGAGATTGTCGTTTAATTGTACTTGTATTTTGGACGCTAATTGTTGTCCTATGGTCGAAAAATAATGATTTAGGACGTTACATATTTGGTGAGGATCTGTGACTACATTAGAATTTACCAATAGCTTAGGGATATTACTAGTTTGTTGCGTTTTGTTATTGGCCAAAGTGTTTACTAGATTCCACATCTTCTTAGGTTTTTTGTTGCAGTTGGTGAATTTCCTATAGTGATACGAATCTTTCGTGTCTCTAATCAATTTTGCTACTTGTCTTCTTTTTGCTTGAAAATTTTCCTTTAGTGTCTTATCATCTGGTTGTTTATTAAGTTCTGCCCATAAAATATTTCTTTCGTTTATTTCGTTAATGATGTTTTTGTTTATCCAGTCTCTCTGCGGCTCATTTAGAATTTTCGTTTTTATTTCTTTACAGCGTTTTATACATCGTTTGATATTTTCTTCCAGTACCAAGTAGTCATTGGTTTCATCAAATCCCTCCTTTTCGACGGTATCAACTAGCTTAGAGTAATTCATTGCTTCATATTGAGTGTACATCTTTTGCGGTGGTTTCATTTTCTTTATTTCTAGGTATATTTGTTTGTGGTCAGACAGAGATGAATTTACTATAGCCATGTGAAAATTGTCATTATTTAAATTCGTTGTAACATGATCTAAAATGGATTTTCTCGTAGAGCACGCTCTAGTGCAATACTTCTTGCTAACTTTGTTTAATATTTTGTGTCCAGATTCTATGAGTAAGTGCTTGTACTGATTTGTTTTTGTTTCTTTTTCATTTGTTTTCATCTCCTTCCGGTAAATATGAAATTATGAAGCTTTATAAAAACTATTGGCAACTCTCCCAGGTTTACCCTAGTGATCTAATACATCCAATTAAATAAAATAAAAAATGAATTTGAACAATAAAACTAAAGTCAATATTATACAAGATGTAACGGGTGAGCCCTTTTAAGCCGAAAGGGGGTTGTTCTAGACGTCTAGGCGAACAACTTTTGTTCTATGACTTTTGGAAATTTGAAGTACTTTTCGAAAATTTTAAGTGTAAAGTTTACTTGAAGATCAGCTGTTTCTTAGAGTTCGAGGTCATTGACCTTATGTTGTCCTTTCATTTAGTTTGGTCTACTACAATCAAACCTTCAATTACCTTTATTTTGAAAAACAGCTGTTTTTTCAGTCAAACATAATCTCAAAATTTTCAAAAAAAAAAGTTCGAATTTTCAAAAGTCGTAGAACAAAAGGTGTTCGCCTAGACGTCTAGAACAACCCCCTTTCGGATTAAAAGGACTTGCCCGTTACATCTTCTATTTATTTGCAATTTATTTCTACAGAAACCAGAAGCGTAACTTGTTTTAAATGTTTAAGTACCAAATACTTTTTGCCGGAAGAAAAATAAAATGTACTCTATGATCATAGCAATAAAAACAATTCCCGTGTGCGTCTAATAATTAGGCAACGAAGATGGCGCCACCCATGATAATGACTACTCGCCGAGCCGATTCTAAACATACTTTTTTTACCTAATTCCAAAGCCATAAGGAATAAATTTCACTACTGGGAGACAAAGGGTTACCGTTTAGTACCGCGTTACACTATCATATAGGGTTACCTATTAAAATGAACTAACTCGTTTGATGCTGTTACCACTTACTCAGCCATCGCATAACCCCATTGAAGGGGTTTTGCCGGTGTAAGCTTATTGAAAAAACTTACCCATTAAAATGATAACCAATTGAATGAGGTTTTTCGATTAAGCCTTTAAAAAAACCACGTCTTAACTCAAATAAGGGTAACCAAAAACGGTCCCTGATTTCTATGTATAATAAATGTATGTATTTACAAAAGAAAAATAAATATAAGTAGTATATCCGTTGTCTAGTCACCGTAACACAAGCTTAGCAGCTTACCACGGGGCTAGTTGGCGCTGTGTGTTGGTCACAGGATTCATTATTATTATTTTAAACAGAAATACATCATCTGTAAAAATATCAACCGTCTAGCTATCACGGTTCAAGAAATACAGCCTGACGACTGACGAACAGTGGAGTCTTAGTAAAAGCACTCCGTTTTTACTCTTTCGATACGGAACCCTAACAAGTTCTACAATTTTAACTCAGTGGACTATAGCTGACATAGATCCACGATAGATAGATCACCTGGCTAGAGAACCGGAGGTTGCGAGTTCGAATCCTTCGTAACATGAAATTACAGACCAAAAACATTATCCCATACGTTTTTTTTAAACTTACGTGAAAAACAAACACACCATCACACAATCCACATCAAACACAGCACAGAAACATCACAAACACAGTAACACACAACTTAGACAACTAGCCAATTGCAGCTAGCTATACACAAACGTCAAACGCAACAAGATGGCGGCTGGTATCTCTGATACGTGTGCCCTCGCCACATGCTTGACTGCAAATGTGAATAGTATACCATCATATCACGCAACACATGTCTAGATCGCACAACTGTCAAACTGAGAAAGAATTTATGAGTTGTAGGTAGCAATTGGGATTGTTTTGGAGACATAGAACACCTATAGTTAGTCGTCGGTTGCTGATAGTAGAGAGAACATCCATAAATCACAGGTTTTATCCGTCCAGTGGCCTTCCCCATCCATACCCCATGCCTACCTCCATCCAATGAATTCCCGCGATTGCTTCGTCGGTCCACAGAGTTGGTGGCTTACCAACACTCCGTTTCCTATTTAATTTTAGGGGCCACTCGAAGATTTCTACTCCCCAGCGTATCTGTCCTTCGAGCCTGTCCATCAATAGTAACAATTGGAAATAGTTTCTATATAAAGTTCGGTATAATTGGTGACACTTTCGACATTACTGTCGATCGACTATAAGCTATCGACAGCTTATACCACGCAGCAGATACAGAGTAGAGATGTTGTATTCAGATTTCTCTATGAAATGGAACAACGCAAGACAAATTTGTGGTGTAAGTGTGAAGTTTAAAATCCGTCCAGTTTTTGATTTTTCATCTACAGAGCCCTTAGTATGAGTTTTGATAGTTTATTGTCTCGATGAAACTGGCAGTTTACTTCATACATTTTCCATCAGCGCCCTTAGCGGTAACTATTATGAACTAAAATAATGTATGGAAGTAAACTGCCAGTATCATCGAGACGATAAACTATCAAAACTCATACTAAGGGCTCAGGTCAATAGCAAAACTGCTTGCTTCGGCCTATTTTGACTTTACTACGTAGTAAAATCAAAAACAGATAGTAACTACCCGAAACTATAGTAAGTAGGCCCTTACGTCTAAGTGTCACGAGACCTACCTGATAAAGGCATGTCCTTCTGTGGCTTAATTAAACAATACCTGACACGACATATGCATTTGCAATGCAAATTAGGTGTCGCCAGATGTCGCCGGGTGTCATGTATTTGAAGTTTGAAGGTAGCAGCCGTTGGAGCCGTCAATTGTCATGGTTCGGAAATGTCATAAGAGATAGGATACTCATGCGATTAGGAGAGAAATTGTTTAATTTCGGCGGTACCTATGTTATCAATTTAGTTACGCGAAGATCAACGAGTTTAGAAAAAATAAAAATACCAGTGCCAAACACGAAATTAGCACGTTAAAAACGAATCTTCCATGGGGTTTGAGAAAAATCGTCGACATTTTTCTGCAGCCTTCACGCATTGAAAATTATTTCAAACGATTACAGTATAATAGTAGTAGTTCATGTAATTTGAGTCTTTGACACGACAGAAGAAAAAGAAGAAGACTATTAGAACGAGAAACTGGCTAAAATGTCCTATATTGGTGACAGAAGCCATAACTAAGAAAAATAAAGAAAGAAAGAATTTGGAAGTAAATGGTCTTAACGCGAGAGGTCAATGAAAGAAAAGGAAATAAAGAATGGTCCTCTACCAGGAGATAGACCAGATCTTCTATATACCTAATTCGTTATTGCTGGAGAAAAAAAAAATGTATGAAGAACTGTCTTACTGCACAAAAATACAAAATGATACAAAATTATTTATGAAACAAAAAAAAAGTTTGTTTTTTGAATTAAAAATCATGTTACAATAATCTTGGTCGCGAGGGAACTAGCGACTCTTGATCCCTCGCGATCAAGACCATTGTAACTTGATCGAAAAATCGAGGTAAGAAAATAAATAACAATACCCGATGACCCGGTAAAATGTAACTATGATGACAAATCGTGTGAAGTTAAAAGTTTAAAAGAAAAACAGTAGGTAATAAGGTATCCGCACGAGGTAATTACAAGTCGCAGGATCAAAGCAACTCCTGCATCGCAGGATTTTGCGGGATTGTTTTTCAGGCTGTATCGTGATTCCTTAATTAACAGGGTTTCCGGAAGCTCTCGATATTTATAGCTTTCGCGTTAGTAATTTCACCAGATTTGTCTGGAAGAGATCGCTTTAAGCGCCCATTGTGCCACCTATTTCTAAGTTATGTTTGTATTCTTTGTACGTACTTATTTATATTTAGGGTGTTTAATAAACAATTAATTCGTTAATTTATTCGTTCATTAGCCGATGAAACCAACTATGTAATTTCCCGACTATCTTATTTTATACTTAGGTATACTTCTATTCTTATAATAAAGGAATAGAGGACAAAAGGGGACTTAGGAAAAATAGTACAACAAAATTATTTAATTATTAAAATTCATGTCTGTCTGTCAGTTTCTCTGTTAGTTCCTTTTACAATTAAAAACTACTGATCCGATTGAAAACTGGTTTTCAATATTGGGTACCTAGTTCTATTTTCGAGGAACCTTAACATCGAAATCTAATTAGTAGACCCGAGTAATCAACGAAAAAGTCGGCTATGCACTATTTCTACGCAGACGAAGTTGCGGGTAACAGCTACGACTAAATAATCAATGTTCTGTCTATCATGGATGTATATATTTTACATCTAGACACCGGTGTAGTTATTTAGATGTACTGATTGGTCGGTATCCCCTCAGGAAGGATAGGGGATCTAGCCGTATAGCGTCGTTTCGATTGAAGCTGGTTAGCAACTATGTTGAAAGATCATATCCTGAACACTTGGTGCTAATGGCGCTGAGACTGCAAAAGGCTTGACATGTTGTAACTGCCTATACAGAGTAGGTTTAAGCTTTTGATTTTAACTTTAGGTGCTCCCTCACCGGAAAGCGAATACTTCTGGTGTTTTTTCACCAGAAGCATTCGCGTTTTATGTTTTTAACGTTACGGATTCGAGCACTTCATCAGTGAGGGAGTAAAATATACCATGTCAGTAAGGTAGTATTGTAATTTAAAGCTGATAGTCCAATCTGTAATGAATGTAACATTAATAACTAACTAATTAGGAGTTTCCTACGCTACTTCGAAACAGTATCCATCGAAACGCTTCGAAGACGATTGACTGATAAATTACATTTAGATTACATTACACGCGTGATTGCTTACGGTAAGAGAGTATAAGACTTAAGAAGTTCGTCGTTTTTTCATAGAGCTCAGACCTAGGGGGTAGAGGTACATTAATTAAATTTTAAAGGCATTCCTAAAACACAAGATATAGATTATTCAACAGATTTACGTGATCTAAAGCCACTGTGTTAGTATTTTCGTTTATTTTCCGCTAGATTAACATATATTGTTTATTAAACCTTTACATAAAAGAGCTCCAAACCTAAAAAATGGCGGCTCAATATCTCCTTATTTAGGAGAATAGCGTAGTGCTCCTAACTGTGAAACTTTAAAATACCTAAAATATTTATTAATTTATCGGAAATAAAACAAAAATACTAACGCAGTTGCTTTAGATCACGTAAATCTATTGAATAATTCCTATACCTATCTTCTTCGAATAAATTCAATAAAATCGAAAAATTATAATTTATCCTTATTAATAATAACATTTGTCGAAATTTAATTTATATAGACTCATTGCTACGCCCAAAAGGGTTTCATGATCACACAATATTGTATTTTATCACCATCTGTACTCATGTCATGATTATGCAATAAAGAAATTGAATTGAATTTAATCTTTCAGGAATGAAACAATTTCGTAGCTGGCCTATTTTGAACGATCTTCTTTGAGATGTTGGTAATTATAAGTCTGGCTTATTTGTATTGTGTCAGTATACAAGTTTTGCGTTTAAGAGCTGCTTAGCTGTTTAAAAAGCCGTCAAATATCATTTCTGTATTCAGGTGTTAGAGACCCTTAAATCTCGTTTAGAAATTTACACAGCGCAAGCACATCTTATCCGTGCTACTTTAACTAATCGCTTTCAGCGACAAGGCCGTAACAAAAGTTTTAATCTTTGTCTTTACTCTATGTATTGTCTGTCCATGAGGAAGAAGTCTGTAGAGACTCCGAAACGTAGGAACGATATTACAACAATGCTGGAGATAATAAAAACAAAACGATCAAACCCTGGACCCTACCGCGTACGTGGCTCCCGGTTTAACTCGACGTCGTTTTGGTAATAGGTACGTTGAAAAAAGCTACGAAAGGAGCGAGCAGAAATCTGCTCGTCTATGGCTTTAACGTCGACAATTTCTGCTCGCGTCTTGCGCGGTAGGTTTTTTCAACCCCGTAATCGAAAGCATCGTATTCCCAAAACGACGTCAAGTTGAACTCGACAGAAGACGCGGTAGGGTCCCAGCAAATGAGTTTTATTTCTATCTATTGTTTCTTTTCTTGTCATGTTGTACAAATAGAGTTGTCTATCTAACTATCTAGGTATGATAATTTCTCCTATGGTTTTCGCGATTTTGCATAATAAAACACTTTATTTACCGGGTTAAGCTCGGTTCGTTTAAAATCATGAAAAAAGCGCGATTAAACCCGGTAAATAAAGTGTTTTATTATCTAGTTATGGCTCTGTAGTGCCTAGGAAATGTATGAGAGAGCGAATAATGCCCATGGCAACTATACCAGAGCTGAACTGAGCTCGCTTGGGCTTTCCAGTTAGCGACCTTGCGTAGAGGAAAGAGCTCGTCAATATCCGGTTGTTATCTCTAATAGCAGTCGTTAGGTCAAGTTAGAAGCCTTCGGGCGACCTTACAATGCCAATACTGAATTTGTGAGGCAACGAAGGACTCGATAAGAAACACAAAAATAAACGAAAAGAAAGAAAGACTGTGTCGCGCAAAATATTCCAAATATTAAATAGTAAAAACCTTACTACAAGGAAATTAGTTGTCATTCTGATCGACAGGTCGTATGTTTGTCTTATTTTTTTATCAGCAACGAACCCTAAAGTCAATCACCTGTCTTCGGGCGGAACCCACGCAAAATTCTATTAATATCGACGACGACATACGGAAAAACCTTCGACGACAGGGAAAAATCAAAGCTTTAGTTGGGAAAGTTTTCAGGGACCTTCTAGACGAAGTACACCTATCCACCTTAAAAATAAAATAGAAATCTGTGTAGGAATAGAAACAAAAATTCTTTAAATAACAATAAAATTATTACTTAAATACGAAATTTGCCTAAAATGGACACAAAGAACATTGCATTACATTATTTTATTATTCTTCTTTTATATGGCTTATTCCATATGTTCATTGGCCAGTTTTATTAATATTTGCAAGTTATTTGGGTCGAAACAGTCAAGTCGTCATAGTTAAAGTCAAGTCGAGGGAATCATTGTAAAACGGCGGCCATTTTTTTACAATGATTGTTCACGGAGCTTTGGAGACAACGCTACAGTCCATGTTTTGCACAGAATTTTACCTTCATTTACACTTGTACACCTTCTAGAAACTAAATTGATAAATATGCCCCCGAAATTAAGCAACTCTCACGCATTTGAACTAGGTTTCACAAAAGTGGAAATTTAGCAACACTCTCCTCAACGCGTTCCCGTCAAAAACTATATTTTAATATTAAATAAAGTAAACTTCTTTGTGGTGGGCTATGTGAGTATGGACTATGAAAAAGTTGGCATTACAAAACGACTAGCTCCGAAGTTAGAAGAAAAATTAAAAAGAAATCAATTTCTTATTAATTTTGTGACGATTTTTACCATTTTATTCAGACAGTGAGTTTTACTGATGTATTACAAACTCCTTTCAATTTGACATTATGAAGAAGTTTGCATTACAAAATGACTGGCCTCGAAGTTAGAAGAAAAATTAAAAATAAATCAATTTATTTTTAATTTTGTGACGGATTTTCCCATTTCATTTAGCCAGTGAGTTTTACTGAAGTATTACAAACTCCTTTCATCTGACATTATGAAGAAGTTTGCATTACAAAATGACTGGCCGGAGTTTTGGCGGGAATGCGTTGAGGAGATGTGTTGCTAAGTTTTCATTTTTGTGAAACTTAGTTCAAATGCGTGTAAATTGTTTAATTTCAGGGGCATATTAATCAATTTAGTTTCTTGAAGGTGAACAAGTGAAAATATAAGTGAAAATCGGTGCAAAACATGGCTTAGTGTTGCCTCCAAAGCTCCGTGAACAAACATTGTAAAGAATGGCCCCCTTTTTACAATGATTTCCTCGACTTGACTTTAACTATGACGACTTGACTGTTTCGTTCAATGCAAATAACTTAAATAATAATTATTATAATTTTTTACTATGTTTGTTCACGGAGCTTTGAAGACAACACTAAGTTAAAGTCCATGTTTTGCACCGATGTTCACTTTTATTTACACTTGTACACCTTCACGAAAGTAAACTGATTAATATGCCCCCGAAATTAAACAATTTACACGCATTTATACTCAGTTTCACAAAAATGAAAATTTAGCAACACATCTCCTCAACGCATTCCCGCCAAAACTCTCAAATGACTGGCCTCGAAGTTAGAAGAAAATTAACACAAAATCAATTATTTTTAATTTTGTGACGATTTTCACATTTTTTTCAGCCAGTGAGTTTTTCTGAAGTAAGTATTACAAACTCCTTTCAGTCTGACATTAAGTTTACAGAAGTTTGCATTACAAAATGACTGGCCCCAAAGCTGGAAGAAAAATTAAAAAGAAATTATTTTATTCTTTATTTTGTGACAATTTTTCTTATTTCATTCAGCCAGTAAGTGTTACTGACGTTTAACAAACTCCTTTTAGTCTGACATCATTGAAAGAAGATTTAAAGAGTGGCATGACAATGGTCAAGTCTGTCATAGGTCAAATTGGTAATTCGTCAAGTCCACTTTTCGACAAGTTTTATAGATGAAAGTTTTCTTAAATGTAGAGAATCCGCCCTACCATGATACTTTTAAGTCGTCGCGAAGTCGCCGTGTTATCGTTCAGCTAAAAAATTAACATCAATTATAAAAAAAAACAACTGCAAATTAAAAAAAAAATATTTTAAATCTGCGGTTTTTAAAAGTAGTCGGGGTATTTGTTGACCGAACGAGCGAAGCGAGTGAGGTCCAGTGTAGACGGGCCTGGCGCTTGTATCTTTGTATGTTTGTTCGACGATAACTTGAGTATCGTAGCTTCGATCTTCATGAATTTTGGTGTGCGCGTAGTTTAGGTCAATTGAATTTATGACTTCGAAGATGAGCCGGATCGGTAGGGGGGTTGGGGAGATAGGGGTCGTGAGGTCTCAGTTCGGGGCGAACTCCTAGTTTATTTAAAATTTACTCTTTTTTTTTGAGCGACAAAAGGACGACATAGCAACGACAAACAATCATGGTAGCGCGGATTAGCTAGAGATTTTCATAATATAATTTCACCCCAATATTCATAATATGGAAACAACACAGCCGCTGGTGAAACCGCTGGGGTTTACTAGTCTCAAAGATAATCTATAGAAAAATAAAAAATAATAATTAGGTACCTATAGATTAGCCAATTTTAGATTACCGTTGATAGTGGGTACCTACCTATGAAGGTACCTATATACGATGAAGCTCGTCTGTCAGAGCCGAGTTTGAAATGATTCACTGTCAATCGACCATTATCCTTATAGACTTTTAAAAGAGACCTAAATTCTAAAGCCCATCTCTATACTCTCAACACTAATATTATATAGAATAATTATTATTTGTTTGTTTGTTTGTAATAAATAGGGTCCAAAACTACTGGACCGATTTCTAAAATAATTTCAACAATAAAAAGCTACATTATCGAGTCTAATTTTGATCCCGATTTTCCCACGGGATCGGGAATACACGCGTGAACCCGCAGGACACAGCTAATAAAATTCAATGTTAGTATTCTACTACTTACGTTTCCCGCGCGATGAGTTCGGCAAACAAGACGGGCGCCCTGGTCACAGGGTGGTGGATGTTTGGAAGACAAAGGGTCGTTTGGACCCAGCCTCCTTAACACGCATGCGCAGTACTAAGAGACAGATCCTTGGCCGTACTATAGGTTCTCGAATGAGGAATCCGAGTTTAATAAACTCGATTGTGAAAAAGAGGTGTGTTTTTATTTCATTGGGTAAAGTTTTGTGTTTTTCCGTTGGAATTGATTTCATCGACTTCACAAAATTGATTTTACGAATGGTCAAAGGATATTGAAACAAATTATCTAGTTAGTTATTATTTACTTAGTTTTATCCTTTCGAAGTTTTTACATCTTAGTCCTTGAATAACTTTAGTTTCGTTTGACGACTTCTTTCGATTGGTAAACGGATCTAACTGCGATATGACGTTTTATAGAACCTTCAAACAGTTTTTCTATAAAACTTCATAGGCCCATATTATCTCCGAAACGAGTCACTTTAGGTCCATTCAAACTTAAACCTAAACTTCAGGACATCATGTTGATGAAATGTTTCATAGAGCTGTGCATAGAGCGACAAGAGATTGGCGGATTGACAAGATGGCGGACATCGACTTTGCCAGAAGCTTAATAGGTTCGTTTATTTCAATGTTTAAGCAAAATCAGGACTTTCGCAATATTATGGGCTCAGATAGTACGTACCTACCTATGTATAAAAAGTATAGTAAGCTGTGGTTCATGTCAAAATATGAAGCCATTGGTCAATATATAGACGGAGTCATAATAAAAGGATTTTACTGTACCTAGAGGTTAATACTTTTTTGTATTTTGTTCGTTATAAATTATTCTATAATAAATATTTATTTATTCGCACTACATTACACACAGCGGAATCTATCCCAAAACTAAGCACTAGGCTTGTACTAAGGGTACTAGATTATTTAACTAATGGTAACATAAAGTAATCACTATTACATTGAAAATTCCAGCCACAGTAAGGTACATCAAATTCGATTCTAAATTAAGGGCTTCAGAGTCGCTATTCGTTTGAATGTAACATTTCTACTGTAGATATTTGGATGTTGTTATTTACTTTCGTATTAGTTGGGGTGCTCAAAACTGGTATTTGTGGTGTCATTCAAGCGCTTCAGATTACAGATAGCTGGTGTGTTGTACCTATTAATTTTATGTACTTACCCATGCTTATCAACATTAAGGAAATCTGACATGTTTGATACCTAAAGAATCACGAATTAGGGAATTCTTTCACTTCTTCACTAAATATATAGGTGTACTAAAATTGGATGGCAAATACCTAGGATAATTTTTGTGTACAGAAACCCATAGGTAATCGGATTATACCATATTGATAATTCTATATTCTTTAAATATATGTGATACATCGTACAATACAGTCTAACCTTAATAACGAACCTTAATACAACGATTTCCTCGATTTAACAAATTTTTTGTAATCTCCCTGAATTGCCCCATAAGAGTCAATGTAAAATGCACCTTTTCATTGCGTTTCCACCAATAAATTACCTTTAATCTCATAGTATGTCATTCATGTCGCGATAGGATTCGACACGATTTTTCGTAAAACATTCATTGTCATTTTTATGTTAATCTCTAAGGTAGGTACTTATATATTTACAATTACTGCGATACAAGCTTGTGCGTTTTTGTGTGTGTTGTAAATGTGCTCTGCGTAGTGTGCGTGCGTACTGATTTCTAATGTAATTTGATAGATGTTAAGTAAGATTCATATTAATAAATAAATATTTGATTTGATTTGATAGAAAGTAATGTAAACACTGCTGCTGTTCACTATTGTTTAAGTTTCAATGGCGCAGTACCTTTTAAATAATAAATCTTAAATCAACCTAACCTTATTATAACAAACCTCGGTTTAACATATTACTTGAACTATAACATAAAACAAAATATAGGTACCTCAGTATTATATACTTACGTTGTCTAGTCACCGTAACACAAACTTGATGGCACTGTGTGTTGTTCACAGAATTTATGTCATGTAAAAAAGAGGCGCTCGAATGTCTTCCAAAATCCCCGCTTAGACTCCCCTTACTAAAAGCTTTGTAGGTATCTACTCGTAGTCGAATAATTGAAACGTTAATCCCTACAAGATAAAAGTTCAACAACTTTTGTTTCATTTGTTTGGATTACTAGTATATTGTTTATTGCATTTTGCTATATTTTGAGGTGTGTAAATAAATAAATAGTTTTGGTCTATAGGTCCTTACATACCCCGACTTTCATTCCGACGGTCGTGGTTTCGAATCCCAGATGACCCCTCACCAATATCTTTTTCCTTATGAAAAACCTATGTGCGTTAATAACATCGCCCTTACAGTGAAGGAAAACATCGTGAAAACCCACACGGCTTAATTAGCTCCAGACGTGTTGACCTGTTCCACACCTGTTCTTTCCTCTGGGCCTGGGTAAGCTGGGAGGGTGGCATAGTGGCTAACAGGACAAACCGCGGGGTGCAACTTGTAATTAAATAGTTTGCATTTGTAAATTACTAGCTGCGCTTCGCAGTTTCGCCAGCGTAGGTCCTGTTCCCGCGGGAATATCGGGATAAAAAATAAAAAAAAGCCTAGTGTTCTAGGTCTTCAGCTACCTATATTCTAAGTTTCATCGCAATCGGTTTAGTAGTTTTTTGCGTGATTGTATGCAAACTTTCGCATTTAATAATAGCCAGCTGCGCAAAGCGGTTTCACCAGCGTAAGTCCCGTTCCCGCGAGAATATCGGGTTAAAAAGTAGCCTATTCGTTATTCCAGGTCTTTAGCTACCTATATTATAAGTTTCATCGCAATCGGTTTAGTAGTTTTTGCGTGATTAAGTATCAAACTCACAGACATATAGAATACATACATGCAAACTTTCGCATTTATAATATTAGTAGAATATTAATATTAGTTAGATTTCGAATCCACATTACAAACTAGGTAGTTACGTATTCACTTTTAGGATACCTACACGCTATTATTCAATTCAGTAACTAACTATCATAAATGGTGGATACAAAAATATACCCATGTGTCTTATTGATAACAAGCTGCGTAGAAATGGGTTCCCTACGCTACTTCGAAACACTATCCATCGAAACACCTTTCGCCGAAGACGATTGACCGAAAGATTACTTTACCGAATAGTTGTTTCACCGATTATTCTTTTCCCCTATGGTTCGTTTCACCGAAAATTGTTTGACCGAAGCACGCAGTACCGAAGGCTCGTTTTACGTAACAAATGTCATTTCCAAACACGCAACCTCCTTTCATTTACTTGATATATTGCATTGCCGACTTTTTACGTTCATTACTCGAGTTCTACTAATTGGATTTCGATGTAAAGTATACCACGAGGTTCCTCGAAAATAGAACTATCCAATATTGAAAACCAGATTTCAATCGAATTAGTAGTTTTTATTTGTATAAGGAACAGACAGACATAAGTTTTTAAAATTATATAATTTTGTTCTACTACTTTTCTTAAGTCTCCTAGACAACTTTTTTTAATTTACATAAAAGTAGACTTCAACAATCTTGACCAAATAGGATGAAAACGTCGATGTAAGAAAAATAATAAACTAGGTACCTAAAGTGTTTGCAGTGATTGAATCCTCTAAACAAAATATATTCCGAATTGTATTTTGCAATTTAACTTAACGAGCTCATCTCCTGTTGCTCACAGCAATGCTAGTAAATAGCCAATCCTAAAGCTAGCACCAGTCAGTATGGTCAAATATTTTGCGTAAATTGAATCGCTACAGACGTGGAACTTTTCTCTGTGTTCATCTGTAGATACTAAGCCGAAAGCTTACTTATACAATTTGTAACGGGTATGCCCTTTTAATCCGAAAGGGGGTTGTTCTAGATGTCTAGGCGAACACCTTTTGTTCTACGACTTATGAAAATTCAAAACTTTTTTTTTGAAAATTTTGATATTATGTTTCACTGAAAAAACAGCTGTTTTTAAAAATAAAGGTACCTAATTGAAGATTTGATTGTAAACCATCAAACTAAATAAAAGGACAACATAAGGTCAATGACCTCGAACTCTCAGAAACAGCTAATTTTCAAGTAAACTTTACATCTAAATTTTTCGAAAAGTACTTCGGATTTCGAAAAGCCGTAGAACAAAAGTTGTTCGCCTAGACGTCAAGAACAACCCCCTTTCGGATTAAATGGGCTTACCCGTTACACCTTGTATATCACAGTAGATTATCGTATTGCACTGCACGCCCGCTATGATTTCTTCCCCTGACTTTATTTGTTTCGTTTTTTAGTTAAAATATTAATTATGACTTCCAAAAAAAAAAGTAAATTTATTTTAGTGTCTACTAATAAAACGCAAATAATATTTAAACTTTAAATAAAGTGACAACCCTAAGCGTCAACGCAGGAATTAACTCGCCGCCCGATCGGCCTCAGTAAGACATCTATGCTTATATTAAACCGACCTTCCCCGTTTTAAAATCATGTTTGTTGGAGCTCCACTTATATACTTTTAACTAGCCTAACTAACTTAGCCTCGCTGTTTCACCCCCGTAAGTTTTTATCCAAAATTAAAAGATTCTGGCATAAAATCGTTCTCCTGATCATAGCAAACATAACAACAAAAAAATAGCAAAATTGGTCCAGCCGTTCACGCGTGATGCCGTGACCAAGGGAAATAGGGATTCATTTTTATATATAAGATTAGTACTTTTGTTTTAGTTTTTGTTGTTATAACGGCAACATAAATAAGTACATCATCTGTGAAAATTTGAACTGTCTATACAGCGTGACTGACAAACGAATGGTGAAGACTTAGTAAAAGGGTCTCGATTTTACCTTTACCCGTATGAAATCTTATGATAATCTTACTACTATTATAAACGCGAAAGTTTAGATGTATTTATGTGACTTTGTTACGGCCCTGTATACTTATTTGTGTCAGTGTGAGTACCTAACAATTGTTTGCATTATTATTGCCACGCATTTGAATACCTATACCTAATATATACTGTGCTACGAGGTATTCTAACTCTGATGAATTTCAAATGTTAAATTCAAATTTTTGAGTTTGACATTTGCAACAAATTACTTACATTACAAGTTACGCAATCACCCCCCAGAGCAACCTAATCACTGACGACAAAACAGCTCATCCCCTCATCAAAAGTCTCGGACAGGTCCCTCGTCTACAGAGCTCTACGGTGAAATTTCCCACAGCCCCATAACACCCGTGACCGAGGGAAACTGGGTCGCAGGATCGATACGAACTTGAAAATTCTATGAGTTCTGTAGCTCCTTACTCCTTTGGGAGTCTGGGTGCGCGGTTTGTTTCATTATGGGGTATTATCCTTTATTACACGACTGCAGATAAAAAGTTCGTACTTATATATTTTTATGATTTGTTTTATGGGATTTCAACTGACTTACTATAAAATAGGAAGGTACCTATATTTACATTTTACCGGTTCTTACTCCCGTACTATTTTTTATTTTCTTACCTCGACGTTTCGATCATATTACAATGATCTTGGTCTCGAGGGGACTGGAGCTGCGGCGGGTGTCGTCCTCTATTTATAAACGTTTGAACCGATTGCGATAAAACTTGGAATATAGGTAGCTTGATACCGGGAATAACACATAGGCTACATTTTATCCCGATATTCCCGTGCGAACGGGACTTACGCGGGTATAACCGCGGGGCGCAGCTTGTGCTGAAATAAGAGCTACGCGATTAAAACCGTAACATGACCATGTAACATGTATATTTGAAATAGGTAGGGTAAGGTGGCCAACAGTGGCTCATTTTTTTTTTCAAAGTCGTGTGGTCAAATTGTGTAAGGAAGTGGAAGAAGGAAGTATTCATATGAAGTTTCATCTAGTTTGATATAAACCTGTATTTTAACTGACTGTGTTAGACTGTAAAGGATTTTCATGATTTAATTAAATGTTTTACACACCTACTGCTCTACAAAGTTACTTTATTTGACCAAAAAGGTCAACGTAAAGCGACTCTTTATTCCCTAGGTGCATAAAGTGCACATTATGCACCTAGGGCATAAAGTAATTTAAATTTGGAACTAAGGTTCTGGTAGCATACGGCCATTTCGAACTGGCCACCTAGACATAACACATAAAAAAAATAAAAACTGGGCAAAAAATTTCTATTTTCATGGACGGAAGGGTAAAGCAAAAAGTTTTGGTTAGTATAAAGCCCCAACTTTTTTTTTTCAACAGCTAAGGCCAATGTATGGTTTCGTCATTTTGATGTAACATTGTTAAATATAATTAATATAAAGCTGTCAATATATTTCATATACGTTGCATTATTCTGTTTTTTTGTTGTTAGTTAAATACTTATTTTTGTAGCCCTTTTATTGTCTCGCAGTAGATGTGTAAAGTAGAGTATTCACCTCGGTACTAAAGTCTGTCTTTATCTTGGGCGCTTGAATCCCACGCTTCACTCAGGACTCTAGGTACATAACTAACACCCTCGCTGCGCTCGGGAGTTAACCCTCTAGAGTCCTTCGTACGCTTTGGATTCAATATGACGCCCGCTATATAAGACAGGACTTTAGTACCTCGGTGCATAAACTACTATTAGTACTTATTTTTAACTAGTCTTTAATTATTGCAGGTTATTGGTTTATAACTTTGTAAAACATGACGAAACCTAGCGAACCGCCCGCGCCGAGTCAGCATCAACCACTAAACACTGCACACGGCCTCAACGACCGCGGTATGAGGCGAGGCGCAAAGCGCAGCAGTTTACAATGACGTCAACTGGAAGCTACTGCAACCGGAAAGGAAGAAGAAGACATTCATTGATCTAACATCGATCGGTAGACATACTCCATGAAACTTTTTCCTAGTCAATTAATGTAAGTAATTGGTTTAATAATCGTGTTATTTGACTATAAACAATATACCCCGACTTTCATTCCGCAGGTCGTGGTTTCGAGTCCCAGCCGCGCACCAATGTCTTTTTCTTGAAGAAAAATTGATGTACGCTATTAACATCGCTCTTACGGTGAAGGAAAACATCGTAAGGAAACCCACAGCTTTAAAATCACGCACAAAGGCCCAGCAGTAGGGCTAATTGCGGAAACACACAGTTAAAACTTTAACTTTAAGTTGTAATTTTGATTAATTAAATTAGTTCAAATAATTTGCTTTTTTTGCATCATCCGGCTGCGACCAACGTATCTACTTTATAAGTAGTAATCGTTGAAAATAAATGACTTTGTTTTCAGAAAACAGACAAGTTTGCTAACTTCTTTCCACCATAATCATACCGTGACGCTAGACTAGAGTATCGTCAGGTGTAATCGTTGTTTAGTAGAGTCGGGGCTCCCACGGGATCGAGCGCATCCTGAGCCCCCTTCAGGATGTTATGGATCCGGTGTGCACGCGAGGTTGGAACGTGGACATGTGTCCGGAGATATGAGTTAGTTACGGTTGGGAATATTGATGATTGGTTGATTAGGTAAGTATGTTGCACGACTAGATTAAACTACTTAGCTTTTGCCCGCTGCTCGCTCGCGTCGTGCAAGAAACTACGAGAAATAATAGAATGGAGATCTAACTTTACTATTAAATTCGAAAAAAAACATGTTCCGCGGACACAAAGCAACAGATACACAAAATGACATGTTCCGTACAGTATTACGTATGATTGACCTTTCGATCGACCAATAGCGGACGATCTTTAGTGACAGACTGGCGGTCGAATCATCGTTCTAGGCCCCGCAACCACCGTTTGCGAGGAACATTTTTTCAAAGGATTGCTACTTCCATAATATTCGAGTTCGTTGGCAAGCAACATAAAAAAAATTCAACATTCTTTCCCCTCTTTTAGGGGTGTAATTTCGAAAAAAATCACACAAGAAACACTCTTTAAACTTCATGTGTAGCGGTTTGAGCTGTGTTCTTAAGTCATTCAGGCAATCACTGAGTCACGCCTTGGTGTTTTGTATGTAATTGTAGATTACCAACCATGTTAAAAATGGTGCATATTTCAGCCACACGTCCGTTCTCCATTGCGGCACAAGAGGCTTAACCAACGATCTCCACAATAGGCACTAAGGAAGACAGGTCGGGTCTTACACTGCTGTCTTTCTACTTCTTGATGAGCTTATCATTCTTTATCACCAGGTAAGGCTCATCGATCATGTGTAAAATAGAAAATATCTTACCCACACGTCCACTAATGGACAAAAGACTTCCCCATCGATCTCCTCAATGGCTGATCTTGCCATATCCTTCAAAGCTTCTTGCGCTGCTCAACAGCTAGCTCATAACGTAACTCTGTTACCAGCAAAATAAATCTCTATTGAAACAATTGAAATTGTTGAAGGTTTTTCGTCACGTAATTTTTTGTAACAGACAATTTGTAAACCCGTTATCAATAATTTCAATCGAGATTTGTTAGCAACAGAGAGCGGTGTTGGTCTAGTGGTAGATACCCCGACTTTCATTCCGAAGGTCGTGTTTTCATTGCCGGCGCACCAATGTCTTTTTCTTTAAGAAAAAAACTGTGAGCGCTATTAACATCGCTCTTACGATGAAGGAAAACATCGTGAGACAACCCACAGCTTAAAATCACGCAAAAAGGCCCAATAGTAGGGCTAATTGCGGAAATACTAACTTTTTAACTTCCTTAGCAACAGAGTTACATTAGGTATCAGCTGTGGTATCATGTAATTAGCATCCACCGTTACTAGTGGCTAAGTTGCAGTACATTGCTGCTTTGATGTAACGTGGTTGTTACCGGTGATTACTTCAAACAGAAATGTACAATACAAAATATGCTTTTTGTCAGCAAATAGCAACTGACAGCGTGGATGCGAATTAGATGATACCACAGCTGATAGGTACCTAACGCTGTTTTTCCGGTTCGTGGATGCCACTCGACAAGCTTCCTGCATTATCGGTTGTTGTTTTTACGAAATGATCAGCTCACCGTCTGCTAATTTTTAGAGCTTCGATACCATAGCTCAATAGTAGGCATATCGCTCGATGTATCCCCAGCTATAAGGTCGTGTGCGCCGGTGTGAGTGCACCTCGCGCGCGACAGGAAACAATTAAACGTTTGTACGAACTCTGTGGTGGCAACACTTCCTACGGAATGTTTAGGGATACTATGTTTAAAATAGTACCGACCTATGCCTAGGTGCAATATTATAGACTTCTTTAATAGACCTTCAGCCTTATATTTGAATCGCTCGTTGCACTTCAGCGGCTCTAGTCAACATTCTTATCGAATAACGAAAACGCCAATCGACAGTTTTTTTTTGTTTAAAATTGAAATAGGTAAGCCCGCAAAGTATAATCGAGGAAAGATAGTTTGTACTTTCTTCACTACGTGTCATTGGCAGAATATGTGATCACATTAAGCCATTAAACTTAAACAAGCGTAACCTTATGTCAATTTCATACAAAAAAATCTGTCAATTGTCGATTTTGTTATTCGATGAGAATTTTGGCTAGGGACGCAGGTGATTTAATTAAGTCGATAGTGAGTCGATATCGGTTGATTTTCGTTCGAAGTCGGATTACTGCGGCTAGTTGATACCACACGTTGCGGTCGAGCGATTCACATAGAACAAAAATAGGTACAGAAATCGAACTAATTTTCGTTCGATTTCTGTATTTTTCTATGTGAAATCAGGCATTTAAACTTACGATAAATATTGAGTCTCGCTAACAGTCAAGTGACGTCATTTACAACGCTCCGCTAATCAAAACGTTGATGACATGTACTGTGACATCTACACATAGAGCGGGAGCAGACTGAGCGAGTGTGAGATGACGTCACACCCGAGTACGAGTCCGTATCGCACGTTTACTTCCTTAAATCGGAAACGAATTAACGTATCGAAGTAATTCTTTCACTTGTATTTTTTATTTTTGACAGAGAATATGGAGTGCTAATATTCAAAATTAGTTATTTTACCCTCATCATTATTATGATGTAGGTAAATCTGAATGTAGCAGTGTTCCTTTTATACTGACCGTAGTTTAATAAAATATTAGGGGTTAAAGTATGAAATTGCCGATTTGTACTGAAAATCTTAATTGTTTATTTTTAAAATTTTTAACAAATTTATTTAATCAAAATAGTTGCCATTATTATCTATACATTGCTGCCATCTAATGGGAAGGTTATTAATGCCTTTGCGATAGAACTCCGACGATCTAGACTGCACAAACTGTGTGAAAGCATTTTGTACTGCCTCCTGGGAAGAAAACTTCTTGTCACGTAGATAATTGTCCAAATCACGAAAAAAATGGTAGTCCGTTGGAGCAAGGTCTGGTGAATACGGAGGATGACGAATGGTTTCTAAGTGCAGTTCCTGAAGGGTCAAAATGGTTTCTCGTGCTGTGTGAGTTCTCGCGTTGTCGTGGAGCAATAATGGTGAAGATCGATTCATGAGTCGGGGCTGTTTTACTGCTAGTTTTGTCAACATGGTTCGGAGTTCGGCACAATAGACATCTGCCGTAATTGCTTGACCAGATCGAAGAAAACTATAGTGAATAACACCATGCTGAGACCACCAAACAGTTACCATTACCTTTTTATTGGTATGTTTTGCTTTAGGACACTGTTGTGGCATTTGACCTGGGGTCAGCCATTGCATTTTTCTTTTCCGGTTATCATAAAGAATCCACTTTTCATCACATGTTACAATTCGATCCAATATTCCTTCATTTCTGTACCGGTTCAACAAGGCAACACAAGTTTCAACACGCGTTTCTTTCTGCAGATCAGTCAAATCATGAGGCACCCATTTTTCGTATTTTTTTATTTTATTGATTTGACGCAAGTGAGTCAATAAAGTGGGTAAGGTAACGTTAAACCATGCCGCTAATTCCTGGGTAGTTTGACTAGGATCGGCTTCCACTATCTCTCTTAATTCATCGTTATTCACCTGTGTGGGCGGTCTTCCTCGTGGCTCGTTCTTTAAGTCGAAATTTCCATCACGAAAGCGTTTAAACCAAAATCGCACGGTGCGTTCATTAGTAGACCCCTCTCCAAACGCAGCATTGATATTGCGGGCTGTTTCTGCCGCGTTAGTTCCGCGTCGGAACTCGTATACAAAAATCACTCGAATTTTCGCAGTATCCATCTTTCTTGTCTAAAGCGGGGAATTCACTATCACACTGCCCGCGACGGGCTGCCCGTCACGGGCAAGTCTGTCCCATGTCTGTACGTGAATGCTAGGAAAAGGGCGCGGGCAAGCCCGTCGGCCCGTGCCCGCCGCTTGCCCGGAGAATCGCATTTTGTCTGCGCGGGCACAGACAAGTCTGAACGTGAATGGTCGCGCCGGGCGGCCCGCCTGCATTCGCGTATCAGAACTCCGACCGAGCGCATGTTTATTTCAAATAGGTACCTACCTATGAATTGTTTACCATGAACGAAAATAAAGAATTTTGGGAAGCTTTTATTTCCATTTACAAATCGCATGCTTGTTTGTGGAAAGTAAAAAGCAAGGAATATATGAATAGCGACTCTTTTCCTTTTTCTTTCTTCCATTGCAATTACACCTTCAATTAAAGCAAGTCTCCGTCTTCTTTCTGCCATCGTGTTGTACAGTTGACCGACCTGTACAGCTCTCCGAAAGACAATGATGGCCCGCTATGTGTGTTCTCAATACGGGCAAGAGACAGACTTGGGCCGGGCCGGGCGGCCCGCGGGCAGTCTGATAGTGAATTCCCCGCTTAAATTGAATAACAAAAACAATTGAAAGTCGATATTCAAATGTTTCACATTTTTTAAAAAAAGAACATCACAGAAACCCTTTGAAAAAAGTTTTATTCGAAAACCTCAAACCATGAAGATTCTATGTCAATTCAAAGAACCTATTGCAATAAAACGGCAATTTCATACTTTAACCCCTATTATTTTCACTGGTCTTATTTTGGTTGGTTCAGCGTTTTTGACCACTATCTCACCAGATGGTAGCTATCTAAGAGCTCTTAGATATAGCACCCTCAGTCCTGCGCATAATTGCTATCGATTACCCTACTAAAATTTATGACCGGTGGGCAACGATGAAAAAAATACTATGGTAGGTAATTGGGTAGGATAAAGTAAAAGTCAGGCAATGATAGTATATTACTTTATTATCCAAGACTATGTATATTATTAACATCTTTCTTACGGTGAAGTTGAACATCGCGAGGAAACCCGCGTCTTAAAACCACTTACATAATGGCTCACAATTAAGTATATGGCTACGTACGTAAAACGTTTAACAAAACCTTTAACCTTTCATATAATTAATATTTATTAATATACATTTAGTAAAGACCAGCATAGAATTAATAAAATTTAGCTACATAAATAATTATGTACAACTTTAGTTTTATGTAAGTACCTAATAAATATTTCTTTCTTAATTACATAAGTACAACGTTCTTTTAAATTAATAATTAAGTAGGTACATCTTAATTTAATAAGATAGCTTTTTTAAATACTATTTATGTTTATTGTATTCAATATTTACTAGCTGCGCCCAGTTGTTTCACTCGCGTAAGTCCCGTTCCTAGAATCCTACTAACATATTAAAATATATTTACCGGGTTTAATCATGAATAAAACGCGATTAAACCCGGTAAATAAGGTGTTTTATTAGGCCGCGATCATTTGATGTAACTCAATGTCGTCAGATGGCGTTAACATGCCTAAATTGTAATGAATGGAAAGATATCGAAGCAATAATTCAGCGTACGTATCACCGCGTCGGTAGACTAAAGCTGCTTCTCCACCATAGATGTGCTATGCAGCTATGATGCGAAGATGTGAAATCTACGCTAAGCTATGTGCACCAATGAATATGATTGGTGAATATCAAACGCATCCACAGCATCGTAGCATAGCACATCTCTGGTAAAAACAGCCTAGGAGGCCTAAGTCCATAATGAGGAGTCAACCCGGTAGAATAAAAATACAGATAATAATAACAAAACAATTCAAAAACTCATATAAAATTGAAATTACATCATCATTGTTACATTATTACAATTATCATTGAGTCAACATTTAAAATTTTAATTCTATTCGTAGACCGTGCTCTGTGTTTTAGTGGGTATACACTATACATTATATTTTCTTTAAAAATAACTTCTCATATAAAAAAAATCGAAACACCTCAGAAGTATAAGTTAAACTTTTAACTTATTCTTATAATAAACAAATAAAACTATAATAATGCCAGTTTGTTGCGGATATTATAAGGTAACGTTTAACGAAGATTAATGTTTCAAATTAAATTTTATTTTTTTAGCTATCGTATTTAATCCAACAGGTACGTACAATTTTACCCTTAGAGAAAAAATTAAGAAATTTTAGAAGTGAAAACGTAAAAAAAAAGTTAAAAAAATGTTTATTCAACATCCCGTATTGCCTCCCCGGGCTCTAATGACTGCTCTCATGCTATACAAGAGGAAATAAAATAACTATAACAGCTCATCCCATCCAATAGTTATTGTAGTACTGTTTCGATTTTTTTGATGAGAAGTGTAGTTCTGTTAGTAAATGGTTGTTTATAATTTCTTGTATGGTTTTCGCGATTTTGCATAAACACTTTATTTACCGGGTTTAAGAGCGTTTTTTCATGATTTTTAGAACGAACCGAGCTTTCACCAACTTTACAGTTGGCTTTTTCAAGCTTGACTGAGATATAATTTGTCTATTTTAACATTCTCAAAAGTTACTGTAAACTATCGCCTACTTATTATTTGTAACAAAACGTTTCAGTGTACGTAGACTAATTATAGAGTTATTGTTTTGAATTTAAATTGCAATAATTGTAATTTAAAGGGCTTAATATTAATAATTATTATTATCCCTAGCTATCTCAAAAAACTACCATGGTTTCGGAACACAATGAATACAAATAATTATGAGGCGGTAGTTTACAGTAACTTTTTAGAATGTTAAAATAGACAAATTACATCTCAGTCAACCTTGAAAAAGCCAACTGTAAAGTTGACGAAAGGTCAGTTCGTTTTAAAAATCATGAATAAAACGTAATTAAACCCGGTAAATAATATTATAGTAGTTTATGCACCGAGGTACTAAAGCCTTGTCTTATATAGCGGGCGTCATATTGAATCCAAGGCGTAAAGCGTACGAAGTTCTCTAGAGAGTTCTTCCCGAGCGCAGCGAGGACCTAGAGTCCTGAGTGAAGCGTGGGATTCAAACGCCCAAGATAAAGACAGGCTTTAGTACCGAAATGAATACTTTACTTTACACATCTACTGCGAGACAATAAAGGGCTACAAAAATAAGCATTTAACTAACAACAAAACAATAGATTAATGCAAACTGTATGAAATATATTTACAGCTTTACATTAATTAAATTTATCAACATTACATTAAAATGACGAAACCACACATCGGCCTTATTAATAGCTGATGAAAAAATTGCCCAGTTTTTTTTTATGTGTGATGTCTAGGTGGCCAGTTCGATGCCCAAGGTGTATAATGAGCACTTTATGCACCTAAGGAATAAAGCTCGCATTAAGTAGACCTTTTTGGGGTCAAATAAAGTAACTTTATAGAGCGGTAAGTGTGTAAAGTGTTTGTTTATTTGAGAGCGCTAGGTTTGGGCCTCCCGTCCCTTGTCAGCTTGAGATGTATGAGCCGCACGTGTGTCCCCAGCACGGAGGCCTGCGAGAACTGCGCGGGGCAGCGCGCGCACGTGTACGGCCGCTCGCCGGTGTGCGTGCGCATGTGGCCCTTCAGGATCGAGTTGCGCTGGGACACGAGGGCCGAGTGATCACTCAGGTATACGCTTGTAATACTAGGGATGAAGGTCGAGCATTTCACCCGGCGAGACCGCCAGTAGTTCAAGGGTGAAATGCGTGACCTTCACTCGCCGGTGTGCGTGCGCATGTGGCCCTTCAGGATCGAGTTGCGCTGGGACACGAGGGCCGAGTGATCACTCAGGTATACGCTTGTAATACTAGGGATGAAGGTCGAGCATTTCACCCGGCGAGACCGCCAGTAGTTCAAGGGTGAAATGCGTGACCTTCACTCGCCGGTGTGCGTGCGCATGTGGCCCTTCAGGATCGAGTTGCGCTGGGACACGAGGGCCGAGTGATCACTCAGGTATACGCTTGTAATACTAGGGATGAAGGTCGAGCATTTCACCCGGCGAGACCGCCAGTAGTTCAAGGGTGAAATGCGTGACCTTCACTCGCCGGTGTGCGTGCGCATGTGGCCCTTCAGGATCGAGTTGCGCTGGGACACGAGGGCCGAGTGATCACTCAGGTATACGCTTGTAATACTAGGGATGAAGGTCGAGCATTTCACCCGGCGAGACCGCCAGTAGTTCAAGGGTGAAATGCGTGACCTTCACTCGCCGGTGTGCGTGCGCATGTGGCCCTTCAGGATCGAGTTGCGCTGGGACACGAGGGCCGAGTGATCACTCAGGTATACGCTTGTAATACTAGGGATGAAGGTCGAGCATTTCACCCGGCGAGACCGCCAGTAGTTCAAGGGTGAAATGCGTGACCTTCACTCGCCGGTGTGCGTGCGCATGTGGCCCTTCAGGATCGAGTTGCGCTGAGACACGAGGGCCGAGTGATCACTCAGGTATACGCTTGTAATACTAGGGGTGAAGGTCGAGCATTTCACCCGGTGAGAGCGCCAGTAGTACGAGGGTGAAATGCGTGACATTCACCCGAGTTAAACTTTACCGTTAATTTCGACTGTGAGGAATATAAAATACTTCTCGCACATTTAATGAAACAGGTATATTAATAACTAACTGCGCCCCGCGGTTTCACCCACGTCAGTCCCATTTATCCCCTTGGGGATATAATTTGTCAAAATCCTTTCTTAGCGGATGCCTACGTCATAACATCTACCTGCATGCCAAATTTCAGCCCGATCCGTCCAGTGGTTTGGGCTGCATGTGCGTTGATAGATCACTATGTCAGTCAGTCAGTCACCTTTGAGTTATATATATTAAGAAGAACAAGATGATAAATAAAATTAATAATAACGTAGTTACCATTTTTAATTATTTATCCGCGGAGCTAGATATTTCGCTAGTAATTTCAACAAGATAAATAATTAAACAGGTAAAAATACCCCTTTATTAAGTAATTTTAGCAGCTTGTAAAATACGTTTACCAACTTGAAATAAGCCTAATAAAATTGTAAAATATATTTAAACTAGCTGCGACCCGCAGTGTCACCCGCGTAAGTCCCGTTCCCGCGGGAATATCGGGATAAAAAGTTACCTATGTGTAAATAAAATGGTAAATATTATGTTTGATTACTACAAATGAGCTACTCACATCGAATATCTTGTCGCACAACGTGCACGGATACTTCAGCGGCCGCTTGAACCCGTCGTGTACATAGCGGACGTGCTCGCGCAGAGACCACCCGTTTATATATGCCTAAATAAAAATAAAAAATAAAAAAATAATCATGTGACCAACAAACAGCGCCATCTAGCCCCATGGTAAGAATATAATACTATACTACTTATATTTAATAAATAAATAAATATCAAAGGTTGTTGCCTGGAAGAGATCGCTTTTAGCGATAAGGCCGCCCATTGTACCTACTTGGTTTTTTTTATAGTTTTCAAGTATATTCATAATACAAATTAGTTTATTAGTTTATATGTCAGTTAAATGGTTATATTGTAATCTTTCAATGTATTTGTTTATTTTGTAATTTTTATTTTTGTTTGTTTTTACACACAGCCCTATCTAGCCCCAAACAAAGCCCTAGGCTTGTACTATGGGTACCAGACAATGGATATACCACATATTGTACTTTTTTTTGTAAATACATACATATGATACATAGAAAACACCCAGAAACAAATATTTATGGCCAGCAGAAACAATTGTTCCTGGCGGAAATCGAACCCGCAACCTTCTGCGTCGCAGTTCGGACGTCGCCCGCCGCGCCACGGAAGCCGTCAAAATATAGTTATATTACAGACTAGCTGCGCCCCGCGGTTTCACCCGCGTTTCATAGTATTTTCCCGATTGATTGCAAAAGATACAAAATGTCAAAGAAAACCCGACATACTTTTTGTATTAAACCTATTTATTTCCATTAAAACTATTTTATATAACTCTTTTTTAAATGTTTCTAATGTTTCTTTACCTCCTATATTTAAATTTATGGTCATAAGTAGCTCATTTTTATTAAATTGATGTTTGCCCTATTTCTTTTTTCTTTCCAATACACATATTTTTATTATAATGTATTCAAGATGAGTTCACACAAAGCCAGAATATTAAAAGTAACTTTTAAAAAAATGTATGTTAAAAATATAGTATTTTTGCGTACTATATGTTTTTTAAAAAGTATATAGTACGTAGACCTGATATATAGTACAATACTATATAATATAGTACGGTTGGCAACCCTACACTACGGGTACAGAGTTGGCTGGCCACCCTCATCATCGTCGCCCGCTACGTTATATTAGTATTATTTATTTTGCACGCTTGTTACTTAGTAATTATTTATTGTGGAGTTATTTTAAAACTGTAATATCTCGTGAGATATTCATTGAAATCAAGTGATGTTAAGGACAATTATGTTTAAAATTAAATACTTTTAATGAATAACGTATTTGTTTGGATAAGGATTAATATAATATTTACAAAATTACCTTCGGAAATAATGCATTGTTCTACAACAAATTTGATTACTCTAAAAATGTTATATTGAGTCAACCTTAAGAGATAGACATATGCTGTCGCGGACTATTTATTAGATCCTATTTAGAGGAAGAATTCTCTCATAAATAGTTTTTATGTAACTTTGACCGTTTACTCAGCGCACGCGACAGAATCTCGGAAAAGGGGGATTTTTTCCCCGTTTTTGCAACATTTTCTATGGATGCTCCGCTCCTATCAGTCATAGCGTGATGTAATATAGCCTATAACCTTCCTCGATAAATGGACTATCAAACACAAAAAGAATTTTTCAAATCGGACCAGCAGTTCCTAAGATTAGCGCGTTCAAACAAACAAACAATCAAACAAACAAACAAACTCTTCAGCTTTATAATATTAGTATAGATTAATACGCAAGGAGTTCATTGGCCCAGCTGCATCTAATGGTCGGGCGGGTTAAGCGACGCTTGGCGCAGTCATTACTTGGATGGGTGATCGATAATTTGTGCGACAAAAAAAAACACTTTCTGGATGCACAATGTAGTGGAACACTCTCTAGTTCCATCAGGGCTCTGATTCTATAAGGACAAAGCATGCGGAATGCCGGCGGAACGCATGCGACGTGCAGGAGATGTACGTTATTTCGTATTCTGTAAATGTTATTTTATTTAATTACTACTTAATTACTTAAGTAGCCTTCAAATTTAAGGGCTACTTAATTATTTAAATAGCTCCGCTTCTTTCTCAGCCAATTAGAATTAAAGGAAATTATAGAATAGCTTTTATTTTTACTCGTGCAACAAATCGACTTATGCAATGCTCCTGAATCCCGCCTGCTTCTCCCATGCTATGTTTTTACAGAATCGGCCCACAGATGAGATAGCGGTGATAGGCTTACTTATCGGGTGTAAATATAACAGTGGAGTTTTGGCGGGAATGCGTTGAGAAGATGTGTTGCTAAATTTTCATTTTTGTGAAACTTAGTTCAAATGCGTGTAAATTGTTTAATTTCGGGGGCATATTAATCAATTTAGTTTCGTGAAGGTGTACAAGTGTAAATAAAAGTCTGAAAATCGGTGCAAAACATGACTTTAGCTTAGTGTTGTCTCCAAAGCTCCGTGAACAAACATTGTAAAAAATGGCCCCCTTTTTACAATGATTCCCTCGACTTGATTTTAACTATGACGACTTGAATGTTTCGTTCGATGCAAATAACTTGTAAATATTGATAATACTTGACACTGGCAAATATCCGAATGGAAAAGCCATTTTTAAATAAGAAAATATAACAGTACTCACCCTATCACATTTATCGCAGGGGTAAGGTCTGATGTTGAGATGTACTCGGTTCATATGCCGTTCGAGGTCACGCTTTATTGAGAACCGCTTGTCGCACTCCACACACGCGAGACTGGGGGGGGAGGGGGGGAGGTTATAAAAATAATAAAAACTTCACAGTTTGCCCTTATTAGCTAGCTTATTATCCTAGCTACGCCCCGCGGTTTCACCCGTGGAAGTGAAAAACGCGTTGTCAGTTATAACGGGCGCGGGCGGCCGCGCGGTTCTCGAGCGGTTGCACTTTTTCGTTCATTACTCGGGTTCTACTAATTGGATTGCGATGCAAAGTATACCACGACCTTCCTCGAAAATAGAACTATCCATTATTGAAAACCATATTTTAATCGGATTAGTAGTTTTTAATTAATGGACAGACAGAGAAACAGACAGACATACATGAATATTAAAAACTTGGTACATAATTTTGTTCTACTACTTATCCTAAGTCCCCTAGACCACTTTTTTCCAAATTTACTTCCAAGTACAGACTTTTTATCCTTTCTTTCTTTAAGTATAGATATAGATAAGTATAGATCACATTCTATTTACTCAGTACATATTTTATATTCTGTAATTTCTACTAAGTTATTTTCATGAATAAAATATTGAATTATTATATTACCGACTAGCTGGGCCCCACGGTTTTACCCGCGCAAGACCCGATCCCGCGGAATAAAAAGTAGCCTATGTCGATACTGGAATTTTGAATTAATGCAAGGGGCATTTTGACCAAAAAAGTGTAATATATTATACCGTTGAATGCTGAAATTTCCGCTGCATCGAATCTCTTTTTTACAATTTTGATATCTATCGAAAAGCTGTGCATTACCTTACACATTTTTGAAAACCTTCGAATGATTTTTTTTTTAAATAATTGTGTACAAGACTATACGTATTGCAAGTTTTATAGCAATTGGTTCAGTATGGCCATTCGTCTCGCAATGCAGATGCAGGTAAGTCTTGAGTGCAAATATTTGGAAAAAATATAATATTTCTTTTTGTTTTTATGGCTCAAGGCATTTTAATTTTAAATTTTTTTTGGAAATATATTTCCTTGCTAAAAATATTTCTAAGTTTAAGAATATAATATATATAAAATTATTTTTAGGAAAAGGTACATATTATTGAAGAACATACACGCCTATTGTATTATGTTATAAAATCTAGTACTTACGGTAAATCTAGGTAATTGACGTGCGGAGCGGCTGTCTTGAGATGATGTTTTAATATTGTTTCCGATTTAAAACTTCTGTAAACAAAAACATTAAGGGGTATAAACGAGCTGAACTGAAAATCCCTGTCGTATACAACGAAATTTTTTGATTATTTTCTGACCCAATGTTTTACAATATTTTTGTTTGTAGCGTTTGTAAATGACACATAATTATTTTTCCCGGGTCTTATTCAAGTACTATTACTTTTAAATTCTCTTACCTCGACGTTTCGATCATTTATTTATTTATTAAAAGGCACAACAACAGAACATAAATCAAAAAATAATCATGAAAAATAGTATACTTATTAATAACTAAATTCATGCTCCGATGATAGCTATGCACAACATTCACATAATAAAAATAGTTTAGCTTTAATCCTAACTTACAATATTCTTAACTACACTTTTGTAATATTGTGGTAAATTTGTGAAGATGTCTAGTTCTTTACTTATGTCATTGTGAGCTCTGCATAATCTAAACACAGGATCATTGTATGCTACATTGTTTGAACACCCAGGAACAGAAAACAATTTTTGAGATGATCATGTTACAATCATCTTGGTCGCGAGTGGACCAATCCCCCCCCTGCGACCAAGATCATTATAACATGATCGAAACGTCGAGGTAAGAGAATTTAAAAGTAAAAGTACGCGAAAAAGACCCGGTATAAATAATTATGAGTTCAAATCTTGTGAGTTTAAAATGTTTATTTGTAAATGACATTGTTCCCTACATTTTGGTGTCGATTTAAAATAAAAATGTCGAACAGTGTTGAAGACTTAGCACATTTTAGACAGAGGAATATTTTAGACTAAAATGTCCTAAGGCTTCGAAACAATAAGAAGTTTTTGTCTTGAAACTGCAAGACACGCGGCTCCTTGGACGTTTTTAATTGGACTAAGTTTATGTTTTTGTTGTTATCCATTGGTTTTTTTTATGTGAACTGTTGTTTTTATTTTTTTTTGAGTCTTTGGTGTTCTTCTGTGTGTTTGCTGCCAATAAATGTTCTCTATTCTATTCTTCTATTCTAAACTACACCAAATGTTAGGGAACAATGTCAATTACAAACGCTACAAACGAACATATTCTAAAACATTGCATATAGAATCAAGAATTTTTATTGTTTAAGTGATGTACATAATGATCTTAAATTAACATGCATATTTTGGATACAATCACTTACCCACTACAGGCATACAATAATTAAAATTAGGTTTATTAATCTATAGTAATTTTAAAAACTGATACAATTTATTACTTAATGAATAATCGTGTCTGTTTCTTCGTAGGTCCGTATAGGTCTGTTGCAATAAAGTATTAATCAATAAATCAATCAATAAATCAGAATCTTACTTATCACACTCGACACAGTAGTAGTTCTTCTGTCCAGAATGCTTAACGGCGTGGTTCTTGAGATGTGACGGTGCGCGGAACGCCTTACCGCAGTCGCCGCACACGAAGCGCTTCGATACCTCGCGCACTGACAGGTCGTTCGGGTGACGTCTGGGATTACAACCAGAAATATTATGAAAGGGATATATTATATTGCACGAAAAATAAATAAATATTGCACGACATTACACACACTGCAATTTAGTCCAAAACTAAGCACTAGGTGCGTACTATGGGTACTGGACAACGGATATACTTACAGCTGCACCACGGAGGCCGTCATATGACACGAGGACGACTCGCTCGGGCTTCTTGTGGATGTGTGGGTGTTTAGAGAGTGAGTGGGTGTGAATGGGTGTGGGTGTGAGAGAGAAAGAAAGAGGGAGAGAGAGAGAGAAAGAAAGAGGGAGAGAGAGAGAGAAAGAAAGAGGGTGAGTGGGTGGGTGTGAGTTGGTGTGTGAGTGAGTGGGTGTTTGAGTGAGTGAGTGAGTGCTTGTGTTGTGTGTGTGCTTGTAGCCTGTGTACTTACAAGACCATATGAGACCGCAGCACGCTCTTGCTAGCGAACGTCTTGTGGCAGTACTCGCAGGCGACGCGTTCGGGCTTCTTGTGTCTGTGTTTATAGCCGATGTGTTTTTGGAGGGAGACTTCGCCACTGGAAAATATAAATACAGGTCAAATGGATGAGTCTTCCCGTGAGGTCTGGAAGGACTTCGAAACGTTGATAAAATAATTAATATAATAAAAACAACAGGAGTGGGAACCTGGTGGTCTGTGATACAGGTTAATTCCTACTTCAGACACCAGCTTCTCACAATTGCAGAAACAACCTAATTTAATTTTTGAAACATTTCCTTGTCTTAGTGTATAATGTGTTTATGTAATTGCGAGTTAAATAAACGCTTATTTCTTTATTTATTTATTAACATTATTGATGTAAGAATTGCTTACTTTTACTGAAGGTCTGAAAAATCTGCCTACATGATACTTACGTAAGCGGTAAGCTGCAGTAATAAATGCTTACGTAAACATTATTCATGCAAAATTTATTTTATGGTTGTCGCAATTATGCAATTGAAAACACTTTATTTACCGGGTTTAATCGCGTTTTATTAATGATGTTTAACCGACCGAGCTTTCGTTAACATTACAGTTGGCTTTTTCAAGGTTGACACTGAAAAACCTTGAAAAAGCTAACTGTAAAGCTGGAAAAAGCTCGGTCGGTTAAAAATCATGAATAAAACGCGATTAAACCCGGTAAATAAAGGGTTTCAAATTGCAAAATCGGTAAATAAAGTAAACACTTATTATTATTTTTGCAATTTCAAAAAAAAGTACGGGTTCTTATAATAGTTTACAAACATACTTACGGATAAACCTTATTGCAGTGCGGACAGTTATAATGTCCGATGTTATTCAAGCTATGTACTACGTTGTAGTGGTCCTTTACTGTGAGACGACTCACGCGGGTGAAGCCACAATCGGCGCATTTGTAGCGACTGTAATAGACGATAAACACCTTAGTGTGGTGAGAATAAGGCTCAGAATAGCGTTGCTTCAGAGGGACTATCGATATAACAGATCGGACACTTCTAATGATCGTTTTTCAGGCTATACAGGCCTTGGGTACCTTGTACATTATTAAAAGGTTAATTTCTATATAGCCTGAAAAAAATCGAACATAAGAACTGTCCGATCTGTTTTATCGATAGTCTTTGGCTAGTCAGTCGATAATCCTTTTCAAACAACACTATTCTGTCCCCTATTTCCACTAGGTACATTAATTTCTATAAGCCGAAAGGGGTTTGTTCTAGACGTCTAGGCGAACAACTTTTGTTCTACGACTTTTGGAAATTCGAAGTTTTTTACGAAAATTTAAGTGTAAAGTGTACTTGAAAATCAGCTGTTTTTAGAGTTCTAGGCTATTGACCTTATATTTTTAGTAGTTTAGTCTACTATAATCTTAACTTTATAAACCTTAATTTTCAAAAACAGCTGTTTTGCAGTGAAACATAACCTTAAAATTTTCCAAAAAAAAGTTCGAATACAAAAGTCGAAGAACAAATGTTGTTCGCCTAGACGTGTAGAACAACCCCCTTTCGGCTTAAAAAGGCATACCCGTTACACCTTGTATAGAAAATAATGTATCTAGTGGGAATAGGGGACAGAATAATGTTGCTTGAGAGGGACTATCGATAGAACAGCGAAAGACTATCGATAGAACAGATCGGACAGTTCTAATGTTCGATGTTTTTCGGCTATATAGAAATTAATGTAGCGAGAATAGGAGACGGAATAGTGTTGCTTGAAAGGGACTATTGATAGACTATCGATAGAACAGATCGGACAGTTCTAATGATGGATGTTTTTCAGGCTATATAGAATTTAATGTACCTAGTGGGAATAGGGGACAGAATAGTGTTGCTTGAAAGGGACTATTGATAGACTAGCGAAAGACTATCGCTAGAAAAGATCGGACATTTCTAATGATCAATGTTTTTCAGGCTATATAAAAATTAATGTACCTAGTGGGAATAGGGAACAGAATAGTGTTGCTTGAAAGGGACTATTGATAGACTAGCGAAAGACTATCGATAGAACAGATGGGACAGTTCTAATGTCCGATATTATTCAGGCTACATAGAAATTAATATAGTGAGAATAGGGTTAATTGTGTTGTGAGGGACTATCGATAGACTAACGATGGCCTATCGGTAAAACAGATCGGACAGCTCTAATCTCCCATGTTATTCAAGCTATATAGACCTTAACATGGTGAGAATAGAGCTCAGAATAGGGTTGTTTATAAGAAGAATCAGAATAGCGGTGCATGTAAAAACATGCATGTCTTGTCTACTATTTTCAACTTACTAAAATTACTTGATAACGGGGTATTTACCATGTTTAATAATTTATTCGCGGAGCTCGATATTTCGCTAGTAATTTGGAATTTTTATTTTTGTGGAATTTTAGTAGTGAAAATAACCATGTTAGTTTAAAATCGTATATTTTCAACTTAGGTTCTAATAAACGCGAAAATTGAGCTTCGCCACGAGAGAGTTTTTGATGATGTATTTCTGCTTGAAAATATTTTGAGTAGATGCTTAGAGCATTAAAAATTAAAATTACGAAATATTTTACTTACGTTGTATGAGATTTTTTATGACTAATTAACCGTTCTCTAGTTTCTCTTCTCTGTTTGCAAATACTACATTCGTAGTCACCAAAACTCTGTGAATAAATCATAAAATATTTTAAAACATAAATCTTCTATATTTTATACTAGCTGCTACCCCCGCGTTTTCATTTTCGTGAGAAATAGCGCATAATGGACTTTTTTGTTCATTACTCAGGTTGTACTAATTGGATTTCGAAGTAAAGTATACCACAAGGTTCCTCGAAAATAGAACTATCCAATATTGAAAACCAGATTTCGAATTAGTAGACTTTAACAGAGAAACAGACAGACATGAATTTTTAAAATTAAATTATATATTATTTATTTTTTTATTTTTTTTTTTTAGTACTGGAAAAGTTGTCGTACTTAGGAAATAAGTACGACAACTTTTTCTTAATTTACTTCCCAATTACAGACTTTTTGTCCTATCTTTCTTTATTATAAGTATAGATAGAAGATAGTTAGATAGATAAATATACACCCAGACCGGATACAAATATAAATATTTAAACATAAATATTTGCACCCAGCGGGAATCGAACCGCCACAGAGGCCGTCAAATTAATAATAATTACATTTAGGGCTAATTTTAAAATCCCTAGATACAGATATCTGAAAAATTAAATGTAACACAACCGAATAAAAAACGTCACTATGATATTTAAAAAGAAAATAAATCTAAATATAGAAGATCAAAATTTGAAGGTTTTTAAATTTTATCGCGTTTATGCACTTTTTATAAATTTAAAATAAATTTATAATTACCCCGACGTTTCGTCAAACGGGTTACACCGGCCGTAGTCGCGTGAAGACTCACCCGTTTTTTATAAATAGATTATAAATAACCCGTTTATTAGCTCATATATAACCCGTTTATCATAAATTTATAATATAAATTTATTTTAAATTTATAAAAGTGTACAAACGCGATCGAAACCCGAGTTTTAATAAAAATAGTAATGAGCCGAAATCGTATAAGTTTAAAAAGTGTCTTTTAAATTTAGTTGGGTTTCGAACTTATTCGATAGATATTTTTTATCCGTGGAATAAAAAATCGGCCCTTAGTGTCAAAGTTATTGTAATTAGTGTAAACTCACTGGGTTATGTAGCTCCATGTGTTGATCGTAGCTCGACTTGAAATTGAACCCTTTCAGACAATCTCTGCATTGGAACGTTGAGTTTATGTATTTAGCGTCTTTTTCCATTTGCTTTCTCTCCTCCAAACACTGACGTTCAGATATTTTTATCGTTTTCACAAATCTTTCTGTATTGACTGAAAAATTTAAAGAATAAGAATAAGAATAAGAAGATTTTATTGTTCAAACTATGTAGGTACATTGGTCTTAAATATGAACTATATTAGTGCACAGTCTACTCATTTCGAGCATACAATAATGTAGTATAAAATTACATTAGGTACTTAAATTTATGTAAGAAATCCAATATTTATACCAGCACAACAATATTTGGTATTTATTTTTCATTATGGTCAAAATACTCAGATAGGTTATAAAAGACCTTGCTGATTAACCAAGACTTTAGTTTTTTTTGGAAAAGGGGACTATTAAGTATTTTTAAATTTACAGGTAAAAAATTATAAATTTTTATAGCTGTGTAAAAGGAACTCTTATAAAATAAATTGTTATTAACTTGGGGTATGACTATGTTATATTTATGCTTGTTACGTTGACTTTCAGATCTAGATGAGGTAATACTAAAGAAATAATCTTGGTTATTTTTGACGAATAGACATATTTCTAAAATATATTATTATATAGATATCAAGGTTAGGAATTTTTCATTTTTAAATACACTACGTAATGACTCTCTATCTTGCATGTTGTACATTCTTCTTAAACACCTTTTTTGCAAAGTAAATACAGATTTCACTTCCACGGAGTTACCTCAGAAAATTTAAAGTTATATATCGAGCTAAAGAAGACTCCTGGGCAGGTTATAGAACACTTTTCATCACGCTACGATCAATAGGAACGAAGCAGTAAAGAGAAATGTTACAAAAACGGGAAAAGTTACTCCAATTTTTAAGGCTTCGCATGTGCAGCCTGAATGGTTAAAGCTACACAGAAATCATGTAAGACGGATTTGTTCTGCTTAACATGACATATAAACTCACAATAACACATAACTCCTGATTCCTTAGCAAGGAGTTGGTTGTATACAAGGTGTAACGGGTAAGCCCTTTTAATCCGAAAGGGGGTTGATCTAGACGTCTAGGCGAACAACTTTTGTTCTACGACTTTTGGAAATTCGATTTTTAAGTTGTTTATGTCTTTCCTCGCATTGTATTTATTTAATTGTGATGTGTTGCAATAAAGAATTAATCAATCAATCAATCAATCAAGTACTTTTTCAAAAATTTAGGTGTAAAGTTTACATGAAAATCAGCTGGTTCTGAGAATTCGAGGTCATTATGTTGTCCTTTTATTTAGTTTGATGGTTTACAATAAAAACTTTAATTTACCTTTATTTTCAAAAGCAGCGGTTTTTTCAGTAAAACATAATCTCAAAATTTTTAAGAAAAGTTTGAATTTTCAAAAGTCGTAGAACAAAAGGTGTTCGCCTAGACGTCTAGAATTAAAAGGGCATACCCGTTACAAATTGTATAATAATAGTTTACCAACCTTTCTGTTCACTTTTATATACTTCTTTCACATCTTTATCTTTGGTTTTGTATTTCTGTTTCTTTTTCTTCGCCTTTTCCTTTTTCATTGATTTCGTTGAATAGACTAGTGCGCTTAATGATAATTCTTGTTTTAATAAATCTTTCAAAGGGAAATCGTCTTCTTCATCTTTGACAAGGGCTTCTGAAAATATCAGTTAAATATTAATTATCTTATATGATAGAACTTTATTTAGATTTAAAAATATTTTTCGTTATGTAATTAATGTTGGTAATGCTATAAGGGCGAAAAAAAATCAGATTAGTTATTTAAGGATATATAATGTGGAAAAATAGGAATACAAAGTTACACAGGCTTGACATAAAAGACATGGCCAGATGTTGCTTTTTTATAAAACAAAAGCTATGTAACACTAAGGAGTTTGTTTACATGCTCCATCTATTTATTATCAAAAATACCCATGACAGGATTCGAACCTGCGCCCCCTCGCTAACCATTTCTCTTTTTTTTCTGTTTCCATTGCTGTGGTTTTTTTTTTAAATATATTTTTTGCAAAGAATATTTCTAAGTTTAATATGGCCTTAAGCAATAAAAACAAAGTCATATTATTTATATTTATTATTATAAGTACATAGGTAACATAAATAGTCCGTTAATTTGTCCCACTGTCCAGCAGTGGGACAAATTAACGGTTAACAAATTAGAGTCCAAAGCCTCCTCTTAGAGTGTTTGTTTAGGCAGTAAGTCGCCACGGGAGCCTACCCCGGATTGGCGAATGTCCCATGTCTTCTGCAGATCGTGGTGAGTCCTAGGACATGTCGGTTTCCTCACGATGTTTTCCTTCACCGTAAAGAGCGATGTTATTAGCGCAATTAACTTTTTCTTAAAGAAAAAGGCATTGGTGCGCGGCTGAATTCGAACCCACGATCCTCGGAATGAAAGCCACGGTATCTACCACTAGACCAACACCGCTCTTTTTTAAGAACTACAAGGAAACATACATCTCAAAAACCCTCCCATGACAGGATTCGAACGTATGTCCCTCGCTTGTCGGATGAGTGCGCTAACCATTGCGCCACACGAGAACGTATCACGGTGAATTACTGAAAATGCGTAATTTCCTTGTTATGTGCGCTATTTAACATCGCTCTTACAGTGAAGGAAAACATCGCGAGGAAACTTACGGCCTAAAGTCACGCACAAAGGCCCTATTGTATAAGGCTAATTGCGGAAACACACAGTTAAAATAACTTTTAACTTTTACCTCTTTTTTTCCTTGTTTATTTACTAAAGGCTGGATTTCAAAATAAAATTTACCTTCAAAATCATCAGCATCAGCAAACCCTATATCTAATTGTTCTAAACTTTCCTCCTTCACTTCGAGTTTCACTTCAAAGTCCCGTCTCTTCACTTCAGTGTCAGTTATTTTCACTTCGCAGTCGGTTCTCTTCGTTTCACAATCAGTTTCCTTTGCAACAACATCTTCTGGTATAGTTTCTATGATGTCAGGTTCAGATTCAGTTAGGTCAATGTCTTCAAGTGTATTTCTCGATAGAGATATTAGGGGTGGCACTTGGGGTTGTACCATAGATAGGGTTGAAGAAAATTCCTGGAAAATTAAAATATATTTAAATGTCGGCGAGGAGTACATTAAGTAAAGTCTAGTGTGTGTCTATATGGAACCTTGTCGTGTCGAGTGTAGGGTGACCTGTCCATCAATGAGACAGTAGTATACAGGCGGAGTTAAACGACGACGGTCGACATTACCCACATACACGTGCATAGTTATGATGTTGAACTGTTAAGCCAATATTAGTGTGTGTGATTGTATCCACTCTAGCCCACAAGTGATGAATATAAATAACCGTGCAGATGATGTTGTAGAGTCCTTTAGCCGCTCGCCCCGACATATATATATCCTACATGCAAACTAGGATGTGCTAGGATAGATATGGAAGTTTTTTTGGTATATTTCTTAGTTTCATCGCTCTTCACAGTGAAACATTTTGACCAATTTGAAGGAAAATTTGCATGAAGATAGTTTAAGTGATGGAGACTGACATAAGATAGTGTGAACCCGAATACCGCAGGATCGGGACTTACGCAGGTGGAACCGAGGGACGCAACTAGTAAATTCGAACGCTAAGCTTGTGTTACGGTGACTAGACAATGGATATACTACTTATATTTATTTCCCTTTTGTAAATACATAATAACATTTATGCATAGAAAATGTATTAAGAATTAGTATGGTATATGCTCTTATCTACCTATGTTTTTGGTCAATGTATACTTACTCTATGATGAAAATTCTCAAGTAATATCTGATTGCTCTGTACATTTTGTATAAAATCCTCCGAGTGTTGCGCCATTCTTTTGCAAATGAAACATAGTCTTAGAGTGGCAGTCTGTAAGCAAGGTAAGTAATAAAGATAAATGTTGTTTTATGAGTTGTCTTTAACATTGCACCAACCAACTAAAATCATTACACCTATTATTATTTCTAGTAGGGGACGCCAGCGCAAGCACCAGACGGGTGATCTGTCCTCTCATTTTGGGACCATTCTACCCAGATCATTACACCTAACACGTAGCCAAATGATCATGTGCATTTATGCACAGACAGTGACTTGTGTCCTTGAGGTGGTTTGGTTTGTTGGGTGGGTCAGGGTTATTACATTTTTATTTAGGTACTTTATTTACTTGTGGTCAACATTTTGATTGAAATTGTAATGTGACATTTTTGATTCTGACCTATATACCATCCCTATTTTATTTTATTTTATATTCTTATGACATTTAATTAATAATATTGTTTAATTTAATTTATTTTAGTATTTATTTTAAAATTATGACTGTATATCTTTGCATTTAATGTTACTGATGGGTTGCTGCTACCTGAAATAAATGAATTATTATTATTATTATTTATTGTTGTACAAGAATCTACAAATAAACGATTTTGATTTTGAACATTTAAAAAGAAAATTATTTCTAAAACTGGATGCGAGAAGCCGAATCTAGGTGGTGTGCATTTGGAGATCTAGGTGGCGTGCAATTGGAGAGACCTATGTCCAGCAGTGGACTGCAACAGGCTGATGATGATGATGAAAAAGACACTGAGGAATAGAAAATACTAATTTTGAAAAAAAAAATAGACAACTAGGTATCTAAATATGCTCATGCAAAGTTACAGGTTTTTAGTAGTAAGCAACAGACAGGCAGATACTATGAAATTATAAGGAATTATTTTGCTAAGAGTCCCTAGGAAAGGCATAAATGGTATGGTGATGCTATTTTATCCCTGAATGTTATACTTGTAATTATCTACCACCAATATTTTTGAATTAATTGAAATCTAGGTCATACATACATGGTAATCAAATAGGTATTAGGTACCTACATGACTACCTATTAAAATTTCTAATTGTGGTAATTACCTAACTATTTAGAATAATAGTATCATTCCTGTACCAAATCAAATCAAAAAGTAAATAAAATAAGCCTATAGAGAGGCGAAGAAAAATTCCATGATGGCGGACTTTATTGGCGACCTCGATTGATTGCTCGCATATACATTTTGCGACAAAACTACAGAATTAACCTAAACTCTCGTACCTAGCAGCTTTATTTAGTTAAAATGTTATAGTTTATTACCTGGAATATTGCCTTCAGAATCTCGCATTTAATATTTAAATCGTGAATTTGTAGTCCCGGAGACGAGCTAAGACATCCAAAACAATAGTGGTCGAATGAAAATTCTATGTTATCCTCCATTTTTCTAGTTTTTTATGAATTAGAACGGAAAGACAAAAGGTTAATTGTTACTTTTAACTTATTTTTAGTAGTGGAAAGTAAATAAACGAAAAAAATATAGCTAAAATAATCGACCGAGAAACCACACAGTTCAAATGTTTTTAAGGACTGGTGATGCCAGTCATAAAAAAACTATTTACCTTTTTATTTAAAAAAAAAATGTTTCGTAGATAAGTTAGTTTTTATTATTTATTTAATTATTAGTACCTACTTCAAATTAATATGAAGAAGAAGATTTTATTACTTCCTAGTTGCGCCCGGCGGTTTCACCCGCGTAAGTCTTGATCAAGCCAGTGGGATCTATAAAAAATATTATCTAAAGATATATCTAGGAAGTGGATTTTCGGTATCAAAAGTAGCTAGTCTATGTTACTCCTCGATAAGAAGACCGTTCAAAATGGACCAGCTAGCCATTTTCTACAGTTCTCCATTTTATGATTTATGAACTGTGAAACTTAAATAACCAATATATTTTAATTTAGCGTAAAATAAACGAAAATAATAACACCGTGGCTATAATTCATATCTTATGTTTTAGGAATGCCTTTAAAATTTCATTAATGTACATCTACTTCCTAGGTTTAAGGAAAAACGCCGATCTACTTTGTGAAAGATTTTTTGTAATCGGTCCAGTAGTTTCAAACAAATCTTTCCTCTTTATAATATTAGTATCAAATAATCAAACTTTACCGTGTTTACAACATTCAAGTTAAATAGTAAAATATGATCGGTACTAAATTATTAAGTTCCGGGACTCTTAAGAAATAATTTCCCTTAATATAGGGACATTTTTTTTTAAAGTCCACACTTTTTTGACGTTAATGTTCCGGTTTTCTTTTTGGCATACCAATAAAAACAACATTAATGTTAGAACGAGATAACTTTTTTTCAAAAAAGATAGAGACAAGTTAATGCCGATAAACACAAACCAAGCCCTTGTAAATTGTGTGAAACATTTTTAACGTTCCATTCTACGAAATGGTCAAGAAGGCCTTTAGCTTACAGTCCATAAAGTTACAGTCATTCATTATCATTAGTCATAACTTTTAACTTAAAGTATTTTATTTTGTCAGCAAAAAAAGATGCAGTGTTGATAATACTTTTTTTGCTAACAGGAGCCTTGCGATTTGTGCTGAAGATATTTGTAGATTTTTCCGATAATCCTTCAGCTTCGAATGACCTTATTAATACTTCATTTTTTAATTGAAGACTACGATTAGACACTTCTTTGCACGGAATAAAAGAAAAATTCAAAGAACTAAAAGGTCAGATTAAAGTCTTAAATTAAAATCGTACTTGCTATATTACTTAATAAAATCTACAGCACACGACAGCAGGATATATAATTTAAAGGATCTCTTTTTTCCCAGGTTGCCTTACAATTTTGTAATATAGAGTAAAAATACAAAAAAAATCGTTAGAGGTTTTTTAGTAGTAGTTTCAACTTTTCTAGTAGTTTTATTACTTTTTGACACTGGTTTTGCTGTTGTCAGTTTTTTAGGCGTCGTTGTTGTTTTTATTGGTGTTGGTAAAGCTGTAGTAGAAGTGCTTGTTATAAGCAATGAGTCTGTTACAAGTCTTGCTGTTGGTGTTGGTGAAACGACAGCACGAATAATTCAAAGGATCTCGTTTTTTCCCAGGTTGCCTTACAATTTTGTAATAGAGAGTAAAAATACAAAAAAAAAACATAATAAAACAACTTTATTTGTAAAAGCTAATAAATAGAGATGGGCCGACTATGGCTTTTGCCGACTAGCAGACTACCCGGCTAGTCGGCATTGCAAACGATTATAATTCTGAGACATTCGTGTTAATCGTCATTAAAACTTCCAAGTAATAGTTGAACCGTTTTCGAAAAAAAATGAATAGAGCTGATACAATATGTTGAGACTTATAAGATGCACCCTGTGTGAGGTTTTTTTTACGTTTTTCTGACTACTCACCTACTAATTCAATAAATAATGGTTTTATTGCTTAAATGTCACTTGACGACTATTCAGCACAATTTGCAGAGTAGTCGGCACCTATCGACTAGTCTGTAAAACTGCTCGGCCCATCACTAATAATAAGTACTAATATTACAATTCATCGTCATCATTAGAGTTTAAGTATCTGACTTCAGGGTCGTTTCTCGTCCGCCCCCACAGCTGTTGCAAGGCAACTAGTCCACGGGTCCCTCGGTAGACTACTCCGAGGTAGAGTAGAGAAGCGCACAGTGCTAGTACCACTATGGTGATCACTGCTGTTTTCCATGTTGATGAGTGAACTGGAATATGAAAAAGTAAAATAATTAATTAATTAACTAGCTGCGCTCCGCGGTTTTGCCCGCTTAAGTCCCGATCCGAGATATCAGAATAAAAGTATAGTCTGTTTTTTAGTTTAGGTCTCCAACTATCTACATACTGACTTTTATGGTAATCATTTCAGCGGTGTTTATGTGATTGAGTAAGAAACATAAATACATACCTACAAACTTTCGGCTTTATAATATTAGTTGTATTATTTTAATTAAGCTTATTACTATTTAACTGCTCAAGGAAGTTTATGTTTTTTTACAAAATAAGTATGCGCGAAAGGACTCTGAAAATATAAATAATGAACACAGGCGCGTTTCTATGACGTTGTACGGTAATAAATATTATGATTTCATACATACTTTGTATACAATATCTCAATTTCGACTTTAATACTCGACGTATGACGTCACTTGCTCAATGGAAACTCGGTTTAAAGGCTATCTACTTGCATAGTCAAATTGAGAACCAGGGAAAACTTTGGGATATGAACACGTAGAAAAGAAAAGAAAGAACCAAAATACCTTTTTTATTTTTATCCGACACCAGTTTCTGTATAGTTATTGTTTCATTCTCAATATTCTTTTTCATTGTAACTTCATCAGGTATATATTCTATGCCTACTGTTGGGTTAAGAGTTGTATTTATAACTTTCCTAGTAGTCGTTTCCACTTTCATAGTTGTCCGATCAACCTTCTTAGTAGTCGTTACAGGTTTTTTAGTAGTAGTTGCAACTATTCTAGTAGTCTTAATCGTTTTTGACACTGGTTTTGCTGTTGTCGGTTTTTTAGGCGTCGTTGTTGTTTTTATTGTTGTTGGTAAAGCTGTTGTAGAAGTACTTGTTACAAGTCTTGTTGTTGGTGAAACTTTTCGTGTTGTTGATGGTGGTGTAGTCAATTTTGTAGTCGGTTTGAGCGTTGTTGTGGTTGATGTTGTTGTTGTTGTTGTCGTTTCGCCAACAAGCTTTTGTGTTTGAGGTAGTTCGGCTGAAGGTGAGTATGAGTCTTTTTCTGTTGTAACTCCCACTGTAAATAAAACAATAAATAGGTTTAGTAAAAGTGAAATAAATTTTAATGAGGATTTTATCGAGAACTGCACGGAGTGTGGCGACATGCTAATAATGAACCGAACCCACATAAGGGCAAGAAGAATAAAATGAAGCGGTCTGATATACCACAAAAATCATTATCGTTGATAATATTTTAACATTGATAAACAGTCCCATAAACCTAAAATCACACTGATGTAATACTGATTTGTTCTAATTACCTTCTTCAAAAACGCAGACCTCCAAGAAGTCGGGGCAACAGTTGTTGTTGGGTAAGCAGAAGGGAGTGCAATCACAACCGGTTGTAGACTCCAGGTGGGTGGCACCCAGCCTGCAACGACCTACACAAGATTCAGCTGGAAACAAAAATATAAGGTCAGTCAATTTTGTTGTGTACCTACGTTTGTAAGACCATTAAAACATGTAAGATTAATTTTATGAACCAGGTCTATCGGTGGTCTGTCATCAGCATCACATAACCGATTTTCTTAGGACCAGAAAGTAATCTTCAAACTTTCATATTTTTTTAGAGGAACGAACCAATTACCAGGAAAGTTTGCATTTTAAAAACCATTTGACACGTTCGATTTCTGTTCTGTTTTGCTTTTAATGTAACTGTAGCTAACGGAAGAAAATTAAAATCATACATCATAATAATTTCTTACTTACTGTCCTTACCCTCAACCAATTTACATGATACGCAGGACAGGACGAAAATAAAGCAAGGAATTTCTTATCAAAATACGTATACTTACAGACAGTAGCATTAGGTACGTTGGGTACAATGGCACTACTTCTGGCTATAGTGCAGTTTGCACCTTGTAATATAGACACATCATCTATAGCTATGTCACTGGTGAAACTGCTGCCCCTAATGCCTTCGATTACTATCTGTAAAGAAATGATTTAAAATGAAAAACTACCATCATACTATTTTGTCGACCAATTTAAGCCTGAGGTTTAGTGTTTTGACCTGAAAACTGTCAGACACATCTTTAAGGGCCGGAACAGCTTGGAACCACGTATCGCCAAGATTTCCCCACTGCTCGAACAGCAAGTACTGCGCTCGGTCCGCTTCAGTCATGTTGAGCATCTCGTATAGACGAAGACGGTCGGGCTTCTGGTACACTCGGAGACCGCCTATGTCTCTGAAACATGCGTATTATACCATTTAAATAATTTATTCTTTTTAAATATACTATGCAGAACATAAATATTTTGTAGACTGCTAATGCCTGTTTACCAATTTATATTTTATTTTATATAATAAAATTGCTTACAATTGTTACGTTGCTCACCTTTAATTCAGAGAATCAAACGAAATAGACATTAAATTACAGCAAAGAAATTTAATTCCAGCCATACAATAATAGCCATATTATAAGCCTAGTTACTTAGTTTGGGACTAGATTGTGCTGTGTGCATAATCTGGCAATCAATTCTTAATTTACTTACTTCCCAAACATGTGATAGTAGAAAGAGAAACAGCTGTCGTTTGCTAAGGATGCGTCGTAAATGGGCGATAGAAGTCGTGCCGTGTCGTTTTCTAGACGAGACGTACTTTCAATGTACATGTAGTAGCCTGTGGATTATTAGATTATTATTGTAACGGTATCTACTCATAAACATGCCTCTAAATAAGCATGATATTTCACACCTACAGCACACATGTAAAGAGATTTATGCACACATCGACATTTTGTTTTAGAATGCTTAGTCGCATGCTACCTGCTGTGCGGGTGGAAGGGGCGGGCGACGTTTGGGTACTGAAAGGCTTGCTTATTGGCTAAGTAACGAGCATGCTACTAAATTAGCATGTTTATTTAGTGGCATGTTTATCAGTACAGTACCCTAATACTAACTTGTTTCTCGAAATTCACTAAGTAGGTGAATAAGTAGTAGAACCAGTCAAAGACAATAAAGCCAATTGACTTATCGTTATCATACCGTGACTTTTCTACAAAACAAAACTCACCGTTGCGGGTTAGGGGTGACGGAGTAGTCAAACTTCGTGATTGGCCATTGGGACTAATCAAACTTCGTGATTGGCCATTGCGTTACCTATCTATAATTAGACTCTTTGTGATGGGCGTGTGATTCTTACACACGAGTGCTACCTTTTAGTAGTACTTTTTTCGTGAGGGGGAAATACTTATGATCAATCAATTGGCTTTATTGTCTTTGGTACCAGTATAATACAACAAGATAAAGAATGCAATTAAAAATGCCCTAAGTTACCTGTTTGGCGCACAATGGTTTATAATTAAAATGTACATAGTACTTTAAAATTTACCTGAATGACCCTTCCCGTAGGTGTGATCATAAGACGGTCCAGTGAACAAAAAAGAGCTTGGTGTCTTTGTATTCAATCGTTTCCAGTCAAAATCATGAAGCTCATCCTGAGTCCACCCGCAAATGTTTTCGTCTTCGAAATCACAGCTAAGGCTTGCTTTATTCAACTCTGAAAATAATAATCATTAAACATCATCTTTAATCTTTTCTTTTGTGAAATCGGTATTCTTGAACCTAGGTCTATGCACCTACCATATAAACTTTTATGTTATATATAAGCCACAGTGCTAAACTCAAAGGCTAACTAAACTCCTACCATAGTTTAAAAAAAATACCCGCTTGTTATAGAATAATATTTGAACTTGGGTGAAACGGAACGTTTAATTTTGTGAGAAGTTGCCATCTTTTATGGTTTTCCAACATTTTCGGGAACATTAAATTCAGTTCGTAAAGTTACTAAATTGTGAGAGACTTATAAAGTGACTGACTTGTCTTTAACTGACTTAACAATTTTTGATTCTTACCCGTATCTTCCACACACTTTGGCACAGTGGTATTCCACCTTATTCCATCACAGAACATTGAATGAGATCCCTGGAGCTTATACCCGGGGAGACAGAAGTTTACGACCCATGCATCATGATGTGCTTTAATTTGTACCCCGTTTGTAATAACTGGCAGGCTTTGACAGCCGGGCCCTGAAATAGAATTAAAAATATTTGCTAAGTGCTTAAAAAAAAGTTTTTTTCGTAACGTTTCGGAAACTTTACAGTTTTCTTAACCATATGCACAAATCATCGAGTTTGTATGGCTAGGTACGTTTACCGACTTTATGGTTATTCGATAAGTTTTCTCACATTATTTACTTACTAACACAAACAGGAGTAGGCACGTCCCAATTTCCATTTCTACAAGTAGCGTATCTATTTCCGACTAGCTCATATCTATTTGAGCACATGAATTTGACCAACTTTGATCTTTGCCTTGTGCGCACTCTTCCATGCTCGATACGAGGCAGTCTGCAAGTGAGGGTTTGGTAGTAACCCATATCTGAAATACAGATGGAACGTCTGTAAAGTACCTGTACCTATAGAATGACAAGTAGACCTATTCTACGCTATGAACTATGCTTTGTCAAATACTTGATTGATTCCTGTGACACATTACGCTCATGAATTATTGTATTTATTTTTGCTTAACCAGGGGTAACGCCATACTTGATTGGAGACTTTTGGCGGGAACGCGTTGAGAAGTATGTTGTTTATTTTTATTATTGTGAAACCTAGTTCAAATTGGTGTAAATTGTTTAATTTCGGGATATTAATCAATTTAGTTTTGTGAAAGTGAAAATCGGTGCAAAACATAGACTTTAGCACTGTCTCCAAAGCTCGCGTGAACCGTCATTGTAAAGAGCCACCATTTACAATAACTTCCTAGGCTTGACTTTTAATACGAAGATTTGACTGTTTTGATGCAAATGCAGACAATTTTCATAAATTAATAATACTTGACACTGGTAACTTTCCATATTTTTATCTTTTTTTAACCGATGAGAAATAACAATCAACCTCAATTTCACAAAGCATAGTTAAATGAGAAAGTAAAAGAGTACCTAGGTCAATTTAAATTTTCATCCTCGTACCTATTTAGTATCCTAGCACCAACTGCGGAAGTCGATAGATACGATGACCTAATAATTATAGGCTGCAAGTGCAAAATTAGTAAAATATGAACTTGAAATATTAAATAAAATATCGTTTTGTAAAAGAGAGTTAATCAGTGTGCAGGCAGGTCACTGAAAGGTTGCACCCACGCAACATGACAACGGAAGTTCGCAGCGAGGACATGCCAAGAGCACATCCTGCTGATAATACTTATGTGTTTTCAACGTGTTTATAAGTAGTTTGTTTATTTATAATAATGAACATATATAATATTAGTAGCTGGGTGTGATTAAGTCGAAGGTATCTACCTAATCACAGTCAAAATCGCTTACTAGATAAGCCTAGCAGTGTTTAAAACGGAGAACAGCTATAGGCTCATTATTTTTGATAAAAGTATCATCATCATCATTATCCGAGCTATGTTCCCGGTTGCATCCTTCTCAGGAGGTGAAACTCACATCTACTTAATTTATTAAACAATGGGAAATTAGATATAGTACGTTGTTTAATTTCAGACAATAATCTGGCGTTTTGTTTTCTTGTTTCGATCTAAATCTTTTGTACTTTCTTCACTACGTGTCATTGACTTTAAAAAAAAACATCTTTTTTCTATAGAAAGAAGTATTAAATCGTAGTCTCTAATTAATATATTATGAAGTATAGTTACTTGTTTACGATAAAATTTTAATGTAGTTTATTAACTACATAGGTATGCGCTAATTCTTATGAGGTGTTTTTGTGTATCCTTTCGCAATAAAAATAAGTTGGCAATTTGGTAATAAAATAGATTTACGGTATTTTATCTATCTGAGCTTATTATAGCTAATAACTTGAATTTATTATAAGCCAGCTGTTTAGTAGGTAGTAAGGACACGTGGTCCGCTTTAGGTCTTCATTTACCACTAAAAGTTTTACCGGTATCTATAATAAACATGGTATAACATATAAAACCATCCGTATATATATAACTACTACTTACCACCTAGGTAACACTAAAAATAAAAACGAATATTGTCACAATTTAATAACTTATAAAAAATATTTAAAAAATATTATTTAGATTTTAATATTGAATATAAAATCTTACCCCCTGCAATAACGTCACATAATAATATTAGTAATGCACATTTCAGGAACATTTTTAGTTTAAAAACTTATTTTTTAATTGGATTAAAATTCTAATAAATAATGTTAATGATTCTACATTTGGGACTAGACTGGCCAATTTGGTTTTATGTCATAGCAAGCATAGTTGCGTACAAAAGGGATCGAGACAAAGATTATTTAAATAGAATTGACACTCAAATATGCGTTATTCTATTAAAATGTAGCCCTTAGAAATGTAGAAATACAAATGTATTATAAGTTTCGATCAACAATAATTCACCAGTGGTGTCTAAAATGTTTAACACAACTTAATTTCATAATTTATTCAAATTAAAATAAATCAGATTTAGCTTAAAAACATAATACCTATGCACTGCCGAAGGAAATTTAAACACTTAATTTTACAATTTAAACAATAAAATCACACACTTAATTATTAGAAAAATACTAAAGAGTTATGTAAGATAGTTTTGGTGGTAAAACATAACAGCATTTTATTTTACAAAAAACTGTTTGTCGTTCGACATAATGAATGGAAGTTTGAGTCTACTATTTAATTACCGTTTCCTGCGATCGTACAGCAAATACTTTCGTCAACGCACTCCGCATTTAATAATTAATAATTGTGTAATTAACACGAGTCAAAGGTGTTCCGCTACTAAATTATTACGAATAACATATGAACTGGACAATAAACAGTAAAAACAGTGCCAAATACATTGATAGTGCAGTTAAAATCACGAAAACTTTTTCATTATAAATAACCTAGAAAGTGTAATCGACCGGTAACTGCAGTGCAGCCAACATAATCAATAGACGTCAAAACTACCCGAAAATTATGGATAAAAATATGGAGCTGTTGCTGTCAAAACTTGATGAGAAACTAAATCAACTAACCAAAATTATTATGTCATAGCAAGCATAGTAGTTCTTTAGGGGTCTATTCTTTTTGGTAGAAGTCCAAAAATGAGTAATTTATTGAATTCTGGGATGCTATCCTGTCCATCATTCCGAAGATACTCATCAGGTCCTTACCAAACTTTTATGGCACCACCACTTTTATGGCACCAAGCACCATCGGAGCTTCCACCTTTCCATTAAAAAAAGAACTATATATAATAATAATAATATAATAATAGTTTATTTTCCAAAAAAATACAAACATAATTGTAGGTAAAAACTAATACATACAAACATGCTATTTCCAAAAAGTGTTCAAGCCTCTGTTGCTGAACTAAGCGTGAGCTTGTGCTTCAGCATCCAGCGCCGAAACCCCACAGACTTATATGTAATCTCATTAGCTTATCTATACCTATTTATAAAGTTGTCACAGCTTGTTGTTATACTAAGAAATATACAAATTCCAAGTTATAAAATTTAAAAGTGAAAATTTAGACAAATATTTTAATAAAATGCCAAATTGTTAGAATAAAAAAGAAAACGTTTTAAAAAGTATCTTATATTTAGGTGTATTAAATTCCTCTCTGTGAGTAGAGTGGGGGGTGTGTGTGTGTATGTGAGAGGGTGTGTTAGAATTATATTTTAATGAAACTTATTTTTTTAAAGTAAATGATGCAAGGAATGTTAGCTAATAACTTTTAATAAACGTTCAGTCTCATCATAAGGAAGAGACTGCAGATATTGTGTTACTACAATTTTAAATTTAGTTTAGTATTTAGGGATATAAATCGGTCAAGCCATCTTCGTGTAATCGATGAACAATTGAATTGAATACAGCGTTTTGAGGAGCATTCCCGGTCCTCACTTCGAAGATCCTCATCAGATCCTCATCAAATTTTTATGGGACCATCTCGGAGCTCCCACCTTTCCATTAAAAAAAGAATCATTTCAATCAGTCAAGCCATCTTCGAGTAATCGATAAACAATTGGATTGATTAATGCGTTTTGAGGAGCATTTCCGTTCATCACACCTAAGACCCTCATCAGATCCACATCAAATATTTATGGGAACATTTTGGAGCTCCCGCCTATTCATTAAAAAAAGAATCATCTTAATCGGCCAAGACGTCTTCGAGTAATCGGTGAACATACAAAAAAAATAAAAATATTATACATACAGACGAATTGAGAACCTCCTCCTTTTTTTTGAAGTCGGTTAAAAAATAAGGCTCACTTTCCACCAGGGATATACATTAAGGAAGATTACTCGAAGGAGGTACCCGAAAAACGTAAACAACTACAACCGCAAGTGGAGGAAGAGAGAAAAAAAAGGGAACATTGCCTTCCTAAAATACGACAAATTAATTGTTAAGAAACCAGGGAAAACAAGAGACAAAAGAAAGAGAGAGGATACAGGTTCTCCTAACTCACAGTCTATAAAGAAAATAAACACAAAAGCAAATGTGACCCATACGTCTGCTCAAAATACAGCCCCGAAGTTGGTAAAAACAACATATTATTAAAGTATGTAGAGCGGAATAGAAGAACTTCGACAACCGAGATCTCAAAAAATCTCTAACGACAGCCGGCAACTGGAACTGGAACAAAACCGAACAAAATTACACAACATTATATGAACCCAAGCCGGCTGGTCCCCGTGGGTTTTGTAATGACCGATACCCTCCAACCCCTAAAACCATAAGATACACAAGATTCTACATTTGCACATGGAATGTAAGATCACTCTCCACACCTCAAAGAATGGCTCTTTTCAGAGAGACTCTTTCTCAAATTAATTTCGACATAATTGGCATTTCGGAAGTCAGGCGCCGAGACATCAATATCATAGCAGACAATACAGACCTATTTCATCTGCTACTCTGGTGGATTGACAGACCAATATGGAGTCGACTTTGCTATTAAGAAGAGATATGAAACTAATATTAAAAATTTCATTGGAATATCAGAACGTTTCTGCATTCTTATACTACAATATTATGACAACAAGAGATGTCATTATATAATAATATTATTATATTATTATGATATAATGATATTATGAGATGTCATAATATTATTATGACATCTCATAGCGGTTAGGAGAGAATGATAAAACGTCAAAGTCAAAACTTCGTTGAGTTTTTGGAAAAAAAACTTTCAACAATTATACTAAAATAAATAAGATACTTACGTATAAAATGAAATGTTTTTGCCAGTTTTTGGAGTATAATTCGTGCATCGTGCGTGCATAAACAAGACTAACCCACCTGAATTTAGTATAAAAGAAATTTTAAATAACATAGAAAAGCTAAAAAATGACTAGAGTCCAGGACCTGATAATATATCAAATGAATGTTTGAAAATTGGAAAATTTCTACTAGTAAAACCACTTACAACTTTATTTAACATGGTATTAATAGAAAAAGAAGTTCCCAGACAATGGACTGAGTATTATATCATTTTACCATACAAAAAAGGTGATCCGACTGATATTGGAAACTACAGACCTATAAGCCTCCTACCTGCAATATACAAACTATTTTCCTCAACACTTGAAAAAAGAATAGGACCTGTGATAGATGAAAAACTACCAAACGAACAAGCTGGCTTTAGAAAAAAATATTCTACAAAAGATCACATCCATAGCATAGAACAAATCATAGAAAAATACACAGAATTTAGGAGACCACTATACCTTTGTTTTGTTGATTATATGAAAGCATTCGATTCAATAAGCCACACCAGCATATGGGAAGCCTTAGCACATCAAGAAGTTGATCAAACATACATAGACATTTTGAAAAATATATATAAAACAAACACTAGCAGAGTAAGACTAGACAGGATACAATACATTATTCAAAAACTCAATTGGTCACAAAAGGGCATAAACATAATGGGTAAGCAATTGAGCCACCTTCGGTTCGCTGATGACATTGTCTTATTGTCTGAATCTCCTGAACAGTTACAAACAATGATTAGACAACTACACACTGTTAGCTCAAGTATTGGACTAGAATTAAATTCATCCAAAACAAAGGTCATGACGAACACCCACAACAAACCTATATCAGTAAACAACAGCATACTGGAATTATATGTGCAAGAATATATATACCTGGGAAAACAAATCACATTCAGAACTAGTAGAAACACTAAAGAAATAAGTAGACGTATAAATATTTCCTGGAAAAAATATTGGCGTCAAAAAGAAACATTGAAGTCAAACCTTCCTGTAAAACTTAAAAGCAAAGTTTTAGACACTTGTATACTGCCCTCTCTTACTTATGGGTGCCAGACTTGGATCTATAACCGAGGTTCTAGAAATAAAATACAAGTATGTCAAAGGAGCATGGAACGTAGTATGCTAAAACTGAAACTGAAAGACAAAGTAAGAAGTACCGAGGTCAGGAAGAGGACTGGAGTAAGGGATGTACTTGCACACACCACTGGCCTGAAGTGGAGGTGGGCGGGACACTTGGCTCGAACAGATGATGCAAGATGGACCCGGGCAACAACAAAATGGTCTGGACCACTCGGATCAAGAAGTCGGCCACATGAGAGGTGGGCAGACGACCTAGTTGCGGTGGCGGGACACAGATGGATGGACGTGGCGCAGGATAGAGACAAATGGAAGGAGTTGGAGGAGGCCTATACCCTGTCAAAAGGGGCCCTTCTAACACAGCAAATTTAAATATAATAAAATAAAAATAAAATACTAAATAATATAATGATAATTAACATAATCTATAATAGTTACTGATAAATATAATATATAGAAATGTAATATTCTTTTATAGAAGGGATAAATAAAGGCTTTTTTATTTTTTATTTTATTTTAATTACTCTTTGACCAAAACGGGATGCGGTTGAGCATTTATCAAAGGAAGCGGACTTTCCACCGATTATTCTCTGAATGCTATCGGACCATGGTATTTCGTACAAACATTAATACAATACCACTATTAAACTGTATCTTATCTCTGAAACATACCCCCGAATTTTATGATGATTCATTATCCATTGTAATTTAAAATTACGCAGTTTTGAAAGGAATGACTCATTACCTATTTTATTTATTTTATTGACCCTAATCAATTTAAAATAAAATAAATAAAAAAATTATGCACGACATTACACACAGCACAATCTAACCCCAAACTAAGCACTAGGCTTGTACTATAGACTAGACAACGGACATACTACATACTTAATTGTTATACTTTTTTTTTGTAAATACATACCTACTGGCTACTGGCCTACATAATTTTATACATAGAAAGACACCCAGACCAGATACAAATATTTTTATTTTTAAGCATAAATATTTGCACCCGACGGGATTCGAACCCTCAGTCTTCTGCATTGCAGTCAGGCGTTTTCAGGCGTCCTTCAGGGGAATTTAAACTGATTATTGTTTGTGTTTAGTTTATTTTTGAGCTTTATTTTTTTATGCTTTACTTACATTCATAAATATTTTTTTATTTACCATTTTCTCTATTTTAAATGCAAAAAATATATTAAAATTGTTAATAATTTTTTTATAACAGTACACTGCCAGTCTAATTTATTTGACAAATTTTAGGGAGTTTTCCTTATTATCATGCAAGTAACACTATCTATCAAAAAAACGTAAACATTCGATGCGAAAAAAATAGAATCATTATTTATTTCGTGGATCTAACGATTTTATGTGAATTATGAATGAAATATGCAGATTATGTTTAACTGCTGCTAAGGATTTAGATGGTGGATTATCAGAAAAGCCAGAAATGTTGCAGAGGCTGGAAACTTGTCTGAATATCCATGTGAGTGTTTATGATTTTTGTAATATTTCAATTGCTTTCCCATTTCTATATACGTTTTTGTCTCATTTTGGTGATTTTATAAAATGATTTAAGTAGGTACTAGGCCGGCTTGCATAACGGTTCCCAAGCATGTTGTTAAATGCTGTTAAATGTGTTTAAAATCTGTCAGAATTTGAAGAACTGTCCATGTGTGGCAACATATTATCAATCGTCCAACTAATGAAATAGAGTCCAATGTTCGATTTCCCATAAATTATTTTAAAATTGTTGCAAATATTTATTTATGCAAGTCACCCTAATCTCTGTGTAGGTCGCATGTGTAGGTAACTTTTTTAAAAACATTGCAGAATAGTTTTTTTTTTTATTTCTTATCGGTTGTGAACCGATTATGGCCATTAAGAAATTAGCCAGTGTCATGTATTCTAATATATTATGCATGTTATTTGCATCGAAACAGTCAAGTCGTCATAGTTAACGTCAAGTCTAGGGAATCATTTGTAAACACGGCAGCCATTTACAAACAATCTTCACGGAGCCTTGGAGACAACACTAAGGCAATGTTTTGCACCGATTTTCACTTTCATTCCACTTGTACACCTTCACGAAACTAAATTGATTAATATGCCCCCGAAATTAAACAATTTGCACGCATATGAACTAGGTTTCACAAAAATGAAAATTTAGCACCACATCTCCTCAACGAGTTCCCGCCAAGACTCCTGCAGAATAGTTACCGATGACAGCTTTTTTTTTACCAACTCTTAATACTTTTACCGTTTAACAAGAATACCTAATATAGCTTACTTTTGCTAATAATAAAATAGGTACCTAAATATTGTGAAGGGCAGAAGCTCAAGTTCCACACATAGTAAGAGGACTCTTACTATTATTTCCTTTCAGCTATCACTAAATGACACTCTACCAACCACTACATGCGAAAATTGTGTTAAAAAAGCTGAAGACATTCTCATTTTCCGAGACCAATTAACAAAGAATGAACTAAAACTCATTGAAATATTCAAAAGCAACATCGACCAATGTAACTACGATGACAAAGTCAAACCTGAACCCAAAGATACGGATAACTTAGACATCAAAGAGGAATTTGAGACTGATGATTTTTACGATACAATTTATTGTGAAATAAATGAAAATACAGATCAAACTGAGAATAAAAGACCTAAGAAAAGAAAGAAAGATAATAAAAAAGATGCTACAACCACAAAAGACATAGAAGAACCAGAAAACCCTAACGAAAATGTAATAAAGACTGAAAATCTATCACACAGCCCTTTAAAATGTGTAACATGTTTTAGAATCTTTGATTCCCAGGTTGATCTATCAAAACATTATAAAGTTGAACACTCCTCGAAACAAATAGTTAGTAATCAAGTAACTGATGATAAATATACTTTAATGAATGATGGCGATGAAGTTAAATATAAATGTAATAGTTGCACAGAGTTTTTCACTAGAAAAGACGAAATGTCTAAGCATATAATTAGTCACATGCAGGAGAGGCCTTTTATTTGCAAATTGTGTGGTAAGTAAACAATGTTTGCTTCCCAGGCATAAATGGTCCATTTTGGGTATCAGGTTAGTTACCTGCATCTAAAAGCTAAGCTTCATTCCATCGACATTAACTAAATAACTTTACATTATAACAAGACTAGCTGCGCCCCGCGGTTTCACCCACGCAAGTCCCGTTCCCGCGGGAATGTCGAGATAAAAAGTAGCCTTTCAACTATTATTCCAATTCCAAGTTTCTTTACAATCATTAGTTTTTGCATGATGGAGTAACAAAGTCACATACATACGGACAAACTTTCGCGTTTAGTAGAATAATCAATTAAAATTATCTAGACCTAGTTCTCAAAATGTTGATGTTTATTGTTTGTTTATTTCCCAACAAAATAACCATGTACAATAAAAACACAAAAGTACACAAGACTGACAATAGTTTTGTTGCGAAACCGCCCCAACTCAGCATAATACCAGCAAATACAACAATATACCAATATTGAACAGAAATCTTTTTGGGTTAAATAAGTGTAATGCACTAATTTCTAAGAACCAATCTGTTCTCATTCCCAGGCCGAACATACAAGTCAGTGTACGAGATAGTCCGTCACGGACGTGTGCACGCGGGCTACAAGCTGCACTGCTCGCTCGGCTGTGGATACAGCTCGCCGCATTCCGGAGCTATCAGGGACCATGAACGCAGACACAATAACAAACATACTGTGAGTATCTATAGATGATTTTAAGAAGGTGGCAGGTTCATTATGGACCAGGAGTGCTCAGGACCAACCTATATGGAAGAACTTGGAGGAGGCCTATGTCAGATTCGATTTGATTGATTTGATTTCTACTTTAGGTAAAACTCGCTTGACCTATAATTTAATAACCCAATAATATGTGATGTTTTAATTTCCAGTATAAATGCAGTACATGCGGCAAAGGGTTCCTGGTGAAGACCTGGTTTGAACAACATCAGAACATCCACAACAATATCAAGCCGTTTGTCTGTGATTTCTGCGGAATGGCTTTTCATATGCACAGGTAACTCTAACATACACAAGAAATGTTTATTTATTTTAATAACTAGCGGGTTATAAAGACCCGCAACTTCGTCTGCATAGAAATAGGGCATAGCCAACTTTTTCGTTCATTACTCGGGTTCTATTAATTGGATTTCGATGTAAAGTATACCACGACCTTCCTCGAAAATAGAACTACTTTTCCAATATTGAAAACCCGAATAAATCGGATTAGTAGTTTTTAATTGTATAAGGAACAAACAGAGAAACAGACAGGCAGACATGAATTTTAAAATGATATAATTTTGTTCTACTACTTTTCCTAAGTCCCCTAGACAACGTTTTTTTTAATTTACTTCCAAGTACAGACTTTTGTTCTATCTTCCTTTATTAAAAGTATAGAGTATAGAAGATTAATTCCATAACCTGATATTTATAGTTAAATTTTTAAATTCCAGATATCTAATGGCCCACAGAAACAAGATGCACCCGGATTCGTCCGCGATCCGTCGCTACATGTGTGTGGAGTGTAGTTTTACGTGCGACAGTAAGAGACGACTTGATACGCATACGGCGGTAGGAAAACATTTTATTTTAACTGTCAAAATCAAAATAGTTTATTTCCTTTAGATTCTTGTACAACATTAAATGCACATGATCATTTGGCTACGTCTTAGATGTATTGATTTTAGTGTGGCTTCGGAACGCGCCCTCCGATGAGAAGAAGCCACAAGAAACTCATTGTCACTTATTGAAATTGTCCAACATTCATTTTTAAATCATAGCGCCCTGCGGTTTCACTCGCGTAGGTGCCGATTCCTCAAGAATATCGAGATAAAAAGTAGCCTATGTGTTTTCAGGTCTCCACCTATATTCCAAGTTTCATCGCAATCGGTTCAGTAGTTTTTGCGTGAATGAGTAATAAAGTCACATACATACATACATGCATCCTGCAACATTATAGTGCGCCCATAACGTGGAAATCATTTTGACTTACATCCTACTAATATTTTAAAGCTGAAAGTTTGTGAGTATGTGTGTATGTATTTGTGTTTGTAACTCAATCACGTAAAAACCTCTGAACTGATTGCGGTGAAACTTGAAATATAGGTAGCTGGATACCGGGAATAACACATGGGGCCACTTTTTATTCCTAAATTCCCGCGGAAACGCGACTTACGCGGGTGAAACCGCGGGGCGCAGTTAGTTAAAAATTATTTGTTATTAATAAACAAAATTAAACAAATAACTTAAGGGGGCTTCCATACGACAAACGTGATTTTTCGAACAAAAACGCAACGATACCGCGATGTATTATGACCACTAGCGCCATCTAGTGATAAATTAGCTTAAGTTGCGTCGTTTGTGTTTAGTTTAGAGTTCGGTAGGTACCTACCTGTGATAATAGTCCGGAACCCTTCGTGTGCGAATACGACTCGAACTTGACCGGTTTTTATTTTCAGGAACATAAAAAGGGTGATGAGACTAATTTGAAGCATTTATGTGATATCTGTGGTAAAGGCTTCGCTCGAGTGGATTGTCTTAAAAACCATAAGAACTGGCATTCTGGGATCAAACCGTTCACATGCAGGTATAAAGAATAGTAGTTTACACACCTAACTGCTCTACAAAGTTACTTTATTTGACCAAAAAAGGTCAACGTAAAGCGAATCTTTATTCCCTAGGTGCATAAAGAACTCATTATAACCCTAGGACTATTTGGAACTAAGATTCTGGTAGCATACAACCATTTCGAACTGGCCACCTAGACATAAAACATTAAATAAATAAAAACTGGGCTAACTACACCGACATTATGCACCGAGGTACTAAAGCCCTATCTTATATAGCGGGCGTCATATTGAATCCAAAGCGTACGAAGGACTCTAGAGGGTTAACTCCTGAGCGCAGCGAGGGTGTTAAAACTTAACGAAACGCAAAGCGAAGGAGTTATGTACCTAAAGTCCTGAGTGAAGCGTGGGATTCAAGCGCCCAAGATAAAGACAGGCTTTAGTACCGAGGTGAATACTCTACTTTACACAGCTACTGCGAGACAATAAAGGGGCTACAAAAATAAGCATTTATCTTACAACAAAACAATCAATTAATGCTACGTGTATGAAATATATTTACAGCTCTTCATTAATTACATTTGACAATGTTACATCAAAATAAACCAAAGAAAAAAAAAGTTAAGGCTTTATATTAACTAAATTTTTTTGCCTTACCCTCGAAATAAAAATAGAAGAAAAAAGCCCAGTGTTTATTTTTTTGTTATGTATGTCTAGGTGGCCAGTTCGAAATGGCCTTATGCTACCAGATCCTTAGTTCCAAATTTTAATTTACATTATGCCCTTGGTTTATAATGAGGGCTTTATGCACCTAGAGAATAAAGACTCGTTTTACGTTGGCCTTTTTGGTCAAATAAAGTAACTTTGTAGAGCAGTAGGTGAGTAAAATATTTTACACATCTACGGCTCTTCAACGTAAAGAAAGTCTTTATTTCCTAGGTGCATAAAGTGCTCATTATACTTTATTTACCTAGGGCATAAAGTAATTTAAATTTGGAACTAAGGTTCTGGAAGCATACGGCTATTTCGAACTGGCCACAGACATAACACAAAAAAAAATAAAAACACGGCTATTTTTCTTCTATTTTTATTTCGACGGAAGGGTAAGGCAAAAAGTTTTAGTTATATAAAGCCCAACTTTTTTTTCATCGGCTAAGGCCTATGTTTGCTTTCGTCATTTTGATGTAACACATGTTTTGTGTATAGAGCTGTAAATATATTTCATGCACGTAGCAATTAAATGCTTATTTTTGTAGCCTTTTTATTGTCTCGCAGTAGATATGTAAAGTAAAGTACTCACCTAGGTAATAAAGCCTGTCTTTATCTTGGCCGCTTGAATCTCACGCTTCACTCAGGACTCTAGGTACATAACTCCTGAGCGAAGCGAAGGAGTTATGTACCTAGAGTCTTAACTTAGGGTTAACTGTTAGTCTTAACTTAACAAGGTCTTAACACCCTCGCTGCGCTCGGGAGTTAACCCTCTAGAGTCCTTCGTACGCTTTGGATTCAATATGACGCCCGCTATATAAGATAGGACTTTAGTACCTCGGTGCATAAACTACTATTATACACAAACTTTCACCTTTTTAATATTAATAGAATATTTATTAATTAGTATGTATGTATGTACCTCAGCATATGCAGCAAGCAATTCGCCAAGAAGTTCAACCTGAAGGTCCACTCCCGCCTCCACTCGGCACACGGCGGCGATACGCGGCCGCAGTGTCACTCCTGCGGGAGATTTTTCACCCAGCGGAGTGCCTTGCTCAGACATAAGAGAAGGTAAAAAATATGTATATCTATCTTCTTCCACACTTATAATAAAGGAAGAGTCGCGAAGTCGCGGGTAAGAGCTAGTCTTACTAATATTATAAACGCGAAAGTTAGCATGCATGTATGTATGTATGTGACTTTGTTACTCTTTCACGCAAAAACTACTGAACCGATTGCGATGAACCTTGAAATATAGGTAGCTGGATACCGGGAATAACACATAGGCTACTAATGTGTTAATAGGCTACTATTTATCCCGATAATCCCGCGGGAAAGGGACTTTCGCGGGTAAAACCGCGGGGTTCAGCTAGTTATTAATAAAAGTACAATATTTACCGATGACGGTTAATTTCCCAATGATTTGGAGCGACGATTTGGGCAACACGGCTGCCACAAACTGGATGCGAGAAGCCGAAAATAGATCTAGGTGGCGTGCAATTGGAGAGGCCTATGTCCAGCAGTGGACTGCAACAGGCTGATGATGATGATGAATAATTATCAGGTTTTACTCGCGTTTTACTTAATAATGGCATTATTACAAAGTACCGAGCTATAAAGTGAGTAAAACCCGGTAAATCCGACAACCATAATTATTAACTATATTAAATTAAAATTAGGAATCTGTTATTGGTTATAAGTTATATATTTGTTGCTTCTAATGTTTTGTAAAAGCTGTTGATTCCATGTCAATAAAGAAAATAAATAAATACTTAATAAATAAATAAATAGGTTTTTATTAGGTATTGTGTTATATTATAAAAAATCGCGAAAACCTTAGACGTCGAAAATTACGTCATTATTAGCTTACGTGTTAGAGTTCTGTGCCAAAGGGTTAAATCCTAAAAACGGGACTCTTTTACTGAGACTCCACTGACCATCCGTCTGTTACCAGGCTGTATCTCATGAACCGTGATAGTTAGACAGTTGAAATTTTCACAGATGATGTATTTCTGTTGCCGCAATAACAACCAACGAAAAACAAAATTAAACAAATATTTTAGGAGGGCTTCCATACGACATATTTAATTTTTAAACATCAAAAGCATCGTTAGCGCGATTTAGTTTTACCACTGGCGCCATCTAGTGGTGAGTTAGCGTAAGTTGCGTTCAGGGATTTCGCTTGGTCCAGTGTTTTTTAGGGTTCGGTATCAAATTGTTATAATACTACGGAACCTTTCGTGCACGAATTCGACTCACACTTGACCGGCTTTTTTTTTGTTTCAGACGACATCCCGAAGAGATATCAAAGTTATAATACATAGGTAAGTAAATAGTATTATAAATTGTATTTTTTTTACCTTGTATACAAAAATAAATTAAAAAGTATAAACCTATGATCTTTTATTTTTATTTAACCTGTGAATAATTGAAGTAAATAAGTAAAGTAGAGTAGACTAGAGTTGGAGTAGTATAGAAGTTGGAATGAGGGAATTTTAGTATTCTTATGTTTTTAATATCGCTTCATAGATGGCGCTACCTGAATCTAAAGCTAGGCCGGTGGATTTTAACTTATGAAAGAAAGAAAAAAACAGCCATTAGCAAAAAAGACACGACACATATAAATAAAATTAGAACAAACAAGCAAACCATGAAAAACATTAAAACTAACATTTAATTTTTCCTAGTAAGATAATTTCATATCTTTCCGAGACTTGATCGCGTGATTCACTTTTTAATTTTCTTACTTCAATGTTTCGATTATCTTGATTTTGGTCGTGAGGAGCTTATCATTGACTAAATAATTACTTGAGATTATATGCAATTAATTGTAATTATTCAACCTTTCGTACACCGCATGCCTGCCCACATGTGTACCTCTTGATTGCCGCAGTTTGCGCAGAAATTTTGGGAACGCGCGCGCCTTCTGTTGTTTTTGATGAAAAACTATTTTTATCTATTTATCACACAATAAACTTAGATTTTTCTGAAAGACAGATAACTAACGAACCTAATTTACTGTAATTTGTATAATAAATTGTGTGATGTAGTGCTGTCATCTACCGGGCTTTAATGGTACTATTTTTCTTTAAATTCCCTCATTTAGAATTGAATTTAAAGACAATCAGACTTTTTTCAGGGTCATTAGTTCATTACATGAAGTCGGTTAATAACATTGACCTACATTTTGGTAGATCTAATCTTATCTACAAAAGGAAGTTAAATAAGTATTCTAATTTGATGGTAAATTGAAAGCTTAACTTTGTTTTTTAGGGGTCGATACAAATACCGATACAAGTCGGATATGAATGGTAGACGAAAAAAAAGGTCCCTTACTAAGACTCCAATGTTCGATTATCTGACTGTCACCAGTCTGTATAATATGAACCGTGATAGCTGCAAAAGACGAATCGAATCAGAAAACAAATGACAAACGAAATTAAAATAATGAACGACCTAAATAAATTGTTTCGTAATTTGTTTTTATTGCTTTACAAGAAACTCTACACTTGGAACGTGTGGCCGAGTAGTTGAGGCTCTGAAGTATTGATCCAGGATCGCGAGTTCAAATCTCGCCGCGAGGGAATTTTTGAATATTAATTTTTCCTTTTAAATATTTATTTTAATTAAATGGATTATTTAGCCTGACGATAGACTACAGATTCACGTTTTATCATACTCCGTATGCATAGGAGTATTTTCTCCACTGGCGACACTAAAATTACATAAACTTATTATTTTTTCCAAACTAGCAACACTGGAATTTAAAAAACGGAAGCCCGGGACTTACAAACGTCTGACCTCGTTTCCTATAGGGGCGCAGCCTTCAGCTCCCTTCGATAGCTTATCACGGTATCGACCCCGCGGCGTTGTGGCTAAACGCATGCGCGCCTGTATGCGACAATTTCACTTGACAGTGCAATTCGTACCGCAAAGTCACAAGGTTCCGCGAAACCGGACTGTGTAAATAGTTTAAAATATAAATAGAAAACTAAAATGTATTTTAGTGGTTTTTAGTGAAGGACTTTGGTAAGTTATTTTGATGTTTTTAAGTCGAAAATTAACTTATATTTTAACGTATATTGACGATTTTTAATAGGGCAATAAAACTCAAGGATTTTCCGTGTCTCAATTGTTTTTTTAGGTGTTTCTTTGTGTTTAATGTTTAAAACAAAACAGTTTTCATATTTATATGTTTGGAATAATTAGGTACCAAAGTAAATATTAAGGTTTTTCTTAAGTTAAAAATAGCTGTTTTAACTTATTGATCAAATAGTCCGAGTATAGATATTTTGAAGTGCCATCGTTGCTACTTTTAGCAATTCCTAAGTAGGTACGTTTCGTGGTTTTGAACGCGTAACGTCCGGTACTGTGAGAAAATATGTGGAGCAAATTAACCTATTTGTTATTCAAGGATGCGAGCTACCTACATGACAAGTTTTATCGCAATCGGTTTAATTATTTATTGCATTAGGATGTAACAAAAGTACGTACATGTCGATGTTAAAGTATATTATGTTTTCAGGGAAGTGAATATTATTATATAACGTACTAGATGCGTCCGCGGTTTCACCCGCGTTAATCCCGATCCCGTTTGAATATCGGGATCAAAAGTAGCATATGTTACTCCTCGATAATATTGGTGAAAGCTTTTTTAAAATCAGTTCAGTAGTTTCGGAACAATAAATAGCAATTTCCTCTTAATTATTTTAGTATAGAAGTATACAATTATATACAGGATGTTCCGATGATGACTGTTTAAGCTGAAAGAGGGTTGTTCTAGACGTCTTGGCGAACAACTTTTGTTCTACAACATTTGAAAATTTGAAGCAGTTTTTGAAAAAATTAAGTTTAAAGTTTATTTGAAAACAGCTGTTTCTTAAGTAATACAGGTAGGTAATTGGTTTCAAGTTGTCCTTTCATTTAGTTTGGTCTACTACATACAAAACTTAAATCGCCTTTATTTTCAGAAACAGCTGGTTTTTTTCAGTGAAACATGTTCTTAAAGTTTACAAAAAAAAGTTCGTATTTTCAAAAGTCGTAGAACAAAAGTTGTTCGCCTAGACGTCTAGAACAACCCTTTTTCGGCTTAAATGGTCATACATAATAAAACATCCGGTATATATGTACATCAACATATTTATTGAGTTAGATAATAAATAGGTCACAACAGGAACTTACAATCAGTGAGTAAATAGGTACTTTATTTGCACAGTTCCATAACTAGGTATGTCAAAAATCTCATGTTTTTTTGTTAATTAAATCCATATTAAAATACATTATTTACCGGGTTTTATTCGCGTTTTATTGAACCATCCCCCCCTCCTCTACATTAAAAAAGCTAACTGTAAAGTTAGCGAAAGCTCGGTACTTTTTAATAATGCCATTATTAATTAAAACGCGAGGAAAACTCTTACGCAAAATCGCGAAAAGCTAAGAAGACAAAATTAAATCCATATTTTTTTTTCTTTTTGTATTGTGGAGTGTTGGAGTTGTCATTTCGCTCTAAGGCTTCTCTATCTTGGACCTATCGACTGCTATCAGAGATAACAACCGGGAACGACTGCTTAAGGGGCCGTAGTAGACCAGCTGTGGTATCATGTGATTAGCATCCACCGCTGTCAGTTGCTGTTTGCTGTCAAAAAGCATATTTTGTATCCTACATTGCTGTTTGAAGTAATCATCAGTAACAACCACGTTACGTCAAAGCAGCAATGTACTGCAACTTAGCCACTAGTAACGGTGGATGCTAATTACATGATACCACAGCAGAACTGATGTTTCTAGGAAACCATATTTATTAAAGTCGAGGATATTTTTACTTGAATGTCGTGAAAACACGATTCCTGAAAATCCCCCTCTAAATTGTACAAATAAGTGATATTACTTAGTCAATATTGTACGAAAACTAATAAAACTTTGTATAAGAACTGAACTTAGCTCAATACAAGCAGTGAATGTTTTAAATTTCAAGATTACCTTTAAGTTATCTTGAAACTAGCAATTGTTTAATTTTACGCACTAAAATTTTGCAAGGTCGCATCTTACGTCCTTCACTTACACATCTTAAATTCGCTAGCTTTATTCCTGTAACGCTATTAGGGTTATAAAGACCTTTAACGTGCCTTCCGGAACACAGATGAATACGAGATTTTGCCTCATCGGTCACCCGTCGAAGTAAAATAAAAAAAATCTAAATGAAAATAAATAAACCATCCATGAAAGAGAGATCATCCAGATATCGCCCATAGGCAGCCCTTTGTACCACTTAAGTTTTGAGAATTTCTTTCTCTTCATTTTTTTGTAATTGTTTTTGGTACAGACAGAATACGACTAAAGTAACCACCGTAGATATCCATAGCTACAGCTAACGTCTACTTACAACGAAACGGCTTATCAACAGTTAGTTATTTTAGACCATATTTCTAATGATCCGTTGGTCCAGCGGTATCTTATATGAATTTGCGTGACAGACACTATCGAGTTCGAAACCTGACTGCAGTAATTCTTTTTGATTGAATTTTATGTATTAAGTGATAATTTATATATTTATTTTTGCATTTGTATGATTTATCTTAGTATAAGTTACACTTAACTTTAAAAATAAGAATCAAAATGTTTTTTAACACTTTATTCTTACAAACAACGCCATACAAGACTTATTGTATTGTGGGTGGGGTGTTTCTATAAAAAAATTCTTACTTTGCAATAATGCCAATTTCGTGAATTACATGTATGGTATAGGTAGAAACGTATTTATATTATACATTTTCTACCAAATACACAATAACATCACTTGTGACATCTTATTTTTTAAAATGCAAACACTTTTTATAAAAACACCCAACATAACGCTCAGAACACAACACTAAGAACAATATTTTAATAAAGTAAAGGCCTACTTTAACTTTAAATTATTTGTTGGAGTCTATTTTTCATGCTATTCACCATATTGTGGCACATATTGTTTCCACTCATCCACTCCCTAGTTGATGTCACTAGATTCTGGAGATTTTCTTTTGTTTCGCATGACCACTGATAAGTCCCAGTTTGAAGTCATTTGACCCCACAAGCCACCTTATGTCGTTACTGGGTCTCCGGTTCTCCATATATTTTAACCCATAGCCGGATTGTTTTTCTCTGTAAGAAGATAAACCAGGTTATTAATTTTAATGCTTCTTTTTGACATTGAATAGACATGACCATAGTTTCCCAACTATATTTTAACTCACCGTTAGATTTAACGAATGTAATTTAATTGTTTTCTTCATTACATAACACTACAACATATTTTAAATGAAAAATAAATAAAAGAAAAGAAAGAAATGCACAGTAACCACAATGGTTTATTCGTTTGTTGTGTGAAATGATTATATGTAAAAAGGTCAGTTATTTAAAATTATGTTACAAACTACCCACAATTTACTCATTATATTAATATTTTGTAGGTAGATAAACAAGTAGCCGTTTGCTGGTATAGATTCATTATTTCATTACGTTTGTTAAAGTTGGATTAGCAGACTGGTTAACTACCTTGCTTTGAGATTCAATTTGCGGTGGTTCGAGCCCCATTCATTCCTCTAATTTTTTTAAAGATTTAGTGTTATTGTAATTTGATAATATAGGTATTGGCGGTATTGTCTATCATAAAATATTTAGAATATAAATATGAAATTACAAGTTGCCATCCAAGTTGATAGGTAATAAAGTTTTTATTTTGCTGTTTGTTGCGCTAGTAGCGACACCTGTTAGCTATGCTTGTAACTAAATTGATAAACTAAACTTGGGTCGGATATTCTAACGCAGACATTGTTGTAAGTGGACGTTATAGCTGTAGTTATGGATATCTACATGGATACATAATCTGTATTCTGACTGTACAATCAATCTAAACAAACTGCTTTTTCAAGAGATACTTTTGGCCAAACCGAAATTGAAAAAACATTTTAGCGATCAATCGAGTTTGGAATTTTTTATCCCATTGCTTCAAAAACAATATTTCCTAAGTATGGTTTAACATTTTCCATACTAATATTAATATATCTTCTTTTTATATATAAAAAATAATCCCAATTTCCCATCACGGGTAAACGGCTGGACCGATTTTGTTAATTCTTTTTTTGTTGTGTTGCGTCAGGAGAAGAATCTTATAAAAAAAGCTAAATATCGTGACTTACGCGGGTAAAACCGCAGGGCGCAGCAGCTATAGTTACTTATAAAATTAAGCTACTTTTTATCTGGATATTCAAGCAGAAACGGGACTTACGCGAGTGAAACCGCGGGGCGCAGCTAGTAAATAAATAAATGTCTGTGACAAACACATAGCGCCATCTAGCCCCATGGTAAGCTGCTAAGCTAGTGTTACGGTGACTAGACAATGGATATACTACTTATATTTATTTTTGCTTTTGTAAATACATGCATTTTATACATAGAAAATGAAAAGATGAATAAGCTCCAAAACTAGGTACTGGATAGATAGATTCCAAAAAATCTTTCACCGATAGAAAGCTACATTATCAAAGAGTAGCATACGTTATTTTGGTCCCGATATTCCTTCGGAATCGGGACTTCGGTGAACCTGCGGGACGCAATCAGAAATAAAGTGTAAAGTTGTGTTATTTTAGCAAAACATGGCCGTGATGTCCTTGACAAACTTTATGTATTCATGCGTAGCTATATAATATAACATTATTGGATTTAACTCATGCGATGTATATCTTGATGGTTATGCAAATTGTGTATGTATGTATGTAAGTAGGTATATTGTTTCTTTAGGGTTTCGTAGTCAACATAAACCTTTAATGCCTAGTTTACATTACGGAAATAGTCTGCTTTTCATTGTTCCCAGTTGCATCCCTGTCGGGAGCCCGGTTTCGCTAAAACACCAACTTACTCGGTTAGTCAACAATTCACAACCATTATTATTATTGTTTCTAGTAGGGGACGCCAGCGCAAGCACCAGACGGGTGATCTATCCTCTCATGTTGGGACCATTTCACCCAGTTCCCCAAGGCCCCTATAGGTTTTGAGTTAACTGGTAACTCACGGTGATGGCGACCCACTGAATCTACCTGTTGCTTTGCAGAGTTTTAACAACTGCCCTATTGTAATGTCACTCAGGTCCCCTTCAGATAGGGTATCTGAGTTCAGATAAAGGTAGGTATTCACAACCATAACTACCTATTTACCTAAATCTAATAGATTTGGCTATATTTTTACGGCCGGCCGCCTGTCTGGTAAACACTTCTAGGAACCAAGAAGTTTATCCGCCTCCGCACAGGGCGAACTCGTTTGCTAGTCTCCCTTCGATGTCTTTTATTCGCCTTTTACGGACACGACATTGGGTAGGTAACTCTATTCAATGCCAGGGCTACACGGCATTAAAAAACTAGTGTCATGCAGTGAACGGATATTAGCATGGAAGAAGCCTTTCCATACTAACTCCCCTCAAATAATAGCGCCAAAACTTACTCAAATACGAAGTATGCATACACAAACTACACACCACGCTACTAGCAAAGCAATAGGACCTTTTTTTATATTTTTAAAAATTGTGTCTTGACATAAAGGACAGCCCGGCGGCAATACGCTGTTCTCTAACGTGATTGGTTCTTTGAATGATCCGATCCGAGTACAACCGAAGTGAGAGATTCGTGTCGCGGCACATTTTTTAATCAACGCGGCCTATTTTACGTGGTGTCATTTTGAAGCGTAAGAAATACTTGTATGCTTATATATCCGTTCGCTGGTGTGATGCATTATAGAGTCAATTTCACAAAACCAGTCTCGCAGCCGTTACCGGAAGCAATATCATCAAATAGATAATAGTGCCGCTGTGCGTCACGCAATTTCTTTGTAAAAATGTCTATAAATTGCTTTTAGTTTTGAAATGTAAATCCAGCTTTAAGCCTAATTTAGCCAGCAGCAGCTGTTACTGGAAGCAATTTTATCAAACAAATAAATAAATAGTTAGATGAAGCGGGGCAATCTCAACTTCGGGAAATTTCGACTATTCTTAAAAACTTGTATAGAAATTTATGAAACAGTGCCATTTATGTAGAAATTTATAAAATTGCTTTTGCGCTATCCGGTCATAGATGGCACTTTTAAAATAAAGTAAAATGCAGAAGTTATTAAGAATAGTCGAAATTTCCCGAAGTCGACATTGCCTCGCGTTGTGTCTACGAAATTATTATGTGAAAACGACTTATAAATTGCCAGTTATAGTGTCGTAATGTAAATCCCGCTTTATAGTTTCGTCATGTCCATCTGTCTGCGGCTTAGCTGGGAGACTTGGTACCTACTAAGAATCTGTATTTTGCATAATCATCCGTTCTGGCCTACTACGGCCCCTTAAAATCTTAAGGGGCCGTAGTAGGCCAGAACTGATGTTTCTAGGGAGAATTACTACAAAAGTTATTTGACATAAAAGTTTTTGAAACTATATTTATTAAAGTCGAGGAAATTTACTAACACGTGAATGTCGTGAAACACGATTCCTGAAAATTTTCTCGATAGAAAAAAAATCCAAACATCCCTCTAAATTGTACAAATAAATGATATTACGCAGTCAATATTGTACAAAAACTAATAAAACTTTGTAATAAGAACTGAGCTCAGTTCAATGCAGGCAGTGAATATTTTGAATTTCAAGATTAACGTTTAGTTATCTTGAAACTAGCAATTGTTTGATTTTACGCAATAAAATTTTGCATAGTCGCATCTTACGTCCTTCATTTACACATCTGAAATTCGCTAGTTTTATCCCTGTCACGCTATTAGGGTTATATATGCCCTTAAGTAGGTACAGTACATGTTGCCGATTACGCCGAGAAAATAGTACAACAATAAAAAAAAACATTTTTTTACCTCCAACGTGTAAAATAGGGATGAATATTTTTCTTGTTTTTTATACCTACATTTTTTTCAGCGGCGAATCTTGAATGTTTTTATTCATATTAAAGCATTTACTTATTTATAACCAGCCTATTTCTGGAAAAGTTTACTCCTTTGATGTTGGTTCTTCTCGGAAAAACATATTGGTGATGTTGTGAATCCAATTTGATAAAAGTTAATAGTGCCCGTATTCGGAGAAGTTATTTAAGCCGGAAGGAGGTTGTTCTACCTGTTTTAACGAACAAATTTTGTTATACGACTTTGAAATTAGCCTAGATATTTGTTAATAGGTATTTAGCTATCTGCATACCAAGTGACCGCAATCGAAATCGGTTACATGCTTATGTAACATGCTCGTTTACTTACATATCTACTTACACCCAAACTTTCACAGTTTTACCCGCTCATATCCCGATCCCGCGGGATTATCAAGACCAAAAGTATCCGTAGTCACACTCTATCAATTAAACTATCCCTAAGCAAATTTTCATTCAAATCGAACAATTCAATCGAATTTTTTGACCATAGAGAAGGAACAAACAAATTCCTATACAACCTTTCGGACTTACCTACCTATAATATAAACTTTAAAGCTAGCACGATTAGAACACACAATTTCATATTATCCGGGGTTTTAGCCTACGAGGAATAAAATATAATGGAGATCTAACTTCACTATTAAATTGGAAAAAAACATGTTCGGCCCAGCCGTTTAGGCCCTACGACGGCACAAAAATAGGTCACATACATACATACATACATACACTCACGGCAAAAACATAACACTTCCTTTGGCAGTCGTGTAAAAAATACGAAAAATGGGTGCCTCATGATTTGACTGATCTGCAGAAAGAAACGCGTGTTGAAACTTGTGTTACCTTGTTGAACCGGTACAGAAATGAAGGAATATTGGATCAAATTATAACATGTGATGAAAAGTGGATTCCTTATGATAGCCGGAAAAGAAAAATGTAATGGCTGACCCCAGGTCAAATGCCACAACAGTGTCCTAAAGCAAAACTTACCAATAAAAAGGTAATGGTAACTGTTTGGTGGTCTTAGCATGGTGTTATTCACTATAGTTTTCTTCGATCTGGTCAAGCAATTACGGCAGATGTCTATTGTGCCGAACTCCGAACCATGTTGACAAAACTAGCAGTAAAACAGCCCCGACTCATGAATCGATCTTCACCATTATTGCTCCACGACAACGCGAGACCTCACACAGCACGAGAAACCATTTTGACCCTTCAGGGACTGCACTTAGAAACCATTCGTCATCCTCCGTATTCACCAGACCTTGCTCCAACGGACTACCATTTTTTTCGTGATTTGGACAATTATCTACGTGACAAGAAGTTTTCTTCCCAGGAGGCAGTACAAAATGCTTTCACACAGTTTGTGCAGTCTAGATCGTCGGAGTTCTATCGCAAAGGCATTAATAACCTTCCCATTAGATGGCAGCAATGTATAGATAATAATGGCAACTATTTTGATTAAATAAATTTGTTAAAAATTTAAAAAATAAACAATTAAGATTTTCAGTACAAATCGGCAATTTCATACTTTAACCCCTAATATATACGTAATATACGGTTGAAAACAGAAACGTTACTCAACATTTAAGAACTACTTAAACAAAGAAGCAGCTCTCAAAGTCAAAAATTGCCATACTAAGTTTGAACTTAGAAGCTGCTGAATAATTTAAGTAACTCTCGAATTTGAACTATACTTAAACAAAGAAGCAAGCAGCTCTCAAACTCAAAAAATGCCATACTAATTTTGAATTTAGGAGCTGCTCAATAATTTAAGTACCTTTCAAATGTTAAATGACGTTTCTATATTCGGCTGTTAGACCCCTTTTGTGAAAAGGACTTTAGTTTAGAATCAAGTGGGTACTTTCTCATACTTAGGTAAACGAGGTCGATTTAACTCGGTAAGTTATTTAAAAAGTTCCCAATACCTAGCTAACAACTTACTAAAGATTGAATATTGAAAACCACGGTTTACTTTGTGAAATCAAATAGGTACCTTTGATGAGATCGAAACTAACTTCGCTTCGCGAGAAATCAAAGTTATATTTAAGACGTTGTTGGACTTGTTTTTCACAAAGATAATCGGAAGGCACAAGATGTTGAAATGATTTTTGCAAAGATAATATTGGAAATGGCAGTTTTTTTATGTTTAATTGTTTTTAACCGACTTCCAAAAAGGGAGGTTATCAAATTGAAAGTGTTTTTTTGTTTGCGTGATTCTTGTTCTATATTGGAAAGGTAGCGTTGGTCCCGTAAATTGATGAAAAGCTGATGAGAACGTTTGGAATAATAAAAGCAGAATAATATATTACTAATTCTTGGACTTTAATCCATAAAGAAAATTAGAAAGTCTTTGAATTAAAGAAGAAAAAAAAAGATTTTGAATTAATTATCATTATCACACAGATAATTTGTTTATTTTTCGTTACGATATTACATTTGAGTATAAACAACTTGGTGTTGCCATAAAGAGAAACAAACACAATTAATAAAATTGACGAAAATGTTTTATGTCTTTTCTTAGGTCAGGCTAGTCCCCCTCTAAGTGCATTAAACACAATGTCGTGGTAGCAAATACCAGAGACACGCTCCTAGAAGACTGCACTTGACAACTTTTGAAATATCAATTTCAATCATGTTGTCTAAGGTGAAGGTAGTTTTTGCTTTGATATATCAAAACGGTCCTATAGAACCCAGTTGGTTCCAGACTGTCCTTATCTAACTAACCGACGAACACTAAAGTGAAAAAAGGACAGACTGGGGTAGTCTCTCTAAACATCAAGCGAAGCCGTTTTTTTTTTGACGAAGAAAGCTTTATAGTTATTTGTACCATTTCTATGGCAAACACATCGCACTGTCTCACCACCAGACATTCCAAGCATAGGTAAATCTGGTGGGAAGGAACTTGGAATATAAAAATGACAGTTTTGTGTGCCAATAGGTGTTTTTCCAATTCTGTTGCTTAAGATGTAGAATTGTTTTTCATCTTTCACAAATAAAATCGAAAAGTCAGCGTTGGAATGTTTTTCGCAAAGAAAATTTGGAAAAGTCACTTTCGGGATTTTGTATTGCTTTTCTACAATACAAAGTACCTATAACAAAAAATAATTACATAAATAGTTAAATTTATTCTTTGTTAATAAATAATACATTTAAACCATCTAAAATAACGAACTTAGGAGAAATAAAAATGATCTTTAAAACCAATACTGCACAGTCCTAAATCAATCGCAGTCAACACTGCAATAATGGAATATTCTAACACGCAAGCTGAATAATTTATTTCTGCAGTGTTGGCATGTCTGTCACATATAGGGTTACCAGATGAAAAGAAAATGGATCTGGAGGAAGGGCCTGATTTCCACTTAAAAAATCGCTGGGTTTTTTTCTCTCTTACATGTTAAAAAATTTAAAAATCGTGTTTATTATCTGTGGATCTTGCTTACAAGTTGCACATCGGACTCAAAGAGGGCGGGGCGGGCAGGCTTATAAAATTGGTATTTTAATGATAAAACTGATTAAATACCTACTTGCATACATAAGTGTTAGTTTCGATTGTGCAAATATTACCAAAGAACAATTATTTTAATTGTGCCAATTTTACTAAAGAATGATTATTTTTAGCTTGCTTAACTTTTCAATAAAAGATCTTTAAGATGTAAGAAAAATCCTGAGAGTTTATGACATTTGCAAAATCCCGTCGTAATCCTGATAAAAGTCCAAAAATCCTGAGATATGGTAACCCTAGAAGGGGTAGGTATTGGACAGTTTTCAGAAGTCTATCGTCCATTATTGAAGTGGATTTAGAATGGCTATTTGTAGGGCGGAATTGGCGTTTTGATCGGTATAGTTTAGATTTGTTTTATTGATTGTTGGTGAGTTAAAATGGTTTTATCTCAGTACAATACAGCTACACCATTAAGATATTGGGTACTAGAGGTGAGGTCTCAATAATATTTCATCATCCAAGCGATGTTCCCAGTTACATATACCACGGGAGGCCGGGGTCCGCTTTCCTACTGTTGCGTCGTCACATCGTACGATCTTCGTCAACCTGTGTAGTGTGTAGCGCGGTTTCACCCGCGTAAGTCCCGTTCCCGCGGGAACATCGGGATAAAAAGTAGCATATGTGTTATTCCAGATCTACAGCTACCTATATTCCAAGTTTCATTCGGTTAATAGTAAATATTTCACCTTTTTTTGAAGTCGGTATAATAAATAAATAAATCATGTGACGAACACACAGCACCATCTAGCCCCCGGGTAAGCTGCTAAGCTTGTGTTACGGTGACTAGACAAGATAATGTACCTAACCTATTTAATCAGCCCAATTCTGTAAAATCGACTTGCACTGCTATACTTAGCCCCACGCTAGTGAGCTAGCCCCGTGCTAAGTCTTATGATGGGTCTTGCACTGACACAAATGTCAGTGCACAACCAATCACAAGAGTTAGCACGTTAGTTAGGGCTAAGTATACTCGTAGCGCGCAAGTCGACCATACTGATATACATAAAGAAGATCGGCGTTTTTCCTCAGAGATCAGACCTAGGGGGTAGAGATACATTAATAAAATTAAAAGGCATTCCTAAAACACAAGATATGGATTATTCAACTGATTTAAGTGATCTAAAGCCACGGTATTAGTATTTTCGTTTATCTTCCGCTAAATTAAAAGATATTGTATATAAAAGTTTCACGGTCAGTAGCACCAAACCTAAAATTGGCCACTCAATCTCTCCTAACTTAAGAGAATAGCGTAGAGCTCCTAACTGTGAAACTTTAACACTTTAACAGAGAATAGCGTAGAGCTCCTAACTGTGAAACTTTTCTCGATATTTTGGTAAACAACACCATAATCCCGCTAATTAATTTGAAAAAAAATTAACGAAGATAGATAGGTAGGTTAAGTTTTTCTCTCAAATTGTCTTGACATTTTGTAATAGGAGCTCGGATACAATTTACAAAAATGTTTTCGACGGGAAAATAATGTAGGTGGATAAGTGAGCCGGCTAAGTACGGGTCTGACTCTAGCGTGAAAGGTTCCGTGCTTTTATCACAAAAAAACAAGTTGTAAAGAACACCGTCCAAAATGGACCAGCTATGTTCCACAGATATCAAATTTGGCACTTTAAACAACTTTTAAGACGAAATTTTTTCACTCACACGATTAGTACTCATAGTAATATTTTAACCGGGGCCCTGATTCTCTAAAAACAGCATGCGATAAACAGGCGTCATGCATGAGCATTGCAGAAGTCGATTTGTTGCAGGAGTAAAAATAATAGCTATTTTATAACTTATTTTAATACTGATTGGCTGAGGAACAAGGGGAGCTATTTAAATAATTAAGTAGCCTTTAATTTTGAAGGCTAATTAACTAATAAAGTAGTAACTAAGTAAAATAACATTAACAGAATACGAATTAACATATCTTAACATCTCCTGCACGTCGCCTGCATTCCGCGAATTTCTTGTAGTTTCTTCTTATCAGAAGGGGCGTTCCGAAACCACACTCAAATCATAATTTTAAAACGTTTCATAATGATCATAATTTCATGAGTATCGTATTTATATTCGTTTTAAATGAACATAACATGATTCAAGCTGGTAACAAACAGACAATCGGATAGCGAAGTCTTAGTAATTCAGCCTTTTATGTTTCATTTTTTTCTTCAGCAGCATCTTTATGTAGCAGTTTTGCATATTTCAGTTATTGTTAGTTTCGTAGTTTGTTTTATTTTTGTAGCTTTTTTGTTGCGAATAAATGATTTCTTATTCATATTCTTTTTAGGTACCTACGGAACCTTAAAAAGCAAAAATTTCTCCTATCTGGCAAAAATACAAAAGAGAAAATACTAACATTTACGTAGGCACTTTGCCTTCCTGAAATCCTGCTACGAAGTACTGTCTCAATCAGGATTGGAATATCCAAATGCTGAATAATATTACTGAGCTGGTAATACAGGGATGGGCCGCTGTTATTTTATGAAAATTGTAGACTCGGCTCGGATAAGAAATATAGTACCTACCTATCGACATACGGTAGTGTGACTCTCAAATGATCACTGCAAACCAAACTTCTAATAATAACATGAACTGAAGCTATCGCTGACTCACCTTCACAACAGTACATAGATAGATAGATTAACACTTTATTTGCACAACCAACAACAATTAAAATCAGACATTATAAAATCTCTTTTTGTTTTAATTGCTCAAGGCATTTTAAACATAGAAATATTTTTAGCAAGAAAATATATTTCCAAAAAAAATATATTTTGGATATATATTTCCTATTTCTTTTTTGTTTTTATTGCTCAAGGCATTTTAAACATAGAAATATTTTTAGCAAGGAAATATATTTCCAAAAAGTCCCCATGACAGGATTCGAACCTGCATCCTTTCGCTAACCAGGCGACTGCTCTAACCAGTGAGCTACACAGGAATCACGTGACACGGTATAATTTTTCGGCCATATCTTTCCTCGCTAATTGTTTTACCAACTAAGGCTTGGTTTAGCGCGTTTAAACAAACAAACAAACAATCTATAATATTGATTATTTTTTCACAATCTCCATTTATTCACCAATGGCCCGATTCTGTAAAAACATAGCACGCGACAAGCAGGCGGGATGCAGGAACATTGCAGAAGTCGCTTTGTTGCATGTGTAAAAATAAAAGCTATTCTATAACTTCCTTAATACTGATTGGCTGAGGGACAAGGGGAGCTATTTAAATAATTAAGTAGTAATTAAGTAAAATACCTAACACAGAATACCAAATAACGTACATCTCCTGCAAGTCGCCTGCATTCCGCCGGCGCATGCTATGTCCTTACCGAATCAGGGCCCAGAAAGTGTGTGGACTTAGTCCAAGATGCACCTACTTACCGTTACTTATGCAATCTTCCTCGCTGCACCGGTCAACGTATCGGAACACAGATGAGTTCGATTAGTGCTACGACTTAGCTCAGTTGATGGTGACAACCCGCGGTCGAAGCCTCAATAATCCCCATAAAACTGAGCGAATAAGTGTCGTTGACAGTTTCAGTAAAGCCATTAACCTAGAAATAATCTTAGAAGAGGATACAAAACAGTGAAATAAGGAGAAAAACAACTTTAGTAGGTACCTAACTATCAACTAAATAAAGAGACAAATTAGCTTCCTGTCAGACTTTTTGGCGCGGGCTTCTTTAGCTCCATTTGGCTTAGCACTTACTTTAAGGCCCCATACTCAACTCACCTAATGGCGTGACAGGGATAGGGCTAGAAAATTTCAGATGTGTAAAAGAAGGACGTAAGATGCGACTATGCAATATTTTACAATCAAACAATTCCTAATACAAAATAACTATTGCTAATTTAGTAAAACTGTTCTACCTATTTCAAGTGTAAGTTATTATGCTTTAATACAGAAAAAATAGAGGTTTAAATACTTACGTCACGTTTAACTGTAAAATGAAAATATCGGTTTTAAACGAGTTGTTTTAGATTGAAAAAATCTGTTATAAGAGTTTACCAATCGTGTAAAGAAAACTACCAAAAAGAAGATAAGAGAATGAAAAATAAAATACCAAAATAGTATTTCCGAATGTTTTGTAATTACTGAGAAATATTGAGATCCCTGCAGCCATCGTGAGTATGTCACCTTAATACAGCTACAGGAAACTTACTAGATATACCTTACTTATAAATTAACTAGCTGCGCCCCATGTAAGTCCCGATACCGTAGGAATATGTGGATAAAAAGTAGCTTATATATTTATTATGATATCCATCTATCTGCTTACATAAGTTTCATAGCAATAGGTTCAGTAGTTTTGATTTGACGTGATTGAAACACCAAAAGCCTATGTGTTATTCCAGGTCTCCAGCTACCTATATTCTAAGTTTCACCGCCATCGGTTTAGTAGTTTTTGCGTGAAAGAGTAACACAGTCAAAAACATACATGCATACAAACATAGTAAGATGTATTTGTAGGGCATTACGCATTAGGATGAAATTTATAAACTAGAGTCTCTACTCTAGTTTATAAATTTTGTTTCAACCATTTGATAGCATGGTCGCCTAAGTTGATCAGGATCTAAAGGAAGAACTCCGTCAAAACGCGCTTCAGGGCAGTCTACGATTTACGATTTTAATATGCTGAATATCCTGCACTTAGGATAATGATAACTTGCGGAGGAAAATTACCCCAACGTGTGCCCGGTGCTAGAGAGTAATACATTTTTGGCTGCTGCACAGCTCACTATATTATCTACAGCTTCGCAGTAATATACAGTTACATAATTTAAAAATATATTCTCCCAGCAGAGGATTAAAACCGGAAAACAATTCAATCCAACATCACGAAAACCGAAGAAAAATCAATTAAAGAGTATACCTATATACCTTATTTGTTACTGTAAATAAACACGCAAAGCAAATTCCTTTCAACCCTTAAAGCAAAGTTTTTTACCCTGCTTTTTTAACAACAAAGACTTGCGGTATGTGTAGGTACGACCTCAATAAATAATTAGGTGTATGTACTAGGTACCCTTAACAATAGCACATGCCACATACGTCCTTTGGTATTGCTATAAAGCTAGGTATCCACATTTGTGGATTGTATAATATATGATCGAAGGGGTTTGTATTATCTGGCCCACTGATACCTGGTTTCTGAACATCTGACATAAACTTTCACTACCTATTGATTCAATAAAGATATCCTTGGAGATAAACTCCAGTTATCTGTCTCTTTCTTTATTTTTCTTAGGAATGACTTCTGTCAGCAATATAGGACAATTCAGCCAAATTCTCGTACTAATAGCGAACTACCACTATTATACTGTAATCGTTTGAAATAATTCTCAATGCGTGAAGGCTGCAGATAAAATGGTGACGATTTTTCTCCAACCTCATGGAACATTTGTTTGTAACGTGCTAATTTCGTGTTTGGCATTGGTATTTTTATTTTCACTTCACTCGTTGAACTTCGCGTAACTAAATTGATAACATGCCGCCGAAATTAAACAATTTACACGCAATAAAACATTGTTTTGTAAAAATAAAAATTAAAGACGACATTCCACTAACGCGTCAAAAACAAAAGTTCTTATCTGTCTCCGTTCTTCTATGCATGTGACAAGCCGTCACTGTCACTCCGCTGTTCGGAAACGCCTTAGAGTATATATTACTGCCAGGGAAACGCATTGATGCTAGTTATCGAACCAATAGCGATATCGAATAGATAAACGACCGACAAACAGACTTCAGAAACCGGGCATCGGGCCAGTTAAATTATTAGCTGTTTACCCGCGTAAATCCCGATTCCGTGGGATTGTCAGGATGTGTTTTACATTCACACATCAGCCCGTTAATTTGGTCCCACTGCTGGGCAACGCCTCCTCTTGGAGGGGTTAGGCAGTAAGACTCCACGGGAGCCTACTCCAGACGAATGTCCCGTGTCTTAGGACCGTGGTGAGTCCTAGGACATGTCGGTTTCTTCACGATGTTTTACATATACCTTCCTTCCTATTTCCTACCTACCTTCCTATTGAATCATATCTACTAAAAAAACTGCATCAAAATTCGTTGCGTAGTAGTTACATACGTACACACAGACTGACACAGTGTGAAGCGACGTTGTTTTAATACTATTTAATGAAGTCGCTCGAAATTCGTAAAAATGTAAAGAAATGAAATGCGCGAAACAAAGAGCAGTGAATATTGGACAGGTGTTTTAAAATCAGTATTTCAGTAATGAATGACCGAACGAGCAAAGCGTCTCTGTTTCAAGTCTACCCAAATTTTCTTGCGTCTGTCAGTATGTTTGTTAGTGTAGGTTTTCCTCTAAGCCTAAAATCTATAGTGCGTACAGAAACAATAAAAAGTGGTAAAATTTCTACAACCTAATATGAGGTTAATGTCAATTTAGCTGCAGCATACCGAAATCGGAAAAAAAATAATAAACCAAACTATATTTCATGGAATAAAGACATCCTTCTGTTTTTTACGGCCTCTGTGACGGGTGAAGTTCGGATTGCAACGCAGAAGTTTACGGGTTCAAATCTCGCCGGGAACAAATATTTCTGCTGACCAAAAAAGTTTGTTTCTGGTTCTGGGTGTTTTCTATGTATGTATTTACAAAAAAAAAAAAAAAATTATGTAGTATATCCGTTGTCTAGACAGTACCCATAGTACTAGCCTAGTGCTTAGTTTGGGGCTAGATAACGCTGTGTGTAATGTCGTGCAATATTTATTTATTAGAAACTAGTGTGCCAGTTTCCTCCCAACCCCCGCAGTTAGTAACACACGAACTAGACAGTTTCTTTCACAGAACAACATACCATGCTTTAATTATGCAAGCATCTACATTTGTTCGTTAGAAAGTACGTAACAAAGGGTTGGGGGTCGTACTCAGGGAAGGGGCACAATTCATCGAGTAACAAGTTAAGCCTTATTTACATTACGAAACTACGTGTCATGCATTATCGAGCCAATTTCATAAAAGCAGTCTCGCCGCAGTTCCTGGAAGCAGTTTTATCAAATAGATAAATAGTACCGCGCATTTTTTTTTGTGGAAATGACTATAAATTGCCTGCCACTGCACACAACACACTTCTAATGTAAATTCCGCTTTCAATGTATAAAAATTGCAGGATGGGTTTATAGGTTTTCACCCGTGGTTTTTACAAACGAGGTTTGCGCAATAAGACTATAATATTATACTTAGGCACTTTGTTTTTGTAAATACATAATATATTATGATGCATATAAAAACATCCAGAAACAGAAACAATCAGTTTATGGTCAGCATAAATACTTATCCCCGGCCGCCGGACCCACAACCTTCAGCGGTGAAGTCGGGGTTTCACCTGAAGCTTCAGAGGCCGTCAAAGGGAAGGGGCACTTCAACGAGTAACGTTGGGTACCTAATTAATAATTACTTAAGATCCTTTGATAGATTCGCCTTGCCCAAAGGGCAGTGCCTACATTGTGAATATTTTATCAGGGATCGGACGCCTAAATCGTAAAGTAGATGCTTACACAGCTGTACAGGGATATTTGAGTGTGGCAAAAAGAATCTAAAATCATTTTGTTTGAGATTTAAATTCGGTTGGAGCGAGGAGGGATTTGGAAAAAAAAATATCCCTTGGTACCGTAGATGAGATTACATTTACCATAAAGATAATTTCTTTCTAGAACTATTTAGATAGGTAGATAAGATACAATTATTAATACAATTATCATACAGCTGAAGTAACTTTGGTATCACTAATTAAGGTTACAGTACACAAACAAATGATGAACATACTTGCGCTCAGTATTTTACAAAAAGAGTGTGTACTCAGTACTAATATTGGCCGAAGACCAATCTTTAAAAAAAGTAAATTACAACTTTTTTCTTGTTTTGCGATGTTGGATTGAAATTAAACTAATTTTTCTAGTAAAACACTTTATTTATCCGGTTGAATCGCGTTTTTATAAGGCAACTGTAAAGTTGGCGAAAGCTCGGTTCGTTTAGAACAATGAATAAAAACGCGATTCAACCGGATAATTATAAAGTGTTTTATTGTGCAAAACCGCGAAAACCATAGAAAAAAATAATTTTTCTAGTTTAAGTCGCGTTGCGTTTACTACATATAATAGGCATTTTGTCAATGCCGTTCGTTTCGGGATTTTTATAGACCTCTTTCTCAGAGGTAGACGAGGGCATTGATGAAATGCATTGGTATATAAAGGCAACACGATTAAAAAAGAAAAACATGAGTTAAATTTCGAAATACACATCTTTCAAAAAATTCACGCGGCGAGGCTCGACATCCTATTGTTGGGTCTCCATTGCAAGCTGGCATAAGCCGTGACCGAAACGTCACGCCCAATAATTGCTCGTTTGGCACCTCTGAGGAGTCACCAAATACTACACGAAACTACGGCTATTTTGTTGAATAAGTACAGTAGATATCGAGCAAAGTTTTTCATACAAACTAGATATAATATGTTGAGCTTCTAAAACGCTAATGGCACATTTACCTACCTACGAGACGTAATAACAAAACCTCAGAAACTAACAACTTTAATTAGACAGCCTTTGAGTTCCCCCATTTGCCCCATTACGCCAGGCTCTCAATGCGGCTCTGGAGAACTACACTAGTTAAAAGGATTAATTTTACTGTAATCGTGTTAGGTGCCAGTTGTTTTTACTAGCTTTTTTAATTTGAGGTTTTTGCAATTTTCTTTTGCAGAACAAAGAGGGAATTTGTTTATTTAGCTTTAGTTTGTTTAACTCTTTGTAGGTAAAGTGAGTAAGTAAGTAGGTACTATATGGTAAGTTTTCTTTGGTCCACTTACACAGTTATATACAGAAACGCCCCTTAAAATCTGAGGGGTACAAAAATAATTGAGCAAACTTGAAATTAGTTAAAGGAATTTTTGAGTTTGAGAGCTGCTTAATTGTTTAAGTAGAACTCTTGAGTAACGAAAAGAAATGTAACGAGAAAAAAAATGGATTCGTGATTTCGAAATAACCATTTTAAGACTGTTTTTGTGACATTCAGAAGGTTATTACCTTTTGAATGTCACCACAATATTATACCGGGTTTAACTCGCGTTTTATATTGTTTAATAACATTATTATTAAACGACCGAGCTTTCGACCGACCGAACGGTATATATTGTGTTTTATTATGCAAAATCGCGAAAATCTTAGACAAAATTATTCAGAAGGTAACTTAGGAAAAAACAGCGATTTTGGTATAAAAACCAAAAATAAAGTCGTATCTACCAAATCGGTCAAGTTGTGGTCTTATTTTACCTTTTGAAATCTTCTTCTCTTCGTATAGTGGTAGGTATGGCTCACCTAGTGTTACAGTTTTCAGGTCGCCTGTAGGTCTCTAACTTGACCTAACGACTGCTATCAGAGATAACAACCAGGACCAACAGCTTATCATACCTTCTAAAGCACGAATGACCTTGGGAAAATGATTTTGACACACAAATTTACGGGGTATCAGACCTAAAATGAAAATCCATCTCGGTATACTTAAAGAAATGCCTTAAAGAACCTTAAAGAAATCCCAACGCCTTTTCCAATTTAGCCACGGATGCATCCGTGGCCAAATTGGAAAGGGCGTTGGGACGGATCCCCAGAGATGCAGGTTCAAGTCCTGTCGGGTGCGAAATTTTTGGAAAGCATTTCTTTAAGTATAGTTCATCCAAGTGTAGGAAACACTTTAAAATATATCAAAAACATACATCTCGGTTTCATCGAAAATTGTTGATTAGTGACTGATGCAATTATTTTTGTTTCATTCAAACTATAAGAAGTCTTGAAGGAGGAAAAACACAAATAAATTTATCTTGAAACTAGCTGCGCCCCGCGGTTTCACCCGCGTAAGTCCCGTTCCCGTTCCCGCGGGGATTAAAAGTATCCTTTGTCCTTCTCCTGGTTCTAAGCTACCTCCCCGCCAATTTTCAGACAAATCGATTTAGCCGTTCTTGAGTTATAAATGGTGTAACTCACACGACTTTCTTTTATATATAGATATACTTAGATATAGAAGAAGAAGATATATAGAAGACTGCACCAAAATGTAGGAAACAATGTCACGAATCAGCTACGAAAATAATTCAAAAACATTGCGTTAGTAAATACTTAACAATTTTCGATGAATCCGACAGAGATTTTCAGTTTCGGTCTTATAATTAGGTATACCCCTTAGGTATTTTATGTATTTCAAATCCTGCTTCATGAAGTAGGTACTCCCTTTATCCATTTATATTTCTCTCGAACAAAAACAAAAGATGTCTAACATAAACTTTAGTGCGCAAGCTTACATAAAATCTATGTTTTTAAAGCTAAGCTTGGTTGATTAGCATAAAACGAGGATTTCCCAGAACAATAATAAAGTATTATACCTTTGTAATTTAACAGTATACTTAAGTGATGTTTAATTTAAACTCATTTTGGCCCGTTAATGCTTGTGTGCATAAAAAGCAAATGTTATTCAGCTCTGTTCTGATGACGATTCTGATTTTAATCGACTTCCAAGAAAGGAGAAAGTTATCTATTCGATGGTCTTTTATGTTTTACTGGGTTGATCCAGATAGGAAGTAGTTTGATTGCCCGACTGTAACTTTACACATCAGATGAGTCGGTGGCACTGTATTTAGGTGATGTCATTTTGTTCTTCTTTTGAAGTGGGCTGTTTTACTTAATTTTATTTATTTATTATTCGCTTTCAAATAAGTACAGATTTTACGCTCTCTCGCTTATATTTATTACAAGCTATTCAATTACAAGCAAATTAGCTACATAACACAAAATGTTATGTTTTTCAGGAAATGTAGTCTTGATTATCATAAAAACCATGATAATAGAAGTGTAGCGTGCCTTGGCAGGGCCCTGTATGAAAATATGTTTGCGGGCCCTTAGGAAGGGTAAAGATTTGTCCCAAAGACAAAAACTTGCTTAAAATTAAGTAAAAGAAATATTGATTCATCATAATTATCTATCTGTCACTTTTTATAATGTTTTTACCAACAATTCAAATTAAATTTACACTCTCCTTGCCTTTTTTTGGCAAACTGATTTATTAAATCGTTCATAGGTGAGGATGACATTAGTTTTTCTCAAGTTTCTGCCTTTATGGACAATAGTGAATAAATAAAATTTTGGAAAGTATTTATTAATATTTGCTTACGCACGTTGGGGGCTTCCGTGGCCCAGGGGCCCTTAGAATTGATACGGGAGCCCCTGTTGGTAGCTACGCCCCTGCATCATTTATAGTTATAGTTTATAGTAGATCATTTGAAAGGATTTTGCGGGCGGCTGACATTTTCCGCTTCTGATATTTATCTATCTGTGATTAGGGTATACGCCCACTATATTAATTGTGAAGGATCGTAACTAGAACGGAATTTCGCGTCATACATTATCTTCTTCTGTCTTTTATTCATACAAAGAGTTCTGCTAACCAGGGAACAGGGTAAGATACCTTATTCATATAAACTAAAACGGTTCAAAATCGCCTCTAGAGTGTGTTATCATCTGTTTTGTAGTCATCTAATAAGATAGTTATTTGAAATTTCCACGGGATCGGAACTTACGCGGGTAAAACTGCTAACCACAGCTAGTACCAAAGGGAAAATAATTCCCAGCTGTCCCCCCGGGGGACAGGGCTAGAGGGGACAGCTGGGAATAATCGCAGCATTATCAGATACATCTCAAAAAAAAACGTTTAAAAATGTTTAAAAATTCATCCAAGCATCCCTCTCGAGAGCCCATAGTGTCCGCTTCAACCTTAAATTAATTTGGTATCTGACTTTGTTACTAGTTACTCCTTCACGCAGAAACTACTGGATTGATTGCGATGACACAAGGAATATAGGTAGCTGGGGACCTGGAATAACACATAGGCTACTTTTTATCCCGATATTCCCGCGGGAACGGGACTTACGTGGATGAAACCGCGGGTCGCAGCTAGTTAACAATAAATACCTATGTAAAGTCTTTCTGACAGCCTTCTGTAGCTTTTACCACGCTTTTACAACCAAAGCTCAATTTACTTAACAAAGTAAACATTTCGAAAATATCTACTAATAAAAATATTAATAAAAATGTCGACTTGTTTTTTTCCGTTCACATAGTCAAAAGGGTCACTATATTGATTTTGATGATAGCTCGTACCTAGTGCTAAAGGATCACTCATTGTTTGTTAGGACTCTTCGGCCCAGTCCAAGAAGTCTTGCAGAGCGAGGTGGCCAATAACGTGCTCTAGCGTCTAGCGAATTATTTCAGAATTTTTTACATTAAATTCCATAGATAAAAATACAGATTATAAAGTTATTGAAAATTAAAAACTTAAACAAAATTCTATGTCAATGTCAAAATGATCATCAGTAGGATAAAAATTTGCAATTTCATAAATTAATAGTGTTCTGACATGGTTCTGACAAACGGTTCTGACTTAATTAATCCTTCTTAGGTAGGTATACTAATTAAGATGTATAATAATCACTGGTAATAATTTAATTATTATAATAATACTTGTTTTTAATTCGATTATCTTTTGTCAATACTACATCCATCACTGTTTTCTTAATAAGTATTCGTTTGTTTCGGTTTCGATCGCCTTTTGTTTCTACTACTGTTTTTCTGTCTTTTGTTTTTCGATTATATTTTGTTTCCTACTCACTTAGGTGGCTCACTTAAGGTTTATATTGAAGTATCCATAGACAAAACAGCGTGTAAAATTACTATGTAAAGTAGGTATAGGTACATATCCTAAACAAACAAGTTGTTTTTCTTATATTTCTGAAGAAGGAAATTGTTCGTAGAGGCGTTGCGTAGCTTTACTCTCGTAAACGTATTCTTTGGTTATGTAAGTGCGCACATTGTGTTGGTGGTTTAATTGCCTGGGAGTACCTAGGTATTATTTGGTCTCAATTATTTTCATGTAACATCAAATAAATAGGTAAGCCTCATTTGTACAGCCTTTGTATGAATCTTAGATTGCGTACTTACTTAAAAAAATATTCCAGGCCAGCATAACAACACGAGAAATAATGTTGCTAGCCACAATCAGTTCTCTTTTTTAACAGACTTCAAAAAAAGAAGATTCTCAATTCGTCGCATATATTTTTATGTTTGTATACCGATAACTCGAAGATGGCTTGATCTATTGAGATTTTTTGATTCTTTTATTAATGGAAAGGTGGGTCCCAAAAAAATGGTAAGAATCTGATGAGTTTCTTCGGAACAATGGACATAATTACATCCCAGAATGCAATAAATTGCTGACACAAATAAATATTGGATAATTAGAAATACATTCAAAATTTGGATGCAAAATCATACTTTTAATGACTGATCGTTTATTTTATGATTTATAGTCAACCAGCTGCGCCTCACTGTTTCGCCTGCGTAAGCCCTGTTCCCGCGAGAATATCGGGATAAAATGATAAAAGGGTGCCAACTATCTATATTTCAAGTTTCTTCGCAATCGGTTTAGTAGTTTTTGCGCGAAAGAGTGGCAAAGTCCCATATATATTTGAAAACATTAGCGTTTACAATATTAGTAACCTAAGAAGTGAGATAGTCAAAGCCTATGTTAGTAATTTCCTTGGAGTGCGGTCGTTATAGGTAGGTAGGTACTGTTGAATGTCAAGATGACATTTATATGTCAAAGTCCAGACGAGAACCGACTGCCCACGCGGGCAGCCGCACCGAGATAGTTCTTTAAACACAGGCTACCTATAGAGACCTATAGATAAATGATACGTGTATAAATATCAAAGTTGAGCCCAGTGTCCTTTAGAAGAATACTGTTGAATTGTAAAATTGGATACTGGACACATTCATTGAAGTTATAGGAATCGAACGTGCCCACTGACAGTAGGAAAGCAAATCGGGGGTCCATTATTTTTGCAACTTCAAAAATGTTCAAATGTATAATGGTTATAGTTCACTATGTACCTAAAGTTACTATCAACTAGCTGTTACCCGCAACTTTGTCTGCCTAGAAATACTCCATAGCCGATTTTTTAGAATAAAAGCTGGGCTGTGTGCGTTTTTCACACCGTAATTTTGGGATCCGGATTCGGGATCGAAATGAAAGGTGTCCTTCTCCAAAGTCCTATCTATCTCGATACAAAAAAAAAACATCAACATCGGTTCAAGTAGTTCAATTCATAATTTCTGGTCGGGATTCGATTCTATTAACAATAATTGTTAATCGAATCGATTCTCCTTCTTCTTCATTAGTTGGAGAGGCACCCCTCTCCAACTAATGAAGGTTGGCAGTCAGTTCAGCATATTTGATTCGATCTCTCGCGAGGCTGAATAGTTTGGCGGCACTCGCTGTTCCTGTCCACTCTGATTTTTCGTAGCCTTCTTCCTACTAACAACTTTTCTTTTTCCTACAGAAGCAGAAAGATGATCGACCCGAGCTCATCTGAGGAAGACAGTGATGATGAGCACAAGAAACAACCTTCCAAATTGCCGGGTAATGATTCACCATATCATGGAGGTTAACCTAGCATGTAACCTCCGACAAATGTGTAGATTTTTATTTCGTAGTATAAGGAGATTAAAAGTGGAAGATTTAGCATTTTATAAAACGATAGATTCCTGCTTACCTGTCGGTTTTTAGAGTTCTGTACCCTAAGGATAAAAACGGGACCCTATTAGTGAAGTCTCACGCCTTCCGGTCCGTCCGTCCGTTCGTCTGTCACCAGTCTTATCTCACAAACCGAAATAGCTAGACAGTTGAAATTTACACAGATGATGTATTTTTGTTGTCGCTATACCAGCAAATACTAAAAACAAAAGTACACAAATATTTAAGGGAGGCTTTCATACAACAAACGTGATTTTGATAATGTAAACGCAACGATACCGCGATGTTTTTTAGTGGCGTCATCTAGTGATTAATTAGCGTAAGTTGCGTTCAGCGATTTCGCTTGGTCCAGATAGTGTTTATTTTAGGGTTCGGTACCCAATTGTGATAATAATACGGAACTCTTGGTCGACTCGTCCTTGCCCGGATTTTCTACTAATTTGACCTAAATCAACCATCTTCAAAATAATAATTACATGAGTTGTTAGTAAGGTTTAATATTCATTCTGTAATATGGAGTTTTGGCGGTACCGCGTAGAGGAGATTTGTTGCAAAATTTTCATTTTTGTGAAACCTAGTTCAAATACGTGTAAATTGTATAATTTCGGGGGCATTACTCAATTTAGTTTAGTGAAGGTGTACCTACAAGTGTAGTGAAAGTGAAAATCGGTGCAAAACATGGATTTTAGCGTTGTCTCCAAAGCTCCGTGAACAATCATTGTAAATGGCCGCCGTTTTACAATGATTTCCTCGACTTAACTGTTTCAATGCAAATAACTTGCAAATATTAATAATGTTTGACACTGGCTAATGTCCAATTGGAATATAGCCATATAAAAAAAAGAATAACGTTTAATATTGCACAGCAGTACCGGCGCCTATCGTCAGTTTATAAGTAACAATATAAAGGCCACAAACATTACGCGATCATAATATTTCAAATCATTTCATTAGAAATTCAAACGTTCAACACAATAATAGCTGTTTATACTCGACCCATATCAAACTTCTGACTTGTAGTAACTTCTAGCTATGGGAGGGAGTCATAAATTATTGAGAGGGCCTCTCAGCAAGGCACTTTACCGCCTTGCATTACGACGACTCCCAACAACATATTTTATTTATTCCCCCCTCCTTGCTGCGCCTTTCAACGTTTCTAGCTCACGTCTTTCATGATTTTTACTTTTTTAGTTTTCGAGGTTTTTTTGTATCCTTCCCTTCATCTCATTTTGACGTCCCTATTCTATGTATTTGTTTAGGATAATTTATGTTGTAACCAGCGCCATTTTGCGGTTTTACCCGTTTTTGTTTAGATCTCATGGAAAAATCTGGATGAGGAGTTAGCATGGATACGCTGGATATCCAGGTTATATCTTACATTCAGTTTTATCGCAATCGATTCAGTACACTTTGTACTCGAAAGAAGAACACACTGTATTATTATCCTACTAATATTACATAAACGCGAAAGTTTGTATGTACCTATCTATGTATGTATTTGAGTTTGTTACTCTTTCACGCAAAAACTACTAAACTGGTAGCTGGATACCGGGAATAACACATAGGCTACTTTTTATCCCGATATTCCCGCGGGTACGGGACTTACGCGGGTGAAACCGCGGGACGCAGCTAGTACTAATATACACAAACTTACATTTATTGACATTACACGAATAGGTGTATGATTTTAAATTCATGAGATTTTGTTACCTTGTATTTTCATAACCCTCTCGTATATTCTTGGTTTGTATTTTTAGTGGCCCCACCGGGATCGCTGGCAGGAGGTAGACCATCAGTTCGAGGGAAACCCGAACTTCCCCGAGGCTCAACCGCCGGACTTCCTGGTAAAATAGGTAAAAACATAATTTAACAATTTAAAAATTAATTTTGAAATCATCATAACTGCTATTAATTCTGAGATCACAATAGTTCAATGAGTTAACAATGTTACATAAAATGATTAATCAACTACACAAATGTCTATCTAAACACAAAAAGACTAAAATAAAAAAAACCCTAAAACACAAATAAATAAGACACAAGCCTTACCTTAATTAAACTAATGATAATTTGATATTTTAACGGATTCGTCGTATTTATATTCAATCTTACAATTTAGGAACTTTGCTGAGCCATAAGCCAATGCAAAACTGGATTGAGAGACTTACAGCATAATATTCTACTGACCTATTTATTGCTTAGAAAATTGCACTGATTCTCTTTGATGTCTCTAATAGCTCCGAGTGCATTAACAACAGCACCTTTAGCTGCTCCTCTCCATCCAGCCACTAGGCAAAGAGAAGCCGCAGCCTTGGCACCGCCGCCTCATGCGTGAGTACCTACATCACACTTAGACTGAAATCTATAGAGCGTACTTAGACTTTGCTCAGACTTAGCGTTGCAAATACTTGGAATTGGAATTTATGGTCGAAATTATCTTAAGATTTTGCTAAGCCAATATTGTAAAAGTACAAATATTTATTTGTTTTTACGCATCACGTCATAACAGAGAAGCAAAGTTTAGGTCATTATTTTTTATTGGTCTACACATCCTAAGTTTTTTCTAAGACAAAGATTTGATAAACTTTGCTAGACTTTGCTATGCAAAAACTTTGTATGCGAAAGTTGCGAAGATCGCTTTTTAAATACCAAAATTGTCTTAAGTCAAACTTTAGTCTTAGCAAAGTCTAAGCACGCTCTATATATTTCTGCCTTAGACTTTGACAAACTCATGTCCATTAACACTCATGGACCATTGTAGAACAGCTTAGCTGTCAATCAATGCTTAGCTGTTGATTTAAAGTGTTAATGTTAGATGCCTTTAGTAACTCGAATAAGGACAGAAACTTAGCAAAAATTGCTCACTTTTTAAAGTATTGTCCGACAAAGTTTTAGACAGAATTTCATGAAAATTTATACGGAAATCATCTAAAATTTTAAAAAATCGATTGTGAGAGTAAGTTACATTGTGTGGACAATAAGCTGTTAATAGTTGAATATCTTTAGATATGAAGATTGTTGGTAGTGGTAGCTGAAAGTAGATTCAAGTTGAGCTTATTCTCAAATTAGTACATAACATTAACCTATGCCTGCACAAACAGAATAACAATCAATTTATGCAATATCTACATGAAATATGAGTTTTGGAATGACATACACATTGATATGAAAAATGTATACAAACAATTGGAGATTTGTAATGTCTGTATGTGTAGACAGAGTTCATATACATTGACGACATAATGCTATCGATCGTGTAGATCGTTCCTTCGCAGGACATCGACGGGGAGTGCAAGTTCTGGTGAGGCGCCTGCGCCATCCCCGAGTCCGTCTGGTGCTAGCCACTCTGATAAAGATCAGGACCCACAGGTAAAAATAAAGAACTATGACACCATATTAGTAGTTACTGTAAGAATTGTACTAATGCCAGTTGATTTTAAGAGATTTACACTTTTTACACGACTGTCAAGGAATTGTAATGTTTTTAAAGACACATTTTTAGTATAATACTAGCTGCGCCCCGCGGTTTCACCCGCGTAAGTCCCGTTCCCGCGGGAATATCGGGTAGCCTATGTGTTATTCCAGGTCTCCAGTTACCTACATTCCAAATTTCATCCAAATCCGTTCAGCCGGTTTTGCGTGATTGAGTAACAAACATCCAAACATCTAAACATCCAAACACACACACTTTCACATTTATAATATTAGTAGGAAGTAGGATTGCTTTTCAAAACTCGAGTGTACCCTAGACGAGTCGACTAATTTTGACTAATTATACAAGATGTAACAGGTAAGCCCTTTTAATCCGAAAGGGGGTTGTTCTAGACGTCTAGGCGAACACCTTTTGTTCTACGACTTTTGAAAATTCGAACTTTTTTTTTTAAAATTTGAGATTATGTTTCACTGGAAAAACAGCTGTTTTTGAAAATAAAGGTAATTGAAGGTTTGATTGTAGTAGACTAAACTAAATGAAAGAACAACATAAGGTCAATGACCTCGAACTCTCATAAACAGCTGATTTTCAAGTAAACTTTACACCTAAATTTTTCGAAAAGTACTTCGAATTTTCAAAAGTCGTAGAACAAAAGTTGTTCGCCTAAACGTCTAGAACAACCCCCTTTCGGATTAAAAGGGCTTACCTGTTACATCTTGTATAAACTGTTTCATTTCGTTAATTCTGAAATTCACCAACATAAATGAGCTAAATTAATTATTACAAAGTAAATTACAATAATAACCAGACTCGACTTTAAATACGGGTGTAAGTATCTCCCAGTAATTTTATTTACTCGCAGAATTCTCATAACAATTCACAAAATGACGTATACAAAATTAACTCACGTTTATTTTGAAGGACAAAGCCATTAGAGTAAATCTACCTTTACACTGAAACCAATTAAGGAATGGAAGCAACTAGTAGGATTAATAACATTAATCCCTAAAGATTCAGTTCTGTTAGGGATTGTAATACTCGTAGATTATTTAAGCGTAGCGTAGTGGTTCTCTCTAGAGAATTCAAATTCAGAACGTCACATATTTTACTTCTGTGTGTACATTTTTATCGACCGATTTTAAGACAATCGTCCAACTGTTTTTATTTCTCTGTCGATGACTCTATCGGATATCAGATACAAGATGTAACGGGCATGCCCTTTTAAGCCGAAAGGGGGTTGTTCTAGACATCTAGGCGAACAACTTTTGTTCTACGACTTTTGAAAATTCGAACTTTTTTTATTAAATATTGAGGTTATGTTTCACTAAAAAACAGCTGCTTTTCAAAATAAAGGTAATTGAAGTTTTGATTGTAGTAGAGCAAACTAAATGAAAGGAAAACATAAGGCCAATGATCTCTAACTCTAAGAAACAGCTGATTTTCAATTAAACTTTCAACTTTCGAAAATTTCAAGTGTAACTTGAAAATTTCGAAAAGTACCTACTTCGAATTTCCAAAAGTCGTAGAACAAAAGTTGTTCTCCTAGACGTCTAGAACAACCCCCTTTCGGCTTAAAAGGGCTTACCGTTACACCTTGTATACAGAGAAGCCATATTGAACAGGCAAATGTGCGCAATGATATTCTGTATGTATTTTTTTGTTAAGTGCCAAAACGTTGAATTCCTAAAATGTAAAATCCCAAATGTTCAACAATCTGTTTGGCGACAGAAATTTTTAGTCTAAGTCAGATCTTTAATTTCAAACAAAATGCTGTATACAGAAACGAATAAACAGATTACAGAATAACGATCCTGGTTTTTTAATGAGGTAATAAATTAGTTAGCAAATTAATTATATCAAAGGAATGTAATTAAAACTGTAAGAAATAAATACACGGGGCTTTATTTCTTACAGTTTACTGCAATACATAGGGCTTTAATGGATTCTTATTAATTTTCAGAGACGTATTTTTTATTTTTATTATTAATTTAAGGCATATTTTGACTTTAAGGTCGGCTTGCATAACAGTTCCTAAACATGTTTAAGCTGTTAAACGTGTTTAAAATCTGTCAAAATTTAAAGAACTGTCAATGTGTGGCAACATATTATCAATCGTCAACTTAATGAAAGTCCATTGCATCGTTATGCAAGCCGGCCTAAGGGCGACTTGCATAAAACCATTTAAAAATATATTTAACTAAATCAATTTTTAAATAATTTACGGGAAATCGAACATTGGACTCTATTTCATTAAGCGGACGATTAATAATATGTTGCCACACATTGACAGTTCTTTAAATTTTGACAGATTTTAAACACGTTTAACAGCTTAAACATGTTTAGGAACCGTTATGCAAGCCAGCCTAAATGTTATTCTCTGCCGTATGCTCTGAAAAAAACCAAGTGGTTTTTCTGTAAAACTGTCATATACGTGGATTTTAACGAGTTCTCGGCCTTGCGGTTGGCGGGATTGACTAAAATCATGCCTTGTTTCTTTCTAAACTGACGCAGTTTTGTCTCTCCGTTTATTACGGCTTTAGTTTTAATCGCTTAAGCCGCGGAACTTCGTGCTAAATACTTGGGCAATACCCTTGGGTAAATACCTTTACCCACTCCACCACGGTGGTATTGGAATATCTATTGTGGAATCGTAGTTTTATGTTAGTAATCCGAAGCCCCTGCGTGTTAATTATATGAGACGATTAAATTTACAATTTGAGGTAGGTATTCCCTACAGAGTTGGGCACCTACGTAGTACGTACGATGCAAAACATTATTTATTACACCCTTAACAAGATACGCTACGTATCTTGTGAAGCCATAATTATGTCCCAAACTCGTGCTTGCTTGCTATTTTATTTTACTAAAATAAAACCTTTAATGTACAGTAGCTACAGACTACAGACGTATCCATTTTGAGTTTAGTTTTTATTAGGTTCTTCATGAAACAATCAAAGAGTATCCCATTAATGTACTGCGTAGTGCCTATCAAACTAAGTTATCAACTAGATAGATAAAACGGGTACTGGCCGTATAATACGAGTATATTTAATAATATAGTTTCTACCTACATTTATTTCGACGGCAGTAAACGATTTTTTGATCTTTGACTCAGTTAAATACCTAAAAAATTTCAGAAAAAGACAATATGTTTTATTTTCGAATTTAATTATCGAAATTCCTTTATTTATCCTTATATGTGTCAGTGACATACAACGATCGATACAACTATGAAAACGATCGTTTTACGTTAAACTGACACATTAATGGGTCCGTTCTGCTCACAGTGGAAGCAGGCTTATGTAAATTATGTATGATGCTCGCCTCGATATGCAAACAAATATCTAAGCCCGAATGATATCAACAGGAAAAGATCGAGAAATTAGAAGAGGACAAAAAACGTCGTCTACAACTGTACGTGTTCGTTTCCCGGTGTATTGCTCATCCTTTCAACGCCAAACAGCCCACCGACATGACCAGGAGGCATACGAAGCTGACACCACACCAGCTGGAGACCATTCAGGCTAGGTTTCAGGTACGACAGAACATGGAGACAACCAGTTTTTTGTCTTCTTGCTCTTTGGCTTCTATATGGGGTGCAGCATCTAATTCTTCTCCACTTTAATCTGTTTTCTATCCGACAGTCTGTGTCAGAGCTATTGAGTGTATAAATATTGCATTTTTTGCCGCACACCAGTCTTAAGACTTATTTGTTCTAGTGAAGTTGTATTTCAAAAAGAACCTTACTACTATCGTCTTTTTGAATATCTGTTAACTTTTATGGCTCAAAGAATTTTCCAAACTGCATTTTTATTTTGTCTATAGGAATAAGATTTATACTTCTTTGCCCTTAGGCCTTCCTGAAAGGCGAAACTCAAATTCTGGCGGACGAAGCCTTCCAGAACGCAGTTCAGTCATACCACGATGTTTTCCTGAAGTCTGAACGAGTGGAGCAAATGGTCAAGTCTGGAGCCTGCTCGCACCATGACTTCCGAGAGGTCTTCAGGAATAATATCGAGAAACGAGTCAGGTTTGACGGGATCTTTTTTTAAAAATGATTTATATGTTGCAGCCAACTAAAAGTTGGTTACTTAAAAATTACAATACATTTTATTAATACTAAAAAAATAAGTTTGTGATGTGCTTCATATTATGATTGTTGTTTATGTAACATTAAAATTAAAAGTCTATTACTTCAAGAATTTTTGATCTGTGACAAGTTTTTAAATTATCATTACCAAAAAATTAAAACAGTTTCTAATTCATTTTTATTTTATAAATCGTTAATAACATCAGATTGTTGATTTATTTAACCCTAATTCATACAATTTTGCAGGTCTTTACCAGAAATAGATGGATTAAGCAAAGAAACAGTGCTATCATCATGGCTAGCTAAATTTGACTGCATTATGAAAGGGACAGGTAACATAATGAAATCATGTTTGTTAGATAAAAGCTTAAGAGTATCATTGCACTTACACATTATACAGAAAATAATTCAAATAAAAATCAATTTACTTCGATTGATAACAAAACCCGAAAAAAATACATTGTGAATGGTGTTTCATTTATTATTTTTGACATTTATAAATGTACAAAAGGGTTGATAGCAAAACCTTCGCGATACCTATTTATAACGAAATTGATACTCTTAAGTGCTTCTGCAACTAAAAAATAAAGAAATACACTGATTGTTGGCGAAAGTACTAAAAAAGAAGTAGAGTATGATAATTAAAACATAATAAATGACGTTGATGTAGTTGATAATGATTTTGATGATGATTTAGTCGTTAACAGTCAGTCAAAAGGAAATAATGGAAAGCATGTTGCAATGAGTGTCAATGCATAAACTGCTTCCGTTTGCAATGTGCTATGAGTGTTTGTTTAGCTTAATATCGTTTAGTATAATTTGATATCCTGCTCATGAATTAAAAAATAAAAAATGTGATCAGTAATTGTAGTCTTCACGTCTTTCATATTGTCCATTTTAGTGCTCAAAGTATTTCAACATTTGTGGTAATTTGGTGTCCAAATTTATAATACCCTAGCTCAGAATTTCATAACTAAACTCAATAGATTTAGATTCGTCATTTACCAAAAAAGTATCCCTTAAGGTTGATTGTTCAAAGTTTTTGATCATCAGGTGCTGTTTTACATGTAAAGCATTCATTTAATAAAATAATTGTATTGAAACTGACATTTTCAAAAACTTTGTTAGCAAAAGCAAAAATATCATCTAAAACATTCCCTTTATCAACCAGAATAAAAATATCTTTAGAATCATCAACAGTTAGATGTATTGTAGTAACTATGTAAGCAACGACCTAAACTGTGTGTGGCCTGTGTATGTCTCACTCTCTGTGTTTCTTTCCTTGTCTTTCACAACATGTCTATCTCACAAACCCCGAACAGGAATAACAGGTATCATTTGACGAAATTTCTCATTATAATTTTCTCCTTATTTCTTTATTTTTCTACAAGCTTTAGTCTCGTGATGATCGCTTTATGCTTTTCTATTGGTATAAATCTCAATAACTCTTTATTTTTATTAAAAGTTTATAGTTTTTTATCGTAATTCTTTATTAATAGCTCTAGTTTTATTATATCGTTAAACAGTATCTTCTTATTTTATATTCTCAACTTAGTGTAAGTAACTTTCCTTATAATGAAATTAATTGACAATCTTCTATATATTAAATCATTGGCTATTATTATAATTAGGATATTCAGAGACAGTCTTTCTGCGTCATTATTGTTTGTTTATATAACAGATAAGAGTCCTTATTGATTAGAAGATGGCAATAGTATAATAAATATTTAGGTGTACCTAGGCTTTTCTTATTTCTTTCCATTGACTAACAGAGTCACAGAAGGTAAGAGCACTCTGAACATTGCATGATTTGTTGTTTTCTCAGTGTTGTTCCAAACCTCCGTTTATTCCATTGAAAGATTTTGTAAATCCTAAATGCACCTTTCTGTCTATTCCCAATAAAATTTATAGATACTTATGATAATCGAAAAGTAAACATCTTTATAAATGGTATTTTCAATTTAATTTAATGCAAAAATCTTTATTCAGACTTCTGCATGAGCTACTTTAACAAGTCTCAAAAACCTTGTTTTAAATTTTTTAGGAGGAGTAAATTCCAAAATGTTTATCTCTAATATCTGACCGGTCATAACCTTTCAGGCATCCCTGGAGACGACGAGTCTAAGCGTCCATCCCGGGCTCAACAGCAGAGTCTCAACGCAGAATGTATCCTCAGCAAAGAGCAGCTGTATGACATGTTCCAGCAGATCCTTGGGGTGAAGAAATTTGAGCATCAGTTGCTGTTCAACGCATTACTGGTATGTCTAGAGTACCTGAAAACATAAATACACTCCTGATGCTATTAATGTCTCTTCCTGGGGAAAATTTACTCAGAACTTTTCCAGAAAAGTAATATTGAACCTATCACATAAAACCGAATTGAAAACTCAGCCACTGGGAATCGCCACATTTTATTATATTAAAGTTTTTCAACAGTTGGACTCCGCTGATGAACAAGCAGCGGCCATCAGAAGAGAACTGGACGGAAGAATGCAGAAGGTCAATGAGATGGAAAAGGTAAAGAGTTATAAGTCGATATGATTATTATAAAAGAAGTAACGCCTAATTCAATCAATTATTATAAGTAACTAAAATTATTTTGACAGAAAGAAAACTATAAATACGTAATGGAAGAAATTTAGTCAATAATTCGTAATATACTATTTGTAATCAAATAGAATCGCAAGTTGATGCCAAAGTTCGTGCTGAAAGAAATGGAGTCTCTCTACATCGAGGAGTTGAAATCTTCAATCAACCTGCTGATGGCCAACTTAGAATCACTCCCCGTGTCCAAGGGAGGGGCCGATTCCAAATATGGCCTTCATAAAATCAAGCGGTATAATCACAGGTCAGTTTGTTGTATAAATGTTTCGAGTAGTGACAGATGAAGTAGCCACTAAGATTGTAAACGTCAAAAATGCTGAAGAAACCGTGGTCGTCTCTCTATATCTCAAAGAGAAAATTTATAGACAGTTGATTTCTATAATGTGCACACCGCATACAAAAAAAATATTCTAAATCCAAATCGTATGAGTTTAAAAAAATCCTAAACCCAGATTTTCAATCTTTAAAGAATCTTGTGATACTACTGCGTCTTTGGCATTTTGAGACACTACATTAGAAAATACCCAAAAATTAACAATATTTATTGATGAAACAATTTTACCATTGGTACTTGTAAAACTTTTAGTGTTGTTAGAAATGATTTTATAATATTTTTGTGTATTTTTCTTATAGGTATATCAGATTCAAAATTATAATTGGCTCAATAAATCGATAGTACAAATTAACTCTAATAATAATCATCATTAACCGATCGATGTGGTCAATGTTGTGTCGCTTTTTGATTGATCATTAGTAAAATAACTTGGTCTCTCATACTATAAGAGTTTCTACAAATACAACCTTTATTACTTGCATCACTCTTAATTACTATTAAGTATTCGTCAAATTCATAATTAATATTCATCTATCATGATTATTCTCCGTGTGTTTATTACACTATGTATCTACTATTGATTAATCAGTTAGACGCATTTCAATGAACTAATTCAAAATGACATCACTAATAACAAAATATTCATTTTGAATGTTTATTTATCAGTTGGTTTTGGTTTTTTCGCACTTGGTTTGAATCTAGTCCAACTTCGTCTGGATCTAACGTCTGTTTGACATTATTTTTTCTTTTGTAATATGTTTTATTTATTTCAGTACTCATTTATTTAATTGTATTTTGTATAAAAACATCTATTTTCTCCAAATATTCTTTTAGATTGATATTGAATTTAATTTTATCTGTAGCATATTATTATACTATGTCTTTATAAGCATTTCGTAGACGTTAATCCAGACCCCTATCGTTACTTCAACTCGTTGATTTCTATTTTGGTTTGTTTTCTGTCCCCTGGCACTTAACCGGATGGTAAAATAAAAAAGGAAGTACAAGTAATGAGTACAAAATTGATATATACAAGCACGTGTCTTGTTTAGTGGGACCCTACACTTTCCTAGCCTGATAAACAAGTCTACGTACCCCTATGTTGTCGCGGACCACTGTAGTATTAGTAAAGTAGCTAAGTAAAAGGCTTCTAGCTAACCTTCGGTAGAGAAATGTGGTCTGCCAGAGAATCTTAAAGGAAGATCTCATACAAATGACAACAAAGGAATATTAGCTTCCACAACACAGCCAGAAATTAAGCTTTAGTAATAATAATAATGATTGTATATAAAGAATTTATAATAGATAATTTAGCTAATGGAAATAGGCTTGCCTTAAAATTGAATTTTATAAAATTAAAATAATGCTTTTAAAATACAGCTTAATAAGCTAAATAAATAAAGAGGATACCGGTTGCGGTGAAATAAAAACGTTTTTCATATAAATAACTCATTTAATATTTTTCTTTTACAAAATAAACAATAATATTTTTATGCTTTGAGAAGTATCCTTATTGATGCGTATAAATGACTTAATAACGTAAATTTGAAATTGTAACTGTGATATTATTACGAAAAACATTTTTGTATTTTCCAGCGCAATCGTTTAGGTATCACCATAAGTAACACAGCTATTAAATTATTTTCACCCTTTAAATGTTTTTAGTTTATGAACTTATTATTTACATTACAATTAAAGTCGAAAGCTTTAAGCTTAAATAAGCTTCGCTTTTTACTATACACCGTATTAAATATACAAATATTTTCACCAATCAAAACATTGTTCATACATTTGAATATAATTTTACAGTTAAATGTATAAGCAATCCAACTTCCATTATTTTGTATATTATTACGCCACAAGTAATAATAGTTTTATACATTTATACAGACTTATCCTATGCCTTAGTATAGTTAGTAATTCCATTTTTTCTGTATGCTTAATCATTCTTGGTAACGGTGATGGTTCCATTATGTATACCACATTATGTCCTACGGGTTTGTGAATGTTTGTCCCACCATTGCTTGGTATATTTGATAATGTCCAACCTCTCATTCGTGTGTTTGATACTTTCTGTGTCATGTACATGTTTATGTCCACCCCTATTATCGAACGCTGGTTCTATATTATATTTATTAACATTGCTAACACTGAAAATATTTATATTACCATTTTTAACGTCAATCCCTTTATCAATGTTACCCAAATTTACCTGTAAATTATTAATAACATATTTTTCCCTGTCCCCAATTACAATTGTTTTATTATTAAAATATAACTATTTATATGTTTGTTGATAAACATTCTTGTATTTTCAACATTAACTGGTGGTGGAAATTCGTGCAAATTATTATTTCTCTGTTAATCCATTTCAACAATTACAAAATTGTCTACCTAATTGTCAACAACTTTAAAATTTAACGGCTTATCTGCCTGTTGATAAACATTCGTGTGTTATTTAACAAAATTTGGTGGTGGTAACGGCAACAGATCAAACGCAGGACCAGACCCGAGTCCAAGACTGAGTAAGCAGCTATGTTTCAGATCCCAAGGGTCTCTCGCGAACAAACTAACTGGCGAAGGTGACAGTGGCGATGTCGACACTCAACTAACAAAAATGGATGTTGTACTTACATTCCAAATTGAGGTATGCGTCAGTAACAAAGCATTAGGAATCCGTTCTGATTTTCAATAAACTAGTAAAAGTATCTGTATGGAAACAGTAAAAAAGAGTAAATCAGTATTTATAGGAATTATATATAACTGATTTAAATTATAATACCATGTCTATGCCTAATTTCTAAGTCAAAAATAAGTTGCGGACAGAGAGACAGACTGACATGGCAAAATTATAACGATTCTATATTGATAATGGAAACCCTAGAAATACAAACTTATTATTCACTATTTAGCTTGCACTTTAAACTTTTTCAAGCAAAATAGTTAATTATTTTATAACGCCTGCTAAATATTATTTCGGTTACAAAAATGGAACCAAAAAGTTCCATTTTAAAACGGAATTCCTAAGAAATTCAAGAATAATTTAAGAATATGGTAACTTACTGAAATTCTAGGTGGTAGTAATGGAGGTGAAAGGTCTGAAGTCTTTAGCGCCGAACAGGATAGTTTACTGCACCATGGAGGTGGAAGGAGGCGACAAACTTCAAACTGATCAGGCCGAGGCTTCTAAACCTATGTGAGTTGCATCTTTTGGGACTTGGGTAAACTCTTGAGGGACCTACCTTAAGAGGGACTTAAGGTAGCTAAACTGAAGATCCCTGTCGGATTCATAGAAATTTGTTGATTATTTTAAACAATGTTGACATTTGACAAAAAATTTCTTTTTTGCCTTCATAAAAGCTTCATAATCTTTAGACTTTTTTATTTAAAATCTACATCAAAACGTCGAAAACAATGTCATTCACAAACGTTTTTACCGAAAATATTCTAAACCATTGCGTCAGATAATAATCAACAATTTTGGATGAATCCGACAGGGATCTTCAGTTTAGCTCGTATATACCCCATAATTGGGACCTCTTAATGATTGAAACCTTTTAGTGCTCATTTCAATAACCATTTCTTTAGTTTCATCACCCAAGTCAAACCTATAGCCTAGACTCTTCCATTTTCTGTCACTTAGGAAAACTCTTTGGGACTGGTGATCAACAAATCACAAGAACATGGTATCTTCAAAGTGAACTTTATACATATTAGATCACTTCGTCTCTTCATCATGTGACACGGTCACCCTTAATCTCCAAAACATATTTTCAGGTGGGATACTCAGGGTGACTTCAGCACAACCCAGCCGCTTCCAGCAGTGAAAGTGAAACTCTATACTGAAAACCCTGGGGTCTTGGCGCTCGAAGACAAAGAACTAGGGAAGGTTGTGTTGCGACCGACGCCATTGTCCAGCAAGGTGACTTTAAGAATCTTCTTTAAGGAAATCTTCCTAAGTCCTCAAGATCAGAACTCCCATGGGACCTTCTCCACGAGCGTTAGAATCGCGGCGATATGATCGTGGAGCCACTTATTTCTATACAATCTCTATGAACGTGCCTCCACACAACGATGTTAACGCGGCGGTACGTTGTATAGAAATCGCCGCGATTCTAACGCTCGAGGAGACGGTCCTTATTAAACGCTTTGACTGGTCTCTTGATATGAGTAAACTAATTGTATTAAAAGATAATGCGACTTGTCATTCATGGGAAAACATTAATGAATTGAGATAAATGAGTTAAATCTTTGTTTTTTGTCTAATCATTCTGAACATTTGAACTTCGAAGATATACCTATACTTATTATTTTTGTGAGATCTCCTGCCAAACCGAATAATTTAAAGGTTTTTTCTTAGGCATCCTTTTTATCATAAAATAGTTTAACCGTGTTTTTTCGTCTCCGTCTTTGTTCTTCGGATTTGATTCCTGGTAATCAATTTTTACAATATAAGCTCTTCTGTTCATTCTTGAATTTATGTGGTCGTTTCAGGTAGAGATTCCATTAACTCTTTATTCTCCTACTGATCAGACATAAATCTGTTCATGAGAATAGAATTGTTTAATAAATTATTAAAATTTCTTACTTCCAGGTACCAGAATGGCATCGTATGACAGTACCAAAAAGCCTACCTGACCAGGATCTGAGGATGAAAATCGCTTGCAGAATGGATAAGCCGCTCAATATGAAACACTGCGGGTAAGTGATATTTGTTCTTCCAACTGACGCTATTTTTAACAAACATAATTGACCGAACGAGCGAAGCGAGTGAGGTCCATTGTAGACAGGCCTGGCGCTTGTATCTTTGTAACTTTGTACCTTTGTATGTTTGTTTGACGATAACTTGAGTATCGTAGCTCCGATCTTCATGAATTTTGGTATGCGCGTAGTTTAGGTCAATAGAATTTATGAGTTCGAAGATGAGCCGGATCGGTAGGGGGTTGGGGAGATAGGGGATCGTGAGGTCTCAGTTCGGGGCGAACTCCTAGTATGTAATAATTCCATTGTATCTCTAATTCCAGTTACCTCCACGTCATAGGCAAGAACGTGTGGCGCAAATGGAAGCGTCGCTACATGGTTCTAGTTCAAGTGTCACAGTACACGTTCGCTCTGTGTTCTTACAAGGACAAGAAATCAGAGCCGGCGGAGATGATGCAGCTAGATGGATTCACTGTCGATTATATTGAACTTGCTAGCGGTAAGATAGTTCCCTTTCCCTTTCCTTTTAAATAGTCTATTCTACTACAATTTACACCTTGTTTTTATTATTCAATTCATTTCATTTATTCATAACTGCAATCTACTATTTTTCGATTAAACAATTAAATAACATTATTTAAATTATTATTTGAAATTCGTACCTTCTAATTGATTAATTATTTATTATATTATTTTTTTCATTTCAGCTCAACTTATTGTCGGACAAGGTAAGTTAATCAAATCCCACAATGTGTTTTCAATGAAATTGACTGACGTTTCAAGAATTAAGGTGATGAGTGAGTCACTTTTCAATGTCGAGTGTAAGGGACCGTCTCCACGAGCGTTAGAATCGCGGTGATATTATCTTATTTCAATACAACGCACCGCCGCGTTAACATCGCCGTGTGGAGACACGTTCATAGAGATTGTATAGAAATAAGGTGGCTCGACGACGATAATAATAAGTGGCTCGACGAAAAAACTGTGACCAACACACAGCGCCATCTAGCCCCATGGTAAGCTGCTAAGCTTGTGTTACGCTGACTAGACAACGGATATATTACTTATATTTACTTTTCTTTTGTAAATACGTACATATTATACATAGAAATGCACCCAGACCCGATACAAATATTTGTTTTTAAGCATAAATATTTGCACCCAGCGGGAATCGAACCCGCAACCTTCCGCATTGCAGCCAAGCGTTTGCCCGACGCGCCACAGAGGTCGTCATTATATCTATCTATCGAAACGAAGATCGCAAACTTTCCCCCAGAACTGGAAGGCGCGAAGTACTTCATGAACGCGGTCCGAGACGGCGAGTCCGTGCTGATGGGAGTGACAGATGAGAACGAGTGCCACTTGTGGGTGATGGCGTTATATCGCGCTACCGGACAGAGCCACAAGCCGACGCCTCCGACCACGTCCGACACGCACCACAAGATCATGGGAGGTAAGCGACTCTTGCACCCGTGACACCATGGGTTTTTTAAGACTGATCATTGTGATTCACAGTGTCGAGACCACTTCACCCCTAGGGAATATCAACTCGTCCTACCTTTGGGCCCAGTTGACTACTATCAAATTTTAAAGGGTACAAGTGGACCCTGATCCCAGTTTCCAGGGGACGACTTCACCCCTACCCCGAATATTTAGGAATATAACATTAAAACTACTAAGTACTATGATTATTATTAAAACATAGTAAATACCCCAATAATAATAATAGAGAAAACAATGATGTAAGTTTAAAATCGTATACTAATTACTATGTTCCTAAAACAGTACTGCTATGTTTTAAGTGCAAAAATAACTCTGTATGTAAGTTAAAATAAATAGTAAAAGAAAAACACAGTCGCATTCACAAACACACAACCCGCCCATCATTCTTCATTCACCCTACATTTCGTCGTCTCCATGAGCTACTACTAACATTGTAGATGCAGACAAGGCCCGGAAGCACGGAATGGAAGACTACATCCAGGCCGACCCGTGCCAGTTCGACCATCACGAACTGTTCAAGATGCTGCAGTCTCTCACCTTGAAGTACCGTCTGCAGGACCCATACTGCTCATTGGTGAGTTCTTGTCGAACATTTCTTCTCTTTATTCGGTACATTCTTGACAGAATGGTCGTGGTCACTGATCAGTGACTCGCTGCCAGATCTCTCGCCATCTTTGCCGGTTTGCGGATAATCTGCTGCAGGTATGGAGATTATTTCCGACAAAAGCTTTAACTTAATAGGTAAGTATAAAATAAAAGTAAAATAGGTAAGTATATCCGTTGTCTAATACCCATAGTATAAGCATAGTGCTTAGTTTGGGGTACGTATTTTTTTTTTTTGGACAGCCTCTGTGGCGCTTCGTACGGGCGGCTGACTGCAATGCAGAAGGCTGCGGGTTCGATTCCTGCCGAATGCAAATATTTTTGCTTAAAAAAGAAATGTATCTGTATCTGTACTTATGTATTTACAAAAAAGTATAATATTATTATTATTTTTTAAATGTATTTAACGCTTTATTATGACACCAAAAATACAATTATAATCTTCTTCTTATATATAAAAATGAATCCCTTTTTCGCGTGGTCACGGCATCACGCCTGAACGGCTGGACCGATTTCGAAAACTCTTTTTACGTTGTGTTTGTTATGATTAGGAGAAAGATCTTATGGAAGAAAAAATATGATTTACGGGTGAAACCGCGGGCCGCAGGTAGTAAGTAAATAAAAATAACGAAACTTAAATCTAGAGTGACACCATAGGCGGCCTTACCGCTGATAGCGGTTTCTTCCAGGCAACCTTGATAGCTATTGAACCTATTATGTAGTATATCCGTTGCCTAGTACTTATAGTATAAACCTAGTGCTTAGTTTGGGACTAGATTACGCTGTGTGTAATGTCGTGCAATATTTATTTATTTAACTATCTATCTATGCACTCAGGGTTGGTTCTCCCCCGGGCAAGTGTTCGTGCTAGACGAATACTGCGCTCGATACGGAGTCCGCGGTTGCTTCCGGCACCTGTGCTACCTCTCAGACCTCCTGCTGCAGGCCGAGGAACACAGGCAGACTGTGGACCCCACGCTCATGCATTATAGCTTCGCGTTCTGCGCTTCGCATGTACATGGAAACAGGTAACTGGAGAAATCTAGGGTATTAGCGCAGTACATAGAGGGAGCAGTATGGTAACTGCACACACAAGTGCACTAATCGTGACGCGGCAGTACTGACATCTTACTTCTTACTAATATTATAAACGCGAAAGTTTGTATGTATGTGAGTTTGTTACTCTTTCACTCACATACATACATACATACAAACTTTGCGTTTATAATATTAGTGAAAAAAAGTAAGGTCATATGTAGTATATCCGTTGTCTAGTACCCATAGTACAAGCCTAGTGCTTAGTTTGGGACTAGATTGCGCTGTGTGTAATGTAGTGCAATATCTATTTATTTATCTACGCGAACCCTACCCTTAGGGGTCTCGTCGACGCGCTTGTTGTGTGAGTGAGCCGTTTCCGACCATTTGTAGGTAGTTCCCATACTGCTGTGCCACAGGCCCCAGCCTATCTATGTACTGTGCTATTGATGAAATGCTTTTCCGAAATTCAATTTTCCAAGCAGGATTTGAACTCACAACCTTGGAACCGATCGCAATCCGGGCGAAATACGATTCAATTAAATTGAAAATATATTAATGTAAAATGTAATATTAATGTAATATTACATTATCGTTTTGAAACGTCAGCAAACTATCGTGTCTTCGGAACGCGACCTTGAATGAGATGAAGACCCATTTAAACGGCCCATTAAAGCTATCAAGACCCATTAAGACCCATTAAACCTGTCAAGACCCATTAAACCTATCAAAGACTGCAATCATCAAATTTAACCCAACCAAGGTTAAATTTGATGATTGCAGTCTTTGATAGGTAGTCATGGGGACATTCAAAGTTCAAATCCAGCTGTCGACTTGCATTGGATTTTGGAAAAGTAGGTACTACTTAAAGCTATAATACTTATTTAACTACTTCTTCCGTATTTGTAATATGTCTACTAACTTCTCCTAGACTACGCAACCGATTTTGATATTGTTTCTTTTCATCGATTAGAAGTATCGATTTTAATGATTTCTGAACGCCCTGAACCGATTTGTCGATGTTTAAATTTCAAACTTAGGTAGTAGAAAAGTATAAATAAATTCAAATAACCCATACACCTGTAAATAGTTGTGTATATATATATATATATATATACCTACATATATATACCTACCCCAAAACCATCAAGAATGTCTATAATACCTAGTCAGTGTTAGATTGGTGTTGTCCAAGGGAATTACTATACCCCTTTCTATTGAATGTACATGTTAAAATTCTTTAGTAAACTGTATTTGATTGAATTAGAATAAAACTTTCTTTCCCTAAGCACTGATAGAGTCCTACTAATACTGTTAAAAGTTTAACCTTATTACCTTCAAATACAGTTCAAATTAGACAAACACACGTCCTATAACTTGCCTCACCTGAATGTTTATGTGCTTCGGAATAACTATTAGTTTTTCCTAATGAATGACTAACTAACGTCCTAACCGATTGTACTGTTACTAATGTATGCTTACTAATGCCTGCTTAACCAATTTTTCTTGAACTGTGGGGTTAGCAGTGTTTTAATTATCCGCCATTTTGGGGCGGGGGCCATCTTGGATAAATCAGTACTAAATGTATGAATGAACTTTTAATCAGTAGATAAAAAGGTAGAATTGTAATTATTACATTTTAAAATACATGCCGGATCAATGAAACCTTTGAAAAAACTATGTAAGGCGAAGTAATCGAAATTATTTAACACTTTCATATCTAACAACAAAATGTATTAAATTTCACTGATTACTTCTGATTTATACGTTCGAATATTTCATATTTCTAGCTATCTGGTGCGACAACTATTCCACTATTACATTACGTAACGTTACAATTTCTACCACTTCAAATCGTCCTCGTAAAAGAACTTTACTCTCAAAACAGCAACAGACAGAAATAAATAAAGCCGTTACAATGGCAAATTGGCAAATAGAAAACAAAAATATTATATCCCACTTCCGGCCTAAGCCGTAACATTAAGTAGATTAATCAAGCGTTCTACATCTTAGACCAGATCGTCACTTACCATCTATTGAGACAGTGGTAAAAGGTTCAACATGAAAACTATAATATTATATTGATTGATTTTATCCTAATTATTTACTAGCTGAGTCCCGCGTAACTCTCGATCCTACAGCATTTTCCAACACACATTTTTTTTAAAACACTTCAAATTTCATGTCTCTAAAACCAGCGATTCATTGTTCAAAGAAATTAATTAATTAATTGTATTTAATAAAGTTCACATAGCAGGTTACAATTCTTTCTAACACAACAGTACGCTATTACAAAGTTTTGATCTAAATTATAAATTATAACCCTACACTGTAAACATGAAAAGGTTAATGTTGCAAGCATCTAAAGAAAAACTACCCTAGTAATAAATGATTACTAGAGTATAAAGCTGGTTAAATGATATTCAATTTTAACAAGTTTGAGCACACAACATTTAAGTTTGTTTTTTTTGTGTAAGACTAGCTGCGCCCCGCGGTGTCGCCCGCGTAACTCCCGTTCCCGCTGAAAAATCGGGATAAAAAAGTAGCTTATGTGCTATTCCAGGTCTGCAGCTACCTATATTCCAAGTTTCATCCCAATCGGTTCAGCGGTTTTCAGTAACAAACTCACATACATACATACATACATACACACACACAAACTTTCGCGTTTATAATATTAGTAAGATAAGATAAGATAACCCTACACCGTGAACATAAAAAGGTTATTGTATTTGTTGTATTTGTTTGTCGGGCTGGTTTCCGCAAGTCGACGTCTGAGCGCCTATTTTGCGTCCGGGTGGGATTTGTGCTCAATCGAGCCAACCCAACTCCCCATAAAAAGGTTAATGTTGCAAGCATCTAAATAAAAAATACCCGAGTAACAAATTATTACTAGAGCATAAGCTGGTTAAATGATTTTAAATTTTAACAAGATCACACCATTTTAAATTTGGTTTTAAATGTAAGATTCAGTCAGAACACACAGCTTTTAAATTAGTTTTTTCTATCAGTCAGTCAGTCAATATCAGTGAGGACTTTGAATATTATATGTAGTATACCTAGATATCGTTCGCTGCTATACCCACAGCGCCCTTAAACCTAAACCTGCTTGCCCTACTAGCGTAAGCTCCACGATGGAAGTGGTTCACAGTACGACGTTGCCTGGCAGGCCCGACGGTGTGGGCAGCATCACTGTCCAGGAGAAGGAGAAGTTCGCTGAGATCAAGGAACGGTTGAAGACCTTGTTGCAAGACCAGATCACCAACTTTAGATACGCGTTTCCGTTTGGAAGGCCTGAAGGTGCTTTGAAGGTAAGGAGGTATCTATTTATATGAAGCGATGAATGCTTTATTTGCTCTCCTATACAAAAACTTAGAATTAGTATATACCAAATTACTTCCAAAGTAAGATATTTATTATATTAGCTGCTCTTCGCGGTTTCCCGCGAAAATATCGGGATAAAAAGTAGTCTATGTGTTAATCCAGGTATCCAGCTACCTATATTCCAAGTTTCATTGCAATTGGCTCAGGAGTTTTTGCGTGATTGAGTAACAAACATCCAAACGCACACACTTTCACATTTATAGTATTTGTAGGACTAGCTGCTCCCCGCGGTTTCCCGCGGGAATATCGGGATAAAAAGTAGCCTATGTGTTATTCCCGGTATCTAGCTACCTATATTTCAAGTTTCATTGCAATCGGCTCAGGAGTTTTTGCGTGAAAGAGTAAGAAACTCACATATATACAAACTTTCGCGTTTATAATATTAGTAAGATACACAGAAATCTTAAAAGTAAAACGTTGTACAGGTTAGTGACGCAAAGGCGTCGTTGTAAAAAGCGATTTTTTTCAGGCAACCTTTGGATGTAAATCCAAATAAAGTGAAATCAGTGTAGTTTGTGTTGTAGGCACGGGTGCAAGAGTGATTGCTTATTGTAATTTAAGAATTTGCGATGATTAGCGATTTCAACTTCACAAGCTAAAGGATTTAGGCACGTTATAACCATTTTTTATCAATAAATCTTGAATTTTTCGACAAAAGCATGTACTTGTTGCATTTATCTTCTGGAAAATCACATTTCACTTCATCTTACAGCGTATAGTTCTTTAATTCTACCAAATATCTTGGAAACAGATTTCCCCAGCAGTAGGGACTATAGGTTACTAGCCGCGCCTCGCGGTTTCACCCGCTAAGTCCCGTTCCGGATCGGGAAAAAAAGTAGCCTATGTGTTAATCCAGGTCCCCAGCTACCTATATTCCAAGTTTAATCGCAATTGGTTCTGTAGTTTTTGCGTGAAAGAGTAACAACCTCACATACATACATACAAACTTTCGCGTTTATAATATTAGTAAGATTTTAAAAAAATACAATGACCCCAGCATTGTTTTCTAAATTCCAGGCTACCCTGTCTCTACTGGAGCGAGTTCTAATGAAGGATGTGGTAACACCAGTTGCGCCTGAAGAAGTCAGATCTATGATTCAGACCAGTTTGGAGAATGCAGCCCTCTTGAACTACTCGGCCTTGAGTCAGAAAGCTAATATCGAAGGTAGGCGTGGAATTAGTACTCCCTTAGACTGTAGCCCAACCCCTAGATCGTGGAAAATGACGGCGCTATGCAGTACATCGCAACTTTGAAGTAATTACCGGTAATAACCACGTTACGTCAAAGCAGCAATGTACTGCATAGTGCCTGTTGTTTTCCACTGTTGTCAGGCATCCACTGGATAGATGATCTGGGAGCAGGTCGAAAATAAATATGGGCCAAGCCTCGCCAAACTACAAAAACTAAGTATAAGGGTTTCTCGTTGATTACGAAACTCTAAAAACACCTGAATAACGGTCAAAAGGATTTCTCGGTGGAAGACTTCGGCCGCTGCTTCTAGAACCATCCACCAGTCACCAGTCACATTCTAGGATCTAAACATTTTGGTATAGGAGCATTCTGGAAATTTGACATTTTGGGGTATAGTAGACATTTTGAACATCAACGATTGCGCCAAGTGGACTCGTCCGTATTCCGATACATAGATCGGTGCAATCACTTAGAAGGACGGGTCACCTTCTTTCTATCGTTTAATTGACCGTGCTATATCCTTAACCACACTATCACTAACCATTAGGTAAGAATGTGGTCAAAAACCTACATTAAAAAGTATTTATTGTTTAGGTTTCGATTGTTCTTGTTTTTTACATCTGAGCGATCCCGAAGGTCCCGGTTGCATCCCTCTCGGGAGCCTAGGGTTCGCCAAAATCCAAAATTACTTAGGGTCTTAGGCTGAAATCTATAGTCCTTAATTCGACTTTGGTAAGCAAATACTTTGACTTAAGACAATATTTGGTATTTATAAAGCGATCTTCGCAACTGTCCAAAGTTTTTGCTTCGTAAAGTCGAAGTTTTTTAAGTTTAGAATGTAAACCAATGAAAAAAATAACCTAAACCTAAGTTATTTTTATTTAACTCGTTTATTACTGACAACATAAATTTTGACTATAAATTCCAATTCATAGTTTATGTAGCTAAATGATCATCTGCATTTATTGTTGTACAAAAAGGAAATAAACTATTTTGACTGTCGACTTTTATGCTTAGTTTTTGCTAAGTTCAGTCTGAGCAAAGTCAAAGAACGCACTATAGATTTCAGCCATAAGGTCTTAGGAGTTCCACACAACAATATGAGACTAAATGTTTCAGAGGATCTTAGAGGCGAAACAATGGTAACACCCGCTAAGAAACTCGAAGATCTAATACATTTAGCTGAACTTTGTGTCGATCTTTTACAACAGAACGAAGAACACTACGCGGAGGTAAATAATTAAACAGTTGATATTATTATGATTGTGTTTGGTTTATTTGAAGTACAAACAAAAGATAGAAGATACGATAGAAGAAGAATACCAATATTGAATAATGTAATTAAATTTATTTAATTTATATTTACAAATCAAGCTAATGTAGAATTAGGTAAAGAAATTAGAAGTGTTGTACTCCAAATGAATAATTGATGTGTACCTATCAATGTTGTAAAATGATTTTCTGAAATCTTGCAATCTAAAGATTATAAATAAAAATGGTTTTCTTGGTGTTTTGTCAAAACAATTGATTTGTTGTTGGTATACGCCTAAAATCACACCTATCAACGTCTAGTTTTTCGGGTCCATATATTGACAGATTTTCGAGATATAAACCGTCCACTTATACTTTCCATCGTATATGTGGATCTATATATATATATATATATATATCTGGAGATATGTGGACCGGTTATTGATTACGGGTTTAAACTGTAAAACAATTTAATGTTGTGAGATTTCATTAAAATGTATGTGTTTCACCGGATAGCACCCTACTTTCCTATCGCTGATGCCTATTAGTGTGGGGAATGAGGCAGTATTGTCTTTATGTGTCGATTTAGATGAATTGTCGTCTTTGATGATTTTGTCATCTGAATCATTATCGCAATGAAATCAAACTATCGCTTCTTTTTCAAATTTGTTATCAAGGCTATTACTGAAAAATTCTTCTTCAACTTTATTGATTTCATTGTATTGTATAATACTTAGTACCTACCTACATGATCTAACCTAACTATGTTGAGTTTCTGATATTATCTATACATGTATTTGTATATCGCTTGGTCAAAATGTGAACAGTTTAAATTTATCACATCAATTCCGCTGAAAAATTGGAATATAACCGTGTTTTTTCTTTACTAAAACTCTACCATCCAAGATTCATTTCAATCAGTTTATTAGTTTTTTTTGCGTTAAGAAGTAATAAACATCGTCTGTCAATAACGTCAGTGTTTCTGGTAAATTTTGAGCTATTCATATTTTGTCTTCTTGGTGTTGCATTATTTATAAAACTATGTTTAAGTATACTTTGTTCCACTTCTATCTTATATTTTATCTCTCCGCAGGTTTATAACACAAAACCGGATTCTAGCGGTCAACCAAATGTAACTACTTATATTTGCTCGGCTGATCAAATCACTTGATCGTTTTAATCACTCGATTGATCATACTTCACTTTGGTCTGATCATGATGGAGTAGACTCGATAGTAAAAAACGCTTTGCCAAATGCTTAGATGTTCGAAAGCATCGCATGGTTTTTTTAAAAAATAGATCGAATAGATTTTACGAAGCGTTTAATTTCTCATTCTAGGCTTAGAGTTCGCTGAATTTACTGAAAACAAACTTGAAGATATTCAGTGACTCAATGATCGATTAACAGTCTACTCCGATGATTCATTCACAAAATAAATTACTGCTTACTTATATGATACATTGTAGGGTTAATGAAGTTAAGCGAAAGAGACAAAAGCTTCTGTAGAACGCTAATTTTCGAGTAAAATCGTGCTTTCACTTAAACCATGACACATATTTTAGACATTTTTAAAACACACGCACACACATCGGTACTCACAATAGAACCTACTGATTACTAATAATTAGTTCTTTATTATCGCTTATTAGATTTTGATACGTAGTTTTAAAGCTATACTCCTTTACAGTACTTTATTCGTTTCACTGCATGATAATGTCTTTTTGGTATGTAATAGGGGTTAAAGTATGAAATTGCCGTTTTATTGCAATAGGTTCTTTGAATTGACATAGAATCTTCATGGTTTGAGGTTTTCGAATGAAACTTTTTTCAAATGGTTTCTGTGATGTTCTTTTTTTTAAAAATGTGAAACATTTGAATATCGACTTTCAATTGTTTTTGTTATTCAATTTAGACAAGAAAGATGGATACTGCGAAAATTCGAGTGATTTTTGAATACGAGTTCCGACGGGGAACTAACGCGGCAGAAACAGCCCGCAATATCAATGCTGCGTTTGGAGAGGGGTCTACTAATGAACGCACCGTGTGATTTTAGTTTAAACGCTTTCGTGATGGAAATTTCGACTTAAAGAACGAGCCACGAGGAAGACCGCCCACACAGGTGTATAACGATGAATTAAGAGAGATAGTGGAAGCCGATCCTAGTCAAACTACCCAGGAATTAGCGGCATGGTTTAACGTTACCTTACCCACTTTATTGACTCACTTGCGTCAAATCAATAAAATAAAAAAATACGAAAAATGGGTGCCTCATGATTTGACTGATCTGCAGAAAGAAACGCGTGTTGAAACTTGTGTTGCCTTGTTGAACCGGTACAGAAATGAAGGAATATTGGATCGAATTGTAACATGTGATGAAAAGTGGATTCTTTATGATAACCGGAAAAGAAAAATGCAATGGCTGACCCCAGGTCAAATGCCACAACAGTGTCCTAAAGCAAAACTTACCAATAAAAAGGTAATGGTAACTGTTTGGTGGTCTCAGCATGGTGTTATTCACTATAGTTTTCTTCGATCTGGTCAAGCAATTACGGCAGATGTCTATGCCGAACTCCGAACCATGTTGACAAAACTAGCAGTAAAACAGCCCCGACTCATGAATCGATCTTCACCATTATTGCTCCACGACAACGCGAGACCTCACACAGCACGAGAAACCATTTTGACCCTTCAGGAACTGCACTTAGAAACCATTCGTCATCCTCCGTATTCACCAGACCTTGCTCCAACGGACTACCATTTTTTTCGTGATTTGGACAATTATCTACGTGACAAGAAGTTTCTTCCCAGGAGGCAGTACAAAATGCTTTCACACAGTTTGTGCAGTCTAGATCGTCGGAGTTCTATCGCAAAGGCATTAATAACCTTCCCATTAGATGGCAGCAATGTATAGATAATAATGGCAACTATTTTGATTAAATAAATTTGTTAAAAATTTAAAAAATAAACAATTAAGATTTTCAGTACAAATCGGCAATTTCATACTTTAACCCCTAATATTTTAGTAAATATTTAAACTTTTCTCAGACGATTTCTAACATCGAAACAAAACAAATTGCTTCAACGTTACGCTTTTTCTAAATTGTGTCAAAAACCCTGCAGCCTCTTATATTTTTTATGAAAATTTGCCACAATATTACTACAAATAATGTATATTACAATTAAATTTAAATACCTACACCAATGCGCGGAAACTAAAACTTATAATCACACGAAAAACTACAACGATAACGTCTAAGTAAACGTAAATATGTAAATTTATCGCATTTGATATGGTGTCCCAATATTGGCATTTAGTCTTATTGTTTCGTGTTAACAATCCAAAATACACCAAACGGAACCATATTGCATAGTAAATAAAGGCTAGTTTTGTTTATTTATAGGCGTTTGCGTGGTTCTCGGAGTTGCTAGTAGAGCACGCCGAGATCTTCTGGGCGTTGTTCGCAGTCGATATGGACAGGGTATTGGCGGAACAGCCTCCTGATACTTGGGACAGCTTCCCCTTGTTCCAGATTCTGAATGATTATTTGAGGACTGATGGTAAGTAAAACACCAGACAAATTTTACTCATTTATGGTGTTATGAATGTTCTTTATAAGTTTCTGATCATTTAGAGAAATTTGGACAAAATCATCTTTTTAATGGCCCATATCTTAGTAATGAAAATGAAAAAGAAGTATTCCTCAAATATAGGTAATTAAGGTAGGTAAATTTATGAGAATCATCTTTTAAAAAAGTTTCGATTTGATTTATTTTCAGAGAATTTAAAAGGTGGCCGTTTCCATGAACACCTGAGAGAGACGTTTGCCCCTCTAGTAGTTCGCTACGTCGATCTCATGGAGTCATCGATAGCGCAGTCTTTGCATAAAGGTTTCGAAAAGGAGCGATGGGAAATCAAGGGGTAAGTCTGTAGATTATGAGTTTTGAGAGTATTTTTATTCTCCTGATCCAAATTTCCAAAGAAAAACACATTACCCATCCCCTACCTTAAGTCTTTTCCATTCATTCGTTGCCTGGAAGAGATCGCCCATAGGCGATAAGGCCGCCCATTGTACCACTTTAGTTTTATATATATTAAAGTTATTAAACAAAATAAAATAAATAAAAAAGGTCATCCTCCAAGGCACTTCGACCCAAAGTCCCAAGCAAACTGGCGGCGTTCCCCCTCTGAATCGCGAGGCTTATACGCTGGGACAAGAAACCCCCAGCCCTGCGGTCCCCAGAAACCTCGCAAAGACGGGATGACAACCCCCTCACAAAAGACTTTGCACAGGGACCCCACGAGCCAACAGTCTCAAACCCCAATGGCACGAAAGTGTAACACCCCGGGATGTCGCGGTATTTTAAAGACTTTAAAGTCTCCGCACCAGCAGCAGCAGCGCAGGCCCGCGCACAAGTGGCCCGAAGATGGGAGGGAGCCAGCGTATCGACGCACGTCGCGTCCCAAACCAAACATTTACCCTGCTCCCAAGGAATGAACGTCACGCCGTCGGGTCTCTTGCCATCAGAACGAACAATGCCGTTTGGTTCCAACAAAGCCGGAATGTTCGCTGAAGCAAGAGCCCGACGGATAACGTCATTGAGGGAGGAATGGCGGGAAACGCGGCCAGCACTCCTCTGACAGGACAAACCGTGATGCGCAAACTCATCCACGGCCGCCCCACAAATGCACTGGTGCGGCTGGACGATTCTGAGGCCCAACCTAAGACCAACCGCCAAAGACAAGGTGTGCCTATCCAAAAAGGTACCCAAATTCGAAGACGGCAGGGCGTTTAACCAAAGGCCCGACTCCCGCTCGAAACAGGCAAGCAGGCGCGCCCGATCGACCGGGCCCGAACAATCGGCCAACAGCCTCGCCTGCACCACCCGACACAAAGGCTTTAGTTTTTAAGTTCTAATATGTAAGTTTGTTATAATTTATGTTTTTTTGATACAATAAAGTCAATCAATCAGTTTTAGACGTAAGTGGCATTTCTTTACTATTACTGCTATTTATTTTAACAAATAATGCTTAGAGAGACAAGTAGGTAGTTATTGTTCTTTCTGGACCAATAGGTAACTCTGAAAAAACTCTATTCTTTCAAATTTTGGTCAGCCCCCGCGCCCTCGCTGCCCAAAATTTGAAAGAATAGAGTTTTTTCAGAGTTACCTATTGGTCCAAAAAGAACAATAACTAAAAATGTGAAACAAAACTACAAGTTTCCAACGAGTGCCAGGACACTCTTCGCATCGGGGGTTCTAACCCAAAGATCAAAGAATATATTTTGGATTATTGGTCTACAACGTACAATACCTAGAATGTGAAACAAAACTTTATTTAATATTTTAGTGCTAACCATTAGGGTTTATTAATTACAGTTATTATAGATCTTTAGTCATTTCGTTAGGTGCACTGTTAGAATGAAGTTCGTTAAGCAACCAGTATCTTTACAATTTGAAAATATCAACTTTTCGTCTGATCAACAAAATTTTCGTCATGGAAAACTATTACCAAATACAGTTCGCGGTATAATATGCGGTCCATCGAACTGTGGAGAAACGAATTTGGTTATAGGTCTACTTTTGCATGAAAATGGTTTAGAATATCGTAACGTTTATGTATATTCAAAAACTCTTTATCAACCGAAGTACAAGTACTTAGAGCAGGTATTACAAAGGGTTCCTGGTGTTACTTTCTCAAAGTTTTATGAAAATCAAAAAGTAATCACTCCAGAAGTAGCAAAATGTAATTCAGTAATTATTTTTGATGATGTCTCTTGTGAAAATCAAAACAGTATGCGTAATTTTTTTGCAATGGGCAGACACAAATACATAGACTGTTTTTATTTAAACCAGACATATAGCAAAATACCAAAACAGTTAATAAGAGACAATGCAAATTTAATAGTATTGTTCAAGCAAGATGATATAAACATGAGACACATTTATGATGAGCACGTTAATACTGATATGACATGGCAAGAATTCAGAGAAATGTGTGCTCAGATATGGAAAGAACCTAATAGTTATGTTGTAATAAACAAGGACTGTGAAAAAAACAAAGGTTGTTATCGAAAGAAATTTGATACGTTTGTTTTATTTCATTAGCGGACTTATGAAACTGAATAGCATAGCTATTATTTAAATCATTGTTCGTCGATCCGTGGTTCAAAATACATGTTTTGTCAGTGTTTTTAATAATGTCCTACATTCCCTTTTTTCGTCGGTTCGCTGATGAAGAGGAACGTTTACGCAGTTTTGAAACTTGGCCGATAGGTTTGAAACAGAAACCAAAAGAAATGGCTGAAGCAGGATTTTTTTATACCGAAAGAGGTGACAGAGTCATCTGTTTTTACTGCGGCGGACGAATGAAAGATTGGGGCCCCCACGATATACCATGGGAAGAGCATGCACGCTGGTTTGACAAATGTCCGTATGTATTGGTAATGAAAGGAGAAGACTACCTATGTAAAAAATGTACAAAATGGAGGATATGAAGAATTCGAAGAAGAATGCAGTCAAATTGAACCTGAAACTCTGCAAATAAAAGTCGACGCAATACCATCGTCAATTATATGTAAAATTTGTGTGCAAGAAGAATTAAATACGTGTTTCATACCTTGTGGTCATGCTGTGGCGTGTGCAAAGTGTTCTCTATCTGTCGGAGTTAAATGTCCGATTTGTAGAAAAGTATTCGAAAAAATTATTAGATTGTTTTTATAAATAAAGAAAAAAGTAATTTTTTTAATAAGTCTATCTTTTTTATACCTTATAAATAGCGGAGAATATTACTCGTACTATCATTTTGTGAGGTTACTTACAACCAGCAAAGTCCAATATGAAAAAACAAAAATTAAAAAAACGATTTATAAACGCTGTTAAAGGAAAGTGTGAATGCATAATTCATTGCTTATGGTCATGCTGTGGCTCTCTAGGCGATTTTTATTCGATTGTATTTCTATGTAAATAATATTGTTATTAAATTTAGAAATTGACTATAAATAGCTAAATACATAAACTACGCTATCATTTCACATGAATACTGTTAATAGTTCAATCGACTCTGATGCAATGGAAAAAAATCTAAAAAAACAAATTGTTGAAGCTGCGGAAGCTGTTAAAAAGAAGGTTCGAAAAATGCGAAATATTGAAATGGAAAGAAGTAATATTTTGGAATCGGTTTTTAAACCAATCACAGAACCGCTTAATAAAATGGTAGACAGTTCTTTATTAATAGAGTCTCCGGTCAAAAGAAAATCATTTAATTTTTCCAAAGCCTTAAAAAATGATGTTAAATTCAATACTTCAAGTCCATTAGGTAGCGATAAAACTCTAAAGAGACAATCTAACGTTGGATTAAATAGTATTGCGTCTATAAGCCCAAAAGAATATAGTGAGTCACAGGATAGTGACAATGACGATTACGATGGTGATACAATCAAAATGGATAAAGAAGAAGACGAATCTTTTAAAACAGTGTCTTCGGGTTCAACCGATGCAAATTTAGATATTTCTTCGTGGTCCCTTACTCCGGATGCTTCAGATAGTTTAGATAGTGTTCCGTTTGGTGTTAGAAATGATCGCGGAAATAAACTCATGATGGGATCTTCGCGTGTGGTGTTGACCGATGGTTATATTCAAGTTGGCACAAAGAAGTACAAATTTACGAATGGAATAAAAGAATTACTTTTTAAAAAAGTCCCTAACTTGGACGTAATAAATAATGAAGATTTGACTCATTATAAGTTAATGTTACAAGAAACAAATGCTCATCGAAGAAATTTTAGTCCAAATCAACCGATCAAGAGTAATAAAGGTCGGAAATACTTGACTATTATAAAACCACTTTTCAAATTACGTAAAGTTTCAGTAAGCACTGATAGTAGTCAACCTGATACAACACATCAAGGAAAAGGTTTACCACTTATGAAAACTTGGAAGAAAAATGCTGACTACGTTTACTGGGACGATCCTAATGAATTAGTAGATAGATTAAAGCTTTTGATTGCTTCAAAAGATGCTGGTAACACTGGGTTGGATAATGAAATAATTTCTATTATAGAAGAATTGCGTGAAAGCGGGATTATACCATAATAAATAGCATGACTTTAAAAAGTTATTTCATTTCAACTTTATCGATGACACCTGTCAGTTCACCATGATGGACAAGTTTGGACATCACATTCATAAACGATTGCGTTTACCAGATTTTATAGAAAGTTTTGATAAAATCTTAATGAAAGCCGAAAGCGGAGAATTTGATTTACATAATACAAGATTAACCGGTATTATAATTCCACTGAAAAATTCTGATGCTGTCAACAAGGAGTACGTAGATACACAAAATGAATTGTATATAAAGAAGGAAGAGATCACAACAATAGTAAATAATTTAAAAACAGTTGTAAAAGAACATTTCGATAATATTATTGCAGATTATTGTACAAAAGCTGATTTACTTAGAACTAAAAAATGAGTAAACTTCAAATTGTGAATGAAATTCATAAAGCTGTTCGCAAGAATTTTAATCGACGATCAGTATTATTAAAGGGCATCGATGACTTATGGCAAGCAGATCTAATTGATTTTCAAAGTTTAAAAAGATATAACCGTGACTATAGATATATTTTGGTGATAATAGATTGTTTTTCTAAGTTTTCTTGGGCTATCCCCGTTAAAACTAAAACAAAAACTGAAATCGCAAATGCGTTTCAAAGTGTATTAGATAAAAACCACCGAAAACCCATTAATTTACAAACTGATATGGGCACCGAATTTTACAACGATGAATTTAAAAAAGTAACAGCAAAGTACAACATTAATCATTACTCTACATATTCTGTTAAAAAAGCTTCTATAGTTGAAAGACTAATACGGACATTGAAAAATAAGTTATAAAAAGTTTTTAGTTTTAATGGTAACTATAAATGGATTGGAGAGTCATTGACAAGTGTCATATCAAAATATAACAACACAATACATCGAACAATAAATTATAAACCTAAAGATGTTAACCATTCAAATCAAAATGCTGTAATGAAAAATATTATGAAATTCCAGAACTCTAATAATAAGCATACAAAATCCAATAAACTAAAAATCGGAGATCATGTTCGTATAAGTAAATATAAAAGCTGCTTCGAAAAAGGATATACCCCTAACTGGTCTACAGAATTGTTTTTAGTTAAAAATGTTTATCTTTCTGTACCAGTTACGTATTCTATAGAAGATCTGTACCACCATCCAATATTAGGACGTTTTTATGAACAAGAACTGCTGAAAACCAACTGTCCGAACGTATACCTTATTGAAAAAGTTTTAAGAAAAAAGAATAATAAACTCTTTGTCAAGTGGTTGGGTCTTTCTAAAAGTGAAAACAGTTGGATTGATAAACAAGCTATATTATAATTCTGTTTTATTAGATTTATAAAAATATAAAATTGCGAATGACAATAGAAATTACTTCATTTATAATTCAGCTATGCGCGGTAGAGGTCTCGTAAATAGTATTATAAATAAATTACCATTTGAATTGCATTTACCTGGTTATAATTATTGTGGACCCGGTACACGATTAAAGAAACGATTACTAAGAGGGGATAAAGGAGTTAATGAGCTTGATAACGCATGTATGAGACACGATATTGCTTATAATAATTCAAACAGTTTGAAAGATCGACACAAAGCAGATTTAGATCTCATAAATATTGCAAAACAGAGAATGAAATCAAAAAACGCTGGAACAGGTGAGAAATTGGCTTCGTGGCTTGTGAACAAAACGATGAAAACTAAGGTCAAGTACGGTGCAGGCGGGAGATCATTCAAGTCGTTGGTTTCAAAAATACATAAAAAATTGAAAAGGTCAAAACCGAAAAGTGATGCTGCAGCAATAAAGGAAGCTTATTCTGCAGCTAAAAAACTCATTAAAAATAAGAAAAAAGTTCATGTGCCTCGTGTTATACCGTTACCGAAAATAGGAGGTATTTTACCGCTCATTCCAATATTCGCTGGACTATCCGCATTGGGCGCAATGGCTGGAGGCGCAGCAGGAATAACGAAAGCTGTAAACGATCATAAATCAGCTAAAAAGAACTTGGAAGAAGCTCAACGTCATAATAGAATGATAGAATCAATTGCTCTTGGGAAAGGCCTCTATATAAAACCCTATAAGACAGGAAATGGTATTTTTATAAATAAATCAAAAAACTAGTTAAAAGGTTACCCAGACGCGCACTTACTGATCTTGACATTTTAGATTATGCTAATCAACATGTTCCATACTTTAGGGGTGTTTTTATGAGAAATAAACTTCCGTCAAAATCGAAGGATATTGAGTGTGGGATTGTTAATTTAGATAGTTCAGAAAATGATGGAACTCATTGGGTAGCCTATGTAAAACTATTCGAAAATTGTGCATATTTTGATAGCTTTGGTGATTTAAAGCCACCGTTAGAGTTGGCTAAATATTTGAAATATCGCATCACATATAATTATTGTAGATATCAAGACTTTAATACATCTAATTGCGGTCATTTATGTTTAAAGTTTCTACAAACGTTTTGGAAAGAAGAGTTAGGTGATAAGTACGCTATTGTAAATCTAACAAACAAGAATTTTATATGTTAAGTGTGTGGTTCTTTAACTTACGAGTGTTTTTTTGTTTTTTTTTTTTTGTTTTAGTGATAGATTATTAATCATTATATTGACTATATAATTATAAAATTGTTTTAATTACGTTCATTTGTAAAATGTCTTTCACGTTGTCTATAACTGGTAATACCTCGATTTTATCTTCTACTTTTTATCCACCATTGCAATTTGACGGTGAATTCGAGTGTGCCCTTCTGTATTTGTCAACATTCAATTCGATCCCTAACATTGATAAACGAAATAATAAATTTTATTATGACAACAATGAAGTCTTAGAAATACCCGAAGGTGCTTATGAACTCCAAGATATTTCGGACTATTTAAAATCAAACGTAAAAAATGGTACAAACATAAATTTATTTTGTAACAATAACACGTTGAAAACTTTTCTTTTTTGTTCTAAAAACATACGATTCGACAAAAATGATTCTCTTGGAAAATTATTAGGGTTTGATAAACAAACTCTTAAAGCCAATATAATACACGAGTCGCAGCTTCCAGTTAACATTTTATCTACAACAGTGGTAAGAATCGAATGTGACATAGTGAGCGGATCATATATTAATGGAAAATCAAGCCATATAATTCATGAATTTGCTCCAAACGTTCCACCAGGGTATCGAATAATAGAAGTACCAAAAAATATAATTTATTTTCCTATTAATCAAAATAACATAAGTACTATAAATATCAGATTGTTAGACATAAATAATAATTTGATAAATCTACGAGGTGAAGAAGTTCAATTGTATATGCACATCAGAAAAAATGATAGACTTTAATAAATACGGTAATAAGAAAATAAAACACATCAGTACTCATCGATCAATCCGTAAAGGAACAACTAAGAAAAATAATAATAATAATATTACAAAAGAAAATAAACAGTTCTTAAAATTAATCGGACTACTAAAATGAACATCTTAGATATAACGAGTTCACCGGCATACGATAATACCATAGATGGTATAGAATATCATTCATATAAGCCCTACATAACAAGTTTCAACAGAAATGACGAAATTCGCATCCCTATTAACCAACAGGATTTATACATATTACCATCAGCAAGTACTCTCTATATCGAAGGAACGGTAAACATTGTAAAAGGTGTTGGAAAAGAAAAAGTTAATACTATCGAGTTCACGAATAATCCAATTCTTTTTATGTTCCAAGATGTTCGTTATGAACTCAATGGAGTAGAAATCGATAGAATAAAAAATGCAGGAATGACAACAACAATGAAAAATTTGCTATCTTTAAATGAAAATGAGGCTAAAATGGCTAAAGCTTGGGGTTGGGATGTAAACGGGACAAAGACAACTCATGGTGAACACTTTTCTTGTTCAATACCCTTGAAAAACATTTTAGGCTTTGCTGAAGATTATAAGAAAATTATTATGAACTGCAAACATGAACTAATATTATTACGCAGCAATACAGATTTAAATTCTTTGAAAATTCCAACCGGCGAATCACTCGAAGACATTACAATTCAAAAATTAGTTTGGCGCGTCCCACACATTAAAGTGTCTGACAAAGAAAAAGTATATTTATTAAAAATATTAGAAAAAGATCGTCCCCTCCATTTAGCTTTTAGGAATTGGGATTTATATGAGTATCCATTAGTACCAAAAACAACTAAGCATACTTGGGCAATCAAAACATCGTCGCAGATTGAAAAACCGAGATATGTAGTATTAGGCTTACAAACAAATAGAAAAAACTCGTCAGATAAAGATATATCACGATTCGATCATTGTAATTTGAGAGATGTAAAAGTGTATCTTAATTCTGTCTATTTTCCATATGAAAATTTAAATATAAGTTTTAAAGATCAGAAATTTGCGTTATTATATGAACAATATATCAAATTCCAAGAATCCTATTACGGACGTAGAAGTGAACCACTGCTAAGTCCAAAAGAATTTAATGAAAAAACTCCACTGTTTGTCATCGATTGCTCTAGACAATGTGAAAACCTAAAGTCCGGTCCAGTAGTCAGTGTACGTATTGAGCTTGAATGCGATTCAGAGATACCTGATCACACCGCTGCATATTGTCTCATTTTAAACGATTCCATCATTGAATACAGACCGTTGAGTAACATAGTGAAAAAGATAACATAAATATGAATTCCAACACAAGTGAATTTGTGATTGTGGACTTACAAGGATTTAAGGATAAAGATAATAAATTTATTATAAAAGAATTTGCCGTTATAAGAAACGAATGTACGCAAACTTTTCTTGTGAAACCTCCTTTCCATTTTAAACACTTATCGGTGGAAGAAAAGAAACAGGTACGATGGATAGAAGCTAATCGTGGAATTTATTGGAGTGAAGGTTTTATCGACTACAGTGAATTCAAACGTAATGTTAAACCGTATCTGAATTGTCAAAATGTTTTAATTAAAGGAACTGAAAAGATCAAATGGATTAAAGATCTTTGTGAGAACTGTGAAGTAATTGACATTGGAGAAAAGCTAGGCTGTCCTAATCTTTTAAAATTATATAGTCAATATGAGGAGTCTAATGTAAATTTAAATTGTGTTCATCATAAGAAAATGTGTGCTCTAAAAAATGTTATGTGTATAAAAAAATGGTATATTGATAACCATACTAAATTTAATTTATGTAAATATTTTAACTCTGTATCTTGTACTTAATATTTTTACTGAAATATATTTCTATCAATCATTACTTTTGTATTATTATTATTTCGTCTATGCAAATAAGGTACCTATTTCATAAATAAAATACATTATTTGAACAAATCAGATAAGCAAGGATTTATTTCAAAATAATCTATGACTAATACATTTTTAAATAAAATTAACTAAAAACAGATTATCTTTATTAATTTAAACAATACTTACTAACTAAAATATACATTAATTAATTATCGATTATAGTTTCTGATATATTTTTGATCACTCTCTCCGTTTGGTCTAATATATTGTCCACAAAATCTTTTACTACATATTGAGCCGAAACAACAACGTCGCTTTCATTTTCACAGTTTTCATCACTAATGTCAATTATTTTAATCTGTATTAACCGCCTCCCTTTACAGGGCTCGCGGTTCAAAACAAATGAAGACTTTCGTTGGATGCTACTGTAATTATTCTTAGTCGTCTTCTTTAATTTTCGTTTTAGCTGCTTTGGTGGTGTTTTCTTTAAACTTTTTACAGGCAAGTTTTCCTCATAATCCGAATCTGGAAATTTTTGCGCACATTGAAAGAATAGATCTTGGGTGTCGAGTCCTAAGAGTCCCTCTTGTATTTCCACATCATTTCTTAGTACCATGTCCGACATTATCTGAAACAATAAAAATAACACATTAAGATACGTAAATAGGTAGTATTTCGAATTGAAAACAGAAAAGTCAAAATTTGAAACTTACCAACGTGCAATATTTATTTATTTAATTAGCTCAAAAGGTCTTGCCTCTGTAACGTACAAGTAAAGAATAATCCACTAACATTATAAACACTTAATGGAAGTTAGTGTTTACTCGACAAAATCATGCATTGATGCAATGATACTTGATATTGCTATTTTTACAAAGAAACAGCGCAGGTGTCTGTTCTCGAGTTTCATTCCTTTAAAGCAAACAAACGTGTTGCAACATGCTGGTCGGTATCATCAAACTGCTTTGTTTATAATATTAGTGGATAGGTACCTAAATAATTATTTCATTTCGAAAGAGATAAATAAAATGCAGCTTTTATAATATAATAATATAATTCTTATTTAACTTAAACTATAATTACTTATAGCTATAACATCGTGTATTGTTCTAAAAGCTGGCTCTCTAGCAAAAAAGTAGTTACCATTTGATTTTTACAAAAATAACTTATAGGTTTAACATCGCGTTTAGTTTACCGCAGGTAGTTTATGCGTGGTATAGGTATACCTTGTATTTTTATTTTCACAAAATAGTAGGTATTTTTACAAAATAGTATTCTTAATTTTGAATTTATGACGTTGATTTGGAAAGGGTTCAGAATGAATACTTAAGAGCCACTCATAACTCATGGCATTGTTTTGCCTACATTATTATAACTAGAGTTACAATAATAATTATGTCAACTCGATAATAAGCTACAAAATAATGTTTTACACTCCTAGAAAAGCAACATGACCCAGTGCTTTTGTAGATATCTTATCTGATGATATTAGACGTTTATCATCTTTACTGGATAAAGCGACTTTGTCAACGCATTGAGTGAAAACTTGATGTTTTATTGATTTAAACAATTTATTTTTTTTCCTTAAAATTGATTGAGAAAATAAAGTTTTTCTATAGTCAGACACTTCTAAATCGCGAACGACACATGATTTGACACCTTTAGCTTTTTTTATTTCAGTTTCGACAGTTTTTAAACAATAAAGTTTTGACCGTAATCCTATAAATTCCAAAATAATTTTACCACCCATTTCATCCTTAAATAACCCTGGTACTTTTTTATTAATCAAAGATAAACCATACCCGTTGTCTATTGGAAAGTTACTAGTGTCAAAATAATTAACAAAATGTTCTTTTAAATCTTTATAGAAGTCATTTGTTTTAATATGATAGATAAAACTATCTGTATCGGTATAACACATTTGCAATCGATCACCATAATGTGGTTTCATTACTGAATAATGAAAATCATACATGTGAGCTTTAGAAAGTTCAAGTACCGAAAACCCAATGTAAATTGGTTTATCTAATGCTATTTGTGTTGGCTTCAGTTGAATAGCTGCTAGGTTTTCGCTAAAAATAATGCTACTGTGGTAATAAGGACTGGATATTAATTTCCTTGCAGAATTTTTCTTTTTAGTTAAATTTAGACTATCGTCCCATGTATTAACCAACTTCACATCCACTTTCTTTGCGTTGTTTTCTAATGTTTTACCAAATATACTGTTATTAAGTAATTTAAAAAAATCTTGTTCAAACGTCGATTTAGCTTGTTGTCTCAAACGCGTATTTAATTCAATATACTGTTTTAAATAATCATTTTGACGGAATGTAATGACTCTATGAACTTTTGTTAATATTAAACCATGTTTCAAACATGTTTTTAAATGAACGTAATGAATAACGTAATAGAATTTATCATATAGATTTGGGATTAGTTTAACAGTTTTTGAACCTGGTGCAATGAATCGCTGTGAAGCTAGAGGGTAATCTGAATGGGTTAAATGCAATGATTTTGGATAGCTTAAGTCAACCTCAAGAATAAAACCATATTCTGCGTTATCCGGTACACTATTTACGTCTAAACTAGTGATTTCTTCTTTAGATAGAAATTTAAATTCAGATAACGGCAAAGTTAAACTTAAACTATGACCATACAGGTTATTGCAATCTATATATATGAGGTAAGATTGTGGAATCGAATGATCATAATCCAACATATATTTATTATTCGCTCTGGCATATCTATGTGAAACTAAACAAATACCGCCTCTAATTCCTGATTGTATCATATTATAAATAGATTCATCATTTATCAATTCTAACTCGACTTGTGTTTTGTATAACATCGCATCGAAAGATAAACTCGGAGCGGTAATATAAAACGCTGGGTCTAATTGATAAAAGCTTTTACATGTGATACGGAACTGTTCGAAGACGTCAGTTAACAATAAAACGTCCGTTTTTAAATATAAGTCTGTATATTGACCCATATTATTTAATCTAAATTGTCTCCAAATTAATTGCGCATGAGCATAATCTTTTTTAGATATATGCACATTCGTAAGAGAATTATAAAAATCTTTTTTATTTGGGAGTGATGTTTCATTGTAACGATGTAAATTATTCATATAATCGTAAGGATACACTCCTTTTCGAGTAAGAAGGTGAAACTGTGCATCATTCGAAAAATGTTTTTTTAAGTGCACAAATTTTTCATTATGCATTGTTTTCGCCAATTTATCAATACTCGTATTTAGAAATTTGAAGGAATCAACGAAACGCAACAATATTAATTTTCCATCAGGAAAAGACATGTACTTAGTAAATGATACATAATTCTCTTTAGTTTTTGGGATAATTTTTATAGACCCTGGAGCTTCACCTAATTTTGTGATAAATAAATGACAGTCGTAACCAGATAAATTATGGAAAAAAATTGGTACAAAATTTGGAATTTTGTATTGTAGATTGCAATAATTATGGGCAGCTCCCCTAAATTTTCCAGTTATATGACAATGGTCTCTAACTTTATCACCATATAAAAAATTGTTACATATGTGACACCTCGATGCGTTTTTAAAATTATGCTCATCAAGATCAGTAAAAATTATAGGCACATTTCGACACAATATATCATGAATTTCGCGAACGTCGTTAAATATGTTAGATACGAATATGTCTACACAGTCCATGCCTCGATATGTTACAAATTTATTGTACTCTGAATTCTCCGAACAAACAATGTAATAAGCAAATGCAATAGGTACATGTCGATGGGTTGTAGAAGTATGTAAACCTCTAATTTCTTCATTACAACTCGCTTCAAGCAAGCTCTCAAAGTCCGCATAGATAACAAACGGAACGTTTTGTTTTCTGTCATAATGTCTAAACTTTATTTTGGAACCCTTTTCGGGCAAAACAGTAGCTAAGCCGCTGCAAGTGTGCAAGTCTACTAGTTCGGCACTTTTAAAAAACACTAAACAAGTATCACATAGAAACAGTTTTTTATGATTTGCAGTAATTTGATTTCGTAATAAACGCGACAAGTTTTTAATTAAACAATAATGGGACTTTTTATCATTTTCTAAATAAAGTAAATGAATAATTCGTCGATTAACAGTGTTATCAGATTTATATAGAGGACCAATAACAGTGTTCTTTTTACTCAATCCGTAAATTATAAAACCTAAACCAGGATTATTATTTTCAAATATAGATATATCAGAAAAAGTCGCTGGAAATGACATGTTTTGTAAGTTCAACACATCACGAAAATTCGGATAGGATGAAACTCTATCAACATGTTTTTTTGTAGGATATAAATATGCTAAAATACTATACAAAAAGCAATACTTATCGGTATTACGAACGTTTATACAAGCCTTTTTGCTTTTTATTTGATTAGGTAATTCAATGTACGTTGAACCACCGATCGGTTCGTATTTATTTACGTTAATCTCCAGGTGAATACAATTTAAAAATGACCAGCCGCTGTCACGACCTTCAAATTCCTCCACTTGGTTTTTCAAAGTTTGAAGCAGTGAAGAAAATAACATATCGAATTTATAATTACTGTAAATAGGTGTATTTTTCGTACAAAATGATTTAATATCTATGTGATCATCCTTAAACGTTATAAAACCTGCGTAAAGTTCAAAATTAACTTTTATGCAAATATGTAACTTTATGCAATCATTTAAAAGACGTTGTAATTTACCACGAATCGATTTTAAAAATAATTCAATACTAGATTGATTCGTCTCCTGAGCCAAAATTCTATAAGATATAATTCTACATTTAAATGCAGATTCAATGGTTTCAATCCCCTCGCTAACCAAAAGACTTGAAATTTTTTGTTTGTGAACCCTGCTTCTTAAATGACCTACCCAGGATTGATTATTAATTACTAAGTCACACGTCTTACAGAAAGGCATGGTAATAGAGTAAATGATCAAGGACGTAAAATAATTATTTATTTATTATCTTATGTAAATCTTATAAATTTTACAAGATGAAAAAGATAAGTGATTAAAATCTGGAAAATTGCATAGAGAGCCTAGCTAGCTTACAGTGTTACAATATTAAACTTATAATCTTATATATATAACATCGCTCTTACGGTGAAGGCAAACATCGTGAGGAAACCGACATGTCCTACGCCCTTGCCCTGCAGTGGGACAAATTAACGGGCTGGTGATGATAAATCTTTAAAATTTAAAAGATAAGTCATAAAGATGTTATAAAAAAGCCTCAAGTGTTACAAAATTATAATAATTATTTTTAAATCTTTAAAAAGAATCTAATTTAATTAGAATCTTTAAAAAATTTTGCCTCTGATGCTTTAAAAACATCAAAAGATGTGACTAAAAGTTTTTGGAGTGGATCCCAACTCGGGTGCCCCTCATCCAAAATCAGTTTTAAAGACGATAAAGCTTTTTTATACCGTATCTCAGGTTTTTCGTTAATAATGTCGGCCTTATTATAAAGCCTGAGCTCTAGATAATAATCACCGCTGGAGTCAGCAGTACGATACACTTGACCATTTGCGACTCGTGTCGCAAAAGCAGAGATCAGGGGTTTAGCTCCGCCGGCCTTTGTTTTTCCTTTTTCACTGAAGGTTGCTTTATCTCCATCAATTATAGAAAATATATTGGATTTTCTGTAAACAAAAATAAAAATAATTAGTTAGATGAAATTGGACTTCGCAAAGCTATCTGGAACCGTATAAAACGATTGGTATCGACTGACTACCTGAGGGGATACATCTGGACGTTTTAAGTTGTACAACAATGAAATTACGTTACGATACGTTCAGTTTCAATGATAAAACAGAAACTAAGCAGGAACTTACTTCGAACAAACGGCTTCAGAAGTTTCTTTGCTGGCTTTCCTCTTAGTCGCCTTTTTGACGCTGGCCTGCTTCTTATTTTTCTCAGGTACTGCAGCGATCCAACTGTCTGTGACCTCAGAACTGCTTTCGTAATCAGACCTAAAAAAAAAAACAAAAAACAAAAATTACATTATATCACATATCAAATAAAACTTTTTGAATCGTGAAAAATAAAGAAAGATCGTATGTACTCACTTACATGATTGTTTTTAGCTTTGAAAAAAAATGTGATCTTCAAAGTAGACAAGTGGCTGGATTCAGCTGCTTTGTTCCTTGCTTAGAGGTCAGCTTCAGCTTGAAGAGTAAGAAGTACTTCTTATCGACCGTAACTAGGGTAAATAACGGTAAGTAAGCTGCAGGCTCTCGGTGTAGTTTTCCAGATTTTAATGACTATTTCATGACATAAAAGCGTATTTATATCGTAAAAAAACAAATTGTCAGCAAATAATTATTTTACAACCAAAAACTTTTAGTCGACCGACAAAATCATGTAATAAAATCAATAATAATAAATTACGTTAAACGTGGAATGTTGATCGATTTATTAGTTTTCCGTCGGTATAAACAAAGAAAATTATTTAAAATACTATTACTTACTTTATTTTAAAGCCATTAAGAATCATTTTCTAAAAGACAAAAGAATACAAAATTGATATGTCATGAAAATTATATAATTTATAAATATCGTAGAGATAGAGGTTAAAGATTGTTTGGATTCCTACCAAATCCGTTTGATGTAATGTCTACTCTATTAGTTAAAAAATGAATATCTTTTTTAGTCGAGGGCTTTAATGGTATAGTGGTAGATATAGCAATTTCCATTCCGAAGCCGTGGGTTCAATTATTTTATAGGTAATATTATAAAGTTAGTATGCCTGTTTGTTACTCTTAACTTAACTTAAAACTACATAACCAATTGAGATTAAACTTATTTATTTTATTCTTTTGTTTTATTTTTACAATGATTAAAATGTATTTCTATTCGATAGAATGTAAATGTTTTACGGGATAACCTAAGAGAAAAGGTATCAAATTAATTTTGGATCGAGACTTATGCGAGTGAAACAGCAATTTCCATTCCGAAGCCGTGGGTTCAATTATTTTATAGGTAATATTATAAAGTTAGTATGCCTGTTTGTTACTCTTAACTTAACTTAAAACTACATAACCAATTGAGATTAAACTTACTTATTTTATTCTTTTGTTTTATTTTTACAATGATTAAAATGTATTTCTATTCGATAGAATGTAAATGTTTTACGGGATAACCTAAGAGAAAAGGTATCAAATTAATTTTGGATCGAGACTTATGCGAGTGAAACCGCTTGATGCAGTTAGTATAGAATAAAAAACAATATGAATTTAACATTCGATAAAACGCCTAATAAAATTTTCAGAGAATCAAAAACTAAGTTTATAAAATTTTTTGTTTCTCTTTATAACAGAACATCAAATTAAGATGTGTAGTCAATTTACTTACTATTAATTTTACGATAGTTAAAATAACTGGGGCAATTAGTTGATACGTTTCGTATTTTTATGAAATTAAAGAAATTTATGTTTAAGCCTAAAAGAAAAATGATAGCAACGCCCAGAGAATGACGTGCTAATATTAATATTTGCTTAAATGTTTAAAATATTTCCGCGGAATCTGGACTTACACAGTTGTCCTGCGGGACACAGCAAGTACTTCGATTAGCAGTTCTATGTTTACATTTTTTGGTCTAAAAACGCCGAAGGCTGTGAATATTTATGCGCAAAAACTAAATATTTGTACCTATCTGGTCTAAGTTTCTTTCTATGCATAATATTATAAGTAGTATACCCGTGGTCTAGTACCCATAGTACAAGTCTAGAGCTTAGTTTGAGGCTAGATTGTGCTGTGTGTAATGTCATGCAATATTTTGTTTATTTATCTAGATATTGGTATGAGTTCGGGATTTCTAAAAAGCAAATACCTACTTCTTTTTTCTAAATCGGTTAAGAATATTATTCGATTTCGTAATAAAGTTCCCAAGATAATATGATACAGGTAGGTAAGTTTTCATAACAACAAGAATGAACTTGTTTTATAAATGATGAGTCGACATTGAGTGCTTACTTAATGCTAAAAGTGCCGTATTTTATCCACCGTATTTTATCGTAGGATTATTAATTTATAATTTTGCATGTGTCAAGTACCGTAGTGTTCCTTGTCTAAACACCCTAACTTTCATATCACTTTAAGCGATAAGGTCACCCATTGTGTTACCTACATTTTAGTTATTTTGTATGTATTCAATTGTGGTGTGTTGCAATAAATAAATTAATCTATCTATCTATCTCTTCCTTGGAATAGCATGACTTCATTACCAGAACAAATATTTTTTGGAAATTGAAAACCTCCTAAGTCGGTTAAAAGTGTTTCTGGACATTTGCTCATGACTTTACAACTGTTAAGTTTTCAGTTCGCTTAGGTGTACAAAATTATACACCGCCTGATTCCTCGTGGGAAATAACACCCAGTTTTCATTATGTTTTTGTGCAATACTGTTTTAGTGGTGGTTTTTTAAGTTTTAGTGTTTATATTCTTCTAGGAAAAAATAAAAAAATGTAAGTACGAAATTTAGATAGATATTGATTTTGTATCGTACTTATCAATTTCTATTTAAATATTAGTTCAATGCTGAAAGTACAACCAACAGTTGTATATAGTCAGATATAATTTATTTCTGTTTTATTAATTTCAAGTTAACAAGAAAAGTACGCGGTGGATTTGTGTTATTTAAGGATATAAGTAATTAATTCTTCCGACTGATTGTTTTAAAACGAAATGTGGTTTACACACATAGGCAGTGTTTACCAACAGAATATTATATGAAATATATTTTTTAATCGGTACTCATTATTATAAATTCATAATATTGGCTAAAACGATCTTACCATGGGCGAAAAGTATTCATATGGACGGAATACATTTGGTCGAATATTATATGAATTTTATTTTTAATCGGTGCTCGATTGTTCCGATTGATTGTTTTAAAACGAAATGTACTTCTTAATATCGGTTTAAAGCGGTCTTACACCCATAGGAGGTGTTTACCGACCGAATATTATATGGAATATATTTTTTAATCGGTACTGGAATCTTTCGGCTGATTGTTATAATTCATGAATATCGGTTAAAACGATCTTACCATGGGCGAAAATAACACATACAGACGGTGTTTATTTGACTGAAATATCATGAATTATATTTTTAATCGGTTCTCGATTGTTCCGACTGATTGTTTTAAAACGAAATGTGGTTCATAATATCGGTTTAAAGCGGTCTTACAAACACACATTGGCGGTGCTTAAAAGCGGTCTTTACCAACCGAATATTATATGAAATATATTTTTTTTTTAATCTTCTGACTGATTGTTCGATTTAATTCATAATATTGGCTAAAACGATCTTACCATGGGCGAAAAGTATTCATATGGACGGAATACATTTGGTCGAATATTACGTGAATTATATTGTTAATCGGTCCTCGTTTGTTTTAAAACTATTGAAATCTGTAAAAAGTTGCACGTATAAAATTGAAATACTTAATTAAATAACAGAAATACTACCGCAATGGAAGTTGACATGACTATAAACAACAGGAGGTTAAAAATTTAAATAAACCTATGATAACAATACATGATCATACAAAAGCGTGGTTTTAGCCTGGAACAAGCAATGAAGTTTTGTTTTACATTCTAGGTAGTGTATACCAATAATCCAAAAAATATATTCTTCGATCTTTGGGTTAGAACCCCCGATGCGAAGAGTGCCCTGGCACTCGTTGGAAACTTGTAGTTTTGTTTCACATTTTTAGTTATAGTTCGTTCTAGACCAATAGGTCTGTAATTAATAAACCCTAATGGTTAGCACTAAAATATTAAATGAAGTTTTGTTTCACATTCTAGGTATTGTACGTTGTAGACCAATAATCCAAAATATATTCTCTGATCTTTGGGTTAGAACCCCCGATGCGAAGAGTGTCCTGGCACTCGTTGGAAACTTGTAGTTTTGTTTCACATTTTTAGTTATTGTTCTTTTTGGACCAATAGGTAACTCTGAAAAAACTCTATTCTTTCAAATTTTGGGCAGCGAGGGCGCGGGGGCTGACCAAAATTTGAAAGAATAGAGTTTTTTCAGAGTTACATATTGGTCCAGAAGGGACAATAACCTACTACTGAGACATCATATTCTTTGTACAAATGGATTCTTCTGTTATAATTGTTAGAAAACAGACGGCTGTATGAAACATTATTCGTCAAAAAAAAATAAGTTCAATAGTTCTTTTGTTTTCGCGATGTTGAAATGAAATAAAACTTGTTTTCCGGTTTAAATCGCGTTGCAATTATTAGTTCCACTTCAAGGTCTCCCCTGAGGAACTGAAACTCGAAAGGACTTCGGCATTGCAATTATGCTGAAAATAATAAAAGCAACGTGATAAAAAGCTTCATTTTAAATCTTCCTTCTTTAGAAACGGTTGCTCAACAAGCGAGGAGTTGTTCTGGAAGCTGGATGCTCTCCAGTGCTTCATCCGAGACCTCCACTGGCCGGAGCCGGAGTTCCGGTCGCACTTGGAGCAGCGCCTGAAGCTGATGGCCAGTGACATGATGGAGACCTGCATACAGAGGACCGAGTCCAGCTTCCAGGTTACTATCTTACTTTCTTACTAATATTATAAACGCGAAAGTTTGTATATGTATGTATGTATGTGAGGTTGTTACTCTTTCACGCAAAAAACTACTGAACCGATTGCGATGAAACTTGGAATATAGGTACAAGTCACTGCATTTGTTACACTACCACTCTATTAATGTAACCTACTTACTCAGTTATGTAAATATTTGGAAATTGAAATCACCACTTAATTATCTTATTTCACCAGTCGTGGCTAAAGAAGAGCGTGACATTCATGTCGACGGACTACATCCTCCCGGCGGAGACTTGTGCGATGGTGAATGTGGCTCTCGACGCCAAGAACCAGGCCTTGAAGCTGTGTGCCGTCGAGGGGGTCGATATTGTGAGTATCATCATCTCAATCTCAGCCTTTATCCTTTATTGGCGCGAGATTCCAGGCCTAGCTTGCAGCCAGTTAAAATTGACGACCTCTGTGGCGCGTCGGGCGTACGCTTGACTGCAATGCAGGAGGTTGCGGGTTCGATTCCCGCTGGATGCAAATATTTATGCTTAAAAATAAATATTTGTATCTGGTCTGGGTGTATTTCTATGTATAATATGAAGGTATTTACAAAAGAAAAATAAATATAAGTAGTATATCCGTCGTCTAGTCACCGTAACACAGGCTTAGCAGCTTACCATGGGGCTAGATAGCGCTGTGTGTTGGTTACAGAATTCATTATTTATTATTAAATCTCTACGGCGGGCAGCAACTAGAATTTGATGACATTAAAATAAAATAAGTGTGTGTGTAAGTGTGTAAGTGTCCACTGCTATACGACCCCCCATACGACGCCACAAATAACGAATTTTGACTTATTTTGACTTTGAGTCCATGGATAGAGGTAGCTCGCTAGCTAGTGATTATCTATTTCTTTCCCTCCCCCAGTACCAGTACCACACGAAAATGGACGCCCAAATCGAGGCGTGTCTGCAAGCGATGTCGACCGGCATGACGACACGACTCTCCGCCGTTCTAGAGGCTACACTGGCCAAGATCGCGCGGTTCGATGAGGGGAGGTATGTATACACGCTTCACTACGACCCCCTATCTCCTCAACCCCCCTACCGATCCGGCCCATCTTCGAACTCATAAATTCTATTGACCTAATCTACAAAGTTCATGAAGATCGGAGCTACGACACTCAAATTATCGTCGAACAAACATACAAATAATAAATAAATCCTGGAAATTAACAGAGTTTTATTTGACTCCTAACTTTAAATGCAGGCTTTTAGCGGTGTCAGTCTCTAACTTGACCTAACGACTGCTATCAGAGATAACAACCGGGACCAACTGCTTAACGTGGCTTCCGAAGTACAGAGAAGCTCGAAAAAATGATTTTGTGTCACACAAATTTTCGGTCACCCATCCAAGTAATGACCGCGCCAAGCGTTGCTTAACCCATACGACAATCAAGATCGGCAGGGTTTAATTTGACAATTTTCAAATTAAACTATATATATGGATATCATGGACTTATCGTTTTGGGATTCGATTGTGTTTGATTAAGTAAACAAACCCCGCTGTGGGAATTGGTCCATAATAGTAAAGGGACGACTTAACTTGCCGTAGATAATGTTCTAATCCAGGTTCAAACTAGTTCCAATCTAGGTTCAAACTAGTTCCAATCCAGGTTCAAACTAGTTCCAATCTAGGTTCAAACTAGTTCCAATCCAGGTTCAAACTAGTTCCAAACTAGTTCCAATCCAGGTTCAAACTAGTTCCAATCCAGGTTCAAACTAGTTCCAATCCAGGTTCAAACTAGTCTACTTGGATCGCAATAGACTTATGATGTATCGTATTTGTTTTCAGTTTGATCGGATCGATTCTTACGATAGCGAACGTGTCGGGGTCTGGAAAGGATATCGGACAGGGATACGTCAACTTTATGAGGAATTCTATGGACCAAATCAGATCTAAGGTTTGTAAAAAAATAAATTTTTACCCCCTTATTCATAAACTCTAATTAATGCGCTGCATAACGATGTATCGTTTGTCTTTTACTGTCACATGAAGTTTCAATGTTGACAGACAGAGACAAACGTCACATAACTTAGTCATGTGTAAATTACATTTTATAAAAAAGGTTGCTATTCTATACAAAGCTTTATCCTGACCACTGATGGATCAACGCACAGCCTGAACCGCTGATATTAAAGAACTGGAATTTGGAGTGAGTGTATTTTTGTATGCACTTTATCTGATGGGAAGCAATAGCAAAGTCTATGTTGTAGCATGCTTGCCTATTCGCGCAAGAAAACCTATTCATTTAAAACTAAGTTCAAATGAAACTGAGGAAATTGCAATGAAAAATGCCTTTCGCATTCTGCATTCTTGTTATCTGATGATGATGATGATTGATGTTCCCGATTGGATTTTCTTAGGAGCCCGGGGTCGGCTAAAACTCAAAATATTCTAAGACTTTATTAATTGGTTGCAGGTGACAGACGAACTCTGGATTCTCCAGCTGTTCGAGCACTGGTACGGGATCCAGGTGACCATGATCAGCACCTGGCTCACAGAGCGACCCGCGCTCCATCCCCAGCAAGTCGCGTGTCTCTCTATTATATTGAAGGTAAACATCATACGGAGTCCAGCTGTACACTAGTACGGGATCCAGGTGAACATTCAAAACCTGGCTAACTGAGCGACCCGCGCTCCATCCCCAGCAAGTCGCGTGTCTCTCTATTATATTGAAGGTAAATACTATACAGATTCCAGCTGTTCACGTGTACGGGATCCAGAAAAGAAAAAACATAACTTTAAACTTTTTGACACAATGCGTGTTCCTGTCACCATTTTACCAGGTGAACCTAAGCTAATTTACTAAAATATTATAATTAAACCTTCAATAATGTGAAAATAGGATTAAAGTCTCATTTTCAAAGTTCACTTGACAGCAATTCGGAGGCTTTCAAGATATTATTATTATGATATATAGATAGATAACCACTTTATTTGTTCAACAATTTGATATAGAAAGACACATAAGATACCTTTAAGATAATTACACAAAAAGCTTAAAATTAACATGTTGCACAAATGGACGGTTTTATCGCTAAAAGCGATAATTTTTTTCCAGACAACCTTTGCCTGGACTTTATGACCTACACTCTACCTATCTTTGTAGTATTAGGAGAACAGAGAAAATCATATTCGTCTCTATTTTTCAATTTCACTAATTACCCAACTAAATTTGTGCACTTTCGCGGAAATAAATTAAGTCATTAAATAACACAATTTTGTAGTATGAATTTTAATAATTCAAATACGTACATTTCACTAAAACAAAATTGCAGCTTAATTTTGAACACGTTCCCGCCCAAAAAGAACGTAACTTTTTTTTGAAAAGTTTTGTCAAGAAAAAGCCTTAGAATGTTAACCGTTTTTTTTGTTTTGCCCAAATTAAGGGTAATTTAAATTTGACTAAATTTTGATTTTAAATTAAATTAAATTAAAATTCTTTTATTTCAGATAATGAAATCTACATTACAAAAATAAAACTGTTTAAAAATAAAAATACAAAATAATTAATTAAATCAATTTATAATAATTTTGGTTCTCTGGATATCGAAATGTACCTATAAGTACTTACCTAAAAACAAACTTGTTTCTTACAGAAAATGTACAGTGACTTCGAGCTTCAAGGCGTGATCGACGACAAACTGAATTCAAAAACGTATCAAAGTGTTGCGGCGAGAATGCACACTGAAGAGGCGACTTGCAGCCTTTTGTTGTCACAGCAGGACGCTGCGTAAGTTATCATGTTCTCTATGAATAAAATATTCCGCGTTACCATGATCTTTTGTCGTTGCTATGTCGTCCTATTGTCGTCCAAAAAAATAAAGTAAATTTTAAATAAAAACTACCCCGACTACTTTTAAAAACCACAGACCATTTTAAAAAACTTTTTTTTTAAGTTTGTTTTTCTTTCTTAATTTTATTGATTCATATTGTCATAAACAAGGTGTAACGGGTATGCCCTTTTAAGCCGAAAGGGGGTTGTCTTAGACAACTAGGGAACAACTTTTGAAAAATTCGAACTTTTTATTTTGAGAATTTTGATGTTGTGTTTCACTGAAAAAAAAACTGTTTTTTGAAAATAAAGGTAATTGAAGTTTTGATTGTAGTAGACCAAATTTAATGAAAGGACAACATAAGGTCAACGACCTCGAACTCTAAGAAACAGCTGATTTTCAAGTAAACTTTACACATCAATTTTCCGAAAAGTACTTCGAGTTTACAAAAGTCGTAGAACAAAAGTTGTTCGCCTAGACGTCTAGAACAACCCCCTTTCGGCTTAAAAGAGCATACCCGTTACACCTTGTATTTTATATCTGTCTTCAATATGTCTTATACATTTATTATAATTCATTTATTGCGAATAAGGGTACATTATAATAGATGTTACATAGAAATAGGATCACCTTATTCCGCCAAACCTGAATGCAACATTGTCATTGTATTAGGTGCATCTAATACAATAGTTGTGATCAAAATGAACAGTCGACATTTATTATTATTATACAGTTTCACTTTCTTGGTGGGTATATTTTATTAATTTACAAATGTCAAAATCTATATATATAAAACTCTTTGTCCTGAGTGACTGACTGAGGGATCAACGCACAGCCTAAACCGCTGGTAGTAGAGAGCTAAAATTTGGAGGGTGTGTCCGTTATGTGATGAAGGCGTCAGATAAGAAAGGATTTTCCGAAATTCCACCCCTAAAGGGGGGAAAGGGGGGGAAAACGTTTGTATGCAACTTCCAAGTCGCTTGACCTACAAACTTAAAATTTAACACATAGATTACTGTGGGGTCGTAGATGAAGCATTAAAAAGTTTTTTTTAGAAATTCAGTCCCTAAGGGTGTTAAATTGGGGATGAAAGTTTGTATGGGAATTGGTTTACCGCTTCACCTACAATCTTAAAATTTAATACGAATATTGCTGTAGGGACGTAGGTTAAGCACTAAAAAGTTTTTTTTAGAAATTCATCCCCTAAGGGTGTTAAATTGGGGAAGAAAATCTCTATAAAAAATTGGCTCACCGCTTGACCTACAAACTTGAAATTTAACACAGAGATTGCTAAGGAGTCGGAAGTAAAGCAGTTTTTTTTAAAGTCATCCCCAAGGGTGTTAAATTGGGGATGAAAGTATCTATGGCATATTTGTTTTCAAGTATTTATCCGTTTTCCGTGTCGGTTTCGGTTCCGATTGCGGTTCCGGCTCGCAGTTTCCGGTTCAGGGGAATCTAACCGCCCCCCGAAAGGGGGACTTAATCAATCAAACACAAATTCAGGGGACAAATTTTGGTGTAAACTTTTTATTCAATAGAATTGGTACATATACCTACGTACAGTTTTGTACATACAGTACAGTAGGCGGCGCGGGAAAATACTAATTATATCCTATCCTGATTCTATACCGATCCTATGCTGATACAGAAGGTAGCGATAAAGAATGGTGACGGAACCTATGCTGATCCTATGCCGATCCTATGTTTAACCTATGCTGATCGGATCGTATACGATTCTATGCTGATCCTATGTTCAAGCTATGCTGACCCTATGCTCATGCTATGCTGAACCTATGCTGAACCTACCCTGATCCTATGCTGAACCGATGCTGATCCTATGCCGATCCAATATTGAACCTAGGCTGAACCTAAGCTGATCCTGTGCCGAACCTAGACTAATCCTATGCTGAACCTATGCTGATACTATGATGAACCTATGCTGATTCTAAGCTGATCCTATGATGAACCTACGCTGATCCTATGCCGATCATACGCCGATCCTATGCTGATTATATGCCAATCATATGTTGATCCTATGCTGAACCTTTCCTGATCCTATGCTGAACCTATGCCGATTCTATGCTGATCCTATGCCGATCCTTTGTTGAACCTATGCTGATCACAGGATCAGCATACGATCAGCATATGTTGCAGATCCTATGCCGATCATAAGCTGATTCTATGCCGAACCTATACTGAACCCATGCTGATCCTATATTAAACCTAGGCTGATCCTATGCTAATCCTATGCCGATCCTATTTTTAACCTAGGCTGATCCTATGATGATCCTATGCCGATCATATCCTGATCCTATGCTGATTTTGCATCTAATTTTTAACCTTTTTATTATCTTAATCGATAGACATAATTATTGATATACAAACAGTTATATTTCCTAAATGCGGGCGAAGCCGCGGGCAGAAGCTAAACTCAAAGGTGACTGACTGACTGACATAGTGATCTATCAACGCACAGCCCAAACCACTGAACGGATCGGGTTGAAATTTGGCATGCAGGTAGATGTTATGACGCAGGCATCCGCTAAGAAAGGATTTTGATAAATTCTACCGCCAAGGGGATAAAATAGGGGATGAAAGAAAATACTTCTTAACGCGAGCGAAGCCGCGGGCAAAAGCTAGTAAATAATAAAAATATTAGTGTACAATCATTTAAAAATGGATATTATGTCAATTAATGCAACTTTTTATAATTTATGAAAATTCGTAAAACGTATAATTATTATTGTACAACATTATAACTGGAGCCTTATTTTTGAATCGCTCGTTGCACTTCAGGCGATTTAAATAATTCGATATCTGCTGATTATCGTTTGATGCCGGAGCCCTGCTGCGAGTGGTTGATACCACTCTTTGTGGACGTGCGATTCACGTAGAAAAAATACAGAAATTGAACGAAAATCAGTAGAAATCGAGGTATTAAAATCGCTCGAAATGCCTCATTTTGTTCAAAAATAGAGTCCCTGTAGTGTTTGAGGTTCGATTTTGAGTAATATGATTTATCATTTCGGTATATTCACTTCCAGAGTTTTTTAAACCAAAAGTGAACGGGCCAGTTGAAACTTTAATTAGTTTTTCGATTCTTTGTAGATAACTTTTTTACTATTATCTTTGTGGGGTTTTCAGTGGTGAAGATGGTGCATCCGACGAAGGTTCCAGAGGTGGTAAATCTAAACTAGAAGCTCTAACAGAGGAAGCGAAGCTTGGGAACGTTTCCGCTGTTGTTGGGAAGGTAAATATTAAATAAACATTACAGAGCCTTTAGTATGAGTTTTGATAGTTTATCGTCTCGATGAAACTGGCAGTTTACTATATACATTTTGCATCAGCGCCTCTAGCGGTAACTATTATGAACTAAAATAATGTATGGAAGTAAACTGCCAGTTTAATCGAGACGATAAACTATCAAAACTCATAATAAGGGCTCTGATATTACAAATTTGTTTGTTATTATGTTTCATATTGTTTTAGATGTTTTTTTTTCTTAGTAGCATTTGACCTCATCCCATACATACTTGCCTGGATGTAACATATTCACTCTAGACTTGAAAACTCCAAATTCCAAAATTTGCTGCAAATCCACTTAGGCTTTATCTCCTACAATCTTACTAATATTATGAACGCGAAAGTTTGTATGTATGTATGTGACTTTGTTACTCTTTCACGCAACAACTACAGAACCGATTGCGATAAAACTTGGAATATAGGTAGCTGGGACCTGGAATAACACATAGGCTACTTTAATCCCTATAATCCCGCGGGAACGGGACTTACGCGGGTGAAACCGCGGGGCTCAGCTAGTTTTATGTACATACATACATAGTTGCGAAAGTTTGCAACTATGTATGTATCAATATTACTCTTTTCCAAGCAAAAACTACTGAATCGATTGCGAATGAAACTTGGAATATAGATTGCTAGAGTCGTAGAATAACATGTAGGCTACTTTTGAATGGATGTTACGCGTGTAAAACTGCGGTGGGCAGCTAGTATTAAATATTTTTGTTTATTATTTATATTTATTTATTTTAGGTGGGAAACATGTTCGGGCGCGGTATCGGTGAACTGTCAACGAAACTGGGAGGGGCTTCGTCGTGGTTTTAGCGTAATACAAACGATAATAATTCACTGTTCATGACACATCTAGGACATTCACTCTTATTGACTTATATTTACTACGAAAGGTGACATTCTTAGACGCTTTTTGTTACTGTACTGAGAGAAAATTAAGATGAAAATTAGGATCGGTTACATACTAAAGTAATTTTGAAGATAATTCCATAAATACATCACTGCTTAAGTCGACATAAATTACTAGCAATTACTCGGCTCCACGAGTTCCCGTGTGGCCGAGTGGTTGAGGCACTGGAGTATTGATCCAGGGACGCGAGTTCAAATCTCGCAGCGAGTGAATTTTTGAAGATCAATTTTTCCCTCATAATATTTCTAATAAATATGCCTTGAGCAATAAAACAAATTACTAAATATCAAAAGAAAATGTCAATGAATGTTCTAGTTTTTAATTTCATAATACTTTAGTATGTGACCGATTTATACCTCGGTCGCTTAAAATATTTATTAATTAACATTTTGAATATCAACCTCTTTGTCTATATCTCAGGTACTCCTACGTAAATATCGAACTATTACTCATAATCCGTTCATCTGTGCGAGCGAGACGTAAATAATAATTTACGCAGGAGTAATAGAGACACAGATAGGCAGGTTAATGTTCAAAATTGTTCCTGCAAAACGACCGAGGTACCTATGTGAATTGCAGTAACAAAAGATTTCGACAAATTCTGTGATGATGATGATGAGGAATAACCTTTTGCATTGTACTAGTCCATCGTTTCGTAAATGTACGACAACGGGACGGTTTCTTAGTAAAACTTTAGTTATTTATTTACTGTTTAGCTTTTGGTTTTCATTTAGTTTAGTAAACTCGGTATTTTTCAAATAAAATTCTGCTTAAGTAAAAACAAACACAGATAAATATAAAAATAATTTTGAATAGGACTAGTTTTACATTTTATTACAATTTGATTTGACATTAAGGTGCATTCTCACACATCAGTCACCGTCAAGTCACATCACCGGAAATAAATGTGTCTATACTGCTAGTATGAGTTTGTTCTCACACTTCAGTCACCGGCAGTGACTGATGAATTACGTGCCGGTGACTGACGTGTGGGAAAAAAACTCATACTAGCAGTATAGACACTTTTTTTTTCCGGTGACGTGACGGTGACTGGTGTGTGAGAGTGAACCTTTAGATATCTATCAGTCACACAAACGGTTTTTTTAACTAAAGTTTTACTGAGAAAAGTTTATAAGTGTGACAGTAAGTGCTAGGTTTTAAATAAGTGGCCAGTTACGCATAGCTTAGTGTGAATTATAGTAAGGTCTAGATTTTATTTTATAAAGCTTTATGTACAGATAGGCATCATTCATTTATTGAGCGAAATAGGTTTGTATCATAAGAGTAGTATTTGATAACACGATTGAATATTATATGGAAGCATACATAAACATAATGCTACAATAAAAATACATATCGCTTTGGCAAAAAAAAAAGAATATAATACTAATAAAATTATGTTAAACATTTATTGAAATTACTATCGCGATGTTATATATAAATGTTCATTTAATTATAAAATGTTGGGAAATCAAATTGGATGGCAACTCTTCTCTATTTTCTATTAGATATCTATAATGTTACGTTTGAAACTCTTTGCAAATATATTGCTCATTAATTTTATTATTTTCAAAATTATTGAAACAGTATGATTTGGCGAAATTCACTAAATGCATAGTTTTCAATCATGAAATTCCCTTATTTATATTTTTCAACTCAATTCATTGATCATTGCTAGCACATAGGTACATAGTTCAACGGAATACAATGCAACGTTTCTTATGCCTAAAGAAATACATATTTTTTCTAAACATACTGTTAGAACGGTCTATTTTGGGTGTCTCGTTTCAAAATGCACGAATATGCATTTTTATAAAATCAAATCGTCGCTTGAAATGTGTCATTTATTTTTCGAACTCAATTATTGCCAGTAACAAAATAAAGGTCCAATATTTTGGGCAAAGAGCGTTTGTATTTTATAGGAATGCATTATTTATTGGCAATTTTTCTCTAACGTACTTCATTATTAACATTTTAACGCTACCTAGATCTAATAGCGACACTTTAAAACTAGTTTAACTAAAATAATAACTATTTATAAAAACGTATTAAATAGTTGAATTGTTAACAGAATAATCTCTATTCTTCTACGCTAAATACCATTACAAATTTTTGAACTAGAAAAATTAAAAGTCTTAGATAAATTGAAAAATAGCGTTTAGCCGAGCGGCTAGAACAGCTGCTGAATTGCAATAATTTGGGGAAGGGCTTGAAGGACTAAAACACCAAATAATTATTGCGAACAGTTATTGAGAATTAGGAAACCAGGCAACGGGCTAGGCTATTTTAGTTATTTATAAAACCTTACCAACCTTTTCTACTTTTTTTTTCTCTGAAATTTTAGTTTATTAAAAAAAAGATTGTTAATACTTTGAAATTAGAGAAGCAATTATAATCTTAAGTTCAATGTCCATTTTTACTTTAACAGCTGATTTTCAATTATTAAAACTTTTAAAAACAAGTTTCTGAAATTTAAACCAGTACCTAGCTCTTACCTGTATCGTTGTTTAACATATTCCGTAATTCTGTAAAATTATTCTCTCTCTAAGAAAGTTTTTAAAGATATGTTTGCCATTTTAAAGTTTATTGTTGTATTTACTAATGTTCTTTTCTTAATCAGTAAAGTATATAAACATAAAAAAGGCTAAACCGTTAACGGATAAAGAAATCTTCTTACTACCTATCTTAAAGAATGTAGTAACACCATGTATACGTAGGAATAAAGCACGACAAATAAATGATTGTAAGTATTCAATTGTAAAGGTCTGTAGTGCTCATGAAATGTAGTTAGATGGATATCCCAGTACTTAATTATAATCGCAATTTATGTAATCTAAAAGCGTATTAAGGTCAATATTGCGTGAAGCGGTCGCCTGCGCAGTTTTATACAAAAGTCTGTGACTAAGTATTTTTGTATGGAATCAAACATGCGGCCGCTTCATGTAGTTTCAGACCTTATTGTGTTTAAAGCAGGCAATGTTATTTAAAATCAGTTTAATGTACGTAAATGAAGTTTTGTATTTGTGACAACTATTTTCATTTTTTCTCAACAGATGTCTAGCACGATCTAGGAACTTTTGTCAATGGTTTCTAAATAAGTTTGACGTTTTTTCAATGTCAAATGACATTAACAGAAAAATATATGCGACATTTTGACGTTAATCGCAAAATTATTTACGAGCGGGAACTAGATCGCAAAGCCATCGGTTGAGTGATATGAAACTACGTAGGTTCGAAAAAAACATGACATAAACGAAGCTCATTGTAAAATTACGAACAAGATATAAACGCTTTGAAACACATAAAAATATTTAATTATCATTTAAAACTTCTCTTCTAAATTTTCTTCCAAATTAAATTAAAACTTTCTTGTTGTCATATTTTCAATGTCTCAATCTACGTCGTAGGTACTTACTATAGAATCTAAGTGCATTATGAGAGCCGACTGAGAAATTTTATAGACGCTTGTAAATTCTCAAAATAAACTGACGGTGGCGTGTAAAAATTCAAAATAAAACTGTTATGTGCCTATTGACTTTGCTGTAGTAAGTGAGATCGCTTCGGGAATAAGTTTGGTATAAACAAACGCCATTGTGAGTTATTGGGAAAGCTTCGATAAATGCCGTCGTGCATCGCGATTGTAAGGGATACAATAAAAATATTTACAATAAAACATGTTTACTGTTCATTTTTAGTTTTACTTATTATTCCAAGTCTAATTCTAGCAAGAGATTTTTGCCATAATACCTATTATTATAAATTCCGTGCAACAGTATATATATAATTTAAAATTAGGCAAACACACAAGTGCTATTATAATAAGTCTGGCATCCAATTGATTTTTTAGAAATTCCCGGATGAAACCACGGGACGCAGCTAGTTCAATAAGGAAATAAACTTTCTAATTATTCCTTTGAATAAAATCTCGCCACACACATTTGTAATCCACTCGCTGCGAATGCGATTACGACCGCTCTGGATCGCAATGCGTGCCAACCGGCATTTTTAAATATCTGACCTATTTTTAGTCAAAGCTAATAATAATTACGAAAGGTAACGTGAACCTCTCAGCTGGTACGTGCGAGATGAGGTGTCCACTATAGTGGACATTCAATTTTGTATGTTGGTCACACTAAACTAATATCTCTACATTTTGATTTGATCATATTGTGTTTCTTGAATATCTTTATTCTATAGAATACAAAACATTCTAATGCTTATTACTTTCACAGTGTTCACTTAACTTTAATTTAAATTACTATTATCATTAATTAAACCAGCGTCATTAATTCAAAAATTAAATTGTAATCATGTATGAATTATTTTTACTCAAACATTCGGGTAATATAGCAACAGATGCTAGCAACACTGTGTTAAAAAGTTTTTGACATTTCTCTCAGTATGAAATTGTTCCCGCAGTGAGTGAGTGTTCGTGTTTCGGATTTTTTTTAAATTTTATGTTGTGATTACAAGAAAAATGTAAGTTTTTAAATGAAAACTCAATATACTAACGTATTACTGTTGTCCACTAACGTTATTGGTTACTTCTAGGTCGTAATTAAGTCCCGGAAATGTTATGGGTTTTTATTTTTAATGAAAAGAAAAAAGTAAAATAAAAACTTCGATGTATCATGTGTGCATTCCAACGTTATTACGTGAGCCAGCATGAAACTTTCTTTCGTTTTGTTTTTGGCGGGCAGGGTTAGGGTCGATTATTATGAAAACAACATTTTGAAAGTTTTAAGAACTTTTTGGTAAGTTTTTGTTGACGCTGAAAATGTTTCTTTTAGTGCCGCTCAGTCGAAATTTCCCTTCGTAAAACTCATAATTTGTTATGATTGGTATCCACTTAACTTATTATTTTTGAACATTCTAATTTCAAAATATTTCCATTCTAATTTCGTCATTTCGTCAATATTATTTGTAGTTAGACATACTCTCTGATGAAAAACTGCTTGATTTAGGGAAGTTCTTTACATATCTCTGGATGTAGGTACCAAATAGTACCAAACAGTTATTATAGAATAAGATTTTCGCGTGGCGTTTGCAAAAAGCCAGTACTTATCAAGTTTATTATGCATCAAATAGTTAAATAAGAATATTCATCTTAAAACTCAAGCCCAATCCAAGATACCGAGCCTACCTACCTATTTTAAAACCACTAAAACTGTGTGTTAAAACATTTATTATTGTGTAGGTAAAGATTTATTCTCTATAAATTGAACTTATTTATTTATCTAGCTAGGTAGATGATAGTCAATTTAAGTTTTAATTGCGTTGAATGGAGGTGGGCTGATTAGAAAGAATACTCATGCAAAATGGACCCAATTTAGAGGAATTGCAAATAGCTAAATTACAATCGCAAACACAATGTGTGTGTTTTCAGCAAAAGGTCCATTAGGGAGTAACAGACATACATACTTACCTATACACAAACTTTCATGTTTATTAGTACGAGTAGAGTACCTACCTATTAATCTTCTTATGAATCCCCAAGCTACAAGTACTTACCTAGTTTTTTCTCCTCAATGAAACAACCACTTAAAACCCCATAAATTAACTAAAACCTTTTAAAGCTATTTTATCTAATTAAATTCCTCATTTTCTCCTTAAGCAACCATTATCTATACGTCTAAACATTTCTGTCATTAGGCAAACATTATCCTGTCTGTCCATCCGTCTCTGTAAATAATGTTGACACTGATAGCTTGTTATTTGTATAAATGGACCCTACCATGATGTCTTATAAGTCGTCACGTTGTCCTTCAGCTAAAAAATAATTAAAACACATTAAATAATAAAAAAAAGAAAAACATAATATTTCTTTTTGTTTTTATTGCTCAAGGCATTTTAAACATAGAAATATTTTTAGCAAGGAAATATATTTCCAAAAAATCCCCATGACAGGATTCGAACCTGCGTCCTTTCGCTAACCAGGCGAATGCTGTAACCATTGAGCTACACAGGAATCACGTGACATGGTATAATTTTTCTGCCATATCTTTCCTCGCTAATTGTTTTACCAACTAAGGCTTGGTTTCAGCGCCATCTACCAGTCAAGCTTTGCAGCTTTTATTGACTGGTTCATGGGTTTACTTTACAGTAAACATACCCAACATGAGATGCGCTTTCTCTCCAATTTAATATTTCTTTTTGTTTTTATTGCTCAAGGCATTTTAAACATAGAAATATTTTTAGCAAGGAAATATATTTCCAAAAAATTGGAAATATATTTCCCAAAAAAAATATTTAAAAAATAAAGCTAAAAATATTTCTATGAAGAAAAACATACTTCAAAAAAAAGAGAGATTTTTTTTAAATTGTCTGTGTTTTTTAAAAGTATTCGGGGTATTATTATTTTTATTTTTTTTAAGACAAAAGGACGACATAGCAACGACAAACAATCATAGTAGCGCATTATAACTAGCAGTTTTCTACGGTATTCTTTTCTTACTGGCTGGGAACCTTGTCTGATCCTAGTCTTTCACACTAGAGTCATAGATGTAAGAACACTCGACGTATTTAAAGTGATCAATACATCCAATTAAATTAAGCAATTTTTGACTTTTGGTAGTATAGGTGCTGGGCAAGCTTACCTAACAATGTCCCGGGCACTACAGCACCACAAAATAGCATGGATTAAAAGTTCCTTGCGCCATATAAGTCATCTAAAATTAGATGAAAAGGCCAATATTCTTACTAATATAAACTTGCAGTATTTCTAATTTCACATTTCGTCATGTCATTATTCAAACAAGACATTGCAAATGGTGTCTGTCTAAAAATGCTTTCATCTCTTTCTGGGCTAAGATAACTTTCATTATCATTTGGAGGTCGTCGCTAATGACCGGTGATCACCCAGTGCGTCTTTAGAGAGTAAGTAGTTAGATGAAGCTTATATGCGCACCATAGATTTACAGATACTTTTTATATTAAGAGTTTTTAATCTAGTTGAGTTGAGAATTTATAGCCGTATTTACTCTACCCCTAGAATCATAAAAAGATAGATTGATTAGGCATTGATCTGTAGATCCTACTAATATTTTAAAACATTTTATTTATCCGGTTGAATCGCTTTTTTATTCATTGTACTAAACGAACCGAGCTTTCGCCAACTTTACAGTTGGCTTTTTCAAGGTTGACGGAGAAATAAAGTGTTTTATTATGCAAAATCGCGAAAACCATAGAAGAAATTAATATTATAAAGCTGAAAGTTTGTGAGTATGCGTGTATGTATGTATATGTGTGTTTGTTACTCAATCACGCAATAACTACTGAACCGATTGCGATGAAACTTGGAATATAAGTAGTTGGATACCGGGAATAACTACATAGGCTACATTTTATTCCGATATTCCCGCGGGAACGTGACTTACGCTGGAAAAACCGCGGGCGCAGCTAGTATGAGATAAAATCAATAAATTTATATTGCACGATATTACACACTGCGCAATCTAGCCCCAAACTAAGCACTAGGCTTGTACTATGGGTACTAGACAACGGACTTTTTTTTGTTGAATACACATTATACGATACATAGAAAGAAGAAAATGCAGCCTGATACAAATATTTATGTTTAAGCATAAATTGATGCACCCGGCGGGAATCGAAATAAAAATTTATTGTTTGTGGATCTAGGTGTAAAGAGATGGATACAAAATTAAAGAATCTCTAGTCCTACCACGTGGGCATACAAACATGGTTCTTAAAAATAATCGTCAATTAGAAAAACCCCGCAACCTTCCGCCCCACAGAGGTCACCATCAGAACATCTGTAGAAAGACAGTTGTAAACAGCCACTGCGGTAACGGTACCTCAAACTCAAGAGTGCTTTTTACGTTTTAATCGTCATTCATCGGATATGAATGATGTAGCGCTCGCAGCATTCCTCATTTCATTTTGATGTCACAATATTGGGCCCTACCATGATGTCTTATAAGTCGTCGCGAACTCGCCGCGTTGTCGTTCAGTTAAAACAATTTAAATTAAAAATACATCAAATAAAAAAATTTAAAAACAAACTGCAGAAACAGAAAAAGTTTTTTTTTAATTATCTATGGTTTTTAAAAGTAGTCGGGGTTATTTTAATTTAAAATATTTCTTTATTTTTTATTTATTATTTATTTATTTATTTATTTATTTAACGCTTTATTATGACACCAAAAATACAATTATAATAGGTAAATAAAAGTAACAAAACTTAAATCTAGAGTGACACAATAGGCGGCCTTACCGCTGAGAGCGGTTTCTTCCAGGCAACCTTGGGATGGAGAGGATCACACGAATGATTAAGGGGTTAGGTGCGCTTACTAAAACCAAGGATAATTATTATATACATAATTTATAACAAATATTAAATATTCCCAAATAATACAACTAAGGAATAATATAATAAAATAATCAATTTAAATATTAATATACGATATCAATTAAATATCATTTAATACACATATATACCTACTAAATAACTATAATATATACATATATACCAAAAATACATACTAATACCATAATATATACCTACAGGAAATAAAAAAAAAACAGAATACTCTCAAATATTATAGAAAACATCAAACGAGTGACAAATAGTACAACTTGACACGAGTTTTAAACGTACTCAGGGATGAAGCTTTTCTGACGTCCTCCGGCAAGTCATTCCAGAGCGAAACAGCTTGGAAGTTGAAAGAATTTTTATAGAAAGAGGTAAAAGAGCGGGGATAATTTAGAAGAAGACGACATAGCAACGACAAACGATCATGGTAGCGCGGAATGTCAGCGCTACAGCGGCCCTTTAGCTTTATTTCAACTACCTACTTAGACTTAGAAAATACAAATAAAACAATTCGACCCAGAAACAAGGAGGTTTATTCCCAATGTCCACCACTTATTTGGCCACCACTGGGGGACAGCGAAACATAGGATACTCAAGGGTAACCACTAACCAACCACCCGAATACGAAAAATTATTGTTTTTAGGCGAATTCTGCAAATCCCCACAAACCGCAAACCTCGTTCCAATATCTTGCGCGCGCGCAATAAACGATTTTTTTATCAGGTCTACCTACCTACCTTTTATTTTCTGGTGGAGAAAATGCAGCCTGATGCACCGTCACGCCACTCTCGGGGGAGAGCGGTGCGGTTTGTGGGGCTCCCTATGGCCTAAGGTGGTCGGCGGCCATAGGTTTACCCACTAAAAACTCCACCGGTTCCTCACTCGCCTTGATGTCAGGGACTACGGACATTTGCAAGTCTTTCGCGGTACCCAACGACTATGGTCCGACTTGGCCGGACCCCGAAAAGGTTTGACGACCTTTTCCTCGCCAGCGGCGTACGAGAACCATGTGCACCCCGCTACCTACCTACCTACCTACCTACTCACAATAATCGTATCCCAGTATTAACACAAGCAACAAGTGAGATTGTCTGTTTCTCTTGTCCCTAATTCAATCACAGTAACGGACCAATAGAGACAATTGTCCCGCTAACCGTCAATTATTGTTCTCCAAGAACTTGATAATTATATGGTTTTGTATGGAGAGCAGTGCAGTGCAGTTAGATGTATCTGATTCCTTTTATGAGATTAGCTTTAAACAATAATAGTTTGTGGTTTTTAGGGTTCCATACCCAAAGGGTAAAAACGGGACCCTGTGGGTGATTTGTAGCGGAAGAAGAATATTTACAGAATATATTTTAAAACATTTACAACAAGCGGTGAGCGGTGTTTATCTAGTGGTAGATACCCTGACTTTCATTCCGAAGGTCGTGGTTTCAAATCCCGGTTAACGCGCACCTATGTCTTTTGTAATGCGAAAAAGTTTTGTGCGATAATATCATCACTCTTACGGTGAAGGAAAACATCGTGAGGAAACCCATGGCTTAGTTAGCTCAAGACGTATTGACCAGTTCTTTCCTCTGGGTTTGGCTGACTAGGCTGGGAGGGGGTGGTATAGGATTTTGGGCAAGCCTTTCCCACCTAACAATGTCCCGGGCACTACAGCGCCGTAAATAGCACGGATTAAAAGTGGCTTGCGCTGTATAAATCATCTAAAATTAGATGTATAAATCATCTAAAATTAGAGGCCAATAATAATAATTTACAATTATTATTAGGAAAATAAAAGAAAGATAGAGACGTCGCTCATTTGTTTGTTTGGTAAGGAGAATACGTGGTGTTTCGTAGGAGATTCGGAGCTCACTGATCCATACTATAAGAGGGCACTGAAGCTGCTCTCGGACGACGGCCACCGAGTCGGCCTCCGTCGTCTCACCGCCACTCTAACACTGTATGTCAGCGTTGCCAACCACCGTATAGGTACGTGATGCACACTAGGAAAGCGCTACAACCCCATTACTAAGACTTAGCTGTCCGTCTGACTGTCACCAGGCTGAACCGTGATAGCTAGACAGTTGAAACTTTCACAGATAATGTATTACTGCTGCCGCTATAACAACAAATACTAAAAATGCCATAGTCAGTCAGTGATTTCGCTTCCGTTGCGACTTATCAGTGCGCTTATAGGTAGCTTTAGGGGTGATTTATATTAGACCGTCACGAGCACGAGCTTCGCTGTCCATTGCTTGGCGAGCAGTCGATCGGTCTGTTGCAACTGAGTGGCGGCTGAGCAATGGACGACGAAGCTCGGACCCGGCCGGCGCTCGTGACGGTCTAATATAAATCATCCCTAACCAAAGAGTTACTATTACTAAAACTAGAATGTGAACGAATATAGAAATATTTTTAGCAAGGAAATATATTTCCAAAAAATCCCCATGACAAGATTCGAACTTGCGTCCTTTCGCTAACCAGGCGACTGCTCTAACCACTGAGCTACACAGGAATCACGTGACACGGTATAATTTTTCGGCCATATCTTTCCTCGCCAATTGTTTTACCAACTAAGGCTTGGTTTCTGCGCCATCTACCGGTCAAGCTTTGCAGCTTTTATTGACTGGTTCAGGTGGTTTACTTTACAGTAAACATACCCAACATGAGATGCGCTTTCTCTCCAATTTAATATTTCTTTTTTGTTTTTATTGCTCAAGTTTAAAATGCCTTGAGCAATAAAAACAAAAAAGAAATATGTGAACGAATAGCTAAATCCGCGGGAAAGGGACAGAGCTTCCTGCATTAGAAAGAATTAGAAAGGAACAGAGCTCCCCAGATTGATCATGCTTTTCCTTTTTAATTACCACTATTAGAAAGGGATAGAATTCCTCATCGGATCGGACCGATTTTTCTGTGCTTTTTAGTTTCACGTGCGCATTCCATACGACTTTCTTGTCCCTCACTCTCCGCAAATACCGCAGTCCACACAAAATATCCAGGTGTTATTATTCCTAACGACATAGAAAAAATAATGATTACAACACAATATTTTATTAGCTACGTATTTTGGCACGACAACCGTGCGTAATATTTCAGGCAAATCATAAAATTATTTTAAGGTATTATTCGTAGAAGTTTAGGTACGAAGGTGTTTGTGGATTTGAATTTCTATATTGTGTATTCTTTGGCGTGTCGATAGCATAATATTTTCAGAGTCTGATGGGTAAAACGGGAATTCTTGTGGAAGAATACCTAAAGTCAGAATATTCGAGGTACCAGGGACCCTACCGCGTAAATCTGTCGAATTCAACTCGACGATGCTGTCGATAACGGTGTTAAAAAAGCTACCGCGCAAGGAGCGAGCAGAAATTATCTATGGCTTTAACGTAGACAATTTCTTCAAATTATTCTGGTCCCAGTTGCATTATTAAGTTTTTGTTTTTCAATAATGGTTCAGTAATTGTTGATTATTCTGCTTGATATCACTAAAGTTTCCGAAGTAGTTATTAGATGCAGAACCAGATAAAAATTAACCGTTTATGAAAAAATAAACCTTAAAAATGTAATATGCACCTGGAACCTTAGTCGTATTCTGACTGTACAACTTCTTTAGTATAAGAAAAAACTTGGTAGGCTTTGATTCTACTGTCTATGTCTTGTCTATATATATACTACTGATTTACCTTGCTCCGGCGGGACGCGCTGCAGAGGCCGTCAAAATAAAAACTTTGGTTAGGTTCCTACGTTTATTTAGCTTTCGCTCTTCTTTTGTTCCCTAACCTGGGACCTTCGAAATCCCATATGCAAAAGAATAACCTGCGCGGTGAAATCGACAGCGTTGATTTGCATTTTGATGCCGATTACGAACTTTGACGACCTCTGTGACGCGTCGGGCGAACGCTTGGCTGCAATGCGGAAGGTTGCAGGTTCGATTCCCGCTAGGTGCAAATATTTATGCTTAAAAATAAATATTTGTATATGGTCTGGGTGTTGTATATTTGTATATGTATGTATTTACAAAAACAAAAGTATAATATGTAGTACTTATATCCGTTTTCTAGTACCCATAGTACAAGCCTAGTGCTTAGTTTGGGGCTAGATTGCGCTGTGTGCAATGTAGTGCAACATTTATTACGACGGAAGATGCGCGGTTGGGCCCCTGAAATTCGCCTAAAGTTCTCTAAACATTATCGTTTGCGAAACAGTCGAGTCGTCTATCAATAGAAACTGCTCTACGTTGAAACAGCGAGCGTTGATGACTCTTGTTTTATTTTCGCCACGTAAATGTCAAACAAACAGGCAACTACGGTTAGTGGGATCTTTTACAGGTTCTAGCTAAATCGTACCTATATTATTATCTTGTTTAGTTGCAATTAGGATAACATAAGATCATTTATTTGGTCAAGAATTTCGCATACAAAAAGGTGTTAAAGTTACAGAAATTCTGCCTACAGGCATCCAAATATTTTTGAGTAGGTTGCTAAATCTAGGCATATTGGGCCCTACCATGGTGTCTTATAAGTCGTCGCGTTGTCGTTCAGCTAAAAAAAATAATTAAAAACACATCAAATGATTAAAAAAAAGAAAAACATACTTTAAATAAATTGCACCTGGCGGGAATCGAACCCGCAAGCTTCTGCATTGCAGAATTTTAATAGTAGAATTAATAATTCAAGAGATCCGTCGAGTGAATAATATTACGAATATTACAAACATACCTACAATACAAGATAGGCGCGAAAAATAACCCTTTCCTTGTAGCCGGATAAAAAAGGACCTAACTACTGTGAATCAAATCAAATCAAATGTTTATTTATTCATTTGAATCTTACTTTTTTATCAAATTATATAAATCGTTTCTGCAAGCTTGTATTGCAGTAACCGAGATACTAATATAATAGTTTAGATAACATTTAATAATAATTCAAATTATAAATACATACCTTAAAGACTAACATACGTATAGAATATATATAAAATTAAAAATAAGGTTAAAAAACAGAAATGTTTATAATACAGCTAAATTTACAAAATCAACCAATTAAACCAAAGCGAAAAATGAGAGTAATTTTTAATTTTCTATCGTGCCAAATTTTCGTCTCTGAAAAAGCGAGTACGGCCCCTTAATAATGATAACTGACCCAAAGGGTAGGTAGATATTTTGATAGTTAGATCCCCGACTTATAATAATGGGCCTTAGCATGATGTCTTATAAGTCGTTGCGAAGTCGTCGCGCTGTGGTTCCGCTAAAAAAAAATTAAAAATACATCATATAATTAAAAAAACAAAAAAAAAACAAACTTCATAAAAAAAGTTTTTTTTCAAATTATCTGTGGTTTTTAAAAGTAGTCGGGGTATTTTTTATTTAAAATTTACTTTATTTTTTTAACGACAAAGCAACGACAAACGAGCATGGTAGCGCTGAATGTTTGGTTAGACATGTTGGCATATTTCAATGCAATGCGCCGCCATGCCGCCCGTTCAAACTGCTATTCATAACAATATCGATAACTTTAGAAAGTAATTAGGTAGGGTCAGCATCAAAAGTCGATGACCAATTAAGTTTTTCAAAATTCCTAATCTACTTATTATAAAATTTAATAACCAAACTGACCGACTTGTTGTCCTAACCGCTCGTCTTAAAGACATGAAATTTGAAGTGTGTTCTTTGTCATATTATGTAATGTGTGAAGGTATCCACCGAGAAAGGGTTTTTCGGAATTGCCACGTACTTACGCGGGTGAAACCGCGGATCGCTGCTAGTACTTCATTAATTGTAGGGTGACAAAACAGGACAGTATTCTGGAAACAAAAGAGAAGGCATCTACCTTCTCATTTTCATCTTTCTTATTTTCAGAATGTCTTTCCTGTTTTGACATCACTTTGGAAATATTTTTACAAGGAAAAAAGCGTCGCACTCTCCCTTGTATCTGGTTTGGGTGTATTTCTATGTATAATATGCATGTATTTACAAAAGAAAAATAAATATAAGTAGTATATCCGTTGTCTAGTCACCGTAACACAAGCTTAGCAGCTTACCACGGGGCTAGATGGCGCTGTGTGTTGGTCACAGGATTTATTTATTTATTATTTAAATATGTGGTCATCGACTTTAGATGCTGACTGTACCTACCTACTATGTACGTAGAAATCTCCTTAGGTAAGATTATATTGTTCGTAAATTACACGTTTCAATGTAAAGGCCTTGGTTATTGAGGTGTCAACCAGTTTGAAAAGTAGAAGACATGTTGTAGTGAAAGTCGCATAGGAATTGCTATCTCTACTACCACATACTACAAGGTCAAGGTCAATCTTCATGTAGTCTATGGGCCACTATCAACGCCCCGCGGTTTCATCCGCTGGAAATACCGAGGTTAAAACATCATCAAACGTCATCATCATCATCAGCCTGTTGCAGTCCACTGCTGGACATAGGACTCTCCAATTGTACGCCACCTGGATCAATTTTCGGCTTCTCGCATCCAGTCTATGTGTTAATTCAGATCTCTTGCTATCTACTTGCTAAGTTTCAACGCAATCGTATTAGTAGTTTTTAAGCGATTGAAATACTTACTTCCAAACAATTAATCAAACATAATACCTTTAGCTAATCAAACATAATACCTAATAACTAACTAAATTTTCGCATTTTTAATATTGAGTGGAACTTAGACTGTATAGTGAAAAAGATTTGAATATTCAAAAAAAGAACAAAACATAGAGGCATGGTCATGGTAAATAATCATAAATAAAAACAATAAATATTGCACGACATTACACACAGCGCTATCTAGCCCTAAACAAAGCACTAGGCTTGTACATGAGTACTAGACAACGGATATACTACATACTCTTATAGATACCTAATTTTTTTCAGTAAATACATACTTATAATTCACTCAGAACCAGAAACAAACATTTATATCAACAAAAAAAATGGTCTCCGGCGGAAATAGAACCCGCAACCTTTTGCGTTGCAGTCTGGGCTTCGCCCGCCGCGCCACAGAGGCCGCCTGGCCGGAGATTTAAGGCTTTATGGCATAAACATAAAAAATACTCTAATATCTTTACCCAAGGATAAAACAACTGGCCGAGTTTTTACAGAGTACGAATATGCATCATTTCCTCTTAACACGGTCCGACCTGCAGTCTATTAAACTTAAAAGCATTTTTTAGCGTTTTATTTGAACCGCTTGGGGAACAATGGCCTGTTACTGTGTAGTGTTACTTTCGCCGGAGAGTCGCTGGAATGCGTCCTGACTCAGAGATGACCTAATGTTTCAACAATTTCCTCATCGTATCCTCTTATTTTGATGTAGGTACTGGGAACCCTTGGTTTGGTTTGCAATATTATCCCTACTAATAAAATAAATGTTTGCTGGAAGAGAACTCTTGTTAGGGTTAAGCTCGCTTATGTACCTACGTACATGCATTCTCCTAAGCTATGTTTGTATAGTTTGTGGCGTGCAGATTAAATAATAAATGCGTATGTAACTCTGTCTGTTACACTTATAGTTGAAGCGATTTTGTTAGATTTTGGATAATGGCTACTTTTGATCCTGATATTCTGCGGGAGATACCTGCGTGTAGATCTTGGGATTGTTAGGTAAAGTAGACTGGCTCAGCACCTATACCACCCCTAGCCTAGTCGGCCAGGCTCAGAGGAAAAAAGGGGCTATTATATCTAACGTAAACCAGCTAAGTACCATAACCCAGTTCAGCGTTGGCTTGCCAGTGAGACTGGGTTCGTGTAGATAGACGTGAACTCTGATGTCTATCTACTCTGATGAGTTCAGCGTTGGTTTGCCAGTGAGACTGGGTTCATCTAGATAGACATCAGAGTTCAGCATTGGTTTGCCAGTGCCACTGGGTTCGTGCCGACTAGTCGGTACAATATGTCGATTATAAATTATGAAATAAAACCAACAATAACTAAATTAGTAGTACATTTAGTAGGTAGGTAGTCTGAAAACCAGGGTCTCTAAAATGTTTTGTTCAACCAAGCTTCAGTTCTATTCATTGTTTTTTCAAAAACATTTTAATCATTTCTTGGAAGTTTAGTTAGGTATCGCCAAAGCTTTCGAAGTGTGGTGGACATTTGGGAGATATTTATCTCCGAATTATAAGGATCTCCAGCCATAATTGGTTTTAAACGATTGTCCTACACGAAAACCTGCCTCTGGCCTGAATCCTACTACTTGCACTAGCCCCGTCTAACGCAGGCTTTATCTCAATTAATTTATGTAATTAGAATAACCAAGTACCGCTTCTTTAAACTTTATGGCGTCGTTGATGAAGACGCCTCGACTAATTTATTAGGCAGTTCATTGACATTCATAGTTATTAGTGCTTGAGGGTTTGAGATAAGTAAGGAGAAGTACACAGCTTGTCGCAAGACGCAACGCCCGCGTCGTCGTTGCGTCTTTTGCGTCTTTTGCGTCTTTACTTGCGTAATTTGACGAAGTAGGTACTTTATACTATTTTGACAAAATCCGTGGCCGAAATGCGATTTCGAAACTACACTTTTCCATCACTTTTTCTCTTTACTAATAATCACTGGCCATGCTAATTCGCAATGTCTGGGGGCCTATTTGATCTTGTTGAAAAAAGTTTTTACGTTAGCGTAGTAGCTAGTATTATTATAGTATAGAAGTAAGCGCTGGAAAAGACAAATTTGCAAACTATTTAAGAACTAGCAGCGCCCCGCAGTTTCACCCGCGTAAGTCCCGTTCCCGCGGGAATATCGGGTTAAAAAGTAGCCTTATGTGTTATTCCCGGTATCCAGCTACCTATATTCCAAGTTTCATCGCAATTGGGTTAGCAATTTTTGCGTGAAAGAGTAACAAACTCATACACACACATACAAACTTTCGCGTTTAGATTATTAGTAGTGATGCAACGAATACTACTTTTACAAATACGAATACGAATATCAAACCTACTATTCGGCGAATACGAATACGAATACGAATATCTCACCATGGTAATAAAAGACTTATTTATTTGATGAATGTGTTTACTCTTCTAATAACTAAAATTTACAACGGGCAAATTTTTATTTAAAAAACATAAAATTCGTAGATTTTCTGGTTTTAGGCGATTTCTTTTTTCAGTCTGGATGTTCCCAGCCGTTCATGTCACTTTGTTCTCGTTTACGAGAAGACATTTTCAATTCAACTTAAACTTACAAAACATTATAATAATTACCGCTAAATCAAATAGTTACAAAAATAATATTAAAACTAAAATAAAACTAATTACTTAAATTAAAATTAAACTAATTAAAAACTAAACTATATCTAAATCAGCTAAACCCTTGGTGGAGGGAAAAGTGGCCAAAATGCTGGCTGCATTGCCCCGTTGTATGCAAATACTTATTTTTTGGGCAAAATACAAGCCAGCATTCCGGTCACCCGATGCCTCCACCAAACGTTTAGCTAGCTCTCTGTACAGCTCCAGAGCGGCCGACCCCCACGGACCTAAAGTCTCCACCCCAAACGGCACAAATACGTAACCTGAATCTAGATTACTATATTTGTGCCGCTTGAGGTTTTCAGCTTTATCAGCGGCAGCTCCTGCCCGCGTCGTGGTCACTGGAAGATGGGTAGGAGCCAGCGTATCCACACATGTGGCATCCCAAACTAAAGGCCTACCCATCTTCCAAGGAACGAGAGTCATTCCGTCAGGTCTCTTGCCGTCGTCCCGCAAAAGACCGTTGGGTTCCAACATTGACGGAACGCCTGCACTAACAAAGGCCCGACGGATGACATCGTTCAGGCTGGAGTGCCGCGGTATCCTGCCCGCACTCTTTTGGCAGGATAGTCCGTGGTGACCGAGCCGGTCTACTGTATCTCCGCAACTACACAGGTGAGGAGCTGTACAGGCAGCACCTACGCGAAGAGATGCGGCCAACCGAAATGTGTTGTTATCTAAAAGATTGCCAATATTACGGGATGGTAGCGCCTGTAACCAAAGAAACTTAAACTTAAACTTATTTAAATTCGCAGCAACCTCAGACAGAAGATAAATAAAACAATACTCTCTTCCTTGACTTGTGCTCACGACTGACAAATTAAATTAATGAAAAGAAAGGAATGAATGAATCAATTCAATCAATCCATGGTTCGTAATCGTAATGATAAGGAAACTCCCGGACCCGCAGGAACTGTATAAACTATGGCCGGGGAGTCCCCCGTCGCGTCGCGTCGTCGTTGCGGTTAAGGCCCTCTGCACACGTGCACACGTCATATTTTTACGAGCGTTTTTCAAATCTGCAGTAAATAGAGTTGCGTACAAAAATATTAGTTTTTAAATATTCGTATTAGTATTCGCCGAATACGAATATTCGGTAAATGTCTACTATTCGGCGAATACGAATATTCGTATTCGTATTCGTTGCATCACTAATTATTAGTAAGATTACACAATCCGAAATACCTACCAATCAATCGCTAGAGAAATGTCGACGGTGTAGCTGATCTACTTCTACCTTATGCACGTGTATCGTTCGATACTCTCCTACCTACACTAGTAACACATACAGAAATAATGTTTTGTTTTTCTCACACAACTGGGTCAAGGTTTTGTCTAGTTTCTGTACTATTATTTTCTTTGAAAATGTTGTGGATTTTAACGAGTTTGATAGACAGACAGGCAAAAAATGTTTTGAGTAATAGCATTATAATTATATTGTTTGTCATTTGTTCAGCAACCATTTATAAAATTGACACCTCTACGAGTATATGTGAAGTGCCTATATGTATGATTTTTTCAACATAAACAGGAGGTAGTTTTCTACATCACAACGAACAACTTTATATGATACTGGCTGCGCCACGCGGTTTCACCCGCGGAAGTGAAAAACGCGTTATCAAGGGCGCGGGCGGCCGAGCGTTTCTCGAGCGGTTGCACTTTTTCGTTCATTACTCGGGTTCTACTAATTGGATTTCGATGCAAAGTATACCACGACTGTCCCATTTCTATTCTATTCTAAAATAGAACTATCCAATATTGAAAACCAGATTTCAATCGGATTAGTTGTTTTTAATTTTATAAGGAACAGACAGAGAAACAGACAGACAGACTTGAATTTCGAAAATTATAATTTTGTTCTACTACTTATCCTAGGTACCCTTGACCACTTTTTTTTAATTTACTAACTTCCAATTACAGACTTTTTTCCTCTCTTCCTAAGTAAATAGAATATAGATAAGTATAGATTATTTTATATTTTCAATATAAAAAAGCTGATTAAAAAAAAACAAATTATGTTTAGATTGTATTAGTTTAACCCCAGTAAAAGGTAAACTTTAGGTCAATTACCTCAAACTCTGGAAAACAGCTGATATTGAAGTAAACTTTAAACAAATTTTCGAAATTTACGTCGTATCTCCAAATGTCGTGGAACGTTTTGATGTTGAAAACTATTATGTATATATACCTTCTGCACGGTTTGAATTGGAAAGAAAAAAACTAGGTTTAAACGTGTTCTATATCAAAGAACTAGCAGCGAACCTGCGCATAAGTTCCGTTCCGGTCGCCGCGCACGCGTACTTCTGCGCACGCAACAGAAGCTCTGTAAAGGAGCAGTTTTAACCGTTTTTGTAAACATTTTTGATGGATGCTCTGCTCCTATTGGTCGTAGTGTGACGTTTTATAGCCTATAACCTTCCTCGATAAATGGACTTTCAAACACAAATTTAATTTCGGACCAGTAGTTCAAACAAACAATCTAACAAACTCTTCATCTTTATTGACCGAACGAGCGAAGCGAGTGAGGTCCAGTCTAGACGGGCCTGGCGCTTGTATCTTTGTATATTTGTTCGACGATAACTTGAGTATCGTACCTCCGATCTTCATGAATTTTGGTATGCGCGTAGTTTAGGTCAATAGACAGTCAGTAGAATTTATGAGTTCGAAGATGAGCGGGATCGGTAGGTTGGGGAGATAGGGGGTCGTGAGGTCTCAGTTCGGAGCGAACTCCTAGTAATATTAGTGTAGATTGAAAATACTAAGCACAAAGGAAATTGAAGTCGCTTATAAACAGGGTGGAGTGCAAGTGGAGTGGAAGATTATCACTCGGCAAATATTGATTGAGTACCTAATCGTTTGCGAACTCGGACGGAACCTATCCTATGTCGGTCTATACGGAATAACCAGTACCTGCCTCGGTAGTCCTTGAGTATTTCTTTTTTTCCGTTTGGACTTTAGTTTAATAACTAACCAACTTTGCAAAGTTTTGGGAACGGTCAAAAGTCACATTGTGACTCTTCGCCTTGAACTGCAACGTGTCCTCGGCTATAGCACGCTGGGTACTGTCATAACAAATGCAATTTAGAAAAAATTCGTTACAATTAACCAATTAACATACAATCCCTGTTATTTTATGGTAACTACGAAACTCAACTACGCGTGGCTCAAGAACGCCCTTGCCAAATTTTTATGGTTATGATTCCATGGCATAGGACTTACCACGGTCCGGAGACATGGGACATTCGCCAATCCGGGGTAACCCCTCTAAGGAAGCCCTTGCCCTGCAGTGGGACAAATTAACGGGCTGATTATTATATGTATGATTCCATGTCATAAGCTCTTTCGAGTAAGGTTTAACCTCCTCAGCAAAAAGTTCATAATAGGAACACCTACGTTTTACTAACAACCGTATGAACAAGTAGGTACCAAACTGAAAGAAAAATAGAAATCAACAGCAGCAACTTTGTAATCCAAATGACTATACAAAAACAACTTGTTGTATAAACTCGAAAGTCGAACAATCACGCCCGTTGACAATGTTCAAATAAAAGAAAACATTTTGCGCAAACGCAAACCTTAACAAAATGCCGGCGTCGTAATGAATCATCAAAACGTTGGACGTTTACGCAGTATCGTTGTAGAAACAATGCTTGGACTGGGACTCACTTGTGTGGTCGAGCCGTGGCGTCATATTCATGTAGCTATACAACCAGTGTCATGTAACAGCTATACTAAGTCATAGAGCAATTGTGTTTAGACAGGATACAATAGAGTTTTATAGAGACTGCCCTAGGGCGTTTTAATTGTCACGCGGAGCCACTCAGGCAACTCGGGATTGCCTTGGCTAACCTTGGCTAAAAAGGCCCGTAGTTCTGCAGTAATTCTTAAAATCTCAAAAAATACTTAACATCTTTATCTCTATTATTCGTTTAAAAAGAATTTAAATGGTTGTATTGTCTCTCACTGCAGATAAAAGACCTCTATACTTCTATAATCTTCCTTCAGACGGCTAATCAGTCGATTGAGCAATGTCGCGCCACTTTCTTTTTCTTGGATTGCTTTTTCTATTATTGGTGCGACGTATCTGTTTATGTCAAAAGCGTTGCATAGCAGAGATCAATAATCAAATAGTTTGATCATCCGAAATAAGTAGATACCGAGAACGGCTAGAAACGAATGACGTGGAAGAATTTTAACGTATGAACGTATTTTCGCAGCCCATCGACGTGATGTCAACACTTACTTTCCAAATTCATCAACTCGGCTTTGAGCCAGATTTCATGAAGGTCAAAGAGATTTTACATTACCAATAAATAAACGCCATTTTTGCTTCTAATGTGAAATAAACTTAGTCTACGTGATACGTTTTCACGGCTAAACCCCTGAAACGTGATTGATGAACTTATGGCATGGACCTTGGAGTATGACAAAGGCTAGATTTCATCCCGATATTCTTACAGGATCGGGACTTACGTGGGTAAAACCGCGGAGAGCAATAAAATAATGCCATTTCTGCTTCTGAATCTTACATATTCTTAGGAAAACTTCACCTTGCTTTACCATTTACAACTGCAGACTTCACGACGCTGTAACTGCAAACATGTCAGTGTCTCGTTCAAATCAATCCTCGCAACATCTTATTGAAAAAATCTGATAAAAACTCGAAGTCTGCAAAAGGCAGAATCTCAAAACTGCGAAGAAATGTTGTGAAATCCTACAAGTACTTAAAATGGTTGGTAGTTAAAATGCCTTGGCGTGATTTCCTGGGCAATTACCCGGAGAATCTGTGATAGATTGTAATGGTGGTGACTCTGTTAAGTGCCTTTATTATTAGTTCGTGCAGTGTCTGCTCTCGTTGCAACAGTGTCATCATGTACTTACCTATTGCAAATGTACCTACACAGACTTTAAAATGGTGAGTTACATAATCGAAGATTTCTATGAAAAGCCTTCAGTGTTGTATTTATACTTCACGATGCAATATTTATTATTAAAACGATCAGCTTCCCTCGGTTTCATCTTCCTTCTTTCATCCTTTCTTAGTAGATAGGCACATGATACATTCCAAATTTCATGTCCCTTTGGCCAGCGTTTTGGCTTCTGTGTGGTATATATTTCAGTTGATAATAAATAAATTATGTGAACAATATATTTTCTAAGTGTTGATAATCACGTTTAGTCCTATAAATCAATTTCAACTAAAGTTTCACCTAAATAAAAAAGAAGAAGAAGACAGAATACAAAACAGAACAAAACAAAATAAAAAAAACAATATTACTTACTCACAAACTAGGAAGCCAAGAACATTAACATAAGTAAATTTGCATACCCAAATGACCATTCCCGTCTACCGAACTAGGTTTATGATAGTCGCATTAATGCTGTGCAGAAAAAACGACTGGCATACCGTCTCGATAACTCGTTGAACATCTTTGATCTTGCTTTATTTAATGTACCATATTTTACCATGAGACTAGAACATGAATAATTAGCATGAATAGCAGTAATTACCGCTGTAAATCGTTTAATATGTCGGGTAAGTGACATCGATTGATGATACCTTATTCCATTAATGTCATGTGGTTTGGATACTTGGTATCTGTTATGGTTTGGATACATGGTATCTGTTATGGTTTGGATACATGGTATCTGTTATGGTTTGGATACATGGTATCCGTTATGGTTTGAATACATGGTATCTGTTATGGTTTGAATACATGGTATCTGTTATGGTTTGAATACATGGTATCTGGTATGGTTTGGATACATCGTATCTGTTATGGTTTGGATACTTGGTATCTGGTACGGTTTGGATACATCGTATCTGTTATGGTTTGGATACTTGGTATCTGGTACGGTTTGGATACATCGTATCTGTTATGGTTTGAATACATGGTATCTGTTATGGTTTGAATACATGGTATCTGTTATGGTTTGAATACGTGGTATCTGTTATGGTTTTTGATACATCGTATCTGTTATGGTTTGGATACTTGGTATCTGGTATGGTTTGGATACATCGTATCTGTTATGGTTTGGATACTCGGTATCCGTATGGTATTTGTTTGTATTTGGTTTCTATAAATGCGGAGTCTGAAATTAGTTCGGAATGGGAACATTTCTAAAAGTAACATTCTTTTTTTGCGATTTTGCAATCGACTTAAACTCATTTGACCATGAGGAAGGAGTCTGTCAAGGCTTTGAAACGTAGGAACGGGATTGACACAATGCGGAAAATGATATACTTTTTTTTTACTTTCAAAAATAATATATTATGAGCATGAGAGCTTGAGCGTACCTTCTTGATGTTAAGTCACCGGTCTACATATTTGATTATTCTTTATTTATAATCCATTTACGGACTTGGCCTTGTTCTAATCCATTGTCAAAATTAACACAACCTCGTATCAGTACCCGCATTATTTGTTTAGTTTAAATTCTTATCAATAAAAACTGTTTAATTTAAGTAGTAAATGTTTATGTTACATATATTATGGCAATAAAATAGGTCAAACTAAAATTATGATTAAAAACAAATACTTATATCTAATCAAATAAATACTTGCAAACTACTTGGATACTTGCAGCATTGCCTCTTTGTATCTACCTTATATACCTCTTTTTATCTAGTTGGTAACTAAGTTTGATAGGCATTATGCAGTACATTGGTGCTTTTAATCGCTGGTGATTAACAAGTTACATTACTGTGTCCATCCTTTACCAAATATTATTTTAGCAGAAAACGGACCTGCAAAAGCTACGCAAAGAAAGTAGGTGGTTTCGGAAGCAACGCCACTTTCCTCGTCTAGAATTCGACCGTTATTCTGAAGGTCATGGTACTTACACCAATTCTGTGCCAATAGTGCTCTCAATTTCATTTAAATAGGTCAAGAGTTTTTAGGTATCCATTAACATGTGAATTTTCAGCACCGAAATAAAATTTAGTTCATGGGCATTACTAAAGCTTCCGATTATCGTCCTAGTTCTTAACTAGTAACAATTTCGTCTTTCTGCCAGTCAAATACTTGATATTAAACTAATTTTGACGGTTTTCATCGCGTGGCTTTTACTACAGGAAGCATTTCATCAGTGCTCTAAGTTTCGAGATCTTCAGTGTCGGTCTACCCCTGAGGAGGACGTCTGTAAAGACGTCGCAATGTAGAGTATTGATAAAATGCTTAAAATAAATAAAGTAACGTAATTAAAACCAGGAAAATGAGTTTAATTTCAATCCAACATCGTAAAACAATAGAAAAATCTATGTCGAAAAGGTTAAAGACTTGTTCAGCCTGGTTTATAATGATATTATAATAATACTTAATTATAATGTGTGTAGTTATTGCATCATTACTAGTTGAGATAGTGACTGCAATCGGATTTATTTTAAGATCGGGATTAGTGCCAGCTAGTTTCAGGTGGGAACAATAATCAATAATACATTTTGTTCGGAATGTCATGCAAGTACGAACGAACAGAGCTGCGACGTTGTGGAATTGCGAATCATTGTAACCTCGAAATTACAGACTGCAAAGATCTTTATTGCGAACGTTCAAAACTTCGAAGTTAATTAATAACGAAGTACATCCCACTCTGTAAGTACTCTGTAACTCTGAAAGTAAAGAACATTTAAATGTACGAACCGCGAACGGGTTGCTAAGTCTGAACCGATAAACGTTCTCGACGAAATTAGCCGGTGAAGTGCATTAGGAATTTGCTGATTTTGTTATATGTACAACGATTTGTTGGGTGGCAATGCAATGGCACTTTAATCTTGACGAAACTTTGCCCATTAAGTTTTATTTGAGAATTCATTGCGGACGATCTGAAAACTCAAACATTAAACGAAAAGAAGAAGAAGGTTCGTTATAGCAGATACAGACGATTATGTTTCTTTGAAACGACATAATAAAATGTTTCATAACTTAGAGTATACATAAAACTATAGAGCGCGCCTATGGGTATTTGCCTACTGCGCAAAGTTTAAGCGGATGCTCTATACATAGATATTTAAATGTTGAGGTTGAATAGTGATCCGCGAATCATTTTTACACCGCGGCACTGAACATTTAACCATAATTATTACTACAATAAATTCTAACGAGAGAAACAGTCAATTCCTGTAACCCTAGGTGACTGATGACATCGTTTTTGTCATTTTTGACTGTTCCTACAGTTCATACTCGCATACCAGCGCTCTATAGTTTGCTAAATAAGTCTTTGATCCCTAATGGTGTTAATTTGACTCTTTCCACATGCCCAAATCTTCCTAAGACATCCCACAAGTTGAGTCGAACTGAGTGATCGGTTCGTAGTATTTAATAGACACATAACAGTCTTCTAAATAAGTTGTAAATTGGGTTAGTGTAAACATTATTCTACAAACACAGTTCTCTTCGTTGATCGTGATGACCTGATTTGGTTTTCAGGGAATAACTCAAGTTTTACATATATAATTTTACTAGCAGCGCCCGAGGTTTCACTTGCGTAAGTCCCGATTCCGCGGGAATATCGAGATGATAAGCAGCCTATAAGCTTCCTCGATAAATGGACTATCAAACACAAAAATATTTTTTTCAATTCGGACCAGTAGTTTTTGAGATTAGCGCGCTAGTTAAAGAAACTAGCTGCAAACTCGTTCAACCAAACACACAAACAAAGAAACAAACTTTTCAGCTTTATAATAATAGGGGTTAAAGTATGAAATTGCCGTTTTATTGCAATAGGTTCTTTGAATTGACATAGAATCTTCATGGTTTGAGGTTTACGAATGAAACTTTTTTCAAATGGTTTCTGTGATGTTCTTTTTTTAAAAAATGTGAAACATTTGAATATCGACTTTCAATTGTTTTTGTTATTCAATTTAGACAAGAAAGATGGATACTGCGAAAATTCGAGTGATTTTTGAATACGAGTTCCGACGCGGAACTAACGCGGCAGAAACAGCCCGCAATATCAATGCTGCGTTTGGAGAGGGGTCTACTAATGAACGCACCGTGCGATTTTGGTTTAAACGCTTTCGTGATGGAAATTTCGACTTAAAGAACGAGCCACGAGGAAGACCGCCCACACAGGTGAATAACGATGAATTAAGAGAGATAGTGGAAGCCGATCCTAGTCAAACTACCCAGGAATTAGCGGCATGGTTTAACGTTACCTTACCCACTTTATTGACTCACTTGCGTCAAATCAATAAAATAAAAAAATACGAAAAATGGGTGCCTCATGATTTGACTGATCTGCAGAAAGAAACGCGTGTTGAAACTTGTGTTGCCTTGTTGAACCGGTACAGAAATGAAGGAATATTGGATCGAATTGTAACATGTAATGAAAAGTGGATTCTTTATGATAACCGGAAAAGAAAAATGCAATGGCTGACCCCAGGTCAAATGCCACAACAGTGTCCTAAAGCAAAACTTACCAATAAAAAGGTAATGGTAACTGTTTGGTGGTCTCAGCATGGTGTTATTCACTATAGTTTTCTTCGATCTGGTCAAGCAATTACGTCAGATGTCTATTGTGCCGAACTCCGAACCATGTTGACAAAACTAGCAGTAAAACAGCCCCGACTCATGAATCGATCTTCACCATTATTGCTCCACGACAACGCGAGACCTCACACAGCACGAGAAACCAATTTGACCCTTCAGGAACTGCACTTAGAAACCATTCGTCATCCTCCGTATTCACCAGACCTTGCTCCAACGGACTACCATTTTTTTCGTGATTTGGACAATTATCTACGTGACAAGAAGTTTTCTTCCCAGGAGGCAGTACAAAATGCTTTCACACAGTTTGTGCAGTCTAGATCGTCGGAGTTCTATCGCAAAGGCATTAATAACCTTCCCATTAGATGGCAGCAATGTATAGATAATAATGGCAACTATTTTGATTAAATAAATTTGTTAAAAATTTAAAAAATAAACAATTAAGATTTTCAGTACAAATCGGCAATTTCATACTTTAACCCCTAATATTAGTATAGAGGGCAAAAGCCTCTGGTAGCTGATTATGTAACTTCTTTGGTAACAAATAGCTATTTAAATAATGAAATTATTTGTTTACGTCTTTTTTTCGATTACGAATATTATAGAATTATTACAATCGAGATTTATTAGTAACAGAATGACATAATCAGATAGCTAAAATAACAAAGGTTGCACCGTTTCAGCGTATAATGTCAACTTCTCATAAATGTCAACCCGACAAAAAATGCACATTTCTTACCTATACTTATCGTCAACTTCTTAAAATATCAAGTTCACAAAAAGCCAAATTCTCGAAATGTCAATTTCTCACTATAACAACTTCGTATTTGGTCAATGGTCAACTTCTCATCTTACTTCTTACTAATATTATAAACGAGAAAGTTTGTATGTGTGTATGTGAGGTTGTTACTCTTTCACGCAAAAACTACTGAACCGATTGCGATGAAACTTGGAATATAGGTAGCTGGGGACCTGGATTAACACATAGGGTACTTTTTATCCCGATCTGCCCGCGGGAACAGGACTTAGCGGGTGAAACCGGGGGGCGCAGCTAGTATTTAATAAAGTCAACTCTTAAATTGCACTACTTACCTAGCTTGTTAATTTCTGGAACAAAAATCCGTTTCATAAGTTTGAAACACCGCATCCTTATTTAGGTTACCTCTATATGCTGTTTTCGAATCAATTTTGCGAATTTTTGAGAAGTAAGACAATTTTCCGTACATAATAGTTATTTTCGTAAACTTTGTTTACCAGAAATGTAATGTTAAAACTGTTGGCATTGAAACTTGGCTAAAATCCAAAATTGCAAATTTGTGCAAAACATTTCATTTTTGGTCTAAAATAATACACGATTTGGACAGTAGTATTTCTTTATTGCATTCTGTTTGTATTATACCAAAACTAGCAACGTCCCGCTGTTTACCCGAGTAAGTCTCGTTCCCAAGGGAATATTGGGATAGAAGTTAGCATTTCCAAGTATCATCGCTATCGGTTTAGGTTAAATGATATATACGAGCTAAAAATCCCTGTCGGATTCATCGAAAATTGTTTATTATTTTTGAAGTCTTAGCAAATTTTAGTCTAAATATGGCTTTTTTTGTCTCAATTGTGCAGGACCTTTCGACATTTTTATTTAAAATCGAAACGTCGGAAACAATCTTATTTACAAAGCTTATAAACGAAAATATTCATAGACATTGCGTCAGAAAATAATCAACTATTTTCGATGAATCCGACAGGGATTTTCATTTTAGCAATTTTCAGTTTAAAAGTTTAAAAATTAAACTAACTTCTAAACTTTTACAATTAACGGCAAACGCAACAACGGTATTTCATTGCTCTTATTGGATATCCCACTAATAATATAAGTGAAATGAAACACATCTTCCGGTACAGAAAAGAAGATATTACAGGAAAACTTAATTTTTTACCAAACACACACCCTGCCCACACAATGGCTAAGCCATCAAGCTTTGATTCCCGCCAAAAAATAAATCAGAAACGAAATCTGCATCAAACACCGCACGCGCAACAAAAATCTGTGTTCTAAATTTAAAACCGTCCCAATTAAACGACCGTAACACGACACCTAGCTCTTTCGTTCAGTTTGGACAAATGACAAAACAAAAGGGAAGTTGGGGACAAAAAGAAATTAATATTCTATAGCAGGGGATAGGATAGTAGTGCCAGTAGCATACATAGCACACGCAGATAAACCTGACGGTAGCGCTAAGGTTTAGTTGGAGTTATTAGTGCTTTGCAAATGTTACAAAAGCGTAGGTTTTATTTTATTTCTTGTCGGTTATTATTATGGCCATTCGGAAAGTAGCCAGTGTCAAGTATTATTAATTTTTGCATTTGCATCAAACCGTCAAGTCGTAGTAAAAGTCAAATCAAGGAAGTCATTGTAAATGGTGGTCTTTACAATGAGACGGTTCACGCAAGCTATGTTCATTGTATGAAAGTGATAAATTCGATAATTTTCACTTTCATTACACATGTACACCATCACGAAACTTAATTGATTGATATGCCACCGAAATTAAACAATTTAACCGCGTTTTAACTAGGTTTCACAAAAATGAAAATTTAGCAACACATCTCCTCAACGCGATCCCGCCAAAACTCTAGCTTAGGTTAATGAACGTTCGACGTTCGAATTTTGAATCAACTTTTATAAAGTTGTGCGAGTAAAGTTCCGAACATTTTAACTGTGGAACGTATGAAACTCGACCATCTGGGCCAATAAAAAAAAGCTTCAATATCCGGCGTTTCTCCGTTCAGCAGTCCTAGACAACATTCTTCTTTCTTTCTTTTTCTTAGTTATGGCTTCTGTCAGCAATATAGGACAATTTAGCCAAATACTCGTACAAATAGTGAACTACCACTATTATACTGTAATCGTTTGAAATAATTTTCAATGCGTGAAGGCTGTAGAAAAAATGGCGACTTTTTTTCTCCAACCCTATGGAACAATTGTTTGTAACGTGCGAATTTCGTGTTTGGCACTGGTATTTTTATTTTCAGTCAACTCGTTGAACTTCGCGTAACTAAATTGGTAACTTGCCGCCGAAATTAAACAATATAAACGCAATAAAACAATGTTTTGTAAAAATGAAAATTCAGGACAACATTCCACTAACGCGTCAAAAACAAAAGTCTCGACAACATTCTTATCGATTAACGAAATCGCCAATCGACAGTTTTTTTTTGTATGATATTGACATACTTATTAATACTCTTCTTCTTCGTTTTTATATGGCTTATTCCATTTGGACATTTGCCAGTGTCAAGTATTATTAATTTATGGAAGTTTTTATTTGCATTGCATCGAAACAGTCAAGTCGTCATAGTTAAAGTCAAGTCGAGGGAATCATTGTAAAACGGGGGCCATGTTTTACAACGTTTGTTCATGGAGCCTTCGAGACAACGCTAAAGTCCATGTTTTGCACCGATTTTCACTTTCATTTAAACTTGTACACTTTTACGAAACTAAACTGATTAATATGCCCCCAAAATTAAACAATTTACACGCATTTTAACAAGGTTTAACAAAAATGAAAATTTAGCAACACATCTCCTAACCGCGTTCCCGCGAAAACTCCTTATTAATACTCGTACATACATACTCCAATACATACTTATTTAAGTTCGCGAGAAGTCACGTGACTTTTCGCGAGCTTATGTCAATTTCATGTAAGAATGTTGTATAAGGCTGCAGTTCTATAGCTAGACTGTTAATTAAGCTAAACTATTTAATAAACTTGAACTTGACACAAATGATCAATCAGTTACAGATAATTAAATCATTGTTTAGGCAGAAACGGTCCGAGCGTGACGTATGGGCGAGAGAGTGAAAGAAAGAATCGACACCATTACCTACGTGTTTTATTTTCATTCACGCCGGCGGATTTTAACAAATTAACATATTAATGTGAACTAGCTCCGACTTGTGGTTTCACCCGCATAAGTCACGGCTTCGCTGGAATATCGGGATCTAAAGAAGTCTGACGACCTCTGGGGCGCGTCGGGCGAACGCTTGACTGCAATGCAGAAGGTTGCGGGTTCGATTCACCCCGGGTGCAAATATTTATTCTTAAAAATATCTGGTTTGTATCTGGTTTGGGTGTCTTCCTATGTATAATATGTAATGTATTTACAAAAAAAAAAGGATATTACTTATGTAGTATATCTGTTGTCTAGTACTCATAGTACAAGCCTAGTGCCTAGTTTGGCACTAGGCTTGTACAAGTGCTAGATTGCGCTGTGTGTAATGTCCTGCAATATACAGTCTTTTTTCAATGTCCCATCCATACTGAAATTCGTTAAAATCGTTTCAGCAGTTTTATGTGTGAAAGCTAGATTGAATGTAGGGAAAATCAGGATTAAAAATAGCCTATATTACTTCTCGATATTGTAGCTATTAGTGGAATAATTTTTGACATCGGTCCAGTAGTTTTGAAGTCTATTCATTACAAACAAACAAACTAACAAACCAAAATTTCCTCTATATAATATTGAGTACTAACTGTGTCGCGCAGTTTCACCCGCGTAAGTCCCGATCCCGTGGAAATATTGGGATAAAAGTTAGCCTAGGTTACTCCTCGATAATGTAGCTTTCTATTAGTGAAAGAATTTTTTAAATCGGTCCAGTAGTTTTGGAGCCTATTCACTACAAACTAACACACAAAAATCTGTCCTCTTTATAAAAGATATAGACTAGCATAGTTCCGCGGTTGCACCCATCTAGGTTTCGTATCTATATATTCAACTAAGTATCGGTATTAAAAGCGACTAACGTCCTTCTGCGACGTCCCATCGTGAGGCATTGAAGAAGAACATTATAAAAAAAACAAAAAACGCGACTGCGTAAAAAACTCGATTAAAAATACGCATATAAACAACAAAAAAACCAAAAAGAAAAAAACAAGCCCAGTAATTTGAAATTACGCTAAGTAATAATAGTTTTGTAATCGATACACACAGAACACATAATAAATGAGTAAAAAATGACTCACAGTCGGGACCCATTCATTTTACCAATCTAATTTTTCCAATGGGAATCCATTTCATTAGGGGGTTATAATGTATACTGTGCATTATTCAGTAGATAACTAATATGATAATTAAGTAGGAAAGTAGGTACTTAATGTTCCAACTTTATTTATTTATATTATTCTATTTCAGTTAGGGTTTAGTTATTTATTGTTTAAATTTATTATTATTCTTTTAACGTTTTTAGGTAAGTAAGTACCTAAGTGTTATTAGGCTTTTATTCAGTAGGTAGGTACAATTTATGTAAATATATTTTTAGTTTATATCAATACATTCCTGTCACCTGTACCATCACGTCTTATACTTTGATAGTTCCAACCGTAACTACGTAACAAAAATAAAAACTTGTTCGTTGGTAATAAAAAGCAAGAATACCTAATTGTAAATTAACTTTAAACCGTTATATTTCCTAAACGGTCCTTAAAAATGAAAAATGGTAAAAGAAACCTAATATTTATTTTTAAAAATCTATTCAACGATGTTGACATACTTTGACGTTTTTGGATTTTTTTAATTTTGACAATATGGCGTCTGGTTGTGACAAAAGTTAATTTGGATTACTGTCATGTCTTTAACCACACTCGCCAGATTAAGACGAATCGATTGACGTAAGAATCATCAAAATCGGTCCACGCGTTTAGCCTCTAGAACGCCACATAAAAACATCCATACATACATACATAGACCGATAAACACATTACCCTCCTTTGCGTCGCGCAGTCGGGTAAAAAGGACCATAGCCTGCTTTGACAATATTATGCTTTAGACATTTGACTTCTATCTATTTCTATACCAAAATTCACCAAATTCGGTTCAGCGGTTTAGACTTAACAGCGAAACAGACAGACAAGTTACTTTCGCATTATTAATATTAGTAAAAATATTGTAAACAACTTGGAGAAAACCATGAATTAATTTTAAAGTTTGATTGATTGATCGTATATATTTTGTTTATCCACAGTTAATAATAGCTGTAATTTGTTAGATATTGAATACAAATTGATCCATTGATCATCTTTATAATCGAAAGAAATTTCATAGAATTCTTAAAAAACAGATTAATTAGTCGGTGGCACTGTACCTATGTGGAGGTTATTTTCGTATTTTTTATCAATTCTTTTTTTTTTGGTTGTTTTTTAAATTATTTTTTATTTGTTTTTTGAAGTGGGTTTTTTAATTTTTAATTTTTTTTTATTTTACCCTTTTTAGTATACCTACCAACATAAAAATCAACAATATTGTTACCGTTATTTTAATTATTGAGGAGTTTGCTGATGAGAAGGTGGTTTCAGGTGCCCAATTAATCTGTACTTCTTTAGGGGTCTATTCTTTTTGGTGGAAGTCCAAAAATGAGTAATTTATTGAATTCTGGGATGCTATCCCGTCCATCATTCTGAAGATACTCATCAGATCCTTACCAAACTTTTATGCGACCACCTCGGAGCTTCCACCTTTCCATTAAAACAAGAACCATATCAATCTCAATCGGTCTTCGAGTAATCGATAAACAATTGGATTAATTAATGCGTTTTGAGGAGCATTTCCGTTCATCACTCCGAAGACCCTCATCAGATCCACATCAATTTTTTATGGGACCATCTTGGAGCTCCCATCTCTCCATTAAAAAAAGAATCATCTTAATCGGTCAAACCGTCTTCGAGTAATCGGTGAACATACAAAAAAAAAATATTATACATACAGACGAATTAATAACCTCCTCCTTTTTTTTGAAGTCGGTTAAAAAGAATTAGCAAAATCGGTCCTGCCGTTTACGCGTGATGGCGAGACCAAAGGAAATTGGGATTTATTTTTATATATAAGAAGAAGACTAGCTGTGCCCCACAGTTTCACTCGTCTCGTATCGGGATAAAAGTAGCCTATGTGATATTTCAGGTCTTCAACTATCTATAAGTATTCCAAGTTTCATCGCAATCGGTTCAGCGGTTTCTGCGTGATTGAGTAACAAACATACCTACATACAAACTTTTAGGTTTATGGTATTAGCAAATTAGTAGGATAGGTTTTGGCCATAGAGATAAATAAATAAATATTGCACGACATTACACACAGCTCAAACTAAACACTAGTACTTACCCTTATTAATAAACGCGGAGTAAGGTCGGATTAGTGAGAACATGCTTTGTCTTTTTTCGTGACAAGAACTTTCAAAGTTGAGAAACGAAAAGTGATAAATTTACTCCGAGCTGGAGTAACCACGTTTATTAATAATGCTATATAATTATAGGTTTGTTAAGTGATATTATCACATTTAACCTAATAGTCGCTTTACATTACGTCCATAGTAAAAACTAAATGGTCATCGCTGCGGGCACTCAGGTTTTCGAAATTCTCTCAGAATCGGGACCTACGCACGTTTTAAACCCCGAGGCATTAAATTATAAGAAATAAAATTAAATTTTGTTTTTATAATGACACTGTTTTTCAAAGCGAACAGCGATGTTCTCTAAAATTAGAACTTCTCCGGTTGGTAGGTATATAGGTACCTCACACACTTCGCATGAACAGTCTGGAATGCGGTAGATGTCAGATTGAATTCAATTATTAACTTTGGAGATAAAAACACGCGGTTAATTAATCAGTCTGTCTATGCAGTCCAGGGATGGCCAAACTTTTTCCTTCGGGTTCTCATATTTACGTAAATAATCTATGGCGGGCCAAGTATTTGAATCCTTTTATCTTATTTTATAGCCTATCCTGTCATATCTTATTATATTAAAAAAGCGAAAGTTTGCAAGTATCTCTGTTTGCGACTTTGTTACTCTTTCACGCAAAAACCACTGAACCGATTGCGATGAAACTTAGAACATATAGGTAGCTGCAGACCTGGAATATCACACACACACTTACTTCTATTTGTCTGTTCTATTTGAACTGGTATGGTTTTTATTTTATTGACCATTATTTATCACAACTCCACCCGCACGTTATTTTGTATTTGCGTTTGCGGGCCGGAGATGGCCCGCGGGCCGTAGTTTGACCATCACTGATAATAAATAATAATAAATAAATCCTGTGACGAACACACAGCGCCATCTAGCCCCGTGGTAAGCTGCTAAGCTTGTGTTACGGTGGCTAGACAACGGATATACTACTTATATTTATTTTTCTTTTGTAAATACATACATATTATACATAGAAATACGCCCAGACCAGATACAAATATTTATTTTTAAGCATAAATATTTGCACCCAGCGGGAATCGAACCCGCAACCTTCTGTATTGCAGCCAAGCGTTCGCCCGACGCGCCACAGAGGTCGTCTGATGTAGTCGAAATGAAGATTGTGGTCATCATTAGGTAATCTACGAATAGGCTCGTATTTTTAAGAAAAATATCACGTTTGACCACCGTTGTGGACCACCGTTCCAAATGGAAATTAATAGAGTGATTTAAAATTTACCATTTAGAAAATTACAGGAGATTGACACGACCTTAGTTTATAATTGTATAATATCTGTTAAGTAATGTGTTTCTCTTGTGTTCCTACTAAATAAATAAGATGGCAAATGGTAAGTCAAATAAAATAATTAAAATTATAAATCTTAAAACGGAGTCCCTGGGTATGTTACCCAAAATGCTGGCTGCATTGCCTCTTGGATGAAAAAAAAAAACAAAAATCAAAATAGTTTATTTCCTTTAGATTCCTGTACGACATTAAATGCACATGATCACTTGGCTACGTCTTAGGTGTATTGATTTTAGTGTGGCTTCGGAACGCGCCCTCCGATGAGAAGAAGCCACAAGAAACTCATGAGTTTTTTTTTGTGATCATGTGTTAAATTACAATCGTCATAATACAGACATTATCTATAATTCGAACAGGAGCAATCAATAAATTATGTCCTATTGCAATACCTATTCGTTGGCCAAAGTAGCACCCAGACCGTTGGTCACCAGAAATAAAGAAGGAAGATGATCTATTCCTTAGTGAAGGCTCTGACTCACATATCGGAAACTGTACAAAAGTTACAATAAGTCAAATGTTATGAAACTTTTACTTCGTGAACAGTTAGGAAAATAAAATATATAAAATAAAATACTATAAAATACTACTGTCCGTTTTAGTAAGACGATGCGTATTCTGAATCCAGGAACTGTCCCATATTGCTTCAGTCTAAGTCCTACATATTCCTTCTCATCTATTCCAGAGACAAACGCAATGGCTTTAGCAACGGCTTCGGCCACCATGGAATCCTCTCAGACCCTGATCCAGACGGAGTCTGTAGTCCATAGGAGTTACCAGGAGCACTCTGAACAGCGTCAGATCAAGAAGAAGTCTAAATCCAGGAGGCATAAAGATGAGGGGTCGGTTTCTGTGGTAAGTTGAACATCCCACTTCTGATGTTGGAGCTTTTAAAAGCGTTACCAACTTTGCTTTGCTTTGGCCACAATGGATTCCTCTGAGAGACGGGGATGACACTGGACTCTAGTTTAGAGGAGTTACCAGGAGCACTCTGAACAGAGCGTTATATGAAGAAGACATAAGGATAGAGGTAGTCGGTTTCTATGGTAACCTGAATTTAAATAACATCCCATTTCTGATGTCGGAAGTTGAAATGCAGTCACCCAGAGTAAGCCCAAGACTTGTCTTGAAAGGATAACTTAAGTAATAAGCCTATACTTTGATCAGCTACTAAGGAAAACGCATCGGATTTGGTTTCACTGCCTTTCCTTCTTCTAGAGGAGCGTGTTATATCTTAGACCATATCATTACTTACCATCATGTGAAATAGAGTAAACCCTCGTCTATCTTATGTAAAAAAAAAGTTGATTGATAAAGCAGTTGCAATAACCTATATTTAATCATGAAACCTTTCACACCCACAGTCGAAGAGTTCTTCAAAGATATTCAAGAAGCTAAAGGCGTCCTCAGACGGTCAGGACAACCCGAACTGCGAGAAGTGTTCGCGGCCTGTCTACGCGATGGAACGAGTTAAGGCCGAGCGGAGAGTGTGGCATAAAGAGTGCTTCAGATGTGTGCAGTGTAACAAGCAGCTTACGTAAGTATATGCCTACTTAAATTTTAATTACTCTGTCTGGCTGTCTGTTACGTTTTCATGCCTAAACATCTAAACCGATTTTGATACATTTTGGTGGTATAGGGATAGATGGGACCTTGAAGTAGGACTTGGCTACTTTTGTTCCCGAATTCCCGCAGGATATCTAATAAAATAAAAAAAATAAATGAAAGAATACCCTCCCTATACAAAGACGTAACTTATCCTTTTCCTATTCCTAGATATGTGGTGTGTACAAGTTTGTATGCATGTGACTTTGTTACTCTTTCACGCAAAAACTACAAACCGATTGCGATGAAACTTGGTATATAACTAGGTAGCTGGGGACCTAGAATAACACATAGGCTACTTTTTATCCCTACAATCCGGCGGGAACGGGATTTACGCAGGTGAAACCGCGGGGCGTAGCTAGTCATACATACTCGTATAAAATATTATTATTTATATTATTTGGTTTATAAAATATATAGCTATTTATGTTTATTATTGTATAATATGTATCTATTTAAGTATTTGTATCCCCTATTTATACTATGTCATACATATTCTATATTTCTCTGCCTATCACAAAAACTTTGCTGACCTTCTCCATCCAAAGGTTGCCTGGAAGAAATCGCTTTTAGCGATAAGTTCGCCCGTTTGTACAACTTTTTACTTTAAGCCTTTTAAGAAGAATAGAATAGAATACTGTTTATTCGCAACAACAAACACAAAAACAAAACAAAAAAATAAACATTAAACATACAAATTGTTGCGAAACGGCCCTCAACTCAGCATAAATGCAAGTCATTCGACAAGCGCTGGTCTTCCGTTGGAACCGTGTCGATGTCGGTAAGACGTCCGTAGGTATACATATAACCGTCAGCACATGAGCTTATAATATAATACACAAACAGTATAGCGATAAGTACAAACAACATAGAAAATAACAAAATTAACATTAAAAATTATTTAAAACAATAAAATGAATATACTTTCTGTGTATTTTGTCTTACTTATTAATTATAATGTAAACTGATTTTAATTGTTGTTGGTTGTGCGAATAAAGTGTTAATACAAGATGTAACAGGTAAGCCCTTTTAATCCGAAAGGGGGTTGTTCTAGACGTTTAGGCGAACAACTTTTGTTCAACGACTTTTAAAAATTCGAAGTACTTTTTGAAAAATTTAGATGTAAAGTTTACTTGAAAATCAGCTGTTTCTTAGAGTTCGAGGTCATTGACCTTATGTTGTTCTTTCATTTAGTTTGGTCTACTACAATCAAACCTTCAATTACCTTTATTTTCAAAAACAGCTGTTTTTCCAGTAAAACATAATCTCAAAATTTTCAAAAAAAAGTGCGAATTTTCAAAAGTCGTAGAACAAAAGGTGTTCGCCTAGACGTCTAGTACAACCCCCTTTCGGATTAAAAGGGCATACCTGTTACATCTTGTATATCTATCTATCTATAATTAATAATTTCAGTGTGGAGACGTACCAGAGTGACCACACCACGTTGTACTGCAAGCCTCACTTCAAGCAGCTGTTCGAGCCCAAACCTGTCGACGAGGCTGACGACGAACCTGATGGTGAGTTGCACTTATAGTTGCTGGGTGTACTCAGGTTGGTCTGGTGGTAGATACACTGACTTTTATTCCGAAGGTCGTGGTTTCGAATCCCGGCCGCGCACCAATGTCTTTTTCTTTAAGGACGCGACTCATGTTAAATCCCTTCCGATTGAATAGTTTTCTTCATAGCCGGTATCAAATAGATATTTAAGCAATGTATTATGTTATTGTACATGATACAAGAAGTGTCCCCTTCATTTCAAAAACAATAAAAAATAACTTTAAATACCACTATTATACAGGCAAAGTTACCCCTGTTTTACAAAATAAATCAGTTTTTCTTCTAAATCCTTAACCGCTATATTTTCTTATAGGCATCATAATATTAGAAAATACAATACCTAGAACCCCTTCATCGTATTTTATAAAAATATTATTTTAATCGTCGTTAATTATTGATTTTACGAGAAATTGTAGATTTTTTCACGCAGTTCCATCTCGCTCATTTAAATGCAATCGGACAAGGACCGTTGATTATCATCTATCGCCGCCTTAAGAAAAATTTATGTGCGCTATTTACATCGCTCTTACGGTGAAGGAAAACATTGTGAGGAAACCCACGGCTTTAAATCACGCACAAAGGCCCAGTCATACAGTTAAACTTTAACTTTAAAACTTTTAAGACCCCTTTACTTATAGACGATGATTAACAGATTACCAAGTTATGTAACGTTTGTCTCTGTCTATCGACTTTGAAACTTCATATCACATTAGGTACACACAGCGCAATCTAGCCCCAAACTAAGCACTAAGCTTGTACTATGGGTACTAGACAACGGATATACTACCAATTATACTTTTTTTTGTAAATACATAAAGATAAAGATATTTATTCGTGCGTATTTATTTAGTGCAAATTGGTCTTAAATTACATAAAGTTTCACATACTTTGCCGTCACATGGCATGCAAATTTCTCTTATAAAAACTAATATTAAATCAGATGATGCTCCTATCTTTGGTGCAAATTATTAACTTTGCATTTCAGTGGTTATACATATTATACATAGAAAGACACCCAGACCAGATACAAATATTTATTTTATGTCTAATGTCTAATACCGTTTGTTTCAGCAACACCCAAAAAACACCAAATGATAATATGTGAGAATCAACCTGTGGAGCTGCCGCCAGATGTCGTTAGAGGTAAGCATTACTTTTACACAAAAACATTACCTTTTTGGCTTCACCGTAGTCGGGTAATCTATACCTATAATAAAGGTAGAGAGGACAAAAAGTCTGTACTTAGAAGTAAATTAAAAAAAAAGTGGTCTAGGGGACTTAGGATGAGTAGTAGAACAAAATAAAATAAAATACGTCTCCTAAAATGCCTCCTGCAAATTTTCCCAAAATTGCTTTTGGAAGCTTTTTACAACGGGCAGTAGTACTATTGAAACTATACAAGGTGTAACGGGTATGCCCTTTTAAGACGAAAGGGGGTTGTTCTAGACGTCTAGGCGAACAACTTTTGTTCTACGACTTTTGGAAATTCGAAGTACATTTCGAAAATTTTAAGTGTAAAGTTTACTGTTTCTGTGAGTTCAAGGTCGTTGACCTTATGTTGTCCTTTCATTATTTTGGTGTACTACAATCAAAACTTCGATGACTTTTCAAAAGCAGCTGTTTTTTTTAGTGTAACATAACCTAAAAATTTCAAAATAAAAAGTTCGAATTTTTCAAATTCGTAGAACAAAAGGTGTTCGCTTAGACGTCTAGAACAACCCCCTTTCGGCTACAAAAGTTGCATACCGGTTACAAATTCTTTTAGATCAGGGCTACATAGTACATTATTTATTTCGTTTTAAAGTGTACATGAAGGTTCTAATGGTCAATGGGAAATCCAGTCCGGTTCTTTCACAAAATTGCAAAATTTGGTTCTAAAGTTTGAGCCTCCTGCTTCCAAGTAATATTTTGGCTAAAGTTGGAGTTCTGGAGTTGTCTTGCTTGACGCTGAAAGTCACTTTTTCATTTAGGGAAGTTTTGGGATGTGGTTTTAAGATAATTTTAAAAAGGCATGTGTAGATCCAAAGCTGGATTTCCAAGACTCCACACAGGCCCAGGTTCTCACACCAATTCCTCTCTTCCAGCATCAGACAAGCCCGAACTAGGGCTGGAACAGCTGTCCCAGCTGGACGTGAAGTCCCGCTTCCAGGTGTTCGAGCGGGCGGGGAGGGAACAGGAGCCGCTCCCACCCACCGAGCGGAACAAGGAGAAGAGCCAGGCGCTGCTCGCCAAGTTGGCCAAGTTAGTACCACCCGGTGGAATGTTTAGTGTTATTTATTAGCCAAACCGGGGACGGTCTTACTACCTAACCCCTCTAAGAGGAGCAGCCCGCTAATTTGTCCCACTGCAGGCATATGTTATAACTGATTATGTTATGTTATTTAACTCATTATTATCATTGGCAAGTAACATCTATGTAGGGCATGCAAAATCGGAAGGTTTTCGATCCCGGGATTGATTTCGATATTAGAACTCAATCCCGGGATCCCGGGATGAGTCTCGAGATTTCATATAGTATTAAAAAGGCGAATCAAATATAATGAGAAATGTTTTAAATTCAATTTTTTTACAAATTAAAGTTTCTGTACGCTAATAAGTTAGGTTGCCCCAGGAGGACTGCCCCCAGGGGCAGTCTATCTCACGATTTTGGAAATATGGCAGACAAATAACCGCTGTTTAAACTTTCGCGCCTATAGTTCTATTCGCGCCACTAAATGGACGGTAGCAGTAAAATTTTGCGTATGATTTTTTTTATGAGTAGGTACTAAAGAAGAACTCCATGTCGATGTGTCCATGTGATGTCCATGCCTTGGCATTGTCGACGTCCGCCATCTTGATTTTTTTTCAATATGTTGTCGCCATGGAGGTAAGATAAATAACAGGAGGAAACACTGTCAGAATAAAAACGAGCTGAGCAAGATGGTTGTAGCAAAGGACTTGTGTCATTTTCTAATAGGGTGACAATAAGATTTTTTTTATGTGACAGATGTAAGATTTAATAATGCAAGTGCAATTGTATTATTTACTAGCTGCGCCCTGCGTAAGTACCGTTACCGCGAGATTATCGGGATAGCCTATGTGTTATTATAGGTTTTCAGCTACCTATATTCCAAGTTTCATTGCAATCGGTTTAGTAGTTTTTGCGTGATTGAGTAACAAAGCCATTCATACATACTAACTTTTGCGTTTATAATATTAGTGACATGTAATTTGTGCATTGCATTTGCACTATGACTAAATTAAATAATGATAAAATAATATCCGAATCAATACTGTGGTTATGACATATAATATAAAGTAAAATTCGTGCCAACTTACAAATACATAAACATACACACTTTCACATTTATGGTATTACTAGCTGCGTACAGCGGTTTCACTTGCATAAGTTCCAATGCTGCAGATTGTCGGGATAAAACAACTTATTTGTTATTTATTACAGTTTACCAGCTACGTATATTCTTAGTGTCATCCCAATCGGTTCGGTAGATTTTGCGTGATTGAGTAACAAGTCACATACTTATACAAACTTACACGTTTAAAATATTAGTAAGATGTAACTGTTGGTAAATTGAAGTTTTCCATTAGCAATAGACGCTTTTTAAGAGTTAATGAAATAATACAAAAGGACACGGTATAAAACAGTTTTATTACCTACCAGTTTTATTTTATTACCTATTACCTATCTACTCGTACATACAATAGCAATCCCCGTTATTTTTGTTACACTGCCCGTGTCAAGGCAAATTGCAAGGCACGAACTTGCCAAATTTATTTTCATAAGTACTATGTAATGAAGTAAGAAGTAGGTCATATAACTCTAACTGCAGTATTAAAATACGGGTGTAAGAAGCAGCAAACCAATTTAAAATTTCGCTCCAAATGTATCTTGGGAGCTCTATAGGAGAAGGAACAATACATACACACAAAGACACATACTACATAATTGACTGACGAAAGCAAATTTTAACAGACATGACGGTCAATTACGTTGATTATTTACATCATTTTCTATCCGTGAGATTCTGTTATTGGCATTCTGTTGCTATTCAGTGTTTTATAAGTATATAATAGCTGTTGGATCTCCGAATAAATAAATAAATATAATATAGTACTTCCCTCAAAATTCATCAAATGTAAAGCTAGAGGAAATTTCAAAAATAAAACTTATTGACTAATTACTTATGTTATCACTCATGTTCAGCAGGTATTGTATTGTATTTGTTTGTCGGGCTGGTTTCCGCACGTCTGAGCGCCTATTTTGCGTCCGGGTGGGATTTGTGCTTAATCGAGCCAACCCAACTCCCCAAGGAAAGCCAAAAGACCAAAAGCAGTTCAAAAGTTCAGCAGGTAAGTAGTAACAGTATTCTTACCACCGGCGGAATTGTTGGTATTGCATCGGCTTTCAATAATCGACGGGAGTAAGTGGTGTAAAAGCAGGAAGGATCGAAATGACGACTGCATACGACTGAATTTTTGGTAATTTTCTGTTTCACATCCATACTGCTGAGCCATTTTTGCCGAATTTGTTCGTTTTTTGGAAAACTGAAATAATAAAATGACGGTAAAAACTCTTACCCGAACTCAATACAAAATACCAAAAATCATAGTCACCATAAATTCTTGTAAAGAACAAAACAGTGGTAGAATACAATAATAAACATATTTTGGCTTACCTATTAAAAGATATATTGCAACCACCATATGATTCACTTGTACAAGTAAAAACACAACACGTTTTCACCATTTTATGCAATTTAACGCAGAAATTTTATAAATTAAATAATTAATATTTTACCGCCATGATGCCACCATGACACTGACGCTTGGGTTACCATTAAAATAATAAAAAGGAAATGGGAGCCAATAATGTACTTGACAACCACTTATTACACGACCCGATAATTAACGACCTGATAAATGGAAGCCAGGATATTCGTGTAAGATCCTATACAATTTGTACGGAGTGTTAAAAGGAGAGCCTGGCGTCCAATTAACAGGTCGTGTATTATAGGGACATTATCGGGTCGTGCTTTATCTGGCCGTACAATAACTGCAACCTCTTTTAATGTTTTTTTTTTATATATGATATTTTTTGTAGACTGGCAAGATGAAAGAACGAGACACACTACATCGTCGATTGCTATCTCATTCGGCTCGGATTAGCCTCTGTCTATTGTAAGGCAAAATGTTCAACTAATCAGTCCTGTTTATTTTCTAAGTCCATTGTTGTCGCGCGTTAAGGCTTATATATTTGGATAGAGGAAGTTTAAATAAACAGAAAATATTCCATCACATGTATCCTAAAGTGACTCGTATCGGAGATATCGGCCTATGAAGTTTAAAAAGAATATGTTTGAAAGTTTTATAAAATGTCATGTCGCAGTAAAATTTGTTCTTCAAACCCAACAGCGACATAAGGTCGAAAAAAGACGTCAAATCAAAAACAATCTTTTGCTTCAAACTATGCGCATAAACCGTCACGGTTCCTTTACCCGTAATAACCTTACTCGCTTGGAAGAATTTTCCTAACCACCTACAAGTCGCCTCTTTTTTTTATATGTACTATAAAATTAAGTATCTACTAATAAAAACTTTGCCAAGATCTTATAAAAAACTTTTACATTAATAAAACAAACAAACAACTTTTGTAGACAAATATTAATTACACGTTTTCTTTCATCTTCATATTTCCAAACTGTTTTGTTTCAAACCATTTCACGTCTTATTTCAAAGTGTTTTGAGTTATTTTAGAACTTCAATAGAATACGTATGGTAGTTCTCATGTGGCTATTGATATTGCCTTGCGAGATTAGTTTTTTCTGCTTATAAAGTGGGACAAAAACCTTGCAGTCCCATTTCATCCAAATGTGACAAAAAGAGCTAAATTTTTAGTCGACTGTTTCTTCCCTAGACAATGCTAATAATCCTACTAATACTGGAAGGTTGTGAGTATGTTTGTTGCTCAATCTACTTAACCGATTGCGATGAAACTTGGAATGCCGATGTTCCGCGGAATAAGGACTTAGCGTGGATGAAGTCGCTGGGCGCTGCTAGTTGTCAATCTTGATTAAGATATTATGCCTTAAGACGGCGATAGATGATAATTATCGGTCCTTGTCCGATTGCATATAAATGAGCGAGATGGAATTGCATATTTTTATAAAATGCGATAAAGAGGTTCTAGGTATTGTATTTTCTAATATTATGATGCCTATAAGAAAATATAGCGGTTAAGGATTTAGAAGAAAAACTGATTTATTATGTAAAACAGGGGTAACTTTGCCGGTATAATAGTGGTATTTAAAGTTATTTTTTATTGTTTTGGAAATGAAGGGGACACTTCTTGTATCATGTACAATAACATAATACATTGTTTAAAGATCTATTTGATACCGGTTATGAAGAAAACTATTCAATCGGAAGGGATTTCACATGAGTCGCGTCCTTAAGGCCTCATGCTCTTCGTGACGTCACTCAATGACGTGACAGGGATAGAGCTAGACTATTTCACATGTGTTAAAGAAGGACGTAAGATGCGACTATGCAATATTTTAGTGAGTAAATTCAAACAATTTCCTAATAAAAAGACAACTATTTTTTTTTTAATTTAGTAAAACTGTTCAACCAATTTCAAGTGTATGTTATTATGCTTTAATAAAGAAAAAATAGAGATTTAAATACGTCACGTTTAGCTGTAAAATGAACAGATGTTTTAGATAAAAAAAAATCTTACTAATATTATAAACGCGAAAGTTTGTATGTATGTATGTGAGTTTGTTACTCTTTTACGCAAAAACTACTGACCCGATTGCGATGAAACTTGGAATATAGGTAGCTGGATACCGGGAATAACACATAAGCTACATTTTATCCCGATATTCCCGCTGGAATGGGACTTACGCTTGTGAAACCGCGGGGCGCAGCTAGTCTGTTATAAAAGTTAACCAATCGTGTAAAGAAATGAAGATAAAGAGAATGAAAAATAAAATACCGAAATAGTATTTCCGAATGTTATGTAATTAATTACTGAGAAATATTGAGATCCCTGCAGCCAATATCATAAGTATGGCACCTTTAAGCAAATTATTATTATCTTACTAATAATTATAAACGCGAAAGTTTGTATATAAGTATGTATATATATGTCGCAGTCACATCAAATTAATGTGAGACGGAAATTGCTTCAAGAACAATGAGTTACACATAAAGCAATTCGGCAGAATCGTGACGTCATCGAGTGTCGCCTAAGAGATTTAGCGTGGTACATTTCGACAGATTGGTGATAGATTTTGTCCTGGGCGCACTCATTACGTTACGGGACTGCTTTTCCGTTTCAGTCCTACCTGATAGTCTATTTATAGCATACTTACCTTAAATTTCTGAATAGATTGTTTAGTGATTATAATGTAACATCAATAATCCTATTTAGTGGCAGACAAACTATATTGTAAAACTAGATTGTGTGTAATATAAAACGTGATTAACGAATTTGTACTATTATACCCACTTACGCCCACCTAGAATAACTGAAACGTCTGAAAAACATAGACTTTCCAAAGCGACTCCGTCATATATATGTATGTATATATGTGAGGTTGTTACTCTTTCACACAAAAACTACTAAACCGATTGCTATGAAACTTGGAATATAGGTAGCTGGGGACCTGGATTAACACATAGGCTACTTTTTATCCCGATATTCCCGTGGGAACGGGACTTACGCGGGTGAAACCGCGGGGCGCAGCTAGTATAAAATTAAAAGCTTGGTTTAAATAGATCTGATGGACTGATCAGTTCGGCCTTTTTATTGCTATTCAAGAATTGAAATTCTCACAGCAATATCAAAAATACCACTAAAACTCCACGGTTAACTATTTATACGATGTTTAGATTAAACAGCATTTGTTGATAAAACGTAACGATAGCGCGGTCTAATTTTGTCTGTGGCGCCATCTAGTGAATTTTATTAAACACATTATTAGTTGTCGAAAGGATTTTATGTAAGCTAGTGAAATAGGTTTACCGTTCACATGATGCTATTTTTACTTTATGGAATGATAGTATATTGTTTGTCTTAGGACCGATTTTTCATTCCTCAGATAAAAGATTTCTGTCGAATAAGTTCGAACCCTACCAAATTTAAAAGCTCTCAAATTTTGTTTGTTTTTAATATCATAGTGACGTTTTTTATTCGATGGTGTTACATTTTATTTTTCAGATAATTATCTCTATCTAGGGATTTGAAAAATCAGCCCTTAATAAAATTTAATCATTCAAAAGCCGATTTTTCATTTCACTGATAAAAGATATCTATCCAATAAGATCGAACCCAACCAAATTGAAAAGCTTTCAAATTTGACTTTCAACAAATTTGAATTTATAATAGGGGTTAAAGTATGAAATTGCCGTTTTATTGCAATAGGTTCTTTGAATTGACATAGAATCTTCATGGTTTGAGGTTTTCGAATGAAACTTTTTTCAAATGGTTTCTGTGATGTTCTTTTTTTAAAAAATGTGAAACATTTGAATATCGACTTTCAATTGTTTTTGTTATTCAATTTAGACAAGAAAGATGGATACTGCGAAAATTCGAGTGATTTTTGAATACGAGTTCCGACTCGGAACTAACGCGGCAGAAACAGCCCGCAATATCAATGCTGCGTTTGGAGAGGGGTCTACTAATGAACGCACCGTGCGATTTTGGTTTAAACGCTTTCGTGATGGAAATGTCGACTTAAAGAACGAGCCACGAGGAAGACCGCCCACACAGGTGAATAACGATGAATTAAGAGAGATAGTGGAAGCCGATCCTAGTCAAACTACCCAGGAATTAGCGGCATGGTTTAACGTTACCTTACCCACTTTATTGACTCACTTGCGTCAAATCAATTAAATAAAAAAATACGAAAAATGGGTGCCTCATGATTTGACTGATCTGCAGAAAGAAACGCGTGTTGAAACTTGTGTTGCCTTGTTGAACCGGTACAGAAATGAAGGAATATTGGATCGAATTGTAACATGTGATGAAAAGTGGATTCTTTATGATAACCGGAAAAGAAAAATGCAATGGCTGACCCCAGGTCAATTGCCACAACAGTGTCCTAAAGCAAAACTTACCAATAAAAAGGTAATGGTAACTGTTTGGTGGTCTCAGCATGGTGTTATTCACTATAGTTTTCTTCGATCTGGTCAAGCAAATACGGCAGATGTCTATTGTGCCGAACTCCGAACCATGTTGACAAAACTAGCAGTAAAACAGCCCCGACTCATGAATCGATCTTCACCATTATTGCTCCACGACAACGCGAGACCTCACACAGCACGAGAAACCATTTTGACCCTTCAGGAACTGCACTTAGAAACCATTCGTCATCCTCCGTATTCACCAGACCTTGCTCCAACGGACTACCATTTTTTTCGTGATTTGGACAATTATCTACGTGACAAGAAGTTTTCTTCCCAGGAGGCAGTACAAAATGCTTTCACACAGTTTGTGCAGTCTAGATCGTCGGAGTTCTATCGCAAAGGCATTAATAACCTTCCCATTAGATGGCAGCAATGTATAGATAATAATGGCAACTATTTTGATTAAATAAATTTGTTAAAAATTTAAAAAATAAACAATTAAGATTTTCAGTACAAATCGGCAATTTCATACTTTAACCCCTAATATTTTTTTTTCTTTTTAAATATCATAGTGACGTTTTTCATTTGGTGGTGTTACATTGTATTTGTCAGATATCTCTATTTAAGGATTGAAAATTAGCCCTAAGTATTATTGCAGTATTTGCAGTCAATCTTTACATTATCTTTGTACACCTTCACGAAACTAAATTGATTAATATGCCCCCGAAAAAACAATTTGCCCGCACTTGAACTAGGTTTCACAAAAATGAAAATTTAGCAACACATCTCCTCAACCCGTTCCCGCTAAAACTCCCTTTTTTAACATGCAAATATTAATAAAACTTGACACTGGCAAATGTCCGAATGGAAAAGCCATATTAAAGAAGAAGAAACTAAAGTACTTACCTTCATACGTCAAACAGCGAGCGTAAGTTTGTTTTAAACTCTAAATTTAGCACATCTGGGAACCTTTACGCATCAACTAGGTATCTAGTGTTTAGTATTATATCGGTTGTCTAGTCACCGTAACACAAGCTAAGTAGCTTACCATGGGGCTAGATGGCGCTGTTGGTCAGGTTTTTTTTATTTACTCGTTAGATATTTAATTGAAATAATGGAATTTGTTTTAAAATCTTATTATTGTACAAGCAGGCTTTAAAAGTGACATACACATACATGTACTATAATTTTAAAATGTATAATGTTTAATTTTTATTTTAACAGATGTTTTTATTTTTTTAACCTCAAAACATAGAGATACCATGATTGTTTCTCGTCTTTTGTTGCTCAAAAAAATAAAATAAAGTTTATTTAAAAAATAACCTGCCTAAGTACTTTAAAAAGGCACAGAAATAAAAAAAAAACATTCGTTTTTATTTCGAAGCTTTGTTTAAAAAAGAAATTTGACGTGTTTTTAATAATTTAGCGACGACTTAGTGGATATTTTCTTAAGGATGGTTTTTTATTATAATAAAAATAGCTAAAACCTCCAAAAACGTATTTGTTTAGAATACAGGAATATAAATGACCTATATTCAAACGAACATTATAATATGATAAATCAAAAATCAATTTTACAACAAATTAAAATAAACAAAATGCATCAAAATGAAATTAAATTAAAATAATAACAAAACACAAAACATACATTTTACTAGGTAGGTACATGTTTATTTCTCGTAACGCAACCAAACCCACAAGCAAAAGCTGGTATCCATAAAGCATTCCACGTCACGTATCGCATATGATGCCGAACTATTTTTTCATCTGCAACGACCAAAACACCTTGACCCTTCTATAAACAGAATTCACTGTAATTTGAACTCTATATCTTTACAGTAAAGTTCAAAGTTTATTTCAAGGCGGTTCTTTTCAATTGGTTTGATTGGAAAATAGTCATTAGTCTTATATAGGAATTTTAACGTTATTTCAATTGTGTTAAAGTTTATAATTGTTTCATTTTGTTCGGTTTGGGTGGTAGTAAAGCGAGCTTGAGTTTAGTCGAGTGCAAGTGGTTCAAAAGAGTTGTTCTTTCGTTTGGTGTTTGTTTAGAAATTCTTCTCAAATGTATAGGTGAGATATTTGTAATTGTTTTTGAACATATCCATTAGTATCTAAAAGTGAAAGTTTGTGTGTAAGTAAATGTTTCTGTACCACGCTAATACTACTGAAACGATTGGGATGAACCTGGTATGCTAATAGCTAAAGATATGGATTGCACAGGAAACACACTTTTACGAAAATGTTTAAAATATAATAAAACACTTTATTTACCGGGTTTGATTGCGTTTTATTCATGATTTACAACAAATTGAAAACTCATCTCAGTCAACCTTGAAAAAGCCAACTGTAAAGTTGGCGAAAGCTCGGTCGGTAAAAATCATGAATAAAACGCGATTAAACCCGGTAACTAAGTGTTTTATTACGCAAAATCGCGAAAACCATAGAAGAAATTATGTTTAATATCATTGATAAATAATTAAGTGGGGCCCAACAACCCTTTGTTCTCATTATACCAGATTCCCAAAATACCAGATTCCTATTATACCAGATATAACTGTTTTTTTTTGAGAATGTTATTGAACCCTTCGTCGCATTTTTACATTGTCTTTAGTTTTAAAAATATTTTTACTCAGGTATAAATTTTAGTGTATATTTTTCTAATAAAATGAAATAATTTACACACATAGACACACATGAGCAGCTTTTTATCTAGATATTCACACTAAAACTACTGAAGTGATTGCGATGAAATTTGGTATGCAGATAGCTGGATATCAGGATTAACACGTAAGTACGTACTTATGCTACTTTTTATCCCGATTTTTCCACGGAATCGGAACTTACGCGGGAGAAACCGAACGGCGTTGCTAGTAGTAATATAATCTAATCAATTACAATAAAACATCCTGTTATTCAATACAAAAGTGTCCAACATTTCATGCCATTGTAATTTATTTATCTTTGCAATATTGCATACCTACGCAATTGACAAAAATACTTAAAAGAAATATTTTAAGGAAAAAAAAAACATCTTCAAAAATTCACTCGCGACGTAGAAAGTTTAAGTGAAAGTTTTTGCTTAGCAAAGTTAAAGTACGGACTATAGATTTCAGCCTTAGATCCTTGAATTTGATATTTTTCTTCAAAATGAAGTGTAATTCGTAATCTACAATTAAAAAACGAAGTATAAAAATAATAATAATCACTAGAAATATTTTTAAAAGAAAAATTCATCTTCAAAAATTCACTTGCGGCGAGATTTGAACTCGCGTCCCTGGATTAATATGCCAGTGCCTATACCGCTCGGCCTCGCAGTTCGCAAGTGGCCGAGCGCAAGTGAATTTTTGAAGATGAATTTTTCCTTTAAAAATATTTCTAGTAAATATGCCTTGAGCAATAAAAACAAATTTACGAAATATTAATAATAATCATTTATTTCAGGAATTATTACAAGAAAGTACAATTAATATTAAATGTAATTAAATCCATATAGGTAGGTAGGAATAAAGTTAATTAGATAAGGAGAAAAAAACAATTAACATCGTCATAATGTATGGTTTTTTTTTCTGTAAGGTTCAAGGCCAAGGGTATGGACATCGGAGTGTCGGACGAGTACTTGAACGGTGTTCCCATCGAGCCGAGCGACTCCGAGCCCGAAGATGATAATGGTAATGAACTCGAAAGAATTGAATTGATACCTACGTTTCTTTCTAGGCCTTTTGCTCACAGGTAGAGTTCTGAAAAGACGTCGAAACGTAGGGCGTTGAATAAAATGTTTAATATAATAAAAGTAACGCGATTTAAACCGAAAGAAGATAACTTAAACCCAAAAGGGAAAAATATGACCAAACCAGAATATGACTAAATTCGAACATGACATCCACATAACAACCCGAAATAATAGATCTTGACAGACAGACGGCGAAGTTATCTTATAAGGGTTCCTTTTTTACCTTTTAATGTATATGTAGAGCCCTAAAAATGATTAATTCTAAAATCATATTGTTTATCATCCCCAGACGAAGACTCAGTCCTCCGCAAGTCATACAAACAATCCCAACCGCGAGAACAGCCGATCTCATTCTGTAACATGAACGAGATCGTATCGCGGTTCGAGGCCGGCGACAGCGGCGCTTCAGACAGACACCGCGAGCGCAAGCAAGAGATCCAGAACATACGTAGCAGGCTCTTTATGGTGCGTATAGAAAAGACAGCGGGACGGTTGATAGACAGCGATATGGGTGATAGACAGCGGGACGGTTGATAGACAGCGGGATGGTTGATAGACAGCGGGATGGTTGATAGACAGTGGGATGGGTGATGGACTGCGGAATGGTTGATGGACTGCGGAATGGTTGATAGACAGCAGAGTGGTTGATAGACAGTGGAAAGGGTGATAGACAGTGGGATGGTTGATAGACAGCGGGATGGTTGATGGACTGCGGAATAGTTGATAGACAGCAGAGTGGTTGATAGACAGCGGGATGATTGATAGACAGCAGATTGGTTGATAGACAGCGGGTTGGTTAATAGACAGTGGAATGGTTAATAAACAGTGGAATGGTTCATAGACAGCGGGGTGGTTGATATACAGCGGGACGGTTAATAGACAGCGGGATGGTTGATAGACAGTGGGATGGTTGATGGACAGGGAATCATGGTACAAGAGTTGTTCTTCTAGTTGTTCTTGAAAACTTCGATACCTATGAAGATAATTAATAGGACGCTCGATCATTCGTAAAGCCGGGAAGATTGATAGAAAATGGAATAGAGGATAATTTAATTTACCTATTATGTTACAGGGAAAGCAAGCTAAAATCAAGGAAATGTACGAACAATCCGTGCAACAAAGCGAACAATGTAAGTACTAATATTTTGTCTATATCTGTAACGTCAGGAACAAACAATCTATGAAAGCTATCACTTGCGAGGAATCGCTTGTGTTACGTGCAATCCTTTATTGTTTCCAATTGTGTGTTGTGGATAGTTGAAAGTAGCTTTAGGTTGCTTTGGGAATAGCTCAGAACATGCTTTGCATTGCATGTTCTGAGCTATTCCGAAGCCACGCTAGCGTGCCTCGAATTGAAGTTGCAAGATTCCTCCCGGACTGACAAACAAACAAACGAACAAATAAAGTGAGAGTATAAAAACGTGGGAAAATGTGTAATCTCGTCCCGGATGTGACGTCAGCTATAATATACCCCCGGAGTTTTGGCGGGAACGCGTTGAGGAGATGTGTTGCTAAATTTTAATTTTTGTGCAACCTAGTTCAAATGCGTGCAAATTGTTTAATTTCGGGGGCATATAATCAATTTAGTTTCGTGGAGGTGTACAAGTGCAATGAAAGTGAAAATCTGAAAAACATGGACTTTAGCTTTGTCTCCCAAGCTCCGTGAACAATCTTTGTAAATGGCCGCCGTGTTTACAAATGATTCCCTACACTTGACTATAACTATGACGACTTGACTGTTTCGATGCAAATAACTTGCATTATTTTTATAATACTCGACACTGGCTAATTTCCAAATGGCCATAATCGGTTCACAACCGATAAGAAATAAAAAAAAAACAGTCATTTGCATCGAAACAGTCAAGTCGTCATAGTTAAAGTCAAGTCGAGGGAATCATTTATTTATTTATTTATTTATTTAACGCTTTATTATGACACCAAAAATACAATTATAATAGGTAAATAAAAGTAACAAAACTTAAATCTAGAGTGACACAATAGGCGGCCTTACCGCTGAGAGCGGTTTCTTCCAGGCAACCTTGGGATGGAGAGGATCATACGAATGATTAAGGGGTTAGGTGCGCTTACTAAAACCAAGGATAATTTATATATACATAATTTATAACAAATATTAAATATTCCCAAATAATACAACTAAGGAATAATATAATAAAATAATCAATTTAAATATTAATATACGATATCAATTAAATATCATTTAATACACATATATACTTACTAAATAACTATAATATATACATATATACCAAAAAAACATACTAATACCATAATATATACCTACAGGAAATAAAAAAAAATAAATAAAAAAAATAACAGAATACTCTCAAATATTATAGAAAACATCAAACGAGTGACAAATAGTACAACTTGACACGAGTTTTAAACGTACTCAGGGATGAAGCTTTTCTGACGTCCTCCGGCAAGTCATTCCAGAGCGAAACAGCTTGGAAGTTGAAAGAATTTTTATAGAAAGAGGTAAAAGAGCGGGGATAATTTAGAAGAAGGGTAGTTTGAGAACGAAGTAAACGGTCATGATTGGAGTGAACAAAACTGAAGCGCTCCTTCAGATAAAGGGGATAGCGAGGATTGAAGAGAATGGAGTAAAGTAGAGAGACGGTGTGAGAATTACGCCTAAAGCGAATGGGAAGCCATTTGAGTTGAGCACGGAACGATGAAACATGATCATATTTGCGTAGGCCGAAAATGAACCTGATACATAGATTCTGAAGACGCTCCAGTTTGTCAAGTTGCTCTTGTGTAAGATCAGGGTAGCTAGCGTCAGCATAGTCAAGAATAGGAAGCATCAGCGACTGCGCTAGCGAAATCTTGGTGGCAGTGGGCAAGAAGTTACTCAGTCTCCGGAGACAGCCAAAGGTAGCGAACATTTTCCTACTTGTCGAGTTTACTTGTTGGTTCCAAGAGATGTCACAGTCCAACGTTATTCCTAAATTTCTGACAGTGGTGGAGTATGGAACTAGTATACCTTCGATTAGAACAGGCGGAAGCATGTTTTGGTCAATTTTAATCGAAAGCCGAGAACTGCCTAAAATTATGCACTGAGTCTTATTTGGATTTATTTTAAGACCAAACTTTTTGCCCCAGTCAGTAATCCTCTGTAGATCAGCATTAATTATATCGACAGCAGTGGAGATGGTCTCATATGATGCTTGTGCGTAGATTTGTAAATCATCTGCATATAGATGGTACTGGGATGTGAGGTTATTTGAGATAGAATTAATAAAAATAGAAAAGAGAAGAGGAGATAAGACACCGCCCTGAGGTACACCAGCAGAAGTATTGCACCAAGAGGAGAAAGTCTCCCTATAACGCACCCTCTGCCGGCGACCAAACAGATAAGAATGAAACCAGTCAATGACCATTGGAGATATGTTATTGGAGCGAAGGATAGCAAGGAGAATGTCAAAGTCGACAGTATTGAAGGCATTGCTGAAATCTAGAAGGGTCAGAACAGTCAACTTGCGATCGTCCATACCCCTCCGAACGTCATCGGTTATCTTCACTAGAGCTGTAACCGTACTATGACCAGAACGGAAACCAGATTGCAAGGGGTTGAGGAGACTATTATTAAGGAGATAAGAATTTATCTGGTTATGAACAAGTCGCTCCAGAACTTTTGACAGAAAAGGAAGAATTGATATTGGTCGGAATTCAGAGAAGGATGCAGGATTGGGTTTTTTTGGGAGTGGAGTAATTTGTGCCTCCTTCCAAATAGAAGGAAAAGTGCGACTGGTTAAGGAATAGTTAAGAAGGTGACTTAGTATAGGCAGTATAGAGTCGAGGATGGGAACTACCATATTGCGACTAATATTGTCGGAACCCATGGCATTAGAGGAGATGGATAGGACGCTCTTTTTAACATCACAAGGGGTTACTTGACTAAAGACGAATTGGGGACAGTTAGGAGTTGGAAGAGATGTTAGAAAGTTGACAGTATTCATTTTATCAGCATCGCTAATAACGGAAGCCGAAGAAAAATGTTGATTTAAAGAATCTACGTCCAAATTATCAGGTAATGGGTTATCACGTGATTTGCCAACTCCTAAGGTTCTGAGGAATTTCCAGACTTTTGCCTGATCCTCCACAGAGACAGATTCATGAATATGTCTGCGGTATGCGTCTCTGCATGCTCTATTGCAGCGATTGCGAGCTTCATGGTATTTGGCCTTGTTATATTCTGTAGGTCGACATTTATACCTACACTTGCTGGCAGCTTTCCTACGCATGAGTTTTTTTATGTCATCGGAAAGCCATGGTGCAGGAAGATGTTTCATCTTGACGTATCTAAGTGGAGCATGCCTATCAAAAAGTTGAGTAATTTGAGCGTTAAATGCTAAAATTTTATCATCAATGTTATTACATTCAACAACTGGTGACCAGTCAATTTCGGCAGCATCCCTAACAAATTTATCTTTGTCAATACCACCAAAACTTCGCTGCAACAGCCTCTTTGGCTTGGATTTGGGAGGGCGAACTTTATAGGATAAGAAGACCAAGTCATGGTAAGAAAAATTATCAGCTGTGAGTTGACCATGTTTGACGACATGAGAAGGAGAAGAGACGATGACTAGGTCGAGGAGAGATGGAGTACAATTTGGAAAGTGGTGTGTTGCATTGAGCGGCAATATATGTAGGTTAGTAGAGCTGATAATTGACTCCAGCTGACGTGTACGATGGTCTTGTTTTATTAGACACGTGTTGAAGTCGCCCAAGACTATGACATGTTCATACAGTGGAATGAAATTATGTATAAGAGTTTCGAAGGAAGAAAAATAATTAATATTAAGATTTGGACTATAGTATACACCTAGAAGAATTTTAGTGTTGGAGAGAAGGACTTCGATAAAAAGATGCTCGCCAGCATTTGCGGGGGGCGGCTGTGCAGACATATTAAGTAATGTGAAAGGAATATGTGGACGTAAGTATATAGCCACGCCACCACCACCCGAGCCAATCCTGTCATTGCGTATAAGCCGAAAACCAGGAAGAGAGTAATGAGATGATGGGTGAGATGGTTTTAACCAGGTTTCAGTGACCACAATGGCATGTATGTTCGCAAGGTTCAGGGTGGCGACCATCTCATGAATGTGTTTTGAAATACTCTGAGCATTAATATAGACAATGTTAAAATTTTTGGGTACGTCGAGGAAAGTTGCCTGGAGGCTATCAGGAAGAGAGGGGATACTGAGAAAACTCGCATCACTGTCACTGTCATCGGTAGCAGATAGAAAAATATCGCTGCTTATACTGTTGTCCAACATTAGTACACAAGACAATAAATACAATATAATATAACCTTAAAAAATAATAGATATATATCTTACAATACATAAAATATAATATGAATAAAATAAAAGTAAGTAGATAAGTATGAATAAAAATAAAATACTCAATAATAATTGTTACCTATCCTCTTGTTTCAAACGTTTAAATCAACTACACCCGGCCGGTTGTGCTCAAGAGATTAAATCTATTTGAATACGCATATTCTGCAAAGCAAACAATATTTAAAAATATATATTTATATAAACAGCTAAAACGCTGCCCACCGCAAACACACAATAATAATAAACAAATAACAAAAACATTCAAAAATACTTGGCTGTATGGACATGTCGCATAGAGCCATGGAAAGAAAGGAAAAAAAAAAAAAAAAGACATTACCCATCGCTCAATGTCAACTGTCAGGCAGCAATCAATCAAACAATCGCAGCTGCAATGTTTGATTTTCATACTGCCTGAAGAAGAAGGCACAGTAAAAATAAAACATTACAGTTCACCGTCCATCTAGAAAAAAATAAAATAACGGTCTAAATGGGCGGATAAATCTTTAACCCAACAATTTATCAAAATGTATGTGCAGTGGGCTAGCTAAATAATAATGATTGTGAAAAGCTGTGAAAACTAAAAACTATTTAGATTTGGGCTGTTTGGTTACCAAGTCATTCTGCGTCTTATTATCAGCCCTCTTAGCCGCCCGCGATGCTGTCGCAGACATTTGCTTCGGTACAGCTTGTGGGATTGCGTCTAAGTCTCGCATGCTACTAATACGTACGCGAGAGCCCTCCGCATCAATGACGTGAATAAGCCCGTCTCTCGTCCAACAACTGCCAACACCAAACCGCTGCCTTGCTGCCATGAACGCGTCGTGACGTGCCTTCGTTAGAAACTCCGACAGAGTAATGCCAGTCCCTTTGAGTCTGGCCTTAGATTGCCAGATTTTGGTTTTCATGTCAGAATCTCGAACCTTAAACAGTATTGGTCGTGGCTTGAGAGGTGATGCAGCACGCCCCATTCGATGACAGCGCGAGATATCAGTCACAGCAAACTGAATCCTCAGCTTCTTAGTGACAGTCTGTATGATGGCCTCGGACACATTTTCATCATTGTAAAAGGGGGCCATTTTTTACAATGTTTGTTCACGGAGCTTTGGTGACAGCGCTAAAGTAGAAATAGATACATCCCCCCCCCCCATTCAGGTGTGACGTCAGCAGACAAGATAGCGCGGGAGATGGACGTAGACGCGGAGCGGTCGCGCGCCATCAAACAGCGGTTCGAGGCGGGGTTCAACGATGAGAATACGCCGCCGAGGAACAAGGACATTGAAGACAGGTCGCTTTTCAATGATGGTAAGAATACTACTAGATTCTTTGATTATCTATTACAGCTGCGCCCCGCGGTTTCACCCGCGTAAGTCCCGTTCCCGCGGGAATATCGGGATAAAAAGTAGCCTATGTGTTAATCCAGGTCCCCAGCTACCTATATTCCAAGTTTCATCGCAATCGGTTCAGTAGTTCTTGTGTGAAAGAGTAACAACCTTACATACATACATACATACAAACTTTCGCGTTTATAATATTAGTAAGAAGTAAGATATATATGATCAGGGATGGGCAAACTTTTTCCTTCGCGTGCTAATATTTACGCAAATGAAATGGATTATATTCACCCGAGCTAAACATTCTACTTTTCATTTAATACCTACTGCCAACAATAGAAAAATGTTGAAAAACGTTTTGATTGGTTACAATGAAATCGAGTTGGTCACGAGACGTGCATTTAAATCGGGCGTAAAAGTAATTATAAAATTAAAAAATAATTTTATAATTACTTTTTGATATTATTTTTATTTATTAAGGAACATTTACAGCTACTAAACAAAGTAATATTACATTATATATAACACAAAGCCAATTACGAAATCGAATATTCACAAGTAGAACCAAAATAATAAATAAAAACATACATACACTCACGGCAAAAACATAACACTTCCTTTAGCAGTCGTGTATAAAAACAGTCTGAATTCACAAAGAAAAAGAAGAAAATTTCTAACAAAAACAAAAATTATTGCAGCTTTTTTAATCGTTCCAGTAGTTTTAAAGCCTAGTGCATCTATATTCAGCTATTAATTTTATAATTACTTCTTGATAATGCAGCTTTTTGAATCGTTTTTAAAGCTTTTTAAATAGTTAAATTACAAACAAACAATCAAATCTTGCCTTTTTATAATATCAGTATAGAAAAACAGGTGTTTTTGAGTAGTATTGTGTTACATTGAATACGATGAAATGACTAGAAATGCAATACGGGGGAAAGGTAACCCATTAGAAAGTCTATCAAAGGGCTACCCCATCGATGAGGTTTCCGTAATAAAATGTGTAAGCCTTTCGCCTGGGAAACTCAATGATTGGGTTACCATATCAATAGTGGTGTAGGTAGGTTACCCAATGAAGATGGTCACCTTATCCAGATGGTAAGCTGAGCAAAGGGGTTTGGGTTCGATAGAATTAACTCCAAAGCGGTGTTTTGCGGTCCCTGGTTACAATAAAGAATGAGTGTATGAACTACATGTGTCGTGTACAGGTATCGGCAAGAAGTCTCGCTCCATATTCCTGGAGCTGGACGCCAACGCCAAGAACGTGGGTCCGCTGTCGCCGCCGCCGCACGATCCGCCCAAACGGAAGGAAATTGTAAGTACAACAATTTGATTACATTTATTGATCCACAAACAATAAATCATTGTCAAAACAAACACACGACATCCTTAAATCTTGTCCATTCATTGGTTGCCTGGAAGAGATCGCCCTTAGGCGATAAGGCCGCCCGTTGTACCACACTAGTTTTCAGTTTTTTTGTATTTGTGATATTTGTTAATTTATGTTTCTGGTGCAATAAACTATGTATTCATTTATTCATTCACGACATAAAAAAAAACATAAATAGACAGCGGGATGGTTGAAATTAGAGAAGCAATTTAAACTATTCATAGACAAGATTCAGATTCCCAGCTAGGATAATCAATATTTCAAAAATCTAATAAATCCATAATTTTGTCTAAGGTTTTCGCGATTTTGCATAAGAAAACACAATAAAGACCAGAGATACGTAAGATACTATAATATACTTATTGATAAAGACCGAGCTTTCGCTAACTTTACAGTTAGCTTTTTCAAAGATTGACTAACTGTAAAGTTAACGAAAGCTCGGTCCTTAGTGCATTATTACTAAAGATATTATTAAATAATAAATACGTTATTGAATAAAAAGCGAGTAAACCCGGTATATATTGTGTTTTACTAATAATTCCATTTCAGTATTTGTCGAAATCGGGGACGCAACTCCTTTAATCTCTTTTAGTTTAGGAAATCCCCCTGAAAGCCCGTCGAAATGGTTATTTAAGTTGAGAGTGGGACCACTTCACCCCTAGCGAAAATTAAATGTAGTTAACTCGTCCTAATGTCTAAGCTACCTTTGGGCCCAGTTGATTACTATCAAATTCGAAAGGGGTAAAGTGGTCCCCAGTCCCAGTTTCGAGGGCAACGACTTCACCCCTAACCCAATTTACACCTTTTTACTTTCCCAGCCATTCATCCCGAAAGACGTGGTCCGATCGGACGACAAGGTAGAAGACGTCAAAATCGAGACATCCGATATATCGGACCGATTCAAGTTCTTCGAGACATATCGACCGGAGACCAAACGCAAGGAGTTCCGCATGACGCCGCCCAGACAGACGGTACGTAGCGGTTGTTACTAGATGGCGCCACTAATGTGAAAACCTGAATCGCACTTGTGAAATTACTAACGGCTCCTCGTGGTTTTACCTGCGTAAGTCCCGATACCACGAAAATTCGGGATGGAAAGTAGCCGATGTATTAGTCTAGTTATCGGCATACCAAGTTTCATCGCAATCGGTTCAGTAGTTTTTGCGTAAAGGAATAACAAAGTCACATTTATATAGCGAGTATGTATAATACAGTCTGTATTATAGAGCATGAGAAAAAAAATACACGCGTATACATACGAGTTTCAACAAGAATTCAAGTCTTGTCATGCGCAATTCAAGTACTTACCAGTAGTCGGTAAGGTAGTGTTTGTTACTAGATGGCGCCACTAGTATGAAACCTGAATCGCACTAACAAATTATTCCGACGTAAATTACTAATTTTACAAACATCTTTTGCCATCTCCAGCGCCCCAAATCCCCCTCCCCGGAGATCTACCGCGAGCCGGGGGTAGTTCGCAACTCTCCCCCTCCCCCCGACACCGGGCTCGCTGCGCAGCGACAAGTCGCGTCCAAGATGATCGGCGTGTTCCGACAGATGGAGACTACTGAGCGAGATCGGCCTACTGGTGAGCTTTACAATAAGTATATTTTATTATTTCTGGAAATAACCCATTTAGGTCGCCATGTTAATTTCAAAGCATTTAGTTTTCCTTTAATCTAATTGTTACAAATACCGCTGGGATAGTAAAAATAAAAAAAAACTGTGCCAAACACGGAATTAATGCATGCCCAACAAATGCTACTATGTAGTTGCAATAAAATTCACCGCCATTTTCATTGCATCCTTACGCATTGCTATAAATTTTCAAACAATTTGATAGTACACTATTAAACACGTGAAACTGGCCCAAATTGCCCTTATTGCTGGCAGAAAGAACAAAACTAAGAAACTAACTAACAGGAGTTTTTGGCGGGAACGCGTTGAGGAAAGGTGCTGAATTGGAAAAATATCCTGTAATATTTATTAGATATGAAACTGCTAAGTAGATATGATATTTAAAACCATTGTGTTTTACCCCTAACAGGCCCGAAACCCCTAAAACGTTTCACCCCCCCACCCCCCGGAGAGAAGACTCACACGGGCGACACGACTTCTGAAGAGGAATACTCTTCACAGGACGAGTACGAAGAGGATAGTGAAGAGGAGCGCAGGAGGAGCTTCGTTGAGGCGCGACAGAGGGATGAGGCACTCAAACAGGTATACATACATACATACAGGTAACCTTATTACCCCATTAACCCTATTCTAGCACCTCGACTTGGATAGGTTGGGTTATTGTTAAAACATGATAAAAAATAAGTTATTATTTAGCATAATGTTTAGTTTATACAGCTTGTTCCGAAGATGACCATTTTAGCCGAAAGTGTGTTGTTCTAGACGTCTAGGCAAACAACTTTAGTTCTACAACTTTTAAGAATTCGAAGTAGTTTTCGAAAATTTCAAGTTTTAACTTTACTTGAAAATCATCTGTTTCTTAGAGTTAGAGGTCATTGACCTTATTTTGTTCTTTCGTTCAATTTGAACAACTACAATCAAAACTTTAATTACCTTTATTTTCAAAAAGAGCTTTTTTTTCAGTGAAATATTAAATTACCACAAAAATTTCGGTTTTTTTTTAGATTTTTTAAAAGATGTCAATCGAAAGTTGTTCGATTAGACGTCTAGAACAACCCCCTTTTGGCTTAAATGATCATCGTCGGAACACGCTGTATAAAGTTTGATTTCCAAACATCAGAATTTTTTATTTATAATATTAGGCGCTTTGGCGACCGCTGCTGCGTCACGCTCACTTCGCTAGCTCGCCAAAGCGCTGCGAGTAATCATGTTCTAATAATAACCCAACCTATCCTAGTTGGAGTCCTCCGTATTAGATTTTTCCGTAGTTCGAGTAAAACGCATGTTAAAATGACAATAGTAGTTACCTAAATTGTTCGGAAGTTCAATCCGAAGTTCAATCCAAAGTTCGATGAATTGAATGTAGTCATTGAACTACATTCAATTCGTCTACGGTTAAAGACGGATCATTAAATCCGTAGGTGAGTCGTCCCTTAAATTAGTCATCCATTAGTTAAAACAAACATATGTGAATCGACTGTAGTCGTGTTAAACTGGTAGTGAATCGAATCTAGTAGTTCAAATGAAAATACTTATTATGAAACGTAACTCCAGCTAATACAGAATATATAATTTATCTTCCAGGCACAACAGTTAGCCCGCACGAAGTCGTTCCGCGACAGATTCGAGAAATGGCCTGAGAATGCCCCCTTGAAGTCCCCCTCCACCGTCGTCATAGAGCGGGGGGAACGGGCAGGGGGGGCGGGGGACGAGGAGGAGGGGGAGTCGCAGCTCGACACTGCCAAGAGGTAGGTTTTAAAATTTTTAAAACTTCTAATCACGGGTAGATTAATATCTAAGATGTCATTTGTCATATTTATTGCATCCATATAAGTAGGTATTGTAAGGGGGGGGGGGTGAGGTGACGTATGGGCGGAGAATTGATAACGACGATGTCTTCTTTGACTATTTATTAGGGTACCGTAGTACAATCGACTGATAGCGAGCCCCACTAAGAACAATTTGACCGTCAAAACCCATGCAGTGGGCATATCTGAGCGAGAGGCGAGCGTGGATATAAAGTTTCCACAGTGTCCCAGCTAAATCTACCTTGGATTCACTAGCGAAATTATTTATAAGGCCCTAAGGATACAGTACATTGGTTGTAAGCAGTCACCTTATCACAACGATACCGCGATTCAGCGTGACTGGTGCTGCCATCTAGTGGTGCACTTTGATAACTACGTTTAGTACAATAAGCTGGTAGGTAATATTGAGCCACGTAAGTCTTACTAATATAATAAACGCGAAAGTTTGTATGTACTTATGTGATTTTGTTACTCTTTGCTGAACCGGAAATATATAATAAAAAAATACCGGAAATAACCTATAAGCACTTTCTATCCCGATATTCCCGCGGGAACGGGACTTACGCTGGTACTTAATATATTAAACACAACAAAAAACAAGAGATATGTAGGTATGTACTAACAGACGAAACCAAATTTTACCAGACTTGAAGCGGAGACGTTTCGCTCTCTCGTTCAACAACTAAACGAGGTGAATTTATTGCAGTTTACGTGAAAAGTTCGAGAGTATGAACGTGACGACCACAACAGTTTCCAAAACCTTCGCGCCCAAAGTCAACAGATTTGTGGTGAGTACATGAATAATTGTACATTAATACATTAAAAATATAACATGGTCATACCCCAAGTTAATAACAATTTATTTTATAAGAGTTCCTTCTATGGTTTTCGCGATTTTGCATAATAAAACACTTTATTTATCCGGTTTTATCGCGTTTTTATTCATTATTTGACCCGAGCTTTCGCCAACTTTACAGTTGGCTTTTTCAAGGTTGACTGAAAAAGCCAACTGTAAAGTTGGCGAAAGCTCGGGTCAAATAATGAATAAAAACGCGATAAAACCGGATAAATAAAGTGTTTTATTATAAGAGTTCCTTTTACACAGCCATAAAAATTTATAATTTTTTACCTGTAAATTTAAAAATACTTAATAGTCCCCTTTTCCGAAAAAAACTAAAGTCTTGGTTAATCAGCAAGGTCTTTTATAACCTATCTGAGTATTTTGACCATAATGAAAAATAAATACCAAATATTGTTGTGCTGGTATAAATATTGGATTTCTTACATAAATTTAAGTAATGTATTTTTATACTACATTATTGTATGCTCGAAATGAGTAGACTGTGCACTAATATAATACATATTTAAGACCAATGTACCTACATAGTTTGAACAATAAATTCTTCTTATTCTTTTCTTATTCTAGTATTTTATTCACTCGAGATGTACATAATGTATGTATACAGTGGTTAGAGAATGACCATTTTAACTGAGAAATATATTTCGTTAAATATATTTTTAAAAAAATCCTATGACAGGAACCCGTGCCCCTCGCAAACCAGGCGAGTGCTATAACCACTGGGCTACACGGAATCACGTGTCATGTTGTAATTTCAATCATGTTCTATTTATTTATATGTTTACTTATATTAAAGGAGGAGAGGACAAAAAGTCTGTACTTGAAAGTAAATTAAAAAAAAAGTGGTCTAGAGGATTTAGAATAGTAGAATAAAAATTATATAATTTTTAAAATTCATGTCTGTCTGTCTGTTTCTCTGTCTGTTGCTTATACAAATAAAAACGACTAATCCGATTGAAATATGGTTTTTAATATTGGATAGTTCTATTTTCGAGGAAGGTCGTGGTATACTTTGCATCGAAATCCGATTAGTAGTACCCGAGTAATGAACGAAAAAGTCGGCTATGGACTATTTCTATGCAGACGAAGTCGCGGGTAACAGCTAGTTTAATCTTGTAACTTTTATGTATTTTTGTTACAGTGAACTGATCACCAATATTATGTGAATTATACTCAATTTGCCAAAGTGTTGTTTTTATAATAGAAATATGTTGAATATGAAGTCTTACCATTTACTTGTATTATGTAGTATTTAAGTTTCATTATAAATAGCTGGACAGATTTTGTTTAGTACCCATCTTACAAGTCTAGTTGCTTATCTTGGTTTGACGAACCTCTATGGTGTGTCTCTGACTGCAATGCAGAAGGTTGCGGGTTCGATTCCCGCTGGGTGCAAACATTTATTTAGAAAATAAATATTTGTATCTGGTCTGGGTGTATTTCTATGTTTAATACGTAGGTATTTACAAAAGAAAAATAAATATAACTAGTATATCAGTTGTCTAGTCACCGTAACACAAGCCTAGTAGCTTTTAGTGGGACTAGATGGCGCTGTTTGTTGTTACTAACTCTTTTCTAAAACATAGTTTTCACGATCTTTTTAATCTATAAAAACACTCGATGAAAATAGAAAATTTAAATTTGAGGAAAAGTTAGACAATTTTTAATTTTGTCATAAGTGTTCGCGAATTCGCATTATTATGCGAAAACGGTTGTTTTATTATTAAACACAATATTTATCGGGGTTTCACTCGCGATTTATTTAACAACGGCATTGTTACAAAAGTACCGAGCTTTCACTAACTTTACAGTTCACTTTTTCAAGGTTGACTTAGATGTAATTCGTCTAATTTAAAATTCTAAAGTTACTGAAAGTTCTAAAATTACACAGTTGATTTTTTTTGTAGATTAGAAGAAGAAATAATGGTATATAAAATTAAAATCAATAACTCAATAATGTTAAAATATTGTTCCGACTTTTATAAAGGTTTGCGTATTTGAGTCATTTCCCGCGCAATTTCGAACTGATGAAGCTCGTCCGTCAGAGCAGAGTTTGAAATGCTTCGCTGTCAAATTATTTTAGTTTCTTACTGAGGTTTTTCATTACATGACACCTGTATAAATTCTTTGATTTTCAAAATCTGTCCCGTTATTTAAGTACCTAAAAATGTATTTTTCATTTTAGTTAAGCTCAGTTGTAACCTTCATGTAATTTATTAATTCTTTAGATAAAATATTTATTTAATTATAGGACTGATGTTATAAGCATTACGCATTTTTAATTAAAAAAAAAATCCATACTTATAGAAAAATATATGGTAAAAAAAAAACAATTTCAAGAGAATTGTATACAAAATACGAATCTGTATAATAATAGTAATGAGTAATTGCACAATAAAAATATGAATCTCCACATAGAATAGTTAGTTACCTTTTGACCGCTAAAAACACAGACGTTGTGTTTGCGATTATCATTCAGCTGCTCGCAAATTTGCGATTTGCGACTTCACGTCGGCAGTCAAAGAGATTAATTGACAAGTGCCTTAATATGTGCAATTCTTAAATTAAGAAATAAACCTTTTTATAGTCTACGTTTTTATAGTAATCTTTTCTTAAAATAATATACGAAAAAGGCAAAATTCATAAACACTTTTATTATAAATATATTCAATTTCTAAATGTTATGTGTACTTACATAATATTTTTAACCCACAACAGAAAAAAGGGGTGTTATTATTTGTTTGAAAACAATTATTATTCTTACCAGGTGCCATTTATTCTGTTTACTTACTTATTTTGACAATGCCTCTTTCAGACAAGTCTTAATAAAACGTCTAATTATGTAAAAGTAAGAAAAAAGTAACAAAATTTCAATTCGAATGCTATTTTAAGCGAAATAGACTTGAGGTCAGAGTTGAGATTACTTACTTTGTCTTCCTTCACCTTGTTCATTTCACAATCAATCTATTTCTTCTTTCTATTATTTGTTTGCCTTATGAAGGAAGATATGTATTTATTAAAAAATGTATAGTAATTTAATTGTAGCATATTATAGAAATTATCAGACTTAATTAAACTGTTTGGCTGCTGTTTGCGATTTTGATTCAACGATTTGCGATTTTCACATTTGCGATTCCAACGTCAGCAGTCAAAGGGTCATTCATGACATATTTTATTTTTATTCACTTGACTAATGTAAAATTGATCTAAATTTGAATCTTAGGTTTTCTAATATTTAGGTACCTATAGTTTTGTTTGACTGATTCAAACCTATTTATTATTGTTTGTACTTAATCGTTTTCTCAATGTAAGTATAATCTTATAGAAAATAAATCATCGAAAATGTTACTTTTTGTTTTATTATGGTCCTAAAACACTGTACGTACAATCTCCAGCTATTTGCATAATATCAAATTTTACCGCAACAGTTCATCGCAACGCAACGCAACGTTTAAAAAGTTCTGTGGGGCATTTGGATTAATTTTACGATTTTGTTTTCGGGTTTTTTATCCGTTTTCCGTGTCAGTGTCAGTTCCGAGTTCTGTTCTGGCTTCGGTTTCCTGTTCAGAAGCAGAAAACCTCCTCAAAACGGGGCCTAGTTCCAATTTTGGATTAATCTTTTTATTCTCAAAATCGATAAACTTACAGAGATAATCTAAATACTATCCCAATCCGAATCTTCTAATTGTTTCTTAAAGGACATGCGGGCCAAGCAGCGGGCAGAAGCTAGAATAATACATAATAACTCGCCACCCATTAAAAAAAACACACACCTCGTTATAATTTCATTATTATTTAGAGTCACATAAATAGGTAGGTATACTACTAGTATGGTATCTTATCGGTGAATGCGCGCCGCTGATTTTTCATCAATATGACGTGTCAATAAATGCCGTTTCAAACTACTATTCCGAGTACATTTATAATCACACTTGAAGCAGGAAAACGGCTTTTCACCAGTATGTGTCAACAAATGCCGTTTCAAAGTACTTTTCCGTGTGCATTTATAATTACATGTATCGCAGGAAAACGGCTTTTCACCAGTATGTGTCAATAAATGCAGTTTTAAACTACTATTCCGAGTACATTTATAATTACATGTATCGCAACAAAACGGTATTACATCAGTATGTGTTACTAAATGCCGTTTTAAATAACTTTTCTGATAACATTTATAATCACATTTATCGCAAGAAAACGGGACTTCATCAGTATGTGACAATAAATGCCCTTTAAAACGACTATTCTGAGTACATTCATAATCACACTTGACACAAGAAAACGGCTTTTTATCAGTATGTGTCAATAAATGCCGTTTTAAACTGCTATTCACACTACATTTATATTCACACTTGCCGCAGGAAAATGGCTTTTCATCAACATGTGTCAATAAATGCCGTTTTAAACTATTATTCTGAGTACATTTATAATCACACTTGTAGCATTAAAACGGCTTTTGACCTGTGTGTTTTAATAAATGCCGTTTTAAACTACCACTCTCAATACAATTATAATCACACTTGTCGCAGAAAAATGGCGTCCTACCAGTATGTGTCAATAAATGTCGCTTTAAACTACTATTCCGGGTACATTTATAACCACAAGTGACACAGGAAAACGGCTTTTCACCAGTATGTGTCAATAAATGCAGTTTTAAATTTCTTTTATGAGTACATTTATAATCACACTTGATACAAGAAAACTGCCTTTTACCAGTATGTGTTAATAAATGCCGTTTTAAACTGCTATTCACACTACATTTATAGTCACATTTGTCGCAAGAATACGGCTTTTCACCAGTATGTGTCAATAAATGCCGTTTTAAACTACCATTCTCAGTACACTTATAATCACATTTATCGCAGGAAAACATTTTTGTACCAGCATGTGTCAATAAATGGCGTTTTAAATTGCTTTTATGATTACATTTGTAATCACATTTTTGCAGGAAAAAAGTTTTCCACCAGTATGTGTCAAAATGTGCTTTGTTTTATTACATTTCTGATTACATTTATAGTCACATTTATTGCAGGTAAACAGTTTTTCTTTATCATGTGTCAATATGTGCACTTTTAATTTACTTTTCTCATTACATTTATATTCACACTTGATGCAGGAAAACAGCTTTTCACCAGTATGTGTCAAATAATGCCGTTTTAAACTCCTATTATCAATACATTTATAATTACATTTATCGCAAGAGACCACTTTTATATCAGCATGTGTCATTAAATGCCGTTTTAAATTACTTTTCTGATTACATTTATAATCACATTTATCACAGGAAAACGGTTTTCCACCAGTATGTGTCAAAATGTGCTTTGTTATATTACATTTCTGATTACATTTATAGTCACATTTATCGCAGGAAAACAGTTTTCCTTTAGTATGTGTCAATATGTGTACTTTTAAATTACTTTTCTCATTACATTTATATTCACACTTGCTGCAGGAAAACAGCTTTTTACCAGTATGTGTCAAATAGTGCCGTTTTAAATTAGATTTAAAATTACTTTTATAGTCACATTTATGACAAGTGTTATAGCGCGTGCCCCTTCTCCCTCACCATTGGTTACTGCTCCCCGCACCTCCTCCGGCCGCCCGCTCCGCCGTCCCGCGCGCTACAGCTAGACGACGGACGCGGCATCAGTAGTGGTACTCGAGCCGTGTGACTAACCGCCGTTCACGACGCGCACGCGTAATAAAACGGTCTGTTTTCCGTCGTGGACGCAGCGTGCTTTTAGAATCTAACAATTTGTTGTGTAATCAAATCACCACTGTCCTATCAAACGATTTTTTTGAGTCAAAACACGAAATCCTTTTGTTAAAAACGAACTCACGTTATAGTGTATAGTTTTCGTATTGAGTGCCTCGTCAACAGTTTCCTGGCCTCGCTGTGAAGTGCAGCTGTTGGGTCTGTGTTTCTGTGTTGATGTTGTCTTGATGTGCTTGCTAGAGGTTCCTTGAGTAAGAGACAGGCTGTAGGAAGCATCCAAATCAATAAATCTAGTACCTATTTACCTGGTAAACAATAGGTAAACAGTAAATTCTACTTACTATTGATTTCTTCATTCAGCCTGACCTGCTCTCTGGATCTAAGTCTTCTCAATAGAACATTCTCATCTGACGAAGCGTGATTTCTTCTAAAATTCGTTGAACCAACATCAGTTGCACTTTCATCATTAACTAACATCTCTGAGAATTCAATTTTTATATCGTTGAAATCTATCATATTATCATACACGTTGACACATTCAGAATATTCAGAATTTGATAAATTATCATCATCACTTTTTATTTCATGTTTGATTTTCTCTGCCAGTATATTGCATTCTTCATCAGAAGGACCCTTGTTTTGTTGATTACCTACACATTCCAGCTATATTCTCTGGAAAATGTAATTGGAATAGCTGCTCACAGGGCATGTTCCTATTGTGTTTGCTATACTATATTATGCTGCGAGCGGTGTTGGTCTAGTGGTAGATACCCAAACTTTCATTCCGAAGGTTGTGGTTTCGAATCCCAGATTACCGCGCACCAATGTCTTTTTCCTTGCGGAAAAGTTATGTGCGTAAATAACATCGCTCATACGGTGAAGGAAAACATCGTGAGGAAACCCACGGCTTAGTTAACTCCAGATGTATTGACCAGTTCTTTCCTCTGGGCATGGCTGACTAGGCTGGGAGGGGGGTATAGGTGCTGGCAATGTCCCGGGCACTACACCGGCATAAAATAGCATGGATTAAAAGTTGCTTGCGCTGTTTAAATCATCTAAGAAAAAGCCAATTATTTATTACTAAGTATATTATTAGTTCTACTTATCTAAAAGTACCAGCATACCAGTATTACCTTCCGAGTCTCTGTCCTGCTTGACTGTCGACTCCTGGACGCCTGACTTCAGAAATGCGACATCCAGAAACTCCATGGTGATACGCGTTAGTATAGTTATTTCCTGTTTAGGTATTTTAATTCCTGTAAGTACCTAAAGCACTTACGGCCCAAGTAGTTGAGAACAGAGATATGTAAAAAACTTTAATAGACTCATTGGTTGAGAATTAATTTGTTTTCGTTTGGTTTGGTTTACGTACGGGCAGAGGCGTACGGGTTTAATTTTACAATAAAATAAATGGACATTCTAACAAAAATGTTGTTTTCGTATCTACCAACCAAAGCTAGTAGCACAAACAAACGTACATAATAATATGCTAGTAGCAATAATAATCCAATGAGCCTATCTATATCTTTAGAGACGCCAATACAAACAAATCATTATATATTCTCTTTGATCATTACGGGAAAGTGGCACACCCAACCAAACAATTTAATAGATAGGCAGAGATATGTAAAAACTTCTAGATACGTAATAGGGCAAATTTCTTGGCTACACAAATGCAAGCTATCTAGCCAGAGAAGTCTTAGTTCCATCCCAGCTCACGTCACGATCACCCGCTTGTTGACATACAGTAGGTACATTTAGTTCACTTTCACAACATTATTCACAGACAACAATGCCTTTGTGCGTATTTAGGCGATGCACGAATTATACTCCAAAAACTGGCAAAAATATTTTATTTCATACGTAAGTAAAGCTGTATTTATTTATTTTAGTTTATTTTTTGAAAAAGTTTTTTTCCAAAAACTCAACGAAGTTTTTGACTTTGACGTTTTATCATTCCCTCCTAACCGCTATGAGATGTCATAATAATATTATGACATCTCTTTCTTACGTCATGCAAGTAGCATTGAGTCTTTATGTTTTAGAAAGAGATAACAATAGTTTCGTCTATTTCTTCTTTAAATTATGTGAATGAATATAAATAATGAGGTTGTATAGCATACAATTTGTGCCGCTTTTCAATAATGATTTGTTCTGCAATGGCGTCTCTATTGTAGATAGGTACGTACTTAGTTTATCACAAACTAATACTGACTGATGTTAACCCCAATCCATCCATTATTTATTTTCATTCACATTTTTCAATTTTCATCCCAAAATCTGACGTAGCACGTTTTCAGTGTTGCCGGTTTTAAACAAATGTAGTAGTGATTAGTAAAAATGTTCATTCAATCAGATTATCACAGAATCTGAAAACAATGAAATACTGATGAATGGAATACCATAAAGTTCGTCGTCGACGTCCATTTACGTAAAACGTCAGATTTTGGATAGATTTGGGATAAGTCCATTCAACCCAAAGAAATAAAAGTTCACTTTCGAAAGGACAAACTTTACACGTCCTTGTCTGAATATAGCTCGAGAGCTAGCACCAATATTTGGGTAGGTATTTGAGGCAAGCTGAAAACTTGTAATATACCTCTCCTAATATAGGTACCCCAATACGGATATGAAGACCTGTTTAAATTTTAAGTAGCTCTCAAATTCTACTTAACGTGGGATCGGGATCCCACGTTGTTATATATCGGGAGGCTCGTTTTGAGTCTCCTCCACCCCGTCCAATCTGACACTTCCTTAACTCTAATTTGTTAGTAGTGTGATTAGTTTTTAATAAATAACATAGCCAAAGAAAAACTGAAAACTAAAACAAGGAAAACTGACTTTAAAAACACCTATTTTATTATCTAACACCTAGCAAGAAAATTTGAGTCCATTCTCATTTAGTTACTTCATCCCAAAATCCGACGTTCGGTGTTGCTGGTTTTTAATGAAACAAAAATATACTCTGACTTGTACTCGATAATTTTTGAGTCCAGCCGTTCTTGTATTTTTGTCTTATTCCATTATTGCAATGCAATGTTTCTAATTTCGGAGTAATATGGCGCATTACCACAGCAGTATTATGCGGTTATTTTGGTAAACCTTAGCAAACCAGCAAAATAATGTGTTGTAGGAATAATAATTGCATAACATTTAACGTATTGCTAAGACAAGAACTTGCTTTTTCGTCATTCCCATTATTTAGAATTAGGTTCCGATAATTTATTGTCAATTTTCAATATTTAATCCTGAAAATTTTCAGATTAGTTTACTTTGGAACGGAATTATTAGAATAAGCGCATCACTACGTCTTGAGGGTGACAACATTTATACAAGTTTTGATAGATCAAAATGTCAGATGTTGGCAGATTTAAATAAATCATATTCGACCAAATCAAATACTAAGTATCTTCTTACTAGTCTGTGTACTAAGCCGTAATAGTGTTCCGTGACTAAGCCACTCACCGTACCCTAATCCTAACTTTTCGCCCCTGTCTCCTCACATGAAACTGACCAAACTGCTCTAAGCTGCTAGCAGAAGGCCACAAAGAAGAATCTGAATCTGAAATATCAATCCAGTCCAGTCACCAAAGAGTAGTATAATAGTATCCAGTCACGGCTCCTACTATTTACGTACCTCATCCTACAACTATTGAGCCACTCACCGTATCCCAATCTTGCCCCTGCCCTGTCTCCTCACGGAAAACTGGCCAAATTGTTCTAAGCAAGCTGCTACCAGAACACAACTCAAAGAAGAATCTGAATATTATATCTAATTGGCAGATAGATGTCTATAATATTATAGTATCTCATCTATGAATGTTGGGATGAAATTTAAATAGATTATAGAGGTGCTTCCTATTAAACAAGAAATAATACATAGCTAACATAGCTAACACCATGGAATTACTGGATGTCACATTTCTGAAATCAAGCGTCAGGGAGCCAACAGTCAAGCAGGAGAGAGACGAAGGTAATGTTGTGTAGTGATGTGCCGAGTACAGCTTGACTCGAGCCAGACTCAATTCGCTCGATTTACTCGCTTACTCGAGTACTAATTTATTTTGATTCGAGTACTCCGGACTCCATTCCGTTACTCGAGTCAGAAAGAATCGATTTTGTAGGTACTCACTCGATTCCATTATGAGAGTGTAACCAACTCAAATCAGGAAGAATCAATTCCGTACTCGTTTACTCGATTCCATGATGAGAATTCAACTGAGACATGAGTTAGGTTGACTCGCTCGTTCTCGATCTCTGTTGTTTAAGGTCAATTTTGTCTGTGGTATTTCGTAATTTGTTTTTATTGCTCAAGGCATATTTTACTTAAAATATTTTAAAGGAAAAACTCATCTTCAAAAATTCACTTGCGGCGAGATATGAACTCGTGTCCCTGGAGCAGTACCCTAGTGCCTTAACCGCTCGGCCAAGCAAGTTCCCATCTCGAGCAGCGAATTTATACCTGTAGCAAACACGAAAGGATCATTAATTGGACATAGTTATGCAGACGAGAACCAAGCCACAGAAAGTTACTTTCGAGATAATTAGGTTTTTGTTTCAAAGGTGTGTAGAAGCAAATATGTAACTCGTAGGAGATCAACAAATAACAATAGTAAAAATAGTATTAAGGGCAATGTAGAATTATTAAATTTATAGATTTTTTCTTTTATTTAGTATTTATTTTAGGTCAAAAACCTGATAGTTCTTTTTTACAAAATTGCTATTTTGTGGGTTGGTTCTTTTTAGCAATATGTTTAGGATTATAAGGTAGGCCCTTTAATTCAAATAATTTTAAAATACGTATGTTTTATTTATTTTTTAATGAAATTTAAGCTTATACTATAGTTTTACTTAAAATATATAATCACATGAACAAAATATGCTGATGTTTTAACAAACAATCCTACTAAAATTAGGTAATCCTAATCGACTTCGTCCACTTTGACGGCAATGACTAGCGTCTGTGACGCGTCGATGCCTTATGTCAAGTCGCGAGTTCGCTCGTGGATTGGTGGTGTGCAGAAGTTGCCTCCCTCCACGCTACCTGCTTAGCAGCGCGCCGCCAATACCAAAGGCACCGGAGGCGTCGACACGGTCGACCGCGGGAGCCCGAAGGAGACCCGGTGAAGGACCGGCTGTACGAGGAATGGCAGACGGCGATGAAGGCCCTCCGAGCGGCCATAAGGGCCACGAAGGACCGTGCCCGAGAGGAGATCCTGGCGTCACTGAGTGAGGACCCATGGGGGCGCCCCTACCGTGCTGCTAGGGGCAAGTTCAGACCGTGGGCTCCTCTTACGCTGACGCTCGACCCAGCTCTCCTCGATAACGTCGTCTCGTCGCTGTTCCCACAGCGAGAGGAGCACGTCCCGCCAAATATGGCTCCGCCACCGGTGACAATCTTGGTAGAGAGAACTCCGTGGAGGCAACCCCCCCCCGGAAATGAAGATGGTTCTCCGTCGCCTCAGTGTGAAGAACGCCGCCCCTGGGCCCGATGGCATACCGGGGCGCGCGGTAGTTCGAGCCTCGAAGCACTTGGGGGACCATCTTCGGAGATTGTTTACTACGTGCCTAGAGCGAGGGGAATTCCCGGCTCAGTGGAGGTTAGGCAACCTCGTCCTCTTGAGAAAGGAGGGGCGCCCCGAGGACTCTCCGTCAGCGTACCGGCCGATTGTCCTGCTCGACGAGTTATGCAAACTCCTCGAGCGGATAGTCGCCGTGCGCCGCCACTTTGGGAAGTTAATCTCAAAGTTGGTAGGAGCGGCGGGGCCACTTGCCTGGCTCCTGCCTAATATTGGATGCCCGAAGGCATCCACGAGGCGGCTGTACTTTGGTATCATCCACTCAATGGCACTGTACGGTGCCCCGGTATGGGCCGCGAATATCCCTGTTGGCGTCATCAGGAGACTTTTGCAAGTGCAGAGACTGATGGCCATCAGGGTGACGCGGGGATACCGTACCATAGCGGGTGATGCCGCCCTGGTACTCGCTGGTTCCCCGCCATGAGACCTGGAAGCGAGAGCCCTCGCATCCCTTTATGAGTGGCGCGAGAAGGCGGGTAATCGGGGTGACCGAACGGCGCTCAGGGTGGTGGAAGAGCGCCGGGAGGAACTCCGCCAAAACCTCCGCCAAAACCTCTTGGCGGAGTGGATGGTTCGGCTGGAGCAGCCAGGGTACGGCCGAACTTTAGTAGATGCTATTCGTCCTTGTCCTTGCCTTGCTATTCGTCTTGGGTGATTGGCTAAATAGAGCCCACGGAGCATTATCGTTCCGTTTAACACAGGTACTTTCCGGACATGGCTGCTTCGGAAAGTATTTGTGTCGAATCAAGAGGGAAATTTATGAGAGGTGTCACCACTTCTTTTGCAGCTGTGACACCGCCCTACATACTCTGGCGGACTGCCCTGCCTGGTTTGGGCCTAGGGTTGAGCTAACGAGGGCAATTGGCCAGAACCTGACGCTGTCAGCCGTCGTCGCTGCCATCCTTGGCAGCGACGAGGCCTGGCAGGCTCTGCGCCAGTTCTGCGAGATCGTCTTGCAGGCCAAAGAGGAGGCCGAAAGAGCGCGAGAAATCCTTCCCGGCACTCAGCGCCCCAGGCGCACTAGGCCAAGGCGCAACGACTTGTTGCCGCCTTAACTGCCCGCTCTTGGCGGCGAGTTCGGGGGAGCTCGTCGCCAGCCAATGAGCACCGAGATGGCGGCGGCGTGTCCACGCCGCCTCTCGTGAGGGTTTTTCCTTTTTTCAGGATTTTGAATTTGTGTGGTGAGGCCGGACGCGGCCATTCGCTGTCGTGGTCAATGGTAGCAATGCGGTAGCAGCGCCCTGTTGACTCCAACACTTGCGGCGTGAAGGACATCCTGGGTTTTTTAGTAGGTATACCCCTGGCACACAACACCTAGACCAGGGGGGACCCCCACTCACCGGACCGCTCTCCCCCGGGAGCGGCCTGAAGGTCTTGATCAGATTTTTCCCAGGTAAAAAAAAAGGTCTTCAGCTATCTACATAGGTACCAAGTTGAATAATTAGGATAATTGCGATTGACAGAAAATGATTTTTCTTCATCACGATATTACGATAAATATCAATATTTTTTCATTTGCTTTTTTTAGTTATTTTTTAGTAGTTTTTAGTTTTTTGGTAGATTTTTTTAGTTTTTTAAGTAGATAATAGTAGAATACGGTAAAATATCAAAATTATTAGGGAAGAAACAATTATTAAGTAATGGGTACCTTTATATTTGCACCAATCATTTTAATGTAACAAATGCAAAATAAGCCCAACCTTCTTAGTTCTTTACTTTAGTACTGATTATTCAAAATTTTATTACCTATAAGGAACTAAGCATCTTGGTAACTTTAAAAACCTTTTTTATTTGATATGTTAAATAGAACCAAACATCATGGTTCCCATTTTTCAAACAGAATTTGTATTTTTAAGAACTATGTGGCTTGGTTCCATTTAGCTTAATGAAAATGCTGAAGTTTTACAGGAACCATGTTACATGGGTCTGTTTATCCATTCAAAAATCACTCTAAATAGGGTTAGTACCCTAGACAGCTGTCATTATCTTTTTTGTAGGTTGGTATTTTGACTAGGATCTTTTCTGAGTCGGTAAAGAACATTGTTATGAGACCATCTAAATATATAACTCAATTTCACTCGAAGTGTGGCTTGGTTCTCGTTTGCAGAACTACGTCCAATTGAGCAACTGTTCCCATTATATTTTCCAGAGAATGAAGCTGGAATGTGTAATCAACACACGGGACCCTCTGATGATGAAGCCAATATCCTGAAGGAAGAAATCAAGCATGAAATAACAAGTGATGATGAAAAATTATCAAATTCTGAATGTGTCAATGTATATGATTACTGGATAGAAGTTGAAAACGTTAAACTTGAGATCTCAGATAATGATGGAAGTGGAACTAAAGTTGAAGCATCAAATTTTACAAGAAAACGTACTTCATCAGATGAGGACATTCCTCTGAGAAGACTTAGATCCAAAGAGCAGGTCAGGCTGAATGAAGAAGTCAATAGTAAGTAGAATTTACTGTTTACCTATTGTTTACCAGGTAAATAAGTACTAGATTTTTTTAATTGGATGCTTCTACAGGTGGACTCTTACTCAAGGAACCTCTAGCGAGCTCATCAAGACAACATCAACACAGAAACACCAACCCAGCAGCTGCACTTCACTGCGAGGCCAGGAAATTGTTGAAGACACATGCATGTCATAAATGTGGCTATAGAAGTAATTTTAAATCTAGATTAAAACGGCATTTATTGACACATACTGGTGAAAAGCCGTTTTCTTGCGATAAATGTGATTATAAATGTACTCAGAAGAGTGGTTTAAAAGTGCATTTATTGACACATACTGGTGGAAAGCCGTTTTCCTGCGTCAAGTGTGACTATAAATGTACTCAGAAGAGTAGTTTAAAACGGCATTTATTGACACATACTGATGTAAAGCTATTCTCCTGTGACAAGTGTGACTATAAATGTACCTGCAATAGTAGTTTAAGCCGACATTTATTGACACATACTGGAGAAAGGCCATTTTCCTGTGCCAAATGTGAATTTAAATGCATTGACAGTGTTAATTTAAAACGACATTTTTTAACACATACTGGTGAAAAGCCGTTTTCTTGCAATAAATGTGATTTTAAATGTTGTCAGAAAAGTAATTTAAAACGGCATTTACTGATTCATACTGAAGAAATGCTGTTTTCCTGCGATACATGTAATTATAAGTGTACTCGAAAGAGTGGTTTAAAACAGCATTTATTGACACATACTGGTGGAAAGTTGTTTTCCTGTGTCAAGTGTGATTATAAATGCACCCGGAATAGTAGTTTGAAAAGGCATTTATTGACACATAGTGCATTCCAAAAAAAGCCGTAATAGTTTACTTAGGACAATCACAAGATTTGTAAAGTTAGCACTGGGCTAGCTCACTAGCCCCGCAACAGATATATGTATATTCAGGTCTTCTGAGAATACCCCAGAGCCTGTACCTGCTTTTGTTTTGGACCTGTCCGTGAAGATCCTTAGGATCTCTGAAATTAAGGCCCTCGGCAGTTATCGTCCTCATGCAGCTGAATTTTGTATTTCTTGTCAAATACAAACCTTTTCGGGATCCTGTCGTTGCCTACCTCCAGGATCGGAACATTCCTCGTAGGCCTCCCTGAGCGCCAGGGAGTGGGGTCCCGTGCTATCTCTCCATACGTTCAGTGTTTTTAAAATTACCGCAGCTACGGCAGCTTCCTGCCGTATATGGAGATGCAGTGGTGGCAAGTCGAGCATGAGTTCCATGGCAGCTGTCGGTGTGGTCCTCAAGCCAACTGTGGTTGTTATGCAAGCTAGCCGCTGAAATTTCGCTAGTTGCGCTACTACAGTAGTCAGCTTGGTTCTTGGCCACCAGCGCTCCCTTAGAAAAGAGTAGGTCGAATGACTGTTTTGTAAAGCCTGAGGGTTAACTTTGGGAGAGAGGCCTTATTTCTTATCCTACAGTGCCAGATAACAGTACTGGCCTTGTCGTGGCTGCTCCAATTCAGTTTGCTGTCCAGGGTAATACCAAGATATTTTACCTATGTTGCTAAACTGAGTTCTGTCTGGAAGAGTTTCGGCAGTCTGTAGTCTCCTAGTACTCGCTTGTTAGTGAACATTACCAGTTCTGTCTTTGCGGTGTTTACTGATAGGTCATACTCGTCGCACCAGCGCTCTACTATTTTTAAAACGGTTCTAGTTAGGTCGCATACTGTACTGGCGAATTTGCCCGAGACTAAGATGACCAGATCATCAGCATACCTACCCCACAGTGAAGTACCGGTCGTTGTTCAGCTTGGTGATAAGATCATTAATGACCAGATTCCACAGCAGCGGCGATAGCACTCCCCTTTAGGGACATCCTCTCACAAACGCTGCCGCCGTTGAACCAGACTCACCTGCAAAATACACTATGCGCTTGTTCAACATGTTGTCGATCCAGCCTATGATAGTTGGATGGACATCATGCTTGCTCAGTGCAGCCCTGAGGCCAGAGAAATGAGTCTTATCGAAAGCTCCCTCTATATCAATAAAGGTGCCTAGACAAATCCCCTTCTGCCCAACAGCTTCTTCAATACTGCTTACCACCGTGTGAAGTGCTGATTCTGTTGATTTAGGTACTTGCACTGTACGCGTGTTGATTCCCTTCCCGTCCCTTAGTTCTCTGTCGGACAGTCTCTCTATGGTCTTTAATAAAAAAAAGGTGAGACTGATCGGCCTGAATGACTTAGGGTTGGATTAGTCGCTCTTACCAGATTTAGGAATTAATACCACGTTCACCACTCCACTTCCGGGGGATATACCCGTAGTAAAGACATGACCTCACCTTACCGAGATGCTGGATAGGGAGCCTAGTCCCCATTGAAGCAAGGTGGGGAAGATCCCATCTGGCCCAGCAGCTTTAAAAGGCTGAAAACTGCTTATGACCCATTTTATAATTTTACCCGTTACGGAGTGACCGATATCTTCCTCACGAGCATCTGATGTCCTCACTAGCCTGCAGCCAGGAAAATGTGACTCCAGAAGAACCCTTTGGGTCTCTACGGACGGAGTTAAGGACGGCTTACGGAGTGATCCAAGCTCAGCACATGACTGCATGGCCAGAATTTTCCTTACCCGATTTGCTTTTTCTAAGGTTACAATGCTGTCGCAGAAGCTCCTGCAACCTTTGGATTTTTTGTACCTTAGAAGCTTTTTGTGGGATTTAACATTTCTGTAATCGTCCCAATCTTGCTGATTACCTGTGTTCATTGCCCTATTAAGTTTTTCCTGACTCTGGTGCGACATCTTTCCAGGTCTGGACCCCACCATGGTTGGCCCCTTAAATTGGTCCTCACGTTGGGTTTGATAGGGCATGCATCGTGGTAACTATCTACTATAATTTTAGTACTATTACTCACCTATTGGTTACCTGCTGTTCAACTACTTCAATCCCTTCGAGGTACTCCGGGCATTGATGGGAACCTAAGCGCTTAGCGAGTAGTTTCATATACTTAGCCTTATCTGTTTTACGTGGGCACCTCCTAGGAGTAGCAGCCGGAAACGTCATATTCAAGTGAAATCTGATCCATCTAAGTTAATATCAAGTAATATGTATCTACAATTGAAAAATAAATGAGCCTCCGAACTCCTGACCTGTTTATGTGTATAGAGAGGTCAGGAGTTCGGAGTTCCGCGCTCGATTTGACCGCCCGCTGTGTGCGTTGTTATAATAACCACGCAGGTTGATATACTACTCATAATAGTATATCCGTTGTCTAGTCACCATATCACATGCTTAGCAGTTTACCATAGGGCCTGATGGCGCTGTTGGTTAAAAAAATATTTACGATCCGATCTTGGTTAGGGATGATTCATATTAGACCGTCATGGGTCCGAGCTTCGTTGTCCATTGCTCGGCTTGCACTAGCAAGAGCTCTTGCAGAGAATATAATCACTTAAGTTTTAGGCGAGCAGTCGATCGATCGGTCCACAAAGTACTTTGTATATTATACTGGGATCAGTCTGTTGCAACCGAGTGGCGGCCGAGCAATGGACAAAGAAGCCCGGACCCGGGCCGGCACTCGTGACAGTCTGATGATGATTTCGTGACTGTATTATGGATGTTAAATAAAAGATAATCATAATCAATAAATGTTACTTTTTATTTCCTTAAGTCTTTTTATTTTAAAAGATATTTTTCAAAACAGTTGTATAGAAAACTTTGTTGTTCACAGAATGAAAGTTATTACGTCAGAAACTAGGCTGAAATCTAGAGTCCGTACTTTGACTTTGTAAGCAAAAGCAGTGACAATTTTTTTTTCATCACATCTATTCGAAAAGAGCTAATACAATCCCTGTAAACTAGGCTGGAACTAGTAGCCGTAGTAGAGTTAGCTCACGCTAACTCGCCGGCAAAACGTTTTGCCTCCCTCTTATGAGGGATTTTACTTTTCCGGCTACTGATTGACCGGGGGGATTTGAATTTGGAACGAGTATATTTGTAAAAAGTTTCAGTCACCAAAGAGTTCCAATAGAAATGGAAGAGGAATACACTAGGAATAGAATAGGAGTAGACTAATAGTAGAGTAGGAGACTCGGATTAGACAAGGAATAGTCTTGGAATAGACTAGTAATAGTCTTTGAAACATTTGGGTTAACAAGTTAAATGTAGGTACTCATTTTCTCATAGAGGGCGATGAAACGTAGAATGTCTACCTCAGGAGCAAATACTATTTTTAGCTCGAGTGAGGTACTTTGAATCCCTCGATTCGCTCAGGATTCTACTCAAGAATCTTTCGCTGAAGCGAAGGATTCGCTTCAGCGTTCAGCTTCAGCGGAGGAGTGTTTTTTGAATCCAGAGTGAACTCTGGATTCAAAAAACACTCTTCGCCGTAAGAATAAGGTATACAATCTACTATTGGTATCTTAAAAGCTATCGTCGCAACTATCCAAAGTTTTCGCTTAAAACAAGAAAGTTGAAGTTTTAAATTTAGAATGTAAACCAATCAAAAATAATGACCTAAACTTTGCTTCTCTGTTATGTATGACTTTGAAGTATTTTATTTATTCGTATATTACAAAATGAATTTCGCCTATAAATTCTAATTCAAAGTTTATGCTTCGTTTTTGTTAAGCTCAGTCTGAGCAAAGTCAAAGTACGCAATATAGATTTCAGCCTTAGATTCGTGACTGAGGGCACAAGTACATAATAACGCAAGTTAGATAATGACCCTTACCATGATCTTCTTTTTGCAGAACCTAAATCGTTCAGCTAAAAAAACTTAAAACAAACTTAATTTTTTTTTTATTGACCGAACGAGCGAACTTGAGCGAAGCGAGTGAGGTCCAGTGTCTGGCGCTTGTATGACGCTTGTTCGACGATAACTTGAGTATCGTAGCTCCGATTTTCATAAATATTTTGTATGCGCGTAGTTTAGGTCAATAGAATTTATGAGTTCGAAGATGAGCTGGATCGGTAGGGGGGTTTGGGGAGATGGTGGTCGTGAGGTCTCAGTTCGGGGCGAACTCCTAGTAAGGAAAGATTCGGTTAAAAACAGGATACAAGCAACTTCGGTCGATATAAAAAATCTGTTTTTTAGTTTTTTTTTTTCTGTATTCAGAGATATTGGACAAACATTTATTAAAAAAAAGCAAATCCGTTGGTATTAACATAATTGACCGAGCGAGCGAAGCGAGTGAGGTCCAGTGTAGACAGGCCTGGCGCTTGTATCTTTGTTCGACAATAACTTGAGTATCGTAGCTCCGATCTTCATGAACTTTGGTATGCGCGTAGTTTAGGTCAATAGAATTTATAAGTTCGAAGATAAGCCGGATCGGTAGGGGGTTGGGGAGATAGGGGGTCGTGAGGTCTCAGTTCGGGGCGAACTACTAGTATTTAATTTAATTTAAAGTACCTACTGCATATGAGTGAACGATATAGCGGCGACTTATAAGAGATTGTGGTAAGGCCTTAGGTTATTTGAACAGGCATCACTTATGCAACCTAAACAATATAGTACTTACTCGAAAGTAATAAACTATTTAAAAGAAAGAAAAAAAAGAAATTGTACATTTTATATTTATTTTCTTAAAACGAAGTATTTACATTTTTTGTTGTGGTTTTGTGGTTGTTATATTTAAAAAATTAAATAAAATAGAAATATACAAAATACTGGTGTAGGTATGTCTGCGTCAGTGTGTTGTAAGAAACACTGAAACGAATGAACCGATTTAAATGCAATTTATTATATTTGATAACATGTTTCACTAGATTTAAGTAGGTCAAATTAAAATCGGTTCACCGATTTTGGTATTAGCACATTTTTAATTGGATAATAAAATTGAGAAGAGTGTTTGTATGTAACCCTTTTGAGAAAAAAATACTTAGCTGATTGTGATGCAATATGAAACTCGGTCTGTAATAGGACACTGGGATTAATTCATTTACTTTTCTAATATTACTTTATGACAATTTTCAAACAGAGTTTTATCAGGATCGGTTCAGTAGTTTTTACGTGAAATAATTAACATACATATCAAAAAAATCGAAAAGTATACATTTAATAAACAGGTTTAACAGAAATGTTAAGGCGAATCATTTCAAAAATCCTTTTAGAGCGGGATTACAACCCGGGACCCCTCAAAACCGACAACATCAACAAAAACAGTTTAGTACTTAATTATTTTTAGAACAAAAAATAATTTACGCTTAGTGCAAAATACGGTTACGTATCAAAATAACTATTTTTTTATCTGAACTATTTTCAACTTAACTACGGTTGACTCACTTAATGTTAATATTAACTAATGGATGACTTAACTACCAGACAATTTAACAAGTATTATCATTTTAATCTACAAGGAGGACCCCAACTAGAATAGGTTAGATATATAGTTAATACTTTATTTGATCACCAACAAATTAAAAATACAACACACATAAAATAAATTTAAAACTAAATGAAAGTTGAGAAAATAGGCGGCCTTATCGCTTAAAGCGATTTCTTCCAGGCAACCTTGGCATAGGAAAGGAGCTGTTTAGTTAAACTGGTAGGTCAAGTGAGGTTAGGTTATTCAAAACTTGATTACATGCAGTGTAATATAGTTCAATCAAATTTAGGGGAGTTAAAAGGTAGTTGAGTCGACCAATATCCGAAATGGCTGTAGGTTAACCGACCACAGTTAAGCTGAAAGAATTGAGATTACAATAGTTATTATGATACGTACCCGCAAAATACGTATCGTGATATAACTTATTATTTTTCACTATAAGTAGGTAGTTAAGAGGCCTGCGGAAGTGGACTTTTTCATACAAACATAATACGTTTTGTATGGAAAAAATTGACCATCGCCGGTCCCTTAAATATTTTTCACATCACATACATTCTGCAGTTTTAGATCATTTCCACACTGACAGAAGCTTATGATCACCATACTAATATTATAAAACGCGAAAGTTTGCAAGTATGTATGTATATCTGTGGTTTTGTTACTCGATCACGCAAAAACTACTGCACCAATTGCGATGAAACTTGGAATACAGGTAGCTGGAAATCTGGAATAACACAAGTTTTTATCTCGATTTTCCCGCGGGATCGGGGACTAACGCGGGTGAAACAGCAGGAAGCAGTATTTTAATAACTGGAGTAATCTATTTGAAAAACTTTGTTGCTTAGACAAAAATAATGATTAACTTATTGGGTACTAGCTGCGCCTCGCGGTTTCACCCGCGTAAATCCCGTTCCCGCGGGAATATCGGGATAAAATGTTGCCTATGTGTTATTCCCGGTATCCAACTACTTATATTCCAAGTTTCATCGCAATCGGTTCAGTAGTTTTTGCGTGATCGATTAACAAACATCCAAACACACACGTTTTCACATTTATAATATTAGTAAAATTTGAAAAGAAAAAACTCACTGGTATTCGCGATCCAAAACTGCTTAAACACATCAAATTTAGCTTAGCCTCTATGAGACCGACTTATATTTATATTTACAAGGAATTATTCTAATACATAATTCTAATGGGTCAAAGGGAGGTCAAAATACAGTTTTTTCACCTTAAATCCTTTAACGTAGAAGTACTAGCTCAAGTTTGTTTCTGGACCACTTCTGAGCTTGTTGAGATAAAATAAATGATATTAGTTTTTGAAAGGCAGATATTCCGCGCTACCAAGATCGTTTGTCGTTGGTTTTTCGTCCTTTTGTCGTTTAATTAAAAAATTAATATAAATTTTAAATAAAACATACCCTGACTAGTTTTAAAAACCACAGACAATATTTTAATATATTTTAAAGTGTTTCCTACACTTTAAACAGGATCTGAAACCTATCGGGTGCGAAATTTTTGAAAAGCATTACTTTAAGTATAATTAAAATATATTTTTTTAACTTGTTTTTTTTTAAATAATTGATGTTTTTAATTTTTTTAGCTGAACGACAACGCGGCGACTATAAGACATCATGGTAGAGCGAATTGTTGAGAATTCGGATTATTTGAAGTTTTTTTTTACAAACTTTTTCATAATGAGATCGAAAGCGCAACCCCCTTTGACAAATAAAAGTTAAATAAATTGTTACTCTCCTGTTACTGTAAATATTGAGAAATGTTCGACGATATAATAAAGATTTACTAAGTAAGATCTTTCTATAGGTATCTTATCTCTTTAGATAATATAATATAATAGTTTTTAACAGTTAAGATTTGGATTTGTACGAGTTGCAGGTTCAAATCCTGTTGGGCGCAGAATTTTGGTGAGCCTTCAAAATAAACATTTTAAAGTCTAGTCTAATTATAAAGTCTATGTTGGACAAAATTGCAATGAAAAGAAATATTTTAAAGGTAAAATTCATTTTCAAAAATTCACTCGACGCGGCTAGGTTTCTCTGGGTCAGTACCATAGCATTTTAACAAACTAGACAACGCGAGTTGCCACATATTTTTTGCAATATCTCCTAGTTCGTTTTTACAACTTGACACTTGTTTCTTTAAATTCACGATATTATAATAACTTCACTTCACTTTAAACTTGGAAAAAAACTTCATAAACAATATTTGAACCCGCACTGCAACTGTGTATCTCTACGAGGCACTAAATATTCCTACAACATTCAATCTCATATAGAAACTTGGTTTTCCATCTGTCAACACTTTTATTAGGGCATTTGACAGCCTCCGTGGCAAGTCGAGCAAACCCCAGGCTGCAATGCAAAGAGTTGCAGGTTGCGGCCACTTTAGATGTTTGTTTCTGGTAGATTTATTTATCATCGAACATTTCTAAGTACAGGTAAATTATTCCAAACTTCACAGTCCCTTTAATCAGGAGGCCGGTGCAATACATCTGGTATCCGAGAAGTTTCTTTGACACCATCCTTTCTATATTTATGGTCGTTTCTGTCCTTTTTGCGATCGCTCCGGTCGCGCGACCGGTCGTGGCTCGACCGATGCGACTTGTGACGCGACGACGACGAGTGACGCCTGTGATGGTCGGTTTTGTCACGCTGCGTGTCCGGTTTGTCACGTTGAGTGTCGGTTTTGTCACGTTGAGTGTCATTTTTGTCACGTTCTCGGTGTTTATCATGATGTCTGTCTCTAGTTTTGTCACGGGATTCTCTGTTATCAGTTTTGTGGTCTGAACGGTCTATTTTTGGGTCTGTTTGGTCTATTTTAGTATCTTTATCATTAGACTTGTCTTTAAATTCACTTCTATGCAGGTTATTTTCCAATTTTACCGGATTAGACTTTGTTTGCTCAACTTTGCAATTGACATTTTCAACTTTCAAATCAGTCGTTTCAGTTTTGACTTCAGTGAGTTCATCTTTCGGTTCGACTTTGACTTCAGGTGTTTCATTTTTGTCCGATTTTGGTTCAATTTTATGCAATTTTGTTTCATTTTTGTCTAGAACCTTATCTTTGTCAGTTTGAGTTTTAGAGTCAATTTTTTCTGTTTTGATTTCATTTTTCTTGTCAGTTTTCTTGTTTATGTCAAAGCTTTTCCTCGTATGCGAGAGTTTCTGTGGTTTGTTTAATTTCTCGTGGAATTTAGCGCTTAGAGCTCGCATCTCGATGACGCCCGCCTTGTGTTTAGTCGTTGACGATGTCTTCTTCGAGTCAGGTTCTGTGACAAAAAAGTAAGAAACACTTTTATAATAAATAATTAAATTCTGTGACCAACACACGGCGCCATCTAGCCCCATGGTAAGCTGCTAAGCTTGTGTTACGCCGACTAGACAACGGATATATTACTTATATTTACTTTTCTTTTGTAAATACATACATATTATACATAGAAATGCATCGAGACCAGATACAAATATTTGTTTTTAAGCATAAATATTTGCACCCAGCGGGAATCGAACCCGCAACCTTCCGTATTGCAGCCGAGCGTTCGCCCGACGCGCCACAGAGGTCGTCGAGGTCGTTTTATTTTGCACAAGAGGTTTGTTTTACGGCTACGGGGAAGTAAGTCTAGCTCGGGCCGAGTAACTCTCTGTAAGTTCGGTAATCTGTCGCACTGTACAAAATAGAAAAATACCTGGGTCGGGTGTGGCGGGGGCGAGGGGGGCCGGCGCGGGGGGCGCGGGGGCGGGGGCGGGGGCGGCGGGGGGCCGCTCCTCCGCGGGGGACGACGCCTCCGACGACGGGTAGTATTGCTTCAGCCGCAGGTGCCACGCTGCAATATACATTCAAAGGAATATTACAAACCATAAGGCATATCTGAGTGACCTGAGTGCCATTACAATAGGACAGTTATCCAAATTCTGCAAATAACAGGTAGATTTAGTGGATCGCCATCACCGTGAGTTACCTTTTATTTTAGTTACTTGTATATCAGAAGCGAGCGATTCGATTTAAAAAAAAAAAGTCACTCGAGTCCCATCGCTAGTTTACCCTTCGTTGTTTTGTAATAACTGATAGTTTACTAGTACATAGTTCATCCTTCATTCTTACTCGTGTTGGGAGAACACAAGCAATCAAGAATGATGACCCATTATAAAGTTTATGGAGCTTATACAAGATGTAACGGGTAAGCCCTTTTAAGCCGAAAGGGGGTTGTTCTAGACGTCTAGGCGAACAACTTTTGTTCTATGACTTTTGGAAATTCAAAGTACTTTTCGAAAATTTTAAGTGTAAAGTTTACTTGAAGATCAGCTGTTTCTTAGAGTTCAAGATCATTGACCTTATGTTATTCATTTAGTTTGGTCTACTACAATCAAACCTTCAATTACCGTTATTTTCAAAAACAGCTGTTTTATCAGTGAAACATAATCTCAAAATTTTCAAAAAAAAAGTTCGAATTTTCAAAAGTCGTAGAACAAAAGGTGTTCGCCTAGACGTCTAGAACAACCCCCTTTCGGATTAAAAGGACTTGCCTGTTACATCTTGTATACATACAAACATGTTACTGACATTATCTCTTTTTAATTTATTTCTTATCGGTTGTATATGATTATGGCCATTAGAAAAGTAACCAGTGTCAAGTATTATTAATTTTTGCAAGTTATTTGCAATTTGCATCTATTTGTAAAAGTCAAGTCGAAGAAGTCATCGTAAATGGTGGCTCTTTACAATGACGGTTCATGCGAGCTTTGGAGACAACGCTGAAGTCCATGTTTTGCACCGATTTTTACTTTCATTCCTCTTGTATACCTTCACGAAACTAAATTGATTAAAATGCCCCCGAAATTAAACAATTTGCACGCACTTGAACTAGGTTTCACAAAAATGAAAATTCCTCAACGCGTTTCCGCCAAAAGTCTCCACTACTTCTTTATAAATTAATACTTATAGATAGACTGGGATAAATAAAATGTAAGTATACCTATAGAGGCGACCGCCGAGACTGTCCTGAACTGGTGTATGATGTTCCTCGGTAGAAAGTATACATCGTCCGAGCACAGTGGGAGTCTAGAGTAGCGCACGCCTTCCCGACGCAGCTGGTTCAGTTTCGCTTCCTCCAACCTGCAGGGGAACAACTCACATTATAATGTTTTATTATTTACTACTTATTCTAAGTCCCCTAGACCATTTCTTTTTTAAATTTCCTTCTATGATTTCGTAAATTTGTTTTCATTGCTCAAGGCATATTTACTAGAAATATTTCTTGGAACTTGCGTGGCCGAGCGGTATAGGCACTGGAATATTGATCCAGGGACGCGAGTTCAAATCTCGCCGCAAGTGAATTTTTGAAGATGAATTTTTCCTTTAAAAATATTTCCTTCGAAGTACAGATTTTTTGTCCTCTCTTCCTTTATATTATAAGGATAGATTTCTTATGAAACTAATAAAGAATGGACGGATGGAAATTAGCCAGGCAAGTATTTAGAGTTCTAAACCTAAAAGGTTAAAACGAGACCCTATACTGTCTGTCCATTCGTATGTTTTGTTACTAAGTCTTTAACTCTTGTCGCTAGCCAAGCCGCTTCATTTGCTACAAATGAGAGGCTTGGAACATAACTTCGCCATCTTGAGACGGCAGCCATCTTGAAATTACTATTATACTGTACTGGATATACATTATACATAACATAACCACTTCTTTGACTTTTAGGTAGCCCCAAGAATGCAGAATTCAACCAATAGACAACAAGACCATAACCACAGAATAACACCCGTTGGTTCAGAAGTTGAATCGCGCGCGAAAGTTTGACTCCGATCGGCGACACGGCACACAAAGAGTTAAGTTACTGTGTTTGAATCTTTTACTTACATTTGCCTTACTTCATAGAATTATTAACACATGATCTTGTCCATATGGTCAACCTATTATTTGTCCTCAGACCTCAGAGTACATAGATGTACCTGTATTACCCTCGTACACAATAATGCTTTCCGAACTAGTAATTATTATTTTTTGTTATTCTGGTAAAAAGAGACTCGCGTCACAGGCTAGTAGACCAAGTGCGAGCTCCACTGCTATTTCTAATGTTTATATGTATCATTTTTTGAAAAATAAACATATTTGTATTAAAAAAAAACACTTTATTTATCCGGTTTTATCGCGTTTTTATTCATTATTTGACGCGAGCTTTCTCCAACTTTACAGTTGGCTTGGATAAAAAAAGTGTTTTATTATGCAAAATCACGAAAACCATAGAAGAAATCATATTTGTATTATTTGTATTAGGGGTTAAAGTATGAAATTGCCGATTTGTACTGAAAATCTTAATTGTTTATTTTTAAAAATTTTAACAAATTTATTTAATCAAAATAGTTGCCATTATTATCTATACATTGCTGCCATCTAATGGGAAGGTTATTAATGCCTTTGCGATAGAACTCCGACGATCTAGACTGCACAAACTGTGTGAAAGCATTTTGTACTGCCTCCTGGGAAGAAAACTTCTTGTCACGTAGATAATTGTCCAAATCACGAAAAAAATGGTAGTCCGTTGGAGCAAGGTCTGGTGAATACGGAGGATGACGAAGGGTTTTTAAGTGCAGTTCCTGAAGGGTCAAAATGGTTTCTCGTGCTGTGTGAGGTCTCGCGTTGTCGTGGAGCAATAATGGTGAAGATCGATTCATGAGTCGGGGCTGTTTTACTGCTAGTTTTGTCAACATGGTTCGGAGTTCGGCACAATAGACATCTGCCGTAATTGCTTGACCAGATCGAAGAAAACTATAGTGAATAACACCATGCTGAGACCACCAAACAGTTACCATTACCTTTTTATTGGTAAGTTTTGCTTTAGGACACTGTTGTGGCATTTGACCTGGGGTCAGCCATTGCATTTTTCTTTTCCGGTTATCATAAAGAATCCACTTTTCATCACATGTTACAATTCGATCCAATATTCCTTCATTTCTGTACCGGTTCAACAAGGCAACACAAGTTTCAACACGCGTTTCTTTCTGCAGATCAGTCAAATCATGAGGCACCCATTTTTCGTATTTTTTTATTTTATTGATTTGACGCAAGTGAGTCAATAAAGTGGGTAAGGTAACGTTAAACCATGCCGCTAATTTCTGGGTAGTTTGACTAGGATCGGCTTCCACTATCTCTCTTAATTCATCGTTATTCACCTGTGTGGGCGGTCTTCCTCGTGGCTCGTTCTTAAGTCGAAATTTCCATCACGAAAGCGTTTAAACCAAAATCGCACGGTGCGTTCATTAGTAGACCCCTCTCCAAACGCAGCATTGATATTGCGGGCTGTTTCTGCCGCGTTAGTTCCGCGTCGGAACTCGTATTCAAAAATCACTCGAATTTTCGCAGTATCCATCTTTCTTGTCTAAATTGAATAACAAAAACAATTGAAAGTCGATATTCAAATGTTTCACATTTTTAAAAAAAATAACATCACAGAAACCATTTGAAAAAAGTTTCATTCGAAAACCTCAAACCATGAAGATTCTATGTCAATTTAAAGAACCTATTGCAATAAAACGGCAATTTCATACCTTAACCCCTATTATTTGTATATTTATATAAATTCAAGATGGCCGTTGTCACAATAAGGCGGATTTATGTTGCAAGTCTGTCATTAGAGGCTAATCGAATGGCTCAACCAGCAGTATACCGCAGGAGTAAGGACGAATTTGATTTGGTTTTCAACACATTTCAGTAATTACAAAACGCACGGTAACTATATTTCGGTCTTTTGATTTTTATTTCTTTTGTCTTCATTTTGGTACTTTCGTCTACACGATTAGTTAAGTATAAATATTGACTAATGAAATTATAATGCGATAACTCGACAAGTGATTAAGAATAACCAATACCCGGACTACTATTTTCAATCTCGTATGCCACTAAGGTAAAGTATGGTTGATCTTTCTTTGTCTATTTTATAAAAACATTAATTGTATTTTCATTTTACCGGGTCTTAATAGCGTACTATTATCTATTTGCGTGCTTTAAACTGTTTACGAACTAGTGTAATAGAAAATGTGGGTAGGGCGGTTACTTACGTACATTAAAAATTTTATTACCTACCCACCACCGGACAGTAAACGACGACGGTTATAAATAGAGGACGACACCCGCCGCAGCTCCAGTCCCCTCGAGACCAAGATCGTTGTAACATGATCGAAACGTCGAGGTAAGAAAATACATAATAGTACGCGATTAAGACCCGGTAAAATGTAAATATGTTAACAAATCGTGTGAACATAGAAATATTTTTAGCAAGGAAATATATTTCCAAAAAACCATGTCACGTGATTCCTGTGTAGCTCAGTGGTTAGAGCATTCGCCTGGTTAGCGAAAGGACGCAGGTTCGAATCCTGTCATGGGGATTTTTTGGAAATATATTTCCTTGCTAAAAATATTTCTATGTTTAAAATGCCTTGAGCAATAAAAACAAAAAGAAATATTAAATCGTGTGAATTTAAAAAGTTTTACATAATTTGTAGGTACCCATGTTTTATGAGAAATAAATAAATAAATAGTAGACTAGTATGTGTGTGTTACATGACAAAACCTAGCGAACCACCGAGTCAGCATCAACCACTAAACACTGCACACGGCCCTAACGACCGCGGCACGAGGCGCGGCGCAATAAGCGCAGCAGTTTACAATGACGTCAACCGGAAGTTACCTATGCAACCGGAAAGGAAAAAGAAGACATTCATTGATCTAACCTCGATCGGTAGACATATAAATAGTTGTAAATTTGATTAATCAAATTAGTTCAAATAATTTGCGTTTTTTTTTTGCATCATCCGGATTCGACTAACGTATCTAGTGTTCAGTTTAGTAATAGTTCGTCGCAGCACTGACCAGGTGACACACTGCGAGATGGGCGGCTCGTACAGATCCAGCTGCAGCAGCTGCACCAGCTTGTTGAAGTCGGCGGCGTGGAACGCGACCACGTCCTTCGTGATGCGGCCGCGGTCCGACGTGTCCGCGCAGTGGATCGCTTTCAGCACACCTACGACCGACAAGTTATTGTTCAGGAAAATATATCTTAGACATATTTTAAAGGAAAAATTCATCTTCAAAAATTCACTTGCGGCGAGATTTGAACTCGCGTCCCTGGATCAGTACCCCAGTGCCTCAACCGCAATAAAAGCCTATATGCCTTGAGCAATAAAAACAAATTACGAAACAAAATAAATCTTACTAATATTATAAACGCGAAAGTTTGTATGTATGTGAGGTTGTTACTCTTTCACGCAAAAACTACTGAACCGATTGCGATGAAACTTGGAATATAGGTAGCTGCGGACCTGGATTAACCCATTATTCCCGCGGGAACGGGACTTACGCGGGTGAAACCGCAGGGCGCAGATAGTAAATTAATATAGCACTGTACACACTGCGCAATCTAGTCCTAAACTAAGCACTAGTACTATGGGTACTAGACACCGGATATACTACATATTATACTTTTTTTTTGTAAATACATACATATTGACCGACCTCTGTGGCGCGTCGGGCAAACGCTTGGCTGCAATGCAGAAGGTTTGCGGGTTCGATTCCCGCTGGGTGCAAATATTTATTCTTAAAAATAAATATTTGGATCTGGTCTGGGTGTATTTCTATGTATAATATGTATACATAACACATTATTTATTTTTAAGCATAAATATTTGCATCCAGTGGGAATCCAACCCGCAACCTTCTGCATTCCAGTCGAGCTTTCACCTGCCTCGCCACGGAGGCCGTTAAAATGTGAAGCAAATAGGTAGATATTGCAGGTTTTTGTACCCAGTGGGAATGCAACCCAGAACCTTCTGCATTGCAGTCGAGTTTTCACCTGCCTCGCCACAGAGGCCTTCAAAATGTGAAACAAATCTTACTAATATTATAAACGCGAAAGTTTGTATGTATGTATGTGAGGTTGTTACTCTTTCACGCAAAAAGTACTAAACCGATTGCGATGAAACTTGGAATATAGGTAGCTGGGGACCTGGATTAACACACAGGCTACTTTTTATCCCGATATTCCCGCGGGAACGGGACTTACGCGGGTGAAACCGCGGGGCGCAGCTAGTAGGTAAATAATGCAGGTAACAGAGCTCGTTCAATAAACTCCTTACCGACAGCAGCCGTAGTGATTCTGTCCAGGCCATGTCCCACGTGGTCAGCATGAGCCCGGGTCCGGTCCTCGAAGAGGAACTCCCTCGCCTCGCTGTACCGCGGGAGGTACTGCAGGTTGCGGAGCTCGTTCATACCCGTGCTGTGGGGGAACCAGTTGACGGTTAGAGCGAACTGTAGTGTACTGTAGTGGTGTGGCACATCTCACCTAGTCGGATTCTCTGCGTTACTTCGAAACACCTTTCGCCGAAGACGATTGACCGATAGACTACTTTACCGAATTGTTGTTTCTCCGATTCTTCTCTGGTTCGTTTCACCGAAAATTGTTTGACCGAAGCTCGGAGTACCGAAGGCTCGTTTTACGTAACAAATGTCATTTCCAAACGCGATATTTCTCATTTCTGTACCTTGAGAATTGAAGTACTGTACCTTTGCGTTTGCAGCACTTTAGTCTATACTTGTAATAAAGGAAGAGAGGACAACAAGTCTGTACTTGGAAGTAAATAAAAAAAAATTGGTCTAGGAGACTTAGGATAAATAGTAGAACAAAATTATATAATTTTTAATATTCATGTCTGTCTGTCTGTTTCTCTTTTGGTTCCTTATACAATTAAAAACTACTAATCCGAACGAAATTTGGTTTTCAATATTGGATAGTTCTATTTTCGAGGAAGGTCGTGGTATACTTTGCATTAAAATCCAATTAGTAGAACCCGAGTAATGAACGATAAAGTGCAACCGCTCGAGAACCGCTCGGCCGCCCGCGCCCGTGATACCACGTTTTTCACTTTCACGGATGAAACCGCGGGGCGCAGCTAGTTCATAATATTTCAAGTTAAAAAATGGTCAATTAGCTTTCACATTACGCCTTATACAAGATGTAACGGGTAAGTCCTTTTAAGCCGAAAGGGGGTTGTTCTAGACATCTAGGCGAACAACTTTTGTTCTACGACTTTTGGAAATTCGAAGTACTTTTCGAAAATTTTCAGTGTAAAGTTTACTTGAAGATCAGCTATCTCTTAGAGTCCGACGTCGTTGACCTTATGTTGTATTTTCATTTAGATTGGTTTACTACAATCAAAACTTCAATTACCTTTATTTTCAAAAGCACCTGTTTTTTCAGTGAAACATAACCTCAAAATATTCAAAAAAAGTTCGAATTTTCAAAAGTTGTAGAACAAAAGTTGTTCGCCTAGACGTCTAGAACAACCGCCTTTCGGCTTAAAAGGGCTTACCCGTTACATCTTGTATAAGGACACTTGTCTACATGTAGAGATATACACAGATGCTTCACTAACCGTCGCTTCTTGATGGGACTCTTGCCGAGTTCAGCGGTGGGCACCAGCTGCTCCCCCGGACGTATCCACAGGATGGGACCGTCGTTGGACTCCTGGGGGTCCATCTCCACAGCAGACATCGGGCCCCACGGCATTGTCTACGGGTTTAGAGGGGCGAATTTCAATAAGTTAGAGACAAATTTATCAGTTTTTAGAAGTTTATTGGGCAAGTTATGGAGTTAATTACCCGGGTTATAGAGTAAATTCACTAGAATCCTACTAATATTATAAAGATTAAAGTTTGTGGGTATGGACGTATGTTTGTTACTCAATCACATAAAAACCGTTAAACCGAACACCACAAACACGGTATGTAGCTGGAGACCTGGACTAACAAATAAAAATATGCTACTTTTCATCCCGATATTTTTACGAAACGGGACTTACGCAGGTGAAACCGCGGGACTTATGCAAAATAAACAAGACAAGTAGAGAAACTACAGCAAATTATTGATCAAATAGACCTGCACTCGTATTATCTATCCAGTCGGCGACTACCCAAAGTGGAAAATAACAGGAACGTTGCGGTATATTGGTGCTTTGAAGTAATCACTGGTAATAACCATATTAAATCCTAACTGCACGTTCCTGTCAATTTCCACTGTTGTCAGTCGTCAACTAGATAGCTAATACGGGTGCAGGTCAAGGTAGAAACTCACCAGGTTGAGGAAAGGGCACTGTCCCAGCATATCCAGCATATCGGGGAAGTAACCACCGACTTCCTCATGCACGGTCCCCACCAGGGAGATCTGGTGAAGCGGTCCGCAGCGGAACGTGCCAGCTGCGTACGTCTGTTGGACCTGGAAAACGGAGTTTAGGATAGTATAAGTAGGTTTAGCTCACAATTAATTGACAAATTATTAGTAGATAAATGCCTCATAAATTTAAAAAACATTTTTTCAACTATAGTCCATGTTGTATCGGTTTAATTTTAGTTTTAATTTAAAAATGTAGCAAATAGGTAATATGTATGTAATATGGGTTTGTGCCTGAAATAAATGAATTTTATTTTATTTTTAAATATTACTTGACGGCTTCGGGCGAATCTGACCTGGGATACTTGAAACACATGATAGCAGGGTAGTTGGCAACTGCATTCCAGTCATCACTCGAAGCATCTGTAGTAAATATCAGCACTAACCCGTGTTACTTTACGAGGCCTATATTTAGCATCGGAAGGATAAAGGCTGAGATGAAGACATACGCGATTTTGCATAATAAAACACTTTATTTATCCGGTTGAATCGCGTTTTTATTCATGGTAAACCACCCAACAACCAACCTTGTCATCCTTGAAAAAGCCAACTGTAAAGTTGGCGAAAGCTCGGTTCGTTTAAAACCATGAACAAAAATGCGATTCAACCGGATAAATAGTGTTATATTACCTTTTCTTTTTCTTCGAGTCGAGCTGCACGCAGTCGTAAAATTTGACTATTATCAGTTGTGTTCTGAGCAGTAAATAAATAAATCCTGTAACGAACACACAGCGCCATCTAGCCCCATGGTAAGCTGCTAAGCTCGTGTTACGGTGGCTAGACAACGGATATACTACTTATATTTATTTTTCTTTTGTAAATACATACATAATATACATATAAATACACCCAGACCAGATACAAACATTTATTTTTAAGCATAAACATTTGCATCCAGCGGGAAACGAACCCGCAACCTTCTGTATTGCAGCCGAGCGTTCGTCCGACGCGCCACAGAGGTCGACAAATGTCGGGGGAGCACGTCCCTGTCTAAATAGAACAGGGAAGATGAGCATACCTGTTGATAGTACTTGGTGAGGGTGGTGGTCTCGATGTCGCTGGCCCTCGCCAGCACGCCGGCCTTGACCGTGAGGTGCGGGTGCGCGGCGGCGAGGTGCGCCAGCAGGCAGGGCAGCGCGCCCGCCGCGCCGCGCACCACGCCGCACACGAAGTACGCCCAGCCGGAGCTGTCCTCCGAGAACACCAGCTGGGGGGAACACCGACATATCAATACTCAATATACAAGATGTAACGGGTAAGCCCTTCTAAGCCGAAAGGGGGTTGTTCTAGACGTCTAGGTGAACAACTTTTGTTCTATGACTTTTGGAAATTTGAAGTACTTTTCGAAAATTTTAAGTGTAGTTTACTTGAAGATCAGCTGTTTCTTAGAGTTCGAGGTCATTGACCTTATGTTGTCCTTTCATTTAGTTTGGTCTACTACAATCAAACCTTTAATTAACTTTATTTTCAAAAGCAGCTGTTTTTTTCAGTCAAACATAATCTCAAAATTTAAAAAAAAAAATCGAATTTTCAAAAGTCGTAGAACAAAAGGTGTTCGCAGACGTCTAGAACAACCCCCTTTCGGATTAAAAGGAATTGCCCGTTACATCTTGTATAACTATATTATACTAGCTGCGCCCCGCGGTTTCACCCGAGTAAGTCCCGTTCCCGCAGGAACATCGGGATAAAAAGTAGCCTATGTGTTAATCCAGGTCCCCAGCTACCTATATTCCAAGTTTCATCGCAATCGGTTCAGTAGTTTTTGCGTGAAAAAGTAACAACCTCACATACATACATTACATACTAACTTTCGCGTTTATAATATTAGTAGGATTAATAATATACAAGTTGTAGTAAAGGGTAAGCCTTTTTAAGCCGAAAGGCGATTGTTCTAGACGTCTGGGCGAACATCTTATATATTTTATTTATTTCGGTTTTTTTTTAATATAATAATATGTATGAGTATATATATTTTATTTAAATTAAGTAACTTAAGTAATAAGTATGGTCTTTTCCTTTTGGTTCATTCTGTATATTGTAGTTCGGCGCTGCGACTCAAATCGGTCTGGTATGTTGATCGAGTGCACACACACGGACAAATCCATTGCAATATAATATTGAGTGTCAGGTACTAACACAAACCTCATAGATTGGTTTCATAGTACTTATTAGTTAAATAAGACTTTTGTAAGTGTTTTATTCATTAAAAAAAAAAAAAAAACCTACTGCTGACTGCCTACCACACAAACTTTATTAACCTTCTCCATCCAAAGGTTGCCTGGAAGAAATGGCTTTTAGCGATAAGGTCGCCCATTTGTACGACTTTTACTTTAAGCATTCTGTGTATTTGTCTTACTTTATATGTGAAGTGATTGTATTGTTATCGGTGACAGAAATTTATTGAAATAAACAAAAAAAAAATATTTATATAATTATTTTTTTCAGCATTAAATAAGTACACTATTAATTAAACAAGAAACAATACAATAAAAAAGTTAACAGCTAAAATTAAAACTAAATATAAATTAAATATGACCTATAAGTAAATTGTTGTAAGTTGTGCAAATAAAGTATTAAATGGCTTTTCCTTTCGGACATTTGCCAGTGTCAAGTAATATCAATATTTGCAGGTTATTTGCATCGAACGAAACAGTCAAGTCGTCACAGTTAAAGTCAAGTCGAGGGAATCATTGTAAAAAGGGGGCCATTTTTTACAATGTTTGTTCACGGAGCTTTGGAGAGAACACTAAGCTAAAGTCCATGTTTTGCACCGATTTTCACTTTTATTTTCACTTGTACACCTTTACGAAACTAAATTGATTAATATGCCCCCGAAATTAAACAATTTACACGCACTTGAACTAAGTTTCACAAAAATGAAAATTTAGCAACACACCTCCTCAACGCATTCCCGCCAAAACTCCAATCACATATTTGATAACCAGACTTACTACAACCTTTGTTAGTAACTATTGTAACTGTCATAATCTGTACTTTAAAATTGAGTAAACTTAAGACTGAGGTTTTTTGTCTGAATAAATTTATTATTATTATTACTATTTGTTTTAGTGTGAAGGCGCGTAACAAATACCTTTACTATCTCTACTAATGTAAAATAAGTGTTACCAACTTACCTTCAAAAACTCCTTAGCCAAAGCTTCCTGTTGGTGTGCGTTGAGCATGTCAACGTCTCGCTGGTTGAGGTACAGCACACTAGCGCCACCATTCGGGTGAGTTTCCACGCGCATCAGTCTGAAATGAGAAATATTTTATTGATATATCCCACTCGAAGGACCAAAAAAAGAAGCAATCTTGTGAAAGGAAAAAACAAACTATTCAATCAAGCATTCTTAGAGCATGAGTTCTTGAGTCCCTCGATGGGTTGACGCAGGGTTGTCGGCAACTGTTCCCCAATCGTCATTCGAAGCATCTGTGGTACTTCTGTTTCATGAAAGCAAGTCGGCGACTGCTCCCCAAGCTTTGTTTGAAGCATCTGTAGTTATTTCTAACCTGTGGTACTTGAGTCCCTTGATAGCGGGATTGTCAGCGACTGCAGTCCAGCCATCGTCCAAGGCAGGTCGGTCGCGGCGACACTGCACGCCGATGGAGCAGCGCTTGATGCGCGCGCGTCGACGGCAGTGCGTGCAAGATGAGGACGATGACGAGTGGCGGGACGAGTGGGATCTGTAAGTTTTAATGTTGCATTTGAACACAATATTAACTTCTGCCTCGGTGCCGAGTTTCAGCATTGCATAATTATGCAATTTTTGGCTTATTCCAGTACACTCTTAGTTTATGTTTATTATGTTATGTAGCTGTAACATGTTTTGTTTTGGAAAACTGCCAAATATTGAAGTATTTTATTTTATCTCACCAAATGGTTGTGTAGGGGCTCATTTTCCGCGTCTCGTAATTGTTTTCAAAGTCTATGTGGCTTTTGACGTAGTTTATTTAGCTGTGTTAGATTCACAATTAAGAAGTTGAAGAATTTCAGAAATTGACCATTACTAGTCTATTAATAATTGCAGATGAATTATGGAAACAATAATTTAAATTTATTTAAAGAAATATATATTCAAAAATCCAATTGCAGCGAGGTTTGAAGTATTATCATCATTGTAACATGATCGAAACGTCGAGGTAAGAGAATTTAAAAATAATAATACGCGAATAAGACCCGGGAAAAATAAAAAAAAATTATTATGAGTTCAAATCATGAGTTTAAAATATTTATGCGAGGTTTGAATCGAGATCTAGATCCATACTCTGACACCCTTCTAACTACGATACGCGAGCTCCTACCTCGAGCGGTGAATTTAAGAATATACAAGTTTATTATATTATTATACAAGACTGTTCGACTTATGCTCCATAGAACGCATCTACAGGAAGCATTTTCCAGTGATTTACCCATGCTAATGATTAACTTTACAGGTAACACATTTGCTTCTGTTAAGTTTCTTAGCCGCTATTAACAATATAAAAACTTAATATTTCAGTGAATTTGATGTAGTTTTATTTAAAGATATCATCTAGGGAGCCATAAACCTAATATTCTTACTGAATTTGGATCTCAATGGACTTTATAAATAAATTGAAATATTGCACAACATTACATACAGCGCAATCTAGCCCCAAACTAAGAACTAGGCTTGTACTACATGTTACACCTTATTTGTAAATACATAACATAATATTATTATACATAGATAGACACCCAGACCAGATACATATATTTATTTTTAAATATTTGCACCCAGCGGGAATCGAAACCGCAGCCTTCTGCGTTGCAGTCGGGCGTTCACCAGACGCCCCACAGTGGCCGTCAAAACATTAATAATAATAACTAGATCAATAACTCACCTATCCCTATCCTTGTCCCTTTCTTTCTCCTTGTCTTTCTCTTTCTCCTTTTCCCTCTGCCTATCCTTCTCAGTCCGACTCTCAACTTTAACCTTCACTTCACTCCCTTTCTCCTCTTGAACACTCTTTCCCAGAGCAGAGTAAATCTGGGGTAAAGCACTTCCTTCTTGTTTAACCTTCAATGGTAACTCCAAATTACCATAGCATGGTAATTCTCGACGCGGTGTCGATTGGAACCTTATAGCCTTCATGGTAAGACTGAAGTGTGTAGCTGGTTTCCTTAATGTAGAAGCATCTAACAGGACATTCGATCGTGTAACTCGAGGGTATTTGTACCGAAACATAGATTCTTGGAAGTGCGAGTTGATGATCCGAAGCTGCTTGGAAACTGACGAGAAGATCCGTTTAGTGACTTCATCATCTGGTATTTTGTTAAATAATTTCATTTGACGGGACGACAAGTGTAATTTGCCAAAATAATCAGTGTAGGACTCCCGTAGGTTTTCAGTTGGATCGAATAGTAAAGGGTTTGTTTGTTTTGCAGTTTTCTTCATAACGTGAAGATTGAGGATGGTTGTGTCTCCATATCCGCCAGAGTCAAAAACTGGCCATATCTTAGTGAGTTTGGCTGGAGTTGGATTTTCACCGAGTAAACAGAGTTCTTTGGAGTCTTGGCTCAATTTTCGCTTCTTGCCTGGATAGAAAGTGCAGTATTAGATTGAAGTTCTAATTAAATTAAAATGTGGGAGGCTAAATAGATAGAATAATATACGTAGAATAACACTTATCTTTTAATTTGTCTACTACAGCCCTAAATAACAACAAAGTGAATCACAGTCATGACCATTGCAACAAAAAAGAAACAATAGCCACATGAGTTTCTTGTGACATCTTCTCTTTGGAGGTTGCGTTCCGAAGATTCGATAGTTTAAATGACGTTTGTAAATTTTTTAAAATAAATGAGAATAAAAATATTTTGAATTTGAATTAAATTTGTCTTGACATTTATCTCCTTTTATCTGCTACTAGTAGCAGGTCCCAATCCCGCTGGAACTTTGGCATCAAAAAAAGTGCTGAATAATTAATTTAGAGATGTCCCATAAATTATTAAGTGTAATAAAATTACAAAATATATTTAAATAATTAATGTTTATTTCCTGCCCTAATTCTTATAAAAAATTGATTAATTATGAAAAATAGCAAATGTAAGAAGAATGATATGTTCTATTCCCATCACCTACTATCATAACCATAAAAACAAGAGTAATTATGTTTTAAATATTAGGAATTGGTTGAGAATTAGTCATAAGATAAGTAATAAACGGTAGTTTTCTTTATATTTATCTAATCAATCTGTTGAAAGCTATTATCTTTGCATTTAGTTGTGGTGTAGTTTGTGAATTACAATGATAATTTACTATAATATTCCTTCCATAAAAATCAATATTAGGGACTAGAACACGATCTCATCATACCTAACTCAATGTAACTATTTCTATTATTGTGGCTCAAAGCACATAGCTTTAAAATATACAGGTTGTAAAAAACATACAATGACTCTCGCCTTAGCTAAGGAATTGTTGGTCTTGCTTTTGTGACATGAATTAACAGTAAAATTAAACAAAGCATTCCTGAACTGAGGGCTGCCATTGAACATCTTTGTGTATGGCCCTCAATATCAGCATACAAAGGGTTCAAAGGCCATTTCACAGCAACAGAAACAGTAATTTTGGTCTAAGAAGCAATAGAAAGTATGAAATCAAATTGTATCAAGGTCAGATCATGGTGAAACATACACTGAGCTTCTATTGTCAATTTAATCATAACAATATAAGGCAGTAAACAAAGAAAACAACACAGAACATTAAGGAAAGTTGTGAAAAGCCCGTGAAAACCTTTTTTTGCATGTTTACAAACAGATTTGACCTCTACTATGATGTAAGAAACTGGGTGATAGGTTAATGATTTTCCCACCTAAAATTAACAAGATAATTGATGAAAAGTTTGTTTTACATTAGTTTACATGGATAGTTAGGGTTGTTTTTACATTGTGATCGTAGAACATTAGGGAGTTTACCTTTGGTTTCGGTAGAAAGAACGACTCGAGTCTCCGTTGACACACTTGAACCGTGTCCCGACTTGGGTTGATTTCGATGATCGTAAGATACACGTCGACGTTTAACACCCTCGCCGGCATCTTCTCTGCTGTTCGAGCTGCACAACTTGCCCACGTAATCACAATTTTCACCAACTTTTACATGCGATAGTCTAGCCTGTTCTGATGACGCCATTGTCCGACCGTGCCAGACTTTACCGATGCAAAGTAAACACAATTCTCAATGAAACATTGAGGCGGCTGTTCTATTTTATCGAAATACCAAGTAAAGGTATTTTAATCAATTCTAGTAATTAGAAACACATTGATTGTGGATAAAAAACAACTTGCGACGCCATTTCTTCCTGCCTCATTCTTTTTTACTTTTTTGTGTGGAAATTGCACTATGACGTGAGGCAAAAGCTGACAGTTTTATTCAGCCATGTATGTTTTGAGATTTCAATTTTTATCATTTCATATAGGTCTGTATGTAGCTCTCGCAAGAAATCAAAGGTATACATTCAAATTAAAAATATAAAATAAATATAAATGATAATTCCCAGAAAATACCAGAACAGATAAATAATTCGGGTAGTACGCCATCTATACTAGCGTTAATGTAACTCTCTCTGCTCGAGCAGTTAACCACTACCGCGACGACAGGGATTATTACAAGATGGTACTGTTTTTTCACTTTATATTTTTACCCAAAGATGGCGTTGAAATTATTATTGGCGACCAATTTGGCGACATGGACCAAGTAGAGTAGCACAAGTAAAGTTTCTTGTATTAGACCTCATGTAGACCTTCCTCTGTGATTGGCGATGATTCCTTTATTAGGGTTCAGCACAAACTATATACCTAGATAGGGTTCAGTACCCAAAAGGTAAAAACGGGGCCTTATTACTGAGACTTTAGATAACTAGACAGTTTACATTTTCACAGATGATGTATTTCATTTTATATAATTACTTACTTATTTAAGAACGGAGTTTTGGCGGGAACGCTTAGAGGAGATGTGTTGCTAGATTTACATTTTTGTGAAATTATTTAATTTCAGGGGCATATTAATCAATTTAATGTCGTAAAGGGCTACAAGTGCAATGAAAGTGAAAATCGGTGCAAAACATGGACTTTAGCGTTGTCTCCAAAGCTTCGTGAACAATCTTTGTAAATGGCCACCGTGTTTACAAATGATTCCCTAGACGAGAGTTTTGGCGGGAATGCGCTGAGGAGATGTGTTGCTAAATTTTCATTTCATTTTTGTGAAACTTAGTTCAAATGCGTGTAAATTGTTTAATTTCGGGGGCATATTAATCAATTTAGTTTCGTGAAGGTGTACAAGTGAAAATTAAAGTGAAAATCGGTGCAAATCATGGACTTTAGCTTAGTGTTCTCTCCAAAGCTCCGTGAACAAACATTGTAAAAAATGGCCTCCTTTTTACAATGATTCCCTTGACTTGACTTTAACTATGACGACTTGACTGTTTCGTTCGATGCAAATAACCTGCAATTATTGATAATACTTGACACTGGCAAATGTCCGAAAGGAAAAGCCATTTTAAAGAAGAAGAAGAAGAAGATTCCCTAGACTTGATGTCCTGCGATTTTTCGTAGTTTAGGTGTTATGGCCTTTACTCTCATTTTCTACTGAAATGTGACCACTGCCTGAGACATGTCTGTGAGTGAGACCTATTTGTTCATACTGACTGCAATAATGAAGATAAATTTGTTTAATTTATTTAATACTAGCTGCGCCCCGCGGGTTTCACCCGCAGAAGTGAAAACGCGTTATCACGGGCGCGGGCGGCCGAGCGGTTCTCGAGCGGTTGCACTTTTTCGTTCATTACTCGGGTAACGGGTTGTAATAATTAGATTTCGATGCAAAGTATACCACGACCTTCCTCGAAAATAGACCTATCCAGCGTAACGGAGGTGGTTTAAGAACGTGCCGTTAATGTTGACTTCCGTCCCAGTCGAGTGTCTTGAAAATGTCTTCCATTGGATTGTTGAAAAGTTTTGGTGAAAAGACATCCCCTATACGAACACCCTTCTGAATCGGGATAGGGTTGGTGTTCTCCCTTAGTTGAACAGTCTTTGTCGCGGACTTGTACAGACTTCTTATGGCATCTATTTAAAGAGTCTGTAACTATGGGTAGTCGAGAAAGCGTTCAACTCGGAACACCCCAGTGTTCCGTAGAGTTGAACGCTTTCTCGTATACCTGTAAAGAGGTCTGTTATATTCTTCGGACTTCTGTATAATTTGCCTTAACGTAAAAATGTGGTCGATTGTTCCGAATCCTTTGCGGTAACCAGCTTGTTCAGGTCGAGCCTCGGGCTTAGTCTGGTGGTGATGACTCTAGAGAACACTTTGTACACTTGGCTCAGCAGTGATATGGGATGGAGTTTTTCAACAGAGTGTTGTTCCCTTTTTTGTGGAAAAAGTACTACTAAGCTTCGCGTTCATTCTGCCAGTACTACTCCTGTAAATAGAACGTCATTGAATAGCAGTCTGAGTTCCTTGATAACCGCGGAGCCACCTGCTTTCATTGAGATATATTGACAACCAATAATTTAATACTCCTTAAATGTAGCCAACCACGGTCTAAATTGTTTAGAGCCTCTAAACAAATTCTGCCACCAACAAAGCAAATTCTTACGTCATAAAAGATGGTATAATAATAAATAACATTCATTAGTAGTCACAATACCGAATATTCCTGACAAGAAGCTTTGATTTTGTATTCAACGGACATTAACATAGGTAGACTCTATTGCGAATATTAAAGGCGAATAGTTGTTAGAATTTGTGGGTGTGGTTTGGGGTCTTTGCTCATTCATTATTACACAGAAAGCCATGTTCCTAGCGCGGGCGGAGTGGAGGCATTAAAGGGGTCAGATTATTAGAAAAAAAAAGTCGTGAAAAAAATACTTAGGTACTTACCTACTTTTGTTTGAGCCGAGGATCGAACCATCAACCTTCTGCGTAGGTAACGCCATTTCACAAAAGAAGTCCCCTAGACCTAGACACAGCGTGCGAGTCATGAGGCAGAATGTCCTCAAAGTGCATTTTTTTAATTTTATGGAAGTTTCAAAGTGAGTTTAAATTTCTTCCATTGCTTATTTTTCTTTTACTTCCCAACTGAGGCATCGCGAAACCCTAGGGCTCCTCGTAACCGACTTTGAAATGGCTGATCTAAGTTATAATAAGTAGGAAAGTAATTGGCCTTTTCATCTAAATTTTAGATAATTTATACAGCGCAAGCAACTTTTTTAATCCATGCCATTTTATGGCCTTGTTGTGCCCGGGACGTTCGCGTTGTTAGGTGGCGAAGGCTTGTACCCAATAACCCCCTTACATAAAAACGCTAATTAATAATGCGCTGCATTTTATTATTTATATTTCATCCTATTTAATTCCTTGCATAATGATTATATGCTTTCTCTCTCTCTCAACACATTTCTGTGTTGTTACACTGTAATTTTTATTTTTTATATTTTGAATTTAATAACGTGTACTTCTGTAGTTTATTGTATGATATATATTTCTATTATTTATTTATTTATTTCTATTTTTTTTTGGTTCTCAGAGGATCAAGTAAATATAGATGTAATATGCGAAGACTTGTAAATGGTGTTGAGTTAATTAATTTATTGTTACATAGTTTTTATTCACTGTATGTTTTCCAAATAAAATAAAATAAATAACTATGCATCGTTTGTAGGTAGGTAGGTACTTATTCTAAGATATTGACACGCGCCTTGTAAATACAAAAATTATGCGATAGAGTGGAGAGGAGAGGGAATAGAGTAAGAGGTGATGGAGGGTGTGGAGATCTCTTCTCGCTACCAAGGCAACAAAGGTAACAAAGTTAAAATTTCAAGGTAAGATAATAAATAATAATACGCGATTTAACCTACTAAATTGTAACTAAGTATGTAAACTAAATGTGTGAATTTAAAAAGGGAAATAAGTGTTTGTTACTGTTTTACACAAAAACTGTGAAATTTGATTCCAATGAAATTGTGAGTTTTTAGACAGTAAAATTTTGAGTTTTTAAATACTTTAAAAGTTGTAAAGTAATAGCGGCGTTGGTCTAGTAATACCATTACCCCCACTTTTATTCCGAGGGTCGTGGGTTCGAATTTAGACCGTATACGTACTAGACTAATGGCTTTTCTTTAGTTAGATGAAGGAAAAACATGGCTCGGAAACAGCCCTAGTGGCCATTCCTAAGTGGCCGGGACTTAAAGTTTTTTAACTATGTGTTTCCGCAATTAGCCCTATCTATTGGGCCTTTGTGCGTGATTTGAAGCCGCGGGTTGCTTCACGATGTTTTCCTTCACCGTAAGAGCGATGTTAATAGCGCACATAATTTTTCTTAAAGATAAAGACTTTGGTACTGGGACTTATTTGGGAGATAATATAATATAACTTGAGAGCGGTGTTGGTCTAGTGGTAGATACCCCGACTTTCATTCCAAAGGTCGTGGTTTCGAATCCCGGCTGACCCCGCACCAATGTCATTTTCCTTGCGGAAAAGTTAAGTGCGTAAATAACATCGCTCATACGGTGATGGAAAACATCGTGAGGAAACCCACGGCTTAGTTAGCTCCAGACGTATTGACCAGTTCTTTCCTCTGGGCATGGCTGACTAGGCTGGGAGGGTGGTATAGGTACTGGGCAAGCCTACACCACCTAACAACGTCCCGGGCACTACAGCGCCATTAATAGCATGGATTCAAAGTTGCTTGCGTTGTATAAATCGTCTAAAATTATACAAAAAGGCCAATTATTATATTATTACTTAGTTACTTTAATATTAATTTATTAATTCCTATACTGTCAATAATTATTTACATAACTTATATAATTATTAACGTATATAAATAAACCAAACAAGTTGGTAGCACGTCAAATTGACGTCAGATCAAAACAATCAAGTTATTATAAACATATACCTAAATATTTATAAATAACTAGCTATGCCGTACGGTTTCACACGCAAAGCGGCTTTTTATTCCGATCTTAAATCGGGATAAAAAGCTGTTTAGGGCCGATTTTTTAAATCCCTAGATAGAGATATCTGACAAATAAAATGTAACACTACCAAATAGAAAACGTCAATATGATATTAAAAAGAAATAAAATTTGAGGGCTTTTAAATTTGGTTGGGTTCGAACTTATTCGACAGATATATTAATGAGGAATGAAAAATCGGGTGGAATAATTCAGTACGTTGCTAGCTCCGAAATATTTGAAAAAAAAAGGCTTAAAGAGGTACTAAAAACTATGGACATTTCATGTATTATATAACTAGCTGCGCCCCGCGGTTTCACCCACGTAAGTCCCGTTCCCGCGGGAATATCGTGATAAAAAGTAGCCTTAAAAAAGTAAATATTTCAAGTTTCATCGCAATCGGTTCAGTAGTTTTTGCGTGAAAGAGTAACAACCTCACATACATACAAACTTTCGCGTTTATAATATTAGTAAGATTTGTAACGGGTATGCCCTTTAAATCCGAAAGTGGGTTGTTGTAGACGTCTAGGCGAACACTTTTTGTTTTACGACTTTTGAAAATATAAACTTTTTTTTTAAAGATTTTGAGATTATGTTTCACTGGAAAACAGCAGCTTTTGAAAATAAAGGTAATTGAAGTTTTGATTGTAAACCATCAAACTAAATAAAAGGACAACATAAGGTCAATCTGAAGACCTCGAACTCTCAGAAACAGCTGATTTTCAAGTAAACTTTACACCTAAATTTTTCAAAAAGTACTTCGAATTTCCAAAAGTCGTAGAACAAAAGTTGTTTGGCTAGACGTCTAGAACAACCCCCTTTCGGATTAAAATGGCTTACCCGTTACACCTTGTATACTCCATGAATTTGTACGTTATCTTTACTAATATTATAAATGCGAAACTAACTCTAGGTGTCTGTCTGTCTGTTACACCATCAAGTCTAAACTGCTGAACCGATTTTGTTGAATTTTGTTATAGAGATAGATAGGACCTTCGATATGGGACCTCGGGATTTAGTCCCAATCCTGTGGTATAGGTACCTACTACACTATGGTAGTAAGCAAGAACGGCTAAACCGTTTGAACGAAATCAGGTACAGGGCTTTTTCTATTAGGTGCCTCCAGCTTTGTATTAGGTACAGGGTTAGTTAAGGGGTAGAAATAAGATATGGGGTACTTAAAATGATCTTACGGGTTAAGCAAAGCTTGGTAAGTATATGACATACGTGATGGGTCAAAAAGAACTTCTAAACTGATTTGAATGAAATTTGGTACAGGGTTAGTTAAGGGGAAGAAATAAGATATGGGGAATCACCACTTTAAATTATAAAAATAGCATTTCTGTCGATTTACCATACTATTTTTGTTCCCATGATTTGATCTTTATTAGCAACACTATCGATCGGTAGGTACAATAATATAGGTTGTTTATTTTTTCACAAAAGACAAGGTTCGATTTCTGACTAGGGTTTATGTAATAAATTTTTAATAAATCTAATAATGCCATTTTAGTTTTTGTCAAAATCAGAGACGCAACTCCTTTCAGCATTTTTTGCTATCTCTTATAGTTTAGGATATCCCCCTGAAAGCCAATCGAAATCGTTTATCTTTAATATATAAAAATGAATCCCTTTTTCCCTTGGTCACGGCATCACGCCTGAACGGCTGGACCGATTTCGATAATTATTTTTGCGTTTTCTTCGTTATAATCAGGAGAAGATATTTAGGAGAAAAAAACGGGACTTATGCAAGCGAAACCGCGGGCGCAGCTAGTTTATTTATTATACATACCTACTGAAATATAATAGCATAATTCAGGGTCTTATCGCTCAAAGCGTTTTCTGCACAACGAAAAAGTAAGGACATAAAACAATTAAATAGATAGGTACCTACGTAAAACTACGTTAAACATCTTTGTTTAGAATAACAAAATATATATTTACATAAAAAAACCGCGTAAGAACAGAGATGCGAAAAACGTCAATTATTTGAAAATGGCTGATACCGAGTTTCAAGGCCGACGAACTAAAATAAACTGTTGTTGTTCATCACTTGTTTATATTGTAACACAACATTTTTTTGTTCTTTAAACGTAATTCTACTAATGTTATATATAAACTAGCGGCCTGCCCTGACTTCGCACGGAGCTTGCAAAGTCGATGCAGATTGTAAACACAAAAAGGCACCTATCCATCAGATCATCATCATCTCAGCCCGTAACCGTCCACTGCTGAACACAGGCCTCCCCCATACTACGCCACAAATAGTTACCTCCATTCTACGACCCCCACGACCGCCTCAATGCCGCCAGCCTTCCAAGTTCCAACACTCCGTTTCACATTACATCGTGGTCGCCACTCGAGGACTTTTAGTCCCCATCGGTTATCGGTTATAGATAGATAGATAATACTTTATTTGATCAATCACAAAAATATTACAAAAACAACACATTTAAAACTAAATAAATGTTAAACAAATAGGCGGCATTATCGCTTATAGCGATTTCTTCCAGGCAACCATATTGGCATGGCTATTTAGTGGTACTGGTAGGTCAAGTTGTGATAAATGTGTGTGTTAATATTTCTTTTTGTTTTTATTGCTCAAGGCATTTTAAACAGAAATATTTGTTGTGTGTGTTGTCAAGTTATGGGGACTTTTAAACCTTACAAAAGTAAGATTTGCATCAAAATAAGTCGCCTGTTCCCACAGGATCGACTCATGCCAGCAAAACTTTAGGGTACAGTAAGGCTGATCAATCTGTAGTCCGTACTTTGACTTTGCTAAGCAAAAACTTTGACTTAAGATAATTTTTGGTATTTATAAAGCGATCTTCGCAACTATCTAAAGTGTTTGCTTAGTAAAGTCGAAGTTTTTCAAATTTAGAATGTAAACCAATCAAGGATAAACGTTTGACTGTTAGAATGGGGTACACATAACTCTAAAACACTTAAAGCTAAATATTTCGAAAACGGAACCCTAAAATAAAAAATTGTTTTGGAAACTTACAATGATTTTAATAGAGCTATCTAACGATACCCCACACACTTGGAGTAAGCAAGAGAAAAAAACATCCCTTATGTTTCATGTGGGGGAGGTACCCTAAAAAGGGTTATATTTTTTTATTGTAGCACTTTTTTGGCGTGTTAATATGTATACTCATGCAAAATTTTAGCTTCTTAGTACTAACCGTCTTCTCTGAGGAAAGCCGCGGACGAACCGACTTTACGAAACTAAGTACCTATAAGGGTTTCCGGTTGACTACGAAACCCTAAAAAGAGATACCTATTATTACAAAGAAGCTGCGCCCCGCGGCTTCACCCGCGTAAGTCCCGTTTCTGCGGGAATATCGGGATAAAAAGTAGCCTATGTGTTATTCCCGGTATCCAGCTACGTATACTCCAAGTTTCATCGCAATTGGTTCAGTATTTTTGCGTGATTGAGTAGCAAACATCCAAACACACATACTTTCACATTTATAATATTAGCAGGATTATATTAGGGGTTAAAGTATGAAATTGCCGATTTGTACTGAAAATCTTAATTGTATATTTTTTAAATTTTTAACAAATTTATTTAATCAAAATAGTTGCCATTATTATCTATACATTGCTGCCATCTAATGGGAAGGTTATTAATGCCTTTGCGATAGAACTCCGACGATCTAGACTGCACAAACTGTGTGAAAGCATTTTGTACTGCCTCCTGGGAAGAAAACTTCTTGTCACGTAGATAATTGTCCAAATCACGAAAAAAATGGTAGTCCGTTGGAGCAAGGTCTGGTGAATACGGAGGATGACGAATGGTTTCTAAGTGCAGTTCCTGAAGGGTCAAAATGGTTTCTCGTGCTGTGTGAGGTCTCGCGTTGTCGTGGAGCAATAATGGTGAAGATCGATTCATGAGTCGGGGCTGTTTTACTGCTAGTTTTGTCAACATAGTTCGGAGTTCGGCACAATAGACATCTGCCGTAATTGCTTGACCAGATCGAAGAAAACTATAGTGAATAACACCATGCTGAGACCACCAAACAGTTACCATTACCTTTTTATTGGTAAGTTTTGCTTTAGGACACTGTTGTGGCATTTGACCTGGGGTCAGCCATTGCATTTTTCTTTTCCGGTTATCATAAAGAATCCACTTTTCATCACATGTTACAATTCGATCCAATATTCCTTCATTTCTGTACCGGTTCAACAAGGCAACACAAGTTTCAACACGCGTTTCTTTCTGCAGATCAGTCAAATCATGAGGCACCCATTTTTCGTATTTTTTTATTTTATTGATTTGACGCAAGTGAGTCAATAAAGTGGGTTAGGTAACGTTAAACCATGCCGCTAATTCCTGGGTAGTTTGACTAGGATCGGCTTCCACTATCTCTCTTAATTCATCGTTATTCACCTGTGTGGGCGGTCTTCCTCGTGGCTCGTTCTTTAAGTCGAAATTTCCATCACGAAAGCACGGTGCGTTCATTAGTAGACCCCTCTCCAAACGCAGCATTGATATTGCGGGCTGTTTCTGCCGCGTTAGTTCCGCGTCGGAACTCGTATTCAAAAATCACTCGAATTTTCGCAGTATCCATCTTTCTTGTCTAAATTGAATAACAAAAACAATTGAAAGTCGATATTCAAATGTTTCACATTTTTTAAAAAAAGAACATCACAGAAACCATTTGAAAAAAGTTTCATTCGAAAACCTCAAACCATGAAGATTCTGTCAATTCGAAGAACCTATTGCAATAAAACGGCAATTTCATACTTTAACCCCTATTATTATACTAGCTGCGCACCGCGGTTTCACCCGCGTAAGTCCCGTTCCCGCGGGAGAATCGGGATAAAAAGTAGCCTATGTGTTAATCCAGGTCCCCAGCTACCTATATTCCAAGTTTCATCGCAATCGGTTTGGTAGTTTTTGCGTGAAAGAGTAACAACCTCACATACATAAATACATACAAACTTTCGCGTTTATAATATTAGTAAGATTAGTAGAAAGTAGGATTATGAAAATTATAACCGTAACTTTTGATGAGACGCTCGCTACCTTTACAGTAAATAAAGAACTATATCGCGGTAGGACCTCAAACAGCTGAGATGTCTGGTAACATACACAAAAAAATACAGACGAATTAATAACCTCCTCCATTTTTAAGTCGATTATAAAACGAATTGAGTAGGAGAAGTGACAAATACGGAAGTACGAAAACATAAATAACTTGTAAAACCTAACTAATTGCATTGTGAACTAAAACAAAGAAAATACCTACGTTTATTTTGTAAACTTTACCTACGGCAAGTGTGTAGGAAGTTTTTTGTTGCAGGTACCTTTGCTTTTTCTTCAATTCTCTTTAAATTATAGTTAATTCAATCATCAACCTAACCTATAGGAAATTTCACCAAAGGGCGAGCGTGACTAACTCAATAAATTACCCTTTTGCATCCAAGGATATCGATACCTCGCGTTTGAACGACATAAGTTGCAAAATTGAAAAATTCGAGCTACAATAGCGTGGCGCGTCCGCTCGCTCTGCGTTCCACATTCGAAATAATAATTGTATTAAGGAAACATGAGCGGGGCGCATGTGTTTGTTTGTTTGTTTACCAGCCGGTGACGTCATATGTTTATTCTCGCGGGTAAGTTGGGGCTGTATGAGTTGGCTGAAAATTATATATTTTCTGTAATATTTTTATTCTATGTTTAAGCTTAGATTGTGTTGCGATTTGTACATAATGTATTTATACAGAAATTATTCGGTTATTATGAGAGTACTATGATTAAAAATTAAAATAAAAATTCATATTTTTGACAGATCTTGTAACCGTCTCAGGTTCTCGGTAATTTTAAAATTACTTCTAGGAACTTTCTTAGAAATATATTTAGAAGTTTTTAAAGAAAAAGTACAGTGTAATTCTAATATTTTGCCGACATTTAACTTTAACAGTTACTAATAAAAATCCCAATAATAACTTGAATTGTGGTTAACTTCCGTTTAAATTAACGGTCTTCGCAAGCCGAGCATAGGTAAGACAAATTAATTATTTTTTAAATTAATAATTTGTCCCTAAAAGAAAAGGTTTTACCATATTAGTCGAAAAGTTAGAGCAATGATGTGCAGCCAGCACTTTGCTTTGAGATCTCAATGCCAGAGATGGACTTTATAACAATTTAAAAAAAATCACGTATTATTATTTGATAATATGCAAAAATGATTCATTCTATGAAGGATATCATGCGTGCCCTGTCGCCTCTTGTTTACAAACGCACACATGAGCACTCACGCACACTCCGCCGCTCCCGTCGAGCCGCTTATTTAGGTATATTGTTGTTTATTTTATTCGGCGCTATGCTCCGACACAAGCCGAGCCTTTCGACTCAGTTTTAACGCGCGTTTTATGAAACGACAACTATGCGTCGATGTTCGCTCGCCGACGATAATAATTATTCATATCGGAACCACTTCTAGCGACCGAAATAGCAACGCGGTAAACAAATTCGCGAATTTACTGCGGGCACCACGTTGTTTATTATATTATAATTTCGTGATTGTTTTCTACGTGGACCCATTTACCTATTTATTTTTTCGTAATTCGCATATCGCCGGTGTCGTGAGTTGTCTTCGCGAATCTTAATAGCAGTTAATCATAGTTTATTTTTACAGCAAAACGTGTGTTAATAAGTGCTGGGGCCAGTTGTCGCGATTCTTTTATTTTTCTATTTGATTAAAACTTACGAGTTGAATTGCGGAAGCGATTTCGTGCGCGTAAAAAATAATGTTTGCAAATTCGCACTTCTGATTCAAGACTATTCATATAACGACCCAATTGGCGAGATAACAAGTTTTATATTTGTTCAGCAAGGATCAAAAATGTGCGATTGATAGAATTTATTTTAATCGAGTTTCGTATGTGATTGCTCGCGACTTCTAAGTTTTCTTCGAGTTTCCGAATAATACGCTTAGCGGGAAGTTATCTGAGGTGTTGTTAAGCAAGAAGTAGGCTGCACAAAAGTTCGGAAAACTGTTGAGTACACAATATCGGATGCTGGCGAGTGTTTTTTCAACGCGTTTTCGAGGCTAAGCGCTAGTTGTTTGAACAAGTGTGTTTTCTAATGGATTTATTTTGAGGTGAGTTTAAATTTACTTGTGTGTTGGTGTTTGTATTGTTTGTTCTTCGTGTTTTGTGTGCGTGTTCGCGCCGGTGGCGGGAAACCGAATACCTAGCCGGTCCCGCACCAGTGTGGGTGTACAAACAATGGACATGTGTGCGTACGCGACTTATTGTCACTTCGTGTAGGGGAGACAAGGAGGGAGAGGTTACTTGTCATGTATTTAGGCGAAGACGAAACTTTGATGAGTTGACTTTTTAATTTATGTCCACCTCTTTATGGATGTTGGTAAAAAATGTCATGAAACGTCAGACGGTTTATTTACTCACGTATCGAAGCATCTCATTTTTTTCTTTATTGATTTTTGTCATCACGCCACCAAATGTCATGTGTAAACGCGAAAAATACTTAGCTATCCATTAGGTACTATTCGATCTTTGAATTATTATTTAGACGTTTATTGTGGAAATATGACCTGAATACCAGAAATAGAAATACTCTACTAATTGGTGTTGACAATTGACATAGTACCTACTTACCTATTGTGTACTCAAAATCAACACAATCATTTAAATTTATCACACTATTTCTTATTTTAGTATATTTCAAGTGTTCTACGCATGTCGTCTATTAGGCATATTTTCAAAGTTCAAAAATTGGCTCGCAGCGAGACTTGAACTCGCATCTCTCGGTTTCATTTCGAGAGTCCATTCCAAAAAAAGCGAGACGTGAGTTGAAGTCTCATTGAGTAGTATTATTTTTTAATTTATTTACTTAACATTTTTGGTATCAATACCTAAGTCTGCAATTAATTAAATGGATTTGAAATGTTATATTTAAGTAGCGTTTTTCGTGAGAATATTATTAATGTATTATTCCAGGAGCCTTATTTTTGAATCGCTCGTTGCACTTCAGGCGATTTAAATAATTCGATATCTGCTGATTATCGTTTGATGCCAGACTCCTGCAGCGAGTGGTTGATACCACTTGTTGTGGACGTGCGATTCACGTAGAAAAATTAAAGAAATTGAACGAAAATCAGTAGAAATCGAGGTATCAAAATCGCTCGAAATACCTCATTTGGTTCAAAAATAGAGCCCCTGAACTTCAGCTGTCTACACTCTGAGCTTCATTGCAATCAGTTCAGTAGTTTAGTAGTAACTTTTGACAAATAAGAAGTAGTAAAAAACCATTGATATAAGCAAAAAAGTGAAGATACGTCTATAGTCACTACAAATGAGACGATAAAACTAATTTGTTATCAAAGACATAGGTTTTTGCACTCACTCACAAATTTTCGCGTTTAAATATTAGGATAACTATAATTCTTTGACTACAATCTATTATCTGTCTGTGTTACACTTATGCGACTTAATTTTTATAATTAATGCAAAATTATTTACAAATGCTAATGTTATTCTTTACAAAATTAAATAGGTAACCAGAAATTGGAATACCTAGACAGCACAAATTTTAATATCTAGTTAGATAATATGAGTTTTTGTTTCACTTTTGAAATATTATTGTGGTTTAAGCAATTAAATTTTAATTTTGTATAAAAACTGGATTTATTAGAGTTAGTACCTTTAGCCATTGTAATGCAATATTTCGGATTGAAGGGTAAACCTAAAAATCCATTTAGGTTCTTAATTTTTTCCTAAGTGTGCTTATTTGGGTAAATATAATCGGCGAACATACATAAATGAACAGTTACAGCTGAGTCAACTGTAAGGTTGGCGAAAGCTCGGTCGTTAAAAGTAATGGCGTTATTGAATAAAACGCGAGCAAAACCGAGTAAATATTGTGTTTTATTATGCGAAATCGCGAAAACCTTAGACAAAATTAAGCTACAGCTGAATTATGAACCTCCTCCTTTTTTAGAAGTCGGTTGAAAATAAATATAAATTGGATGCCTATAGCGTAACATAATTTAGTTTACATTACAAATTACTTACTAAATGAAATGAAATTTGAAATGAACACATTAGCACAAACAAAAAATGCAAAACTGTATAAATTAAATTCAAAAAATAAGTCTTTTATGATTATGATGATACAATTTAGACGTACTCAAAACCTTTCTACAGACCGTTGTCGGTGAAAGGGGTCAAAACTAAAATTTCAAGTCTCATCGGGACTGGGAAAGGCAAATAAAGGGGACGAGAATTATAAAAACAAGGGTTTGTCTCTTAGCTTAAGCTTTTTTTCTCCGGACTAGCTTGTTTGCTTTGGTCTTTAGTGTTTTGAAAAAAAAACCCAAAAATGTGGATAGGATGTTTCGAGACAGAGCCGGCGATAACTACCTATATTTTGAGTGATATTTTATTACTAATTTTAGTAGACAATTTAACTTATAAATAAATAAAAATAAATTTAGTAAGCTACTTGTTATTTGTAAGTATTATCTAATCTGGTAAGCGTAACTCCTGATAGAATTAGTCTTATTTTCATCAGGGGATGGAATTGTCGAAAATGAAAAGCGTATAGCGATAAGTACACCGGATCAGCTGGGGCTCGATTCGGTAAGGACAAGCATGCGAAATGCCGGCGGAATGCAGGCGACGTGCAGGAGATGTACGTTAATTCGTATTCTGTAAATGTTATTTTAATTAATTACTACTTATTTAGTTAAGTAGCCTTCAAAATTAAGGGACACTTAATTAATTAAAGAGCTCCCCTTGTTAATCAGCCAATCAGTATTTTAAGAAGTTATAGAATAGCTATTATAATAAATAATAAATAAAATGTATTTATTGAGTTCTCCACAATAACAATAACAAGATACGAGTAAGTACTTAAAATAAAATTAGTGTCTATTGTTGTTTAGGCTATAGGTTATTGTGGAGACTGGAGCCTGCTGTTTTTTTTTTTATAAAAACCTGTTTTACAGGTCTCCAGGCTTCCACCTACAGATCAAGGTCACTTAGTAACAATAGTAAGAATAAAATAGATAATTGTAGTAGGTACTTATATACTTCTATCAAGCTGTTTCAAACTTTTATATTTTTTTTTTACTCCTGCAACAAATCGACTTCTGCAATGCTCATGAATCCCGCCTGTTTGTCGCATGCTATGTTTTTAGAGAATCAGGGCCCTGCTCTATTCTGTCAGAAATAACCGAATAGAATTTGGCCAGTCATTTTACTCCTTATTTGGTATTCTAGACTTAATAAAATTATTGTTAATAAATTTTTAATAGATTGCATTTATTATATTATTTGTACATTATTTTTTCCTATTTAATTGATACCTATATCACGTATTTTTAACACGTCTAGTCCTCAACAATAAAAGACGTAAAATGCCTTAGGAACTTGGGTTTTTTCTTACAGAATCGGGCAGCTGGTTACTCGTTGAACTTCGTAGCCCTTCGTATTGCCAAGTCCTTTACAATAGGTACCCATTTGACCACGATCTTACCAGTTGTGGTATCATGTAATTAGCATCCACCGCTGTCAGTTGCTATTTGCTATCAAAAAGCATATTTTGTATTGTACATTGCTGTTTGAAGTAATCACCGGTAACAACCACGTTACGTCAAAGCAGCAATGTTCTGCAACTTAGCCACTAGTAACGGTGGATGCTGATTACATGATACCACAGCTGGTGATAAATGACGATGTAGTAGAACATTGCAGTCTTTCTGAGTGGGTGCAGCGGCCTACGTTTCGGATCTCGGATGAGTGCGCTTAGCAATTGAAAACCGGATGGGCGGTGTCAAGCCTTGTTGAAAGTTTCAGTTGAATTTTCAATTTCTAAACTAGAACGAATAGATTCTACATGATAAGATTAGTCGAAAAACAATAATCTTGTTAGCAAATATAGAAGGCCAGTTTTATCTGTTGTTATCTTTCCTACCAATCTAGATTTAGATGTTTAGGTCAATGAGTCTGAACTGAACCTACCTAACCTACCTTAGCACACATCGATGTGTATTGTATACTAACAATTCGAAAGTACTTATAGGTAAGTAGGTACTACGTTTTTCTATTGACTAAACTATGCTTTGACACATCTTTCTGATGAAAAAGAAAAGTTGCACGACGTTACACTCAGCGCAATCTAACCCCGCACTAAGCACTAGGCTTGTACTTGTACTAGACAATGGATATATACTACATTTTTTTGTATAAACTTAGGCAAGATACTTGCACCCGGCGGGAATTGAACACGCAACCTTCTGCATTGCAGTCAGTCGGAGATTCGCCCGACGCGCCTCACAGGCCGTAAAGTGGAAGAAACCACACCATGAGATTTGAGTCGAAAATTAAAAAAAAACATACTGCAGGTATCTGGATATCGAGTGTTTTGAATGAAAAGTTAACTCGGCTTGTTTTCTATTTACATAGGAAAAAGAAGCAAGAGACTCCCTGGTTCCGATTTAGTTCTTTCCGTATAATGGTGCCTGACGTAGTTTTTGGGGAACTTCAGCATTGAAGAGCGGAGGTTTGAACCCACTAGTGGTAGCATATGAACCCGACAAACATTTTATCGACACCAATAAACCCGTTTCTTTTTCATAAACGTCAAGAAAAAGAGAATAAATTTTTGGGTACTCATTATAGCTACTAATAGCAAAGTCGTCGTAACCAACAAGTCACCCAAAGTCAGATAGAATGGGTGGGAGTGGCACATCTTAGACCACAACGACTCTTCACTTGCCAAATAAAAACCCAGCGTTGATTAGTAAATTGCGTATAGTAGTAATAATATTCAAGTAGGTACGAACATAAGTATTTAGTTACAATACATTATGTAAACATTTTTTTTGGACTGTACATACAAACTTCAGTTCATGTGTATAGAATATGTAACTATACGGTACAGCTGTGTGTGTAAGCGATAATAAGAACATTGTTTGCAAAAACACACACACAAAACACAGGTGTGGTTTCATACGATAATTAAGTAGGTAAAATAAATAAAAAAACCGACCGTTTTATGTGTTTGTATGAGATTTCGCGAAGTATTTCTTTGAATATTTGTATATCGGTTTGCCGTCGATGTTAAACAAATAAGTTTTTTGTCTAGTTATGTTCGAGTCATACTTACCTAGATATTTACTTATCTGCAGTACCTACTTATAAAAAGTTTTATTTTATAAAAATAAAAAAATATTTTTACTCTACTGCGTTAAAGTCAAAAGAAAGGGTAATAATTTGTGCGTATGTTTGTATGTTCCATCGTAGCACTTAAACTACTGAACCGATTTTATTTATAATTTTATTTATACCTTACCTCAGTAAAATGTATCGTTTTCATTTTACATAGTCTATCATAATAAAAAAACATTTTTTTAAATCCTTTTATACATGGTGGAAAATACCGTATGACTGTATTAACAATGGCAAGTCGATTTATTGAATGAAATCGATAAATTATATAATGTAAATGTAATAAACAATTAGATAACCAAATAATACGTCAAAGTAATACATTTCCTGTTTCCTATCTAAGAAAGTATGAAATCATTTTGCCTTATCTTTTATTTTTCGTTTAAACTTTCATTAATCTTATTTAAATCATAAAGTGCATAATTTTTAAGGTAATCTGAGCTGAAACTGAACTCTGAACAAGCAACTGATATTTAAATGGCATAAGGAATTAACAAAAAAAAAAATTGCAGGTTACACTTTAAAAATAATATAACAAAAATATCTAGATACACGTCTACACGTTTAGATAATTTTTAATTATACTTATTTTTTTAAAATAAAATACATGCATTCTTTCAAATACCATAACACATTTTGGTAAATTCTCGAAAAATCCAAATTGCGAGTTACGTCACTTTCCTTCCAGAGGTGCGATATGGATGAAATTGTATGAAAACGGGGATTTAGTTCCAATGCGTAATGCCAAACAAGCACGTATTTTGTAATTAAATCGCCTCTACATTGCCTCAGTATCGTTAAACTTTTCTCATAGAACGGTTGAACAATAATTTCAAAATTTCATAAGAAATCTTACTTTCTTTAAAAAGTTTCAACAAATTATGAAATGTTGCAAAAATACTAACCCTTTAAAGCTTTAGCAATAGGTAAGTACTTACTCACTTACTCTACCAAATTTCCATAAAATGTTAAACCATTTCCGAAAAAAAAAAAAAAAACAATTTTGAAGCGATGCGGAGACGACTGTACTACAGAATACGTGCCATTGCGAAGTAGTCAGCAATATGTTTAGGAAACAAAAGGAGGTCGGAAGCGTTACTGATAGCCACTTATTTAGATATCGAGGCCATGCTATTTGGGTTGTTTTGTTTTATCAGTTACAGGCGAATTTTTGTTATAGTTGGCGAATTTTTTTATTTAAAACAGTAAATAGATTGTGTTTGTTAGGATGACATACGGAAACTCACTTATGTCACTTATGTTACACGTTGTCTAGTACCAATAGTACAAGCCTAGTTGCTTAAGAGGGTAATCCTCGGTTTTTGTGTTTTTCCTTTGTGTTTGATTCACCTAGTTTTAGTGGACTTAAAATTTGCATTTGTACCGAGCGTGTTATTAGTGGACTTTACAAAACTTTGCAACTACAGCGTGCTAAAGCTGAGTGCCGTTCAAGGCGAATCGTCTCAATGTATCCTTCGATCGCTCCCAAAAACAATTTTGTAAAGTCCATTAAGAGTTTGGTTTTTAAATCCATTAACATTAGGGTTTTGGCAGAAACGCGTTGAGTTGTGTTGTAAAATTTTCATTTCATTTTCGTGAAACCCAGTTCAAAAAGGTATAAATTGTTTAATTTCGGGGGCATATTAATCAATTTAGTTATTTGAAGGTGTACAAGTGTAATGAAAGTGACAATCGGTGCAAAACATGGATTTTAGCGTTGTCTCTAAAGCTCGCGTGAACCGTCATTCTTTGTAAAAAGCCACCGTTTACAATGACTTCCTTGACTTGACTTTCACTACGAACGACTTGACTGTTTTGATGCAAATTGCAAATTAATTGTAAAAATTAGTAATACTTGACACTGGCTACTTTCCAAATGGCCATAATCGGTTCACAACCGATAAGGAAATAATAAATAAGTACCTACCATTTAGGTATGAGTTGTTTGTTTAGGTACATTTTTGATCTAAGATTCTGAAACAGAGGTAAGTATATAATGTAGGTAGGTATATATCAGAAGGAAAGAGGAAATGTGGAAAACATTTCCTCCATTGACGTAGGTAGGTAGGTATTTAATCCTTATCAAATTATTGTGTTTATCACCAGATATAGGTATATAAACATACTCGTTTGTGACGTAGGTAGGTGACTAGTTGACAGTCACAATGTCATGAAATCACATTGCAATTGACCTACCCTTCGCGTATACCAAAACTGATTTTGTCGGGCGATGGCGGCCAGCACTACTCGGATGTGTAGTGTAGGTGCTTACACTGAAACAGTCAGGGAACCTAGTAATTGACCGAAGGAGCGAAGCAAGTGAGGTCCAGTGTAGACGGGGCTGGCGCTTGTATCTTTGTAACTTTGTATCTTTGTTCGACGATAACTTGAGTATCGTAGCTCCGATCTTTATGAATTTTGGTATGCGCGTAGTTTAGGACAATAGAATTTATGAGTTCGAAGATGAGCCGGATCGGTAGGGGGGTTGGGGAGATAGGGGGTCGTGAGGTCTCAGTTCGGGGCGAACTTCTAGTCTAATTACTTACTACATTTACATTATATAATTTATCGATTTCATTCAATAAATCGACATACCATTGTCAATAATACGTATACGGTATTTTCTACTATGTAAAAAAAGATTTAAAAATATCCTTTTATTATGATAGACTATGTAAAATGAAAACGATACATTTTACCGAGTTATAGGTACTTACCTACTCTAATCAGAGGCAAGGTATAAATAAAATTAATAGTAAAATCGGTTCAGTAGTTTAAGTGCTACGATGGAACATACAAACATACATACAAATTATTACCCTTTCTTTTGACTTTAACGCAGTAGAGTGAAAATAATTTTATTTTTATAAAATAAAACTTTTTATAAGTAGGTACTGCAGATAAGTAAATATCTAGGTAAGTATGACTCGAACATAACTAGACAAAAACTTATTTGTTTAACATTCTAAAGCTGAAAGTTTGTAAGTAAGTGTGTATGTGTGTTTGTTACTCAATCACGTAAAAACCGCTGAACCGATTATCATGAAACTCGGTATGTAGATAGCTGGAGACCTAGAATAACACATAGGCTACTTTTTATCCCGATATTCCCGCGGGATCGGGACTTAAGTGGATGAAACCCCGGGGCGCAGCTAGATATTTATATTAGACCGTCACCCGGCCGAGCTTCGATTCGAAAAATATGGTCACCGACTTTTGGAAATTCCAAAAGTCGGTGACCATATTTGTTCCTTGGGATGTCAGTGGCCCGATTCTGTAAAAACATAGTATGCGACAAACATAGCAGTCGATTTGTTGCAGGAGTGAAAATAATAGCTATTCTATTTCCTTTAATACTGGTTGACTGAGAAACAAGGGAGCTATTTAAATTAATTAAGTAGCTCTTAAATTTTAAGGCTTTTTAAATAATTAAGTGGTAATTAAATAAAATAACATTTACTTTACAGAATACGAATTAACGCACATCTTCTGTACGTCGCCTGCAGTCCGCCGGCATTCCGCATGCTATAATATGTCCTTACCGAATCAGGGCCCAGGAGGTAGCCCTGCCCCCAGATCATCTATCCAGTGGATGTCCACTAGATAGATAATTTGGGGGCTGATCCGCTTTCATAATGCGTTACCAATGACTCTGTATAGAAAACTAGCGATTTCACCCGCATTTTGTCCGATCCCTCGAGAATTTTGCGATAAAAACATTTGAAAGTTTTCTAGGAAAATGTTATTGAACTAATTATGATAAAAATCTATAAGTACTATGTGTTTATCCAGATCGCGAGCTATCTGCATACCAAGTTTCATCGCAATCGGTTTGGTAATTAAAGAGGCGTTATTAATTCGGTTGAGCCTATTTTTCAATGGTTTTTGCTGATTAGTCTTATACAGCTAGGTGAATTGTTATGAATATGTTTTATTTTGAAAAAGGATAGTGCATAGGATGGCAAGGATCTGATGAGGGGTACAACTAGTTTCGCATATTTTGTTTGATTGAGTATACTTACCTAATATGTTACTCTCGAGTGATGCAATGTCCGATAAAGGTAAAGTGATTCAGTGTTGTTTATCGGAAAACAAAAATGTTTACGGTTTACTATAGCAACCAATAGCAACCTGATAACCATTTGATAACGCTAGATTCACAACTTTGTAACTAAACTTTGTTATTTTTTTAAATTTTCGGCTTCGATTCGCCTAATTTGTACATTCTGTCTTTTCGTACAGTCATAAGTATAAAGGAAATAGTAAAGTGGCGTCTCACCTAGTGTTAGAATTGTCAGTAGACTTCAAAAGGTTCCTTACAGCAATTCTGCTAGCAATATTGCTATTTAACAGATTCACAATAACCGTGCTCTTGTCTTAGAACAAAGCGGTGAGAACTAGGTGCACATTTATCGTGAATGCGTCAAAATGCAATATTGCGGGCAGAATTGCTAAAAGGAACCTTTTTAGACCTACAGGTCACCCTAAGACCTCTACTCTTCGAAACTCGAAGGCTCGGCAGGAATGGAACCCGCAACAGAGAACCCTAACTAACTCTAGCTCTAGTGCCCCTATAAACTAACTCCGTAAATGGGTCTAAAGTACTAGTTACTTCCTACATAATATTTCACTGGGCTAAACTACTAAAGATGTTGCATTACCTGCGCATGCGCATGTACTATGGTACTACATAATCAGCGCTAAAGAATAGCATTCCCATCACATATCGTTTTTATTTACCTTTGTATAACTAGATTACACAATTTTATTACTATGTCGGAAGAAAACTGAGTTTTATGTTTGTACTAGGTGCAGTTTCTTGCGGTTTTACCCGCTAAAGGGGGGTTACCATGATTTTATTATTGCACGGCCTAAATCGCCCAGCTGAAAAGATAAATTAAAATTAAAAATCCTAAACTGCTTAAAAAACTGAAGTCGGTTTAATATTTCTTTTTGTTTTATTGCTCAAGGCATTTTAAACTTAGAAATATTTTTAGCAAGGAAATATATTTCCAAAAAATCCAAAATATTTCCTTGTTAAAAATATTTCTAAGTTTTAGTCGTTTTTTTGGAATTTTAGTTTTAATTTCAAAAGTCTCGTCTTTATGTACTGAGAATCTAAAACAAATAAAATAAAATACAACAAGATAAAAGTAAAATACAAATATTAAAAACTACCTAAATAAAATAAAATAAAATCCTAACCCAAGAAACCACCACCCAGAGTTCTTGGTACAAACCCAAAATGCCGGCCGGGTTACCCCGCTGAATAGCGAACCGAAACCGGAGCGGTGATCAAAACCGCAGTCCCTGAGACGACGCCCTATCTTCCTGACAAAACTTAATCCCTCACTGCCCCATCCACCAAACGGCCACGGGAATAAAAATATAGGACTGAGCGAGTGGAGCGTACTGGAGCGTACCTATTTAATATGTTTTAGTTTTAATTTAATTTATTAGCTGAACGATTTAGGTCCTGCATTAATGAAATCATGATAACCTCCTAAGTCTAGGAGTGGTAATCTATAACTAAAATATCTCAAAGTGACAATTATTATGCCTGAATTCTGTTATTATTTTCCGTAAATGATATTTTTGACAGTTTTGCAACAATGTTGTTTGTGTTTTAGTAATTTCTTGCAAAACCACGAAAATTCGATACGAAAAAACATTTCTGAGGCATGTTTAGGACATTCAAATTGTAGAATGGGTGACTTATAATATGATAATTAATAAATAGTAGTTTTAAAACACTTAAGTGTTTGTCACATAGTTGCCTTATGTATAAAGTTGTGTGTACTGACGTACATCAAAAAAATCTAAATAAATATAGGTAAGTTTAGGTTATTATGTAGGTACCTATATCATTAAATAATTATCCGAGTTGCGTCAAATGAAACATGATTAATGATAAAAATCGCCACGTCATTTTGATAAATGTTATCAAATTCATTGACAAAAATTGTTTCAATTTTTTTATTACCTAGCTAACTGTGCCCTGCGGGCTTGCCTACCCGCTTAGTTCTAATTCCCGTTGAAAAGGGCAGGGCAAATCTCAGGCCATCAATCAGCTTTACTATTTTAACTATGCCTTAGCTGTGTTCAAGTTTCTTTTTCCAAAAACGGTTTAGCAAATAATGGTAATTTAACTAGAATCTATAAACACCTACTTTAAAAGCTTTAGCGAAACTTTTTAAAATACCCAAATAACGTTTAAAAAAACCATGGATGAGACACGGTTGAGTCTTTTACTTATAGAATAGTTGCCCTGGTACACAGCAGAATACTAGCAGTATATCCTAAACTACCTACGTTTTGGAAGATTTAACCCGCCTAGCTTGTTTAGTAAATTGGTTTGGAATTACGAATTAATTATGAGGAAAGTATACCTACTTGATCTCCATATATACGTAGACAACTGTTTCTAATTAATAATTTGAAAACAAAAAAAATAAAAATTTAAAAATTACTCGTAACATAGGGATTTCTTCTTTTTAGTTATTGGCTTCTGCTCGCCACAAAGCAGCAGGAAAGTAGCCAGTGTCAAGAATTATTAATTTTTGTATCAAAACAGTCAAGTCGTCGTAGTAAAAGTCAAGTCAGGGAAGTCGTTAAAAATAGTGGTTCTTTACAATGACGATTCACGCGAGCATTGGAGACAACAATTTACGCGCATTTGAACTAGGTTTCACAAAAATGAAAATTTAGCAACACGTCTCCTCGACGCGTTCGCGCCAAAACTCTAGGATAACTAAATAACATTTATGAAATAGCAAACTTAGGCACTTGGTCATTTGTTCAGTAGGTAGGTACTTATGGCTTAGAATGCCTTTATTCAGAGAGGCAACAGTCAAATAAGTTTGTACGAAGAAAGACTAGGCACCCTTTCCCTAAAAGATCTCCCATCCAGTCAACACCAAAAAATATAAAACAATAATTCTTCACAAAAATATTCTACAACAACGTTACCAATGTTCGGGCAGAATTTACTGTACAAGAGACGGTCCATGCAAACAACAACATATGTGCATGTGTGCCGTACACCTCGGTACACGTACAGCTGTGAAAACACACCGCCACGCACACAAACACTCGCTCACACACAAAACAAACCAGGAAACGTCTAGCGAAAAACAAACAAGGGTCTTTTGTATTGTGTAAACAATTGGCTGTATGCAACAGGCGTGACGTGCCACGAAAAAAAAAACAGTACAGGTTATCTTCAATAGAGGGCGTTGTTTTTAATTATGGAGCATTTAGTGTGCTTGCGTTTTTGTAGATGGCGGTGGTTGTACTGTTTTTAAAATGCGTTTGATTTTGTGTTTTACAGGAATGTACCTATGTAAATTATTACCTAAGTTAAATATTACAAAATGATGTAATGTAGAAATGTGTTATTTTTCTTTTATTAAGACAGCAAAGGTAACTAACATAGTAAAAGCACAGTATTAAAAGTAAAAGTATTTTCATTAGTACCTATGTTCAAAGTAGTGTGTTCAAAGAACTTTGCATGACTTATAAATATTAAACATACAGACAAATTGAGAACCTCCTCCTTTTTTGAAGTCGGTTAAAAAGTAGGTAGGTACATAAACACTACATACGTACCTACATAATATTGACAAAGCCGACAAAATCGTCAAAATGGTTAAAAAATTAAGTCTTACTTTATCTTCTGTTTTTGCGATTTTGCATTGATTGTTAAAATGGAATCTTGTGTGAGAAAGTTTTATCAATTCAAGGAAATTAATTGTATGAAATTCAATTTGAAAGTTTAGGGAACCATCGAATCCGACATTACTTCAACCTTTTTTAAAAAAGGATAGAATTTTTTTCTATCTTTCAAACCAGAACTTAGGTACCTCATTGAGTTTTGGCGGGAATGCGTTGAGGAGAAATGTGTTGCTAAATTTTCATTTTTGTGAAACTTAGTTCAAATGCGTGTAAATTGTTTAATTTCAGGGGCATATTCGTGTGTACAAGTGTGAATAAAAGTGAAAATCGGTGCAAAACATGGACTTTAGCTTAGTGTTGTCTCCAAAGCTCCTGTTGTGTGTTGCTAAAGTTTGATTTTGGTTCAAATGCGTGTAAATTGTTTAATGCATATCCAACTCCAAATTAAATTAGATCATTTTAAGCGTAACAATCTTATAAAATAAAACATTTAACAATAACTAAGTTTATTATTGTTTTTCCAGCAGGCTGTATTGGAAACATCGTTCTTGGTGCAGTTCAGTTTCACTCGCGACCTCTACTGCGGCGTACCGCAAGGCTTCGTTGGGCCACCGAGTTACTGGGTGTGTGCTAAAGACGAGGTGGTGTGGAATTTGAATGTGTCTGCAGAGGGATGATGTTTTCGTGATAGAAACGGTGAGTTATTAAATACTTTTTAAACGGGATCTTTTTACTGAGACGTTGTCCCTCCGTCAGTCTGTCTGTTACTCGAAAACTGTGATAGCTAGACAGTTGAAATTTTCACAGATTATGTATTTCTGTTGCCGCTATAACAACAAATACTAAAAACTTGTATTTTCACCGTTTTTTTTTTTGCAAAAATCTCACTCGCACTTGACAGCTTTTTAGAATACTGGATACCAGTACTTACAGTTCTATGATCTATCTACAAATTCAAACTCAAAACAACATTTTTGTTTGAGTTAGGTAATACTAAAATCTATTTACACAATAGGTTTTTAATACTATTTGCTGTTTTAAGCTAAATATTAATAATCTATTAATTATCAAGGATTTAATTTTTGTTAAGTACCTACCTACCTACTTAAATAAACATTTACCTCTGCAATGGGTATACGAGTAATTTAGGGGATTCCATCTTTTGGACATATTTGCAAAGATTCTAGAACATGATGGTTTTTATTTCTGCGCAAACCGGAAATAAATAATAAATTGTTCAAATAAGTAATTTCGCATATTTTAGTGTGTTGTTAATACACGTGTCTTTTTAATGGGTGAATAAATATATTAGCATATTATTATTTTTATCCAATTAAGTACAACATATTTAATTACTAGCTGCCGTCCGCGGTTTCACTCGCGTAAGTCTCGTGTCCACGGGAATATCGGGATAAAAAGTAGTCTGTGTGTTATTCCCGGTATCCAGCTACCTAAATTCCAAGTTCATCGCAATCAAACAGTTGCATATAAACTTTAAGATTAATGTTACGTAGGTTTGAGATATTCCGCCCTACCGTGACCGTTTCTCGTTTTTTTATCGTCATTTTGTCGCTAAAAAATTAGTAAATTTTAAATAAAAAAATTACCCGCACTTTTAAAAACCACAGCAATTTGTTTTTTGGAACTTGTATTTTTTTATTACTAGCTGCGCCCCGCGGTTTCACCCGCGTAAGTCCCGTTCCCGCGGGAATATCGGGATAAAAATTAGTTATGTGTACCTATGTGTTAAACCCCCCAGGTCCCCAGCTACCTATATTCCAAGTTTCATTGCAATCGGTTCAGTAGTTTTTGCGTAATAGTAGTTAAGCTTTATAATATTAAGTAGGATAGGATAGGATTTGATGTGATTTTTTTTAGCTGAACGACAACGCGGCGATTTCGCGACGACTTATAAGACATCATTATAGAATAGGTATAGTGTTACCATGGTAGGGCGAAATATTGTTATGTCTATTGTAAAAATGAAAGAGTATTCCTGTTGAGCTTATATATGCAGTCGATGTATGGTAAGTATGACGTACAATCATTGAGTTAGCGTCGTTGCAGTGACTGTTTGATAGATTATATTAGATAATTAACTCATTATTGCACCAGAATATGACAAAAAAAACGTTACAAAAGTAGGTATTATCGAAACATGAAATACAAAAAACTAAAATTTAACCCAAAACTAGATTATGAAAATAATAATATGAAAAATTGTTTTTAAAACTCCAAAATTTAAGATTTTATAAATTTTTATATATTTTTTTTTACTATTTATTCAGTTATTATTACTAGTTAATCAGCAAAACATTATATTCAGCTTTTGGAAAAGAACTGTAAGAAAAAACATAACCCTCTTTCGGCAGTCGGTTAAAAAGAGGATAAACTTTGAGTCCAACGCTGGTTAAAATGTAGGGTGCGTTCAAAAATATGTTTTTCTCGAAAAGTGTACAGTCATGAAGAGAAATTGCTATCTCATTACGGAATCAAAACATACTTATTTGTTGTCTGAAAGAAAAAAAACTTAGATGAAAAATATTGGGTTTTTTTTCTTATAATGTATCCTGACAGGTTATTAAACTCTCTAATAAATACGAATAAAAAGCCACTTAAAAATTTAAGTGGGACTCAAATAATAGAGCAGCTTCTAAATTCTAAATTAGTTCGCTTGCCTGACACAAACCTCTTTTTTGAGCAAGCAGTTTACCCGATGCCGCGTGAGAAGAACTCCAGTGGTTTGATTCTGTAAAAACATAGCATGCGGAATGCCGGCGAACTGCAGGCGACGTGCAGAAGATGTGCGTTAATTCGTATTCTGTAAATGTTATTTTACTTAATTACTACTTAATTAGTTACCTAGTTAAGTAGCCTAGCTTAATGTGTTAAAAGTGTGTTTTTGGATGTTTAGATGTTTGTTACTCAATCACGCAAAAACTACTGAACTGATTGCAATGAAACTTGGAATATAGGTAGCTGGGGAACTGGATTAACACAAAGGCTACTTTAAATCCCGATATTCCCTCGGGAACGGGACTTATGCGGTTGAAACCGCGGGGCGCAGCTAGTAAATAATAAACTAAATTATATTGTACATTATAAATAAAGTTTGCACGACATTACACACAGCGCAATCTAGTCTTAAACTAATCACTAATAACTATTTCAAAAAAATATTTTATACAAAAGTTCAAATTTTTGTACAGATTTTATTGATACTATTGTCTTTATGTTTAAATTAAACATTATTTATTGATACCTAAAGAAATTCTCACAGTATACATAAGTATTTGATTGAGTATATTTGAGTACTGATATTTTTCTAGTCCTATTAAAGTACTTTATACCGATATTTCTGGGCTGGTATAAAAATTTATGTTTTTTTTTTTATACGTAATAGGCTAGCATTTGACCTCATCTCACCTGATGGGAAGCGAGGATGAGGTCGACGATGAAGCATGCTTACCTAGAAGGTACCTATCGACTCTAGATTTAAAGACTCCAAGGTTACAGCTTTGGGGAAACAGCGAAGCTGGCAGAGAATTCCACTTTTTGGCAGCGTGTACAAGAAAGGTGGAGGCGTGACGCTTTGTACGCGAAATACTGAAGAACTGCGAAGTACTGATATTTTTGAAATACTATTTAAAATGTTTTATACCGATATACAGTCCCTGGTTACATGAACCATGGTAGTATAGTACCAATCGTTCGAGACCACACACTCGATCGTACCTTATCGGGCGTCCATAACATAAACAATTATTGTTTACACTTACTAACACGAAATATATCACTAAAACGAAACGATTATAATTACTAAGCTACCAGTAAAAGGTCAAAAACGAAATATGTTCAACTGGATAAGTTTAAGCGGCTAGTGAATGATCAATCTCATCGGATTTCGGACTAGCTGCGCCCCCCGTTTCACCCGCGTAAGTCCCGGTCCCGCGGGAATATCAATATTATTCTTTCATAAGAACTTTCTCCTGACTATAACAAACACAACAAAAAAACAATTATAGAAATCGGTCCAGCCGTTTAGGCGTGATGCCATGACCAAGCAATATAGGGATTCATTTTTATATATAAAAATAAGATATAAGAACCTTCTCCTGATCAACACAAATAAAACGCAAAAAGAATTATCGAAATCGATCCAGCCGTTCATGCGTGATGCCGTGACCAAGGGAAAAAGGGATTCATTTTTATATATTAAAGATTACCCGGTATGCGAACATCCAGAAATTATATGTTAACACAAACTACCGCTTCGAAACTTTGAAATCAATTGATATATAATATAAACTTTTTAAATTCACACGATTTGTTCACTTAGTTATATTTTACTTACTCGCGTTTTCGACCATGTTACAATGATCTTGGTTGCGAGGGGACTGAGATCATTGTTACCTAATCGAAACGTCTAGGAAAGAAAATAAATAATAATACGCGATTTAGATCCGAGAAAATGTATCTATGAGATATAGTGTAAGCAGAAAAAACACGATTTTCCGATAACCGGACTTCATACAAACAAAACAAAAATTGTTTTATCCAATGTATGTTTACAACAACGATGCTTACGAATAGCCCACATAATACACTGACTTATAATCCCTAAGTTATATTACAGCGTTTTGTAAAATGAGTATAATTATATGCCACTAGTTTCGGAGTCTAAATTCCGATTTATTATGAAACAGTCAATATGCACTGATCGAGACATGCGAATCGACCACAAATCCTGTTCATTGACACAAGCAAGAAGTGTCTTTAAAAGTCATGAGATGATTGATCTGCCAGGTTAGCATGACAGTATGATAAACATTTCGTAACGAACGAGGAAACTCATGGAACCTTTATGTCGATTCAACAAAATGTTTCTCGTGCTGTCATGCAGGTCTTAAGAACTTTGTAAACTGTCAATTCAAATAGTTAAATGGAGTTTTGGGGGGAACTCGTTGAGGAGATGTGGTGCTAAATTTTAATTTTAGTGAAACCTATTTAAAATGCGTGTAAATCGTTTAGCTTCGGGGCCATATTATTTAATTTAGTTTCGTGAAGGTGTACAAGTGTAACGAAAGTGAAAATCGGTGCAAAACATGGACTTTAGCGTTGTCTGCAAGGCTCCGTGAAAAATTCCCGCCGGCTTACAAATGATTCCCTAGACTTGACTTTAACTATGACGACTTGACTATTTCGATGCAAATAACTTGCAAAATATTAATAATACTTGACAGTGGCTAATTTCCTAATGGCCATAATAGGTTCACAACCGATAGGACATAAATAAAAAGAGTTAAATCAACGATGTGAACAATTGAACACGAAGCTTACGAATTGCCCTCGTATCCTACCTTTATTAAATACAGATGTCAATACGCACGGATTCAGACGGTGCGAATCGACCACAAACCCTGTTTATTGACACAAGCAAGAGGCGAGAGACCGCTTGTTTGATCTCCCGTCTCAAGTACGAACCGTTTTTGACCGTTCCATGGTCGCTTTCAACTAAATTATAAACAAATTTCTTTACGTTTCGATTACCGTTCGCGTTTCATCGATTATAAACATGAAAATCGAATGAAAACACCAGGTAGAAGCCGTTTATGTACACAAAACTTTATTTTATAAATAATATCCGATAATCAAAGCTATAAATGTTTATTTCTTGATGTTTTACGGTGACATGTTTTTGAGAAAAAGGCTTAGGTATAGCGTTCATTTACATTACGAAACTAATGTCAAGCAATTTATAGTAATTATCATAAAAAATAAAGCGTAGGTACTATTTTTCTAAGTATTTGATAAAATTGCGACCAGTAACTGCTGCGAAACTGTTTTTCAGAAATTAACTCTATACTAATGACACTACATGACACTATATAGTTTCATAATATAAATTAGACTATAAAGATTTTTCTTCTGTTTTCACGTGATGAGAACCTGAGGAAGAGGTCTGAAAAGACCTCGCAATGTAGGGCATTAAAATGATTAATATAAGTTGATTAATATAAATTAAAATTATTGATATGCCTTAAAATGACGCGCACGAAGTGTTCCGTACCATTATTGCAAAAAAAACACGTTTTTTGTATGGGAGCCCTTAAATATTTATTTATTTTTGTTTTTAGTATTTGTTGTTATAGCGGCAACAGGAATACATCATCTGTGAAAATTTCAACTGTCTAGCTGTCACGGTTCTCGAGATACAGCACAGCTGGTGACTGACGGACGGACGGACAGCGAAGTCTCAGTAATAGGGTCCCGTTTTTACCCTTTGGGTACGGAACCCTAAAATAAATTTAATTTCAATAATTGACTCTATTTGTGGTTTAGTAGCTATGTGGCAGGTTTACCCACACTTCTCGTTCCTGTGGCAATTTAAGCAATTTTTGGGAATTGTAGAGTAAATAAAATCAAAATGTCTTTTTTTTTTTCTATTACACTATCTTTTATATATCTAGGTTGGATCATGCTAAATTTTGTTGTGATCAATGGTCTACAATGATAGTGATGACAGAAAATCAGTGTTCGCTCTAACGAGTGAATCATACACTGAGTCATGGCCCATTGTCCTGCTGCAACACACACATGTTGTATTTGGTCTTAGACGTTACCTACCTACATTTTAAGATTGATATTTTATGTTTTTGTACGACTATGTGTGTGTATCTTTAGAACAAATCAACTTTTTTTTTTTTTTTTTTTCTATTCTATTTTATTTCTAAATGCATAAATTTATGGTAGGTACTACCCACTACCCAGCTACTAGATTCTGAAATTAATAATTCTATCTATATTTTTTCGTTTTGACGTTAATCGTCGTACCGTTCAGTTCATAGAAATAGTACTACTTCGTAACTAGATAGATTACTTGGTCAAAAGAAACGGCCTGCTTGAAGTTTGAAAGTTCCCAGTAAGTCCTTTTTGACCGAACGAGCGAAGCGAGTGAGGTCCAGTGTAGACGGGCCTGGCGCTTGTATCTTTGTATGTTTGTTCGACGATAACTTGAGTATCGTAGCTCCGATCTTAATCAATTTTGGTATGCGCGTAGATTAGGTCAATAGAATTTATGAGTTCTAAGATGAGCCGGATCGATAGGGGTTGGGGAGATAGGGGGTCGTGAGGTCTCAGATCGGGGCGAACTCCTAGTTTTACTTTAGTGTTCGGCGGTTGGTTAGATAAGAACAGACGGGATCCAACCGGGTTAAACAGGACCGTTTTGATATATCAAAGCAAAACTACCTTAACCTTAAAGAACATGATTGAAATTGATATTTAAAAAGCTGTCAAGTGCGCAATCTTTTAGGAGCCAAGGCGATTGTGACATGGGACTTTTGTTTTTGACGCGTTAGTGGAATGTCGTCCTGAATTTTCATTTTTACAAAACATTGTTTAATTGCGTTTAAATTGTTTAATTTCGGCGGCAAGTTACCAATTTAGTTACGCGAACAAGTTAAGTGAAAATAAAAATGCCAGTGCCAAACACGAAATTAGCACGTTACAAACAATTGTTCCATAGGGTTGGAGAAAAATCGTCACTATTTTTCTAGAGCAATCACGCATTGAAAATTATTTCAAACGCTTACAGTATAATAGTGGTAGTTCACTATTCGTACGAGAAATTGGCTAAATTGTCCTATATTGCTGACAGAAGCCATAACTGAGTAAAAGAAAAGAAAAGATTGTGACATGTCTCTGGTTTAGTCAGTCAATCAGTCAGGACTTTGAACAATATCCTGTAGAAGATTTATACCTACACAAAGTACCAACTGAGCAATCGAAAATAGATAGTTACATACAGCCATTATCATCGTAGGTACATAACGGGTATGCGTACATAATTTTATCATTTATTTACTAAAAGCCTATCTCGAAAGATAAAGTAGCGCAAATAAAAACAAGTCCTTTACACAAATGTATATAGGTAGGTATACAAAAGTGTAGATAAACGGAAATATGTCGGGGAGTGTGTCAGTGTGTCATTAAGGCTGTATAGATCATGGAGGTAAGATAAATAACTGGAGGAAAATCTGTCAGAATAAAAACGAGCTGAGCAAGATGGTTGTAGCAAAGGACTTGTGTCATTTTCTAATAGGGTGACAATAAGATTTTTTTTATGTGACAGATGTTAGATTTAATAATGCAAGTGCAATTGTATTATTTACTAGCTGCGCCCTGCAGTTTCCCCCACGTAAGTACCGTTACCGCGAGATTATCGGGATAGCCTATGTGTTATTATAGGTTTTCAGCTACCTATATTCAAGTTTCATTGCAATTGGTTTAGTAGTTTTTGCGTGATTGAGTAACAAAGTCACAGACATACATACAAACTTTTGCGTTTATAATATTACTGAGACTTACGTCTCAGTCTCTGTTGGCAAATTGAAGATTTCCATTAGCAATAGACGCTCTTTAAGGATTAATGAAATAATACAAAAGGACACGGTATAAAACAGTTTTATTAATTGTTATAGTATGCTTATTAATTTTTGAACACTTTGATTAATAAGTATAAATATTTTACAAAAAGAAATGTATCATCAAAAATCACCGTATCACGACGGGTTCCCGTGAGGCAAAGATTAGCGCTCTCGCCCGTCATGCAAGAGGCACAGGTTCGAAGAAAGAAGAAGAAATTAAATTAATTTTCTTTGGTGTGAAGCAGCAGCAGAAGAAGAAGAAGGAAAATACATACACACATAGACACATACTACATACTGACTGACGAAATCAAATTTAAACAGACATGACGGTCAAATACGTTAAATTTAATATAGTACTTCCCTCAAAATTCATCAAATGTAAAGCTAGAGGCAATTTCAAAAATAAAACTTTTTGACTAATTACTTATTATCACTTATGTTCAGCAGGTAAGTAGTAAAATATCTAACAGTATTCGTACCACCAGCGGAATTGTTGGTATTACATCGGCTTTCAATAATCGACGGGAGTAAAAGCAGGAAAGATCGAAGTGACCACTGCATACGACTGATTTTTTTGTAATTTTCTACTTCATCCATACTGCTGAGTCATTTTTGTCGTATTTGTTCATTTTTCGGAAAGCTGAAATAATAAAATTACAGTAAAAAAAAACTTACCCGAACTCAATACAAAAATCCAAAAATCATAGTCACCATAAATTCTTGTAATAGAACAAAACATTTGTAGAATACAATAATAAACATATTTTGGCTTACCTATGAAATGATATATTGCAACCACCATATGATTCACTTGTACAAGTATAAACACAACACGTTTTCACCATTTTATACAATTTAACGCAGAAATTCTATAAATTAAATAATTAATATTTTACCGCCATGATGCCACCATGACACTGACGCTTGGGTTACCATTAAAATAATAAAAAGGAAATGGGAGCCAATAATGTACTTGACAACCACTTATTAAACGACCCGATAATTTACGACCTGATAAATGGAAGCCAGGATATTCGTGTAAGATCCTATACAATTTGTACGGAGTTTTAAAAGGAGACCCTGGCATCCAATTAACAGGTCGTGTATTATAGGGACATTATCGGGTCGTGCTTTATCTGGCCGTACAATAACTGCAACCTCTTTTAATGTTTTTTTTTTATATATCATAATTTTTGTTGACTGGCAAGATGAAAGAACGAGACACACTACATCGTCGATTGCTATCTCATTCGGCTCGGATTAGCCTCTGTCTATTGTAGGCAAAATGTTCAACTAATCAGTCCTGTTTATTTCTTAAGTCCATTGTATAGATAGTAAAATTAAATGAAAGTAGGTACTTTCTTATCGGTTCGTGAACCGATTATGGACATTTGGAAAGTAGCCAGTGTCAAGTATTATTTATTTTTGCAAGTTATTGCCAATTTACGTCAAAACAGTCAAGTCGTCGTAGCAATAATAAAGTCAAGGAAGTCATTGTAAATGGCGGCTCTTTACAATGACGGTTCACGCGAGCTAAAGAACGCTAAAGTTCATGCTTTATACCGATTTTTATTTTCATTAAACTTGTACTCCTTCACGAAACTAAATATATTAATATGGCCCGTTAAGGAGATTTGAGTTGCTAAATGTGAATTTTTGTGAAACCTAGTTCAAATGCGTGTAAATTGTTTAATTTCGGGGGCAAATTAATCAATTTAGTTTCGTGAAGGTGTGCAATGAAAGTGAAAATCGGTGCAAAACATGGACTTTAGCGTTGTCTCCAAAGCTCCGTGAACAATTTTTGTAAATGGCCGCCGTGTTTACAAATGATTCCCTAGACTTGACTTTAACTATGACGACTTGACTGTGTCGATTTCGATGCAAATAACTTGCATTTATATATTAATAATACTTGACACTGGCTAATGTCCAAATGGCTATAATCGGTGCACAACGGATAGGAAATAAAAAAAAATGAATTAAACGCATTTTACTGACCCTAGAAACTAAAGCAATGACTTTTCGTAAAGAGTTTTCGGGTCGCTCTAAGGAGCGGATGGTATAAGTACTGTAAGGTCCAGCGGGGAATTTTCGACTATTCTTAATAACTTCTGCAGGTTACTTTATTTTATAAAGTGCCATCTATGACCGGATAGCGCAAAAACAATTTCTTAAATTTCTACATAGATGGCACTGTTTCATAAAGTTCTACACAAGTTATTAAGAATAGTCGAAACTTTCCAAAGTCGAGATTGTCTTGCTGGACCTTATATACCTAAATCACCTAAATATAAGAATTCAAGGGATAGCAATAAAAAGTACTAGCTATAAAGATAATTAATAATACTAATAAAGAGTTTTGCGGTTTTACCCACGTAGGCTCCGATCCGAGGTACTTAATTTCCAAAAAATATCGAGTAAAGCAATGTGACAACAATTATAGCCAGAGACCGCAGAAACCTATACTTACTATATTTATATTAGTATGTACAAACTTTATATTAATGAGATAAATAATAAACATACAAGTTTTATTATACTGCATTAAAGAGATAAAATTAAACAAAATAAGTAAATTCTAAATATTATGTTTACTTTGATACGGTTCAATCGTTGACTGATAAGTTTTATATTGAATCATTTCAAAACATAGTCACACCATGCTGCGAGCCTTGCTGATTTTATCTACACCAGTGAATGTTAAACTACGTACCCGAGGCTATTTTCGACCAGTCCGACCAACTATTTTAAACATAGATACTCACACCTTGCTGTGTGCCATGCGGATTTTATCTAAAAAAGTTGATGCTCAAACTCCGCGAGTAGTCTACCACCAACTAAACTTAGGCTGAAATCTATAGTCCGTACTTTGTCTTTGGTAAGCAAAAACTTTGACTTAAGTCAATTTTTGGTACTTAAAAAGCAATCTTAAGTCAATTTTTGGTACTTAAAAAGCAATCTTAAGTCAATTTTTGGTACTTAAAAAGCAATCTTCGCAACTATCCAAAGTTTTTGCTGAGTAAAGTCGAAGTTTTTTAAATTTAGAATGTAAACCAATCAAAAATAATGACCTAAACTTTGCTTCTCTGACTATGACTATGAAGTTCTTTTATTTTTTTGATTTCGACTACAAAATTCCAATTCAAAGTTTATGCTTAGTTTTTGTATTGCAATAAAGATTCAAAAAAACAACGCGATTAAAACCGGAAAATAAGTTTGATTTTAATGAGTTCCATTTTAAACTTACTTAGTTTAGTTTGCGATAAACATTTGGGTTTAGAATCTCATTGTTTAACAAATGTTTGCCTTTGAAGGCTACGTCAAAATTCGGGTGATCTCCTATTGGTCAGATTAATCTAAGTCAGTCTGACCAAATAGTTAGTTGAATATCTCGGGTCCGTGGTGGAAACGTTCATACTCAACCCAGTGATTTGAAAGTTTGACCAACTCTGTACCATAATATAGTACAAAGTTTTTTTTTGTTTTTTTTTATTACCAAATATAAAATAACGTATAAAACATTGAAACATTGATTCACTTAGCATAATAAACCACTAGGGTTTGTAGAAATACGCTAAGAATTAAGTCTACGCCGATCAACATAAAAAAGGTAGGTAGTTAAAATAATTCAATTTAAAATTTCACAATTTTAAGTCTTATAGGTGGGGGTAGGTATATGGATGCGTGAATGGTATGGTATGGAAAATGAAATGGAAAACATTCTCCATAAATTATGTACGCTTGGAAGCTTAGGTTGATGTACATTACATAACTAAATTTGTTGTTATTTGTTTCAGAGACCAATGGTGCAGTTACCTTTAGTGGTAAGTAGTCTGATATTTTTTAATATTAACAAAATAATCTAGTTAAAAATCCTGGTTGTAGGTAGGTATATGAAACATCATAGTAAGACAACCGGGAGGTTTAACTTTGGCCAGCAAGTGTACATTACAGAACTTTTTTACAAAGAACATTTTTACTAAAACAAATGCATTATCTAAAATCCTCCAGTGAAAGGATTTGAACCCGTGCACCTCGATTGCCGAGCAAGTGCTCTAATCATCACGCCACACGGAACCAACGTAATGGCGTAATTGAAGATGCATTTCTAGTAAAAATGTTTCTTAAAATAAATGAAATCCTAAAATTACGTACTGAATAATTGGTACATATACAAATATAGGTAGGTACACACTACTAAGTAGGTAGGTACCAAAGTATTAATAGATACTCATATCTACTTGTAGCAAACACAATGCCCTCGTCAAGGCACCCTTATTTGCGTTCAGGATTTCTTCAAATGAAGATATTAAGCTTAGAATAGAATGTAGGTAGGTACTAAACCTAGGTAGATTAAAAGTAAAAGAACTGTGGGTATGTTTGCTGAATTTTTAACCTTCGCTCGTTTGTTGCATTATAAACTCTGTTTCAGTATAATTATAGATTCATTTTTTCCCTCTTTTTTAACCGACTGCGCGACGGACGCGACTCAAAGGATTTTTATTTCAGTTTTTTTTTTCTCATTGGTTATGAGCAGATTATAGCTATTTGCAAAGTAGCCAGTGTCAAGTATTTTTTTTATATTTTCCAGTTATTTTCAAATACAGAAATAGCTCAAACGTCGTAGTTAATTAAGTCGAGGGAGTGATTGTAATTATTTGTAATTGGCGGGTTCAAATTTTACAACAATTCTCCATGAGAATTGGCAGCATACAGGTATATAATATCTGTTCTATCCATCGAGTCAGGCAGATGTTATTGAATTACATCAGGCAAAGATTTATGTCCGTTCAGGCGGAACAAAAGGTAAAACTGATCGCGTACGACAGTCTTTAAAGGATCGATGATACAGTGTAACAGTGGCCGCAAAATCTTAACTCGTAAAAATTTTGCTTTCCCGAGTTTGTGGCATATCGTAAAGTTTTATAGGCCGTTATGTACAAGCTATATGTAATTACATATGTAATATGAACCTACTAAACTTTATGACGTGAAAGGATTGGACTGTATTTAACCGACCCTTTATAAAGGGTAGTTTCTAAATGTAGGTACAGTCAGCACCAAAATGAGGATAGGCGAACAGCGACCCTAGCCAACATTCTTATCGAATATCGACAGTGGACAGATTTTTTTGTATGAAATTGACATAAGGTCACGCTTGATATTTCGCGAGCTTATGTCAATTTCATACAAAAAAATCTGTCGACTGTCGATATTCGATAAGAATGTTGGCTAGGGTCGCTGGTGTTTAAACTGGACAGTTGTTGTCTGTTCAGTACCCATTATTTATCTATTGACGTTTGACAACAGTGGAAAATGACAGGCAACTATTCAGTACTTTGCTGCTTCGATATGATCACCGGTAATAACCAAGTTACGTCAAAGCAGCAATGTACTGCATAGTACCTGTCAATTAGTAGTAATTGACAGGCACTATGCAGTACATTGCTGTTGTCAGACATCCACTGGGTGGTAGATGATTATGGGTACTGTTCAAAGTAGCTATATTACTAGAATTAGAATGCTCACGTAGAATTAAAAAGTGTTTTGCTTCATTGAGCATGCTGTCTCTTTATAATCTGAGTTGCATGGAGCCGGACATTCGACCGACGCACTACAGAGGTCGTAGGTATATTGTTTTGTAAAATTTCTTGCCTACTTCATTTTATTAAAAGAAAAATAAAGCAGGCAACAAATTAGCAGATTGGAAATCCGCCATTGTCAAAAGAAAAGTGGAACTTACCTATTATGTACCTACAAGCGAAAAATATTTACCAAAACAAAAACTAAGAATATTAATAACAAACAAAAGAAAAGAAGTTTCAGAAGCGATTCTTAGTTTGGTAGTTTAATTTCGTTGGCATAAGCGCGCCGCTAGTGTAATAGCGAAGGTAGGGCTGTCACATTGCAGAATCATAGCAGTCAAATTCAAATACTTATTTTTTTTATTCTTTTCTTCTTCTTCTTTAAAATGGCTTTTCCTTTCGGACATTTGCCAGTGTCAAGTATTATCAATATTTGCAGGTTATTTGCATCGAACGATACAGTCAAGTCGTCATAGTTAAAGTCAAGTCGAGGGAATCATTGTAAAAAGGGGGCCATTTTTTACAATGTTTGTTCACGGAGCTTTGGAGAGAACACTAAGCTAAAGTCCATGTTTTACACCGATTTTCACGTTTATTTTCACTTGTACACCTTCACGAAACTAAATTGATTAATATGCCCCCAAAATTAAACAATTTACACGCATTTGAACTAAGTTTCACAAAAATGAAAATTTAGCAACACATCTCCTCTACGCATTCCCGCCAAAAACTCTTTTATTCTTTTAAAATTTGATTTATTTTATTATTTAGTCATATTTAGGAAGGCGAGCCCAGAATACTGGCAGTTTTGCCACGTTGAATGGCAATGCTGATCCTCTGCGGCAAATGGAGTCCAGCATTCCGCGGTATCGCGTTGTCTCACAAACGCTCTGAAAGAAACTTAAAAATAACGACTGCACCTGGCCCCAACAGACCCAGAGTTTCCGTTTAAATAGTGTTTTCTTTTGGGCTTGTATCTAAGAATGGGTTTTTGGAAAAACTCAAACGCAATACAACAAATCACTGATACCAGAAAAAAAAGGTAGAAAAGAAAGAGAGTACTTAGATACGTTTATTCACGGCATATCGTTTGTTTGAATAAACGTATCTAGCGCATATGCATGCACAGAAGATATGTTTTAAACTAATAAATCACTCTTAGTCCAGATAGCTGCCGACAAAAAAAAGTTTTTTTTTAGTTAATTTTTTAGGGTTTCGTATTCAACAAAAAACCATCATAGTTTTTTTCTCGGAGACGGTTTATTTCTTATCGGTTGTAAACCGATTATGGCCATTAGAAAATTAGCCAGTGTCAAGTATTATTAATACATTATGCAAGTTATTTGCATCCAAACAGTCAAGTCGTCATAGTTAAAGCCAAGTCTAGGGAATCATTTGTAAACACGGCGGCCATTTACAAAGATTGTTCACGGAGCTTTGAAGACAGCACTAAGTCTATGTTTTGCACCGATTTTCACTTTCATTCCACTAGTACACCTTCACGAAACTAATTGATTAATATGCCCCCGAAATTAAACAATTTGCACGCATTTGAACTAGGTTTCACAAAAATGAAAATTTAACACCAGATCTCCTCAACGCGTTCCCGCCAAAACTCCCCGGAGACGGTTAGTACTAAGAAATTGTAATTTTGCACAAGTACGCATATTGATCACGGCAAGAAAATAGTAGGTACAATAAAAAAAAAGTCTTTAACAAAATTGTAAGCGACAACCCTAGTCAGCCCCCAGATTCTCCTAGACATAAACTATGCTTAGCTCTTTATTGTTCTACGTACAACTCCTAGACTATATTAGTACATTTCGCCATTAGGGAATAGTCCAAGAGGAGATTCCAACATTTTATAGTACCTATGTACTTATATCGAATGTTTTTCTAAGTTAGATTTTTCTTCTTAATTATGTTGAATTGAAATGAAGCCCATTTTCCCGTTTTCAGCTCGTTGTGTTTATTTTTAGCGTTGTTGCGATGCCGTTCCTACATTTAGAAGCCAGACTCCTTCCTGATGCTGAGGAAGGAGTCTGTAATGACTTCGAAATGGAAGGAGTCTGAACTTTCTTAAAGTTTAATTTTTTTTCATCATTTACCTACGTACCTATAGGATGAAAATGGGTATTTTTTTCATCCTGTACCTACTTATCCGCTTAAAAAAAATCCCCAATTCAATTTTAATGTAGATTAAAATCTAAAACTAGACAAACCAAAAAAAAAACTCAAAACATTAAAAGCTAAAACTAGGTGCCTACAAAATTTAATCATTAGATTATTTAAATAACCTTCTGGATAATACCGCCACCTATCGAGTTTTGACTGAATTAGACCCGATTTCCCTTTCAACAGTGACCTCTCGTACTAGAGGAGGCGGGCGCTTTTCAGCGGGCTTGGCCGTCGCTCATCATGGGCGTGGCACAAGGCCGCCCAGATGGGCGCTTTGGTAGCAAACCTATGGATAAAGGTTGGGGAAATCAAGTACTACAAGGATTATAAATGTGAAACTTTGTGTAAGTTTGTTTAAAGGAGTATGTTTGTTACTTCTTCACGAAAAAAAAAACTACTGAAGCGATTCTATTTTCGTTTTTCGATTTTAAGTAGGTCGCTAATAAACGCTAGAAATTATAAGACTAAGAATAAGAAGAATATTCTTTCCTTTCAATTAAGGTCTGTCGGGAGAAAACTCTTACAGGGTTAGACTCACCTTAGTATAAATTTGTTTAACATCTGTTTTGTATTGTATTTCTCTTGTGTACTGAATAAATTAAATAAATAAATAAATAGGAATTTATTGATCAAACTATGTAGGTACATTGGTCTTAAATATGTACTATATTAGTGCACAGTCTACTCATTTCGAGCATACAATAAATTATTAGGTAGGTATAGATTAAGTATAAATCGAATAAGAGTATTGTGAATTAATGCTTTCCAATATTCTCTACTCCTAGTTAGTTTCGATCCTACGATCTACCTACACATTTAGATTTGGAAATCTCGAATTTAGTTCTAGACTTAGTATCTCGGAAACACTAACCATGCATCGGTAGAATTAAAAAAGGTTAGGTTAATAAAAAAAAAAACATATTTAAAAAATCACAGATAAATAAGTACATATTTAGTTAATGACGAAATATAACTAATTTTGAATATTAGCTCTCCAAAATTCTCTGTAAAAAATTAAAAATACAAGTGAAATAATTATTTCGTTACGTAACGTATCGTTTGTTTCCGATTTATAAAAGTAAACCGTGCGATACGGGTTCGTACTCGGGTGTGACGTCATCTCACACACGCTCAGTCCGCTCGCGCTCTATCGCTCTGTGTCGATGTCACAGTACGTGTCATCTAACGTTTTGATTAGCGAAGCGTTGTAAATGACGTCACGTGATTGTTAGCTCGACTCAATATTTATCGTAAGTTTAAATGCCTGTAAAATCAAAACTAATGGATATTTTTGACTACAACCAAAACTAGTGTATTTGTATACGTACAAGCTTTACTGTAACAAACTTTCAACCGATTTGGCATACTTACCTATTAACATTTTTCATTCTGGTTTAGTATTTGTACTATTTTTCTTTATTTCTTTATAAGCGGCAATATAAAGCAACAATCATCATCATTTATGTTATTCAATATGTGTGACTATAAACTTTGCATGCCGAATATTGGTTAAGTATGTGATACGCTATGCCTATTAGGCATCTATTGTTACACCATGGTTATTGCAAATAAAACTTTGAATCTGTGAAAATTTCAACTGTCTAGCTATCACGGGTTATGAGATACACCCTAGTGACAAACGGACAGACAGTGGACTCTTAGTCTTCCGTTTTTACCCTTCGTGTATAGAACCCTAAAACTACGACGTTCAGTTAGAAGTCTAAAAATAAAACTGTACCAGTAGACCACAGGTGTGAATAGTAATATATCGCTCAATAGATGAATGGTGAGTAATCGATAGACTTTATATCATGCGACAATAAAACTGTCAACGTTCTTCGTAGTAGGGCGCATGTTACACCGAAAGTTAATGGTTTTCACACCTTTCCACTTTTTAACCCTTTGTATTTAATTATTACTTGAAAATAGATCTATTTAATTAGAAAAATACAAACAAACACACAAACTGACTTTAAGAAAAAAAAAGAACACATTAAAACACAAAATAAATAAAAACGTTCCCATGTTCGTCCCCGTGGGTGTGGAGACTTTGGGTTCTTGAAGCCCAGAGGCCTCTGCATTTTTCAGGGACCTTGCCTCCCGTCTCAATGAGGCGTCTGGTGATCGGAGGGCTGGCGGATTTTTCGCTCAGAGAGTCAGTTTGGCTATCCAGAGGGGGAATGCCTTCTGGGCACGATGCCTCAGGGTGACGTTCTGGAGGGTATTTTCGATTTGTAGGTGTGTTTAGTTTTTAAGTTAAGTTTTAATAAAAACTATAAGCTATCCCCGAATTTTGTTACTTATTTTTTTTTTCTTGAATTTTAGTTAGAAATATTTTAAAGGAAAAATTAGATATGGTAGTAGCCTTGCTACTACCAATGCCTTGAGCAATAAAAACAAATTAAGTACCTATACAAAAATATTAAAATTAAGGTTTTTATAAAAATCAACTATTTACAAAATAAATACCTCAATCATTAAAAAAACTTACAAACAAAATTCAATCTAAGTGCCAACTTATATAAAATTAAATTTACCGGTTATATAAATAATGGCCCTTACCACGAACTCCATATTACTTAAAACGTCAACTTATAAAACTATTTTTATTTTTTAGTTATTGTTTGTGGTTTTTTAAAGTAAAATTCTTCCATTCACTTTAAAGGTTTTTTAAAGTGAATTTTTTCATTACTTTTTTTTTTGAGCGATAAAAGATCGATAAAACAAAGAGAAACGGTCATAGCAGGGCAAACTGTAGTAGGTAACTATTAATTTTGGATTCATATAGGTCATCTGTTTGTACTAAAATCTTACTTCTTACTTATTATATTTATTATTTTACTAATATTATAAAACGCGAAAGTTTGTACGTACTTTCTACAGTTTCTGTCTAGTTTTTTTTCGATTTTTTCTACGAAATCGGGAAAACCTGGTAGAACCGACTAGTCACATTTTTAAAAAGATATGAAAACCAGCTAAAACTGGCATGAGGTGGACCGTATTCGAAACATTAAATTTATAATTATTCAACATCAAAACACTTATATTTGTCTAAGTTAGGTACCTATAATAAAATATTAGCATAGATTAAAATAAATATACAGCAAGCCGTGCAAAAAATCTAAGTGGCCGGCCTTGGGAGCCTGTACGTACCTACCTACTTTGACGAATTTTTGCAAACAACTAAACAAACTGCTGTGGACGTACTTAGGATTAGTTTTAAGGGGTTACCGCCCCGATGTTTTAGTGCGAAGCTTTCTGTGTATTTGTCTTACTTATTCTGTAGATTGTTTATTGTACAAATAAAGCTTACGTTCGTATTATTAGATTAACGCTGTATTGTACCAATAACACCAATCACACACCAGAAAAACTTAATACTAAAGTGTATTTAGAAGGAAAACATTGTGAGACATGGGACATTAGCTAATCTGGGGTAGGCTACCGTGGCGTCCCACCGACCACTCTAAGAGGAGGCCCTTGCCCTGCAGTGGGACGAATTAACGGGCTGATTATATTAAGTGTATTACTAAGTGAAGTTAATTTTGATAATAATTACCCGACTACGGCAAAAGAAGTGTTATGATTTTGACTGCGATGTTTGTATGTTTTTATTTGGACATTTTTTTAGTTACCAGCGACTGGGCCCGGGTTTTCATGTGTGACTATAGACTTTATGGTGTATCAAAAAAATCTTCGAATATAATAAAAGGCTATCAAAAATATGTGTTTCCGCAATTAGCTCTACAACTGGGTATTTGTGAGAGACTTTAAGCCATGGGTTTCCTCACGATGTTTTCCTTTACCGTAAGAGCCGATGTTAATAGCGTACATTTTTTTTTTCGTAAAGAAAAAATTAGGCGCGGCCGGAAAATCAAAAATGGTTTTGTGATTTTAAGGGAATATCATTATATTCAAGGAGAAAGAGATGAATGAAAACATAAAGATTTCTTTATTGTAGAATTCATAATAATAGATGTGCCTATTTAGCGTGACGTTTGTTTGTATAATGTTTGTGCATTTTTTGATGATCACAGCAAAAAAGTTTGTAGATTTTTAAGGTTTTATTTCATTGAATAGCACGTTCTGAAACGACACACAAGTCGTTTTTTCAAACATGTCAAAGTGATTTATTATACGAATGAATACGTATGAATAAAATATATTTTCAATTTGAATTTGAATGTGCTGTTTTAATTTAGAAATCGATCATTTGTAGTCGGTAAAGGCAATTTTAAAGAGATAGATTAATAAAGATTTGACTAAAGTTAACTGAACACTAAAGTTTACTGACCTAAATAGGTAAAAAACGAATAAGAGCATATTTAGATGGATAGATAACACTTTTTTTTCCGTTACCTACTTTATTTGATACATTCCAAAATAAAATTTAAAACTGAATAAATGTTGAACTACTAGTTGACCTTATCGCTTAAAGGGATTTCTTATTTACCTTATTAATAGTTACTATTTTTATTTAGTTCTTACTAAAGCTTTCATCTTTCCAGCTATTTAAAGTAGCCATATTATTTAAAAGTTCGTGTTTTTTATCACTAATGACAAAGTATACTAATGGTAGGATATTATATAAGGAACAAAAATATCTTCTAAAATTCACTCGCAGCAAGGCTCAAACTCTGTCTGACAAAATCTCTGAGCCTGTAGTATAGAGACTGTGCTTTGTCAAACTCTGTTTGACAAACAGACAAGACAGTCTGTCAATCAAAGTCTCTGGGTCTGTAGCCCAGCGTGTTAACTATTTTTCCTTAAAATATTTCTAGTATGCAAGGTGTAACGGGTTAGCCCATTTAATCCGAAAGGGGGTTGTTCTAGACGTCTAGGCGAACAACTTTTGTTCTACGACTTTTGGAAATTCGAAGTACTTTTCGAAAAATTTAGGTGCAAAGTTAACTTGAAAATCAGCTGTTTCTTAGAGTTCGAGGTCATTGACCTTATGTTGACCTTTTATTTAGTTTGATGGTTTACAATCAAAACTTCAATTACCTTTATTTTCAAAAGCAGCTGTTTTCAATAAAACATAATTTCAAATTTTCAAAAAAAAAAGTTTGAATTTTCAAAAGTCGTAGAACATAAGGTGTTCACCTAGACATCTAGAACAACCCCCTTTCGGATTAAAAGGGCATACCCGTTACAAATTGTATATACCTAGAGCATTAAAAACCAAATTAAGAAACACCAATAGTTCTATTTCTCCATGGGCCCAAAATATTGTTCGTTTTCCACCTGAGTACGGCCCTGCTAACTTTATTATGTTTTGTTAACATTTTATTGCATATTCTAAAATAAAGAACCTGTTATGTATAATTTTATAAGAGAACATAATCATAAGGAGATGATTGTGAATGAACGAAATAAATAAACTGCTACTATATCTGTCCCATTTTTATAATAATAATAATTGGCCTTTTCATCTAATTCTTAGATGATTTATACAGCGCATGCAACTTTTAATCCATGCTATTTTATGGCGCTGTTCAGCCCGGGACATTGTTAGGTGGAGTAGGCTTGTCCAGCACCTACACCACCCTCCCAGCCTAGTCAGCCATGCCCAGAGGAAAGAACTGGTCAATACGTCTGGAGCTAACTAAGCCGTGGGTTTCCTCACGATGTTTTCTTTCAGCGTATGGGCGATAATTTTTCCGTAAGGAAAAAGACATTGGTGCGCGGTAAGCCGGGATTCGAAACCACGACCTTCGGAATGAAAGTCGGGGTATCTACCACTAGATCAACACCACTTCCATTTTCATATAGATAGATGAAATTTCTAGTCATCTATTTATCTGTCCATATATATAAAATGCTTTGTCCTGGCTGTCTGACTAATGATTAATGCAATGAAGAATGTTAATAGGTATGCCAAATCAGTTGTAAGTTTGTTACAGTAAAGCTTGTATGTATACAAATGGACTAGTTTTTGTTGTAGTCAAAAATACCCATTAGTTTTGATTTTACAGGCATTTAAACTTACGATAAATATTGAGTCTCGCTAACAGTCACGTGACGTCATTTACAACGCTCCGCTAATCAAAACGTTAGACGACATGTACTGTGACATCGACACAGAGCGCGAGCGGACTGGCCGAGTGTGAGATGACGTGACACCCGAGTACAAGTCCGCATCGCACGTTTACTTCTATAAATCGGAAACGAATTAACCTCTCGAAGTGATTCTTTCACTTGTATATTACCTACACAGGAAAAATATATTATATTATTAATAATAATAATAAATCCTGTGACCAACACACAGCGCCATCTAGCCCCGTGGTAAGCTGCTAAGCTTGTGTTACGGTGACTAGACAACGGATATACTACTTATATTTATTTTTCTTTTGTAAATACATACCTACATATTATACATAGAAATACGCCCAGACTAGATACAAATATTTATTTTAATCATAAATATTTGCACCCAGCGGGAATCGAACCCGCAACCTTCTGTATTGCAGCCAAGCGTTCGCCCGACGCGCCATAGAGGTCGCAATGTAAAACTACTGTAAGGTTTGATACGTCATTATCTCATCATCATGCGTGCTACAATCTAGATCGCGTGTGAGGGTGGTCTATCTCACAACTTCTTTTAAAAAACTATAAGTTGGTCTTATTTTCAAAAATTTAATTCTAAGTTAACTTAGGTCATTAAAAACTAGTGAAAACCAGATTTAAAAAAAAAGATAAAGATAAAGTTAATTTAATTGGATAATAATTTCGTTAAAAAGATGTTACAAACATTATAGAGTTACAGAAATTCTGCCTACAGGCGTCCAAATATTTTAAGATAGAGTAGGTAAATCTAGCATAAACTAAGTATGAATAAAATTTATAATTTATAAATAAAGGTTTGAATATACGTCGATAATATATTATCCAGAGCTTATTAACTTTTCAAAATTCAAGATTTAATTACCAAAATAATTGTAATAAAGTTTTTACCTAATTAAATTTAGTGAATAGTTACTATTTTTATTGCAGTTGGACGTAGTGAAAAAAAAATATTATAAAAATAAATACGAAAATAAGCAGGTAAGTACTAGGCTTCCGCAATATTATATTGTTGGGTGAGTAGGTACCTATATAAAAACCTTATTAGGCTTAAATGGTAATTTTTAATCTACAATAAGTGATAATTCGAACTAAAAAAAACGTAGTTCGTGGACCGTAGATCTTTGAAAAAACTGCGTTGTTGTAAAATTATATAATATAAGTACTAAGGTATCTAACTTACCTAACTTAACTGATTGATTGATTGATTGATTAACACTTTATTGTACCAAAAACACAAATAACAACGAATTAGATATAGAAAAACTTAAAAACTGAAGTGGCACAATGGGCGGCCTTATCGCCTATGGGCGATCTCTTCCAGGCAACCAATAACTTAAATGTACTAAAGCATAAGGCAGATACACCCGCCAACTAGGTTACATTTCGCTTAGTTTGCACATTTTAAAATAAGTGTGCATAGCTGACATACTTTGTTGGTTGACACACTGTGTAACAAGTTTGTTCGTTTGTCGTAGTGATTTTAACCTTTTTTGTTTCTGTCTGTCAACTTTAAAACTTCTTGTCTCGGTAAAAAAAACAAAGCCTGTTCTTATTATTTTTATTTAATAAAGCTAATATTATTAAAAAAGCTAATTTAGTTTGATCGGTGGTGGTGCGTACCAAAAAATATAAAAAATCAAAATAAAATAAACACATTTAAGAAATTATTAACAAAATATTTCTGTTTCGGTGTAAATGCGTCCACACGCATGCGCGCCTTAAATCTTATTGGATTATAATTGAAATAAATCCAGCTCAAACTCCCTGAAGACTTGCTGAAAACTGATTACTTCAGTTATCTCTACTCAAAACTTTTTTATTGATGTAGTCTAAACTCTTTCGTGTAGAACTCCTTTTTCAAATTTCGATGACTTTAACTAATTTGAAAGAAAGATGATGGATGACTGACGTTCTTTATTCAAAAATTATGATTTCGGCTTTTTTATGTCACTGGCATGTCAGAATAAATATGACGTAAAAAGGTATAATTCCAATTTCAAAAGCGAGAAGTAAAGATCGTTCCCGTTGAAAAAATAAACATTTTGCATCGTCAATATTTTCGCCTCTCGCCTTTCCCGCGCATGCGTACTCAAAACCAACGCGGTTCCTGTCAGAAATATGCAAATTTAAGCAATAAAAAACTAATTTAACATCACTATTAGCTATAAATCTATAGTTGTGTCACGTTAAATCATTAGAAAAGAGTGCAATAAGAGTTTGTGTTTAGAAGTCTGGCAAGTATGAAGGAGTGTGGGGGTATTTGCGTCCTGTTCTGTTTGTCGTGCGCATGCTCGGTTGTAATGTTTATATTATTTGTATTTGAGCTGTGTATCACGTAAACTATAACTACCACAGCTATACCCGTAGCGCCAATACTGCGGGCCAGCGCCCGCCCCTCCCCACCTCGGTAGTTAAATATTTCTTGCTTATTTCGCCTTAGCATTGTTGTTGCCGCCGCGTCGACGACTGTTGTGTATTGTTTAGACCACCAAAATATATTTAAAATATAAACATTTTTTAACAACACCGCGCCTTAAATGGAGATACGTTTCGGATCGGTTTAGAAAGCTTTTTTATGATAAAATGCATTTAGTTGCAGTGAGGTAAATAATTTGCATTCGCTAATGCAGTTTTGCCGGTACTTATGAGTGGTTGTCGGTGTCGCTGTTGAGTGTTTGGTTGTTTTACTTTTTATTTTGTTATTAGTGAGTGTTTTATTACTTAACCAGAGGTTTGTGGCTGGATTTCAGTAAGTTTTTTAGCAATTTCATGAAAATATTTCTCGATTTATAGACCTTTTTATTACGTTTGGAAGCGATTGCCGGATGAGAGTTTGATTTTTATCTGTTTAGTTAGTAAAAAAATACTTTATAAATGAAATATAGAAGATTTTGTGCAATAAATTTTCAAAATGTAAAGCTTTAACACAACTTTTTCGAACACTAAACGATGTAGAATCACAAATTAAAATAGAATTTCAATCTTAATTAATTGTTAAACCGAAACTAAACTCAAAATAAATTATTTAAACATCGAATGCGCGTTCGAAAGTTCGTATTTCGAATCGGGAACTTATAAGCACGTGGTCTGTCGCTCATGTGTCCCGGAGCGCCAATCACAGCGTCGCTCATAAGCGAGTCCGCCAATAGGAGCGCGGCACTGAAAAGCTCTGCCTTTGACAGCTGATAAGAGATACGCGGGCAAATTGCATTCTATTTCCAATAGCTTTTCTTTTTCTTATTTAGGAAATTGGGTATTTATTTTGCCATTTCTTTTTATAATTGACTGCATATCAGATAGGGTATTGCATTAGATAAAAGTTATAAAGCAGGTTTCTTTTTATATACCTACTTTTTCTTACTAAATTATGTAATTTTTACGAAAACGTATTTAAAATATGCATTAAAGAGCGAGTGTTTTAGTATTCCAATACAGTTTAAAACTATTATTGGACTAAAAGATTACGATTTGGTCTAAAATTATTTATGTGTAGTAAAATTAACAAATGATAAAATGTCTAAAAAAATTTTTAGGTCGGATCTCCTAGGTTTATTTAGGAAAGACTATTTAGGTGTGTTTTTCTAGGGTCCCGCACCTTGAACGGTATAAACGGAACCCTTCTAAGATCATTTTCTTGTCCGTAGTCGGTATGTCTGTGTGTCACCAATATCATCATCATCATCATCAGCCTGTTGCAGTCCACTGCTGGACATAGGCTTCTCCAATTGCACGCCACCTAGATCTATTTTAGGCTTCTCGCATCCAGTTTGTGTCACCAACGATATTTTTAAAAGAGCCTTTATCCACAATCACGTGATGGTAATGATATAGTCTGACGGGTTAGGGGTGAAGTCGTCCCCCTCGAAACTGGGACCAGGGACCACTTGTACCCTTTAGAATTTGATAGTAAACAACTGAGTCCAACGATAGCTTAGGCATTGGGACGAGTTGACAACATGGGTATAGGGAATACACGATGGCTTACCCGTCGGATGAAGCCATTTTTGTTAAAACAGGCAATAGTACCTCAGGCAAATGGTGGAGACTGGAGAGATTGAAACGTCATCAGGTTTTTAGTGGGTAGAACGGTCCCTTCTGCCCCACTTAACTCATCACTGCCCCCGGAGCGATGAGTATGCAATTCTATGCATTTTCCTGACGTAAAAAAACACGATATCTATCCAACTCTATCGGAGGCAGCACGCTTGATCTCGCCTCAGCAGAAGCCGAAGGCTTATTTGTGCTTCGGATATTTCTGTACGCCGCCATGTTTGTTTCGTAAATTACCAGTACGATAAAAGAAAACATCGCCAAGAAGCCCACGGCTTAATTGGTTCCAGAAGTATTGACCTGCACCCGTTTTATCTATCCAGCTGTTGACGACTGAAAACTGCGAAAATTGACAGGAACTTTGCAGTAGATTGCTGCTTTGACTTAACGTGGTTATTACCAGTGATTACGTCAAAGCAGCAACGTACTGCAAAGCTCCTGTCAATTTCCAATGTTGTCAGTCGTCCAATAATTAGAAAGGCGCAGTTCCTCTTCTGGATATGATCGACTTACCAGAAATGATAATATATGGTTAAATGCTTTATTGTATCCAACAAAACTTAAATTTAACAAACATTTCAGATAAGAATTTAAATTTAATTTGGCATAATGGGCGGCCTTATCGCCTGCGGCTGATATACGAGCTGCTGTGCCATCAGTTCCGCCTGACCGGTACGGATTTGCTGTTCAGTTTGGTCTCTCCGCATCTCGGGATATGGATGCCTTTAGATATTTTAATATCCCAGTCACTACAGTGCCATAAATAGCTTCGATGTATGTTATAGATCGTCCAGGTTGGTTAGATGACTTGCTACGTCTCGCGGTTTCACCTGCGTAAGACCCGACACTGGCAAAGTTTCAAAACATCCGTTCTTATCATTATTTAACCTACTTAAGGAAACACTCAAATTTTCAGTATCCACTACCTATTAGAGACAGTGCTTTGATTATTCAGGACAAAGCATCGTCGCTTTCCATCAGGTGAGATACTGGTCAAACGCTTACCTATCAATTATTAAAAAAAAGCATTAAAAAGATAGATATATGGGGTGAACTATAAATTTCGATAGGCTTTCAGGGGATATCCTAAACTATAAGAGATAGCGAAAATGCTTTAAGGTATGGCCTCTCAAATTTTGATAGTTATAAAATGTGAAATTTATATTTTTAAATAATTACTTATCGTTTAATTACTGTATCGATCGATAGTGTTTCTGATAAAAATGATATCCTGGAAACAAATAGTGAATCAAGAGTATTGTCTTTTTTTATAAGTTTGCTGTCAGTTTACCCTCGTAAATTTTATATTAGCCAAATTTATGTAGCGGTTTTGGCGTAATTGACACACGAACAAACATCATAACTTTTGCATTTAAACTATTTGTTGGATGAACTATTAATAAACACAATATTTTCTAAGTTTTATTCGCGTTTTATTTTAAGGAAAATTAAATAAGTTAAAATAAGACCCGGGAAAATGTGTAAAAGAAATGGATGAACTATAATTATTCGACATAATTATTATAAGACGTATGAGTCGTCATACCTATCATAATTTGTATTATTATTATGATACGTGAATAAATTTCACCAAGATAAACAAACACAAAGAAAGACATGTGTTAAAGTTATATATTTATTCAATTAGCTTGCATTCGGCACGTACTGTTTGTATTAACGTAATAATACATATATCAATAATTCGCTATAAGTTCGCATAACATTATTTATTAGAATTTGTTGCAGTACCTAATGTTTTTCTTTGTTTCTTAGGGTTCCCTACGCAATAGGTAAAAACGGTACCCTATCACTAAGACTACGCTGTCCGTCCGTCTGTCACGAGGTTATATCTCATTAACCTTGGTCTGATTGCCTGATAGAGATCGCTTTAAGCGATAAGGCCGCCCATTGTGCCACCTAATTTTAAAGTTGTTTAAGTATTTTCCTCTTATTGTAATTATTTAGTTGTGGTCTGTTGCGATAAATAATTAATCAATCAATCAATCTTGATAAGTAGACGGTTGAAAGTTGCCGCTATAAAAACAAATATTTAAGGTGGGACTCCCGTACAACAAACGTGATTTTTGAAAATAAAAACGCAACGATACCGTGATCTTTTTTACCACCAGTTCAGTGTTTATAAAAGACATGTAATTTACTGCCTGTAAATTACATAATATGTCTTTTATAACTAGCTATTTTGGCTCTATGTTGAGATTTCAGTCATTTGTTATTTAGTAGGTCAATCGAACAGTCCGACTTTTATATGTATCGATTCCTTTTAAGTTTTACTTAACATTATTTAATAGAATTTGTTACAATACTTAATGTTTATCCTTGTTATTTTAAATGTAAATAATTCAGTCGTTTCAATTTTACATGAATAGATTCCTTTTAAGTTTTACTTAACATTATTTGTAGAATTTGTTACAACACAAAAAAAAAAGAAAGGACAAAAAGTCTGTACTTGGAAGTAAATTAAAAAAAAGTGGTCTAGAGGACTTAAGATAAGTAGTAGAACAAATTTATATAATTTTTAAAATTCATTTTTGTCTGTCTCTTTGTCTGTGAGTTCCTTATACAATTAAAGACTTATAATCCGATTGGAATCTGGTTTTCAATATTGGATAGTTCTATTTTCGAGGAACGTCGTGGTATACTTTGCATCGAAATTCAATTAGTAGAACCAGAGTAATGAACGAAAAAGTGCAACCGCTCGAGAACCGCTCGGCCGCCCGCGCCCGTGATAACGCGTTTTTCACTTCCGCGGTTGAAAAAGCGGGGCGCAGCTAGTTTTAAATATAAATATTTGTTTTTGTAATAAGTACTTTTGTACAATCTATATCTAAGTATAAAATGGTTTGTACTAACTGATAGATTAACACACATTAACCTAAACCGCTTGAAGAAAGAGCTGAGATTTGGAGTGTTCTATAGATGATGTACGCATCCGAGCGTGCTACATCTTAGACCGTATCACATCATTTAAGATAGAGGTCAAACTCTACTCCAGAAATGACATTGAAAGAATAATTTATTAAAACCTAATTAAATTTAACCTTATTTTTTACACCTAACGTATGGAAATAGCGCAGCTGTGGGATCATCTAATTAGCATCCACCGCTACTAGTGGCTAACTTGCAGATGTTGCAATATATTGCTGCTTTGACGTAACGTGGTTGTTACCGGTGATTACTTCAAAGCAGCAATGTAGAATGCTAAATATGTTTTTTGACAGTAAATAGCAGCTAGTAGCGGTGGATGCTAATTAGATGATACCACAGATGGCCTATAAGAACTTTGCTACGACAGCCCTATGTGCTACGAGAGCCCTATGAGCTACGAACAACGAGGAGCTACGAAGCTCTATTTATCGTAGCAGTAATCGTAGCTTAAGTTAAAACAGCGAATCTTTCTAAATTTCTATACCCAAAGGACCAAAATAAAAACGGAACCCCTACTAAGACTGCACTGTCCGTCTGTCTGTCTGTAATTGCCACTCTGTGTTAGATTAAAAATACTAATTGACCGAACGAGCGAAGCGAGTGAGGTCCAGTGTAGACGGGCCTGGCGCTTGTATCTTTGTATATATTTGTTCGACGATAACTTGAGTATCGTAGCTCCGATCTTCATGAATTTTGGTATGCGCGTAGTTTAGGTCAGTAGAATTTATGAGTTTGAAGATGAGTCAGATCGGTTGGGGTCGTGAGGTCTCAGTTCGGGGCGAACTACTAATATGTAGTTCAATCGTCCCAATGTCTAAGCTACCGTTGGGCCCAGTTGACTGTTATCAAATTCGAAAAGGTATAATGGGTCCTTGGTCAAAGTTTCGAGGTGGACGACTTCCCCCCTAACCCCGGCACTATGCAGTATATTGCTGCTTTCAGGTAACGTGGTTATTACCGGTAATTACCTCAAAGCAGCAATGTACTGCAAAGTGCCTTTTATTTTCCACTGTTGTCAGACATCCACTGGATAGATAATCTTGGGCTGGACGTTTATTGTTGCCTTATTTATATTAAAGTAAAAACCACGGCGCGTGCTTAGGAAACTAGTTATAGCATTTCATAATTTGTTTTTTTTTGCTCAAGGCGTATTACTAGAAATATTTTAAAGGAAAAATTAATCTTCAAAAATTCTCTTGCCTTAAGATTTGAACTCGCCTCCCTGGATTAATACTCGAATCCAGTGCCTCAAATATAGGTATTGACTGACTGAACTATATATCAACGTACAACCTAAACCAATGGTATTAAAGACATGTAATTTGGTAAGAGTTTCGGTTGTCGGCCGTAGAACCGACAACCGTTGGGGTAAACGAGTTCTAGAGTGGAGACCGCGTCTCGGCAAACGTAGTGTAGGACGTCCTCAGGCACGTTGGAGCGACGATTTGCGAAAGACGGCTGGCACAAGCTAGATGCGAGAAGCCGAAAATAGATCTAGGTGGCGTGCGATTGGAGAGGCCTATGTCCAGCAGTGGACTGCAACAGGCTGATGATGATGATTGGTGAGAGTGGTCATTAAGAAAGGGGTTTTGGAAAATCCTTATTCACTTATGCGAGTGAAACCACGAAGCACTGCTATTTATACGATATCATTTAGGTAATGAATTTAACATAATAAAAAAACAGCTTCAAAAGAAATATAACAAAAAAACCTGTTTTAAGATGAATACTTAAATGCTAACAAAATTTAAAGCCCGTTCAATAACGTTGGCTAAAATTAACAAAAAGCGCTGAATAAAGCTCTGGGCGGCGCTTTAGAGCGGGTGGGCGTGGCGCTTTTCAGCGACGCGCTCCTATTGGTCGGCGGCGCTTTTGAACGTGCCGACAATCGCTTTACAGTGGGGCGGTGGGGCGCTTTTCAGGGAAACCAGCAAATTGTAGGATTCCAGGTTGTACTATATTATTTATTGCGTTGAAAATTAGGAGAAATTACGTAGTTAGGTGATTTAGGCGTTTTAGTTTTCGTATTCTTTTGGGAATTTATGTTTTTTTAAATAAATTAAAGTTATTAAATTTTCTAGGTTTGAGCACTATCTCATCAGGTGGTATGTAAATGTCTAAAATGTAGCACACGTGACTAGGAGAAGCCTATGTCATGGCAGGAGTTTAATAAAAAATAAAAACTGAAATTTTAGGTTTTAGTGATGCTGTTTTAAAGTAAAACTCATTTTTTTTAAATTGTGTATTGATTTTAATATTCTTTGCTAATAATATTGCTTTGATTTTAATATTCTTAGCATACTTCAACGCCCAATGTTTTGGGACTTCACACACTTCCTGATCACGAATAAACTATCGAAATAATACTGCACCTATCTCATAAACCGTGATAGCTAGACAGTTGACATTTTCACATATGACATATTTCTATTGCCGCAACAAATACTAAAAAAAAACGGGACTATTTTAACTACATTAAACGAGGTTTGTGATAATGGTACGGAACCGTACATGCGCGAGTCGGACTCGCACTTGGCATGTTTTAAATAATATTAGTAGGTAGTGAAAACAACCATGTTAGTCTAAAATAGTAATTGGTAATATATTTATTATCATAACGCTTACAAAATCACGTTACTTCCCAATGACATGTTTAGAAGTCTGCCACTGAAATATATCACGTAAAATTATTAGCAGAATAAGATATATTTTATCAATAACAACAGATACTTACAAATAGGTGTTTTTTGTTATATACCTACCTTAAATGACGACCGATACGTAGGCCGGAGCGGCCTCAAATTTTTCTTCAAGGGTCGTACCTGTCGAACTAAACACGATAGCTAAAGAAATTAAATCTTGATTTGAAACATTAATCTTTGTTAAACGTTACCTTATAATATCCGCAACAAATTGGCATTGTTGTAGTTTGTTTTTTAATATAAGAATAAGTTAAACTTTTTCAAAGTTATACTTCCAAGGTGTTTCGATTTTTTTGATGGGAAGTGTATGTATATTCGAGTTCGTTGCTAAACGCTCATCTATCGTGTACATACAGTGGCTCGATTCTGTAAAAACATAGCATGCGGAATGCCGGCGAACTGCAGGCGACGACGTGCAGAAGATGTGCGTTAATTCGTATTCTATAAATGTTACTTTACTTAATTACTACTTCATTAGTTAAGTAGCCTTCAAAATTAAGGGCTACTTAATTATTTAAAGAGCTCCCCTTGTTAATCAGCCAATCAGTATTTAAATAAATTATAGAATAGCTATTATTTTTACTCCTGCAACAAATCGACTTCTGCAATGCTTATGCATACCGCCTGCTTGTCGCATGCTATGTTTTTACAGAATCGACCCACTCGGCGAACCATTTTGATGGGCTTATAGGGGGTTATCCTAAACTATAAGAGAAAGCGAAAATGCTAAAAGAAGTTGCGTCCCCGATTTTGATAAAAACTATTTTTTTTTAACTTATCTAGCCAGCTCGTTTTTAAGAAAAATGTATTGAGAGGTATATTTTCCACCACTCTAACATAATTATCTTCACATTTTAACTAATTTTCATATCAATCTTAACAAATAATATAGTAAAACCTTCCTCTCGCATCACTCTATCTATTAGTGAAAATGGAATGAAAATCCGTACAGTATTTTTTGAGTTTGTCGATTAAAACAGGCCGACAGACAAAACATTTTGTTTTATAATAAGTACCAACCTATGTAATGATTTTAAGAGTCAAGCTTTCAAATACTTTCAATCTCTCGCAAACACTCAGCAGCGATTTTCTACGTTTATAATTTTGATTAATTATTATGTTGAAGTTTTTTTTTACATTATTTTACGATATTATTTCTATAAAAAGGATCAAAATTTTGACACACAAAAACCTACTTTCTTACAGATTCTAAGAAAAAACTGATATTTTATAAAAAAAAAACAAAAAGATGTCTTGTTCAAACTTCTTGATTGAAACTGTTAGCAGTTAGGTCGGAAAGACTGTGAAGGTCTCGAGTGTAGCAACTCTTGTGTTATTTGCTGTGAAGAAGAAGAACAAGAAGAATTCGAAATGCTGTATGCAGTTAGACAGGTGAGTTTAATTTATAGAAAACTGAATATCGGCTTTATTAGAAAAATAAATAATTATAAGTAGTATATATCCGTTTACTAGTCACCGTAACACAAGCTTTGCAGCTTACCACGGGGCTAGATGGCGCTGTGTGTTCGTCACAGGATTTATTTATTTATTTATTAATAAAAGTGGAGTACGGTCGGAGTAGTGAGAATATGCTTGGTCTCTTTCCGTGACAAGAACTTCCAAAGTTGACAGAAAGAAACAAAAAGCGGAATAAATACTCCGACTTTATTCCTCTTTTATTATTAAGACTATAAATCAAAAAGTGTTTACCGACAATAAAACACTTTATTTACCGGGTTCAATCGCGTTTTATACATGATTTTTAACGACCGAGCTTTCGCCAACTTTACAGTTGGTTTTTTTCAATCTCAGTCAACCACGAAAAAGCCAACTGTATAGTTGGCGAAACGACCGAGCTCGTTTAGAAATCATGAATAAAACGCGATTAAACCCGGTAAATAAAGTGTTTTACTATGCAAGATCGCGAAAAACATAGAAGAAAATATATTTACCCACACTTAGGAAATACTGTTTTTGGAAATACAAAAATTACATTGTCAATCATTTGACATCATCTCACCTATACAATTTGTAACGGGTAAGTCCTTTTAATCCGAAAGGGGGTTGTTATAGACGTCTAGGCAAACAACTTTTGTTCTACGACTTTTGAAAATTCAAATTTTTTTTTAATATGCCTGTAGGTATTTACAAAAAAAAAAGTAAAATTTGTAGTTTCCGTTGTCTAGTACCCGTAATACAAGCCTAGTGCTTAGTTTGGGGCTAGATTGAGCTGTGTGTAATGTTGTACAATATTTATTTACCTGATGAGAAGCGACGCGGACAATGAGGTCGACGGTTTAATATGCTAGCCTAGAACTTAGGAGAAACCTATTCACTCGTGAATGAAGAGTGAATAGGTAATCACCCCAAACGCTTAAACCCTGCTCCGTTCCGTCGTGGGTAAAAATAAGTAAAGGAATGCTCTATTTCTCTCTACGCTTCTAAAAACACGAAGAATGGTTTTCTAATTTCAACTCAGCGGGTACTACTCGTAGTACTCGTTAGACGAAGCGGTCTAATGTGCTGCTTAGGATTACCAGTAGTAGCTACTGGTTCGAATCCTGGGTACTAAATGAGATTCGTTTTTGAAGATATTTTTTTATTTTACAACATTAGTCATCCAAGTGTAGGAAACACTTTAAAAACAAAATCGAAGTTTTATTTAATTAAGTTATTGTGCCTTTGTAAATAAATGTTTTTGAAAGTACCTATGATTGAATCGATTATTAAATGAATCAAAGTTTATTAATCTACTTATAAATGTGATAAGTTTACGATTTTGCGTCTTAAACTAGATTAAGGAGTGTGCTATAAAATTAAGCACATCATTAAATCTACATAATGGCATATGATTTACGTTAGATGATAATCTTTATTTATATTTAAGTATGCGTTAAGCATTTTTTATATATTTTTAAATAATAAATTTTAATAAATCTAGAGGTAAAAGGAACATTATTCGGTAAGATCGAGCGAAGAAATCTTGACTTTGAGAATTTTCGACTATTCTTAACAACTTCTGCATTTTACTTTATTTTAAAAAGTGCCATATCCCGAATTTCCCGGTAATTGTTGGTACAATGGTATGTCTATCATACCATTGTACCAACAATACCCATTTGTGACATCCTCGACTTCGGGAAATTTCGACTATTCTTAATAACTTATGTAGAAATTTATGAAACAGTGCCATCTATGTAGAAATTTATGAAATTGCTTTTGCGCTATCCGGTCATAGATGGCACCTTTTAAAATAAAGTAAAATTCAAAAGTTAAATAAACAAAATATTTCAATCTAGCTTCCTTCACTTCAGTTCCAAGTTTCCTTCACTATCAGTCATACCTACCTCTTTAACAAAGGTACCTATATTTTACCATAATGTAGTTTATTGTAAATTCACCGTCATATTGTAGTTGGAGAGTTTACAATCGGGTTTGCTGCGATGTTATTGTTTGCACCCGTCTCGGATTGCTAACACCGCACCGTTGTTTTTGCAAAAAAAACAAAACATTGAAATGCGATAAGTAAACAGTATTGCTGACTCAAACTGTGATGTAAGTATTTAGGTTTTGATACCTATTGATCTTGAATGCCTAACCTTTGCTTGCATTTATACCTGAGTTTTTAAGTCTTTCGTCTGAAGTCTTTTCTGACTCAGCGCTTAACTCATGAGCACTTAAGGTAGGTGTCTGTAAAACCTTCGAAATGTAAAAAAATTAACAAGGCACTAGACAATGCTGAAAATAGTAAAAGCAACGCTAATTTAGTTTCATAAAAATTAAATAAATATAAGTAGTGTATCCGTTGTCTAGTCACCGTAACACAAGCTTAGCAGCTTACCATAGGGCTAGATGGCGCTGTGTGTTCGTCACAGGATTTATTTATTTTTATTTCTATTGAATATCAGGAAAAATGAGGAACAATCTAAGGTTAATTCTTTCACAATGAACTAATGATGTAAAATAAATAGAGATATAAAGTTTGCAATTTGGCTTCTTATCAAAAACGTTTTTACTAACGTTTGTGTCGTATTAAGATAGTCCGCTCTACCATGACACAGTAGACCATGATGGCTTCAACGACAAACGATTATAGTAGTGCGGGATATGTGCCTAAGTACCTACGTCTATTAAAAAAACTAGGACATAGTTTAAGCTGTCCTTCACAATAATATAGTTATGAATAATGAACAGAACAAGGACTACTGGAATCGTTTTATCAATAGGTATAGAATCAAATTCCGAGCCTGAGTTTACTAATCACTATGCTCAGACATACCTAATCAATATGTACTTCAGGAGCCAACTTGGATTCGAGTTTCAACACTATTTTCTTACACCGTGAGAGTATAATGGTAATAGTAAATAGCGCGTTTTGGTCCATTTTTATAACTGTTTTTCATAACTAGCTACGAAAAGGCCATTTTCTTTGACTGATTTATACCCAACTAGTTATGAAAATGAACCTTTTTGTTACCTTTTAATAACTGTTTACATGCACATACATTTCCTGTATATCTCTGGATAATGTATTTAATCTGCCGTACAATGATCTCTTATAAGTCGTCGCTAATATCGTTCAGCTAAAAAAAAAGACTTCAAATAACAAAAAAAATACCTAGAAACAAACTTCAAAAAAGAAAAGAAAAACCATTTTATCACCTGTGGTTTTTTAAAGTAGGTAGTCGTGGTATTTTTATTTAAAGTTTACTGTATTTTTTTTAACGACAAAAGGACGACAATACAACGAGAAATAGTCTCATGGGTTGGGCTATTTATAAATAGGCCTTTATTAAACTTTTAGCCCCCATCTCAGTCACAAGTACTTAAGTAGGTACAATATGTTTGTTTTACTAATAACTAGATATAAACTAGCATTGATCAACTCGTTGAATACCTGAGGATGTTATTAAAAATGTTTTACAATATACCGAGCACCATTGTTTATAATAGCTATACAATTATTTATCAAAACAAATCTCTATGAAGTGGGATGACCTCATAGTGCGTCAAAACAATGAATCTATCAATGTTCGGCGAGTAGGTAGGTTCATTTGTAGACTTGGTGGATAGACCATTTTACAAAGTAGTCTGGTGTTATGGTGCTAGATTGGTCTTCTGATACGACACCTTCGATCCTCTACAAGTTTCTTGTGGCTTCTCCATCAAGAATCAAGAAAATTTATTGAATAACTGTGTACATTAAGGTGACATTAAATATTAAAGGTATCAACAGTTTGTCCATCCCGGACATACAATATAGAGTAGAGGTACTTAGGTACTTAATTTAAGCACTTCTTTAAAATTAAAAATAACAAAGCAAGTTATAGTAATGATATTCTTGAATTCCTTGTGGCTTAAATTCTTTTCATCGGAGGGCGCGTTCCGAAGCCACACTAAAATCTTTAGATTTAACACGTATCCAAGTGATCACGTACATTTAATCCCTTACTTATAAACGCTAATTAATGCGCTGCATAACTATGCATCGTTTGTCTTTTACTGTCACATGAAGTTTCAAAGTTGACTGACAGACAAACGTCACATAACTTAGTCATGTGTAAATAATATTTTAGAAGTAAGGGAGTTATTGTGTAGAAGCATCCAATCGAAATAAATATTTCCGTTTCACACCATTTCAGAATATTGCATTTCTGTTAAACAAAGCTCATTAATTTCAAAACGCACACGTGAGAAATATGCCAAAATGTAGCGTTTAAAAATGTATACCGAAACAAGCAAAAAAACTTGTAGGTAGTTTGATATTTTTTTCAGAGATATATTAAAAAAATGGGACCTTTGTCATTAAATTGACCATGGTCAAACTCGAGTTTGATAGTGGTCAAATTCAAAGTCAAAAAACGAGCAATCGGGTCTAGGGTAATCGCATTTAGGGTCAGATTTTCTAATAATTTTCTCGTAGACTAATTATTTGATTTCCTGTTGTTTCAGGGTCCGGAACCGGCACTAAACTCCAACCCGGGTGGCGCTGCAAAGCCACCGCTAATCAACTCATTCGAACTGGACCGTTGTCTGGATAGGTATGAGCACAGTTTACCTAATAGCTGGTGCGTCTTGTAGCAATTAGCAATGACATATTTAGCAAGGGGATGTTTGTTTTGGGCATATAATATGACTGACTGTGTTACCTTCTCCGTACGTATGAAGCAAACTAAAAATAACTAGATTCGAACAACGATTCACTGTTTTGGTGAATTGGCGAATTAGATGACAAATGTTTTGGCGAATTAGATGACAATTCACCAGCCATCGTAAGATGAACCAGTCATGAGTTCGAACAACAAGCGATGGAGGGAATGGACCTACAATTTCATATTAAGAGCAGATAAATGAAAATAATAATATATAATATTAGGGGTTAAAGTATGAAATTGCCGATTTGTACTGAAAATCTTAATTGTTTATTTTTTAAATTTTTAACAAATTTATTTAATCAAAATAGTTGCCATTATTATCTATACATTGCTGCCATCTAATGGGAAGGTTATTAATGCCTTTGCGATAGAACTCCGACGATCTAGACTGCACAAACTGTGTGAAAGCATTTTGTACTGCCTCCTGGGAAGAAAACTTCTTGTCACGTAGATAATTGTCCAAATCACGAAAAAAATGGTAGTCCGTTGGAGCAAGGTCTGGTGAATATGGAGGATGACGAATGGTTTCTAAGTGCAGTTCCTGAAGGGTCAAAATGGTTTCTCGTGCTGTGTGAGGTCTCGCGTTGTCGTGGAGCAATAATGGTGAAGATCGATTCATGAGTCGAGGCTGTTTTACTGCTAGTTTTGTCAACATGGTTCGGAGTTCGGCACAATAGACATCTGCCGTAATTGCTTGACCAGATCGAAGAAAACTATAGTGAATAACACCATGCTGAGACCACCAAACAGTTACCATTACCTTTTTATTGGTAAGTTTTGCTTTAGGACACTGTTGTGGCATTTGACCTGGGGTCAGCCATTGCATTTTTCTTTTCCGGTTATCATAAAGAATCCACTTTTCATCACATGTTACAATTCGATCCAATATTCCTTCATTTCTGTACCGGTTCAACAAGGCAACACAAGTTTCAACACGCGTTTCTTTCTGCAGATCAGTCGAATCATGAGGCACCCATTTTTCGTATTTTTTTATTTTATTGATTTGACGCAAGTGAGTCAATAAAGTGGGTAAGGTAACGTTAAACCATGCCGCTAATTCCTGGGTAGTTTGACTAGGATCGGCTTCCACTATCTCTCTTAATTCATCGTTATTCACCTGTGTGGGCGGTCTTCCTCGTGGCTCGTTCTTTAAGTCGAAATTTCCATCACGAAAGCGTTTAAACCAAAATCGCACGGTGCGTTCATTAGTAGACCCCTCTCCAAACGCAGCATTGATATTGCGGGCTGTTTCTGCCGCGTTAGTTCCGCGTCGGAACTCGTATTCAAAAATCACTCGAATTTTCGCAGTATCCATCTTTCTTGTCTCAATTGAATAACAAAAACAATTGAAAGTCGATATTCAAATGTTTCACATTTTTTAAAAAAAGAACATCACATAAACCAATTGAAAAAAGTTTCATTCGAAAACCTCAAACCATGAAGATTCTATGTCAATTCAAAGAACCTATTGCAATAAAACGGCAATTTCATACTTTAACCCCTATTATATTTCCCATTAATAGTTTATGCTTAGCATAAACTTTGCCAAGTTTTTACTAAAATATGGCTCAGCAAAGTCTATGTACGCTCTATCGATTTCAAACTAGGTGTTTAAAATGTATTTTAATTAGGTAATTGTAATGGTATATTTTTAAATAATAAAAAAGTAATACTTAGTAGATAGTTTAATTGTAAATTCTAATAAAACAGGGAGGAGTCAAGGTGGGGCGGCGAGGCGGGTCGGCGACGCCGGCGCAGCTCGCCGCCGCGCCGCGTCTCACCCCCGAGAGATCATGAACCGCTCGCTCTGGCCAGGGTAAGTTCTATGATAACCTAATCTAACCTAACCTAACCAAGCATTTGATGTGGAATGGAAGAATCTGAATGGGAATCCTGAGCAGAAAGACACGGATGCTTCAAATGCCACGTGTTATAAAATTGCATCTTTCTGCTAGACAAAGACCATCTGTCTTATTTTATAAATTTAATAATTGATAGGTTTGACTACCAGAAGGTGAGTGAAGATGTGGTCTAAGATATGCTTGCTAGTCGTGACAACACCTGTTCACTGTTCAGACAGTAGTAGATGCATCTGTTCTTGTGACTTAACTGGCAAAACAAGTTCCAACGCGAATATTCAGATATAATGTTGGCCGATGCTATTACTGACTGCGTCGACCTAAAAGAACCGGTTAAACAAACGCGGAGTCGTTTCACTGTGGTGTAGTCTAAGTCTACGGAGTCTAAGCGATGACAAACCGGTTGATGATGACGAACCGGTTGGTGATGGGTGATGATAAACCGCAATCGAACAACCTAGCTCTCATCAGATTCATTATTCTTAACAACCCTTAACTCTTCAGGCGTCAGCCCCAACGTCACCAACCGTTGGCTCAGCCCACTCCAGCCCAGCGCCAGTATCTCCCACCGGCTCTCCCAGCGCTGGACCCAGGTCCCCCCTCCCGTTGGTAGCCCCAGACCTGTTGGCCATGCAGCTGTTGGATCAGCACTCGCAGCTACAAGCGCTGATGAAGCAGCGCCTGTTTCATCAGCATCATATGCAGAAACAGGTATGTTGAGGGCTTGGAGTTTTGGGTATATCTGCCACAGATAATAAGATGATTCTGCTATTTTTAAAGTTTTATTTAGTTCACTATTGGGATTCTTGTAATTTAATTTAGAACCACTGCCTTTAAGTTTATTTTAATTATAAGTTAACATCAGTGACACTTAAAGTAAAGTTAGCTTTGAGGCGACAAAGTTTTGGATTGTAGACGTTACTTTGACTTTTACTTCCATCCAATGAAGAAACTGGCCGTACTTAAGGGAAATTTTCTTAAATTTTAAAGAAATGCTTTCCACTATTTCGCACCCAACAGGACTTAAACTTGCATTTCTGGGTATCCGTCTTAACGCCTTATCCAATTCGACCATAGGTGCTCGTCACGGCGAGTCGAAATTATGGATTGCATCGCTTTTTGGCGCTTAAGGCGCTACTTGCCTTTTGACGAATTGGATTAGGCGACAAATCCCTAAAAATGCAGGTTCAAGTTCTGTAGGGTGCGAATTTTTGGAAAGCATTTCTTTAAAAATTTATCATTCAAGTGCAGGAAACACTTTAAAATAAATAAAAAGATTAAAATTTTCTTTCTCAAACTTAACAAGTCTAAAAAAGTGTAAGAACGTGTTAGCTCGAAAAATCGGAATAAAATCACCATATTTTGTCAAAAAATTATGATAAATATTCGAAATGAAATATATTTTGACAAAAAACTTGAATATATGCACTTGGATTTGCAGCTTATATTGTTTAAAACCACTACACGAATGTAGGTAGGTATTTGTTCTACAATACTACGACACGAGACACACCTTGACATAAAACGCGTATTTTTGGCTAATCTACATAATATACCTACTTAGATAAAAACATTTAAACAAACAGTATAAACAAACATTTTAATCCTGCAAAATCATCATGATACAATGCTTCCATTAGAAGTATCGGTGCTTCAGAATTTCCCTCTGCGGTTTTACGTCACAAAATTATAATATTGGACTTTACGTTTAGTTATGATGACTCTATGGCACCAGCTTATAATCCATGGTGAAGTGCCACGAACATTAAATGAAGTTATTTCTTTCCAAATCAAACCCGTCAGGGGATACTTTTCCACATCAAAACAAACAACTTTTGTCCCACGACTTTTTGAAATTCGAAGTAGATCTCGAAAATGTTAAGTTTAAAGTTTGCTTAAAAAATCAGCTGTTTTTGAGAGTTTCAGGTCATTGACCTTAAGTTGACCTTTTATTGAGTACTACAAACGAAACAAAAATTGCATTATTAAAAAAGACAACTATTTATTTTAATTAAAACAAAAAACCAACAATTTCTCGAAAAGGAAGTTCGAATTTCCAAAAGTCGTAGGACAAAAATTGACCATTTTGATAAATAAGACTATGGCACGGTTTTAAATTAGAAAGAAATAATGCTGTACACTAACTTATCAGGAGCCATGTCCAGAAGAAAGAACTTAGGGGATATTCATAGCCCCTGAATCTGAAGCCGAACCGATGATGAAAACGACTGTGACACTGACACACTGAGTTGCGCTGAACGAGATGGAATCAATTCAGTCACGGCTCCTACTAACGTACCTCATCCTACAACTATTGTAGCCACTCACCGTACCCCAATATTAACTCTTCGCTTCTGTCTCCTTACGTGAAACTGGCCAAATTGATCTAAGCTGCTAGCAGAAGGCCACAAAGAAGAATCTAAATCTGAAACTATATACGTTTCCGACCTTCGCTATCAGAACGAAGCTCCCTGAATACCATTTCCGATTAGTACGTCTGGAGTCAACCAAGCCGCGGGGTTCATCACGAAATAGTTTCTTTTACGTCATGATAATACTGCATTTATCGCCACGTTTTCAGGAAATTACAACTAGGGTTGAGTTGAGCCCTTCACACGAAATTTTCATTTAATTTATTTCATTGTACAGAATACTAATAGGTTACAAAGATCTTAAAGCTACGTTTTGGAATCTCCATATTCTACCTCTGAGGCATGCAATATTAGATAATAATCTAGAATTATATTATAATCCAGAAGAAGAAGAATACATGTTTTCATTTAGTAACTTTTGGTTCCAGCACTTGTCTTCTGAGGCTGCTAAAAGGCAACTAGAACAGTCTCGGCTCCAGGATCAAATCAATTTGAATCTTCTTTCTCAATCCCACCTTCCTCCGCCAGATACTTCTCCAGGTAAGAAAAGAGTTTTTTTATTATTAATTGGTTTTATTTCAGATTTCAATATTTTACAAGGGGAATTGCATCATAAAAAACAATTCTCTTTGTAAAATATTTCCAGTAGAATGTCTTAAATAGTTAATATTATCATCACCTGCGTTGCCTTCATCCCATTTATTTGGCGTCGGCCCTCCTTATTCTTTTCCTCCACACGGTTTAGTGTTAAGTTGGAGTCACTGTAGAGCGTCTCTAAGCCTTGATCAGTAAATATAAGAAAAAATAATTTATTCATAATAAAGCAGCAGTATATAATATTTCGTAATTTGTTTTTTATTCCTCAAGGCGTTTCTACTAGAAATAATTTAGAAGAAAGTTATTAATCTTCAAAAATTAACTCCCGTCAAGGCTCCAGTTCAGCCTCCGGATCAGTACTCCGGTGCCCTTACCAACTAGGCTAGAGTGAGAATTTTTGAAGATGTATTTTTCCTTTGAAATATTTTTAGCAGAAGGTACTTATAGAATATTTTACTTAAAATTGAAGTGCTTAGAACATCTGTTCTTTTATTTCTGGGAAGTTTTCCATATGTTGCCAGTATTTCTTCATTAGTTTTATCTATAAGCATCAAACTATCTACGTCATGATCATGATCATTGAACTTTGTATCAACATGATCATTCGTTTTATAAACACACATTGTTGTAATCTACAAAATTGTTTATTGAAAATATTCCATTGCCCAGAATCAGTTCAAAAGCATCAGACTTATTTTTCTACTTTTATTTGTAAATGACTAATCATCTTGTACTTAGTCCAAAATAAAAACAAATAAAACCTCGGCGAGCAGCTAGAAATCCTGTATATTGTTATTTTAATATGTTAGTTTGAATATAAATATGTAGAGTTAACTTTTGTTGGTCTACTATAATTCGTATTTTCTTAATAAAACACTTCATTTGCCGGGTTTAATCGCGTTCTATTCATGATTTTTAAACGACCGAGCTTTCGCAGTTAAACCCGGTAAATTAACTGTTTTATTATGCAAAATCGCGAAAATCATAGTATTTTCTTTCTCTAGGATCTCTCCAGCAGCAGCTAGGAGCTCAGCAACAGCAGTTAGTCCAGCAGCTGCAGGCGGTACAGCGTCAGTATCTGATGCATGGACCTCTTTCTGTTCCGCCTAATGCTCCACCGGGTGAGTCATGCGAAGAATTTCAGTAATATACAGGATGTTCCGACGATGAACATTTAAGCCGAAAGGGGGTTGTTCTAGACGACTAGGTGAACAACTTTTGTTCTACAACTTTTAGAAATTCGAAGTAAATTTTGAAAAAAAATCGAATTTCTATTTCTAATTTATGAAAAAAATAATTTTAAAATTGCTGTAAAAATCAGCTTCTGTTCAGCTCGACGCTTAAAAGGTAATAGGGGATAAGCGACACTTTGGTCCAAAATGACTTTTAAATGCAGTCTTACTTGAAATTTTCCGCTCTATCGAATGCGCTCACTCCCGTGGCTCTACGTTGATATTTTTGTCGCTTGAATCCAAGCACTTTTAAATGTCATTTTGGTATTACCGACCGTATTTTAGGCCTTTTTTACCATAAAGGTGCTTGTACCATCGTAAAAATAGCACTATTTTTGACTTGTAGTCGGTAATGTCTCTTTACTTTTTACCGGTGTTGAGATTCGGGGTGCTTATGTTTCATTACCATAAACATGTGTTTGAAAAGTTAGAACTTATACCTCTTTACCTTTGTCATCAAAAGTATGAAGCATCCGTTATATCCTACTACCATTCATAAGTTTACAATATAGTTGCCGCTTATACATAACTACCAAAATCGAATTTAGTAATGACCTGTCACTTATACCCTACTACCACTTGCAACGTTACAACACCGTTGACGTTTATCCACTATTACTAAAATATAATTTAATGTTAAAGTGTCGGTTATACCCTACTACCAATTACTATTTTCATACAATATTGTCGCTATTGCTGTACTACCTCGTAATGATAATTCGCTCATTGGTGCTTACGCAAACATGCATGCGTGTCCACGCCTTTTCTGAAGTACCTTTTAGGAAGATACGCCTGAATAATTACATTATATTATTTAAAACATTATTTTTTGGAACTCTGTAACAACTTTTTATAATTGTTTTTAAGTCATCATCATCATATCAGCTGTTTGACATCCATTGTTGAACATAGGGCTCTCTCATCGATTTCCAGCCAAGGCGGTTAAATGCAGCCTGCATCCACCCTTGGCTCGCGGTCTTAACCAAGTCATCCGTCGCGTCGGTGGACGGACGCATCGTTTTCCGGTTAATGGTCTCCACTCGAGAACTTTGCGGCCCCATTGGCCATCCGTTCTCCGGGCTGTATGACCTACCCAGCCACAGCCTACAGTCACGTACAATGGGTCCACTGGAGAACCTAAGTGCGGAAAATGGGAGCCCAAGAAGACTGAAGACTGAATGACCTACCCATTGCCACTTCAGCCAGCTAATCCGTTGGACTATGTCGGTGACCCTTGTTTCTCCACGTATCTCCTCAATTCTGATTCGATCCCGTAGAGAAATACCAAGCATAGCTCTCTCCATTGCACGTTGAACGACTTTGAGCCTGTACATAAGGCCTATCTATGGTGAAACACCACGTCTCAGATTCGTATGTCATCACTGGTAACACACACTGATTGAAGATCTTTGTCTTCGGGCACTGAATTATTTTGGACGAAAAGATGTTGGAAGTTTCCCGAACGTTGCCCATCCGAGTGGGATTCGACGATTGACCTCTTTCTCTAAGTTGGACCTACCTAGCTGGACTGTCTGTCTCAGGTATAAGTAAGCCAACAACTTCGAGATCCAAGTTCACAACTATAACGGGGGCAGGCACAACATGGTCATTTAACATGACTTTCGTCTTGTCCATGTTCATCCTAAGGTCTATCCTTTAGGAGACTCGATCAAGGCCTTCTAGCATATTGCCGAGCTCTTCCATCGTCTTTGCCATGACTACGATATCGAGTGATGTATTCGCCGTTAATGTTGATGCCAAGTCCTTTCCAGTCTATGAGCTTGAAGGCGTCTTCCAGAGCGGCCGTAAACAGTTTCGGAGATATGACATCTCCTTGTCTGACGCGTCTCTTTAAGGGCCTTCGAAGTCTGTTCCTGTACTCGGATTGGCATGATGGCGTTTTTGTACAAGCACTTCAACACTTCGATGTGTCGATAGTCAATTCGGCATTGCTGGAGAGATTCGAGCACAGCCCATGTCTCGATCGAATCAAAGGCTTTCTCTTAGTCCGCAAACGCTAAGCAAAGTGGCAAGTTATACTCTTCGGTCCTCTGTATAACTTACCGAAGCGTATGGATGTGGTCTATGACACTGTAGCCTTTTCGGAACCCGGCTTGTTCGGGCGGCTGGACGTCATCAAGCCTGCGCTCGAGACGATTCGCGATGACCCTTGAAAACAACTTATAAACATGGCTCAAAAGCGTGGTGGTGTTGTTCTTTAATAAGGTGTTGTCACCTTTCTTAAAGAACAACACCACCACGCTTTTGTTCCATTCTTTTCGCGTTGTACCATCAAGCAAGACGGCATTGAAGAGTTTCTGAAGGACTTTAAGTACCGGTGATCCACGCGCTCCATTCAGAAGCTCTGTTTTTATCCCGTCTTTGCCCGGCGCCTATGCTTCAGGGCCTCGGATATCCTATTCAGGACATCAGTCGTACAGACTGATGTCCGAGATATCCTCGGTGTAGTGTCGGGTCATTTTAACTATCGGGTCTCTAGCTAAACTGCTAGCAGGTTTAGCGACCGAATCGTATAATTATCCATAGAACCTTTCGATTTCCCTCAACACTTCGGCTTTAGTGGAGGCTAAGCTGCCGTCATCTTTCTTCAGCTTCGTCATCTGGCTTTGCCCAATAGACATATCAATTGCGAACACTTTGGAGCCCTTGTTCCACTCGATCGCATCGAACCAATATCGTATCGAGCCGCCTATGTGAGTCCACATCATCGGGAGACTGCAGTCGCAGTGATCTCCGCTCAGCCATGAGGTTAAGGGTGTGATCAGAGAGTTTCTGAGGCCTATTTGTACGGCGGGTCTTAAAGTACTTAGACCCCACCGTAGGGGAAGTTTCTACAAACTTGCTATTTATATCGTTCACCAATGCAACATTAGCTAGGCAGTCGAAGCGGTTGGACAGCTCAAGTTGAAAGCTTTTGAGGTTTTGGATATGGGCACAAGTAGGACGGAGCGTGGACTTCATCAACCGAGACCGTTCAAGTTTAACGTTCAATGTGCTGCTGGTTTTTACTCTGTGGATCACAGATAAATCATTGAATAATTATTCGTTTTTTGTTGGTCATGATGAAGTCAATCTCATTTTTCGTGGAACCATCGGGACTCATCCAGGTCCATTTCCTGTGAGGCGGCTTCTGGAAGAACGAGTTCATCATAAAGAGTCCCTCCTTCTCCAGAAAATCGACCAGCCTGTGTCCGTATGGTTGCGCTGCTCATAACCAAATTGCCCCACTGTCAACTCATCATCGCTTCTCTTACTCAGGTTTGAGTTTGAAATTCCCCGTAACAACAGTGAAGTAAGTTTTAGCGATATGGTAACGCTATCATGTCCTCATACATGGTCTCAACTTCCTCATCTGGGTGTGTCGAGGTCAGTGCATATACCTGAATAACTTTAAGGGAATATCTTTTAGATATTCCAAGTGTTAGGTATGCGACCCTGCTCGACACATTTTCGATGGTAAGAATGTTGCCAACGAGGGATTTGTGAACGAGAAACCCTATCCCATTTTGGGATTTTAGGTCTCCTTCCCGGTAGAAGAGCAGGTTGCCGGACTTTAAGATTATCGTATCCCTCTCGCCGGACTTCCGATAAACCTAATATGTTTCATTTTAACCTACTCATTTCTTTTTCTAGCTCATCTATCTTTTCGCCTTCCCTCAAAGTGCGGATGTTGTGTGTTGCCAGGGCTAGTGGTCTCGGTTGGGGGTGATAGCGCAGCATCTGCCGGAGATTGTTAGCACCCCTAGTCCCGCCGTTATCGTGGCCACCACCGTAGTCAGAAATAGCGAGTCCGCCGGGGACTCGGGGCCTGTTTCTTGTCTGCATAATCATGAAGGGGGTTGCAGTACTCGCCACGCTTGGCAGGCGGGTTGGCGAGCGCAGTAAATGATGCGATGTAATACGCCGGAAGACGCTGCTGCTAATCTTTTAGTGTTTGTCCCTCAGACGAGTCCTACGTCTCCCACGGGAAGAGACATTCTAAAGCCGGTACCCGCGGCATTTCTTAAGCCGGTATCCGTGTCTTTAGGTACTTTTCTTTAATAATATTAGTAAAAACGTACTTTTGTTTTCATTAACTAACTTTAATATTAGGCAACACCTGCTTCTCCATCCTTGGATTTTTCTGAGTGCGGAGGGAGTGTCGGCGGCGCTATATAGGACAGTAGGTGTATCTGGGTTAGGTGTAATTTTAAGGAAGAATAATGTCGCTTGTGAGTCTAGTGTTTTTAAGACTTAACGTTTAACCCACATTACCATATGCCCTGATAATGTCGTATGTAGGATATCCTTCTTTTCCTCTTGGTATAGAAATTTTGATGTGCGGATGTACCACATTACCTTATTAATTAAGACACTTACAGTGTCGTTAATGTCTAACTTCCTTAAAATGTTTTTGCTAAGCACTGTAGTTTGTCCTTTATTACCCTGTGGCATAATAATGCGAATAGTCTCGTATCCTTCTTTACCTAATTAAGCTATTCAACAGTCATGTGACTTATGCCCTGTTACCCTATCGTATGTAGATATCAAATGATACTAAGGCTTCTGTACTCTTTGGTTTTTTCTGGGTAGATGTAACTTATGCCGTATTACCTCAAATGAAAATCAAGACCATTTGATTTAAGCGCCATCAAACCAGGTAATACAATGTCTAATCAAATAAAAGAAAATGCCAATTAATGCTTGACTTTCTCTAGATTTCAAAACTGTTTCCATCTTACAGATATGACAATTAATTTAAAAGTTATGGCCATTTTTCTAAAATTTGAAACTTTAAACTGCTCTCCTGAACAATTTGGTTTTTGTCGCTTAGCCCCTATTACCTTTTAAGCGTCGACTGCTGTTTCTTAGAGTTAAGGTCATTGACCGTAAATTGTCGTTTCAATTAGTTTGGTCTACTGAAAATCAAAACTTTAATTGCTTTAATATTAAAAAAATGCCGTTTTTTTTTCAGTGAAACATTGACCTCAAAATATTCGAAAACATAATATATTATAAATAAAATACCGATAAGGTTGACCATTTGTACAACGTTTTACTTTAAAACCTTCTGTGTATTTGTCGTACTTTTAATGTTAACTGATTGTAATTTTTCTTGATTGTATAAATAAAGTTTTGATCTATCTATCTATAGATCTATCTTCTTAGTCTTCATCATCTTCTTCTTTTCGTATAGCGGTATGGCTTATCTGGTTTTAGAGTTTCCAGGTCGCCGTAAGGCCTCTAACTTGACCTAAAGACTGCTATAAACATAAAATATCAGTACTAAAAATAACAATACCAATTTAATGTGATTCAGGTCATAGTTCAAATAGGTCATCTGGTATTTTTTTATCGTTGATATACTTTTCTTGTTTTTTTAGGATTTCGTACTCACAAGGGTAAAACGGGACCCTATCTATTTATTTATTTCTTATCGGTTGTGAACCGATTATTGCCATTAGGAAATTAGCCAGTGTCAAGTATTATTAATATATTATGCAAGTTATTTGCATCGAAACAGTCAAGTCGTCATAATTAAAGTCAAGTCTAGGGAATCATTTGTAAACCCGGCGGCAATTTACAAACGCGTTCCTGCCAAAACTCCCACCCTATCTATTAAGATTAATGGTCTTTGCTAGTTGAAATTTTCACAGATTGTTTTTTGTTTGTTGTCTATATAACAACAAATACTAAAAACAAAATTAAACAAATATTTAAGAGGGTCTCCCATACAACAAACGTGATTTTTCAAATAAAAATGCAACAATACCGCGATGTTATTTTACTACTAGCGCCATCTAGTGATAAGTAGCGGAAGTTGCGTTCAGAGATTTCGCTTGGTCCAGTGTTTTTTTATATAAGGGATCGGTACCAATATGTAATAATAGTACGGAACCCTTCGTACCCCTTCCCCTTCCCACTTGACCGGTTTTTGTCATTAAATCTGACTATCCTTCTCTTTTATTAAGGTTTGATGCTATGGGGGAACGAGATGGAAGAGCACCCGCTGTTCGGGCGAGGAGTCTGCAAATGGCCGGGATGTGATGCCCTCGCTGAAGACTATCAGGCGTTCCTCAAGTAAGTCAAAAATATACATTTGAACAGACTTCAAAAACTGAAGAGGTACTCAATTTGTCGCGTATATTTTTTCAATAATGTACCGAATTATTATTATGTACCTACTCACTTAGGTACCGTTTGTCTTATAACTATGAGGATGTAAGTCAAACACTTGGAAACACCAAAAAGGGGATTAAATCTGCAATATTCTACATTCTGCTGTGGTTGGATTATCCCTGGATTTGCTAAATTAAAAATCCCTGTCGGGTTCATCGAAAATTGTTGATTATTTTCTGATGCAATTTTTTAGAATATTTTCGTTCGACGGTTGAAATTAAATTGATTTTCCGCGTTTTATCGTTGCGAATATTATTTTAAGCATTTGATCAATGCTCAACGTATCGAAATCTTAACAACACCCATATCATCTATCCAATGGATGTCTGACAACAGTAGACATTGACAGGCACTATGCAGTACATTGCTGCTTTAACGTAACGTGGTTATTACAGCTGATTACCTTCAAAGCAGCAATTGTAAAATCCACCCAGACACCTGGAAGCCGCCCACACTCTAAACGAACGGTTGGCGCAATCGGTTCAGCAGTTTTTGCATGAAAGAGTAACAATACATTTGAATTATTATCAAATGTTTTATACATTATTATATTAGTATCTCAGTTCCTGCAATACAAGCTTGTGCTTAGTGTAGAGCCGAATACTAATGTAATTTGATAAAATGTTTGGTAAGATTCATATTAGTGAATAAATTCATTCATTCAAAACAATTCGCGTTTATAATATTATTAAGATTTACCAATCGTGGAACCCACCCAGACACCTGGAAGCGGCCCACACTCTAAACGACCGGTTGGCGCAATCGGTTCAGTAGTTTTTGCTTAACGAGTAACAAAGTCACATACATACATACAAACTTTCGCGTTATAATATTAGTAAGATTTACCGTTGTAATAAGTACCAACTGTGGAACCCACCCAGACACCTGGAGGCGGCGCACACTCTGGACGACCGGTCGGCGGCGCAGGCGCGGGTACAGATGCAGGTTGTGGCGCAGCTCGAGCTGCAGCTGCGCCGCGAGCGGGACCGCCTCGCCGCCATGATGCGGCATCTGCATCACGCCAGGGACAACACGCACGCCATGACCAACAAACATGCTCATGGTCAGTACAGTACCCGACCCTAAGAAAACAATAAAAATAACCAAGGCCTCGATTCGGTAAGTGATGTGTATAGGGACGGAGCAGGATTCGAGTGAAACGAGCTGTGGCTAGTAACGCACTGCTTTATTAAACAATCGTGTAGGCCTACCTACATACATAACACTCCTCCCTCTTACAATATTACTTAATACTATTTGTGAACACTAAGAACTCCCCTAAACTACTTCAGTTAATGTATTATTATTTAACTGGGGTATGCCTATTGCCTAGTCACTCTCAGCGTCATAGCATGCGGAATGCCGGCGGACTGCAGGCGACGTGCAGAAGATATGCGTTAATTCGTATTCTGTAAATGTTATTTTACTTAATTACTACTTAATTCGTTAAGTAGCCTTAAAAATTAAGGGCTACTTAATAAATAAAATAGCTCCGCCTTGTCCCTGAGCCAATCAGTATTAAAAGAAGTTATAGAATAGCTATTATTTTTACTCCTGCAACAAATCGACTTCTGCAATGCTCATGCATCCCGCCTGCTTGTCGCATGCTATGTTTTTACAGAATCGGCCCACAGGGCCCTGTGTCTCTAAAAACATAGCATGCGACAAGCAGGCGGGATGCACGAGCATTCCATTTAGTCATTCCGCATGCTATGTCCTTACCGAATCGAGCCCCTGCACGTGCGTAGACGCCTGCCGACGATATGCCATCTTGCGTGCTACTGTCAAATCTGTATGCCATGATCAAAACTGAACTGTGTTATGGAATGTCTAATGGAAAATCTGTTTCTTCGTCTTCGTATCGATGGCACAAGACATTGAATGAATGGGGTTAGTCACAGTAAGTCAAGTCACGAGTCAACAGGTATTTCATAGGTGAGCGTGTAACATCTTAGACCACATCGTCGCTTTCCATCAGGTGAGATAGTGGTCAAACGCCTACTTATCAATTGAAAAATGGCTGTTTGTCATTAGCATTAGGTAAAGTTGACCAACGTGCAGCGGGCCAGAGAAGCATACTACAACACGTTGTGTATTCCACATCATCATCATCATCATCAACCTGTTTCAGTCCACTGCTGGATATAGGTCTTTCCAATTGCACGTCACCTTAATCTAATTTACAGATTATTTTTATTTTTATTCTTATTGTGTATTCCACAGTCGCTTACTTAATCACTTGATAAGGCTTGGATCCTCATCTTCCCAGATTTTCCCAGCAGCCCAACTTGAGTGCGTAGTCTAATGAGTGACTTCTACACTTCTTTTACCTAGCAGGTGTAGCCACGGGCTGAAACCTACTACAAACTCTATATTTAAGACATAATATAACTGAATCTAGAGAAATCTAAAGCGTTCTTGATATTCCAGTTTTAGGTAGTGTGATTGATAGTTTTTTTTCGTTTGTTTTAGGTGGAGCCAACGAAGGCACATCGCCAGGTCCAGTCAGACGCCGAGTCTCAGACAAATCTGGCGTTGCTATTGCTGGAGGTAATATATTCTAGACTATTGATATATTTACTAGTACGTGTCGCTTGAAGTATAGCATAAAGGGAACTTAAAGGGCATTAATCACCCTTTCTATAATTGGGCAAGCATTATATCATCGTCCGAGCGATATTCCTGGTTGCATCATATTTAACATATGCATATTTAAAAATATGGAATGGTAAAAGATTGACAATATATTGTTTTTCAATTATTAAATCTGTTTCAAAGGTCTTCCGTATATGCTCGAAAGAGCTGGATTAGATGTACAGCAAGGTAACCTACAACCCACAGATGTTTTTAAATAAGTTGATTATTATTGTCATAAAGTTGATTTACAATTTTCAGAAATCCAACGCAACCGTGAGTTTTACAAGTCAGCTGATGTCCGACCACCGTTCACGTATGCGTCGCTTATACGACAGGTGTGTATTTTGGTAAAGCTTTCGACTCAGTCACTTACTGTATTGTATGGGGAAAAGTGTTGCACAAGGAAGCATTTTGGAACCGCTTTTATACTTAATATACTTTGATCATTTAGATATATTTATAAATGTTATTTTGAAATTGTATATTAGAATTTAAAATAAAATAAAACTTGAAATAAGTTTTTAAACGTATAATAAAATAAAAAATACTCATTTGGTACTAATATAAACACTAAATAAGGCTTAATAGAAAAATTAAACTTTAAATAATCATAATTTATTGGGGTTTAAAGGAACTTTACGAAATATTAACATTAAATAAGTCATAATAGGAAAAATAACCTTTAAAAAATCGTAAACCGCAATCTTTTAAGGTTTTAATACATATTTTGCTATGTTTCAGGCTATAATCGAATCCCCAGATAAGCAGTTAACTCTGAACGAGATATACAACTGGTTCCAGACCACTTTCTGCTACTTCAGGCGCAACGCTGCTACTTGGAAGGTATGTTCTGTAACCTTAAACTTCTATTATTATAAACAAAAGAGTATTTCAAATTATGTGATTATTTCTACTATAAATCCATTTATATCGTTAATCATTTGTGAATCATCAATTTTAGGCTACATATTAGGTGTTTGAAAATTGAAATGTTCTAAATTTGAAGTATTCTTAAACTAGGTATATATTTTGTGAAATAATAAAATGACAATAATAGCAGTTCTTGATTCCAAAGGATTTGAAAGGTAAATTGATGTTTAATGTAAAAGAATTGTAATGAAATTGGTTCATTTTATATGTCATTTTGCAAAGTATGATATGAATAATGCGATAGAGTTGTCAAACAAACCTAATTTTAGATGCTTAGATTATTTTAGATAGCACTTAAACGATTTTAAAAATGAGGTAATCATAAATAATTTCCTAATTTTTAAAGGTAATGCTTAAAGACAAACTCAATCAATAGCTAAAACAGTAAAAAATCGAATCGGACTAGGTATCACCCGAATGTCATTATTACTTAACACGTTCCATCAATTGCGACTTTTACCGAAGAAATAGAAGATAAAACAACCTATCGCATTATTACTCCCCAAAAAAATCACCGCCGTACAAAAGTTAACCAAGCAAGCTCACAACAGAACGCAGTGCGGCACAACCTGTCGCTGCACAAATGCTTCATGCGCGTTGAGAACGTGAAGGGCGCCGTGTGGACGGTGGACGAGGTCGAGTTCTACAAGCGTCGGCCGCAGCGCGCTGCGCACGCGCCGCCGCCAGTGACGGGGTAATGGCCCCGGACCACCAGACCCTTTCTAGAATTGTTTTTGATTAGCATGGGGCTTTGTTGGAGATGGATCACGATCTTTTTACACTTTGATACACAATTTTGACACTACACAATTCGATTTCATAATTACTCGACACATCATACTCTATACTAACTATTTACAAAATGCACTCTTTTATGCAAACACATAATGAACACTATAGGTACATCAATTTAATATCTACTTCATACAATAACATAACTTCTACAAGCGACCCCGGACCACCAGACCCTTTATAGATCATTTATTCAATTTCATAATTACTCGACACATCATACTCTATACTAACTATTTACAAAATGCACTCTTTTATGCAAACACATTATTGACACAATCCATATCATTTTATTTATCTACTTGATAAATTAACATTAATATCTTCTAGAAGCGACCCCAGACTACCAGACCTTTTATAGAATTGTTTTGGAATTAGCATGGGGCTTTGTTTGGAGATGGATCACGATCTTTTTACACTAGATACAAAGTTTTGCCACTACACAAGCGAATTTCATCATTACTTGACACATTATCAAACTCAGTACTAACTACATATTTACAAAATGCACTTTTTTATGGAAACACATTTTGACATTTGACACTATACATATCAATTTAATATTTACTTGATACATTAACATATCTTCTACGAGCGACGCACGCGCTGCCAGTCCAAAGGTACCTAATTAATGGCCCCGAACTACCAAACCCTTTATAGAATTGTGTTTTGAATTAGCATGGGGCTTAGCTGGGGATACCTATCACGACCATCTTACACTTTGATACAAGGTTTTGACAGTACACAACTCAGTTATGTATTTCCTTTACACATTGAAACACATTTTTGACACTACACAATTCAGTTTAATATTTACTTGACATAATAACATATATTTTATACTTTATCGATACTGACTATTATAATATCATCATGATGATAATCATTATCATCATTATGATATTAATATGAACAACTATTTGCATAATGTGATCTTTTAATTAGCACATTCTATACCTTAAATCAAAGACACGTATTTCAACTTGATCTTAGATGATTTTGCACTAAGCAAATTTTATGCACAAAAACTACAATCATCTACCAGGAACATTGAAAAACATTTTGATACAACAACAATCTAACAATCGATAAACGAAAGACATACACAACATATTAACCAGGTAAAGATTATTAACTTACATTTATATTCAAAGAAGATGATAGAAGTCTAAAAGCGCTTTCCATATTGTTAAACAATCTAGACATATAGAATCTCGTTTTTATTCATTATTTAAACCGAGCTTTCGCCAACTTTACAGTTGGCTTTTTCAAGGTTGACACAGAACAGAACCCACAGAACAGAATTTTACACACATTGTACATAAATTGACAAATACACATGGCCCATGCGAAGAATAAATGTGTTTTATTACCATAATATTATTATGCAAAGTCAAAACATAAAACATAAACAAAGAATTCTTTACCAAGTTATTCACAATTTAATGATACTTTCTTTTCATACACACATCTAATTCTATAAAACCTCAGTTTACTAAATCTATGCAATAACTGAGCGTACACTGTCATACAAGTTTACATAATTTTACACATTTTACAATTTTACATACTGTTATTATTTTATGGCACGCATCCTATACACGTATACAGTTATTGTATTGAAATATAACGTTCTTTACAACCAGCCTGGTACATATACCTATAACTTCAGACTATATAACTACACACATCACATAGTTCATTTTTCTCGACTTTACGTTTATATGCCGCATTGAAAACATTTTTGAATTTATCTAATACACAAATACTACACAATTTTTACTTTCACAAACACAACTGATTTACATTCGTCGATTAATTCCACATACTCATACTCTACTTTGAAACTATGCAAAACTAAACAGAATATGACATATTCTTGCTCATCATCTAATACTAACAACCATCATTTAATTATAAGAGGGCTTATAATTGCAATTATTGTTAAATTAAATAAATAAATACTTTTCACATGACTAATCCAAATAACACAAAATACATTGCAAAAAGACAACAATTTAAACATCAAACATTAGCTTCATATTACACTTACAATTTCACACTAATCTCTCAACGCTTACAGTTTTACGAATTTTAACGTTTACGAAGATCATAAAAACATATTATTACAATTTCATTAGTGTCTTTATGAACTCATCTGTTCATTACTAACGTAAAATTCCATCAATAAAAAAACTCAGTAGAGTTTCAACAATAATGACAATGTTTCTATAATGATTCCTCTACACTGCACAAAATAACACTGCCACTGAATAAATCACACATTAATCAGTTTTCGGTATATTTACATCTTCTCTTAAATATTTTCTATCTAATCTAGCGATATATCTAACTCTTATCGTGTAAATAAAAGTTTCATCTCGTTTCAGATCTGAATTTGTATATTTGTGTAGTGGTTTTGACTTTGTAAGTAACGTTATAACTTTTAACTTAAAGTTATGACGTTACAAAATGTGAGGTCTTGTAAATTTTTTTCGTATTTAGGTTTCGTTATTTGTGTGTGTACGTGGGTTTCGGCGCAAGGGTTAAATAACGTGTTTCTAGCTTGCCTATTAACCTCGCTCCTATCTCTCCCATTCCCGGGGTGGCCGGTTCCTGCATGACACGATGTACTCCACGACGATCTTACGTGCTCTCATCGTTTGTATCACCATTTTCATTTTAAACTTCCAAAGCGATGACAGCACAATTCTATCGATAAACAATTTTGAATGTAGAATGTTAAATGGAGATAAATTATAGAACGCTATCCGGACGAACCTATCCCTGCACAAATGTTTCGTGCGGTACGAGGACGACTTCGGCTCGTTCTGGATGGTGGACGACGCGGAGTTCGTGAAGCGAAGGCACCTCAGCCGGGGCAGGCCCAGGAAGTATGAGCCGACGCAGCCGGGACCTAACGCTCAACAACAGTAAGGGCGCAGCAGCATCTGATGTTGCGACCGTCCAACGAATCTACAATATACTACCGTACGCCCTGTAAATACGAATTGACAAATATCGGAAAACTGTAAACGCGAATTTCAAGCAAAATTATAATTACACAATTGTATTACTTCAAAAAGACCGAGTTAAGACTAAAGAATCGTTGGGCGATCGTGTCCAAATAGCATTTGTATGTGAAAACAACGAGCCGAGGATTATCATCAGTGAAAAAATGATAATTTTTGGTGCACTTACATTTAGATCGATGTTTCTGACTATTATGTAAAGTGTATCACTGTGTAAGCTTAGATTAATTCAATATGTTATGTTAGTTTTTTAGAGGACACGTAATTGTTTAAAAATATACCAACTTAGCTATTTTATGAAACATTGTGATCGAGCAAATCCTTTAACAGAAAGTGTAATAATATAATCAACATAGCGAAAATCACATTCGTTTCATAAATGTTAGATTGCAAAGCTATAACCGATTGTTTTGCGATAGATTTTAACATTATATCCAAAAGAACTTGTTTAATAATTAGCTTAATTCATACTATGTTGCTCATGTGATTCTGAAAATATTTTGATTTCTATTGATATTTGACGATATGCCGTAAGTCTTTCCATTGTCACATTTACTGATGCATGATAGCTATGACGTGTGTGTAAGAAGGATCGTCGGTGGACTCCCAAGTAAGATTAAAGATATCAACAAAATTATTCCCATCTTTAATCTAAGCATGATATCCCTAAGTGTTAATGAGGTAAGTGTTCGCTTTTTGAGCTTCTGCATGTGCATTTTCGTCGCATGTTAGTTTAACATTTTCTTCTCTTTTTCTAATATGCTTGCCTTTTATCTGTTTTCTATTTTATACTGTTTATATCTTTCTCTTTTACACATCTACACACACAACTTTAACACTTGTACAGACGAATTGAGAAATAAATCAAAATTGTTACACTCCACATAATTACACTATCATGAATTGTAACTGTTTATGGTTTTTAAAACAACAAAATATTTTAGAAGAGGTCTGATATGGCCGGGTATGTTTTTTTATTATTATTTTTAAACACAAATTTGGGACACTTGTCCTTAATCTGAGGATTAATTTTTTTGAAGTTGTTTACTTTGTAATGCTGTTGAATGTAATATATTTTGACGATCATTTATTTTATCCAGGTTCATGGGAGCTCAAAGTCCTCCAATGATGACAAGCCCTCATGGGTACAACGAAGCTCTAAAGAGAAATCTTCAGGTTAGTACCTACAATATAATAAATAAAAACAATACAAACATCCATTAAATGATATTAATAATTATATATTTTCCACACACCTAATGGATATATTTTTATAAGTATTAATTAAACGATTGTATTTTTTCCAGGGTATGATGGAAGACTGCAACCTGTCTTACATGTCTGGTGAGGATCACATGATGCAAACCGATGATTACCCATCGTCTCATGAGGACTATGGGTACGTATAACCTAGTCAATAAAGTTTGTAAACTATTTCACGACATACTAGTGGAAATAGGAATATAAGGTTTTAATCAAATTTATTTTTCCGGTTTTATTTGCATAACTTTTATTATTTCAAGAATTTTATCAATGTTCTACGTTTGAGGTCTTTACTGACTTTCTCAGGCCCTGAACAAGTCAGTAAAAACCTCAAAACGTCCCAAAAAGGCCCAATGTCTACCCCTGAGCCTCAGAGGTAGACTTTGGGTCTTCCTCGAAAGTAAAATAAGGCTTGTCTCTAAATACACCTTTGTTCCTCAGCCGACCACCAATGATGAATGGATACGGCAGCAGCAGTTCCTCTCACGACGTGAAGGCAGAAGATCTGAGTGCTTCTGAGGTTCAGGACATCAAACCCAATATATACGCGCTCAAGAATGAGATGCAAGCTTCGGATTATTCTAACAAAGGTACTGTAAATTCAAAAAAATATATCAGCATCAGTTTTAATTAAATTTTTGGCTCAGTCGATACTTACAATCTATGATTCGTTAGGATATTGGGATTTTTTACAATAAAGGTTTTATTTAGGCATCAGATTTTTGTTAACTGTTTGGTCCCAAAGATAGCGTTGTCAGAATGGATGCCTAATAGTCCAGTAAATTTATACATCAGCGTTGGCCTTAAATCCAGTAGATCTGATTTTTTGCAGACTTGTTTATGATGTTTAATGAATAAATAATCCATTTGAGTTTTTTTCGATTTCTAACATAGTTGCGTTCGGCGCTCGAGGTTACAAACTTGGATTTATAATTACACTAACATCATAAACAAGCCTGCAAAAAATCACAGCTACCGAATTTAACGCTTAAGATCCCATACATAAAGTTGGTTATTGAGTTTGAATGCTAGACCTAAATAGACATCCTGTCACGTCAATGTTTATTTATCAAAAAAATTATTTACTAATTTAATAAGATAACGTTCTAAAATAATTAAAAAAACTCCTATTATGCACTATTTGATACCCCATTATGCACTAGTTTTAAATATTACTGACCAAGATTAGCTTACCCACAATTTATAAAAAAAAAAAATTTAAGTAAAAAGATTTTTAGACTCGACTCACTCGATTCATAGAGATAGAATCGAGTTACCGCTTTCTCTACGCTTAAACGGTCACCCATTGAAGTACAGTTACTGCCAGCATCAGCTCTTCCCTGGTCGTCCGTTTAGGTGCTTACTCTAAGCAATTTTTCCTTTGATTTCTGCAGGAGACTACTCAAACTCCAACAAGGAATCTTCGTCGAACCGCTCCGGCGAGACGAGTCCTTACAACGACTACCCTCGCACCGAGGACCGGTATCGACCTTCCATATCTCACGTCAAAGACGAGGCAGAGAACCTCTCACTTAACGAACAAAGATCTGATAAGTAAAACCTGAAGTTGGCAACAGAGAGCGTAAGACACGAATAACCGTACAGTTATGAGAGTTCGTGCAGTTACGGGAGTTCTTAAACTCTGCAATGCATTTGAGAACGGAGTTCGTTCCAGTTACAAAAGTTCGCACTCAGTTACAGAAGTTCTTACGGAGTTGTGAATGTTCTTGTATAGGATTCTAGTGCGGAATTATGCTAGTTTGCGTGAAGATGCTGATTGTATGGAGCTCAGGAAATGTATGACTTCGTGCGGAGTTATAGAAGTTCGTAGAGCTTATATTGTGTGAAGTTGCAAAAGTTCGTTCAGTTACGAAAGTTTGTGCGGGCTACGGGTGTTATTGCAGAATTGGACAACTTCGTGCGTTCGGGCGTTTGTAGTTCATTTAGTGAACAAGTTATTACGCGTAATGACGTTTGCAATATATCACAGTATGTAATACATATTTACGGGTGTAGATTTACTTCATATTAGAGAACAGTTTTAGAAGTGTATGTGTTCACAATTACGGAATTTTTACAATAATGGACGATCTCGATTGAGGAATTGTTAGTTAACCAAATATTTTATTTTTATTTTTATAAGTTACACCCGGTTTTAACGGGACACTTCGAAGTATTAATAGGTTTTACTTTTTTATATTATTTTTTAGAATGGTAGCTTCGCTAATTATTGTTAGTCGGTATCTAGGAATAAGTGTTAGATGAATTTTAGAAAACAAATTGAAAGAATCATAAATTCAACAATTTGGAAGTTAAAAAACAAACCTTAAAAGGTCCATATCAATATTTAAAAGTATATTAATCGATGTTTGTTACAATCTGTAAGAACAATAAGTAGATGTTATTGTAATTATTTGTTTTTACGCAAAGCGTTTGTTTTTCCACTACTTAATTCAGGACCCAGAGATCTCAATTTAGGGTCTGAACACACGGGACGACTAGTATTGCGACTTAAGCGACATGCCACATCAGAGCAGAACAACTTAATTAAAAGGACAGACAAGAAAGTTATTTTATTAGAGTTCCTTTTTTACCTTTTGTAAGTTAAGTATCATTTCACACTAAATCATTTATTGATCAATTAGATAGATGAAGTAAGGCTTGACATAATAAAAATTAAAACTAACATTAGATACAGAAATAAAAAAGAAACTAACTAAAAACGAAACTTTAACTGACTCACCACAAGAAGATACAAAAAATATTTAAACTTTCGGTCCTTCAGGCTTCATAGGGGACTCAGTCCCCTCGAGACCAAGATCATTGTAACATGATCGAAACGTCGAGGTAAGAAAATATAAAATAGTACGCGATTAAGACCCGGTATAATGTAAATATGTTAACAAATCGTGTGAATTTCAAAAGTTTATTCTTCAGGCTTCATGTTGTACTTTAAGCTCCCTGAACAAAGCCTACTATAACATCAAAGTATCCGGCAGACCGGATTTCGTTTGATTAATTTTAACTCTAGTTTTGTTAAATATTTTTATTAAACAAAGCTGTAGAAATTGCTGCTCCTTTTACAACAAATAAGTTAAATTAAGCAACATGATTATTTTCATTTTATCAACTTAGTGATATTATTTCTCTTGAGATGAGTTGGAAAGTGAATACATCCACTGTCTGTAACGTGGATAGTTTGGGCATGTCTGCAACGCAAATATCGCTCTACCAAAGAAATTATATTACTAAAACTGGAATGCTAACGTAGAACAAAAAAGTGGACCGCTTCAATGTAGCGTTCTGTCCCTTTAGTTCTACGTGAGCATTCTATTCCTAGTAATATACTTCTTTGCGCTTTGACACATTATCACCGTTATTTATAGTGTCATTTTGATATTTACGTATAGACTTTTGGTAGGACTAAAGTTATGTTTCTCATCCCGTTTAGTCTAGGTAACGCAATTAAAGTCGCACGACTAGTCGCACCGGTCTGTGAAGAGCTTTACAATAATCCCCGCCATTGTGGTACAAAACCCATTTTTTTTAAGTTATTACTCTAATTGCTTAAACTACTTAGTATACGTTTTTGTGATGAATGACCGATCTGATGTAAACTTTATTATAATTTTTCGAGTGGCATTATTATTTAAATGGGCACATATTTGTGCCCTTTTCCATATTTAGAGATAAGATTTAGGCTGTATATATTTATCACGAACTATCATTAAAATTGTATAAATTCTTTATTGTATAACATAGGTCATTGTAACGTTTCAACATATTGCTTAAAAGTCGTTCATGTTGTAGAAAATTTAGATGAAAAGTAAAAAATACTTAAGTAGTTAAAAAGTTTCCATTTACCTACAGTAATAATTGTAATGATAATTATAGTTCGTCGCTTCATTATTTGATATAATATACAAGGTGTAACGGGTAAGTCCTTTTAATCCGAAAGGGGGTTGTTCTAGACGTCTAGGCGAACAACTTTTGTTCTACGACTTTTGGAAATTCGAAGTACTTTTCGAAAAATTTAGGTGTAAAGTTTACTTGAAAATCAGCTGTTTCTGAGAGTTCGAGGTCATTGACCTTAAGTTGTCCTTTTATTTAGTTTGATGGTTTACAATCAAAAATCAATTATCTTTCTTTTCAAAAGCAGCTGTTTTTTCAGTGAAAAATAATCTTAAAACTTTCAAAAAAAAGTTTGAATATTGAAAAGTTGTAGAACAAAAGTTGTTCGCCTAGACGTCTAGAACAACCCCCTTTTGGATTAAAAGGACTTACCCGTTACAAATTGTATAACCATGTAGTACTTTACCATACGTGCATACAAGCACTACAGGAGTATAATATTATATCTTCGGATAAAGCGACGAAGTATAATAAAAATCGAACTTCCTTTGATAAGTTCATTTGATCGCCTATTGTTTTTCTTCTTTTTTATATACTTACGTGCATTTTGTTATGCATTTATTCGTAGCTGGTTCTAAAATTTTATTAGTACTGTTTTTTTTATTTGTTTTATTCTGAACTATATTACCTTTCTACTATTAACTCTTTCGAAATATTTAAGGGTAAAATTAACCATATCACAATGTGTATGTATACCTTAGAGTAACACGAACGAATGTGGTGTATTTGAGACGTACTTGCATTATAGTGGATCAAAGAGATTTAAGTTATTGAGACGTAGAGGGAATATTCTAATATTTACGTTAAAAGTAAGTTTTCATCCCATTTATGAGAGCTAGTCTATTCCCCGTAAATTACTAGGTAAAAAGCTATTTTCCTCCCCAGAGAGCATATTATTATTGATATATGGGCATATTGATAAAAGTATCAATCACAAAAAAAATTCAACGTCCAAACTAAATTTACAAATACTACTAAGTTATTTCTTTTTTTGTTTTTATTGCTCAAGGCATTTTAAACATAGAAATATTTTTAGCAAGGAAATATATTTCCAAAAAATCCCCATGACAGGATTCGAACCTGCGTCCTTTCGCTCAGGTTCGAATCCTGTCATGGGGATTTTTTGGAAATATATTTCCTTGCTAAAAATATTTCTATACTACTAAGTTGTTGTCAATCAATGCGGTCGGAGTCCCTCAAACATGCCTATATTGTAGTAGATGCTAAAATACAGAAGCAAAGGTTCATCGTATGAGTGAGTAGACTAATTGGTTAAGTCGCTACTCTCGGATTGAGTTGTGATGCGTTGTTGTTTTGAATCTCGCTGAGCTTTGACCGTGCGTTGTGCTTTTGTGAATATATTTTTTCCTTTAAAATATTTCTACTTCTAGAAATTAGCCAAGCTCAAACAAAAAAAAGTGGTAAATTTTTTCAGCCACAATTTTATCCCAAATTGTATATTAATTTTAAGAACTTAATTATTTCAATCAATAGAAACAAACAGCTCGCTGATGAAATTATTTAAAAATATTAAGATGTCTCCTCTATAACTCAATAATATTAAATCACTTTGTAGTGAATAGTATAACCGCCTTTAAATGTATACAAAATAACTGTAAAAAAACTTTTAACAGTGATTTGCAATGTTATTTTGTTTAATTAATACTTTATGTAATAGAAAGACCGCATTTCCATTTTGCATCGATAGATGGCAGCATAGTTATGTTTACTTAACGAGAAAAATAGTTGTTTCAAAATGAAAAATGTGTTAATGAATTTGTCTAAATTCATTTTTGCAAAATGTTTTGACCAGAGATTTGCGTGAGTTAGATACTAGCCTAAAAATCTGAGGAGAAATTCAAAACTGCAGTGGAACCTGATTAAGTGGACCCTGGATAAGTAAGAAACCCTTAAACTGAAACTCACAATGAGGTCCTAACACTTTTACCTTCAATTACCTCTGTCACTGGGAATTCGAACCTCTACCGGAGATTTCATATATATTTCGATATTTTTTTTCTAAAACTGGGGTTTTATTGTTTAAAAACTTGGATAACATGGATAATTTTAAACTTTGGTTAGAACGTATGTAACATGGAATACACAATAACATAAAATATAAATTATTAACTAAAATTTCCACTTCGGTACTTTAATACCTCCTTATGCAGGACTACCATACCTTTTATAACAGTCATTTTTAATAATGAAAAAGCTCTACAAGTGCTAAGAATCCTAGGCCGCTTAAGATCCCAGTTAAACAGACTTCACTGTACAAAAAAAATGTAAATTTAAAGTAGAAATGGAATTGAATCTAGTAAAGTCTATTTCCTTAAAAAGATTTTACTTAGTTGTTTTTTTTGTTCACAAACCTAAGTACATAAACATGGTAGTTTTTTTTTCTAATAAAGCATTGGAATTGTTTTTAAATTTTTGTTTTTTGTTAAAAATACTGCTTTATATTTGCTACGTATACAAACTTATACACTATTAAATATGATGAGAAAAAAATACTAAAAAATAATATTTTTTCCACTATTTTTTTTACTAAAAAGGAAATGTCAATTTTTTTTTAATGATGTTTTAGTATTTTTGTCTCATGTTTTGTAAGACGAGTATGCATTGAATGAATGTATTTGCAAGTTGTAAACCCGTGTTTGGGTAAAAATACATTTACCTATAGATCATTGTAAATTATACCTAATTAGTGTTGTATTAAATGAATTCATTACAATTACTGTTAGATTGTTTCATTCATATTATAATTTATATAAATATACTTACCTCTATTTTATGTTATGTATGTATTTATTACTAGCAGCATCCCGCGGTTTCACCCGCGTAAGTCCCGATGCTGTGGGATTTTTCAAAAACCCTTTTTTCAGTGTTTCTGCAAACATGTCTTAAAACGAACGTTGATATACAAGGTGTAACGAGAATTCCCATTTACACCGAAAGGGGGTTGTTCTAGACGTCTAGGCGAACAACTTTTGGAAATTCGAAGAGGTTAACGAAAATTTAAATTTAAACTAAGTTGAAAATCAGCTGCTTTTCGAGTTAGAGGTCATTGACCGTTAGTTGTCTTTTCATTTAGCTTGGTCAACTACAATCAAAACTTTAATTGCCTTTATTTTCAAAAACATTTCAACATACCTAATCAAAAAAATTTCAGAAAAGCATAACCACATAATTAAAAAAAAGGAATTTTCAAAAGTCGTAGAACCAAAGTGTTTTACCTAGATGTCTAGAACAACCCCCATTCGGCTTAAGTCGGATCCTTGTTACACCTTGTATATGTATAGGTCATTAAGTCAGAGAGGACTTTAAAAGTACAATGGGCGGCCTTATCGCTTAAAGCGATCTCTTCCAGGCAACATTTGCAACATGGATGCCACGTGTGTACCTATGAACTATATAAAATAACTTATATTTTAAACTTTTGTAGGTACGTAGGTACCTAACTAAATATTTTTAACTACAACTTTTTAACTGTACTTCAGTAAGTAACTATTTCCTAATCAATTTATACTCTTAAATCCATAAGCGTTTCCACATTGAGGAACAGTACCTTTTTATTTAAACTCCATATTTTATTTAAAAAAAACCCATGAATAAAGTAGCGTTAGTTGAGACAATTTCTCGTATTATTGAAGTGTCATGTGCTGCCTAGTTTGATTAATGGCATCGAGCAAGTGCATCAGGGATGTTCTCGGCTTCAAAGAAGTCGATGAAATGTTGTCGATTAACAGAGTTTCTATACGAGATGGAACAAGAAAACCCTTTTAAACCGAAAGGAGGTTATTCGAGACGACTATGTGAACAACTTTTGTTCTCCGACTTTTGTAAATTTGAACTTTTTTTTAATTTTTGAGATGATTATTTTAATAAATAAAACAGTATCTTTTTAAAATAAAGGCAGTCAAAGTTTTGATTGTAGTAGACCAAACTAAATGATAGGACAACTAATGGTCAATGACCTCTAACTCTTAAGAAACAATTAATTTTCAACTTTAAACTTTAACATAAATTTTAAATTTAAAGTTTAAATAATTTCTTCTATGGTTTTCGCGATTTTGCATAATAAAACACTTTATTTATTCGGTTTTATCGCGTTTTTATTCATTATTTGAACCGAGCTTTCCGGAACCGGATAAATAAAGTGTTTTATTATGCAAAATCGCGAAAAACATAGAAGAAATTATTTAAACTTTAAATTTAACATTTATGAAAACTACTTCAAATTTTCAAAAGTTTGATGCGACGGTTTTAGCAATAAAACCGGTAATAAATAACTAATAAGAATAACACATTAAGCAGTGGAAATAATAAAAAAGCTTAAGTAACTTTTCAAGATGAGGTAGGCATGCATTATCCAATTTTTATTTAAAATTATCTACCCTTCCCAGTTCCCTCGCGATCAAGACTATTGTAACATAGTCGAAACATTGAGGTCAGAGAATATAAAAATAATAATACGTGAATAAGATCCGGGAAAAATGTTAACACTTATGAGTTCAAGACATGTTAGTTTAAAAGTTTACTTTGATATTTATCAGAAATAATTTTCTATTATCGATAGCTACACAATTGTTCAGTAAGTATTCACATCACTGCCTCATGACATGTGGCTCTTAATTATAACTCAACTCGTACGCAACTACAAAACCACTGAACCGTAAGAGAAAAGAAAGAAAAAACAACAAAAATATAACCCGTTTTTTCTTCACTATATCTGGTTACTGAACTTGTGTATTAAAAAAAGCATTTTTTTCACGATCTTTCACTTTTTTCGAACAATTTCGAAGCACATGTTTGAATGGGTTAAGATTTTTACGTTTTTTTAGTCGAACTTTTTCATCGAAAGTGTCATATCGATTCGGAACGGTAAGTTAGGGGTTAATAAAGTATTTTTGTGGATGTTTTTTTAACTGATGAGTAATGATCACATATGGGAATGATTCCTAGTTGCACGTGAGTGGGAATGGTTTGTTTGAACCTGTCGTTGTCATTTGGTTATTATTAGAGGGTTTGATCACGTATTTAACCTTAAGTTTGATTAGGTACCTATATTCATAAATGGAGTTAATTGGTAGGGCGTATTGATATTGTTTTTTTCAAATGCACAAACAATTTATAAGGAAAAGCTTTTATTAAGTCGTTTTTAAATGAAATTATAAACAAATTAGGATAAGATAATTGATTGTAATTATAGGCGTTACTTTTCGGAACTCCATATCAACTATTTTAAAACGTTAATATTTAGTTTCGTTCAGGCGTCGGGACTAAAAACTAAATATTGATTTTTTAACATAGTTTAAATTAGGATCAGGAATATTGGGATATTCGAACAAAATCTCTGTACTTGGCGGGTAGTTTACTTGGTAAATGTCGCTATGAGGAAGCTACGAGATCTTACTTGAAAAACACAACAAAATGCTTTCTAAATTTCAGCAATTCGGTCAAACGCGCTGGCTTGGATTACTAGTAAGTTGCGGGTCAAGTCAAATCCCACGGTAAAAAAACTTTTTTTTTTCTTCAAAAACTTCATTTCCTAGGAATTCATCGAAAAATGTTTCGGGTATGTATGCCTAAAAGCTACAACCGAACTGACTTAAATTTCGATGTAGTGTAAAGTGATCAGTTTATTCCCATAAACAGTTATTTTCCTTATAAAAAAATTAAGGTGAGGGATTGAAAAACTAAAAACACGTCCCTCTACAAATTTATAGTATCTCATAAATTTGCGCCCCGCGGTTTTACACACGAATATCGGAATAGAAAGTAGCCTATGTGTTAATCCAGTGGGTCTATTCTGTAAAAACATAGCATGCGACAAGCAGGCGGCATGCATGAGCATTGCAGAAGTCGATTTGTTGCAGGAGTAAAATTAATACCTAGCTGTTCTATAATTTCTTTAAATACTGATTAGCTGATTAACAAGGGGAGCTCTTTAAATAATTAAGTAGCCCTTAATTTTGAAGGCTACTTAACTAATTAAGTAGCAATTAAGTAAAATAACATTTACAGATTACGAATTAAGGCGGCGATAGATGATAAGCAACGGTCCTTGTCCTATTGCATATAAATGAGCGAGATGGAATTGCGTGAAAAATCTACAATTTCTCGTAAAATCAATAATTAACGAAGATTAAAATAATATTTTGAAAAAATGCGATGAAGGGGTTCTAGGTATTGTTATTTTCTAATATTATGATGCCTATAAGAAAATATAGCGGTTAAGGATTTAGAAGAAAAATTGATTTATTTTATAAAACAGGGGTAACTTTGCCAGTATAATAGTGGTATTTAAAGTTATTTTTTATTGTTTTTGTAATGAAGGGGACACTTCTTGTATCATGTACAATAACATAATACATTGTTTAAAGATCTATTTGATACCGGTTATGAATAAAACCATTCCATCGGAAGGGATTTCACATGAGTCGCGTCCTTAACGCACATCTTCTGCACGTCGCCTGCAGTTCGCCGGCATTCCGCATGCTATGTTTTTACAGAATCGAGCCACAGGTCCTACCTATATTCCTAGTTTCATTGCAGTCGGTTCAGTAGTTTTTGCGTGATTGAGTAACAAACACTCATATATACATACATACACACATCTCACAAACTTTTAGCTTTATAATATTAGTAGGATAGGATAGGATGAGTCCGCCCTACCATCTCTTACTCGTATAAGTAAGTGGTCACTAAGTCGCCCCAATATCTTTCAACTAAAATTTTTTTTAAAAAAAAACAAGTTTCTTTTCCGTATTGTAGAATTTAACTAAATAGTCGTGTAAACGAAACTACCAAATTGAAGGCAAAATAAGGATATAAATTAAATACCAAGATATAGTTTCCGTGTGTTTTGTAATTACAGAGATATAAGTATCGACAACCAAATCTACAAATTATTCGATTCGTCCTATTTAAATATTCAATTGACAAAAAAAGTAAAGAATAATTATTAATGGATAGGCATTGTAGACGATAGAATGTTTTAGTATTGTGTTTTGAATTTTCCTCACTTTTATTTAAATAAAAGTTATGAGAACGTAATGCGGGTATGTTCGTGCAGTATTACTTTTCCCTAAACTATTGAAGGTAGTTTCATTATATTTTGTATTTATTGAAGGTAGTAAATTCTGAGCATACCGCCTACCTCTTCTTTTTCGCGCGTTCGTACGTGACACACCTCGCAAGACGCTCTCTCTCCTCATATTTTTGACTAGCTGCGCCCCGCGGTTTTACCCGCTAAGTCTCGTTCCCGCGGAAATATCGGGATAAAAAGCCTATGTGTTAATCCAGGTCCTCAGCTACCTATATTCCAAGTTTCATCGCAATCGGTTTAGTAGTTTTTGCGTGAAAGAGTAACAACCTCACATACATACATACATACAAACTTTCGCGTTTATAATATTAGTAAGAAGTAAGAAGTAAGATCTAAAACTGGTGTTTTAATACCGCGAATACTCCTAACCCGCAGTTCATACCCAACAGGCATATTGAAACCTAGCGTTCATCGCAAACTAAACTAACTCAGTTTGCATAGTTGAGCCCGTTTTTTTATTACATAATGTGCGCCTCCTCTAACTATTAAGCTACGCTCACTTTTTGGAGAATCTGCCTCGACTTTGCTTAAATATTTACCGTGATAATACTTATCCAAATAAAATAATTAAAACCACGTCAATAACCTTTTCAAATAAATAAATCAAGCCAAACGAAACTGAAGTGCATCTCATCGTTTTTAAAAAGAAATCATAAGGCAAGCGAGACTAAGAAAAAATTACAAACCTTTCAAAGAAAGTTTATTTTAGATATCTTTAGTTTTTTTATGACATGTGGCACAATTACTCCGCTACCATTATTGTATTTATTTCTGTTTTTTCTCTCTTTAGTAACATGTGCGCGTGCGCTGGTGTTTGAAGCTATGAACTTGTCAACTTCGGGCCCGCTTTTTCATCTTACTAATATTTTGTAGTTTATGTGTAAATGGTGTAAGTACGTAAATAAAATAAGTAAGTATGCTTTAAGTAAGTGCTGTAATTTGAAAATAAATTGAGTAAAAAAAAAAAATATAATAAAAAAATTAAACACTTTTTGGCTTTTTTGGCTTTTGTACTAAATGTATAGTTGGCGAAAGCTCGGTCGTTTAAAAATCATGAATAAAACGCGATTAAACCCGGTAAATAAATTGTTTTATTATGCAAAACCGCGAAAACCATAGAAGAAATGACATTTAATAAAAAATAATTTTTTAGGTAAAATTAAAAAAAAAAAACAAAAATGATGATTCGCAAGATGTTGATTGTTTAGAGCGCCCGCCGCGCCGTTAAGCGCCAACTACTTAGTACTTTTTTTACTTTTAAAATGTCTTTATTTCACATGAACAATACAAGTTTGTACATAAATATTACAACTACTACTACAACTACTTAGTAAACTGTGCTAAATACTCTTAGAGACATGGAATTAAAATAATATTTAAAAAAAAAACAGAATTTTAATATAGGTATTTAATTCTCGTTGATTAAATTGGTTTTTTTTTACGAGCTTTTTCTTTTTCTACGAGCGGGCCGCAGTTTGTATACGATGGTGCGCACGAGTGTGTTAATTCTGTGTACCACCGCGATGATCTCTGAGTCTCAAACTTTGTTCCCTTTTTACTATTAATAGGTAGATATTGTCTATATTGTTTTACCATTTTGAATAAATCTGACCTGCGAAGTTACCGCGCATCTTCCGTCGTAGTCGGCATCGAAATCCCACGCGCAAAGGAACGCGGAAAATCAAGCGTGACTTTTCGCTAACTTATGTCAATTTCATACAAAAAAATCTGTCGATTGGCGATATCGTTAATTGATAAGAATGTTGGCTATATAGGGCCGCTGCGCGATTAAGAAACAATAGCGTTGATTTGCATGCATTTGAAGCCGGCACCGTCGAGTTGAGCTATCATTGAATGCGAGATCTCTTGAGCTGCCGGTTTCAATGACAGTTGAATTCGACGTCGTCGCCTTCAAATGCATGCAAATTAACCCCCCCACATACAAACATTCATGTTACCCATGCAAATTAAACCCCCCAACATATAAACATTCATGTTACCAACCTCATTATAGTATATATTCATTTAGATTTATTAATAAGAGCCTAAAGTTTGAGATCCGCTACTCGGGCAACAAGTGCAAGCATTTCTCGCTCTTCACGTATCTTGCCCTAGATAAATGAATATGTTTAGTTTAACTATAATCCATTTGTTTTTGAACAAATAATCACCTACAGACGTAGGTATAGCCTTTGGTTTAGGTAGGATTCGGCAGGACCTTGATCGAAATTCTATTTCAGTAGACATGGCACCCTGGACTGGTGGATCACAGATTTTTATGATTTGTTTTTATAATAATTAACAGTTTTTATTGTGTTAGTAGGTTAAGTAATATTTTGCGATTCAGGCGAGTGTTTTGGCATCTTCTGTGGTAGGTTGGCATGCTCTATCTTAGACCGCATCGCAACTTATCATCAGTTGAGATCAAATATCAAAGAGCATTGACGACGATAAACTTGTGACCAAAAGGCTCCAAAGCCTTGAACATCGTCGTAGGGTCGCAAGCGTGCAACATCTTAGACCACATCGTCGCTTTACATCAGCGGCCCTAGCCAAAATTCTTATCGAATAACGAAAACGCCAATCGTCAGATTTTTTTGTATGAAATTGACATAAAGCTCGCGAAAAATCAAGTGTGACCTTATGTCAATTTCATACAAAAAATCTGTCGATTGGCGTTTTCGTTATTCGATAAGAATTTTGGCTAGTGCCGCAGGTGAGATAGTGGTCAAACGCTTACCTGTCAACTATAAAAAAAACTATTACCTCCCTAGTAACAGGTCTTTGTTTGAGATAGGTACTGAGTGATCTAACGCCTAACCTACTTTAAATACCTATTGGTTACCACAAAAATTGAAAACCCCAAATAATTAAAAACTGATGTTTTATAGAACTTGCTCGATATTTTGAGAGGATTCACAGATAATTCGATCAACTATACATATACCCCTATATGAAGTCTTCGACATAGCTCACCGGATTAGCAAGCTGAAGTGGCAGTGGGCTGGCCATATTAGCAGTAGAACCGACAACTGTTGGGGTAAACTAGTTCTAGAGTGGAGACCGCGTCTCGGCAAACGTAGTGTAGGACGTCCTCAGGCACGTTGGAGCGACGATTTGCGAAAGACGGCTGCCACAAACTGGATGCGAGAAGCCGAAAATAGATCTAGGTGGCGATGGCGTGCAATTGGAGAGGCCTATGTCCAGCAGTGGACTGCAACAAGCTGATGATGATGATGATGATACATATACCTACCTACAAAGCAGTGCCCCGAGGTTTCTCCCGCGTAAGTCCTGATCCTATGGGAATATCGGGACCATAAGTAGCCTATAACCTTCCTCGATAAATTCCAACTAGTAACGTAGTTCCTGAGATTAGCGTGTTCAAACAAACAACCAAAGAAACAAACTCTTTAGCTTTATAATATTAGTATAGATAAGTAAGATACATATTACAGAACGCAATCGTTTCTATTAAAAACGCATCTATTTATGTACGACACAACAACATAACAGAACACGTGTCCCACAAGTGCAACAATAAAATGAAAACTCTTGCAATATTCATTCGTCTTTTAAGGACGCGACTCATGTGAAATCCCTTCCGATGGAATGGTTTTATTCATAACCGGTATTAAATAGATCTTTAAACAATGTATTATGTTATTGTACATGATACAAGAAAGTGTCCCCTTCATTTCAAAAACAATAAAAAATAACTTTAAATACCACTATTATACAGGCAAAGTTACCCCTGTTTTACAAAATAAATCAATTTTTCTTCTAAATCCTTAACCGCTATATTTTCTTATAGGCATCATAATATTAGAAAATACAATACCTAGAACCCCTTCATCGCATTTTTTCAAAATATTATTTTAATCTTCGTTAATTATTGATTTTACGAGAAATTGTAGATTTTTCACGCAATTCCATCTCGCTCATTTATATGCAATAGGACAAGGACCGTTGCTTATCATCTATCGCCGCCTTAAGATAAATGTTTACGCTATCACAATAATTGTTTCTGCTTCATAAAGTGATTACTATCTTTTTTCTTTATCAAAGAAGATCGGTTGCGTTTTTCCTCAGAGCTCAGACCTAGGGGGTAGAGGTACAATATCAAAATATTAATGATATTTTAAAGGCATTCCTAAAACACAAGGTATGGATCATTCAACTGATTTAAGTACATGATCTTGAGCCACGGTGTTAATATTTTCGTTTATTTTTCGCTAAATTATAAGATATATTACTTACTAAAATATATAGATACTTACTAAAATTTCACGGCCAAACCCATAAATGGCGGCTCAATCTCTCGCCTAACTGAGGAGAATAGTACAGTGCTCCTAACTGTGAAACTTTAACATACAATATCTTTTAATTTAGCGGGAATAAAACGAAAATACTAACTAACACAGTGGCTTTAGATCTCGTAAATCTATTGAATAATTCATATTTCTTCTTTTAGGAATGAAACAATTTCGTATTAAAAGTTGTTTGAAGTGCCAAATTTGGTATCTGTGCAACTTAGCTGGTCCATTTTGAACGGCCTTCTTATATATTTCACCATAACTTTTCTTATTTCATTTTACAAGTTAACAAAATAAATAGAAATGAATGACTATGATCGGAATTTATATAATTTTTGTCGTCTTTAAAATACTTTTATTTAACACGTGTGAAAGACAGATAGGTATTTCCTGTGTGTCAAAAGCTGGTGAGCAATGACAAGATGCCTAACTTGGAAGTTGAAACCTAATAATAATGAACGGAACCTAAAAATGGAAATGATTCAAAACATCAAACTTTAAACTTAAGTTTTTAACAACCAGAGACATGTCACATTGTCGTCTTCGCACCTTGAAAGACTACACTTGTCTTTTGAAATATCAATTTCAATCATGTTCTCAAAGGTTAAGGTAACGACTTCGCCCCCCCTCCCCCTAACCCATCATAATAAGTAAAAATCAATCAAAACAATATATCAGTGATGTCAAAAGCCTTGACTGCTGATATAGTATCTCACATGTGTGGCGTGGAGCGATCACCCTGAGATATAGACAATGTTGCGGTCTGAGGCCAATCTAGTAGTTGCCTATAACTATATATCTATCACCATTTCATTTACATCACTAGGTGTCATTTAAAACTAGTAATAAATTTTGCTTCTGTTCCTGAAACTGAAGTAAATGTAAAAGAAGCACATAACATAAGTACATGTAGTACATATACTAGTGTGTATAAGTGACAGCTCTTTGTTTCTTTTAGAATTGACGGAAAACTGAGAATCTTCCAATTTATGTTTTAATCTAAGGCAAAAATCTATAGTCCGTACTTAAAGACGACTTTTGGCACTAGCTGCGCCCCGCGGTTTCACCCGCGTGAGGCCTGTTCCCGCGGGAATATCGGGATAAAAAGTAGCCTATGTGTTAATCCAGGTCCCCAGCTACCTATATTCCAAGTTTCATCGCAATCGGTTCAGTAGTTTTTCGATAAATGTCAAATGATATTTTTCAGACTACGAAGTGAAAGATTGCAAACAATAAAATTGAAATAATTAAATTATGAGAGTAAGCATTCTGAGCTACATAGTTCTACTTCTAAACGACTGACAATATTTTCACATAGAAAAAAGGGTAAGTAATATTTAAAAAAAAAATAGTAATATAAAAAACTTCTGTGGATGGATTCCCAAAATTGATAGAAAAACATGACTACGGTATTCGACGAGTTTTTCTGGGACATTTTTTGTTGTTGTAAAGCCGTTAATTAGTACATCTTTTTAGTTTTATTTATGTGGGTTTAATATGTTTTTAGTGTCTTTGTGGTATACGAAATTTAAAAGAAAGTTGACGAGCTATAAAATGTTTTTGTTGTCAAGCTTTGCCCTCATGCTTGCTAATTTAAAAAAAATACTTGGGGAAAAAAAAGGACTTTTGTTTTTGACGCGTTAGTGAAACGTTGTCCTGAATTATTATTTTTGCAAAACCTAGTTTTATTGCGTGTAAATTGTTTAATTTCGGCGGCATGTTAACAATTTAGTTACGCGAAGTTCAACGAGTGTAGTGAATATAAAAATACCAGTGCCAAACACGAAATTAGCACGTTACAAACAAATGTTCCATGGAGAAAAATCGTCGCCATTTTTTCTGCGGCCTTCACGCATTGATAATTATTTCAAACGATTACAGTATGATAGTGGTAGTACACTATAAGTTCAGGAAACTGGCTAAATTGCTGACAGAAAGCCATAACTAAGATATCAAATGTTTTATACACTATTTTATTAGTATCTCAGTTCCTGCAATACAAGCTTGTGCTTAGTGTAGAGCCGATTTCTAATGTTATTTGATAAATGTTTGGTAAAATTCATATTAATAAATAAATTCATTCATTCATTCATTCAATGAATGAACTAAGGAAAAAAACAATTGGTAATAATTATATTTCGATCACAGACTCTACGCAATAATTCAAGATTTGTTATATGTAATTCTTTTGATAAAATAAACTATTTTCCATTTTCATTGCATTTTCAATTGAATTAAGTCGTCATTTTTTATTAGCTAGGTTTCCGAAAGCGCATATTCCATTCTCTTCCTGATATGATAAGTAAAAACAATAAAAAATAGACAACTAAGGTAACCTGCCAAATACTGAAACTCTACTCGAAGTTTGAGGGCTACTTCAACTTTTTAACAGCTCTTAAATTTTAAAAAATTAACCCCCATCTATCACTTAATTGTTTTAAATAAAATAGGGAATGCCGTTATTCTATGAAATCTATGTGGCACACTACGAACCCTGTCACGGAAAGATTTAAGATGACTATATTTCTTCTTTTTCTGTAGCCCGGTAGCACACTTGAGATAGATAATAGACAAAAATTTGTCTCTCCGTGTCTATTCTTTGTTTCTTTTATCTTGAAATGTATTTTAACCGATAGATAGTATTACTTTGGAACCTTTTGTATTTAAATAATTATATTTCTTTTATTTTTAGTTATTTTTACATAAGTATTCTATTAAATATTATAGTAGAAAATTGCTCCAGTTCCACTATAGCCATAAATATGCGACAATGTGAATCATATTATGATCATTGTAATAAAATGCAAAAAAATATATGTATTTTGACGATTGTAAAACATGATCACAAAAAAAACAAACACCCATGAGTTTCTTGTGACTTCTTCTCATCGGAGGGCGCGTTCCGAAGCCACATTAGAGTCATAGTTGTAAGAAAATTCTACGTATTTAAAGTGATCAACACACCAATTAAATAAAAAAAAATGAATGTTAAAAATAGACAAATTACATCTCAGTCAACCTTGAAAGAGCCAACTGTAAAGTTGGCGAAAGCTCGGTTCAAATAATGAATAAAACCGCGATAAAACCGGATAAATAAAGTGTTTTAAAAAAATTACTTTGACTTTGAAGTGGATAAGAACTAAGAACACTTAAGGTGGCACTGTACAACTTTCGGTCGAGCGACGCTTTTGACAGTGGCCACAAATGATTATCAGATTGGACATGGTCAGATCAATTAGAGTTTTGGCGCGAACGCGTTGAGGAGATATGTTGCTAAATTTTCATTTTTGTGAAACCTAGTTCAAATGCGTGTAAATTGTTTAATTTCAGAGACATATTAAGCAATTGAGTTTCGTGAAAGTGAAAATCGGTGCAAAACATGGATTTTAGCGTTGTCTCCAAAGCTCGCGTGAACCGTCATTGTAAAGAGCCACCATTTACAATTACTTCCTTGACTTGAATTTTACTTATTAAGTATTTAAAAGTGTAACTAACTCATGCAATCAGATAGTTAAATAAATTAAACTATTTGGCGCCAAAACGATGTTAACTCGGGTCATTTTACGATTCATTAAAGTTATTTGAATTTAAACCCAAGGGCTATAAAAATAAGAATGTTCTTAAGACGTGAAGTAAAAAATATTGTCATGTGTAATACACGTGTCTTTTACATTGAGAAGTAGATCTACTAGATGTGACAGTATATTAATTAAGTACAAACTTTTAAAGTTTTTGTATTTTACAAATTTTTCAAGCAGTATAATTTATACATTATCTTAAATTTTTTTCATGTTAAAGTATTAATAATTTGTTTTCAGATGTATAAATATTAAATTCTGTGGCTTGCCATAATTTATTAATTAAGTATAGGTACTTCATTGAAAACTGAAAATTTTAAGTTTAAATAAAGTAAATTTTGGTTTATTAAAGCTATATTCATATCAAGTTGAATTGCAAGTGTAACTTGGTCATCTGTTAATCATCATTTGGGAGTTAGGAGGTACACATTAACCATGTATCGTTTGTCTTTTACTGTGACACGAAGTTTTAAAGTTGACAGACAGAGACAAACGTCACATAACTAGGTCATCTGTTAATCAACGTTTATAAGTAAGGAGAATAATAATACCTATTTTTGATATAATTAAAGTGTTTCCTACACTTGGATGACTATAATTAAAGAAATACTTTCCAAAAATGTCCACACCCGACAGGACTTGAATTTTGGAAAAAAATTTTTAAAGTATTTCTTTAATTATACTTAGTATAATAATATTATTACTAATAAAACGCTTTATTTATCCGGTTTTATCGCGTTTTTATTCATTATTTGACCCGAGCTTTCGCCAACTATACAAGATACAAGATGACCAACCACCATCTCAGTCAACCATGAAAAAGCCAACTGTAAAGTTGGCGAAAGCTCGGGTCAAATAATGAATAAAAACGCGATAAAACCGGATTAATAAAGTGTTTTATTATGCAAAATCGCGAAAACCATAGAAGAAATTTAATATTATTACTCTTTTTATAATAATAGTTTATATATAGGAGGGAAATAATAATAGTTTAGGAAGTTTATAAGTATAAGTATAACGACATCTGACGACCTCTGTGGCGCGTCGGGCGAACGCTTGGCTGCAATGTGGGTTCGATTCCCGCTGGATGCAAATACTTATGCTTAAAAATAAATATTTGTATCTGGTCTGGGTGTATTGCTATGTATAATATGTTTGTATTTACAAAAGAAAAATAAATATAAGTAGTATATCCGTTGTCTAGTCACCGTAACACAAGCTTAGAATCTTACCACGGGGCTAGATGGCGCTGTGTGTTGGTCACAGGATTTATTTATTATTTATAACATCGATATCCTTAACTGTCTACTTTTCAATTTAAAAAAACAACCTGTCGCAGTCGAAGCGCATCCAGTGAACCATCATCTGTGTTCCAGTAAAGAATTGTTCACAATCCTATCCCGGTATCCCGACCATTCCTTAGTGTAACCCGGGAGTGATAACACGTAGCACTTAGAGTCATCGTCGGCGTGTCATCGGTGTCTTCAAGTGATTTGAGAGGCGAGACGTTAGCGCGATTCAGGTTTGGATTGCTGTTACCTACTTGAAGTTGTTGCAGGTGAGTTTTGTTTAGGTTTTTCTTCTGTTTCCGCGATGTTCAATTGAAATGAAACTTATTTTCCGGTTTTGATCGCGTTTTATGAAACGTGTTAACATCATGGCAACAATGCTGAAGATTAACATTGTTACAATGCCGGAAAATAAGTTTAATTTCGATTTTATTCTTTTTGTTTTGATGTTTTTTTGGACTTCTGTGGTTTATAAAAAACGGTAGAATACAGAAAGTCCACTTAAAATTTAGGGGATACTTAAATAATTAAAACAGTTTTTAAATTCGAAGATCGCCCTTAGGCGATAAGGCCGCCCGTACTAAGTTTTTGTCTTTGTAATAATTGTTTAGATTGTTAAATTTATTTATTAAACGAGAAACAAAACAATATAAAAACGTTAAAAGCTAATATTGAAACTAAATATACTTAACCTATAAATAAGAACTGTCTTCGAGGGTGTCCTCACGAATAAATTAAGTTTTTGGTGCAATAAACCAATTATTCATTCATTCAAATTAGTATCCAATTTTTGTTTTTAAGTTACACTCAATTTTTTTCAGTATTAGGCTCAATATAATAAAAATTAAATTATATTTATCATAGTGGTAATTTGTAATTAGGCGGTTTTTTTTCTACTGAATAAAATTACCTAGGTAGGTACCTAATACTAATAATCTAGGTTACATTTCAATTTTAGTTAGGTGTAAAGTTAGAATCACAATAGTCCTGGGTTGCCTCATTAAAAGAACATTAACTTCTGCAATAATTTAATTTAATAAAACACTTTGTTTATCCGGTTTTATCACGTTTTTATTCATTATTTGACCCGAGCTTTCGCCAACTATACAGTTGGCTTTTTCAAGGTTGACTGGTTGGTTGGTTGGAAACGCGATAAAACCGGATAAATAAAGTGTTTTATTATGCAAAATCGCGAAAACCATAAAAGAAATTATAATTTAATTTGTTTATCATTTTGTTAATTTTAGTCGACCACCTTAACAATGGTTATTCCATGCACACCCAAACTTTTAATTCAAACGACATGTAAAGACCTAAATCGTTCAGCTAAAAATAAAAAATAAAATAAAATAAAGAAACACAAATAATAAAAAAATATTAAAAAGTAACTGAAAAAAAATGTTTTTATAATCAGTGTTTTTTTTAATAGGTACCCCAAGTATTATTTAAAAAAAAAATTATTAAGTATTTTGCGCGACAAAACAACGAGAAAAAGACGATACACGATCATGATAGGTACACACGGCCCAATATTTAGAACAATAAAAAATTGTATATTAAACTTACTTTCTTTTTATAGAGTTTAATATTATAAAAATAATTATATTATTTTTTACACGCGATAGATCAAAGTTATACCAGTACCAGAAAAAAAAAAAAATTAATGAAAAAAAAAACAGGTAAATGTTTTACTTTTAGTGCGAGACCAAGAATAGTAATATAAATTCTTTGAGTGAGACACACATTAAAAATCACCGGAATCGGATAATGGGGCGAACAACAGGTTTTTTTTTGTACGTAGTGTCACTTATCAAATAGCTCTCTTAATACATAAACAATAAAAAATGTAATAAAATTGTAGACAACGATTTGATATTTTCGGGAAGATGTGGTAGATCGTGGTCTATAACTAAGAGGCGAAGTTTAAAAAGATGCATAGTAGATGACTAAGTTATGTAACATTCGTTTCTGTCTGTCAACTTTGAAACTTCATGGCACTTATATATATATAGTAATTATGACTAAGTAGGTACTTAACAACTATCTTATTATAATGATGTCAAAATAATTAGCCTAAAAACATTCAACACATGTCTCCGCCATACTCCTGTCTGCATTGAATTATTTCCTTCATCACCAAAAGTAATTAATGTTATATTGAATTACTGACAAAAAAAAAACTACCGTTACTTCCTCAGAAAAAAACTTAAAGTATCAACACGTGGCGAATAATAATACAGAATATAAACGATTAAATTTATAATCCACAGATGCTGATCGTTCGCGATATAACGCTAAGAGAAAGTTTATTTTTATAATAATAGCAAGAACCACATGCGAAAACGGGCAAGCATAAACACCACATGGCAATTACAGACACCTCTTAAAGATTACTGAACTCGAATAGGTAAATGAACTGTTAAATAAATAGACAAATAAAATGGCAGACTTTGACATCATATCTTGTTACGACGACGAACTATTCAATGATAGAAAAAACGTAACAGATCTCCATGCGTACTATATGACTCAATTCAATCTAGAATTAGAGAATAGTAAGACTAAGAAAGATACTTTTAAGTACGGCACTGAAGAGAGCTTCAATTTCGAAGTTTTGGATAGTTGGAATGATGGTGGAACAGCTGGAGCGGATTTCGAAATTATTGATGAAGTGATTGATAGCAATTTAAATGATCAAAATATAAAAGAAGTTCTTCTAGATCTGGATAGTATAGATTTTGATGAAAAAAGTTACGAAACAGATCCCAAAAATAGTAAAAAGAATTTATACGAAGCCAACGATTATATTGATGACGAATCTCTTATTGATGAGCTATGTAGAGAAGACGAAGCTAGAACACCAGAATTGAACGAGTATTCGAATTTAAATACAATGGAAAACAATATATTGCCATCGATAGATACTGTATTTTCAAAAAGGCCTAATTTTAATTACGAAGAAAATCTATTCTTTAACAGTAATGAAACTCAAGGACACTCTCCAATCAGTAGTATCGAACATTATAGCTACCCTAATAACATTCTGTACAATATAGATAATCCAAATAACAAATATATTTTACCAGACACTCCTACAAGTTGTAATGAATTTAATTTTGAAAGAAATGAAAGGAAAATTTCAATATCGGAGTCTATAGAAAGTGATGTCCAAAGTTCAACTTATTACGATGAAAATTCTGAGACCTTTGATGAAGATGAACTGTTTATTAATCTGGATGATTTTGGGATACAAATGGAAAGTGATAATGAGATTGTTAACGCTGATAAAAGTGAAAGAAAATCAGAAAAAGAAAAAACTCAAGGTAAGTTCTTTAGTAAATGTCACTAATATTAAAAACGACAAAGTTTATGAGGATGGGTTGGATATATTATAGATGATTGATATACTCTTTTTCTTTTTTTGTTGTTGGCTTCTGCTTAATGTATAGCTCCAATTGTGCCAATAATTGCGGGGTTCAAATGTGTTGAATTCGACGTTTAAAATTGTATATTTTTTTACTTTCAGGCGAAAGGATCTGTTTATGGGAAAATTGTTACGAAAAATATTCGAATCAGAACACTTTAGTCGAGCATATTGAAAGAGCTCACGTGAACACGTACAAAGGTGAGAAAATTAAAAAAAAACTATAAAAAATGGAATCAGATTATACAATTTGTTTGTTTCTTGGTGAAACGGACCAACTACGACTACATGAACATATTGCTTGTAAAGTCTCATATACCAGCAACAAAGGATATACCTGAATTTAAATACCGCCTACAAGCTTGGCGAAATTTTTGGAGGGTATTTAAAACAGTGGAGGTTACATGTTCAATTTCCTATCGAAAACTATCTTCTCAGTTCTAATATCTTTAAAAATATTAATGGGATTCAAATAATTATGCAAATTATTCTATTACCTAATATTAACAATGTTTTGAAATAACCTGAAACCTTTCAGGTGATGAATTCAGCTGTTATTGGCGCGAGTGCGCGCGCGCACGGCGTCCTTTCAACGCAAGATACAAACTGCTCATACACATGCGGGTCCATTCCGGACATAAACCTAACAGATGCCATGTAAGTTTATATTTCTTTAAATAGTGTTAAGTATGAAACTATCAATTGCATGCCTGTAAGGGGAAAGTTATTTTGGTTAATAACCTGATTTTTGTGTAAGTACATCCTTAAATTAGTAATCCAGTTATGATTTTTTGATTTCTAAATTATTTTAAGCTAGTAGCCTTTATTTTAGGAGGAGATTACTACCAGTGTCCGACTGACCTTTTAGTGATAGCACTTACATCCAAGTTGCTATCATTATGGGAGCGTCATGGCATTGTGCAGATAAAATATACGGCTCCTAACGCATAAAGCATTAGGACTGAATACTTGGACTGAACACCAAACATTTATCTACACAGCGCCTTGGCCGCACACTTGGGGGTTTCTATTTCGAATCGAGTCCCTAAGGTTGACGATTGTGTCAATCCATGATAGAAGACCTGATAAAACTATTGTTTTCTCTCCTAAACCCTCAAACAATGAGTTGGAAGGTGATCATAATTATTAATTGCAGCACCCAGGCTGTGGCAAAGCGTTCTCAAGACTAGAGAACCTGAAGATTCACGTCCGTTCCCACACCGGGGAGAGACCGTATGCCTGCCCTGCTCCTCACTGCAGGAAGGCGTTCTCCAACTCTTCGGACCGAGCTAAGCATCAGCGCACACATTTTAATGCTGTAAGTTCTATTTCTTGACTTTATGCCATACGGACACTCAGAAAATTGACTCAGATAAACTTTTGGAAAAAAACATCTATACAATTTTAAATTAGAGGTACTCATTGCCTGTCGTAGAGGTTAAGCAACGTTTGGTGTGGTCATTACTTAAATGGGTAACAGATAATTTGTGTAAAAAATCACTTTCTCGAGCTCTTCCGTGCTTCGGAAAGTACGTTAAGCAGGTTAAGTTGACCCCGGTTGATATCTCTGATAGCGGTCGTTAGGTTGAGTAAGATACCTTAGGGCGACCGCGACCTGAAAAATTTACCACTAGCCATATCACTATACGAAAAGTAAAATAAGAATTTTAAACTTGGGCGGTTTTTTATTTCGATTTTTAATCTACAATACCTTTATTTATAGTCCTATTTAAAGTCCTTAACCTATAAGTTTTTTAAAAACCTTATTTTCCTGTATTTCAGAGACCCTACGCGTGTGGTGCCCACGGTTGCGGAAAGCGCTACACTGACCCATCATCCCTCCGGAAACACGTCAAATCTCACCCCCACATGGCTTCAGTGCCCCGGACTTGCATACCCCCTTCGAGACCCATCAGGAGGGAAGAGCAAACGGTGCCCAGTTCACCGGCAAAACTTGCTACCTTGAGGTCAATAAGAGATAAGTTGACTGTGCCGAAGTTGCACAGGATTTGAGACACTTTGATTACTATGATTCGAGCTTGTATTGACTCATTAGATGATTATTGTTTAGATGAGGTTAAACTCTGGTCAGTATTTACTGACAGAAAATTATTGATTAACAAATCAGTAATTTTCTGTCAGTAAGTACAGACCATACAAAATCCTTTTTTAGGACATTGATCGAAAATGAATTTGTATTGAGATTTTTTTCAATGTCAAGATTTTGACATTCAACATTAGGTAAGACACAGCACAAGTCAAACCTCTTCTTTTTTTTTCGATCGTTTTTTGTTTCAGTTTCTATCGTCTTTTGTCTTTGTTTTGGATTCTATAGGTGTCAAGTGTACATAGGTGCAGGAGTAAATCTATGAGATTATATCAGTAATGTATAGGAATTTAAACTTACATGATTATTTTCACTACTAAAATTACTTATTAACGGGGTTTTTACTATGTTTAATAATTTATTCGCGGAGCTCGAAGAACACTACAAAAAGTTTGCGAACACATACCGTTAGTGTGGTCGGTCGATTGCATGACCGAGTAAATAATGAAGTTAGTGACAATAGTAGGGCACCGATAACCAGACGTTCAACTCGTGTCAGGAAGCAGGTAGTCCGATATGGACGCCTCTAACTGTCATCACCTACCCGCATTCTCCAGTCTCGTGAACAAGCTGGTTGAAATTACTAGCGAAATATCGAGCACCGCGAATAAATTATTTAACATGGTAAACACCCCGTTAATAAGTAATTTTAGTAGTAATGTATAGGTTCCCGTTTGTACCCTTTGGGTACAGAACTCTAAAAATCACCCAATTTTATTATTTAAATGCCAATGGGAATGTCAAAAAATATCTTGACTATGGTTCCAGACAGTTCCAGAATCAATGACTTGGCATTAATAGTTATAAGTTTATAGTATGTAGATATTAAATTAAAATTGAAGCTCAATTCAAGACTGAAAGTAAATTGGCTCAAATTAGTAGAATTACTTAGTTAAGTTATATATAATTTTATTATCGTGTTTAAAACACGAGACTTAATAGCTACAGCTCGGACCAAAAATTTAGTTACAAATTATTTTGTATTATTTTAAGTACTTATTTAGGTAAAAGATGCTTAATCGAAACTTAAAACAATGATCTCTTTGAAAAGACAAAGAAAGTAAGTAAGTTAGATCTAAGTGAAAAATTCCAAACACCTATGTTTGCTCAATTAGAATGTAGATAATAGTATTTTTTAACTATTATTTCGGATAGAAATGTAACTCACTTTACTAAATTGTGTCGGTTCGTAAGGATTACCTACCTTTCATGCGTCGATATTATAATTTATTATGTCTGTAAAAATATTTTAAGAATTTTAATACTTAGGTACTTCTCAAGCAACAATTTATGGTTACATTAAAGATTTTGGAAAACACCTTATAACGTTAATTTTTAATAATAGCCCTCATATAACAGGGCTATTAATAAATTAGAACTAAGAACCGCGTTTTGTTTTATATCATGACTGGAAATTATGTCCTAAATAAACAATAATAGGTAGCGAGTATATAAACAATATTGTAATAATATTTTAATGTGACTGTTTCATATTGTCAGCAAACAGTCATATTTTTACTAGTTAGAAATTGTACAATAGTGACAGACACTGCTTTATCTATGCAAATGGTAATCTAACAAAAAACTTTTAGGATTTGAAAATAATTTATATAAAAACTTTTTACGTATTACGTAGGAGTCATTCACACAAAAAATTTTTCTTCGAGATATTCGAAATTCGAATATCATAAAACACCGAATTTAATTCTCGAAAAACAAAAAAAAAGTTTGTAACAAAACAGTTCAATTTAAAGCAAGCCGTAATTTACGAATTTCCTAAAGCAAGGGGTTATAACAACGTTATTTTAGTTGTAGTTTTTAAGTATATAGTTTTAGTATTGAAAAGTAGAATAAAAAAAAATTGAAATGTACGTACAAATGCATGCTTTCCAAAGAATCTCGATTACGATAAATATTATAAGATTTATTCCATAGGAGATCTCTTTTTGCTCATAGATGCTAAATACATATGTTTAGTTTTACGACAGCTGCTGTTTTAGTTTTTAATAAATATTAAATAATTACAATCTTTGTTTTTCGATCTTTTCATCCAGCCAAGAAGTTTTTTTTTCAGGAGTAGGTGCATACATACCTCTTGCTTAGTAGAATGTTTGACCATCATTTCACTAAAATTAACCCCTTACTAATAAAAGCTAATTAATGCGCTGCTTAAATAGTTAAGCAGCGCATTAATTAGCGTTTATAAGTTTATTGTCTTTTACTGTCACATGAAGTTTCAAAATTGACAGACAGAGATATAAACGTCACATAACTTAGTCATGTGTAGATAATATTATATACTTAAGTAAGGGCGTAAATGATTTGAGACGATAGGTCTAAGATGTAGCAATGCACTTAGAATACGAAAAAATTCGACCTGTCTTTCTTGGTTATTTAAGTACAATATTTTAGGACAACCTAGTTGCGTAGTAGTTTATGCTTGCAAACCGGATGCTCGTCGCTTTCCATCAGGTGAGATAGATCAAACGCGTCTTATCAATTATATTACAAAAAAACGTAAGAGGTGGATACGTAATATATTAAGAGCAACCCGTTCTCGAGCACTATTTATATATGTTATAGCGTCCCCACCGTTCCCACCTTTCGGTATACCAGCAGGGGCCGCTATACCCGAGCGCACACCCCTAAGGGCGACGTCAGGGATCGAGTTTAAGACGGATCTAGTCCCCAATGCTAGACTGGTTCTCATAAAGGAGAGTAGCCTCGTGCCCTAGGACACTACCTGGTTGTCCAGACAGGTACCGGAGCAATAAGGCCGCTCACCACCCGCGCCTCAAAGAGGAGCTAACGACAACCTCGCTGGGGCCGGCAGAGAAGCCACCTCCCACATCTCCAGTGTGGTACCGGAGCTGTTGAGGCACGCTCACTTCCCAGCACACCTCCGTGTGCCTACCAAAAGTGACCTACATCCTGGTAAGGACCGGACACATCTAGCCTAGTGTCCTACGCATTAAGGCATAGCGCAGCCGGGGATGCGGTCCCAACGGTCCGACTTTCGAAGGTCCGAAGGACACAGCTAAAGGCCACCCCATGGCCTCGCGCACTCGTCCACGACGTGCAAAGCGCTCGTCGCGTATGAGGGCAGCCCCCGGTGACAAGCATACCGGGGAGACGCTAACATTGCCACCCTCTGCGACTGCAACCACAACCCCCACGAGTCCGACCTCAATGTTGGACGGCGTCCCCTACTAAGCCACCGATAGATGCAGCCGTTCTGGGACGCCGGGCAAGTCCAACCCCGTGGTAGCCTAGTCACAGGGGGGGACCCGTAGTTCCCCCCCCGACCCGACTGGCTCGGCTTCTGCCAGCCGGGGGAATATATTAAGAGCAGGCGGACCCCGGGCGATGTTCCCGATTGCACCCTCTTGGGAGAGAGGGATTCAATCGGGAACTTGCTCAAACGATGATTAGAAAAGCCGCTTTGCTTGCTTGCTAGCAAAATTTGTTTACGTCTGTCAGTATGTTTGTTGGTACTCCTTTTAGGAGCCTTATTTTTAAATCGCTCGTTGCACTTCAAGCTGTTTTAAAAAATCTATATGTACTGACCCAGTGGTTGATACTCTTGATACCACTCGTCGCAGTCGTGCGATTCACATGAAAAAAATACAGAAATCGAATGAAAATCGGTAGAAATCGAGCTAATTAAATCGCGCGAAGTGACCCATTTGTTTAAAATATAAAGCCCTAGGTCGTATTTCTAATCCGATCTCGATGAAACTTTGTATCTAATGCACGCTCTCTGCATTAAAATAAAGTTTTTTTTAAAATAGAATGTTCGTTCGTTTTTACGCTAAACCTGTACCGATTTAGATGAAACTTGGAATCCTTGGAGTTGTCTATATTTCAAGATTAATGTGATTGGATCCCGATATTCATATCGAAAGCTAAATGCCATTATAAATTAAATATATGCAAGTATGAGTATACATTATGTATGTACCTAGGTAATTTAGGTGAATTCTTCCTTCTTCACGCACAAACTACTAAACCGATTGCGATGAAATTTAGGCTTTCTTTTCAGATCTAGGCTTTATCCCAACATTCCTGAGGGATCGGGACTTACGCAGGAAAACCGCGGGGCGCGGCCTCTAGTAAGTAAGTAAAATGTTAGATATCGTTTGCGGTTTGAGTCAGTTACCCAGAGGTGAAGAACAACAAATAATAACAAACCTTGGCTTACCTTTCTGTGACATATTTATACATTGTATCGTGGTTTCTGCCTATCAAAGACATTTTATTTAAATACTACGCATACTGCCTATAGATTATTAGGTATTATTTGTTATCGGTTCTGAACCGAATATGGCCATTTGAAAAGTAGCCAGTGTCAAGTATTAGGTATTAATTTTTAATTGCAAGTTATTTGCATCAAAGCAATCAAGTCGTAATAGTTAAAGTCAAATCAAGGAAGTCATTGTAAATGGTGGCTCTGGCCGCCGTGTTTACAAAAGATTCCCTAGACTTGACTTTAACTATGACGACCTGACTGTTTCGATGCAAAAAACTTGCATAATATATTAATAATACTTGACACTGGCTAATTTCCTAATGGCCATAATCGGTTCACAACCGATAAGAAATAAAAACTAATGTTGGCTCTTTACAATGACGGTTCACGCGAGATTTGGAGACAACGCTAAAGTCCATGTTTTGCACCGATTTTCACTTTCATTGCACTTGTACGCGACATTGGTACGCGGTCGGCCTCGATTTGAACCCTCGACCCTCGAAATCAAAGTCGGGGTATCTACCACTAGACCAAAACCGCTCTATATTCACGGTACATAATAATACATAAATACTTAAATATTGCACGACATTACACATAGTGCAATCTAGCCCCAAACTAAGCACTAGGCTTGTACTATAGGTACTAGACAACGGATATATTATATATTATCCTTTTTTTTATACGTTCATATCTTATTTCTTACTAATATTATAAACGCGAAAGTTTGGATGTAGGATGTAGGTAAGTGACTGTTAGGTACTCTTTCACGCAAAAACAACTGAACCGATTGCGATGAAACTTGGAATATAGGTAGCTGGATACTGGGAATAACACATAGACTACTTTTTATCCCGATATTCCCGCGGGAACGGGACTTACACAGGTGAAACCGCGGGGCGCATTCTTTAACAAATATTTCTGTTAAAGAATAAGTACTTGCACTCGGCAGGAATCGAACCCGCAACCTTCTGCTACAATTGCAGTTGAACCTTCGCCCAACCTTCGCTTCGACATACCGAACTTCGGAGCTGCGCTCCTGCGGGAATATCGGGATAAAAAGTAGCCTACATGTGTTATTCCAGGTCTCTAGCTATGTACCTACATATCGAGTTTCATGGTAATCGGTTCAGCGGTTATTACGTGATTGAGTAACAAACACACACACATACTCACAAACTTTCAGCTTTATAATATTAGTAGGATTTATTAGTACGTACGGGTCTAACACTGAATTTGTACATTATTTTTAATTCAAAATTATCGTTAACGTTTCGGCACTAGTTACACCACCCGTGGTCGCAGACAGCAGACATAAAAGATTTTTTTATTGAAGGTTATTGTAGAGGGTTTTAAAAATTTCTTTTTTTTTTACGTAAACTTACATTACATACATCATTTTCAAAGAATTTATTCTAAGTGTTTCTCTATCGCCCTCTTATCCTTACCCTCTATCGCCAAAAGTGTAGATTATACTAAAATCTCGCATTTAATTAACTTCATTATTGTTAAACTAATTGTCATTTCATGTTTTAAATAGTCATGGTATTTTTATTACTTCGGTATATTAAACTTTCGTAGGCGACCCTAGCCTGACAGAGTAGATTAAGATAATATGTTATATCAATACATTATTTATGTACTGTTTTGTTATAAAAATTAAGTTAATAAAGAAGTTTGAAAATTGAATTGAATTTTTTTTAAGTGTTTCTATACTTAGGTACCGCCTGCGCCTGCTCACCTGCGCATAAGGAAAAATAAGCTTTTTATTTCAAAATAAATGTTTTTTTTTATAGTAAAAGGCTAGCATTTGACCTCATCTCACCTCATGGGAAGTAGCATGCATACCTAGAAGAAACCTATTCACTCCAGACTCGAAGACTCCAAGGTTTAGGGGAAACAGCGGAGCGGGCAGAGAATTCCACATTTTGGCAGTACGCACAAGAAAGGCGTGACACTTTGTACGTGAAATGGATCTTTTAATGTGGCTGACGATCAACCTTACCCCTCGTGGTCTTATAGTAAAAGGAGCAAGAGGGAACAAGCTCATGCAGTTCCTGCGAGCAGTCTCCGAAGTGAATTTGGTAGAATTCAATTCACAATTTTAATAAATAAATATTGCACAACATTACACACAGCGCAATCTAGCCCCAAACTATGCACTAGACTTGTACTATGGGTACATACTTTTTGTTTTTGTAAATACATACATAATAAAACACATCATTTAACGGGTTAAATCGCGTTTTTATTCATGGTTTTAAACGAACCGAGCTTTCGCCAACTTTATGTATTATGTTTGTATTATGTACTCTATGTATTCTTTTTTTTTTGGGATCGGTCTTACAGCAAAAAAATTGCTCATACAAAGATGATTAACAGCAAAATCTGAATCTAATCCATGCGCACACGCACCAAAATCTAACCACAGCATTTTCCTATCAAACTGCAACTATGTTTGTTTCAAAGATATCTAAACTCTATTATCTAGGGTCAATTGTAGGCCCCACGTGTAAGGCTAGAATACTGCACAGATTAAACCAAACACAATTGAGGGCGCTACCGTCTGCGTTGACTACAAAATTTACAAGGGTTTTTCCTAGTTCCTTTTTTCGCCACGTTCAAAATTCGAAGTTTCGTCAGTTGGTATATATAGGGGGGTGTTTTGTAGAGGAAGGCAGAAGGTTTTCTTCTCCCAACAACCAAAGGCGCTCCTCAACGGTCTAAGGATGAAGTTATTGCTATTGACGGCGTTTATCGGTGAGTTTTTTTTTTAAATATTTTTGCTCTGTAGTTTTTTTAGTGGAATAAAAATAGCGATTTGTTTTTGACATTAATTGTGTTAATAGATTATTAAATTTTGTATTTTTCGTGTTCTTTTCATTGTATTAACAATAAAATAAAAATAAATATTGATAAAATTAGCGAATTTAATTAATTATTTAACAAAAGCGAAATCGACACTTTGAATATTTGACGAATTATGCTACTTATTTTTAACTTTCATAAGAACATTTTTAAATGATAAATTCATAGAAAAAATTTTAGCAAGGAAATATATTTCCAAAAAATCCCCATGACAGGATTCGAACCTGCGTCCTTTCGCTAACCAGGCGAATGCTCTAACCACTGAGCTACACAGTAATCTCGTCGTGAGTGAAATTTTAAAGATGTATTCTTTCTTTAATAAATATTTCTAGTAGATATATGCCTTGACCAATAAAAACAAATTACGGAAAAAACTTTCTTAAGTTTTGAATTAAATTTTTAAATTAAGCCGTTGTTTTTGTATATAAGCGCGAACAAGATGCGTCTTAAAAAAATAATTTTATCAGTGTGCAAACGTTTTGGATATCTGAGATTAATTCAGCCTGTGTTAGTTGCTAGAAGGTATGTACGCGAATTGGCGTTTTCATTAATAAATACGGTATTATTGCGTCTTTGTATTACTTTACTATAATTTCAAGATATTTTAATTCGGCTTGTTAGTTTTTTTGTGGGCCGAATCCGAAAATCCTTGAATATTAAGGAGAGATGAACCACTTTTTAATAAGGGAATTTGCAAACGCGAAAGTTACACTAAGTACAAAAATATGTACGATTTTAAACATGTTGTTTTCACTTCAAATATTATTAAATATTGGGGTATTTACTATGTTTAGAATTGTTATTATACGAAATAAGTAATTCTCCAGTAATTTCAATTGGTTTGTTCACGATTTTTAAACAAAATTAAAAACTCGGTATTTAATAATATTTGTACAACTATGTGTGAGATGTGTGGAGATACCCTTACCAATTCACAAATAAATAATTATGTTTTAGTTTTCCATTTTCACTGTTTTCCGTTTTTTCATCTTGGGAGAGAAATGGACTATGGAATTATTATTCCGTGGTCCATTTCACCCCCACAGTACGGTAGAGATAGACTTCGATAGCTTTTTTATCATTTTAAAAAAAACATAGTCGCGTTAATAATTTCCCATAAAATTTGTAATGATAATGTTAGTAAATATAACAACTTATAAAAATCAAAGTTTTATTTTATATCTATCCAAAGTTATGAATTCGAAAGAAAAAGTGGGCCATCTCTCCCGGAATTGCAATAATTTGATATTTTAATTGAAGGCACAATGCAAATATTCTTAATATTTTCTAAGATGCAAGAAGTTTATTAAAATATGTTACAAAAATGTTTTTTTCCACTCCTTCACATTTTCCGATTTCCGTATTTGTTTGTGTAATTTACTCACAATAAGTATAAGTTAGTTGAAACGTATTAAAAAAAGGATAAAGGAAAACGTTTACCCCAAGTTTTTTGTAAGAAAATTACAAAAGAAAACACCGGAATCTGATGTTGCAAGGGGTGGGAAAATTTCATTTTGTCTGAAGAGGTAAGCGCCTCGTAGTCCTCTATTTTCAATTTGATAAGGGAAACTGTGCAATTTAAATGGAAGCACTTAGTAAGCTTTAAAAATAGAAGCTCTTTTGTTGGTAGATGACTTACTTGATTTAAATATAAATAAATATCTAACGATCTGTTAAACCTTGCAGCCGCCGTCTCAACCCAATACTTGAGTGGTGACCAGCCGGCGAGCCATCCATCACCATGGGAGGTAGGCAAGCTCTACCGCTACACGATCCAAGGGCGCACCCTGGCCCACCTCAACGAGGGAGCTAGCTCCGGCAGCGCCTTCCGGGCAAGCTTCGTCATCCGCGTCCAGTCGCCTAACCAGCTCTTGGCCAGACTATACGATGCTCAGCATGCTCAAGTTCACCAACATCTTGTCAAGAGAGAACTTCCCGAAGACCTCACTTACGAGCCTGTCGCGAACATGGACAAACCGTTCGAGATTTCTCTCGAAGGAGGCCGTGTCGTGTCCCTCAAACTGCCATCTTCTCTCTCTCTGCCTTACGAGAACATATTCAAGGGTTTCATCGGAGCTCTGCAGGTAGACCTCTCCACTCACCGCAACATCGCCGGTGTCCCGGAAAACTTCGATAAGGAATCTCAGCAAGGTCTGTTCAGAAAGATGGAGACTGATGTCACTGGCGATTGCGAAACCCTGTACGCCGTTTCTCCTGTGGCGGCTGAATGGCGACGTGAACTGCCCCACTTTGCTTCAGAAGAGGATCCCATCGAAATCACTAAGAGCAAAAACTATGGCCACTGCCACTACAGAGTGGATTATCACTTCGGTGTACCCGATGTTGCTGAATGGAAAGGAACAGCTCAACCCGAAAACGAACAGTTCATAAGGCGTGCTACAGTATCGCGCATCCTTGCTTCCAAACAAGGTCGCATCTACAAGGCAGAGACCACCAGCACCGTCAACGTCCACCCGCACATGTACGGTAAGCAGAAGGCTGAAGTCTACAGCAACGTCGTGCTGGTCTTAAACGAAGTTAGAGAAGACAAAGAGAGTGAATGGCAGAAACCAGAGGGTGGCCGCTTAGTTAAGAGTCTTTTGTACTCGATGACGACCAAACAAGTAGCTTACCATGATAGATCCGGATCATCTGCGGAATCGTCGTCGCACTCACAGGAACATGAGCACGAACCGCAGCAAGTTCAGGCTGCCAGAAAACCCCGTTCGGTATCTCCCAAGCTCGCAGCTCTTAATGGCTACAAGGTTGGAAGGCCAATTACCAGAGATCCGGCTTCAGACTCCCGAAGCGATTCATCCGCCGCCTACGTTAATGATGAAATCCCCAGCATTAACGAACCAGCCTACGCAGCTTTGTATATGAGCCCGCAATCTCATGTTGTAAAGAAACAGAACACTATGAACGCGCAAAAAGTGCTTCAGGACATCGCCCAACAACTGCAGAATGCTAACAACATGCCAAAGGCTGACTTCCTGGCCAAATTCTCGATTCTCGTCCGTGTCATCGCTATTATGGATACTGAGCAGCTCACTCAAACTAGCCGCAGCATTGAAGCAGCCAAGTCTTCCAATAACATTGTCAAGGCTGACATGTGGATGATTTACCGTGATGCCGTCGTTCAAGCTGGTACTCTTCCCGCTTTCCAACAGATCAAGTCCTGGATTCAATCCAAGAAGATCCAGGGAGAGGAAGCCGCTCAGGTAGTTGCCACTCTTGCGACAACTCTACGCTACCCTACCAAGGAAGTTATGAAACAGTTCTTCGATCTTGCGCTGAGCCCTGAGGTGAGGGAACAAAGATTCCTAAACACATCGGCCCTGATCGCCGCTACCCGCTTCATTCACATGGGACATGTCGACAACTCTACTGCCCACTCTTACTATCCTACTCACATGTACGGTCGTCTTGCACGTAAACATGATTCGTTCGTTTTGGACGATATCCTGCCTCGTCTGACTGAAGAATTACGAAAGGCCATTGAACGCAAAGATAGCAGCCAAGCTCAAGTATATATCAAGGCTATTGGAAACTTAGGTCACAGTGAAATTCTTAGAGTGTTCGCTCCTTACTTAGAAGGTAAAGTTGAAGTGTCAACTTTCCTTCGCGTCCAGATGCTCAGGAACTTGCAAATAGTGGCTAAGAGCCAGAACAGCCAAGCCCGCGCTATTTTCTACAGTATCTTAAGAAATACGGCCGAGCCTTACGAAGTCAGGATTGCTGCTATCCACAACATCTTCATGGCAACCCCGACCGTTAGTATGATGCTCGCTATGGCTCAAATGACTCACGAAGACCCTAGCGTGCAAGTACGAGCTGTCTTGAAACACGGTATTGAATCCGCTGCTCAACTGACGATCCCACGCTACATTGAACTGTAAGTATCTCTTCTTCATATCCGTGCCCTTATGTACTATGTGGAGTCATAATGATATTATAAAATTGCAACGTCACTAAGAAATAAATCAATATTACAGGGCAAGAAACGCAGAGGCTGCAAGACCCATGGTCACCAAAGAGGAATTCAGCTACTTGGACTCAATGAAGCATTTGAACGATGTCTACGACCATGAGTATGAAGTCGGCATCTTTAGCTCATACTCACAAATCGGCAGCAAAGACAAACTCCTTCCTAAACTTTTTAAATATTCTCTGGAAACTAAAAAGGCTGGATGGAAGAGCCCTAACACCGTAAGTTTTTAATACCAAAAACGCAACTTGTTGAATTTAGAAGTTATGATGTATAAAATAACTATTTCTTATTTACAGATCGAAGCTGCCCTGTCAAGCGTAGAGGATTTCATTGATTTCTGGAAAGCGTCTGTTTTGGGCAAGCCCCCCAAACATAACAGTGAACACAAATACTCTGCCGAGAAGATCTCTGAATTACTCAACATCAAGCGCTCTGAGAAACAACCGTTGGAAGCTTCCTTCTCCTTCAACCTCTTGAACCAGGAGCGTCTGTTCACTTTCGATGAGAGCGATCTGAAACGGTTGCCCATTGACATTCAGCGCTACATGTCTCAGGTGGCCAGTGGAGTAGACAAACACTACACTAAAGTGCTTAACCAGGCTTACGTGTCCGTCATGCTTCCGCTTGCCTCAGGTTTACCATTCCTCTTCAAATACAGAGAACCAACCGTCATTCACATCCACAGCAAAGCCAAGGGTGATGTTACACTCTCCCTTAAAGACAGAGAATTCAAATCGGTCATGGACAAAGAAATCAAGTTCACTTTTGCCAGGAATCTTGATGGCAGCGTTGGCTTCATGGATACTATTACGAACCAACACTCCAGCGTTGGTGTTGTCAACAAGCTTCAATTGAACATTCCTATTAAAATGAACATCCAGCTGCAGAAAAATCAACTTCAACTTCGTCTGGAGCCTGTTTTGCCTGACCAGGACATTACTACGTTCCACTACAGCGTTTGGCCTTACAGCGCTACTCAGAAGAAAGATACTCTTACCACGGTTTCTCAAGATCCCAGCACCAAGGTTATCGAACGCACACGTAAAAGAATAACCTATGATACGAAAGTGGGCCAGAAATTGGGCCTGATGTTCCACTTCCAAGGCTATTCCTACTCCGATGACTACAGGAACACTGAGAAGATGTTCTTGTCTCGTGATCTGCTTACCAACTTCGTGGAGCTATGGGGACAACGTGATATCGCTCTGACCCACATGAACACCAGGTTCCTCGTCAAACAATCCCAGACCAAAGTTGTCACGCTGAATGCCGTTTTTGGTGAGTACTAACCTACTTATCTCAGTAATATTGTACATTATCCTTATCTAATTTTATATTAATTCAATAATCTTTTTTTTCTCATAGATTCTCTTTACAACCAAAAGCAGAGCGGAGAACTCGGTGAGCCCAAAGAAATGAAGGATGTCACTCCTAATAGCGAGCCCCGTCGCCAGGAAATCATGAAGCGTGCTGCGTCCACAATCAACAGTGCCAGAGTGCAAGTGCTGGACTTAAGCGCTATTTTCGAAGGAAAACAGAAAATGGAATACGTCCTTACGGCTGCTCTAGCCGATAGCCCCGTAGACTCCCTAATTCAATACGTAGCTTTCGCTGGCAAGAACTCTCCACAGGGTAACTTCCAAGTCAACGCTGTTGGAGCATTGAAGAAGCCTCAAGTTTCTCTCATGAACTTCCAAGAAGCCGTAAAAAAAGAAATCAAAGTTCTTTTCAAAACATACGTCAAATACGGTAAAGACAGCGTTATTGAAGTTGAAGCCCAAGCTCAACGCAACCAGAGATTCACTGAGGAGCTCGAAAAGATGCCCTTAGGAAAGGTGTGTGCACAGGAGAGTAGCGAAGAAAACTTGTACCAGGATGCTTGCCACAAAATGATAATTTTGGCTAACGCTCCCAACGCTCTTCAGGCTGATGTCACCTACAAGAACATTGACTCTCAGGTTATGAACATGAGCTACCATCTTTACGAGATGGTCAGACATTTCGGCTATTGGAACGCTGAGATGAATCCAATGAAGCGCTCGGCTGATGGGAAGATCGAAATCCACGCTGACGTCGACTACTTCCAGAATATCCTACAATGGTCAATGGCGTCGAAATATGGTCGCGTTCAGATGAAGGACGTCCCAATCCCGAGATGGAGCGCTGGTGTATTAGCTGTCTACCCACCAATCAGTGCCTATGAACGCGTACATAATTACTTCACCCGTCTCCAGTTCACACGTGAGTAAAATTGTCATCAGTTGAAAGACCATAATTATTAATTATAATCTTCACAACTAACTATTAATTTGTTTCACAGCTTACTGCTCCGTTGACGGATCTAAGATCAGGACTTTCAGCAACCGCACCTACGATTACACTTTGAGCCGCTCGTGGCACGTAGTAGTCCAGGATGAGGCCAAGGAAATAGGAAATTGGCACGACCTAGTCATCCTTGCCAGGAGACCCCAACCGAAACAACAGGAGGTCTACATCTCTTACCAGTAAGTGTCTATGAAACCATTCACTCTGGACTTGAAAACTCCAAAGATGTATGCAGTTGGTCGCAGTTACGCTTTACATTCTAACAATATGAATTGAATAAAATGTTTCATTTACAATTACAGATCCGAAACCGGCAAGGTATTGGAAATCGAGATCCAGCCGTCCACTCCTCAGAAATACAACGTCCACGTAACCACCAACGGCAACAAAGTGTCCGAAGGTGACCTCACCATGTACTGGAACGAAATATCAGACAGGCCTCTGTTGACATACTTCACTCAGCAAGATGGAGTCCTAGTCCTCTTTATCGAAGACAGAAGGCTTCGTTTGATGGTCGACGGCGAGAGGCTCGTGGTATTGGCAACGGAACACCGAGGAACAGCCCGCGGAATTTGCGGCCAGATGAGCGGTGAACCCCGCGACGATTACAAGACTCCAGTAGGTTTGGTTGACGAACCTGAACTCTATGGTGCCGCTTTCGCCTTGAACGTTGAAGACAGCGACCCTAAGACCCAGGAACTGCACAAGAAGGCAAAGGAACACGCGTACCAGCCTAAGAGCAAATACACCGCCATTCTGCGCTCAGATGACGAATGGAGGAGCATCATGCATACCGCACCGCAGTACTCCCACGGCCAGCCTGTTTACAAGTCAATTCCCTGGAAACCTTTCCCATCATGCACTGTTCAGCAGCAAACTCAGTACTACGAGACTTCTGATGAAACCTGCATCTCGATCAACCCGTTGCCCGTCTGCCCCTCGAACTGCAAGGCTGTCAACTATGTGATAATGCCAACTGAGGTGACTTGCACCAACAAGAAGGATCAGTACTTCAGGGCTTACGTTGGGGAGATCCGCAAAGGTATCAACCCTACCATTGCTATGCCACCCCATTTCCGACCTGAGCTTAGACAATTCCAAGTACCTATTGAGTGCTCGGAATAAATTTAAAAAAAATATAAATACTAATAGAAATGATTTCAGACAAATTGAATCGGCTTGAAAAGGATGACGAATATTATAAAATTGTATAGTATTTTATTTTACCAATCGGACGTTATAGTATGTATGTATCAAAATTTATTTTATGTATGTATTTAAATTGTCTATTTATGTATGTATTGATTGTGATTTATATTCATATATATGTATTAGTATTATATTTTTAATATGTTTGTGAACTTAGAATAGATGAGCAAAACGAAAAATCTTAAAAAAATAAACCATGATGATAAATAATAACTTTCTTATTGTTTTTATTAATTTCATTCACTAACTTTAAACAAAAATAAATCGGCTCAGCCGATTAGGCCCTACGACGCCGACGGCACAAAAATAGGTCACATTCATACATAGTTAAATTACATAAATACATACACTCACGGCAAAAACATAACACTGCCTTTGGCAGTCGGGTAAAAAATAGATTATTCTAATCAAACCTATTCTATTAATATTATAAAGCTGATAGTTTGTGAGTATGTGTGTTTGTTACTCATTCAAACTACTGAACCGATTGTGATAAACTTGGAATATAGGTAGCTGGATACCGGGAATAACACATGGGCTACTTTTTATCCCGATGACGAACGGGACTTATGCGGGTGAAACCGCGGGGCGCAGCTAGTTAATAATATACAAGATGTAACGGGCAAGCCCTTTTAAGCCGAAAGGGGGTTGTTCTAGACATGAAAATTCGAACTTTTTTTTAAAAATTTGAGGTTAGTGTTCACTAAAAAACAGCTGCTTTTGAAAATAAACGTATTTGTAGTTTCGACTGTTGTCGACTAAACTAAATGAAAGGACAAGATAAGGTCAATGACCTCGACCTCTGAGAAACAGATGATTATCAAGTAAATTTTAAACTTAAAATTTTCGAAAACTACTTTGAATTTCCAAAAGTTGTAGAACAAAAGTTGTTCGCCTAGACGTCTAGAACAACCTCCTTTCGGCTTAAAAGGGCTTACCCGTTGCACCTTGTATAGCTGAAAGTTTGTATGTGAGTAAGTATATGTGTTACTCAATCACGCAAAAACTACTAAACCGATTGCTATGAAACTTAGAATATAGATAGCTGGAGACAATAACACATTGATATACTCACCTATAATACCTACATCAACGCAGAGCCCAAACCGCTGGTCCCAAAGACATGTAAGTTCTCTAAGAAAGGTTTTTGTGTGAAAAGAGGGACAAACGTTTACTTGTACAAGTAACTTTTAAACCGCTTGACCGAAAAACTTGTTTACACAGAGACACAGCCATAGCCGTGGTGGCGCTAGCAGCGGCACAATGTCGTTTGTCTGTCAACTGTCACATGACAGCGACTGCGGCGAATGTTGCTTATAGGAGACTAGCTTCGCCCCGCGGTTTCACCCGCGTAAGTCCCGTTCCCGCGGGAATAACGGGATAAAAAGCCTATGTGTTAATCCAGGTCCCCAGCTACCTATATTCCAAGTTTCATCGCAATCGGTTCAGTAGTTTTTGCGTGAAAGAGTAACAACCTCACATACATACATACAAACTTTCACGTTTATAATATTAGTAAGAAGTAAGATGTGTTGCGTGTTGATAAAGAAGATCGGGGACTTTTGTTTTTGACGCGTTAGTGGAACGTCGTCATGAATTTTGATTTTTACAAAATCAAGTTTTATTGCGTTTAAATTGTTTACTTTCGGCGGCATTTATCAATTTAGTAACGCGAAGTTCAACGAGTTTAGTGAAAATAAAAATACCAGTGCCAAACACGAAATTATTAGCACGTTACAAACTCAGAACAATACAAACAAATGTTCCATGGGGTTGGAGAAAAATCGTCGCTATTTTTTCTGCAGCTTTCACGTATTGAAAATTATTTCATACGATTACAGTATAATAGTGGTTGCTTACTATTTTGTATTTAGATCACGTAAATCTATTGAATAATTCATATTAACTGAATCAAGAATCAAGAAAATTGATTGAATAACTGTGTACAACTTTTATAAGGAATGAAACAATTTCGTGTTAAGTTGTTTGAAGTGGCAAATTTGATATCTGTGGAACATGGCTAGTCCCTTTTGAACGGTTTTCTGTTTTATTCCCCGTCGAAAGCCCGTTAGAATTATTATTTTGGACAAAGAGAATATTTATAATCACTACGTTTTAATTTTGAAGACACATCGCATGAAACCAAGCGTCAAAAAAAAAAACTAACCTGGAACGTTTTTGACAGGCTGGCGGTTGCTCAGCTGATTGTCAATGTCAAAGTGTGAATTGAATTCGTGTTTTCGGCCAGTGTTTTCGTTGGTTTTTTCTCTTCTTCTTCTTCGGGAAATAAAAGTAATTTGTGAATTAGAGAAGCTTGAAAAAGAATATAAATCAGATATAGTCGTGATAAAAAAATTCAGTATACTGCTATTTTCGACTGCCACATTTTGAAAATCGAATCTCATTGCTCATCGATTCAGGTATGCATGCATGTAACTAACCATATCTTTTTACAGTAAATTGGACCTTACCATTTGTTCCTATTTGAGATTTATGTATTTCTTCGGCCAGTGCTAACATAGAGCAACCTCCTTGTAAAAAATAATAATTTTCGTTTGATACACTTCTCTGTAGACTCCTTTCACGAAAGAATCCCGCGGTACCTAATAAACAGAACTAAAGTTAGTTCTTCAAAATATTTATATAAATAATAAATGTATTTCTTTTACCTGCCTAGATCATTTTGATTCAAACACGAATTTCATAACCTATTTCATTTCAAAAAAAGCTAAAACATCCACTAAAATAAAAAAATACACTTTGAATTACATTCTGCCCTGCGCATCGCACGCTGCGTGTAGGGGACTTCTTTTGTGAAAAGAAGTCTACTGACATACTTTTAATCTTCTTCTTCTTCTTTAAAATGGCTTTTCCTTTCGGACATTTGCCAGTGTCAAGTATTATCAGTATTTGCATCGAACAAAACAGTCAAGTCGTCATAGTTAGAGTCAAGTCGAATCATTGTAAAAAGGGGGCCATTTTTAGAATGTTTTTTCACGGAGCTTTGGAGAGAACACTAAGCTAAAGTCCATGTTTTGCACCAATTTTCACTTTTATTTTCACTTGTACATATTCACGAAACTAAATTGATTAATGTGCCCCCGAAATTAAACAATTTACACGTATTTGAACTAAGTTTCACAAAAATGAATATTTAGCAACACATCTCCTCAACGCATTCCCGCCAAAACTCGAAAGGTTAATCGACTTTTCAAAAACCGAAGGATTCCTTGTTATATTTTTTTTATCAATCAAATCAAATAGTTTTTGTCAATTTGTTTTTTTTTTATGAAAAATAAAAGGATTTTTTCTTCCCTAAAACAGCACACTACTACAACCCTAACATCAATCTTCATTCTAAAACAAAAATTGATTGTAAACAAAAAAGACATTGGAAAGCGAATTTAAAATGGCAGAGATATATTGATTAACTACCTTTGAGAGAGAAACCTACCAATCAAAAATTCCATTAAATAAAAAAAACCCTATGATATGTGTTTGTACAAACTGTACTTATAACCAAGTTTCATTTGTTTGTATAGAACCTACAAAAATATGTCTGACAGTATCTTTGTTGGTTCTCCTCCTTTTGAAAGCCAATTTTGTAGAGGTGCATTGTGGTGGTGCAACAGGGATGCAACTGAAAACATCACTTAGATGAGAAGAAAATAGATGTAAGACGTTCATTATGTAGGGAGGGCCAAGAAGTAGCAGCCCTGGTCTTCCGAAGCACAAAAGCACTTTTTTTTTTTCCACAAAAAAAACATAATATGCAAAACAACACACAATTCTGACTAAAAAGCACATATTATGCTTTTTTGTACTAATAGAGGTAGCACTTTTGCTGAGACTGTATCTATTTGGACAGTGCATGACATCTTTTCTTTTTTGTTACCTATACATGTTCGTTTTTGATCTAAAGTTGTTTGTTTTTTTTTTGTTTAAACTTTTAGTGTGCATATATGTGCTTGTACAAATAAACATTTTTTCATTATTACTATAGCTGCAGTCAAGCTAATATAATCAACCCCTGACAGAATTAGACAAGCAATCGCTGAGGCTGAATTGTTATTCCATTGAAAATTTTTACAAGGCATCTATGGAACGGCTCTGGATACATTTTTTGTGACTCTGTAACTCTCCTTCGGTTCAACCTTTGAACAGATGGCTATATTGCGGTTTTAAATTTCAAACTATAACTTGCAACTAAACTGCAATCGAAACTTTATTGACTCAAAAATGAATTAAAAACCGTTTCTATTGTAATATTTGGCAAACATTAAATTGTCAACAAAAGATTGACTGCAATAATTATATATCATATGATATTTTAGATTTTTATTTGGTTTTTGTGATGTTGGATTGAACTTAAACTCAATTTTCCTGAGTTTAATTGTGTTGCTTTTACTATTTTCAGCATTTTCTTAGGGTGGCTTGCCATTTATAAATTTTAATATTCATAATATAAATCAAACATTGGACTCTATCTGTTTCCTTACGTAGAAGATTGCTATTGCAATCATTACTTTTAACAAACTTTGTTTTTGATATTTTGACAGATCTTAAACAACATGTTTATGAGTTGTTATTCAATCCGACCTTAATGTCCTAAATTGCTTTAATTTCAATTAAATTTTAAATAATTTTAATCCGAGAATAGGTCATATGCCCAGACGCATAGTTTTTGCTGCGCGCGCGCATACGTGACAAAGGTCGCGTTCGACCAATGAGAGCGTCCCGCGTGAGAGGCGCGCCGCTAAGTGGATATGACGCAATGTTCACTTAAATTTATAATGAGTTTCTAGGTGTTTACGTGCCCGTATGTTGTATTATAACGTTTATTTTCACTATGATTAACACGTAACTACTAGAGTTATTTCCATGGTTTAGCCAGAATTCTTACGGCTACATAACTACCTACCAAAATATAGATGGCTATGGCTACCTACATACTTTGAACATAAAAAACCCATAGATACAAGTAGATATGAGTTAGGAATGATTTATATTAGACGGTCATCGGGCAGTGCCGTGCCTAAGCTTCGTTGTCCATTGCTCGGTGAGAAGTTGATTGGTCTGTTGCAACCGAGTGGTGGCCGAGCAATAGGCAAAGCTCGGACACGGTACGGCTCGGTGAAGGTCTAATATAAATCATCCTTTACATGGCGAGTAGATTTTAATTTGTCATTAAAATGACTTTCTCCTTTTTCAACACCATGTATTTAATTTACCCACTGAGCATATGAATCACCAATCTCCAATCTCCCTACTCCCTCAGCTATGCAATAGGTTTTCCGATACCAAGTCTTTCTTTATAATTATCATTTCTATATCATCGGACCATCTGGATGATGATCTGACCACATTTTTCTCTTCTCTAACGTAGCATAATTTTATTTAAACCTCATTAAGTTTGGTTTATTAGTAAGTACTTATTTAAGTTAACTAATAACTAAAAAAAATAAAAAAACTGAAATACTTATTTTGTAATTTGTTTTTTTTTTTTGCTCATATCTACTGCATGTCTACTGGAAATATTTTAAAGGACCAATTCATCTTCAAAAATTCACTCGCGACGAGATTGGGCCTCGCGTCTCGCAAATTTTTCCTTTAAAATATTTTTAGTAAAAAATCTGAAACTAAAATTAAACAGCTAAATCTGAGCGACCGTTTTCGGTTTGTTTTTAAAACAACCTATCAACAAATTGTATAGTACGAAATTAGCACTATTTACCAGCCAACATCAATTGACACTGAAACTACGCAGATTGCACTATGATATGCCTCACGTATTAACTAGGTTATTGATGCTTGTATACTCTAGCTGCGGACGCGGTTTCATCCGCGTAATTTTGGGATCGAAATAGATATTTAGGCTGAAATCATTCCGCACCTTGTTGACTTTGCGAAGCACAAATTTTGACTTAGACAATTTTTGTTGATACGATAAGAAGAAAAACCATTTGAATAAAAAATAAATCAACATTCGACCCTTCCCGTAGTACATTGGGTCCGGCGCGGACCAGTCAGTGTAGTAAAGGCTCACTTTAATTATACCGTATTTCCTCTTGAATTAGAAGCCCTATGGTTATGGGTTTCGAATCCAAAACCGTTCAGGGGGTAATTCCCCACATGAAAACGAATAACTTTTGTTCTACGACTTTTAGAAATTCGATGTAGTTTTCATTTAAAATTTTAAGTGTAAATTTCACTTGAAAAGCATCTGTTTCTTTGAGGTCATAAGTTGTCCTTTCTTTTAGTTTGGTCTACTACAATCAAAACTTTAATCGAATTTATTTTCAAGAAAGGGATACCTATTTACTCGGTTGTTTTTACAGTGAAATATTTTAACCTCAAAATTATAAAAAAAAACAACGAATGTCTAAAGTCGTAGAACATAAGTTAATCGATCGTTTTGATGTGGAAAATCACCCCCTGAGTTTTGCCGGAAACGCGTTGAGAAGATGTGTTGCTAAATTTTTATTTTTGTGAAACCATGTACAAATGCGTGTAAATTGTTTAATTTTGGGGGCATATTAATCAATTTAGTTTCGTGAAGGTGTACAAGTGTCAATAAAAGTGAAAATCGGCGCAAAACATGGACTTTAGCTAAGTGTTGTCTCCAAAGCTCCGTGAACAAACATTGTAAAAAAATGGCCCCCTTTTTACAATTATTCCCTCGACTTGACTTTAACTATGACGACTTGACTGTTTCGTTCAATGCAAATAACTTGCAAATAATGATAATACTTGACACTGGCAAATGTCCGAATGGAAAAGCCATGTAAAAGAAGAAGAAGAAGAAAATCACCCCCTGATCGGTTTTGGATTCGAAACCCATAACCCTATACCTATACGTTTGGTGTTCCGTACCCAAAGGGTAAAATTTGATATTTTTTAAGACTTCACTGACCGTCCGTGTATCAGGCTGTAGGTATATCACTTTTTTTGTTTGTGAATTGGTACGGAACCTTTTGTCCGCGAGTCCCACTAGCACTTGGCAGGTTTTTAGGACCTTAGCTAGAAACAGTAATAAATTCATAGACAGACAACCAATCAAATTCATAATAAATAATAGTACTTAACTGAGCGAATTGTCTTGCGCATTTTGCCGACCCCTGTGCTGTTTAGCCAATTGCCTGTATTGGCTAATAGACGTCAACATTAAATTTATAAATGTAGTAGGTTTATAGTATACATACTTATTTAACACCAGCTGTTACCCGCGATTTCGTCTGCGTAGAATAAGTGCATAAGTACCGGACTCTCGTCGACGACATTGCCAAAGTTGCGGGTAGCAGGTGGATGCAAACGGCAAGTCGTTCGACGTGGCGTTCGATAGGGAGGCCTTTGTTCAACAGTGGACGTATTCCGACTGATGATGATGATGAAACAAAACTAAAATTGTTTAATTTTAGTTTAGAAATTTCAATAACGATGAGTTCCATTGAGTTGTTTAGAACATACAACGTGAGGAAGAATATTACAAACATACATCTTACTTTTTACTAATATTATAAACGCGAAAGTTTGTATGTATGTATGTGAGTTTGTTACTCTTTCACGCAAAAACTACTAAACCAATTGCGATGAAACTTGGAATATAGGTAGCTGGATACTGGGAATAACACATAGGCTACGGGAACGGGACTTACGCGGGTGAAACCGCAGGGCGCAGCTAGTGGTATATATACATAACTAGCTGCGCCCCGCGGTTTAACCCGCTAAGTCCCGTTCCCGCGGGAATATCGGGATAAAAAGTAGCCTATGTGTTAATCCAGTTCCCCAGCTACCTATATTCCAAGTTTCATCGCAATTGGTTTAGTAGTTTTTGCGTGAAAGAGTAACAAACTCACATACATACAAACTTTCGCGTTTATAATATTAGTAAGATAAGATAAGATAAGATACATTAGCATGAGGACGTATATATACGTCCCACTATGTCCCCATGCTGCATGCTGATGTATGTATATAAATGGTATATATAATATGTTAGGTGCTAGAATGGCTATTCGACTATCCGATCACCATTAAGTTTGGCATTTATTACATTAGGCGCAGTGGATTAGTGTGATTCAAAACAAAAGCTTAGTCTTCGATATGAAGTTCAAGGTTGTATCCTTCTATGTATTATTAATGAATGATATTTGTAACGTAGGTATTCTATCTGTCTGTTATTTTTTTCCAAACCGAAGAACCAGTTTTTATTTAATGTTTTTGACATTAACTAGTTGTTGCTAAATAGTATTGCAGAATGAACCGTAATGGCCGACCTAAATCCCGTCCCAGCGTTCTAAAGTGGTCAACAAACGCCTGCGTTTCCTCACGTACGCATGCGATGCCAAAATAAAATGCAATTTAAAGTGAATGAACATTACGACTTAACATGTTATAATAAATAATGCATTCTAATAATTTAAAAATAGCTACCTAATGCTAAGGCAACCACTAAGGTGGTTGTTTGTAATTTTTAGGTTAGGTGCGTTTGCATAAGATCGTACTATTTTTCGTTTTTTTTTCTTGCAGTTCTTAAAATCGTTTTTTAATATCTGTATTTATTTTAGCATTTATATCTAAATAATAATTAATTGGTTACGAATTTATGTTAATGGAAATGTAATTGACTGTTTTATTTTTTAACAGTATCTCAAGACTTACAGAATTCAAACTTAAGACAAGATTTTTTAAACTATAAAGTAAACATCGGACGTAAACGCTTCATTTACGGACTGTGTACACTGTACAGTATATTACTGTGTAATATAGTCTCTATGACATACATTTTAAAGTTCATTACAGAATCTATCCGGTCTTTGCTCTACTCAAGACTAAAATGAAATGAAATGATGAATTGATTTATTGTTTGTAATTTGGATTTAGGTAAACACAGCTGGTATACATAATTAAAGAATTTCTAGTCCTAACCACCTGGGCATACAAACATGGTTCTTAGAAATACTTAGTAGTCAATTTTGACGTAAAACCGATGTAAGCTGCTAGTTTTTGATATTTCTCTCCATCGTTCCCTCATTCCTGAGGGTGACTCCCTTTCAGCTTGTCAACTGCCTGCCTCCATCGGTTACGGTCAGTTACCTGGTGAAGGTCCTCAAGTTAGAGGCCTAAGGGCGACCTGACAACTCTAACAAGTGAGCCACATCACTATACGAACATAAGAATAAAGAATAATGTTAGACAATTTATGTAGGCATACTTACGCGTACGTGTTTGTTTAAAATTTCATTTATAATGCTGACAGCAAGTGAAACGAATTGGGACGGAGGTGTGGACTTTGACGTCCTATCGCATTGATACGAATCAAATCAAGGCCAGATAAAATAATTTTTCATGCGCAATATTTACCTTATTACGTCATACCTAAACTGGCTACACCTTTTTTTTTAGTTGATGGAAAGAATGGCCAAGTCCGAGTCTGACTCGCGCATATGAAGGTTTCCGAACCATTATCACAAAAAAAAACACGTTTGTTGTATGAAACCCACTTTTGTTTTAATTTTATTCTTGTTGTATTATTTATTGTAAAAGATTATGGTAAAATATTGCTTCAATTACATATAGCTCTAAATATGCGACAATGTGAAACAAAAACATGATCATTGCAAATATAAAATTTAAAAAAACTGTTTGACCCGTGACTTTCTTGTCTCTTCTTCTCATTGGAGGTCGCGTTCCGAAGACACGGTGGTTTACCGACGTTTTAGGGGTCACCATTGCCCCAATCTGAGTGGCTCTGCGGCGCACACGTCCTTTGAGTGCCGAGCCTGGGCTCAGGAACGTACTGGGCTGGAGTCCGTCGTCGTCGGTACCGACTTGTCGCTGCCGGTCGTGGTCTCGGATATGATCGACAGCGATGAGGCTTGGCAGGCTGTCAGACGTTTTGCGAAGACAGTAATGTCCCAGAAAGATGCTGCGGAACGGGATCGCGAGATCCTTCGCGACTCAACCCGGGTACCGCATACCCGCGAGTCAGGAATGACATACTACCGCACTAAACAGCTCTTGGCGGCGGACTTGGGGGAGTCCGTCGCAACTCATCAGCCCGAGATGGCGGCGGCGTGTCTGCGCCGGGTTTTTCGGAGAAGGGGTCCGACGGGACCTGGACACCTGGAGCTCGTCGAAGATCCTCCGACAGGAGTTACAGCTCTGGCAATCGCGGAGCACTGGGCACCGTGGGGCTTAGTGGGTAAACCTCTGGCTGCCCACCATCTCAGGCCAGAGAGTCGCGATCCCCCGGGAGCGGCCTGAAGGTCATAAGAAGATTCTCCACGTTAAAAAACTGTTTGCTGACGTTTCAAAACGATTATGTGATAAAATTTTATGAAATAAAAATATATTGTCTTTCGACCTTAATGAAACAATCAACAGTTTGCCGATGCAGCAAAAAGATATTTTGAGTTTAGCTCGTATAAATATACCTCTTAATATATTTCTTGTAAATTTATTATCGTTGAAGGAAGTAGTATCTTAAAGGCAACATTAAAAGTTGTCGGTGCGGCTACAAAACGTGACTCCGAAGGTCGACTTGTAGGCGTCGAGTCTTCATACATTACATATATCTTTAATTTGTCGTTGCAAATTATTTGTCTTTAATACCAGAGACTTAAATTGAAACAAGGTTTTATGGACGGTTCCATTATCTTTATTAATATTGAATTTAAAACATACTTTCGTAGGAAATCCATTCGGTAATAACCAGATGCAGCGCCAATTTCGGGTATAGCGACTTGTTAACAGACTTGTATATATAGAATTTTATGGTTAGAAGTGGAAATGAAAAACGCCCATTTCTAAGGGTAATTTCGGATATCTATATTTATCTTTTTATCTATATTTATCATTGTAATCCGTAGATAAAATTTTACAATAGGGTGCCATTTTACAATAGGGTACAATGTCCAGCCGTCATCACAATTTCCTGGATGCAATATGTATGGACATTTGGTAAGAATTATACGTAAAAAGTTAGTTTTGAAAAATCAGTCTAATGAATTGATGAAAAATAGTGAAAACTAGCCCCTTGGCTTCTCCTTCGTAAATCCTGTATATTATCAGGATCGAAACTGCCAGTGCTTTGAGGCTGAAAATTCAGTCTAATGAATTGTTGAAAAATAGTGAAAACTAGCCCCGCGGCTTCATCTTCGTAAATCCGGTATTATCAGGATCGAAATTGCCAGTGCTTTCAGGCTGACAGTAGAATCTAGGCTTTGTTTGTGAATTTTGACTTTTGGTAGACCTTTTAAATAGTGCCAAATTAACGAATTTGGCACTATTTAAAAGGGATACCATACCTTGCGACAAACGAAATAATAAAGAACGTTAATAGGTATGCCAAATCGATTTAAATAGTAAAAGTAAATCTTGTAAATATACAAATAGGTACACTAGTTTTTGTTGTAGTCAAAAATACCTATTAGTTTTCAGTTTTATGGCATACAAACTTACGATAAATATTGAGTCTCGCGAACAATCACGTGACGTCATTAACAACGCTTCCCTAATCAAAACGTTAGAAGACTTGTACTGTGTCATCGACGTATCTATAGATAGAGTGCAAGCGGACTGGGCGTCTGTGACGTGACGTCACACCCCAGTACTAGTCCGCATCGCACGTTTACTTCTATTAATTGGAAAGTAATTAACGTATCGAATTAATTATTTCACTTGCATTTCAGAGAATATGTAGAGCTAATATTCAAAATAATTTATTTTTCCTCATTACAAAGAAACTGCACCATAATATCTACATTTACATCTGTTAAAAAAACATTTGTTCAAGCAAACCCTTAGTTCTTATCACTGACGCAAATAAGGGCGACAATAAACCTACAGAGTTCAATGGGTACAAGGAGAAGGAAAAACTTCAAGCACCTACGTAGATACTAGGTATAATAAAATTACCCTATTAGTTCAGCTGTTGCAATGTAGAGCCACGAAGGAATGTCGGTGGGTGTGTCATTCTTGTTTTCTAGGCAATACTGTTATAGAACATCGAGGCCGGTTACTTTCTAAAAGATATAGTGCTTGCTGCTTGAGATAGCGATTTGAGTCTGGCTAGAAAAAATGTATACGAGCCCAAATGGTACAACAAGAGCCTAAAATCTTGATTAATCATTGCATATAATATTTCAATACATAACCTTCTTATTTTTTAGAAGTCAGTTAAAATAAAGAATAATCACAAACGGACCTCTGAAGGTGGAGAGATCCCACGAAATCTGAATACATCCGAATTGATAACCTTTTTTTTAGAAGTCGGTTAAAATGCGTAAGAGATGTAAGTTAGCAATGAGATGACGACTTAAGGGCCTAGGAGTATGTGCAATATGCCTCAATATTTACAGCAAGATCTATCTAGAAACATCTGTATATTTGACGTTTTTGTCATTAGATCATCTTTTGGTTCACCAGTTGGATAATGGCTAGGTCATGTACATATTACACAAGACACTTTTGTGTCGTTTGTCAATTGTCCAACTAATATAGTAAAACTTAGATCTCTGCTTATTATCAGCAAAAAATGCTTTTAAAACTTGTCATGTAAGTAGTTAATAATGCCTACTTGTAGTTATGACTTTGTGATTGTATAGCTAATTGAAAAACTATGTTTCGGAATTATACGATAAAAATCCATTTAATTATCGAAGTACTATGAAATAAAAATATATAGTAAATACTGTACTCGTAGCAGCACCCTGCGGTTTCACCCGCTAAGTCATCTCGTGTAAATTACGAAAAACTCTTTCATAGTGTAAATCTATACATCACAACACAAAGAATGTTTCTAAGAGGCGGTTTGGGCTGTGCGTATATTTAGTCACTCAATCAGTCCTGACTTTGATTTTTACATGTTACTAGCTGCGCCCCGCGGTCGACCCGCGTAAGTCTTGATCCAAATTTAAAAATTTCTTTCATAAGTTGAAAGAAAACTTATGAAAAAAAAAAGTTGTTCATGTTTATTTTTTATTGTAGTTATTTAATTGTGGAGTGATCCTTCTTCACATTTCATTTTTATTTATAAGAAGAAGAAGATTTGCCTATATAAATAATAAATCCAGATCCTGTAAGAGTGGGAGTATCGGGGTCAAAAATAGCCTATGTAAATCTTCGATCTTTCTATTGGTCAAAGAATTTTTAAAATTGGTACTGTAGTTTCGTAGCCGTTTATAAAATAAACATTTTTATTTCTTTAAAATGTTAGTATAGATAAATATTCGTTCACATTTGAATTCAATCTACCGCCATAATCAAAAACATCATCTATTGAGGATGTTCGACATAATTCTTCGAAATTCGAATCGCGTTCTTATCGTGCATCAAGCGAGTGTTTTTAATAAATTGCGTGCGCTGGAGTGCATGACGTCATCGAAGGCGCGTTGCTCTCAGCCAATCACGAGGCTCGGTTCCAGAGGCTTGGCTCGTAACTGTCATGGCCGCCGTTTGTTTCCTTGAAATGCAATCACTAAGGGCTTGCGGTTACTAAGAAATATTATGAGGTCATTTGACCGCTGTTTAACTTCTCTCTTCTTTTTGGCAGTCTATGGATGTAGAAGAGAGATGTATGTATGTATGTTTGAAATTTGTTAAATTGGTTTAGGGCCTGGTTACAGTATTATGTATTCTTTTTTAAAAGTGTGCGAGTAATTTCCTGAATAATTTGACTTTTGAACTGATAAAGCTCGGTCGTCAGGTTTGAAATGCTTCACTTTCAAGCGACCTTTCACCTTCTAGTCATAAGAAAGAATTAAGAGACCTGTCTAAATTCGTTGACTTAATTAAAGGTTGTAGTCTATTACGCAATATAACAATTTATTTCGATATGAAAGGTCTTGGATGTCAGGTTTTAATGAATACCTAATGTCTCTGGTTTTTTGCTGATTTTTTACCTCATCCACATCTGACATATAAAATTAAAACGCCTGAATGATTTTGTGAAATCTAAGCTATTATCTTACTTCTTACTAACATTATGACGACCTCTGTGGCGCGTCGGGCGAACGCTTGGCTGCAATACAGAAGGTTGCGGGTTCGATTCCCGCTGGGTGCAAATATTTATGCTTAAAATTAAATATTTGTATCTGGTCTGGGCGTATTTCTATGTATAATATGTATGTATTTACAAAAGAAAAATAAATATAAGTAGTATATCCGTTGTCTAGTCACCGTAACACAAGCTTAGCAGCTTACCATGGGGCTAGATGGCGCTGTGTGTTCGTCACAGGATTTATTTATATTTATTTATTTATTTATTATAAACGCGAAAGTTTGTATGTATGTGCAGTTTTTACTCTTTCACGCAAAAACTAGTGAACCGATTGCGATGAAACTTGGAATATAGGGAGCTGGGGACCTGGATTAACACAAAGGCTACTTTTTATCCCGATATTCCCGCGGGAAAGGGACTTACGCGGGTGAAACAGCGGGGCGCAGCTAGTAATTGATAAGTTTAAAAATTCCACTCAATAAAGAGTTTCATCATTGCACCTGTATATTTCTGCAATTTTGCACTTTTCTTCAAAATGATGATTTGCATTGTAATTACATCTAGTTATTGATTTTTTCATTTTTGTTAGCGTATATATTTATTTATGGACCTTGGTTTTTTTTTAGGTAATATACCTAATTAAAAGTGCTCCAGCTAGCTACCCATAAACTAGTTATGACACTTTTTAAACTCACACGATTTCTGCTCATTACTAATGCAGCTGCTAAATGCTTAGTGCATAAACGCGATCGAGACCCGAGTTTTTATAAAAATAGTAATGAACTAGTAATGAGTTTTTAGGTTATCTATCACTTATAATTCCTTCGCCTTAAGACTTATTTCGCTGCGGTCACTCAATTATTATTTTGTGTGCTTTAGTGGTTATTTTTTGCACTTAGTGTCTAACTATTATTTAAGTACATTGCTGTGTTGACTCATGCGAAGTCATCATGAATCATGACGCAATTTGTAGAAATCATCATTTTTTGTTGACTGCTGAAAACACACGTGAGTTTGCGATTTTGATTTAGCGATTTTTTCAGTTTTTTTTTTTGCGATTTGCGATTGCAACGTTGGCAGTCAAAGAGATAGGTTTCGATAAGATATCTGAATTTCAATGATTTTAGCCCAACTAAAATATTGAATTTAAAAAAAATTACAATTGCTAAAAAAGATCGAAAAATGTTTGCAATACCGCGACCGGGACCGTGTTTTCAGACTGAGATAAATGCTGCTCCAAATATTATGGGCCGAGTGAGCGAATCGTCTCGGCTTCAAGTCTTGCAAAATTTGCTTTTTCTTTCAGTATACCCCTATTATGTTGATTTTCCTATACGGGTCGTATTTCCCAACTGAATTTATAATTCGGTTAGTTTTTGTCGGTAGATTTTGGATTGGTAGGAAGTTTCGCCCACTAATGAGGCTAAGTGGTTGTAAGGCTCCGTTTGCTAAATTACTAGTACTTACTAAAATCATGAATCACTAACTAAAGTTTGAGGGAGAGGGGGCTTGATGTCTGTTCCGGGGCGTTCCTGCTGCAAAGATTGTCTATTGCGGCTCAGCGCGGGAATGCTGCTAGCATTTTGGGCAGTATTGCAGCGGGAGCGCTTCGGAATGGGTTATTTTAGACAGATGTAGTTTTTTTTTGTGTTTTTATGTATTTTATTGAAGAATTTAGGATTGTTAAGTAGAATTAAAGAAAAAAAAAACAAACAATTAACAATAAATTGAAAACTGCCAACATTAAGTAGAATTGGGCGAGTCAGGTCAGTCGGACCGATGGGCTAAGATCGTCACGCAATGGGTGCCGGAAGATGGACGTTGGAACGTTGGAATTGTCAGACCCTGAACGTGACGATCTTAGCCCATCGGTCCGACATCTGACCCATTAACCTACCTACATCGGCTATCCAGGTCTTTGAGCGCAGACTGATGTTTAGAACTAAAATATAAACGATTGTATGTATACGCTGACATCTTGTATTGTTAGTGTTAGGCTGTTAGTTAGTACACAGTCGCAGTGATTGTTTAATAGCGCATAGTTTGCTTCATCCGCCACGTGACGCGCCACGTGTGGTCAACTAGCGAGTCTGTGTCAAGTAGGTGTGCTTTATAATCGTATGCAACTCGATATGCTACTATTTTATTATGTTTGGCGTACCTAGTTTCCTACGTGAAGACAGCTTCTTTTTAACAGACTTAAAAAAAGAAGTAGGTATTTATTTTTGGAAAGCAACAGCTTCTTTAAAGAAATAGTCATCTAAGTGTCGGAAACACTTATAAAAAAATCGAAGGAAGACGTTTTTAATTCGTCGGGTAGACACTTTTTTAGGAATGTTCAAAGGCGATTTGACGGATTTAGGTTAGGTACACTTTTATGTATTTACGGCAAGATTTTTAAATAATTTTCTTTTTTTCTTTTTTAGTTTTTCGTACGTCAAAAGGTGAAAAAGGAACCGCCCGGGCAGTCTATCCGTCTGTCAAGCAAGACCCTGTTGTCACAGGTAAGAGATAATAGGTTAAAATTCAAACCATATATAAACCTACTGAGCTTAATTAGTCCTTTTTACATGTAGAAAAATCTAGGTTCTCAGTAAACATAACATAAAATATACCTAGGCAAATTTCGATATTTGCAAAAGTTACCTACCATATTTACCTTAATTTCAAAATATTAGCAAACAGTTACCTTAATTAATTACCTTACCTACCTTAAGTGCCATACTCGCGATATTGGCTGCAGGGATCTCAATATCTCTCAGTAGCTACAAAACATTCGGAAATACTATTTAGATATTTTATTTTTATTCTTTTATCTTCATTTTCGTAGTTTTCTTTACGCAATTGGTTAACTTTTCTAACAGAAAAAAAATCTAAAACAACTCGTTTAAAGCAGAAATTTTCATTTTACAGCTAAACGTGACGTATTTAAACCTCTATTTTTTCTGTATTAAAGCATAATAACATACACTTGAAATTGGTAGAACAGTTTTTCTAAGTTAGCAAAAGTTTTCTTGTTATTAGTAATTGTTTAATTTTACCCACTAAAATATTGCATAGTCGCATCTTACGTCTTTCTTTTACACATCAGAAATTTGCTAGCCCTATCCCTGTCACGTCATTGAGTGACATCGCTGGGAGAATGGGGCCTTAATTACCAAAAACTACCTTTCAAATCTACCTTAATTTTTATTCTATTTTTTCAATCCTAGTTTGTGGAGTAGCCACAGGCCACAGCATTCTTGTCTATAAGAGTAGGATCTTCTTTTTCATATTTATAACAGAAAAATACTATAGATTTAGTATATTATGTTACAAAGTTTTAATATATACCATCATCATAATCATCATCATCAGCCTGTTGCAGTCCACTGCTGGACATAGGCCTCTCCAATTGCACGCCACCTAGATCTATTTCCGGCTTCTCGAATCCAGTTTGTGGCAGCCGTCTTGCGCACATCGTCGTTCCAACGTGCCTGAGGACGTCCTACACTACGTTTGCCGAGACGCGGTCTCCACTCTAGAACTAGTTTACCCCCACAGTTGTCGGTTCGACGTCTAATATGGCTAGCTCACTTCCACTTCAGCTTGTCCTAATCCGGTGAGCTATGTCGATAGGTTTTGGTTCTTTGGTAATAGATACCAATAACCTTAAATTCCACCATAAACCAAGGCAATGAATGACTCACAAAGAAAGTTCCTTGCCTGAGATTCAAGGTGACTTGCTTGGCATTCAGACATATTATCATTTTTAGGTACATTTTAGGTTATATAACGTATTTTGTTAGTTTTTCATGATGATATTGTTTTGATTGATGGACGGTTTTCTACGTAATTTATTTAATGTTTTAGAAGTTTTTTTTTATTTTTTGGTATTATCTTGACTGATTAGGTAGGTGTTTGGTTATAGACTGATTTAAACGTTACTTTAATGTGCGGTAAATAACCTACATAAAATTCATCATGATACAAAATATTTTTGTAACTCCTGCTCAATTAAATGACAATTCATTCATGGAGATAATTAATGGGCCCTACCATGATGTCTTATAGCTAAGCCGTGGCGTTGTCGTTCAGCTAAAAAAAATTAGAAACACATCAAATAATAAAAAAATAAAAAAAAAAAAAAAAAAGATTTTTTTTAATTGTATGTGTGTCTTTTAAAAGTAGTCGGGGTATTTTTTATTTAAAATTTACTTTATTTTTTTGAGTGATAAAATGACGACATAGCAACGTCAAATGAGCATGAAAGCAAGGAATTTAAATATCTACTTCGACTTCTTTTCTCATTTTGGTATTTGTTTATTTTTAAATTTTATTATCTATCTTGTATAGTTGTATATCATTATAAATAGTCTTGTGCTTGTCCGAATAAACGTATTTTCTTTCTTTATTTATCTATATGTATTTTAACAAATTAAGAATCATACACTCTATGAATAAAAGAAATATATATTTGATCCGGTCCGTAGTATAATTATATTGCATCTACATGCTATTCAAACCTCTACCTTTTTTTTTGTTAACATAAGTTACATTTTACCCAGTATTATTCGCATATTGTTTTTTTTTTATTTATTTACCAGAATACATAAAAAATAAATAAGTACAACAATAACTAAACTTAAAATCCAAAAGCCACGGAGGTAATCCGCCACGGATTTACTTTCTTACTTCGGCGTTTCGACAATGTTACAATAATCATGGTCACGAGGTGCCTCTTCTCGCCTCGAGACCAAGACTACCTATTGTATTGAAAATATAATAATGGGTTAAAAGTATCCTGTGTGTTACAATTTGGGGTTATTGGTCAATTCGCACGCAAAAAAAACAGTCACTACGGAATTGTAAACCACTTATTTATTGAAAGTATGTTAAAAAAATAACATTATTCTTAAATTTTGTTGTAATATTCTTGTAATTGGTGAATTATTTTATTAATTTTTAATTCTTACTCTCCAACTTTCTAACATCTAATGAGAGGGGACGCGTGTCAGAGTAATCTGAAGTTACACCATCCATTTCTAAACGTCTGTAGTCGACCACACGCAATTGCCATACATTTTGAGGTTATCCTAATATCATAGATGTGACTCACGTCAGTCTGTACCGTCTGTACAAACTGCGTTTTGTTTATTCAAATAATGATTGCGTTTGGTTTACTATTACATTTGTTTTACTTAAAAATATAATTTCTTCTATGGTTTTCGCGATTTTGCATAATAAAACACTTTATTTATCCGGTTGAATCGCGTTTTTGTTCATTGTTTAAACGAACCGATAAAAACGCGATTCAACCGGATAAATAAAGTGTTTTATAAATAATATACTTAAGTTTAAAATGCCATAAGCAATAGGAAAAAAAAGAAATATTTTGTTTTACTGTTAAAAACGTCAGATGTTGTTGGGGTATTATGTTTTTCGAAAATAACAAACTATTTTTTGACCTTGAATTAATTTTAAAAGGACTTGTCGAATGCTCCAAATATTAAGGACATGTTGTTATCAAACTGAAAAGGAAAATTACTAGAAAAAATATACTTAAGTACACCAAACTAAAGGAAAACAAGAAGTTTTCACAATATCCTAACAAACGGCCTCTGTGGCGCGAAGGACGAACGGCTGATTGTAATGCAAAGGTTGCGGGTTCGATTCCCGCCGGGTGCAAATAATTATGCTTAAAAATAAATAATTGTATTAAGATTGGGTGTCCTTCTATGTATAATAATGTATGTTTTTCCAAAAAAAAAAAAGGAAAATATGTAGTATATCCGTTGTCTAGTACTCATAGTAGAAGCCTAGTGCTTAGTTTGGGGTTAGATTGGGCTGTGTGTAATGTCGTGCAATATTTATTTATTTATTTTTAAACACCAAATTAAATGGAACAAAAGGAATTCTGAAGCCAATCTAGTCAACAAAAAATTTATGAATTTCTAAAAGTCGTAAAACAAATAAATCATTTAGACCTCTGGAACAATACTCTTGCTGCTGTATTGTTCCGTGCTGAATGACCGTTCGTCTAAATAAACTACCTATATACCAAGTTTCATCGCAATCGGTTCAGTAGTTTTTGCGTGATTGAGTAACAAACATCTAAACATCCAAACACACACACTTTAACATTTATAATATTAGTAAGAATGTCATGGGGATTTTTTGGAAACATATTTCCTTGCTAAAAATATTTCTAAGGATTAACCAGTTGGATAAATATCTGTAGATTAATCAACCTGCTGGCAATCTGGCAGTCAGCTCAATATTGTCAGAGTGAGTGGTTTTAATAATTTATGTAGATACAGAACGATTTCTTACAAACAAAAGATACATTAGATATAAGACTTACCGTTTTCTCCAAATATACACAGATAAATTATTAATTGTGAACTAATACTGTATGACACTATGTAGGTATCAAGTACTGTAACTGAATTTAATATTGGAGTGTTAAAATAAACTTATCTGCCGACATCGTACTGCAAAGTGACGGGACTTGATAGTAGTCTACCCTCACTACAAAAAAATGTATTTTTTCTAAATGACGATTTTTTTAAGAACCATGTTTGTCTGCCCACGTGGTAGGACTAGAGATTCTTTAATTTGTATCCATCTCTTTATACCTAGATCCACAAACAATAAATTTCATTTCATTTCATTTCTAAGCAGACAAGCCAACGCGAAATAAAGTTCGTTAAATAGGTACATGACAACGACTTACTCCCTTACTTATAAAATATTATTTACACATGACTAAGCTATGTGACGTTTGTCTCTGTCAATCAACTTTGAATCTTCATGTGACAGTAAAAGACAAACGATGCATAGTTGTTAGCGTTTATAAGGGGGTAAATGTAAGTAGACACTGAAAATGTGCCATAGCAAGTTCGATTTAAAGTCACGCTCGAAGGGTTGCGTTGCGTATACCATCTTAAAAAAAAACAACTTGTTGTATGGGTGCCCCACTTAAATATTTATTTTATTCGGTTAGTATATTTATTGTTACGGCGGCAACAGAAATACCTACTTACATCGTCTCTGAATAGGGCTCATAATATAGGGCCCAGCGACAGAGGAGTCTTAGTAAAACGATCCCGTTTTTACCCTTTAACTACGGAACCTTAAAAATGATCACTTAAACTCATCCATCATTCAATCAAGTAATCTCACACATGCACACATCATTTACAACATAGACGTCACGTTCATGAAATGCTCGTATGTCGAGTGTCGGTCGCAGCAACAGCCGACCTAGCCATCACGTCAGTTCATACCTGACCGTGGACGCGAGCAGACGTGTTTCTCACACCGCGAGTTAACGTTCCCGTTCCCAAGTGATTTACTCAGTGTTTTTATTGAAAGGTAAGTCTAATTCGAGAAGTTTGGCATTTGGTTGTACCCTTGACAGAAGTATGCAACGTGGCGTGAGCAATTGGCAAAATGCCTTCCGTGTTTTAATTTCAATACAAATTTCGTTCGTGCAATTGTATTGCGTATGTATGACTGAAAATTGCTGCCTGTCGGTGGCATCTGTCAGAATTCTGTCATAGAATTGGAGCGGAGCTGAAGTGGCAAGTTTGTGAAATAGCATGACGTCACGGCAGTTCTTTGCAAAGTGCCACAGTTTACCCAATAGTTGGTACGCCTCACGGCGGTCTTACAGTTGCCCAACTTTCATACAATTTTGTTTCCTTTGACCGGTCTCTTATTTGTAGGAAAGGTCACATAAGTTAGGTATATAATACGGTTTTCTAAATTACGGACTAAAATCTGACGTTTTGGTTCCGTATATTTGTCATTTTTCTTTTAGAAAAAAGTGTCAAATCGTAGCCTACAATTAAATAAAAGAAGTAATAGGAAAATGTAGCCAATTTGACACTTGAATTGTCAAAGCTCGATTCCAGAGAACAGATAAGTTTTCGTACTATTACTTCATTCTACTATGATATTGCTCATATTATTATGAATTATAGTGTCCTTCTAATTTCAGTTAAACAATTGAGTAGTTGTGATTTTTTAATATTTATTGCTTGATGAATGATTTTGATAGATTAATTAGGTTATCAGAATTTTACGAGATCTCTACCTCACCAACGCTTAGAAATAGGTATCTGCCATAAGAGATGATTTACATTGTGTCAGTAACAGAAGTCAGTGCCATACAATATATACGATAATTCTAAGGCACTGACTTCTATAACTGACCTTTTGTAAATCACCTTTAATATTATAATGTAATCATCTACTGATCAAAGTTAGAGATATACTTTACTAACAATTTGCTTATTTTAAGCTTTTGATGTTTTTAAATAGTTAGAAAATTTAAATTTTATGGCATTAATAGGTAAACGATTTGATACAGAATAATATTATTTAGGGCGTCACAAAATAACATACATAACATAATCAGCCCTTTAATTTGTCCCACTGCAGGGAGCGGGCCTCCTCCTTAAGGGGTTAGGCAGTAAGACGCCATAGGAGCCTATCCCGGATTGGCGAATGTCCCATGTCCCAAAAAATCGCGATGCAACAACTTTAAAAAAAAATTGTAACGTCACTGTCACTGGTAAATTCGCACGTGAGAAATGACCACTAACCGGCCTTTTGTTTTTGACGCGTTAGTGGAACGTCGTCGTTCTGAATTTTTATTTTTACAAAACGCAATAAAACTATTATTGCGTTTAAATTGTTTACTTTCGGCGGCATGTTATCAATTTAGTTACGCGAAGTTCAACGAGTTAAGTGTAAATAAAAATACCAGTGCCAACACGAAATTAGCACGTCACAAACAAATGTTCCATGGGGTTGGAGAAAAATCGTCGCCATTTTTTCTACAGCCTTCACGCATTGAAAATTATTTCAAACTATTACAGTATAGTAGTGGTAGTTCACTATTAGTACGAGAAATTGGCTAAATTGTCCTATAGTGCTGACAGAAGCCATAACTAAGAAAAAAAAAGAATGACCACTAACCCATATTTACCCCTTTACTGACATTAGAGACATATACCTTTTATTGTTAATGTTTTTACCTTTCACGGTCACAGAGACGGTATAATAATATGCGTTTCTTAGAAACGACTTAATCCTGATTTTTCATTCTACGGACAAAAGATAACTGTCGAATAAGTCGAACCCAACCAAATTTTGCAGATCTTCTAAATTTAGTTTAGTTTATTTATTTATCTAGGGATTTGGAAAATCAGCCCTTAACCGATTTGCGCAAGATTTGATACAAAAACATGATAAATAATATGCCAATGGCATATGCCATTTCTAAATAATTTTCGTAGGTAATATTCATGCTCGTATATATTCATTGATGCCAATACTTTCTAAAATAAAAAAAATAAAAAACATGTTATCTACAAAGAAACTAGACCAAATAGTTAATCAATTTGTCAGTAACAAGTATTATTTCGTGACGACGACTGTTCTAATTTCCGATCAAGGCCTTTTGTTTTCGCGAGAGTAAATAAATAATACGATACCTATGTCTAAATTGAAGCTTGTCTTGTATTAGTCAAGCGAGCGAAGCGTATCTGCTTTAATATGCTATTTGGCACTATTAAAAATATACCACGAAATGTGGTCATCCTATTAGGTAATTACATAAAAATACATATTTATCTCTATTTTAATCCAAAAATATTTATAGGTTTTTCAAACTAAATTCAAATAATTTTTAAAAATATTTCAGCAACAAGAACGCTCTGTGACGTCATTCGAGGCGTAGCCACCTCGCGTGACGTCACACGCAATTAAACATTGTTTATAGTTATACACTTTGAGATACTCGTTTACTTGGTAGTGACGTCACGTGCATCATAATAATATGGCGCCCGCCATTACAGAAACAGCGTTTTTAGCGCGAATATTGTAATTACAATTTTAACACAATATTTTACGGCAAATACTGCAAATTTCGCAGAAATATACTGGTGGTGTATTAATTCTATATACAAACGAATATTTTAACACAACTTTTCAAAATCAGTCAAACAGCCTATTCTGGCAAAATTTGCAAGTCAAGCTCAAGCTAATTTTACAAAGGAACAAACAAACATACACGTGTGTTTATTTTAATGTTCTATGGTAAACAAAGTATAGTATGTACTACTAGCAGAGCCCCGCGATTTCGCCCTCGTTAGTCCCGTTCCCGCGGGATTATCGGTATAAAAGTAGCCTAGTGTTATTCCAGGTTCCAGCTACCTATATTCTCCCACGATCGGGACTGTTTCAGTTCGTGTTTCAGTTTGTTTATTGAAATACCTAAACATACTCTTTAATAAATAAGGATCAATATTTTAATAATATTCTTATTAATTAAAAGGTATATTATTTATTTATATCCTACTAATATTATAAAGATAAAAGTTTGTGAGTATGTGACTTTGTTACTCTTTCACGTAAAAACTACTGAACCGATTGCGATGAAACTTGGAATATAGGTAGCTAGATACCGGGATTAACATATAGGCTACTTTTTATCCCAATATTTTCGCGGGAACGGGACTTACGCGGGTGTAAATATACAAACTTATAATATTAGCAGGATTTTTAGATAACAATGCATTTATATACTGTTTTTGTTGTTTTAAAAGTACGTAATGAATAAATAAAAAAGTTAATAATAGCTTCAATAGCCTTTAATAAAGTAGCTATTCTTATAGTATTTATTTTGTGTACCAACTTATAATAATATGAGTAGAAAGAAAGTATTTATTAATTATTCATTCTTTATTAGTATCACTTTATTTATCGATAATTAAAAATGTCATAGAATAAGTACAAACACAAAACATAGTATATGCGTAATACATAATTATAGTCAGTCAAATAAACCACCCCTGACCGTACCCGGCGCAAAGGACCCGAGAATACTGGCAGCATTGCCTCTTTGTATGGCAATAGCTATCCTTTGCACCAAATAAGACCCTGAGCGGTAGTCAAGCCCCCGACCTCTAAGACGGCGGCCCAATTCCTTTGAGAAGGCAATTGCCTCTCAAAGGAATTTATTAATAGTATAGTTTGCTGACGAAGCACTGTGGGGCGGCACTTTGCTAGGAAATTAGAAACACGAAAACCGGCCGGCTTTAATGTCTCTAAATATTTAATGTAGAAAAATAAAAAACTAATAGGTAAACTTTAAAACTAACTCATAGGCACGCAATTTGAAAACATTTTTTGGCTGTAAAGAAAAATAAATTAAATTATTAAATACACGTGTGTTTAATAATTTAATTTATTTTTCTTTACAGCCAAAAAATGACACCATCCCGCGATTCCCGCATCCCATGAAAATGTTTTTCGAAACGAAACGGTTTTTTCTTTGTTGATCTTTTCTATTAATTTGGGGTTAATCTCCATGTAATCTTTAAAAAAAGGCTTAAATTAAAATAAATGTAAATACTATTTTTTTGTTCCGAAATTCAATGCTCCCTGCGGGACTCCAATCCACGACCTCCCGTTTTCGCGTCAGGCGCGCTATACAAATTTACAGCTGTCTTCCTTCTGATGTCATATCTACTGTTACAATCCAGTAAAATTGTCACATAATGGGCTCGTATGCGTTAAAAATCAGTCGCGTGATTCCTTAGTGTACATAAGCAAGCTATAGAGCGCGCCCTTGGGTATTTGCCTACTGCGCAAAGTGTAAGCAGATGCTCTATACATAGATAGGTACACAAATGTTGAGGTTCAATAGTGATCCGCGAATATTCATACACCGCAGCACTAAAGATTTTACCATAATTATTACTAGAATAAATTCTAACGAGAGAAACATTCCATTCCCGTAACCCTAGGTGACTGATGAAATCGTCTTTGTCATTTTTGACTGTTCATACCGGTGCTTACAGTTCATACTCGCATACCAGCGCTCTATAGCTTGCTTATGTATACTCAAGGCGTGATTCAAAATAAGTTTGGTCAGAAATGGCTTCAAAAACAACAACCTCTTTGCTTACTAGGTATATAGATATTCTAAAAATATCCAATCAAACGTGACGAGAGTTCGAATTTTGATATATATTCCGTTACGTACGTGATATTTATAAATAGCTACATAATTGCTACGCCATGTTTTTTTTTTGAGAATTAATGTCAAAGGCACCGATAAATAGTAATGGAAAAGATAAAAGAGATAAGGGTGAATTAACAAGATTCGTACGATTTTGATTTATTTAGGATCGATTCGACCAAACTGGAATATATTAATTAATTGTACCCGTTCTCTCATAGCGACTATGAAATTACGGCCTCTATATCGCGTTGGGCGAAAGTCCGACTTTATTGCGGAAGTGAAGAAAGGATTCGATTCCGGCCAGGGACAGATATTTATGCTAAAAAATAAATAGCTGTTTCTGGTCTGCGCGTTAAAAAGTTTAAAAAAGTTAAAGTTTTTCAAACTTCTGTGTTTCACATCACGTGATTTTAAGCCGTGGGTTTTTTCACGATGTTTTCCTTCACCGTAAGAGCGATGTTAATAGCGCACTTCAATTTTTCTTAAAGAAAAACACATTGGTGCGCGGCCGGTATTTGAAGGCACGACCTTCGGAATGAAAATCGGGGTATCTACCACTAGACCAACATAGCGCTTCCGGGTGTATAATTTTCTTTTAAGTATTTGTTGTTACAGCGGCTACATCATCCGTGAAAATTACAGCGGCTACATCATCCGTGAAAATTACAGCTGTCTAGTTATCACGGTTCATGAACGCCGTCCGCCGATCGTCTGTAACATACAGACAGCGGAATTTCAGTAACAGATTCCCGTTTTTATCCTTTGGTTGCCAAACCCTAAAAGCTTAGACACTGCTTTCTAGCAAAACGTACTCTATGTACAAGCTTTAAAGTACAAATTAGTTTGTATCTGAATTAGTCTGCAGACAGGTAAAAGTTTCGAGGTGAAGGGCACGACCTGACTCAGGGTTGCGTCGAGTTATATTTGGTACAAGCAGCTAATTATCGAAATTAACATTTAATTTGGGTTGTTTAGGCATTACAATAATAAATTTCTACATATTACGTTCTTTTTACAACTTTTAATGTCGCCATGTCGTTTGTTACATACTTACCTTTTTTTTTAGGAAAAGGTCACTGGCTAATTTCCAAATGGCCATAATCAGTTCACGACCAATAAAAATTAAAAGTTATATATGTAATTTGCATTAAAACAGTCAAGTCGTCGTAGTAAAAGTCAAGTCAGGAAGTCATTGTAAGAGGTAGCTCTTTACAATGACTGTTCGTTCACGCGAGGTTTGGAGACAACGCTAAAGTCCATGTTTTGCTTCGGTTTTCACTTTCGTTACGCTTGTAAACCTTCACGAAACTAAATTGATTAACATGACCCCGAAATTAAACAATTTATACGCATTTGAACTCGGTCTTCTTCTTCTTCTTGAACTCGAACTTCTTATCGGTTGTGAACCGATTATGGCCATTTAAAAATTTAAATGGCCATAATCGGTTCACAACCGATAAAAAATAAAAAAACAGAGGCAAGTTTGCATACTATTAATTCTTTTTACTATGGAAAACCGTTTGCCAAACCTGCTATATAGTACCGGTTACGTACGTCGTCACATGCACAGTAAAGTGGAAAATCACATTCATTCATCATGATATTACCTTTATCAGGTGTGATGTTTCACGTGGATTTGTACTGCCGACCGTCTAGCGGTGTCTGCCAAAATATTGTGCGAAATGCATGAGTGATATGAGGCTGTTTGTTTGTCTGTCTTTTAACGTGAACATGGGAAAATTAATAGAAAAGACTAGCACTGTTTCACGGTCCCACCCGCTTAACTCCTGAACGCAGCGAGGGTGTTAAAAAGGGAGATCAAAGGCGATCCAATCGGTTTCAAATCTAATTTGTTCTAATTTGAAATTAAATGTTTATAGTTTGAAATGATAATTTGTTCCACCCATTTTACAGTCGCTATATTTGGAAGGTTTTCTCACGCCGAATCAGGAAGTCCACTTAGTTAACTTTATCGCTAAATTTCTTATTAGCATTGTACTTTACACTTCTCAAATTTAGCTCGTTCTTAACTCCACTCAATAAAGTTGAAAATCGCACCACACACTCATAGAAAAAGAAACTATTGTGACTTAGTTCTTATGTCTATGGAGTAAGGTTCATTTTTCAGACATGTTCATTTAAGTACGTAGTTAAGACAGTGTTGCAAATTGTCCGTGCTGTAATTTGAACTAATTTTCTTGTTGCGATCGCCCACGTTTGTCTGATGGTATGGTTCTTTACTAGCTGTACCCGCGGTTTTACCTGCGATAGTCCCGACCTTGCGGGAATATCGGAATAAAAATTAGCCTCTGTGTAAAACTAGGAGTTCGCCCTGAACTGAAACCTCACGACCCCCTATCTCCCCAACCCCCCTATCGATCCGGCTCATCTTCGAACTCATAAATCCTATTGACCTAAACTACGCGCATACTAAAATTCATGAAGATCGGAGCTACGATACTCAAGTTATCGTCGAAGAAACATACAAAGTTACAAAGATACAAGCGCCAGGCCCATCTACACTGGACCTCACTCGCTTCGCTCGCTCGCGGTCATTTATTTCTCTCGATTTACCACATTATGTTTGTTTCCAGAATTTTATTTTTATGAGCATCACTATCGATCTTATATTTTACTTTTGCAAAAAGAAAAGATTCGATTCGTGGCTAGGGAATACATTTTACAAAAGTCTAATCTTTTCATTTTAGTTTTTTGACAAAATCAGGGACGGAACTCCTTTCGGCATTATTCGCTATATCTTTTAATGGATATCCCCCTGAAAACCCACTGAAAGCCAATTGAAAGGGTTCCCTCTATTTTTTAAGGATGTTATTGGATTTTATCGTATCATGATCTGTCATTTCATCAGTTTTCTTAAACTTGTTATTATTTATTTAACAAACTCATTTAGACCAAAATATTCCACCGGAAATCATTGTTGATCTGCGTAAACGTATAGAAATGTGCTAAAGAGATGGATAAATATGCAAATAGTCCACATTTTCCTCAATAATATATCAGTAGAAATAGTCAGACATTGCTGAATGCTATGTCATTTAACATAACAACCGCCTATAAGTACCGTTCCCTTGGGTATTTCTAAAAACCCTTTCTTATCAAATGCGTAATATTTCACAACATTACACACAACGCTATCTAACCCCAAACTAAGCACTAGGCTTGTACTATGGATACTAGACGTAGACAACGGAAATATTACATATTTGACGTTTTTTTTTATAAATACATACATATGAAACATAGACTACACCTAGAACCCGAAACAAACATTTATAGTTAGCAAAAATATTTGTTCCTGACGGGAATCGAACCCGCAACCTTCTACGTCTCGCAGCCTGCGCAGCCCAGTCCGTAAAATAAACAACACAATTTCCAAATTTCAACCCTATTATCAGTGGCTTAGGCTGCACAATTGTGCATCAATCCATCATAGAGTAATCCCATGGCCACCAGACGTCACGTATTTTCTGTGACGAATGTGGACCATTGAATAGTATAAGTACTTATGTAGGTATTATAATCTGTTGATCATATGAACCGTTGATCATATAATCTGTTAATCAAATGGTATTGATTAAGTGAATTTTGACCTAATGAAAGTTGATCTAACGTATGTATCCCGGTATTAAAAGCGCAGGTAGCAAACCTGCTAGCTTGGTGAGACTGCCAATTCTTAGGTATCAGGCTATCAGATAATCAAGGTACATAAAAACAATACCTGCCTCACATAAATTCTCAAAGCTGATTTTCACGTATATTAGCAATCCTACTTCCTACTTATATTAATATTATAAATCCGAAAGTCTGTTTGTTTGTTTATTTGTTTGTTTGTTTGTGACCTCTTTACGGTCAAACGGCTCGACCGATTTGGATGAAAATTTGCATAGGGATAGTTTAAATGATGGAGAGTAACATAGGATACTTTTGATCCCGAAAATCCCGCGGGATCGGTACCTACGCGGGTGATAACTATTCAATGAATGAAAATCGACACAGGGGTAGGGTAAGTGATGTAGATTGGCATCATCATCATCGTCATCGTCATCCATCGTCATCGTCACTTACTGATGAAATACAAATCTTACCTTACTGCACCTACCTACCGCAGTGCAAAAATCCACACAATCCATTCAATGGGCGACTGTTAAGTTTGGATTTTTGCATTGCGGTAGGTAGGTGTTCGAACAACACGGGATCGCTACTTGCGCGGGTGAAACCGCGGGGCGCAGCTAGTATCCTATAAAATAAGTCGCTAATAAGTACTCCCAGACACTTTCCGTCGGCAGTAGCAGTACCTATAGCTTTGCAGACGCTTTGTAGCTCCAAAATAATTACTTAACGTCACGTAAATTCTGATGGCCAATTCTTCTGTACGAGAGTGTAAGTTTAGTAAATATATCTTTAATTTGCTTAAAGTCGTCGACCTGCAATATGCCAAACTGTCTACACTTCACTAACAACGTAAGATGTATGACTGTATTGGCTGGTTTTCAATTCCCATTTTGGACGATCGCTTTTGACCGCTATTTGTACTCGCATTCCGATATTCTTTTGTCTCATGTCGGTTCTGAAATTGAGTTTTGACTCAAAAAAGGCTTTCTAAAAATTTGCACCCGACGTGACTTGAACCTGCAACCTGTCTTTTCTGTATTATGTAATTATAGCCGTTACAGAAATACATCATCTGTGAAAATTTCAACTGTGTACCTAGCTATCACCTTTCATGAGGTGATGATGGATGGATGGTTTCTGATGGATGCCAGACAGACAAAATTAATATTAGAGGTAGACAAATTCTGTTTTGTAATTGCGGTCTTGGTGGTTACGATACAGGCTTTTGCTTACTGTGGACCACCAGCTAAGTTTTACTATCCAAATGCTTTCAGCACTAAATTAAAAACATAAATAGCTTTAAGCAAATTGTAATTATTTGAGCTGTAAATAAACAATTTTTCATTTTTTCAAAAGAGTCAGTAATATTATAATAATAGAATTCTGTTTTACCCTCTAGGTACGAAAGCCTAAGATAACTAAGTATTGATTTCTCTACAACTGACATTAAGGGCCTATATAACCCTAATAGGGATAAAGCTAGCGAATTTCAGATGTGTAAGTGAAGGACGTAAGATGCGACTATGCAAAATATTATTGCGTAAAATCAAACAATTGTTAGTTTCAAGATAACTAAACGTTAATCTTGAAATTCAAAACATTCACTGCCTGTATTGAGCTAATTTCAGTTCTTATACAAAGTTTTATTAGTTGTCGTACAATATAGACTGTGTAATATCACTTATTTGTACAATTTAGAGGGAAGTTTGAATTTTTTTTTCTATGGAAAAATTTTTCAGGAATCGTGTTTTTACGACATTCACGTGTTAGTAAATATGCTCGACTTTAATAAATATGGTTTCAAAAACTTTTATTTCAAATAACTTTTGTAGTGATTCACCCTAGAAACATCAGTTCTGGCCTACTACGGCCCCTGAACAATACTTACAGTAATGCCGGCTAACGGCTTCATGCCAGGGAATATTGCCAATGTAAAACGACTGTAGAGTGATTTACGCCCGTCCTTCGGGACCTTTCAAACTTTAACTACTGAGTATTATGGCTACCACGATGCAATGCGAAATTGAGTGTTGTGGCGTACAGTGTACTGGTGGAACGACGGCATTGTAGCGGTCGTGGGGAGTCAATGAATGGAGGTAGCTCGCGATCGCTGTTTATGCCGTCGTTGTGTGGGGGGAGGCCTATGTGAGGCAGTGGACGGATAAGGTCTGAGATGATGATGATGAGAGTATATTTTACTTGTACATATGTAAATTAAAAAGTCAATACCTTCATATCAAGACTGTGTCCGTAAGGACTTACGGACACTGCTAGTATTGATATTAAGAGTTTTTGGAAAAACTCTTTCATAATGGATATCTACATATCACCAAGAACAGCTCTCCAAATTTCAGCACTTGGACCAGCAGCTTAGGCTCTGCGTTGATATGAAGTTAATTACTTCTTTCATACAATCAATCAGGTTTTCAAATTTTATTTTGTAGGTATTAGATGACGTTAAAAAAGAAACTGTAGCTTAAATAGACACTTGGTATAGTCCGCTATTACAATGGGGCTCTAACACAATCTTGTAAGACTATGAATATCACATTGTGTTCGTTTATTACAGCAGTTGAATGATAACTTCTAAATAACTGAAACCAATCCCTTGTTCTTACATAATAATGTCGCTTACTGTTGTGAAACAAATCATAACCTTTTCATAAAGTACATAATATTTCTAATCCCAGGACCATTTTTCAGATACCTAGTTTGATCGGTGTAGTAGGATTCGGAAGAATAACACCTAAGGCAATACGCGCCTTAACTACAGAATTCGCGACGACAAAGGGTTTTTGGAAAATGTCGTAGGAACTGGTTATACGCGGGATGTCGTTACACTGTTTTGCACCTAAACTTACACGGAATAAAGTTGCTGACATTATACTAGTATATAATGTAAAGAAAAAACTCAAAACAATTTTTTGAAAGTGACAGCACTTTGCTAATTGGTTACTTTTTCCTTTGATAATTGGCAGTTATGTTTTATATGGTTTTCGTCATTTTGCATAATAAAACACTTTATTTACCGGGTTTAATCGGGTTTTATTTGAAACGTAACCTTGAAAAAGCCAATTGTAAAGTAAGCGAAAACTCGCTCGGTCAAAAATAATGAATAAAACGCGACTAAACCCGGTAAATAAAGTGTTTTATTAAGACAGTTATATGTTTACATTTTTGGTCAAATTTTCTGAAAAAGGGTAAAGAAGATTTGTGAAGTAATTATTTATTAGTATTGTATGTATGTATAAGTAGGTATATACTTATTATATTGCATTAAATTAAGAAAAATACAAACTCATACATAACACAAAACCTAACTTAAAAAAAGAGCACATTAATGAAGTTAATTCTTTGACTGACTATGTGTTAAGGCCAAACATGTCGTAGATCGTCGTCTTCTTGGCTAGATTTTCATTACCCTAGACGCGTTACTGAAGGTTACAGGTCATACGTATATACGTTTTACGATCCCCCTCTATCCTTTACCACCGGATGACATCAATCATGTGTCTAACTATAGACAGATATCATTGCACGGTGTATCAGGTCTGACCTTGATTTTGGCCATTTTTGATGTTCGGTTTTATTATATTTAGGTTCCTTCTTATTTAAGAGCCTCGACGATGATCAAGGCTAGTTTAATCTATTCTGGTTTATAATCTGAAAACTTATTATACGCGCTTTTTGGAATCGCGCTCCCGATAGTATGCGTTCTTTGCTTGTGTTTGCTATGATTGTATTTGAGCTATCGGGTCATTATCATCTTTTTGTTCTTCTTTCTCACTGTAGATGTTACTGAGTAATTCCTAGTATTTCTACAAATAACTCTGTAACTCCTAAAAATATATTAAACATTTGGAGGTACGTTACGAGGTAATGTGCGACGTAATCGCTTTAAGCGATAATGCCTATTTGTTCAACATTTGTTTTAGTTTTATATTCTATTTTTTAATGTTTTAATGTAAATGTAGGCCGCGGGTAAATTTGGCAATATGAATCACGAGATATAGATACATATGAGCTCATTTCAGCAATAAAGTTGATATTGCGATTCAGAACTTCATACTATAGTAACGTCATCTATAGGTTCTGTGAACGCCCGCCAAAAATATGGGTTAGTCGCACTTTGGTCCTCAACCAAACTGGGACTAGAGACCAGCGGCCCTAGCCAAAATTCTTATCGAATAACGAACACGCCAATCGACAGATTTTTTTGTATGAAATTGACATAAGCTCGCGAAAAATCAAGCGTGACCTTATGTCAATTTCATACAAAAAAATCTGTCGATTGGCGTTTTCGTTATTCGATAAGAATTTTGGCTAGGGCCGCAGGTAAATGTAGCTTTATGCTCAGTCTGTAGTAAATGTTGCAAATGGATCTCATTACATCTGTCCGTGTTTAAATAATTTCCCCCCATTACAATGAATACGTCATACGTCATCAATTTGGGGGTGTGACCGTGTGACTTGGTTTGCAATGGCCACGTGCGACATCGCATGTTGCCAGTATCACGTTGCTGAATTAATGTGGGTGTAACTCTCGTGACACATTGACGTGATTGCTCTGCTCTTGCTCTGGGCTTGGCTATTTTAGGATTGAAATCAAAGTGGTAGGTCGTTGTTAATAAGAAAATACATTGCACATCATGATTTCATTTCATTCAATTACATAATTTACCCGGTCTTGATCGCGTGATTTTTACTTATAAATTTCTTATCTTTTAACTATGTTACAAATAGTTACAATAGTTTTTAATTGTATAGTTTATTTTACACTAGTCATTTTCGTTTCAGCTTTTTGCTTTCATATGGCATTGCATGCTTAGGTGTTAAATTAGGCGTCCACATATAAGACATGTCGGGGCTAGTTATTTCAATTCCCAATCACTAGACCTTTGACACACTAGAAATGTGTGCTATTGTGATAATTTTTTTTTATTTTCCTTGACTCCCTTTACTTTTTCACAGCATCGCAGACATCATCTCAATCATCGTAGATTCTGCATCATCCCAAGTTAAAACAAACAACTTCTTAATCAATCTCTTTTTCATGTTGAACAATTGCTCAATTTATTTTTATGACTTTCGCCTTCATTCCGTCTTCAGATAAAGACTCCGTATATTTCCTTCACTATATCTTCCTGTCTAGAAGCCTAATTGGATAATCCTCTGGGATCTTTCCCCGGGACATTCGCCACGGTTGAGTCTAAACTGCAAACATCGGAATATTCTGGAGCATTCGTTACGTTTGTTACCAAGGTTGCGCAGAAAGCAATCTTTCAATTGGTCTAGAAGTCAATTGATTGAATCACGACAGGAAGACTGGGTATAAAATTTTAATGCTCCGTACACGACTTCTGTATTATTTTGATTTGTAAATTATATTGAGGTTCAGTATTGTACACGTATTGGAAATTTTGCAAGCATTTTGTTTATGTATTCAAGAAATAGGAAATCACAAATACCTACAGATGATTCAGAATTTTAAGGAGAGGGAAGACTTTGGAAGAGAATGGAATAAATAAAACCGTCCAAACATGTAATCCGACCCCATAATAACCAACTAGGCATGTAGTACTCGTCAGATTAGCGGTATTGGAAGCTATACTTGACTTTGCTTTCATTCATCAATCTAAATAATACAAGAGTATTATTATAGTCTATTTTTAGCTACTTATACAACAACAATAATGCCAATTGCTTCAAGATACCACTCAGGTTCTTCAATGATATAAAATGCTGGGTCACCAATTGAACTACATATATCACTTACATCAACAATCATATTTGGTTCTTAGTCCTCAGTGTTAGAGTTCATTTTGCTATCGCATTATGATGTGGTGTCGTCTTTAACTTTTGCATATTCAATTAGAATCTGCGTTGCCAATTTTGTAGGCTTGTATAGTTGAGAGATCAAGTATAGAATCAAATTGTATTAAATTGGCAGAAAAGTGGCGTCATGACGATTTAGCTTTAGATTACCTAGATGGTGTGGGTATTCTAAAAACCACTTTCGAATTTTGATGCATCTTCTTTAAAGGTATGTGGTTGATTTCCCGAAAAGTTTTTATTTTTGAATTGGTGAAGCTCGTCCGTCAGAGACGACTTTTAAGTGCGTCACTCTCAGGCCATCTTTTTCCTTCTAGTTTCAGAGACGAGTCCAGTTCTATGGATGTTGCAATATTCAAAGGGATAATGCATTATCTTCACTTGTTTAGTTACTTTTACATGTAATTCCCATTATGTTTTCCAAGACAAAACAAAAAGAGGGAACGAAATCAAATACTTACCTGTTTTATTGACAGCAAGATTCCCGAGGTCGAATTTACTCATTCAATTAGGAAATGTTCCACTGTAGGAAACTTTGCATCGATTCTAAATATTTTCCCACCTTTACGGTCAATGTCATCAATTTGATTATTGCTTGCTCTTTTATCTTTTGTTTACATAATTAGATTTATTGTAATTAATTGGTTACTAATTTTATAACACCTATGATAAGACTTTAATAGGAAAATAATTTGTACGAATATCTATTTGTCAACACTTTAATCATTATGACCTTGATACCAAATAGACATTGCGCCAATTTAACCCTAGAGTTTTGGTATAATAAAAAACAAAATTTATGCAAATAATGCCGTGTTATAAACCCCGAAGGGTTAATTTTTAACCCAGCTTGGTGCAAATAAGGACTTCTTTGTTACTGCATGCACTTAAAGGTAGGTAGATATGATTGACTCACTTAAAGAAAATGGTTAAAACGTATGTAAAATCATTTGTGTACTTAGTACACAAATGTAATTTCAGAAGTGCACAACGAACCTTAAAAATCGTTTTACCCATTTCTTAAATACGTCACCGCTAATTGAGTACATTACCAAACTTTGTTTGGAAGGGATACCTATAGTTAACAAGCTCTGCTGTTATGCCACTTAATCTCTACTTATTGTAATTTTACGTGTGTTACTTAGTACAATGTCATTTTTGTGTACAACACAATTTATTTAATAATAGGGGTTAAAGTATGAAATTGCTGTTTTATTGCAATAGGTTCTTTGAATTGACATAGAATCTTCATGGTTTGAGGTTTTCGAATGAAACTTTTTTCAAATGGTTTCTGTGATGTTCTTATTTTTAAAAAAGTGAAACATTTGAATATCGACTTTCAATTGTTTTTGTTATTCAATTTAGACAAGAAAGATGAATACTGCGAAAATTCGAGTGATTTTTGAATACGAGTTCCGACGCGGAACTAACGCGGCAGAAACAGCCCGCAATATCAATGCTGCGTTTAGAGAGGGGTCTACTAATGAACGCACCGTGCGATTTTGGTTTAAACGCTTTCGTGATGGAAATTTCGACTTAAAGAACGAGCCACGAGGAAGACCGCCCACACAGGTGAATAACGATGAATTAAGAGAGATAGTGGAAGCCGATCCTAGTCAAACTACCCAGGAATTAGCGGCATGGTTTAACGTTACCTTACCCACTTTATTGACTCACTTGCGTCAAATCAATTAAATAAAAAAATACGAAAAATGGGTGCCTCAAGATTTGACTGATCTGCAGAAAGAAACGCGTGTTGAAACTTGTGTTGCCTTGTTGAACCGGTACAGAAATGAAGGAATATTGGATCGAATTGTAACATGTGATGAAAAGTGAATTCTTTATGATAACCGGAAAAGAAAAATGCAATGGCTGACCCCAGGTCAAATGCCACAACAGTGTCCTAAAGCAAAACTTACCAATAAAAAGGTAATGGTAACTGTTTGGTGGTCTCAGCATGGTGTTATTCACTATAGTTTTCTTCGATCTGGTCAAGCAATTACGGCAGATGTCTATTGTGCCGAACTCCGAACCATGTTGACAAAACTAGCAGTAAAACAGCCCCGACTCATGAATCGATCTTCACCATTATTGCTCCACGACAACGCGAGACCTCACACAGCACGAGAAACCATTTTGACCCTTCAGGAACTGCACTTAGAAACCATTCGTCATCCTCCGTATTCACCAGACCTTGCTCCAACGGACTACCATTTTTTTCGTGATTTGGACAATTATCTACGTGACAAGAAGTTTTCTTCCCAGGAGGCAGTACAAAATGCTTTCACACAGTTTGTGCAGTCTAGATCGTCGGAGTTCTATCGCAAAGGCATTAATAACCTTCCCATTAGATGGCAGCAATGTATAGATAATAATGGCAACTATTTTGATTAAATAAATATGTTAAAAATTTAAAAAATAAACAATTAAGATTTTCAGTACAAATCGGCAATTTCATACTTTAACCCCTAATATTTAAATGCGTCAATACTAATTGTAACATCAACATTTTTGTATTTACCATTTATCTACATTACCCTCTTTTTTGCTGTGGTTACGTGCAGTTAAATAAGTACTAAAGTAATTTGTGTAAAAACTGAAAAACATAAACTGTTACTTCACAAAGTACTTGTGGTAATAAATTCGGTAACTGGTAGGAAGTTATGTAAACATCCACTCAAGACATTAAAAAATAATTTGTCATGTCTACAACGACACACCCACACTTGATCATCATATTTAAGTACAAAAAAATCTTAAGTAAACAAAAACTGAAAAAACATAGACTGTTACTTTACTACTAAGTAGGTGTTGTAGTAAGTATATAATAATCTTGTTATAATACAACTTTAACGTCAAACAATAATATAACATGATGGCAATGACACACCCATCTGTTCTAAAAAAAATAATCTTAAATCAGTAATATACCTTCTTAATTATACAACCAAGGGTCCAAGAATAGGTCCTTGAGGGAACCCTGTTTTAATAATTTACTCTTCTCTTATTTTTTTTAACTTAAATACCATTAAGTTAGAATAAAAAACAACGCTACATAATGCTAAATTGTTTTAAGTTGAAGCACTATCCTCTCAAAGGCGTCATTAAATTCCAAACGCAAATAACTATGATGAATTTAGGAAATTGGATGCAATCTAGCCTCTATCTAAGCAATTTGGCTTAGACTATGGGTACTAAACAACAGATGGACTAAATAATAAATATACAAATGTATCTAATCTAAGTATTTTCTTTTGTTTCAGATTGATACAAATGCGGCTTGGCACATGTCGTGCCTTACAATAAAGCGATCAAAGCTTCAACCATACCACCGAAGATGATAATGCAACCCTTCAGAAGGAAACCTTTTAAGATATTAAAGACTTTCTTAAACACGTAAAAATTACTACAAACAAACTCAAACTAAAATTTAAATATAAAAAAGAATATATCAATCTCATACCAAATAAACGTTAAGTGATTAAGTTTTAATTTATTATCAGTGATATTAGTGTTAAGATCAAGTGCTGTGCCATTTTTGATAGTGTTTCTATTAATTAGTCTGAGGATAATGTATAAAATGTGGTGTTTAGTCGGTGTTGTTTTGCTAATGAGTGTGGCAGCGGATAGAAGTAAGCTGCCTCCAACTTGTGATAGGTGAGTTATTATTATAATATTATTAAACTTAGATACATCTACTTCTGGAACACTTCTAACTTGTTAGTCAAAACGCCATTGATTTCTTTTAAGCGCTTTTTGTAGCTATTCTCATTTTTCCAACTACGGTGATGCCTAAAAAGAAGAGTATTTTTTCAGACTCATTTTTCATTTCTGTTGATTTTTAGATTTATGTACAATTGTACATATCTTCCGAAACAGTAAGTTTTCTGGGAGATATATCTTCATAATGATTGCAAGACTTAGCGGTTTTTTTATCTTGTACAATTTATGTATGTTAGGTATATTTACTATTGAATAATGTAATGACTGTGAAACAACATAATATAACATATATACAGTTACAACTTCCTTATCTGTTCTATTAACATTATTGTATCAATTAATAATTTTATGTTGACCTAAGCACCGTGAAACTCTTTGAAGCACTTGATCCGCATCGTTACTAACTGCACTAGCCCTGCAGTTAGTGACGATGCGATCTAAGATGTAGCACAAGATGTTCGAACTCGTCTTTCTTTGTGACATTACATCGTCTTACATAGTGGAGTACAGACAAACCCCGCATAGTGAATACGTTTTAGGTCGGTCTTATCTGTAATTTCGTTCAATTAATCCAATTACATTTTTTAAATATTTCGTCATTTGTTTATATTGCTTAAGGCATATCTACTAGAAATATTTTACACTTGAAATCTCTTTAAAACATTTTTGAATTTATTTTGTAAGGATCACTAAAAACCTTAAAAGTCTAAAATCAAGACGTGTTATTTCGTATTCCTGCACTTTCGTTCCATATTTTAAACATATTAGTTTATCTGTAAGCTGATCATCAGTCACTTAGTTATCTCTGAGTACAGATTTAACCATGAAACAAATCCCTGGTCGACTATCTGCATTAAACCTATCTACAGGTACACCTAGATCATCACATGCGCACGCGCAGCTCAGATGCTTTGTGAATGCCGGAAGTACGGTCCCTTTGTGACCTTGCCTGCGGTTATACAAGTGTTAATTGTGATTGTATTTACAGAAAATTTTGCTTTGATTCGCTGGTTGTTATTTTTCAAATGTAGAACGTGGCAAGTAGTTTGCCATTGTTAGTTTTTGTCAGGTGGTAAAATTTAGTAGTTAGTTGTTTACGTTGATTAGAAAGTTTGCGTTCACGCAATACTTGATAGTGTATGTTTATGTGTATATTTTGTTATGGGTACTTTACCTCAAAAGAAAACCCTTATGAGATCAATCGGTATTAGACGTTAAGGTGTTTTAGATCGATTTATTTAATCACTAGCTGCGCCGCGCGGTTTCACCTGCGGAAGTAAAAACCCGTTATCACGGGCGCGGGCGGCCGAGCGGTTTTCAAGCGGTTGCACTTTTTTGTTCATTACTCGGGTTGTATTCATTGGATTTCGATCCAAAGTATACCACGACGTTCCTCGAAAATATAATTATCCAATATTGACAACCAGACTTCAATCGGATTAGTAGTTTTCTATTGTATAAGTAACAGACAGAGAAACAGACAAACAGGCAAACAGAATTTTGAAAATTATAAAATAATTTTTAGTTTTACATTTAGTCTTAAAGACTAAGTAGGTACATAATCAAATCCGACAAATTTATAGATGAGTACAGAAAAAAAACATTAAAAAACAATTACGTGCATATTTCCTTGTTTTTATTGCTCAAGGCATATTTTAAACTTAGAAATAATTAAGCAAGTAGATATATTTTCAAGAATTCTTCATAACAGGATTCTAACCTTACGCGAATCCTGACATGGGGAATTTTTGAAAATATATCTCCTTGCATACAATATTTCTAAATTAGGTTCATGTCAGATAGACGATCTAAAGAGGTGTATACTTCAAAAACGGTATAAAGCTACTGTGGCCCGATTCTGTAAAAACATTGCATGTGACAAGCAGGCGGGATGCAGGAGCATCGCATAAGTCGATTTGTTGCATGAGTAAAAATAAAAGCTATTTCATAACTTCCTTAATACCGATTGGCTGAGGGACAAGGGGAGCTATTTAAATAATTAAGTAGCCCTTAAATTTGAAGGCTACTTAAATAATTAAGTAGTAATTAACTAAAATAACTTTAACAGAATACGAAATAGTGTACATCTCCTGCACGTCGTCGCCTGTATTCCGCCGGCATTCCGCATGCTACGTCCTTACGAATCAGGGCTCTGCCGGGCTGGTCTAGTTTACTTTTTTTTTTTTATAAATAAGATTTCTTTATAAAACGAATGCCTAAATACTTACACTAGAAATAAATACTACAAAGATAATTAACAATATTAATAATCTAAGGTGAATGACCATTGAGTCCAAAAGTGCCCATCACAATACTTTGAATCCATTTGCCGTTTGTTTAACTAGTTTATACCCTTTCTCCTAACTGAATTGTTTGACCATTCCAGTATGATCTACTGTCATGGGCCCCTCCTGGACACGGTGCAGATGGCTGGACTCTACAATGACTCCAAGACCTTCGTCGACATGAAGATCAAGTGGTCTCCTAACATCACCATGGAGCACTTCCACGAAATGATGAACAGGTAATTACTCAAATGAATATAAATAATAACAGGTAGAGGACGACTTCTGTGGCGCGTCGTGCGAATACCCGACTGCAATACAGAAGGTTGCAGGTTCGATGCCCGCTGGATACAAATATTTATGCTTATTTCAACCATTTTTCTAGTACCCATAGTACACTCGAAATACTCATTAAGTAACCACCAGCCAACCAGTACTTACAACGATGTGTGCGTTAATTATACAGTGTAACGTATAACAAGCCTAGGGCTTAGTTTGGAGCTAGATTGCGATGTGTGTATTGTCGTGCAATATTTATTTATTTATCATCGTGTTAGCATGGTGCTCCCTTGCCCAAGGTGAAAGCATTCACGTGTAACGTAACATTATAGATTTGATTTTGAACATTACATTACAATACTACCTCCCAGACCATCGAAATCCAATAAGTCGAACTCGAGTAATGAACGAAAATGTCGGCTATGCACTATTTCTACGCAGACGAAGTAGCGGGTTCTAGTGTAGGGTGCTAGTTATTAATAAAATTGATGTTTAAACCAGGACAGGCTATCGTCCGACGAAGGCTGACATTCAAGAGTTTGTGAATCAGAACTTCGACCCTGAAGGCTCAGAGTTTGAAGACTGGCGACCGTCAGACTGGAAGGATAATCCTTGTAAGTAACATAATATAAACGTAAAGCGGCGGTCTTAAAGCGGCTGTCATTAAGAGGCCGTAGTAGGCCATAACTGATGTTTCTAGGATGAATTACTACAAAAGTTATTTGAAATAAAAGTTTTTAAAACCATATTTATTAAAGTCGAGGATTTACTAACACGTAAATGTCGTGAAAACACGATTCCTGAAAAAAAAATCGATAAAATAAAAAACCAAACTTCCCTCTAAATTGTACAAATTGTACAAATAAGTGATATTACTCAGTCAATATTGTACGAAAACTAATAAAACTTTGTATAAGAACTGAACTTAGCTCAATACAGGCAGGAATGTTTTGAATTTCAAGAATAACGTTCAGTTATCTTGAAACTAGCAATTGTTTGATTTTACGCACAAAAATTTTGCAAGGTTGCATCTTTCTTCCTTCACTTACACATCTGAAATTAGATGGCTTTACCCCTGTCACGCTATTAGGGTTGTATAGGCCCTTAAGAATAATTGAGTCTCCCAGGGTGTAAGCATGCTGTAAATAATTATCTTTTCGACAAGTCTTACTATTCCATTGAAGAATTAAGTAATGATAAAAATTGTAACATTTTATCGATATTTCATAATTATTTTGACGACCTCTGTGGCGCGTCGGGCGAACGCTTGGCTGCAATACAGAAGGTTGCGGGTTCGATTCCCGCTGGGTGCAAATATTTATGCTTAAAATAAATATTTGTATCTGGTCTGGGCGTGTTTGTTTGTATAATATGTATGTATTTACAAAAGAAAAATAAATATAAGTAGTATATCCGTTGTCTAGTCACCGTAACACAAGCTCAGCTTACCATGGGGCTAGATAGCGCTGTGTGTTCGTCACAGGATTTATTTATTATTTATTTTATTTATTTTGAATACTAAGAAAAATACAATTTAATTTTATCTGTGACATTGTATTCTTTGATATCTATTAGTTTAATAGTAAAATTGAAAATCATTAAGTTGACATAAAGATTCATTTATAATAATTAATTTCTATCACAACAAATATTAACGCAGAGCCCCAAACCTATGGTTTGAAGATATGAAATTTGGTAGGTCTGTAGCTGTGGTAAGCTCCTAATGCCTTCCACTTAGTAGGTTTCAAGGTATTTTTCTAAGTTGCCTCTGTTATTAATCCTTAATCATGAATTCCCCCAGCATTTCTCAATAACATCAAGGACCCGCTTCTGCACCAATGGGCATCTGAACTGAACCGGCTCTGGCTGAAACTTGGCAGGAAGATGAAGGATGAAGTCAAGGAGAATCAGGATCTGTATTCCATCATCTACGTTGACAATCCGGTGATTGTGCCTGGTGAGTTTCATAACGTCAGAACCTACTAGATGGCGTTACTAGTATGAAGTCCTGAATCGCACTATTAACTTTCTATCTGCTCAAATACAACTGCCGTCGAGAATCAGACCACGGAACATCGGGTGTAACCACCTTCCTATTGGAGGTACACACCACCTCGTATCTAAGATGGCCTTTTTCACTGCAAATATGAATAACCAACGGTTTATTATCTGATGAGGTAATGATCAAAATTATTAAATTCACATGTCTTAAAAAAATCATCAAGACCAAGTATTTTTTATTATTATTAGGGTATATGTACTATTGTTTTCATTTGTTTTTTTTACTGAACTATATCAAAATAGTGGGTGTGTGATTTAACAATCTCGAAATATCAAGATTTTTAAAAATAAATTCAACCATGCTATATACCCAGTTATTTATTATAAGGATTAACCTTTTAAAAATACGGGCTAACCCTTTCAGGCTTCCTCTTCTATATTTGTAAGACCTATTTTAATAGGAATTTTATGAATTTTCCAGGTGGTAGATTTCGGGAGTTTTACTACTGGGATTCCTACTGGATAATCAAGGGCCTACTCCTGTCTGAGATGAGAAGCACAGCGCAAGGTATGGTCTCCAATTTCCTGGACATCGTCGAGAGGATCGGCTTCATACCTAATGGGGGTCGGATTTATTATGCGATGAGGTAATTGGTTATTGTGCGAGGAGGCAATTGGTTTATTATGAGATGAGATAATGGTTTATTATGCGATGATGAGATGATTTAACGTTTTAAACTTACACAAGTTAGAAATATTTTACAAAGAGAAATACGAAGCATTTCTCTTGATAAAATATTTCTAAAAATCGTCCCGTGACAAAATTCTAACCTTCGTCAGAAGGCAAACATTCTTTTAAGGTTTATTATGCGGCGAAACGCCTTACAGTATTTTCACTTTCTCTTATTTGTCCTAAAAACTAGTTTAAAAAATGCATTGAGACCAAGTTTATTGATATCATTAGAGTTCCGTACCTAAAATTCCTGGTGAAACTTTTAAAAGGTAAAAAGGGACCCTTTCACTAAGACTCCACTGTCCGTCTGGTAACAGACGGACAGTGGAGTCTTGAAGCTACGTCTCACGAACTGTGGTAACTAGAAATTTTCACGGATGATGTATTTCTGTAGCCGCTATATATTTTTTTACTGTCTCTAGATCACAACCGCCGCTCCTGATTCCTATGATGAAGCTACTGATGGACGATCTTGACGACCTCGGATACCTAAGGTCGCACATTCACACCCTGGATCGGGAGTTCGACTTCTGGATGACTAACCATACTGTTGAGATTGAACATGAGGGACACAGGTTAGTAATTTATTTTTTATTCATTAATGTTTATTATGTGATGAGGTAATTATTAAAGATTTTAGGATCATAGTCAGTATTTTTTTTTGTTTTTTTTAGAGTTCCGTACTCTTAGAGTAAAAACGGGATCGTTTACAGCCAATAAAGTAAACTGTGCCAGTACCAAGAATAATGGGCGAGCTTATTGCTGAGAGCTATTTCTTGCTAGCAACCTTTATTTTTTTTAACAAACTCTAAAAATACCACAAATAAATTAAATAATTTATATGTAAACAATCGCGTAGGTCCCGATCTCGCGGAAATATCAGGATAAAAAGAATATGTGTTACTCCAGGTCTCCAGCTACCTTTATTCCTAGTTTCATCGCAATCGGTTCAGCAGTTTTTGCGTGATTGAATAACAAAATCACATACATATGATGTGCATGCAAACTTTCGCGGTTATAATATTAAAGAAATTATATAAGTTTTTTATTTATTTTTATTTAAATAAAACAAACAAATATTTTCAAAAAACAAAATGCAGGCCAACAATCACTAAAATTTGTCTGGCGTGCAAAGGGCAAGTACAAGTTCATGGACTGATCTGGATTTATATAAAACATATTACAGAGATCTTGCAAAAATAAATAAGTAAAACAGTAAAGTAAATTAAAAAAGTAATAAACACAACATAAATCAAACAATAATTTGCTTCACTTGCACGATGTTCATCTCACTGATTGATTCAGTTTTATGCCTTTAGTAAAAAACAACCAACAAACTATATGAAAATTAACATGAAATAGATTATTTAGGCCGGCTTGCATAACGGTTTCTAAACATGTTTAAGCTGTTAAACGTGTTTAAAATCTGTCAGAATTGCAAGAACTGTCAATGTGTGGCAACATAATTATTATCAATCGTCCACATAATCAAATAGAGTCCAATGTTCGATTTCCCATAAATTATTTTAAAATTGATTTGGTTAAGTATGTTTTCAAATTTTGTTATGCAAGTCGCCCTAAATTGTTTATTGACATCATTATAATACAATTTCATATATTTTCAGATACAAATTGGCTCGATACAACGACATGTCACAAGGTCCTCGACCAGAAAGTTATAAAGAAGACATTGACTGTGCTAGGTGAGATATTTTATATTTTTCTTTCGTTTTCGCGATGTACACTATGGTGCACTCTTTTTTGTACAAAAAAAAAACAAACAATAAAAATGAACAACTACAAAATAAACTAAACAATTTAATTATATTGGGCCCTACCATGATATCTTATAAGTCGCGCGTTGTCGTTCAGCTAAATTAATAAAAATTAAAAAAAAAACTGTGGTTTTTAAAAGTAGTCGGGGTATTTTTAATATAAAATTTACTTTATTTTTTGAGCGACAATAGGACGACAAAGCATTTATGGTAGCGCCTGTTAAGAAAAATATCTTGAACTAATTATTATTTCAATGGTACAGTCAGAATACAACTGAAGGTACCAGGTGCATATTTTGAAGTTTTTCTTTTTTAACCTACAGTGCTACAGTTTTAGGTTCCACCAGGGTTCAAAGTCAAAATAGTTTATTTCCTCTAGATTCTTGTACAACATTAAATGCACATGATCATTTGGCTACGTCTTAGGTGTATTGATTTTAGTTATTAAAAACTACCTGCTATATTTCGACTTTAACACAAGAACTTTTAAACTAAAAATGGACCATTTAGTACGACCTTAATACACCTTTTTGAAAACTCTCTATGGCCCTAACAAAGAAGTTATATTACTTAAACTAGAATCCTTACGTAGAACGAAGAAGTGGGCCACTTCAATGTGGCATTCTGGGTCCTAATTCTCTAAACACATAGCATGTGACAAACAGGTGGGGATGCATGAGCATTGCAGAAGTGGATTTGTTGCAGGAGTAGAAATAATAGCTATTTTATAACTTCCTTAATACTGATTGACTAAGGAACAAGGGGAGCTTTTTAATAATTAGGTAACCCTTAATTTTGAGAGCTACTTAACTAATAAAGTAGTAATTAAGGATTAACGTTTACAGAATACGAATTAACGTACATCTCCTGCACGTCGCCTGCAGTCCGCCGGCATTCCGCAGGCTATGTCCTTACCGAATCGAGGCCCTGTACCTTTCTAATTGTGTTATTAGAAAGGAACAGCATGCCCAATGAAGAGTTCTGTCCCTTTCTAATAGTGTTATTAGAAAGGAACAATGTGAACATGCACAATGTAGCGGAACACTTTTTAGTTCTACATGAACATTCTAATTCTAGTAATATAATTTATTTGGGACATTCTAATTCTAGTAATATAATTTATTTGGGCCCTAGCAAGCATTTTAGAAATTCTTGTGGCACTGTCTATTAATTACCTTCTCTTTTTTTTCATATTTATGGTTTCGCACGGCTTGGTTATACAGCCGGTAAGTTATGTTTATGCTTCAAATTGAGCATAGTCTGTCTGTCTGTCCGTCTGTAGTTTATGTCGTAGGTTTAGTTAGAGTAAACAATAGTTATTTACGGCTTAAAATACAAATTGGGGTTATTCCTGTATAGTAGATTGTCCATAATTTCACTGTGTGTTTCCGCAATTAGCCCTACTATTGGGCCTTTGTGCGTGATTGTAAGCCGTGGGTTTCCTCGCGATGTTTTCCTTCATCGTAAGAGCGATGTTCATAGCGTACATAAATTTTTCTTAAAGAAAAAGACATTGGTGCGCGGCCGGGATTTGAAACCACGACCTTCGGAATGAAACTCGGGGTACCTACCACTAGACCAACACCGCTCTTCATTTTAATGTCATTACAAACAATATACTCAAAATAAAACATGCAACCGGAACCAAGAAAAGTTTAATCGAAAAATGTCAAACATTTTAAACAAACATTATTTTTTTAATAAAACACTTTATTTACCGGGCTAAATCGCGTTTTATAAATTCATGATTTCAAACGACCGAGCTTAGTCAGAACTAAGCCAAGCCCGAGCCAAATGTTTTATTATGCAAAATCGCGAAAACCGTAGAAGAAATTATTACATTTTTAATTAAAGATTGTCTGCAATTATATAATGGAAAATTTTAATAACAGGAATAGACCTTCTGTCAAATAAAGCTAGAAAATCTCATAAGATTTTTTAGCAAAGTACATATACTTTGCTAACCCTAATCGCTCTTGACCTTAATTTTTTTGTTGGCTTTTTATGTGGAGTCGAAAATAGCAAACACACTAAGAAATACTGTTTTTAAACAAATGCTCAACTCGCTAAACCGAAGAGTGGTTTTGACTGGAGTGACGCCGCAAAATCACTTAGTGACTATTGTCTATTCTGTGACATATTTATACCTATCCATGACACCTAACAAACAGAAGGGGATGTATCAAGTGGGCATGGTCGTGGTTAAAAACCAAATTTAAAGAACTAACGAACGAACAAAAAGACTTAAACATAAAATCGAAAAAGTAATAATAATAGTTTTGTATTGTATTGTATATTTAAACTACATAGATTTATGAGTACTTCTCATTGTAATAAACTCAAGTATTAATAATAACTTTATTTGTAATTTACAGACATTTCGACAAGCACGAAGAGAAAGAAGAATTATATGCTGAGTTGAAGGCTGCAGCCGAATCCGGGTGGGATTTCTCATCGCGCTGGTTCATACTGAATGGAACTAACAAAGGTAGGTTCCATTATTCTACCTAGTACATAGTTCCTATATACTTCTTGGTTGTTACATTTAAAAGTTTACAAAATACAAAGATTTATGCGAGTTTTGCATATTTCTGCGCAATAAGTAGTCCGCCATCTTGAGCGATCCGCTATATTGAATCCTTACATAGTACTAAGTATAAATATAAGTATTATATCCGTCGTCTAGTCACCATGACACAAGCTTAGTAGCTTACCATGGGGTTAGATGGCGCTGTGTTTCGTTCACAGAATTTATCTATATTCAACTAAGTAGTTTTGTATAATAATGTACTTATTCCGCCCCATCATGATGTCTTATAAATCGTTGCGAAGTCGCTATCGTTCAGCTAAATAATAAAATTAAAAACACATCAAATAATAAAAAACAAATGAAACTTAAAAAAAAAAACAAGTTTTTATTGAAAATTTACTTTATTCTTTTAAAAGGAATGACAAACTGTCATGGTAGCGCGGATTATAAAGATAACATAAATAATTATTTTCCAATTTACAACAGAATATGAAAGAAAATTAAATGAATTAAACGACGGTTTGCTAAAACTGACGGGGCAAAAGCAAGTCGGTGGTATGTGAAGAAAAAATATGTCTGATATAGTTAGTCCAATTGTGTTGTCCAATTGTTTTGTCTTAGTAGTTCCATTGGACAAGTGAGAATATGTTTAGATAGGTAATTGTTGTGTTTTGTGATATAGGTAACTAAAAATTTAATACATATTTACTAGAATTGGTGTTTCTAACTTTGTTATGTATTTATTTGTATTTATAGAGACGGTCTCTGTGGGGCGTCGGGCAAACGCCCGACTGCAATACATAAGGCTGCGGGTTCGATTCCCGTCGGGTGCAAATATTTATGCTTAAAAATATTTGTATCTGATCTGGGTATCTATTGTATCTGATCTGGGCTGGGTGTCTATTGTATCTGAGCAATGGCCTTTTCATCCAATTTTAGATGATTTATACAGCGCAAACAACTTTTAATCCATGCTTTTTTATGGCGCTGTAGTGCCCGAGACATTGTTAGGTGGAGTAGGCTTGCCACCCTCCCGCCTAATCAGCCATGCCTAGAGGAAAGAACTGGTCAATACGTCTGGAGCTAACTAAGCCTCGGGTTTCCTCACGATGTTTTTCTTCACCGTATGAGCGAAGTTATTTACGCACATAACTTTTCCGCAAGGAAAACGACATCGGTGCGCGTTAATCTGGGATTCGAAACCACAACCTTCGGAATGAAAGTCGGGGTATCTACCACTAGACCAACACCGCACCGCTGAGCAATGAACCTAAGAAATATTACTTGTTTTTCTCTAATTTTATTTCCCTCTTTACAGGAAACCTAACAAACCTGAAGACACGGTCAATAATTCCCGTTGACTTAAACGCAATAATGTGTTGGAACGCGGCCCTAATGGCCGAGTTTCACTCTCGACTTGACAATCGGGAGAAGGTAGAATACTACAGAGGGGTTCATGCGAGGTTCATGGATGCTATCGATCATGTAAGTTTGACTCAAGTCGTGTTTAGGTTTGAATTAAGTCGTGTATAGAGTTTTATTGACCGATCGAGCGAAGCGAGTGAGGTCCAGTGTAGACGGGCCTGGCGTTTGTATCTTTGTAACTTTGTTCGACGATAACTTGAGTACCGTAGCTCCGATCTTCATAAATTTTGGTATGCGCATAGTTTAGGTCAATAAAATTTATGAGTTCGAAGATGAGCCGGATCGGTAGGGGGGTTGGGGAGATAGGGGGTCGTGAGGTCTCAGTTCGGGGTGAACTCCTAGTTTGAGACATTTTAAGGATCCGAACCCAATTGTAATAATGCAGGAACCCCTAGTGTCCGAGACCGACTAGTGCTTTGCCGTTTAAATCATATTTGTTGGTACTTCGAAAAAAATATCAGTCAAACGCTTGGTTGCAATGCCGAAGGTTGCGGGTTCGATTCCCGCTGGGTGCAAGTATTTATGCTTAAAAATAAATTTTTGTATCTGGTCTGAGTGTATTTCTATGTATAATTTGTATGTATTTACAAAAGTAAAATAAATATAAGTAGTATATCCGTTGTCTAGTCACCGTAACACAAGCTTAGCAGCTTACCACGGGGATAGATGGCGCTGTGTGTTGGTCACAGGATTTATTTATTTACTAGCTGTGCCCGCGACTTCGTTCGTGTGACTGATCTGGAATTCCATCCAGAATACTTGGATAAAAAGTATCTTTACACACCTACTGCTCTACAAAGTTACTTTATTTGACCAAAAAGGTCAACGTAAAGCGACTCTTTATTCCCTAGGTGCATAAAGTGCACATTATGCACCTAGGGCATAAAGTAATTTAAATTTGGAACTAAGGTTCTGGTAGCATACGGCCATTTCGAACTGGCCACCTAGACATAACACATAAAAAAAATAAAAACTGGGCAAATTTTTTCTATTTTCATGGACGGAAGGGTAAAGCAAAAAGTTTTGGTTAGTATAAAGCCCCAACTTTTTTTTTTCATCAGCTAAGGCCGATGTGTGGTTTCGTCATTTTGATGTAACATTGTTAAATTTAATTAATATAAAGCTGTCAATATATTTCATATACGTTGCATTATTCTATTTTTTTGTTGTTAGTTAAATACTTATTTTTGTAGCCCTTTTATTGTCTCGCAGTAGATGTGTAAAGTAGAGTATTCACCTCGGTACTAAAGTCTGTCTTTATCTTGGGCGCTTGAATCCCACGCTTCACTCAGGACTCTAGGTACATAACTCCTTCGCTTCGCTCAGGAGTTAAGTTTTTAACACCCTCGCTGCGCTCGGGAGTTAACCCTCTAGAGTCCTTCGTACGCTTTGGATTCAATATGACGCCCGCTATATAAGACAGGACTTTAGTACCTCGGTGCATAAACTACTATTTTTTTCAATCCAGGTCTTAAGCTACTTCCATACCAAATTTCATTGAAATCGGTTCAGTAGTTTTTGCGTGATTCGCGCACAAACAGACAGACATACAGACATGAATTTCAAAAATCATATTTTCGTAATCTGTTGCGTGCATATAGCATATTCCAATTACTTTTTTCAAAAAATATACTTAAATTCACAAAAAAATTATTACATATAGTAATATTCAAATCTTACTTCTTACATATATTTAAACGCGAAAGTTTGTATAATATGTATGTATATGAGTTTGTTACTCTTTCACGCAAAAACTACTGAACCGATTGCGATGAAACTTGTAATATAGGTAGCTGGATACCGGGAAAAACACATAGGCTACTTGTTATCCCGATATTCTCGCGGGAACGGGACTTACGCGGGTGAAACCGCGGGGCAGCTAGTTGACCGAACGAGCGAAGCGAGTGAGGTCCAGTGTATGGCCTGGCGCTTGTATCTTTGTAACTTTGTATATTTGTATGTTTGTTCGACGATAACTTGAGTACCGTAGCTCCGATCTTCATGAATTTTGGTATGCGCGTAGTTTAGGTCAATAAAATTTATGAGTTCGAAGATGAGCCGGATTAGGGGTTGGGGAGATAGGGGGTCGTGAGGTCTCAGTTCGGGGCGAACTCCTAGTATTATTATATGTGTAGAATTATAATGTTTGTTGTTGTAGGTACTATGGCACGAAGATGTGGGCGTGTGGTTAGACTTCAGCCTGGAATCGAACCGGCGACGGGACTACTTCTACCCGTCGAACATCGCGCCGCTGTGGACCGCGTGCTACGATAGAGCCCGCAACGACTACTACGTCAGTCGAGTCATCAACTACTTGGACAAAGTTAAGGTGAGGTTACCATATCACAGGGCGGGACACTTATCAAGAATGCCAGAAGAAAAATGGACTCGAGCAGCTACGGTTTGGAAAGGACCGTTGGGAAAGAGAAAAGAGAAACAGCTGAGAGATGGGAAGATGTAATTAAAGAAATAGCAGGAAAAGACTGGCTAGACAAAGCAAGAGAAAGAGAGAATTGGAGGATTATGGAGGAGGCCTTTACTCAAAAAGAGGTCCTTGAATGAGCGATTTTTTTAAAGTTTTTTATATAAGTTATTTTTCATATTAATATTATCTATACTATTTAGTTATAAACTTATTACATGTTTTATAAGTACAATTTAAGGACAAATAAAAAAGGCTAAACTAAACTAAACCATAGCACAAGCTTTCAGGAAGTTAGAGCTACTATATTTATAGCAAACTAGCTAGTTTAACCCGGCGTACTTCGTAGAGCCATCAAAGAAAAACACTTAACCGTTGGCTACTCAAAAAAAAAATAAAAAAATCTTTATGATATACTATTTGGACAAAGATAAGATAAGGTTACCATAGAAAAGAATCTAGAAATTTCTAAATTTATAAATCATAGTACACAACGTTACAGCCCAAAGAATCTAGAAGTTTCTAATTTCTAAATTATTGAAGTTTAAATTATAAGCGCAGTTTTGTGTGTTTGAAAATAAAACCCCTGTCATTTATGTATTTTATTTCTTTGTTTTTGCCAACTTTTAAATTTATTTTTGTTCTATTCTAAATGAAGTGATTATAATCTTACACAAGTATATAAGAAAATGAATCCCTATTTCGCGTAGTCACGGCATCACTCTTGAACGGCTGGACCGATTTCGATAATTCTTTTTTTGTTATACTTACTGTTTGCCAGGAGAAGGATCATATGAAAGAAAAAATGCTAAACCGATTTTGATAAATCTTACGCGGGTCGAAACGCGGTTTTGAAAAATCGATACAACCCTAGTCGAAATATTGAATTTTATTCTGAATTAACATTTTATTTTTGATGTTTAAAAATATGAAACGGAAGGAAGAAAACTAGAATACCATAAACTTTTCAGGTGGACATCTTCGAAGGCGGTATCCCGACAACGTTCGAGCATTCCGGCGAGCAGTGGGACTATCCCAACGCGTGGCCACCCTTACAGTACATGGTCGTTATGGGCCTGGCCAATACCGGACAATCGGCTGCCGTACGATTGGCCAACGAAATAGCCACCAAATGGGTCCGGAGTAACTTCGAAGTGTGGAAGCAAAAGACTGCTATGCTTGAGAAGGTAATTTTTGACGTTTCTATTTGGGTTCCGTTTCTGAAAAGGGAAAACGGAACCTATAAAGGATCACTTAGTTGACCGAACGAGCGAAGCGAGTGAGGTCCAGTGTAGACGGGCCTGGCGCTTGTATCTTTGTGTGTTTGTTCGACGATAACTTGAGTATCGTAGCTCCGATCTTTATGATCGAGTCGTCGAACAAAGATAAAAAGATACAAGCGCCAGGCCCGTCTACACTGAACCTCACTCGCTTCGCTCGTTCGGTCAATTAAATTCAAGAAGATTAAAAATAACTGACGACCTCTGTGGCGCGTCGGGCGAACGCTTAGCTGCAATGCAGAAGGTTGCGGGTTCGGTTCCCGCTGGGTGCAAATATTTATGCTTAAAAATAAATATTTGTATCTGGTTTGGGTGTATTTCTATGTATAATATGTATGTATTTACAAAAGAAAAATAAATATAAGTAGTATATCCGTTGTCTAGCCACCGTAACACAAGCTTAGCAGCTTACTATGGGGCTAGATGGCGCTGTGTGTTCGTCACAGGATTTATTTATTTATTATTTGCATACCAAGTTTAGTGCTGGTGAAATATGTTGGAATTATATTTATGTGACAACTCTGTAACCATATTTCGAGCAAATAAATGACATTCATTCAAGAGTAACAAAGGTATTCTTTTTTTTTCAGTATGACGCTACTATATTCGGTGGGTTTGGTGGAGGTGGCGAGTACGTTGTACAAACCGGCTTCGGTTGGTCCAATGGAGTTATTATGGCCATGCTCAACCGATACGGAGGTAAGAGGGTCCAAAGAAACCTTTATAATGACTCTTATAGAGCTAGTGTTTCTCATAAGGTATTTTTAAAGGAGTTTAATTAATGTTACTTTTGTAAAACTAGTGTTTCTCATAAGGTTTTTTTAAAGGAGTTTAATTAATGCCACTTTTATAGAACTAGTGTTTCTCATAAGGTGCTTTTTAAGGAGTTTAATTAATGCGTAAAAGGAGAAGGAACAATAATAAGTCATTATCGTAAATATTTTTATACGTATAACTAATTTTTAACATTCAAAATCTTACTGCTTTTGTATAATAGCTATAATTATAACAGAGTATTCTATAAAAGAAGAAACTAACAACCGTTATATAAGTCAATAACATATTTTAACTGTGTTTTACTAACTTTAATAACCATTTTTTTCTGTCCTCGGCAGTTGTCGATTTAGGTATGTAATTTTTTTGATGTTCTGTGTACAGTACAGTAGAGAGTAGTAGCATGAGACTGAAATTCTGGTAGTTTTGTAAAACAGCTGATGTAAACATTTATAATAATTTATATAAAACTACTACGGTTTTACACTGGTTGAGATCAATTGAAATGTAGCGTAAAAAACATTGATATCGTTTATTCTAAATGTATCAATGTATATGTCACTGTAAAGTAATAAGAAACGTAAATCTATAAATTTCGTAAGAAATTTATAAACTTTTGTAGGATTCTAAACGAAAGATAAACTGTATTATTTTACTAACACATTTTCCTAAATTTATAAATTTACGACTGCTCGTAGTAAATTTATAAACTAACGGATATCCATTCGTAAGATTCTAAACGCTCCGACCAATAACAGAAGAGCTTTCAATTTTACGCTTCTTTAAAATACGGAAAATTTCACACTGCTCTCTGATTAGTCGATGTCGACAGGGGTACGTATTAGAATATCTAAAACGACGAAAAAAACTATACGGAGCATCCCGACTAAGATAGGTTAGGTTCATGTTAGCAAATGATTACACGCTGCTCTTTGGCGAGCGAGCGGAGCGAGCGTGCCACGGCAGCGGTCGCCTAATTCTGAAAAAAAAAAGGCGTGATGTATGAGAAATGACAAGAAACACGTGACTTGTTCAACCAATCAGCGGATTTGACACTCATTTATTATTTTACGCATGATTTACGAAAACGTGGTCGTAAAATAGCAAAATTTATCTCTCGTTTAGAATCCTACGGTTCTTGTTATTTTCCGGTGACATATACATCGATACATTTAAAATAAACGATGTTTTTACGCTATATTTTTTATTTATCCCAACTAATATAAAATCGTATTTATGTTACAACGAACAAAAATTACTAACTAAACATAACTTCCTGGTGCATGTTTGTTTTAGGTGTTTTATAAATATGTTAATTAGTAACATAAATTTATTTATTTATATTCTTCTAGTGGATGTATATTAATGTTTTTACATTATTGTACAATGTATAGTGTTGTATCGTTTACTTTTAAGTTATACAAATATTTCTTTAAGCATTGCATGATAATTGGGGCACTTCTTACTAACTGGGTTTTGTAGCTTGGTATGGTATCTGGCATTCTGATTTTATTATTATTGGAAATATTCTGAACAATTGGTTTCAAAATATCTCGATAGGTGGTACCACTTAGATGTTGGAACATAAGTGAGATGTAATAAAACACAATATTTACCGGGTTTTACTCGCGTTTTATTCAATAACGTCACTATTTTTAACGACCGAGCTTTCGCCGACTTTACCGTTGGCTTTTTCAAGGTTGTCAAGCCAGCTGTAAAGTTGGCGAAAGCTCGGTCGTTAAAAATAATGACGTTAAACTTTTTAAACTAACACGATTGGAACTCATATTTACACTTTTCCCGGGTCTTAATCGCGTGAAATTCAACTTTTCCTTACCTCGACGTTTTTATCAAGTTACAATGATCTTGGTCTCGAGGGGAAGTTGAATTTCACGCGAATAAGACTCGGGAAAAGTGTAAATATGAATAATGAAGTTATTGAATAAAACGCGATTGAAATCCGGTAAATATTGTGTTTTATTATGCTAAATCGCGAAAACCATAGACAAAATTATAAGTGAGAAGGCTTAAAACAATTTCCTTATTAGACGCCATCTATCAAGTTATTTAGAACTAGATTGTGTAGAAAATTTTAACTTAATTTATTCACCAGTTATCTATTTATTTTACTAAATTTTACTTAATAAATAATTGGCTTAAACAATATATTTTCCGAAATGAATCACTAAATTTCGATATAAAATGCTTATATAGAACTAATTGTCGTATATGACACCCGTTTCGCGCGAACCTACTCTATATCAACACTTTTTAAAATTTGAAATAAAAAGTAATTCTAAAAAGAATTTGAAACTTTATTAACATAATTATGGATTTGTGACTTTTGTTTGTAGAAATAAATGAATATATTATTCTAAAAATGTCTTGAACTTGAAGTTGTACAACCGACGCATGTACTAAGCAGTTGTCGTTTGAAAATTTCGATACTTGATCCAAGCAAACTCCCTGTTAGTAAAAGGTGCCCAGGTCGGCCGGACCAGTCCGAGCTGACAGGGTAACCTTTACAGATACGTTATCTGCAGCTGAGGCGTTCGGCGTGACCGGCGCGACCGGCGCGAACGGCGCGGTCGCGGCGGCGGTCGGCGCGGGCGGCGTGGCCACCGCCTTCTTGGTGGTCGTCGCCAGTCTCGCCGCTGGGACCTTAGGGTGAGGTATGTATCTACAACAATAGTAGATTGTTGTACAAGGGCTGAAGGTCGAGCATTTCACCTGAGATTTGAATGAAGTGAGAGCGCCAATAGTTCGAGGGCGAAATGTGTGACGTTCACCCGAGTTGTAGAGTGTTTTACTTTTAATTTCGACTGTGAGGAAAGTAAAATACTACTGGCACATCTAATAAAACAAGTATATTAATAATCACTTAAAATGTCAAGTAAATTTAGAACAATTTGATCTGATCTCTGATCTCTCTCTCTCTGATCTCTGATCTTGTGTATACCTTTTTGTTTAGTTGTGTGCTTGTCTGAATAAACTTATTTTCTTTCTTTATTTTCTTTTAATTTGTAAAATGCAAATTAAATTTAAATAAAAAAGCCAAACGAAAAAAAAGCGTTTTTAAAGTTCAGGCTATACAGGGTTATGGGTTTCGAATCCAAAACCGTTCAGGGGGTGATTTTCCACATCAAAACGAATAACTTGTTCTACGATTTTAGGAAATTCGTTTTTTTTTGCAAATTTTAAGGTTATATCTCACTGAAAAAAGACGACTGTTTTTGAAAATAAATTCAATTTAAGTTTTTATTGTAGTAGACCAAACTAAAAGAAAGGACATCTTAAGGTCAATGACCTCTAACTCTATGAAACAGCTGATTTTCAAGTAAACTTTACACTTAACATTTTCGAAAACTACTTTGAATTTCAAAAAGTCGTAGAACAAAACTTATTCGTTTTGATGTGAAGAATCACCCCCTGAACGGTTTTGGATTCGAAACCCATAACCCTGTATAACCTGACTCTTTGGTTCCTTGTCTTTGACAATATTTCTATAGAAAGAAGTGTCAAATGGTTGCATTAATTTTTCATTTTAAACATTAAATAATGAAGTATCAACCCTAAATATGAAATGAGTAACTTTCAACCCGGATGTTGAAAGTTAAACTATCCGAACAGGAGAGATGAAATACTTTTTTTAATTCATTCTTCTATTTCCACGTCTATGTATTGAAATAAAAATTTACTACAATTGTGAATACGTAATATGTATGATGTTATGTATTCACTATTGAATTTATTCACGTGTCCAAGAATAGCTATAGCCAAATGGTTATAGCTATTCTTGGATACGTCATATTATGACGGATCCAAGTATAACCATTTGTATAACCATTTATGTAAGCCAAATGGTAATACTTGGATACGTATCGTCATAATATGACGTATCCAAGTTTAACCATTTGGGCTGTTAGAGGGGGGTGCACATAACTCTAAAAAGTAGCACTTCAAAGCTCAATATTTCGGAAACGGAACCCTAAAATGAAACATGGTTTTGTAAAACCCACGATGATTTTAAAAGAGCTATCTAACGAAACCCCACACGATGGGGTAATGTGGGGGAGGTACCCTAAATAAGATTTAATTGATTGAATTGAACGACCACTCGTAGGTTATTCCTTCACGCAAAACTGCTAGACCAATTGCAATGAAACTTATAGCAAAGCAAAAAACCAGCATAAAGCAGACAGCAAGAGAGACTTCTAGAATAACATACTTTAAGGTATTTTCCCGATATTCTCATGTTAAGTTGAGTTATAAAAAATGTTTTCTCTTGTTTCAGATATCATTTATTATGGATTTTAACTACTTGACGAGAGACGAGGCAACTAAAAGTAAGATCATTCCATTATTATCTATACATCCCTACTACGAATTTTTAAGTAGACCGTACCGTTTGGCACTAAAAATGTTGCTCATTTTTGGCAGTTCTACCTTGATGATGTGTATCAGTGGTACGATGTCATCGAAAATGTAACATTTTCACTAAAGTTACCTTAGAAAAAATTCTGAGTAGTAAATGTATGTATTTTGTACATAATTCTTTATTATTTTCTAGTATTTAATTCATAACCCTACATACCATACCTATTTAGATTAAAGTACAAATATTTGAAGATACAAAGTTATTATTATTATAAAACCAATGAATTTATATTTTTAAGTTAAGGTACACTCAAATGGTGTATTCTCGTAATATAATTATTAATAATATTAGTAGGATTATATTAGTTATGGTACTAAATATAATCAGACTAGAGTGTAGATGTCGCTACTTAAACATACTACTAGCGCCGTCTGTAGGGCGCAAAATTTTTGTGATATTTATGAAAATGGCAGTATTGATTTTTTTCTTCTAAACTTCATGAAACGAATCTTCTTATTGACACCTTACAATGGCCTTTAACTACATCATTATGTACCCATATTATCTATCTGTTGAGTTGAAGTCTGACAACAGTGGAAAATGACAGGCACTATGCATCGCTGCTTCGAGGTAATCACCGGTAATAACCACGTTACGTCAAAGCAGCAATGTACTGCATAGTGCCTGTCAATTTCTACTGTTGTCAGACTTCAACTGGATAGATGATAAGGTTGCTGATTTAGAGCTAATTTAAATGTGCTACTTCCTGAAAGTGCTATAAAAGCTGTTATAATCACTTTCAGTTCTATATTAGCTACAATAGACGCCACAACACTTATAAGGCTATTTAAGCGTGTTAAGGTTTCTGAAAATGAAAACTTATACCTAAATAAATTGCGGCAAAGTTAACTTGAGACTTCGCTCATTAGAAATAATCAGCAAGGCGGTCTCAAGTTAACATCGTGAGTTATACCTACTTACTTAGATTTCAACTAAAAATCATAGGAAACCTATTGCGAAATCTTAAACTAAAAAAAAACTAACAAATTGTATTATGACATCAGTGTTTTTATTTTGTACTTATGTTAAGTTTGTACATTACATTTATTTATAATATTATAATTTTTACAATAAAATTACAATTTCTGTATATCTGAAACTTACTGAATAGACTGAATATTTTAGATTAGATTAGATAACACTTTGTTGCACCAGAAAACATATGACAAAAAAGTTACAAAAGTATTCAAAGAAACATGAAATAAACAAAACCACAATTGAACATATTTTATAACTAAAAAAAAATATGGTACAATGGGCGGCCTTATCACTAAAAGCGATCTCTTCCAGGCAACCTTTTTATGCTTATTTACCAACATAAAAAGGTTGCCTGGAAAAAAAAGGTATCAGCTTACCTATAAATACATTCTAGTCTTCCACAGCTTCTTAGGTACAAAAAAAGATATCACGCTTTTAGAACAGTATCACTGTATCATCTATAGATGGCGCTACGTGCCTTCAAAACTTAAACAATAAGAAATGCATTCCTTAATTTCGACTCGATTAAGCATGCATCCGCGACCAAATTGGAAAAAGGCGCTGGGACTGATCCCCAGAGATGCAGGTTCAAGTCCTGTCGGGTGCGAAAATTTGAATAGCATTTCTTTAAGTATAGTCATCTATATATGTTTACGGATATCGCCCTGATATTTCGTTTAAGAAAACTCCCTATATATATCGGATAGACATAGTGATTTCCTTCATAGTTTAAGAATCACTTTTCCATTGTATAAAACCAAGTGCAACAGAATAATTTTACAAATCTACCATTCCAGCTAGTTACCTGTGAAACTGGAAAACTCCTACATGAAACCAAGTCGTTTGATGATTTCCTATGTCTTGTTGAGTGCTAATCATCTCTCAAGGCGCGACAATTCTAACCTAACCTAACCTAACCAATTATTTGATTTGGTTTTATCTATATAGAATTGGAATGCTTTTACAAAATTAAAACCTCTCAATTGGGTTTGCAACACCCATACTTACGCATAGAGGATTCCCTGAAGATGGGATTAATAACACTTCAAAATAATAATCTTGTTTTTAGAATTGATTTGTTACCCACACTACAACGAATATCTGTATTTAGATAAAATGCTTTTTGTTCCAAAACTTAATGCTCCCTGCATTGAAAAGGGAAGGTTTCAGAAGGGTTTAAGTACCACGTGGACCATTTAATTTTGAACTTAAAACCACTTTTTATAATCATAGTTTATCCAGAAATTTCATTGAAGATTGTACTATATATGAGCCAATTAAGATGCTATATCAGCTAACAATGTTTACGAATTGAGAAATATATCGTAAATACATTAGTAGGATTCGAACCCACAAACTTACTTAATTATGATTGGTATCTACCATTTGACCAACAGCTCTCCTGGCCCCATCTACCTCGGTGATGATGACAGTTCAATCGGCACTATGCAGTACATTACTTCTTTGACGTAACGTGGTTATCACTAGTGATTACCTCAAAGAACCAATATGCTACATAGTGCCTATCAAACTGAGTTAACAACAAGGTAGATAATACGGGATTGCGGTTTGTTGTCAATGACTAAAAATAAATTGTTTAACTGCCACTTTATTGACGTGCCCCCTTGCTTATAAACGCTAATTAACAGCTGCATAACTATGTATCGTTTATCTTTTACTGTGACAAGAAGTTTCAAATTTGACAGACAGAGAAAAACGTCACATAACTTCGTCATCTGTTAGTCATCGTTTATAAATAAGGGGGTTAATATACCTGTAAAGTCCAGCGGAGCAATCTCGACTTTGGGAAATTTCGACTATTCTTAATAACTTCTGTGGAAATTTATAAAACAGTGCCATCTATTGATTTTGAAATTTATGAAATTGCTTTTGCGCTATCTGGTCATAGATGGCACTTTTTAAAGTAAGGCCGAAGTCGAGATTACCTCGCTGGGCCTTAATCACTTTTAAACTGATATTACTTACCTACTTACCGGGGCCCTGATTCTCTAAAAACATAGCATGCGACAAACAGGCTGGATGCATGAGCATTGCAGAAGTCGATTTGGAGTAAAATAATTGCTATTCTATAACTTCTTTTAATACTGATTGGCTGAGGAACAAGGAGAGCTATTTAAATAATACCCTTCATTTTGAAGGCTACTTAACAAATTAAGTAGTAATTATGTAAAATAACATTTAAAGAATACGAATTAACGTACATTTCCTGCACGTCGCCTGCATTATGCCGGCATTCCGCATGCTATGTCCTTACCGAATCGAGCCCCAGAGTAGAGATTATTATTATTTCTTATCGGTTGTGAACCGATTATGGCCATTAGGAAATTAGCCAGTGTCATGTATTTCAATATATTATGCAAGTTATTTGCATCGAAACAGTCAAGTCGTCATAGTTAAAGTCAAGTCTAGGGAATCATTTGTAAACACGGCGGCCATTTACAAACAATCTTCACGGAGCCTTGGAGACAACACTAAGTCAATGTTTTGCACCGATTTTCACTTTCATTTCACTTGTACACCTTCACGAAACTAAATTGATTAATATGCCCCCGAAATTAAACAATTTGCACGCATATGAACTAGGTTTCACAAAAATGAAAATTTAGCACCACATCTCCTCAACGAGTTCCCGCCAATACTCCCAGAGTAGAGATGACATGACACCTCCAATAGTGACGCCATAACTGAAGACCGTGGCATAGTTGGTTAGAGCGCCAAACCCAGTTTTTTATGCGATTTTAAACTTACATGGTTATTTTCACTATGAATATTATTAGAAAGCCGGTCTGACAAGCTGGTCGAAGTTACTGGCGAAATATCGAGCTCCTTCTAATTAAAAATAAACAATGTAAATACCTCGTTATCTAGTAATATCCATTTTTTTAAGTTGAATTTCTAAATCACCTGTCAAAACACTTACTATCTTACTTATATTATAAACGTGAAAGTTTGTATGTATGTATGTGACTTTGTTACTCTTTCACGCCACGAAACTTGGAATATAGGTAGCTAGATGCCGGGAATAACACATAGGCTACTTTTTATCCCGATATTCCTCCAGAAATGGAACTTACGCGAGTCAAACTGCGGGGCGCAGCTAGTACTCTATAACCAAAACATCTTATCAATAACAATAAATATGGAGTCTTGGCGGGAACTCGTTGAGGAGATGTGTTGCTAAATTTTCATTTTTGTGAAACCTAGTTCATATGCGTGCAAATTGTTTAATTTCGGGGGCATATTAATCAATTTAGTTTCGTGAAGGTGTACAAGTGGAATGAAAGTGAAAATCGGTGCAAAACATTGACTAAGTGTTGTCTCCAAGGCTCCGTGAAGATTGTTTGTAAATGGCCGCCGTGTTTACAAATGATTCCCTAGACTTGACGTTAACTATGACGACTTGACTGTTTCGATGCAAATAACATGCATAATATATTAGAATACATGACACTGGCTAATTTCCTAATGGCCATAATCGGTTCACAACCGATAAGAAATAAATAACAATAAATATTGCACTACTGCACACAGCGCAATCTAGCCCCAAACTAGATTTTTATCGAACCTAGTTCAACCATTTTGGAAATTTTGTTGCTGAGGTATTGTTTGGAAATGTTAGTTATAAAATTGGTACGCAGGCGTATATTTATCGGGTAAACAACTATTCGGTAAAGAAATCTATCGGTCAAAAGTCTTCGGCAAAAGGTGTTTCGATGGATAGTGTTTTGAAGTAGCGTAGGGACCCCGTCTATTTAGTAGTTTAGTTTCTTCCAACGGTTACTGAGTCAATGTCAATGCCATGCACATAAATGGCTCCCATACAGGATGAGCCATACTTGAGAACGCAATTAACTACCGTCCCACGGCTATTCCAGTCTATTCCTGTCCTACAATCTATGATACGTCTGTCTGGAACGGGCATTTCCCGTTGTTTTGACTTCTAAGAAGGATATAAAACTACTTAAGATGACCTATAAATTACTTTAAGGGACAGGTATTTAAGAAGCTGTATATTATAGAAACTTTTTAGTGGTAGGTACTAACTGGAATTTTCTCTTCTTAACGCCAACATAATAAAATAATCAAGTGTGTGACTGTGTGTTATATGGGAAACCTACTTAAATATTAAAATTTATTGTATTCTGTATTATTATAATTTGTTGTTATAGCGGCAACACATATACGTCATCTGTGTTAGCAGTTTAGCTATCACGATCTATGATATACAGCTCGGTCACAGACAAAGAGACAGACGGCCAGTGTAGTCTTAGAAGAAGAGTCCCGTTCATACCCTTGGGTATGGAACCTTAAAATTGACATTTTATAATCTATGATCTAATGTGTTTTAGTTTTAAACCAAAGAAATAATATTACTCAAACTAAAATGCTCGCGTAGAACTAAAAAGTGTTTCGCTACATTGTGCACCTGTCCCTTTCTAATAACACTATTAAAAAGGAACAGAACTCTGCATTGAACATGCTGTCTCTTTTTAATTACGCTATTAGAAAGGGACAGAACGCTACCTTGAAGCGGCCCACTTTTTACCCGACTGCGCGACGCAAAGGAGGGTAATGTGTTTACCGGTCTATGTATGTATGTATGTATGTATGTATGTATGTATGGATGTTTCTATGTGGCGTTCTAGAGGCCAAACGCATGGACCGATTTTGATGATTCTTACGTCAATCGATTCGTCTTGATCTGGCGAGTGTGACTAAAGACATGACAGTAATCCCAAGTAACTTATGTCACCACCAGACGCCATATTGTCAAAATTAAAAAATCCAAAATCGTCAAAGTATGTCAAGATGGGTATCGTTGAATAGGTTTTTTAAAAAAAATATTAGGTTTTTTTTCACCATTTTTCGTTTTAAAGAACCGTTTAGGAAATATAACGGTTTAAAGTTAATTTACAATTAGGTATTCTTGCTTTTTATTACTAACGAACAAGTTTTTATTTTTGTTACGTAGTTACGCTTGTTAGTTTCACGTTTGTATTCTGTTCTAGTAATAAAACTTCTTTGTTTAAAACTTAAGATGCGGTTAGATGAGACGATCATTCTTAATTCTTGTCCTTACTAAGTAATATATGAAATGAAATAAAATAAAAAATTATAATAAATCCCGTGACCAACACACAGTGCCATCTAGCCCTATGGTAAGCTGCTAAGCTTGTGTTACGGTGACTAGACAACGGATATACTACTTATTACATACATATTATACATAGAAATACACCCAGACTAGATACAAATATTGATTTTTAAGCATAAATATTTGCAGCCAGCGGAAATCGAATTCGCAACTTTCCGCATTGCAGACAAGCGTTCGCCCGACGCGCCACAGAGGTCGTCAAAATGAAATTAAATATGTTTATTCCCGAAGTCTTTCAAGTTTACTAATAGCCTTCTTGTATTTCCATTTAATTCATTATAATTATCGATAGTCATTCTGAAATACCATGAATAATCAAGTAAATTTATTTTGTTGTAAAGTAGGTTTTCTAGAACTAAATGTGTTAGTAGATAATGTTCTACATGCAGACGCGTAATTTGTTTGTAAAATGGTTAATTATTGATAAAAGTTGTCCTTTGTCTTTAATGGTTAAAATTAAATATTGATAAAAGAATTACATGTTGTCCTAGGTGAACGACGAAATGCGATGTTAGCGACGCGACATAATGGCGGCTATCTTTTGCATTTTAGACATTATTAATTTTTAATTATTTATTTAACGCTTCATTATGACACCAAAAAATAAAAATACAATTATAAGTAAATGAAATAGAATGAAATTTAAATCTAAAGTCACACGATAAGCGGCCTTACCGCTGGGAGCTGTCTCTTCCAGGCAACCTTCAAAAGGAGAGGATCAGACGAATGATTTAGGGTTAGGTGCGTTTACCTTAAATCAAGGATATACATACGTATTTTCTTTAGATTACGCGATTTTGGATTGAAATTAAAGTTATTTTCTCGTTTTAATTAGGCGAAATCTAAACAAAAGGTCTGTAAATATATTAAAACGAATATAGTATTTCAACCAGCTTGTTCACGAGACAACTACGTCTAGTAATAATCTCGTGAACAAGCTGGTTGAAATTAACAGCGAAATATCAAGCTCCGCAGATAAATTATGATTAAAACTAGTTTCCTTTAGAACAATATTTCTAAAATTGTTTACCTAAACTTGATTAAATGTACTTACCTAAAGACGGCCTTGTGACGCAGCGGGTGAAGCTCGAACGGCAACGCAGAAGGTCGCGAGTTCGATTCCCGCCGGGGACAAATTTTTCTACTGGCCATAAATATCTGTTTCTGGTTCTGGGTGTTTTCTATGTATCTTACGTATTACAAAAAAAACTATAATATTATGTAGTATATTCGTAGTCTAGTAACCCATAGTACAATCTTAGTGCTTTGTTTGGGCTAGATAGCGCTGTGTGTATGACGTGCAATATTTATTTTAAAGGAAGAAAGAAAGGAAAAAAATCCGATGAGTACGAATTTTTGAAAGCAAATTTGGAAGGAAATGGTGACAAACAGAATTACACGACAAAGACTAACTTCGCGTCGCGTTTGTTGCATTTTCATTCACGTACGACTAATGGGATGAAAACTGTATCGTAGATATCCACTTTTGCAAACTTACTGTACCTTCAACTCTTTTATGAGAACCAGTCTAGCATTGGGAACTAGATCAGTCTTGAACTCGATCCCAGACGTCGCCCTTAGGGGTGTTCGCTCGGGTATAGCTACCCCTGCTGCTATACCGAAGGGTGGGCCGATGGGAACGCTGTATCTAAATACTATATCTAAAGCTATATATATAGGATATATATACCTCTGTATATCTCTACTATATCTATCTATTGGTTATGGGTTAAGGAATATATCTACGATTATGTTACTAGGACTAGACGAACGTTTTATAAATACATGTTTAAATTAAGTTCACATGTAAGTGACAGTAATGTCTTTTTTGAGAATAAATGTCTTTAAACCTAAACCTAAATATATATAACTTAAAGGTGACTGACGGACTGACATAGTGATCTATCAACGCACAGCCCAAACCACTGGACGGATCGGGCTGAAATTTGGCATGCAGGTAGATACGTAGGCATCCGCTAAGAAAGGATTTTGATAAATTCTACCCCCAAGGGGATGAAATAGGGAATGAAAGATAATAAGAGCGAAGCGCGGCAAAAGCTAGTACTATATAAATAGGTTGAGTAGAGATGGTTTGTATACCTTCTGCTAGTTATTGTAGTTTGAAATCTAAAGCGTCAATCTGACAATCATGCAGTGTTAATTTGTATTGTCAAGTGACCTCGACTGCTATTTACCTATGTACCTTCTATAATTGCAATTACATACGCTATTATGTACTGTGAATTACAGGATATGATTATGTACTTTTTGTATTTACCTGGTTAGTTTTTATACAAGGTGAAAGGAACGCTCGTAGGCGTGACATTTTTTTGATAATAATCTATTTAGACTTAAATAAGTTTTCGCGATGCCGATTCGAAATTTAGATTTTTTCATAAATATTTTAGTTTTAATCGCGTTGGTTTTAATTGACTTTTGAAATATTTTGAAAACTTATTGATAAATAGAAACAGTAAATTTAAAATCTCTGAAATTGCATGTGTTTTTTTATCTATCTTGAAATCCACACACACATAATTGTCTTGAAAATTTCAAAACAATATATCTAAGTATGCATTTTTCAATGCAAAAGGTCTGTAAAGACCTCGAAACGTCTGGCGTTGTAAAATATTATATAATAAAAGCAACGAGATTAAAGTTGAAGAAATAGGCTTCATTTAATTTCTAATTATGTAAAAACTAAATTATCATTAGGAGCAAGCAAATGCGAAAATAATAGTACGTACTTATGGTAGGAATTGGTGCTAATAATCTAGAGTAATCTAGACTATAAGATGTCATTAGTAGACTTTCACTTCTAACCACATAGGTTACATCTAGGTACCTACATAGCTACTTATCTATCTTGTAATTTAAAAAAAAACTAGCTGCGCCCCGCGGGTTCTTCCGCGTACGTGCCGATCCCGCATGATTATCGGGATCAAAAGGATCCTATGTTACTATCTATTACTTGACCTATCCCTATGAAAGTTTTCATCCAAATCGGTCCAAAATAATAATTAATAGATGTTATTGGTTGGCGGACAATCCTTATCAATTAGGGGTATGAAAAATATATAGTAGCATTGTCTTAGACCTACTGAATATACATATAAAATTGCATAAAAATCGGGCTAGCCGTTTCGGAGAGGTATTAGAAGTAACACTGTGACACGAGAATCTTACTAATATTATAAACGCGAAAGTTTGTATGTAAGTATGTATGTATGTGAGGTTGTTACTCTTTCACGCAAAAACTACTGAACCGATTGCGATGAAACTTGGAATATAGGTAGCTGGGGACCTAGATTAACACATAGGCTACTTTTTATCCCGATATTCCCGCGGGAACGCGACTTACGCGGGTGAAACCGCGGGGCGCAGCTAGTTTTATATATAAGAAAGAGAAAGAATATATTTAATTATGTAAAGTTAGTAATAAAATTACAAATTACATTACAACTAGCACTAAATAGTTTTAAAATGAAACACCGATCAAGTTATTTATTTATTTAAAAATAATACCTTGGCGAGGGTTGTAGCAAAATTCCGACGTAAATTGAAATAGTCACTGGAGTCCAAACATTAAAAAAAAAATATTATTACAAAACAAAACGTTTCGTTTCACCTAAAATCTGGAGCTCCTGTATAAAATAGTATAATTCAAAAGTTGAGACTTTTCAATAGATCAAAAATAAAGTTTGAAATGCCTACTCTTTTGCTTTATACTATTAAAAACACAAAAATTGTATAAGTAATTATATTAATGATAAGAGCGGTGTTGGTCTAGTGGTAGATACCCCGACTTTCATTTCGAAGGTCGTGGTTTCAAATCCCGGCGCGCACCAATGTATTTTTCTAAAAATTAAAATAAAAAAAAAGTAAACTTATGTGCACTATTAACATCGCTCTTACGATGAAGGAAAACATCGTGAAAAAACCCACGGCTTAAAATCACGCACAAAGGCCCAATAGTAGGGCTAATTGCGGAAACACACAGTTAAAACTTTATCTTCATATTATTGATACAGAAAACGTTCATTTAATTAAAGAAACTAGTTTAGTACCTCTATCTTACACCACCCATTATATTTTTACTAAATCGCATTACATACAAATACATTCACCTCTTCTAGAATCGGGAAAATTTAAAGTTAATTCAAAACAATGTCAGCGTATGCTCTTAAAAGTTTCTTTTAGCTTTTTAGATAAACTTTCCTTCATTGTTTTAGAATAAATTGCCTTAGTTTAGATTGGATTTTAAGTTTTTAATTGTCGTGGGAACTATGATTTCACACAAAACGTAACAATGGCGTCTCTATATCGAATTTTCTCAAACGATAGAGAGAAAAAAACAACAAAATAGGTTTGACCACTATCTCACCAGATGGTAGAGTAGGACGAAGCACGCTCACCCAGAAAACCTCTAAATTGTAAACAACGTTTGTAAAATGCAAGATTTTACTCAAATTTAGTTTTAGTCTTTTAGCTGCCTTTCGCCTGTGACTTGTTATTGGTGGCGGTGCTACACCTTAGACCTATTGATATATTGGTAAAATTTTACATAAAAAAAGTTTTGTTTCTATTTAAGTTACTCAAAATATTATTATTTTTACAAAAACTCGTTAATATGGTACTGTTAAAACTTACATTTAGAATTCTAAATTCAAATATCCCACGTGTGCACTGCTCGAGGTCTGAACTCCAACTGAAAGGACTGTCTGTGCAGAAGCGGTGTGTTCTGATCTTGCGCGTGAGCATAATTATGTGATCATATCGTTTTGTTACGTACAGGCTGTTCTATTTTTATATTAAAAGTTTGTTAATTTTGAAATCAGTCTGTATATTTTTAATTGCCAAATATATAATCAACTTAACATCTAGGTACCTATATTGCACCACCATATACCATCGAAAACACAGAACATAGCTGTCCAGAAGTATATTCCTAAAGCTATCGTGGCCAATCTAAACGTAACATAGGTACCTAGTGCAAAAAAACGGAAAGTTTTTCGAATCTCGTATTCTCAACTCATCCTGTTTAAACATAACAAAATGCATTGTTCTGCAATTAAACAAGGTCATCATTTTATCTCTTTTTCATTGTATTTATCAGTTAATTATTTTTTTAAATAAGTGCTAAGGTTATTTAACGTTAATTGTGTAACCTTTAAAAAATTTATTATTTATAAGTACTTAAATCGATATTGTAAAATACCTAATAAAAATCGGTAACCTATTGCCAAAATGCAATACCTCTGAAAATACCAAAATTACCACAATTCGAATCTTTTCTTATTTTTTATTATTATTTTGATTTAGGTTTTAACGAACTAGACAGGAACGAAGCCATCGTTTTTGAGGAACTCTTGAGGTTTTTGATTCCTTTTTTGACAATGGCTTCGACGTATATTTGTCATGTCCATTTTAATAAAACACAATATTTACCGGGTTTTACTCGCGTTTTATTTAATAACGGCATTATTACCAAAGCCCGAGCTTTCACTAACTTTAGAGTTAGCTTAGCTGAGTAAGTTGAGTCAACGTTGAAAAAGCTAAATGTAAAGTTAGCGAAAGCTCGGTCTTTGGTAATAATGCCAGTAATTAAATAAAACTAGTTAAACTCGGTAAAAATTGTAATTTATTATGCAATATCGCGAAAACCTAAAACAAAATTATGTCCTTATATATATATTTTTTCTCAATATAATATTTAATTTTACCTAGACTAGGAAACAGACATTTGACTTGATTTGATTATAAACATTAAAATCTATATAGTAAAATGACGGAAACAAACAAATCGTGATCTGTTTGTTCTTGATCTTCAACAGTATACAAGTGACATTTGCTGTGCATATGCTGTTTTATAAACAGTCGTTAATAAATTGATGTCAATGTAGTTACGTCTTATCTTACTAATTTTTAAACGCGAAAGTTTGCAATATTTATAGAGATGTCTATGAGTTTGTTACTCAATTACGCAAAAACTACTGAACCGATTGCGCTAAAACTTGGAATATAGATAGCTGGAGACTTGGAATAACACATAGGCTATTTTGTATCCCGATATTCCCGCGGGAAAGGGACTTACGCGGGTGAATGCGGAGCGCAGCCAGTCTAAATATAATATAACTCAAAGGTGACTGACTGACTGACATAGTGATCTATCAACGCACAGTCCAAACCATGGACGGATCGGGCTGAAATTTGGCATACAGGTAGATGTTATGACGTAGGCATCCGCTAAGAAAGGATTTTGAAAAATTCTACCCCCAAGGGGATAAAATAGGGAATGAAAGTTTGTTAAAGTGGATAATACTTCTTAACGCGAGCTAAGCCGCAGGTAAAAGCTAGTAATATTATAATTTTCAGAATTATATTTATTTACGTTAGGGCAATATTATTTGTAATACAATGAAAATAAAAGTGCATATAGAAATAGAAAACATTTTACTGACATAAAAACTACTTCTCTTAACAATGTAATTATAATAGAAGATTTATGACCCTTTTTAATGTTGATCGTAATATCTAGTAGCCCGGAATGTATCATTTATCATCACTTAGACTAAGTCAATATTGCGTTCGCAGATAATAATTCTAAATAAGTATCGTGTTAATATTTGCATAAGTGATAATAATATGTTTTCAACGATAGCGGAAAATTCATGTTTCTTGAAAATTCAATTTATAATACGTTCTTTTATACCCACTACAACACTGAGTAGAGTAGACCTCTTGCTTATTGGGCAAGCAGGAATTTACTGCTTGGCACAGTTATTGATATTATACTAAGGGCCAGCTAAACTGAAAATCTTTGTCTTGCTGTATTCTTTGCTGATTATGACGCAATGTTTTAGAATAATCTCGTTTGTAGCGTTTGTAAATGACATTGTTCCCTACATTTTGGTGTAGATTTTAAATAAAAATGTCGAAAGGTGTTTGAAGCCTTAACACATTTTAGAGAAAAAAAAAAACATTTTTTGCTAAAATCTCCTAAAGCTTAAAAACGATAAGAAGTTTTTGTCTTGCAACTACACCAAATTGTTCGAAACCATGTCATTTACAAACGCTACAAACGACAACATTCTAAAATATTGGGCCTTACCATGTTAAAAACACATCAAATAATTAAAAAAAAAATACGTAAAAATTAAAAGCTTTTTTTTTAAATTGTCTGTGGTTTTTTAAAGTAGTCGGGGTATTTTTTTATACACAATTTACTTTTTTTTTTGAACGACAAAAGGACGACATAGCAACGACAAACGATTATGGTAGCGCGGATTGTGTCAGGAAATAACCAACAATTTTCGATGAATCAGACAGGGATTTTCAGTTTAGCTCGTATATGGACCTTAATGGGTTTACCGTTTTTTTATTCACTTATTAATTCTCTTAATATGCCTCGTCTCTATATTTTGTATCGACATCTTAGACAAAAACATGAACAAATTTTCTAAGTGACAGTTTTTTTTTCTCTTTCCTTTGAAATTCTTTGTTTACATAATTGATCTAAGACTTCGAAACAACAATTTAATCTTACTATCTTACCAATATTATAAACGCGAAAGTTTGTATGTATGTATGTGACTTTGTTACTCTTTCACGCAAAAACCACTGAATTGATTGCGATGAAACTTGGAATATAGGTAGCTGGGGATCTGGAATTACACATAGGCTACTTGATATCCCGATATTCCCGTGGGAGCGGGACCTACGCAGGTCAAACTGCAGGGCGCAATTAGTAATATATATATTTTGCATACAATCCGTGATTAATAAACACAGAATAATTATTTGTATTTTCTCATTCCAGTCTCATGATGTATAAGAAAAAGAAGGGGGAATACACCTCTTTCGGAAGCGGAAGCGGCGAAGGTGTAAAACTTCTGTCTAGAAAAGCCTACACAGAACTCAGAAGCATGAATGGCGGTTCTAGGTTACGGTGAATAGGATTACCCTTACTATCGGTTTTCGATTTAATGACACGAAATGCGGACATACTCGAAAACATGGCAAAGTGAATGCTCTAAAGTCGAATGTCGAGCGAGTGAAAATATGGTTTTAGCCCAAAGTTTCACTTTGCGTTCGGCCGATTGAAATGAGAGAAAAAAATAATGACTGATCGATATGTTTTTTAAACTGGTTAAAATTCGAAATGATCATTTTCAGTCGTCATTCTACGTTTAAAATACTTTCTCTTTTCTAAAATTGCTGAAAACAACGAACGTAAGATCGTTACTATTTTTCGGTGATTTGATTACTTATTAGTTTCAGTCTGACCAATGGGAATTAAATAGTATCGAACGTACTTTTGTTGGTAGATAATAGGAAATGTGAGTTAGAATGATTGACTAATTAATTATTATATTAAAGTTTATTTTATCATTATTTAAGAGTATTATTATCAAATTATTGTGTAAATGGCTAATTTTAACGATAGCTCAATTAATTAATGCGGTAAGACCGCTGTCGAAAATCACTCAGCTTAGTAAATTATTTTGAGAATTAAAGCCAAAATATTCTTAAAATTTAAATTTAATTTGAATGTTACTAGATAAATTGAGTCCTAATAATATTTTAGGCAAAGTAGGTTATTTCAAATTATTATTTTTAAGTTTAAAAGGAATTGAAACGAAGTCATCAAATGATTGAATTGATTCGAGTTTCGAGTGAGAACCCGAAACAAATAGTAGGGCTCTTTTTACTACAAAAATTGTAGGAAGGAAAAAAGTCGTTATTATTTCTTAAGTTAATAATTACAGACGATCATAATTATTAATTGTTATTAAATAATACCCAGTAATATAATAATTATCATGAGCTGTGAACGTTGATTTGGAGCAATGATTATTCGAAGATTATTCATTAGGTTGTAGTTTTTCATCAAACATGTTGGCGTTAATAAGTGTTTTTAAGAAATTCAGGTTTATAAAAACTTAAAAAAGAACATGAAGTTCTATAAAGGAACTGATAGAAGCTAATTTAAAACACTAAGGTTATGTTAAAAGCTTAATAATAAAAACCATTAATTAGCGGCTTTTACTCGCGTTTTATTTAATAACGGCATTATTATATTACAAAAGTACCGAACTTTCGCTAACTTTAAAGTTAGCTTTTTAAGGTTGCCTGAGGTGTCCTTGAAAAAGCTAACTGTAAAGTTAGCGAATGCTCAGTACTTTTGAAGTAATGCCGTTATTAAATTATACGTGAGTAAAACCCGGTAAATATTGTGTTTTTATGCAAATCTTAATAAGACCAAATGTTTTATAAAAGGAACCAATAAAAGCTTGATAAAATTCTATGGTTGGGTATTTCAAAGAGCTATAATAATAATAAAGCTATTTATTTCCCATATAAATTTAATACAATATAACACATTTTAAACGTCATATAATTACATTTTTATTATGAGAGAAAAGAGCTATAGTAGTTGTAAATTGCATTTTGCGACTGTATGTAGTTATAAATAAGCTCTAATTAACGCCAATTTGTGTAATAGAATTATCATTTACCCCCTTACTTATAAACGCTGCTTAATCGCTGCATAACTATGTATCGTTTGTCTTTTACTGTGACACGAAGTTATAAAGTTGACAGACAGAGACAAACGTCAAATAATAACACAGAGATACCCGTTTTATAAGCGGAAGCTTTTAAATAGTGTATAGTTATATGTAATTTATATTGTTATAGTTTACTGTTTGCTTTCATAATAAAAATAAAATGAAATAACTTGGTCATCTGTTAATCATCGTTTATAAGTAAGAGGGTTAGTTTTTATATAGTAATATACGCAGGTTTTGCTTAAATTCTTGTTAAAATTAAAAATAGTAGCCATTTTAGAATCACACTTTGTATTATTTTATTGATGATATTTAATTATTTATTATGTACATAAGTCTTTCGAGAAAAGTTCTGCTGATCTTTTTTAGTAGAACTTACGTGCTTTGTTAGTAAATAGTTTTTTTTTTACTTTTTTCCTTAATTGTAAGCAAAGAAGTTATATTACTTTAACCAGAATGCTCATGTGGAACTTAAAAGTGGACCACTACATTGTGCATGCACAGAGCATTAAACATGCTGTAGACCTAAAAGGTTCCTTATAGCAATTCTGCCCGCAATATTGCAATTTGACACATTCACGATAAATGTGCACCTGGTTCTCACGGCTTTGTCCTATGACAGGTGCACGGCTATTGTGAATCTGTTCAATCGAAAAATCAAAATAGTTTATTTTCTTTAGATTCTTGTACAACATTAAATGCACATGATCATTTGGCTACGTCTTAGGTGTATTGATTTTAGTGTGGCTTCGGAACGCGCCCTCTGATGAAAAGAAGCCACAAGAAAAAAGGTTTTTTTTGTTAATAAGCAATATTGCTAGCAGAATTGCTATAAGGAACCTTTTTAGGTCTGCAGTTCTTTTCTTATTACACTGTTACAAAGGGACAGAACTTTGCATTGAACATGCTGTCCTTTTCTAATTTCATTATTAGAAAGGGACAGAACGCTACATTGCAGCGGCCCACTTTTTAGTGCCACGTAAACATTCTACTTTTAGTAATAAAATTTCTTTGCAAATTAGCTTACCTATCGACTAAAGTAGCCAACGTCAATCTCAAAAACATTTATTACCGAAATCGGTCAAGTCCTTTGTGCCTGTGACGTCAACGAACAAACTTTCGCATTTATAATAGTAGTAGTATATTTTTATTTTATTTCTTATCGGTTGTGAACCGATTATGGCCATTAGGAAATTAGCCAGTGTCATGTATTTTAATATATTATGCAAGTTATTTGCATCGAAACAGTCAAGTCGTCATAGTTAAAGTCAAGTCTAGGGAATCATTTGTAAACACGGCGGCCATTTACAAACAATCTTCACGGAGCCTTGGAGACAACACTAAGTCAATGTTTTGCACCGATTTTCACTTTCATTCCACTTGTACACCTTCACGAAACTAAATTGATTAATATGCCCCCGAAATTAAACAATTTGCACGCATATGAACTAGGTTTCACAAAAATGAAAATTTAGCACCACATCTCCTCAACGAGTTCCCGCCAAGACTCAGTAGTATATTAATGTCTAAAGGAAATGATCTCTTGGTTTGTTTCTAAACAGACAAAGTGATCTTTTATTTTATAGGTATTAACTAATAGTATTATTAGATTTATAGTTACCTAGTTTTAAGTAGACATTTTTTTGTTTATTTATTTAACTACCACAATGAATAGTTTTTGCATTTATTTTCGAAGTGTGATTCTGAAATGTGTGTTGTTATTTTTTCTATTAATCCCACTTTTTGTAGTATTCTTACATGTATTAGTTTTCGCATATTACTACTAAAAATGGTTACATTTTTCAAATTCAAATTTAAATTCAAATTTTCTTATCTCGACGTTTCAACCATGTTACAAGGTTGCGAGGAGAATGTAACCATGTTAACAAATAGTGTGAATTTAAAAAGCTTGCAGTTCGTAGAACACAAAAGCCTAAAATTATAATTTTCTTTCGCTCTTCCTTGTTTTAAAGTTTATGCTGAAAACTAAAATGCAATGACGCGAAAAGTACTATTTGCATCTCTAACAGCCGAAGAAATACAACTCAAAATTTGAGGTGTAGTAAATTTTGAGCAGCTTCTAAATTTAAAATAAGTATGAGTATTTTAGAGCTTGAGAGCTGCTTAATTGTTTAAGTAGAACTTAAACAATTAAGCAGTTATTTGTTTAGAAGAAATAAGTAGAACTCAATTTTTGAGTAGCTTTTTTGTAAAAGCTACTCAAAAATTGAGTTCTACTTAATTTTTAGTAGCTTTCTAAAGTTCCACACACTGCTTCCTAAAGGCCTATCCTTACACAGTAACTTATAGATCTATGAAATTTAGCTTAAATTCCATTATTGTAATTCCTCATTAACTTTAGATAGATCATTTTCTAGAGCCTGTGAGAAAAACATTGTAAGTTATTTTTTGTTAATTTATAGTTAAGGTACATTTTATTAATAGGTATATTTTGTTTTTCAACTAACGTTAGGAAACGTTAATCAGATACCTGATTATGTAACTCTGTTGATAATAAATTGAAATAATTGAAATTGTTGATTTTTACTGTTACTGGTAGTAGGGTAGGGTGGTCTAAGATTGCGCACTTAATGTATCAAATGCTATAAAATAAAAACTGTTTAAAATTAAGAAACAATCTTTAATTTATTTTATGCCATATACATTAAGGAATATTATTACATAGACACTTTTTCATAGGAACTATAGTTTTTGAGATATAGGAACAAATTTAAAAAATGGAAAATGCGCATTCTTACACAACCGGTACTGTAAGATTGCGCAGTAAAATTTGTAAGAATGCGCGGGTAGTATAAGACTACGCAGTCAATAATAAATGCTAATTTGGACATGCATCGCATATAAAAGCCATATCATTCGAATATGCTGTGCATTTTTCATGTCACCATTCCTTGGAAATAAGACATTCAAACCAATTTCAATCCAATCAACCAAAGTATTGGTTCTTTATAAATTTCTCCACAGCCACATTTCCAAGTTTTCTTAGAAGTAGGTTTTTGTTTAGTTTTATTTACAGTATTTTTGTCGTCTTTGGTTTAGGCATTTAAATATTTTTGTGGCTAGTACTTTCAGCTACCTCGAGCTTAATTTTTTACGTGTTAGTTAATTTTTATATGTAGAACTACAAATTACTTCGGATCTTTTATGTTTTTGGTAACATAAAACTTTGGTAAAGGAGAAATATCGGATAATTTAACAAGTGCTTGTGGAGATGATGTGGTATTAGTGTTTTAGTGATATTTCCGCTACGCCAGGTTGCTGATTATGTTGGTTCAATATCTTAATAGCTTTTGGGGTAACTACAGCGTCACTTGCTGACATTTCAGTTAATCCTTCATTGCAGCTGTTGGTGTTTTTGTGTTAGAGTCTGCTGAACAAATACCTCCCCCCAATGAGGTTTCCCCGTAGCGCCCCAGGTACAATAAATGTAAATATTTTTTTAAATGTTGTGTAAGACTGCGCGCGCATTCTTACAAATCTGTATCATGCGCAGTCTTACACAATCGTCCCATTTCTGCTATTAATACCCGTGTCGCCATCTCTGCAAAATAACTTGTACTAACTCAACCTTCACATTCTCCCGGTTAAATTCGGCAACCAAAACTAACTTTAGAATTTTCGATGTAGTTAAAACAAGTGAGTTACAATGCATTCAAATTGAAGAAAAATTACATCAAACTGTGATAAAAACTTTGAACTTACCTGGGATCTCGTGTTTTCACTGTAATCCTATAATTTTCCGGGGATAACAACAGGTGTTTAGACACTTCGAAACAACACTGAAGTTAGCTACAAACGTCACTCTGTTTTTGAGGTATGAGTCATGCGCAGTCTTAACGACCGCGTAGTCTTAGACCACCCTACCCTATACAATTTGACAGTTGCTAGTTTTAATTGCAATGGGAATTTGTTTACTACTGAATGACGTAAATACAACAATTTCAATGTTTCCTTTCAATATTTGTTAGAAAGAGTTACGTAATCAGCTAGCAGTTTCGATGTTGAAATTAAAAAACTATACCTATTTCAAATTCTAGGTGCTGGACACCGAAATCTAATAAGTGGTATGAAATATAATCTCATTTCTAAAAATTATGTTATTTTCACCTCAAGTTCCAATGTAAATAGGTATATATACTTAGTTAGACAATGTTTATTAACAAATATGAATTAATAGATAGTGAATTTTGCTTTGAGACATTATTTTATTTTTAATTATTAATTAGGTATTTTATTCGTGATTATATTAAATTAGTTTTTTATTAGAAATATTTAGATGTAGGAGGGACAATTTCTAATGATTGCTAAAATATTTGTTAATTCTTAACTGTTTCAAACAAAAAAACATAATTACAAGGCAAAAATATGTTAAATTGATTAAAACAAGGTTAAAATAATTATATTGAAAGAATTGTTTTTTTTTTAAATATAATTTCACCTTTAATGACTTTGACAATGCGAGTTCAAAATTGTCAGCCTCCTATAAGCCTATTGTGATATGTTTTGTAAATGAGTTTGAGGTTATTTTTTAGTAAATTAGTTCTTAGGCATAGATATAACATAATATTATACCTAGAGTAGACATCGCTAAAAAAAATTTTTGTAAACAATACAGCACTAGGCCTCTACTCTAATTCTAGAAGAAAAGAAAAAAAACTGTCATCCAGGAAGAAAATCTTTCATTTCATTAGGCATTTTGACAGATTTTTCGTTCGTTCGTAGACATAGAGTACAGGTCCTGGTTGCCCAGCGGCACTAGCCAAAATTCTTATCGAATAACGAAAACGCCAATCGACAGATTTTTTTGTATAAAATAGACATAAGCTCGCGAAAAATCAAGCGTGACCTTATGTCAATTTCATACAAAAAAAACTGTCGATTAGCGATTTCGTTATTCGATAAGAATTTTGGCTAGGGCCGCTGGTCTAAACTTCGACAGACTGAGTAATGGCTAGCCAAATTGTTACAAACTTTTTTTCGCCATGTCACCTCTATAGGTAAGTAATAGGATAAAAAAACCTCAGTGTTCCTAGGACTTTTTTTAATAGTCTCGGTTTTTCAATAGTTAGAGTTACCACTTTTTTGTTGTGGGCACTCGATATGACATGTGATTGTGTATTAGTTTTTAGATACATTTTTGACAAATAAACAAGAAGTATAATTTATGTTTTACTCGTTTTTTTTGTAACTAGTTGTACCCTGCAATTCCTAACATGAATCTCTTAAAAAACCTAAAACCCCCTGATATTCGCAGTTTTTCAGAATTATCAAATCATAGAAATATTTTTAGCAAGGAAATATATTTCCAAAAAATCCCCATGACAGGATTCGAACCTGCGTCCTTTCGCTAACCAGGCGACTGCTCTAAACACTGAGCTACACAGGCATCACGTGACACGGTATAATTTTTCGGCCATATCTTTCCTCGCTAATTGTTTTTCTATGTTTAAAATACCTTGAGCAATAAAAACAAAAAAGAAATATTATCAAATCAGACAAATATCACAATTTAAGCTTTAGCAGATATTTATAAATACATTTTTGTATGCAAAAATAATAATAATATATAAGTACTTACTTACTAAAAAATACATAGCCCTGACTGAATGACGGATCAACTCAACCTAAACCGCGTAGGGGGCTGAAATTTAGAGAGTATATGTATAAGTATATGCAGGCATCTAATAAAAAAGAATTATTGATTGATTAATTAATTCTGTATTGTAACACACCACAATTAAATAATTACAATAATTGGAAAATACTTAAACAACTTAAAATTACGTGGCACAATGGGCGGCCTTATCGCTTAAAGCTTATTCGGAATTCCCACGGAATTTACGCGGGTGTAACTGCGGAACGAAGCTAGTATAAATGAATTAGTATAGTGCTCGCAGACTGAGCTAAGCAAAAATGAAGCATAAACTTTGAATTGGAATTTATAGTCGATTTTTTATTGTAAATACGAATAAAATAAAAAGAACTTCATATAGTCATAACAGAGAAGCAAAGTTTAGGTCATTAGTTTGGTTTACATTCTAAACTTGAAAAACTTCGATTTTACTAATCTAACCCCCGTATTTATAAATGCTAATGAATGCGCTGCATAACTTTGCATAGTTTGTCTTTTACTGTCACATGAAGTTTCAAAGTTGACAGACAGAGTCAAACGTCACATAACTTAGTCATGTGTAAATAATATTCTTTATAAATAAGGGAGTAAAACTTTGGATAGTTGCGAAGATCGCTTTATGAATACCTACCACAAATTGGCTTAAGTCGAAGTTTTTGCTTAGCATAAGTTTAAGCTCGCTCTATAGATTTTAGCGTTAGAAGCGTCTCAGTAGGTACCTACTTCATTGACCTACATTAGTAAAGCAACGCAAGCAAAACAATTCTAAATAAGTAAACCAAATATTTGCTGACATCCATTAACTTTTAATTACTAATAATTACCTCACGCTGATGAACAAAGCGGTATTAACTATAAAACAGAAAGACAGACAGACAGCGGAGTCTTAGTTATATATATATATAAACGGAACCCTAAAAATGAAGTTCTTAATTTTCATATTAAATTTCTATTTCATAACTTGCTTCAATACAACAAAATTAAATGCAACTTTAAAAATAGAACAAAATTTATCAAATTCAACTAAAAATCGATATTCCAGATGCTTGAAGTCGGGGAAAATTGGTGATGTTTTAAGTAAATCGGTGAATTTATTCGGAAAGACTGAGTTTGGTGAATTGTTGAAGTTTAGTGCTGTGAGTGATTCTGAAGATGGCGCTAGTGAGGTTTATGTGAAAAATCGTGTGTTACATGAAGCGCCGGAAATACATTGGCATGACTTTAAGGTTAATATTGTATTCACTTTTAATGACTGTTGCTTATCACGATTAAAATACGTTGGGGAGCCCCACTTAAATACAATTATGTTTTTAGTATTTGTTGTTATAGCTGCAAACGAAATACATCATCTATGATTATTTCAACTGTTTAGCTATTCCGTTTCATTAGCTGTTTATTTGCCTGATGACAGATAAAAATAACCAGGGACAGTGGAATCTTAGTAGAAGGGTCCTATTTTAACCCTTAAACATGGAACGATTTTATTTTTGAATAAAGAGCCATCTATAATTTTATTGCAGAGTGTTCACAACAAGTCATATTCTACAGCCCGCCAAGAGATGGCAGCACTGAACATTTGGAAAGAAAACGTAAAAAGAGTTGCAAAACATAATAGAGAATACTCAGAGGGTGCTAAATCTTACACTTTGAATTTAAATCACTTGGCCGACATGGTAAGATTTTGTTTTAATTATTATTAAATAAATGGTGAACCATCACACAGCGTCATCTAGCCCTATGGTAAGCTACTAAGCATGCTGTTGTTATGAAATATAAACTACTTTTAGAAACAAAATTGAATTGGTTCAAGATTCTTCACACAAACGAGTTTGTTATCTAGTACTGCTTGTGAATACTAGATGGCGTGAATTTAAATTTATATTTAGTCAGAAGTTGCTTTTGGGTTTCGTAGACGAAAAAGACTATTTTAAAAGGCGCCAAATACTTGCTACCATCCATAGATATGACATCAAAAGGAAATTAATGATGATTTTGATGTTTTAGATCGTCATTCATCTTTTACAATAAAAAGTTACTAAGTTATAGGTAGTACCTAGGTAAATCTATTGTCTAGTACTACCTAGTATAGGTACTTAATTATTACTCTAAGTCTAGTACCCATATAGCCTAGTCCTTAGTTTGGGGCTAGATAGCGCTGTGTATAATGTAATATCGTGCAATATTTATTTACCTATTTATTTGGTGTAAATTAGACATGGAATATGTAGGGGAACACGTTTGAGACTGTACATCTTACCAATATTATAAACGCGAAAGTTTGTTTGTATGTATGTGAGGTTGTTACTCTTTCACGCAAAAACTACTGAACCGATTGCAATGAATAGAATATAGGTAGCTGGGGACCTGGTTTAACACATAGGCTTCTTATCCCGATATTCCCGCGGGAACGGGACATAGCGGGTGAAACCGCGGGGCGCAGCTAGTATTATATTGAATACGATGAAATGACTAGAAATGCAACACGTAGGGGCGGGATAAAGGTAACCCATTAGAAAGTCTATCAAAGGGTTACCCCATCAATGAGGTTTCCGTAATAAAATGTGTAAACCTTTCGCCTGGGAATATCAATAGTGGTGTAGGTAGTAGGTAAATCTATTGTCTAGTACTACCTAGTATAGGTACTTAATTATTACTCTAACGGCCGAATACTGTAACATCTTCATTGTTACCCAATGAAGATGGTCACCTTATCCAGATGGTAAGCTGAGCAAAGGGGTTTGGGTTCGATAGAATTAACTCCAAAGCGGTGTTTTGCGGTCCCTGATTATAATATCGACATATTTCCAGAGTGTATCAGATTACTTGAAGAATATACTGAAGCATATACCGACGATGCGACTCTTTGATCCGTTTGAAGATCACCATAGATCAGCTCTTCGGAAGACCAGAAAATGCAAGACTCCGAGACAGGTGCCTACTCTACTTACTTACTTTCGCTGGCTCACCGACCTGGACCCGAAGTGAATCTGGGCCTCCATTGCGCACTATGGCTGAAATTTATAGTCCGTCTTTAAGCAAAAACTTTGACTTAAGACAATTTTTGGTATTTATAAAGCGATCTTCGCAACTACCCAAAATTTTTGTTTAGTACACCTACCTATAATCGAAGTTATTCTTTAGAATGTAAACCAATGAAAAATAATGACCTAAACTTTGCTTCTCTGTTATGACTATGAACTTCTTTTTATTTTATTCGTATATTACACAATGAATTTCGACTATAAATTCCTAGTTTTTGCTAAGCTCAGTCTGAGCAAAGTCAAAGTACTTACCTACGCACTAGCTAGATAGATTTCAGCCTAAGTGCCACTTGACACTTGAGGCGATAATCCCCACTTGTACCCACCCTAAAGTTCCAAAATGAATATCTTTGATCCTATTACCAAAGACGACAAATATAACTACCTAATATTAATTTAGGGGGCATATTAATCAATTTAGTTTCGTGAAGGTGTACAAGTGAAAATCGGTGCAAATCATGGACTTTAGCCTAGTGTTCTCTCCAAAGCTCCGTGAACAAACATTGTAAAAAATTGCCTCCTTTTTACAATGATTCCCTTGACTTGTCTTTAACTATGACGACTTGACTGTTTCGTTCGATGCAAATAACCTGCAATTATTGATAATACTTGACACTGGCAAATGTCCGAAAGGAAAAGCCATTTTAAAGAAGAAGAATAATATTGTATGCACACCAATATAATATCTACACACACAACACTTTACGAATTTCATATCTGTGGGACTGGTTTTGGGCTCTGCGTTGAAGTTCATTAAGTTATTCAGCCAATCAATCAAAGACTTATAAAAAAATAATCAGGGCCTCGATTCGGTAAGGACATAGCATGGGAAATGCCGGCGGAATGCAGGCGACGTGCAAGAGATGTGCGTTATTTCGTATTCTGTAAATGTTATTTTATTTTATTACTACTTATTTATTAAAGTAGCCTTCAAATTTAAGGGCTACTTAATTATTTAAATAGCTCCCCTTGTTTCTCAGCCAACCAGTATTAAAGGAAATTATAGAATAGCTTTAATTTTTACTCATGCAACAAATCGACTTATGCAATGCTCGTACATCCCGCCTGCATGTCGCATGCTATATTTTTACCGAATCGGGCCACAGACCTCTTTTTAAAGTTCAAGCTCAATCTGTAACACATTTTCCACCAGGTGGACTGGCGTAAACTCGGCTACACTCCTCAACGCGAGCAGCAGTGGAAATGTGGCGCGTGCTACGCCTTCGCCGTGACACATGCTCTGCAAGCACAGCTGTATAAGAAACATAGATCCTGGGCAGAACTCAGGTATGTAGGTGTTTTTAGGGTTCCTTAACGAAAAGGTAAAAACTCTTCATGAGCGAGTTCAATTCGCATTTGGCCGGTTTTCTTCAGCAGCCTCTACAAGACAATTTGGACCATAAAACTTTCCCTGTCAAAACAAACAGTGGCCCGATTCTGTAAAAACATAGCATGCGACAAGCAGACGGGATGCATGAGCATTGCAGAAGTCGATTTGTTGCAGGAGTAAAAATAATAGCTATTCTATAACTTCTTTTAATACTGATTAGCTGAGGAACAAAGGGAACTATTTAAATTATGAAGTAGCCCTTAATTTTGAAGACTATTAGTTCTACTAATTCGTATTCTGTAAGTGTAAGTAAAATAACACTTACAGAATACGAATTGACGTACATTTCCTGCACGTCGCCTGCTTTCCGGCGGAATTCCGCATGCTATGTCCTTACCGAATCGAGCCCCTGCTCTATTTAGCGGCGCGGCGCCCGCGGTTCCACTTAATTATGTAGCCTATAAAGTAGCCTATGTATTAATCCAGATTTCCATGTTTAACGCTATTCGTACGATCCGTACGATGCGGATTATTGCAGGGATGTGACTGACTGTCTATACGTACAAAGAAAATTAAGATCCATTTGATGCGATGCGTACGATGCCGAAAAGTTAACGCTTAGCTTGGTACATAACTTCAGATAAAGTCAGTTATTTAAGACTAGCTGCGCCCCGCGGTTTCCCCCGCAGAAATGAAACGTGTTATCACGGGCGCGGGCGGCCGAGCGGTTCTCAAGCGGTAGCACTTTTTCGGATTCTTCTAATTGGATTTCGATGCAAAGTATACCACGACCTTCCTCGAAAATAGAACTATCCAATATTGAAAACCAGATTTCAATTAGTAGTTTTTAATTGTATAAAAAAACCCGACAGATAAACAGAGAATCAGACAGACAGACATGAATTTAAAAAATTATATAATTTTGTTCCACTACTTTTTCTAAGCCCTCTAGACAACTATTTTTTTAATTTTTTTAAATTTACGTCCAAGTACTTATAGACTTTTGTCCTCTCTTCCTTTTAAGTATAGATTCCCTTACTTTAGCCCACAGCAAATAGTAGACTGCAGTAACACAGATGGAAACATGGGTTGTAACGGAGGTTCGCTGAGGGCAGCGCTAAGATACGTCGCTAGGGAGGGCCTGCTCATGGAGGCTGACTACCCTTATACGGGGAAGGTAAGCTGGCTATCCTACGGGAACTCCGCACGGGCTATCTGTTGCCCCGAATTTCATCACCGCGAAGAGTCCGGTCTTCCTGCTACCTATCTGCTATCTGTCTGCTCCACTGCTTCTTCACCGTGCCGCTGGCTCTCGTCTAACTTCGAACTGAGGGAAGTGCGGTCGAAACTGTTGCCAGGTTAATGTAGAAAAGTGAGCTCGATTAGGCGGTCTTCGAACTACCCCCTCCTTCTTTTTGTAACCTTAATTCAACCTTTCCAAATAAAATCTCTCTTGTTTCTCAAATAAAACCCCTTAGGTTTGTCCTTGAGGAATGTCCCTGGGTATCTTTCTAAGTATCATCATCAGCCTGTTACAGTCCACTGCTGGACATAGGCCTCTCCAATTGCACGCCACCTAGATCTATTTTCGGCTTCTCGGATCCAGTTAAAATATAAATAGGATAAATAAAAGTATAAGCACTGCGAGAAATAAATAGAATGGAGATCTAACTTCTCTATTAAATTCGAAAAAAACCATATTCCACGGTCACACAGCAGCAGATGTACATACTGACATGTTCCGTACAGTATAAGTATAACGTATGATCGACCTTTGGATCGACCAATGGCGGACGATCTTTAGTGACAGACTGGCGGTCGAATCATCGTTCTAGGCCACGCAATCACCGTTTGCGTGGAACATTATTTCAAAGGACTACTTCCATAGTTCGATGAGTAAATAGAATAAAAACAGATGACGTTTGAAGTTTCTTTTTAATTATTAAAGATCATGTTTCCCTTAATTACATTGTTTTACAGCAAGGCAGCTGTAGAAGCTCCCCATTCCACAGAAGAGTGAAGCCCCACCGCTGGGCAATGCTTCCCCCTGGAGATGAGGAGTCGATAGAGCGAGCTGTGGCTTCTATCGGACCACTGGCTGTTGCTGTCAATGCGGCGCCTTTTACATTCCAACTGTACAGGTAAGTAAAATTAACTAAGTTAAACTAATTTTTGAAAAAATGCTTTGCTAAAATTGCACCAAACAGGACTTGAACCTGCAACCTCGATATTCCGTATCGTACGCTCGCCAATTGCGCCCCAGGTGCTAGCTCTGCCGTCGTAAAATTATGGACTGCATCTGTTCGTTCTTTGCGACTGATGCAGGTAGCGATATCTACCAGTTTCTTTACAGATTACCGGCTCGAAAAAATCTATTTACATAGAATTTAATACAACGTTGAGATGAACGTTAAGTTAAACTATTTTCAAAATTAGGTACCCTTATTTTTCGTTTAGCAAAGCTTACTTTTACCACCGCTTTACGTACAAAAAAAAAACAAATTTCTAGTAATCCTGAGGGAGAAAAAGATATAGAAATGTGGATTTTGTTTTGATTTTCAATTTGCTACATTTTCAACATTTGTATGTCTTTGATTTTACATCTACCAGAGAACGTATATGTACTATTTTGACTTCGTTTTGTAATTTCAGTTATATCTTTATTTATTTTCGGTTTACACGATGCTGATGATCTATGAAAATTAAACTTATATTTCGGTTTCAATCGCGTTCATACGCGTTAGGTTTGAAGTCCTTCCCCTCGAAACTGGGACCAGGGACCACTTGGCCCCTTTCGATTTTGATAGTAGTCAACTGGGCCCAAAGGTAGTTTAGACATTGGGACGAGTTGACTACATTTAAACACCTCAGTCTACCCATAAACAGGGGCTCGATTCGGTAAGGACATAGCATGCGAAATGCCGGCGAAATGCAGGCGACGTGCAGGAGATGTACGTTATTTCGTATTCTGTAAATGTTATTTCACTTAATTACTAATAGTTACTACTACTACTAGTTAAGTAGCCTTTAAAGTTAAGGGCTACTTAATTATTTAAATAGCTCTCCTTGTTTTTCAGCCAATCAGTATTACAGGAAGTTATAGAATAGATTTGATTTTTAATTTTACTTAATTAGTTAAGTAGCCTTCAAAATAAAGGGCTACTTAATTATTTAAATAGCTCCCCTTGTTCCTCAGCCAATCAGTATTAAAAGAAGTTATGGAATAGCTATTATTTTTACTCCGGCAACAAATCGACTTCTGCAATGCTCATGCATCACGCCTGCTTGTCGCATGCTATGATTTTAGAGAATCAGGGCACAGGAGGTACGGTAAACCCTTTGCGTTTGAAAATTGCTTTACATAATAAAAGCAACACGATTGAATCTGAATTTATCAATCGAAAATTTACTAATGAAAATTACTACCATTTCAGAAGTGGAATCTACGACGACCCATTCTGTTCAGGGTGGTTCTTAAACCACGCGATGTTGCTGGTGGGGTATACCCCTCAATATTGGATATTGCTCAACTGGTGGGGGAGAGATTGGGGAGAAGATGGGTATATAAGGTGAGTGTTGACAAGTGCGAGGAGGATTCTCACTCGAAGAGTTCCGTATACCATTATCAATCAGGTTTTTTTTGGGGGCTATACTTAAAATCACATAACATCGCACTTACGGTGAAGGGAAACATCGTGAGGAACTCCACGGCTTAGTTAACTCCAGACGTATTGACCAGTTCGCCATAAATAGCATGGATTAAAAGTTGCTTGCGTTGTATAAATCATCTAAAATTAGATGTAAAGGCCAATTATTATACTTAAAATCTATTTTTACATATTATTCTGTTTAAAGTTACTGTATTTGTTATTATTGCGGCAACAGAAATCCTATCCCACTAATACGAGTATAATAAAGCTGAAAGTTTGTGAGTATGTGTTGGTGTGTTTGTTACTCAATCACGTCAAAACTACTGAACCGATTGCGATGAAACTTGGAATATAGGTAGCTGGATACCGGGAAAAACACATAGGCTACTTTTTTTCCCGATATTACCGCGGGAACGGGACTTGCGCGGGTAAAACCGCGGGACGCAGCTAGTACCTCATAATTGTAAAAATGAATTTATAAAAATTTCAACTCTCTAGCTAATAGCTATCACGTTTCGTGAGATATATATAGACTAGTGCCATGACGACGACCAGTGGAGTCTTGAATCTTTCACTAAGCCTCCATTTTTACCCTTTAAATTCAGATTAACAAATATTTATCACCCGCGTAAGTCCCGTTCCCGCGGGAGTATCGGGATTAAAAGTTGTCTATGTGTTATTCCCCATAACAGCTATATAGCCTATAACAGCCTATATTCTATGTTTCATCGCAATCGGTTCAGCGGTTTTTACGTGATTGAGTAACAAACACACATACATACATACTCACAAACTTTCAGCTTTAAAATATTAGTAGGGTAGGATTATAAACAGAATGTATACTACAGCGTTTATGTACAGCATAGTTTGTTTGTTTGTTTTAGGATAAGAAGAGGTTTCAACGTGTGTGGAGTATCTAACATGGCCGCTTACGTCGAATTATAATTTGAATAAGGGAAATGTAAATAAATATGTTCAGTTACGTTTCTTGGATGTATGTAAGCATTATTTATTTTTTTAAGTGCCTATTAAATTAACATGCCTAAGTTGTAGTGAATGGAAAAGATGTTGAAGCGATAATTCAGCGTATGAGTCACCGCATCGGTAGACTAAGAGGCCTAGGTCGCATTCCGTAGACCGTACGCTGTGTTTTTGTGAATATATCTTTTAATTAACAATAGTTCTATTTTTCTATTTGTTTATATTTTTCTTTTAGTTTTTAGGTATTGTGTATTTTAATGTTTTCTTTGTGTTTGTTTTATTGTATTTTATATTGACATGCACTTATGTAATAATTATTAATCAAAAATATATAGGTATATTAAAAAAAAATAGTTCTAGTAATATGTAAACATTATTATTTCCTACTTTTACAGATTTTTTTATCTAAAACAACTCGTTTAAAACTGATATTTTATTTAAAAAACAATTATTCTATTATTATTATTTAACAGTATTTAAACCTGTATTTTTCCTGTATTAAAGCATAATAACATACACTTGAAATTACATTTTAAGGATGTATCAATATAGTTTTTCCATAATACTACGCCTTAAATGAATTCATTCACGAATACACGTAAAATTATGTGTCATTGAAGACTTAGATCTATCTATTTATAAGATTTTAAACATATTTATTAGGTAGGTACGCTAATTTATATTAAGTATAGTACACACTACTATACAATATACATAATATAAAATTCATTATCAAGTCATAGTATTGACTAACTAATTGACTGACTGAACTATATCAGAGCAGTCTTAAACCGCTGGTCCTGAGTGTTTTCTTTATGATTTAATCTATACTTATACTAAAGTAAGAGAGGACAAAAAGTCTGTACTTGGAAGTTAATTAAAAAAAGTTGTCTAGAGGACTTAGGAAAAGTAGTAGAACGAAATTATATAATTTTTATAATTCATGTCTGTCTGTCTGTTTTTCTGTCTATATAAGGATACAATTAAAAACTACTAATCCGATTAAAATCTGGTTTTCAAGATTGGATAGTTCTAATTTCGAGGAATGTCGTGGTATACTTTGCATCGAAATCCAATAAGTAGAACCCGAGTAATGAATGAAAAAGTGTAACCGCTCGAGAACCGCTCGGCCGCCCGCGCCCGTGATGACGCATTTTCACTTCTGCGGGTGAAACCGCGGGTCGCAGCTAGTTCAAAATAAAAAACAAATGTATAATAGAATCGTAATGAGGATCACTATTTACAATGTAATGTAAATTTAATCATAACGTGAATCTGGTTAGAGGTGTTACAGGCGCTCTGGCATGCCCTCTGTCAGAGGACGCTTTGACGCTTTACAAACTTGTTTTTTTGGGTTGCATAGACGTTGACTTGTAATGACCGACATTATTCGCTAAAGTAGAATAAATGCATTAGAATTTCGTTCAGGTAGGTACTTCTTTAATAATATTCGACGAACAACGAACAATTGAGTCCAAGTTGGTAACCGCATTATGAAACTGAACGAAATGTATAAAAGTGTTCAGAGTCTGGAGTCTCGACGGACGCGGCTAGTTAAAATCTTAATTCATTTAGAACTGTTTTCTCCATTTGGCCGCCCGCGAATGGGGTACTATTTTCCACGTTCATTTGAGTTTAAACGCGGGATAAAATGGAGGATCGGAGCGGATTTTAAATTGAACAATATCATGTTAATGACATGAAATTTAATTTAAAATCTAACGACCTCTGTGATGCGTCTGCAAGGCAGAAGACTGCGGGTTCAACACCCGTCGGTTGCAAATATTTATGCTAAATACAGCTTAAATATAATTTTTTATCTGGTCTGAGTGTTTTTCTATGTATAATCTGTATGTGTTTACAGAAATAATATGTGGTATATCCGTTGTCTAGTACCTATAGTACAAGCCTAGCGCTTAGTTTGGGGCTAGATTGCGTTGCGCGCGTATCTTGTATGTTTGTAATATTATTCCTCAGCTCGTATCTTCCAAACCATACGATGGATTTCTTTAATTAAGGTATCGTTAGATTCGTCTCATTTTTCCCATGGTAAGAACCAAAAGACACACCTACCTAAAAGACATCTACAATCTCAATCTATCTAAGAAGATAGATTGTAGATTTCTTTTAGGTAAGTGTATAATAAATATTTCTATGAACACAATTTTGTTATTTTGAAGGTGGTTAACACATACGAGGTCCATTAAGGGCCTATACAACCCTAATAGCGTGACAGGGATTAAGCCAGCGAATTTCAGATGTGTAAGCGAAGGACATAAGATGCGACCTTGCAAAATTTTTGTGCGTAAAATCAAACAATTGCTTGTTTCAAGATAACTAAATGTTATTCTTGAAATTCAAAACATTAACTGCCTGTATTGAGCTAACTTCAGTTCTTATACAAAATTTTATTAGTTTTCGTACAATATTGACTAAGTAATATCACTTATATGTACAATTTGAAGGGAAGATTGGATTTTTTTTCTATCGAGAAGATTTTCAGGAATCGTGTTTTCACAACATTCACGTGTTAGTAAATATATCCTCGACTTTAATAAATATGGTTTCAAAAACTTTTATTTCAAATAACTTTTGTAGTAATTCATCCTAAAAACATCAGTTCTGGCCTACTACGGCCTCTTAAAGTGCTATAATATTATTAGTAGGTACCTAGGATGTTAAGGCTGAAATCTATCAAATCAAATCAAATCATTTATTCATCATTATATAGGTTAAGTACAGGCGGTAGGATAACAAAAATTTATGTTTCTCTATATTGGCCAGTTAGGCATATGAAGTCGTAAGAGTTTCTAAAAATAAATTACTTACATCTATAGTCCGTACTTTGACTTTGCCAAGCAAAAACTTTGACTCAAGACAATTTTTGGTATATTTATAAAGCTATCTTTGCAACTGTCCAAAGTTTTTGCTTAGTAAAATCGAAGTTTTTCAAATTTAGAATGTTAACTAATCAAAAATAATCTAACTTTGCTTCTCTGTTATGACTATGAAGTTCGTTTTATTTCAATCGTATATTACAAAATAAATTTCGATTATAAATTCCAATTCAAAGTTTATGCTTAGTTTTTACTAAGCTCAGTCTGTGCAAAGTCAAAGTACGCGCTATAGATTCCAGCCTAAGACACCTTGCTCATCTAACTTAGACCACACGGGTAACCTAATTGAGTATACTTCGAGGAGGTGGTCAGGGAGGCACAAATGCGATTTATCTATACGAGTTCCCTCTACTGTTATATCAATACATGTCTGTCTGTCTGTTTGCTGAACAAGCCGATTCAGTAAGGACATAGCATGCGAAATGCCGGCGGAATGCATTCGACGTGCAGGAGATGTACGTTATTTCGTATTCTATAAATGTTATTTTACTTAATAACTACTTAATTAGTTAAGTAGCCTTTAAAGTTAAGGGCTACTTAATTATTTAAATAGCTCTCCTTGTTTTTCAGCCAATCAGTATTACAGGAAGTTATAGAATAGATTTTATTTTTAATTTTACTTAATTAGTTAAGTAGCCTTCAAAATAAAGGGCTACTTAATTATTTAAATAGCTCCCCTTGTTCCTCTGCCAATCAGTTTTAAAAGAAGTTATAGATTAGCTATTATTTTTACTCCGGCAACAAATGGACTTCTGCAATGCTCATGCATCCTGCCTGCTTGTCGCATGTTATGTTTTTAGAGAATCAGGGCCCTGGAGATGGCCTGAGTTATTCTTTCAGTCATAAATGGGACCAACTAGATAAATAAACCCCACAACACTCCGGGAAGCGTGTGAAGATCCAAAGAAGATTCTTTCTGTTTCTGTGTCTTTCGTTTCTGTTTGGAGCTGGGTTGGGTGGAATAACATCACAAATCGGAAAATATAGTGTTTTATTACAATGCAAAATTGCGAATTCGGAAGCAAAAACTACCAACTTTTCTTAAAATCTCTTTTTATGGTGATACCGTCTACTGTTCACAGTGTTCTGTGCAACCTGGCAAATATTCGAGTATATTCAAATACTAGCTGCGCCCTGCGGTTAAAAAGTAGCCTATGTGTTGTTCCCGTTGTCCAACTACTTATATTCCAAGTTTCATCGTAATCGATTTAGTAGTTTATGCGTGAAAGAGTAACAAACTCACATACATACATACTTACATTCATACAAACTTTTGCGTTTATAATATTAGTAAGGCTAGTAACTAGTGAATAGGACCCGAGAAACACACACAAATATGACTTTAGTATATTCCTAAACGGCGGCACTCGGCGATTCAGTTTTAATTAGTCAAACAAGTACCGGAAACCAATTTAAAATATTCAATAGAACGACCCTATAATCCGTTTAGTCGTTTTGGCAATATCCAAATACCGGAAATGGGGAAAACTGCCAGAATAATTGAGAACCGTTAGCCGACTGCGACCGGACACAGGAAATGCAACGGAAATCGACGCAACTTCCAGCCTCATGCAATTTTAAACCATGACTCGGATTCGGAGGCTTGCGTTGGCTTCACTAAACAAATGGGGATTTTGTTTTGAAAGGCATCGAGTATTTTAAATGTTTAAAACCGCAGGTAGGTAAGTCTAGTTAGGTACCTTTCGTTTATATCCAGTAAAAATTTGCACACAGTGTGTTCATTTATATTTATAGAAAGTATAGATTTTATAACAAACTATAGCTGCTGTAAGTCCAGTTCCCGCAGAAATATCGGGATATAAAGTAGCCTATGTGTTAATCCAGATCTCCAGCTACCTATATTCCAAGTTTCATCGCAATCGGTTCAGTAGTTTTTGAGTGATTGAGTAACAAACACACATACATACATAGACACATGCTCACAAACTTTCAGCTTCATAATATTAGTAGGATAGGATAAATAGGTATGTTTATAAAACTATTTGCCTTTCTGACTTTTAAAATAACATAACTAGAAATGTTGTACTATTTTTTCTATTGCCCGTCCAACATTTGTAGTTAGATTTAGGCTTTAAAACTCCATCAGCTGCGATCATGCAGCCAGTGTCAAGTTTAGATTTGATGGTAGTAGGTAGTTAATGTTCTTTCTGGACCAATAGGTAACTCTGAAAAAACTCTATTCTTTCAAATTTTGGTCAGCCCCCGCGCCCTCGCTGCCCAAAATTTGAAAGAATAGAGTTTTTTCAGAGTTACCTATTGGTCCAAAAAGAACAATAACTAAAAATGTGAAACAAAACTACAAGTTTCCAACGAGTGCCAGGACACTCTTCGCATCGGGGGTTCTAACCCAAAGATCAAAGAATATATTTTGGATTATTGGTCTACAACGTACAATACCTAGAATGTGAAACAAAACTTTATTTAATATTTTAGTGCTAACCATTAGGGTTTATTAATTACAGTTATTATAGATCTTTAGTCATTTCGTTAGGTGCACTGTTAGAATGAAGTTCGTTAAGCAACCAGTATCTTTACAATTTGAAAATATCAACTTTTCGTCTGATCAACAAAATTTTCGTCATGGAAAACTATTACCAAATACAGTTCGCGGTATAATATGCGGTCCATCGAACTGTGGAAAAACGAATTTGGTTATAGGTCTACTTTTGCATGAAAATGGTTTAGAATATCGTAACGTTTATGTATATTTAAAAACTCTTTATCAACCGAAGTACAAGTACTTAGAGCAGGTATTACAAAGGGTTCCTGGTGTTACTTTCTCAAAGTTTTATGAAAATCAAAAAGTAATCACTCCAGAAGTAGCAAAATGTAATTCAGTAATTATTTTTGATGATGTCTCTTGTGAAAATCAAAACAGTATGCGTAATTTTTTTGCAATGGGCAGACACAAATACATAGACTGTTTTTATTTAAACCAGACATATAGCAAAATACCAAAACAGTTAATAAGAGACAATGCAAATTTAATAGTATTGTTCAAGCAAGATGATATAAACATGAGACACATTTATGATGAGCACGTTAATACTGATATGACATGGCAAGAATTCAGAGAAATGTGTGCTCAGATATGGAAAGAACCTTATAGTTATGTTGTAATAAACAAGGACTGTGAAAAAAACAAAGGTTGTTATCGAAAGAAATTTGATACGTTTGTTTTATTTCATTAGCGGACTTATGAAACTGAATAGCATAGCTATTATTTAAATCATTGTTCGTCGATCCGTGGTTCAAAATACATGTTTTGTCAGTGTTTTTAATAATGTCCTACATTCCCTTTTTTCGTCGGTTCGCTGATGAAGAGGAACGTTTACGCAGTTTTGAAACTTGGCCGATAGGTTTGAAACAGAAACCAAAAGAAATGGCTGAAGCAGGATTTTTTTATACCGAAAGAGGTGACAGAGTCATCTGTTTTTACTGCGGCGGAAGAATGAAAGATTGGGGCCCCCACGATATACCATGGGAAGAGCATGCACGCTGGTTTGACAAATGTCCGTATGTATTGGTAATGAAAGGAGAAGACTATGTAAAAAATGTACAAAATGGAGGATATGAAGAATTCGAAGAAGAATGCAGTCAAATTGAACCTGAAACTCTGCAAATAAAAGTCGACGCAATACCATCGTCAATTATATGTAAAATTTGTGTGCAAGAAGAATTAAATACGTGTTTCATACCTTGTGGTCATGCTGTGGCGTGTGCAAAGTGTTCTCTATCTGTCGGAGTTAAATGTCCGATTTGTAGAAAAGTATTCGAAAAAATTATTAGATTGTTTTTATAAATAAAGAAAAAAGTAATTTTTTTAATAAGTCTATCTTTTTTATACCTTATAAATAGCGGAGAATATTACTCGTACTATCATTTTGTGAGGTTACTTACAACCAGCAAAGTCGAATATGATGAAACAAAAATTAAAAAAACGATTTATAAACGCTGTTAAAGGAAAGGGTGAATGCATAATTCATTGCTTATGGTCATGCTGTGGCTCTCTAGGCGATTTTTATTCGATTGTATTTCTATGTAAATAATATTATGTTATTAAATTTAGAAATTGACTATAAATAGCTAAATACATAAACTACGCTATCATTTCACATGAATACTGTTAATAGTTCAATCGACTCTGATGCAATGGAAAAAAATCTAAAAAAACAAATTGTTGAAGCTGCGGAAGCTGTTAAAAAGAAGGTTCGAAAAATGCGAAATATTGAAATGGAAAGAAGTAATATTTTGGAATCGGTTTTTAAACCAATCACAGAACCGCTTAATAAAATGGTAGACAGTTCTTTATTAATAGAGTCTCCGGTCAAAAGAAAATCATTTAATTTTTCCAAAGCCTTAAAAAATGATGTTAAATTCAATACTTCAAGTCCATTAGGTAGCGATAAAACTCTAAAGAGACAATCTAACGTTGGATTAAATAGTATTGCGTCTATAAGCCCAAAAGAATATAGTGAGTCACAGGATAGTGACAATGACGATTACGATGGTGATACAATCAAAATGGATAAAGAAGAAGACGAATCTTTTAAAACAGTGTCTTCGGGTTCAACCGATGCAAATTTAGATATTTCTTCGTGGTCCCTTACTCCGGATGCTTCAGATAGTTTAGATAGTGTTCCGTTTGGTGTTAGAAATGATCGCGGAAATAAACTCATGATGGGATCTTCGCGTGTGGTGTTGACCGATGGTTATATTCAAGTTGGCACAAAGAAGTACAAATTTACGAATGGAATAAAAGAATTACTTTTTAAAAAAGTCCCTAACTTGGACGTAATAAATAATGAAGATTTGACTCATTATAAGTTAATGTTACAAGAAACAAATGCTCATCGAAGAAATTTTAGTCCAAATCAACCGATCAAGAGTAATAAAGGTCGGAAATACTTGACTATTATAAAACCACTTTTCAAATTACGTAAAGTTTCAGTAAGCACTGATAGTAGTCAACCTGATACAACACATCAAGGAAAAGGTTTACCACTTATGAAAACTTGGAAGAAAAATGCTGACTACGTTTACTGGGACGATCCTAATGAATTAGTAGATAGATTAAAGCTTTTGATTGCTTCAAAAGATGCTGGTAACACTGGGTTGGATAATGAAATAATTTCTATTATAGAAGAATTGCGTGAAAGCGGGATTATACCATAATAAATAGCATGACTTTAAAAAGTTATTTCATTTCAACTTTATCGATGACACCTGTCAGTTCACCATGATGGACAAGTTTGGACATCACATTCATAAACGATTGCGTTTACCAGATTTTATAGAAAGTTTTGATAAAATCTTAATGAAAGCCGAAAGCGGAGAATTTGATTTACATAATACAAGATTAACCGGTATTATAATTCCACTGAAAAATTCTGATGCTGTCAACAAGGAGTACGTAGATACACAAAATGAATTGTATATAAAGAAGGAAGAGATCACAACAATAGTAAATAATTTAAAAACAGTTGTAAAAGAACATTTCGATAATATTATTGCAGATTATTGTACAAAAGCTGATTTACTTAGAACTAAAAAATGAGTAAACTTCAAATTGTGAATGAAATTCATAAAGCTGTTCGCAAGAATTTTAATCGACGATCAGTATTATTAAAGGGCATCGATGACTTATGGCAAGCAGATCTAATTGATTTTCAAAGTTTAAAAAGATATAACCGTGACTATAGATATATTTTGGTGATAATAGATTGTTTTTCTAAGTTTTCTTGGGCTATCCCCGTTAAAACTAAAACAAAAACTGAAATCGCAAATGCGTTTCAAAGTGTATTAGATAAAAACCACCGAAAACCCATTAATTTACAAACTGATATGGGCACCGAATTTTACAACGATGAATTTAAAAAAGTAACAGCAAAGTACAACATTAATCATTACTCTACATATTCTGTTAAAAAAGCTTCTATAGTTGAAAGACTAATACGGACATTGAAAAATAAGTTATTTAAAGTTTTTAGTTTTAATGGTAACTATAAATGGATTGGAGAGTCATTGACAAGTGTCATATCAAAATATAACAACACAATACATCGAACAATAAATTATAAACCTAAAGATGTTAACCATTCAAATCAAAATGCTGTAATGAAAAATATTATGAAATTCCAGAACTCTAATAATAAGCATACAAAATCCAATAAACTAAAAATCGGAGATCATGTTCGTATAAGTAAATATAAAAGCTGCTTCGAAAAAGGATATACCCCTAACTGGTCTACAGAATTGTTTTTAGTTAAAAATGTTTATCTTTCTGTACCAGTTACGTATTCTATAGAAGATCTGTACCACCATCCAATATTAGGACGTTTTTATGAACAAGAACTGCTGAAAACCAACTGTCCGAACGTATACCTTATTGAAAAAGTTTTAAGAAAAAAGAATAATAAACTCTTTGTCAAGTGGTTGGGTCTTTCTAAAAGTGAAAACAGTTGGATTGATAAACAAGCTATATTATAATTCTGTTTTATTAGATTTATAAAAATATAAAATTGCGAATGACAATAGAAATTACTTCATTTATAATTCAGCTATGCGCGGTAGAGGTCTCGTAAATAGTATTATAAATAAATTACCATTTGAATTGCATTTACCTGGTTATAATTATTGTGGACCCGGTACACGATTAAAGAAACGATTACTAAGAGGGGATAAAGGAGTTAATGAGCTTGATAACGCATGTATGAGACACGATATTGCTTATAATAATTCAAACAGTTTGAAAGATCGACACAAAGCAGATTTAGATCTCATAAATATTGCAAAACAGAGAATGAAATCAAAAAACGCTGGAACAGGTGAGAAATTGGCTTCGTGGCTTGTGAACAAAACGATGAAAACTAAGGTCAAGTACGGTGCAGGCGGGAGATCATTCAAGTCGTTGGTTTCAAAAATACATAAAAAATTGAAAAGGTCAAAACCGAAAAGTGATGCTGCAGCAATAAAGGAAGCTTATTCTGCAGCTAAAAAACTCATTAAAAATAAGAAAAAAGTTCATGTGCCTCGTGTTATACCGTTACCGAAAATAGGAGGTATTTTACCGCTCATTCCAATATTCGCTGGACTATCCGCATTGGGCGCAATGGCTGGAGGCGCAGCAGGAATAACGAAAGCTGTAAACGATCATAAATCAGCTAAAAAGAACTTGGAAGAAGCTCAACGTCATAATAGAATGATAGAATCAATTGCTCTTGGGAAAGGCCTCTATATAAAACCCTATAAGACAGGAAATGGTATTTTTATAAATAAATCAAAAAACTAGTTAAAAGGTTACCCAGACGCGCACTTACTGATCTTGACATTTTAGATTATGCTAATCAACATGTTCCATACTTTAGGGGTGTTTTTATGAGAAATAAACTTCCGTCAAAATCGAAGGATATTGAGTGTGGGATTGTTAATTTAGATAGTTCAGAAAATGATGGAACTCATTGGGTAGCCTATGTAAAACTATTCGAAAATTGTGCATATTTTGATAGCTTTGGTGATTTAAAGCCACCGTTAGAGTTGGCTAAATATTTGAAATATCGCATCACATATAATTATTGTAGATATCAAGACTTTAATACATCTAATTGCGGTCATTTATGTTTAAAGTTTCTACAAACGTTTTGGAAAGAAGAGTTAGGTGATAAGTACGCTATTGTAAATCTAACAAACAAGAATTTTATATGTTAAGTGTGTGGTTCTTTAACTTACGAGTGTTTTTTTGTTTTTTTTTTTTTTTTTTTTTTTTTTTGTTTTAGTGATAGATTATTAATCATTATATTGACTATATAATTATAAAATTGTTTTAATTACGTTCATTTGTAAAATGTCTTTCACGTTGTCTATAACTGGTAATACCTCGATTTTATCTTCTACTTTTTATCCACCATTGCAATTTGACGGTGAATTCGAGTGTGCCCTTCTGTATTTGTCAACATTCAATTCGATCCCTAACATTGATAAACGAAATAATAAATTTTATTATGACAACAATGAAGTCTTAGAAATACCCGAAGGTGCTTATGAACTCCAAGATATTTCGGACTATTTAAAATCAAACGTAAAAAATGGTACAAACATAAATTTATTTTGTAACAATAACACGTTGAAAACTTTTCTTTTTTGTTCTAAAAACATACGATTCGACAAAAATGATTCTCTTGGAAAATTATTAGGGTTTGATAAACAAACTCTTAAAGCCAATATAATACACGAGTCGCAGCTTCCAGTTAACATTTTATCTACAACAGTGGTAAGAATCGAATGTGACATAGTGAGCGGATCATATATTAATGGAAAATCAAGCCATATAATTCATGAATTTGCTCCAAACGTTCCACCAGGGTATCGAATAATAGAAGTACCAAAAAATATAATTTATTTTCCTATTAATCAAAATAACATAAGTACTATAAATATCAGATTGTTAGACATAAATAATAATTTGATAAATCTACGAGGTGAAGAAGTTCAATTGTATATGCACATCAGAAAAAATGATAGACTTTAATAAATACGGTAATAAGAAAATAAAACACATCAGTACTCATCGATCAATCCGTAAAGGAACAACTAAGAAAAATAATAATAATAATATTACAAAAGAAAATAAACAGTTCTTAAAATTAATCGGACTACTAAAATGAACATCTTAGATATAACGAGTTCACCGGCATACGATAATACCATAGATGGTATAGAATATCATTCATATAAGCCCTACATAACAAGTTTCAACAGAAATGACGAAATTCGCATCCCTATTAACCAACAGGATTTATACATATTACCATCAGCAAGTACTCTCTATATCGAAGGAACGGTAAACATTGTAAAAGGTGTTGGAAAAGAAAAAGTTAATACTATCGAGTTCACGAATAATCCAATTCTTTTTATGTTCCAAGATGTTCGTTATGAACTCAATGGAGTAGAAATCGATAGAATAAAAAATGCAGGAATGACAACAACAATGAAAAATTTGCTATCTTTAAATGAAAATGAGGCTAAAATGGCTAAAGCTTGGGGTTGGGATGTAAACGGGACAAAGACAACTCATGGTGAACACTTTTCTTGTTCAATACCCTTGAAAAACATTTTAGGCTTTGCTGAAGATTATAAGAAAATTATTATGAACTGCAAACATGAACTAATATTATTACGCAGCAATACAGATTTAAATTCTTTGAAAATTCCAACCGGCGAATCACTCGAAGACATTACAATTCAAAAATTAGTTTGGCGCGTCCCACACATTAAAGTGTCTGACAAAGAAAAAGTATATTTATTAAAAATATTAGAAAAAGATCGTCCCCTCCATTTAGCTTTTAGGAATTGGGATTTATATGAGTATCCATTAGTACCAAAAACAACTAAGCATACTTGGGCAATCAAAACATCGTCGCAGATTGAAAAACCGAGATATGTAGTATTAGGCTTACAAACAAATAGAAAAAACTCGTCAGATAAAGATATATCACGATTCGATCATTGTAATTTGAGAGATGTAAAAGTGTATCTTAATTCTGTCTATTTTCCATATGAAAATTTAAATATAAGTTTTAAAGATCAGAAATTTGCGTTATTATATGAACAATATATCAAATTCCAAGAATCCTATTACGGACGTAGAAGTGAACCACTGCTAAGTCCAAAAGAATTTAATGAAAAAACTCCACTGTTTGTCATCGATTGCTCTAGACAATGTGAAAACCTAAAGTCCGGTCCAGTAGTCAGTGTACGTATTGAGCTTGAATGCGATTCAGAGATACCTGATCACACCGCTGCATATTGTCTCATTTTAAACGATTCCATCATTGAATACAGACCGTTGAGTAACATAGTGAAAAAGATAACATAAATATGAATTCCAACACAAGTGAATTTGTGATTGTGGACTTACAAGGATTTAAGGATAAAGATAATAAATTTATTATAAAAGAATTTGCCGTTATAAGAAACGAATGTACGCAAACTTTTCTTGTGAAACCTCCTTTCCATTTTAAACACTTATCGGTGGAAGAAAAGAAACAGGTACGATGGATAGAAGCTAATCGTGGAATTTATTGGAGTGAAGGTTTTATCGACTACAGTGAATTCAAACGTAATGTTAAACCGTATCTGAATTGTCAAAATGTTTTAATTAAAGGAACTGAAAAGATCAAATGGATTAAAGATCTTTGTGAGAACTGTGAAGTAATTGACATTGGAGAAAAGCTAGGCTGTCCTAATCTTTTAAAATTATATAGTCAATATGAGGAGTCTAATGTAAATTTAAATTGTGTTCATCATAAGAAAATGTGTGCTCTAAAAAATGTTATGTGTATAAAAAAATGGTATATTGATAACCATACTAAATTTAATTTATGTAAATATTTTAACTCTGTATCTTGTACTTAATATTTTTACTGAAATATATTTCTATCAATCATTACTTTTGTATTATTATTATTTCGTCTATGCAAATAAGGTACCTATTTCATAAATAAAATACATTATTTGAACAAATCAGATAAGCAAGGATTTATTTCAAAATAATCTATGACTAATACATTTTTAAATAAAATTAACTAAAAACAGATTATCTTTATTAATTTAAACAATACTTACTAACTAAAATATACATTAATTAATTATCGATTATAGTTTCTGATATATTTTTGATCACTCTCTCCGTTTGGTCTAATATATTGTCCACAAAATCTTTTACTACATATTGAGCCGAAACAACAACGTCGCTTTCATTTTCACAGTTTTCATCACTAATGTCAATTATTTTAATCTGTATTAACCGCCTCCCTTTACAGGGCTCGCGGTTCAAAACAAATGAAGACTTTCGTTGGATGCTACTGTAATTATTCTTAGTCGTCTTCTTTAATTTTCGTTTTAGCTGCTTTGGTGGTGTTTTCTTTAAACTTTTTACAGGCAAGTTTTCCTCATAATCCGAATCTGGAAATTTTTGCGCACATTGAAAGAATAGATCTTGGGTGTCGAGTCCTAAGAGTCCCTCTTGTATTTCCACATCATTTCTTAGTACCATGTCCGACATTATCTGAAACAATAAAAATAACACATTAAGATACGTAAATAGGTAGTATTTCGAATTGAAAACAGAAAAGTCAAAATTTGAAACTTACCAACGTGCAATATTTATTTATTTAATTAGCTCAAAAGGTCTTGCCTCTGTAACGTACAAGTAAAGAATAATCCACTAACATTATAAACACTTAATGGAAGTTAGTGTTTACTCGACAAAATCATGCATTGATGCAATGATACTTGATATTGCTATTTTTACAAAGAAACAGCGCAGGTGTCTGTTCTCGAGTTTCATTCCTTTAAAGCAAACAAACGTGTTGCAACATGCTGGTCGGTATCATCAAACTGCTTTGTTTATAATATTAGTGGATAGGTACCTAAATAATTATTTCATTTCGAAAGAGATAAATAAAATGCAGCTTTTATAATATAATAATATAATTCTTATTTAACTTAAACTATAATTACTTATAGCTATAACATCGTGTATTGTTCTAAAAGCTGGCTCTCTAGCAAAAAAGTAGTTACCATTTGATTTTTACAAAAAATAACTTATAGGTTTAACATCGCGTTTAGTTTACCGCAGGTAGTTTATGCGTGGTATAGGTATACCTTGTATTTTTATTTTCACAAAATAGTAGGTATTTTTACAAAATAGTATTCTTAATTTTGAATTTATGACGTTGATTTGGAAAGGGTTCAGAATGAATACTTAAGAGCCACTCATAACTCATAGCATTGTTTTGCCTACATTATTATAACTAGAGTTACAATAATAATTATGTCAACTCGATAATAAGCTACAAAATAATGTTTTACACTCCTAGAAAAGCAACATGACCCAGTGCTTTTGTAGATATCTTATCTGATGATATTAGACGTTTATCATCTTTACTGGATAAAGCGACTTTGTCAACGCATTGAGTGAAAACTTGATGTTTTATTGATTTAAACAATTTATTTTTTTTCCTTAAAATTGATTGAGAAAATAAAGTTTTTCTATAGTCAGACACTTCTAAATCGCGAACGACACATGATTTGACACCTTTAGCTTTTTTTATTTCAGTTTCGACAGTTTTTAAACAATAAAGTTTTGACCGTAATCCTATAAATTCCAAAATAATTTTACCACCCATTTCATCCTTAAATAACCCTGGTACTTTTTTATTAATCAAAGATAAACCATACCCGTTGTCTATTGGAAAGTTACTAGTGTCAAAATAATTAACAAAATGTTCTTTTAAATCTTTATAGAAGTCATTTGTTTTAATATGATAGATAAAACTATCTGTATCGGTATAACACATTTGCAATCGATCACCATAATGTGGTTTCATTACTGAATAATGAAAATCATACATGTGAGCTTTAGAAAGTTCAAGTACCGAAAACCCAATGTAAATTGGTTTATCTAATGCTATTTGTGTTGGCTTCAGTTGAATAGCTGCTAGGTTTTCGCTAAAAATAATGCTACTGTGGTAATAAGGACTGGATATTAATTTCCTTGCAGAATTTTTCTTTTTAGTTAAATTTAGACTATCGTCCCATGTATTAACCAACTTCACATTCACTTTCTTTGCGTTGTTTTCTAATGTTTTACCAAATATACTGTTATTAAGTAATTTAAAAAAATCTTGTTCAAACGTCGATTTAGCTTGTTGTCTCAAACGCGTATTTAATTCAATATACTGTTTTAAATAATCATTTTGACGGAATGTAATGACTCTATGAACTTTTTTTAATATTAAACCATGTTTCAAACATGTTTTTAAATGAACGTAATGAATAACGTAATAGAATTTATCATATAGATTTGGGATTAGTTTAACAGTTTTTGAACCTGGTGCAATGAATCGCTGTGAAGCTAGAGGGTAATCTGAATGGGTTAAATGCAATGATTTTGGATAGCTTAAGTCAACCTCAAGAATAAAACCATATTCTGCGTTATCCGGTACACTATTTACGTCTAAACTAGTGATTTCTTCTTTAGATAGAAATTTAAATTCAGATAACGGCAAAGTTAAACTTAAACTATGACCATACAGGTTATTGCAATCTATATATATGAGGTAAGATTGTGGAATCGAATGATCATAATCCAACATATATTTATTATTCGCTCTGGCATATCTATGTGAAACTAAACAAATACCGCCTCTAATTCCTGATTGTATCATATTATAAATAGATTCATCATTTATCAATTCTAACTCGACTTGTGTTTTGTATAACATCGCATCGAAAGATAAACTCGGAGCGGTAATATAAAACGCTGGGTCTAATTGATAAAAGCTTTTACATGTGATACGGAACTGTTCGAAGACGTCAGTTAACAATAAAACGTCCGTTTTTAAATATAAGTCTGTATATTGACCCATATTATTTAATCTAAATTGTCTCCAAATTAATTGCGCATGAGCATAATCTTTTTTAGATATATGCACATTCGTAAGAGAATTATAAAAATCTTTTTTATTTGGGAGTGATGTTTCATTGTAACGATGTAAATTATTCATATAATCGTAAGGATACACTCCTTTTCGAGTAAGAAGGTGAAACTGTGCATCATTCGAAAAATGTTTTTTTAAGTGCACAAATTTTTCATTATGCATTGTTTTCGCCAATTTATCAATACTCGTATTTAGAAATTTGAAGGAATCAACGAAACGCAACAATATTAATTTTCCATCAGGAAAAGACATGTACTTAGTAAATGATACATAATTCTCTTTAGTTTTTGGGATAATTTTTATAGACCCTGGAGCTTCACCTAATTTTGTGATAAATAAATGACAGTCGTAACCAGATAAATTATGGAAAAAAATTGGTACAAAATTTGGAATTTTGTATTGTAGATTGCAATAATTATGGGCAGCTCCCCTAAATTTTCCAGTTATATGACAATGGTCTCTAACTTTATCACCATATAAAAAATTGTTACATATGTGACACCTCGATGCGTTTTTAAAATTATGCTCATCAAGATCAGTAAAAATTATAGGCACATTTCGACACAATATATCATGAATTTCGCGAACGTCGTTAAATATGTTAGATACGAATATGTCTACACAGTCCATGCCTCGATATGTTACAAATTTATTGTACTCTGAATTCTCCGAACAAACAATGTAATAAGCAAATGCAATAGGTACATGTCGATGGGTTGTAGAAGTATGTAAACCTCTAATTTCTTCATTACAACTCGCTTCAAGCAAGCTCTCAAAGTCCGCATAGATAACAAACGGAACGTTTTGTTTTCTGTCATAATGTCTAAACTTTATTTTGGAACCCTTTTCGGGCAAAACAGTAGCTAAGCCGCTGCAAGTGTGCAAGTCTACTAGTTCGGCACTTTTAAAAAACACTAAACAAGTATCACATAGAAACAGTTTTTTATGATTTGCAGTAATTTGATTTCGTAATAAACGCGACAAGTTTTTAATTAAACAATAATGGGACTTTTTATCATTTTCTAAATAAAGTAAATGAATAATTCGTCGATTAACAGTGTTATCAGATTTATATAGAGGACCAATAACAGTGTTCTTTTTACTCAATCCGTAAATTATAAAACCTAAACCAGGATTATTATTTTCAAATATAGATATATCAGAAAAAGTCGCTGGAAATGACATGTTTTGTAAGTTCAACACATCACGAAAATTCGGATAGGATGAAACTCTATCAACATGTTTTTTTGTAGGATATAAATAAGCTAAAATACTATACAAAAAGCAATACTTATCGGTATTACGAACGTTTATACAAGCCTTTTTGCTTTTTATTTGATTAGGTAATTCAATGTACGTTGAACCACCGATCGGTTCGTATTTATTTACGTTAATCTCCAGGTGAATACAATTTAAAAATGACCAGCCGCTGTCACGACCTTCAAATTCCTCCACTTGGTTTTTCAAAGTTTGAAGCAGTGAAGAAAATAACATATCGAATTTATAATTACTGTAAATAGGTGTATTTTTCGTACAAAATGATTTAATATCTATGTGATCATCCTTAAACGTTATAAAACCTGCGTAAAGTTCAAAATTAACTTTTATGCAAATATGTAACTTTATGCAATCATTTAAAAGACGTTGTAATTTACCACGAATCGATTTTAAAAATAATTCAATACTAGATTGATTCGTCTCCTGAGCCAAAATTCTATAAGATATAATTCTACATTTAAATGCAGATTCAATGGTTTCAATCCCCTCGCTAACCAAAAGACTTGAAATTTTTTGTTTGTGAACCCTGCTTCTTAAATGACCTACCCAGGATTGATTATTAATTACTAAGTCACACGTCTTACAGAAAGGCATGGTAATAGAGTAAATGATCAAGGACGTAAAATAATTATTTATTTATTATCTTATGTAAATCTTATAAATTTTACAAGATGAAAAAGATAAGTGATTAAAATCTGGAAAATTGCATAGAGAGCCTAGCTAGCTTACAGTGTTACAATATTAAACTTATAATCTTATATATATAACATCGCTCTTACGGTGAAGGCAAACATCGTGAGGAAACCGACATGTCCTACGCCCTTGCCCTGCAGTGGGACAAATTAACGGGCTGGTGATGATAAATCTTTAAAATTTAAAAGATAAGTCATAAAGATGTTATAAAAAAGCCTCAAGTGTTACAAAATTATAATAATTATTTTTAAATCTTTAAAAAGAATCTAATTTAATTAGAATCTTTAAAAAATTTTGCCTCTGATGCTTTAAAAACATCAAAAGATGTGACTAAAAGTTTTTGGAGTGGATCCCAACTCGGGTGCCCCTCATCCAAAATCAGTTTTAAAGACGATAAAGCTTTTTTATACCGTATCTCAGGTTTTTCGTTAATAATGTCGGCCTTATTATAAAGCCTGAGCTCTAGATAATAATCACCGCTGGAGTCAGCAGTACGATACACTTGACCATTTGCGACTCGTGTCGCAAAAGCAGAGATCAGGGGTTTAGCTCCGCCGGCCTTTGTTTTTCCTTTTTCACTGAAGGTTGCTTTATCTCCATCAATTATAGAAAATATATTGGATTTTCTGTAAACAAAAATAAAAATAATTAGTTAGATGAAATTGGACTTCGCAAAGCTATCTGGAACCGTATAAAACGATTGGTATCGACTGACTACCTGAGGGGATACATCTGGACGTTTTAAGTTGTACAACAATGAAATTACGTTACGATACGTTCAGTTTCAATGATAAAACAGAAACTAAGCAGGAACTTACTTCGAACAAACGGCTTCAGAAGTTTCTTTGCTGGCTTTCCTCTTAGTCGCCTTTTTGACGCTGGCCTGCTTCTTATTTTTCTCAGGTACTGCAGCGATCCAACTGTCTGTGACCTCAGAACTGCTTTCGTAATCAGACCTAAAAAAACAAAAAACAAAAATTACATTATATCACATATCAAATAAAACTTTTTGAATCGTGAAAAATAAAGAAAGATCGTATGTACTCACTTACATGATTGTTTTTAGCTTTGAAAAAAAATGTGATCTTCAAAGTAGACAAGTGGCTGGATTCAGCTGCTTTGTTCCTTGCTTAGAGGTCAGCTTCAGCTTGAAGAGTAAGAAGTACTTCTTATCGACCGTAACTAGGGTAAATAACGGTAAGTAAGCTGCAGGCTCTCGGCGCAATTTTCCAGATTTTAATGACTATTTCATGACATAAAAGCGTATTTATATCGTAAAAAAACAAATTGTCAGCAAATAATTATTTTACAACCAAAAACTTTTAGTCGACCGACAAAATCATGTAATAAAATCAATAATAATAAATTACGTTAAACGTGGAATGTTGATCGATTTATTAGTTTTCCGTCGGTATAAACAAAGAAAATTATTTAAAATACTATTACTTACTTTATTTTAAAGCCATTAAGAATCATTTTCTAAAAGACAAAAGAATACAAAATTGAAATGTCATCAAAATTATATATTTTATAAATATCGTAGAGATAGAGGTAAAAGATTGTTTGGATTCCTACCAAATCCGTTTGATGTAATGTCTACTCTATTAGTTAAAAAATGAATATCTTTTTTTAGTCGATGGCTTAAATGGTATAGTGGTAGATATAGCAATTTCCATTCCGAAGCCGTGGGTTCAATTATTTTATAGGTAATATTATAAAGTTAGTATGCCTGTTTGTTACTCTTAACTTAACTTAAAACTACATAACCAATTGAGATTAAACTTACTTATTTTATTCTTTTGTTTTATTTTTACAATGATTAAAATGTATTTCTATTCGATAGAATGTAAATGTTTTACGGGATAACCTAAGAGAAAAGGTATCAAATTAATTTTGGATCGAGACTTATGCGAGTGAAACAGCAATTTCCATTCCGAAGCCGTGGGTTCAATTATTTTATAGGTAATATTATAAAGTTAGTATGCCTGTTTGTTACTCTTAACTTAACTTAAAACTACATAACCAATTGAGATTAAACTTACTTATTTTATTCTTTTGTTTTATTTTTACAATGATTAAAATGTATTTCTATTCGATAGAATGTAAATGTTTTACGGGATAACCTAAGAGAAAAGGTATCAAATTAATTTTGGATCGAGACTTATGCGAGTGAAACCGCTTGATGCAGTTAGTATAGAATAAAAAACAATATGAATTTAACATTCGATAAAACGCCTAATAAAATTTTCAGAGAATCAAAAACTAAGTTTATAAAATTTTTTGTTTCTCTTTATAACAGAACATCAAATTAAGATGTGTAGTCAATTTACTTACTATTAATTTTACGATAGTTATAATAACTGAGGCAATTAGTTGATACGTTTCGTATTTTTATGAAATTAAAGAAATTTATGTTTAAGCCTAAAAGAAAAATGATAGCAACGCCCAGAGAATGACGTGCTAATATTAATATTTGCTTAAATGTTTAAAATATTTCCGCGGAATCTGGACTTACACAGTTGTCCTGCGGGACACAGCAAGTACTTCGATTAGCAGTTCTATGTTTACATTTTTTGGTCTAAAAACGCCGAAGGCTGTGAATATTTATGCGCAAAAACTAAATATTTGTACCTATCTGGTCTAAGTTTCTTTCTATGCATAATATTATAAGTAGTATACCCGTGGTCTAGTACCCATAGTACAAGTCTAGAGCTTAGTTTGAGGCTAGATTGTGCTGTGTGTAATGTCATGCAATATTTTGTTTATTTATCTAGATATTGGTATGAGTTCGGGATTTCTAAAAAGCAAATACCTACTTCTTTTTTCTAAATCGGTTAAGAATATTATTCGATTTCGTAATAAAGTTCCCAAGATAATATGATACAGGTAGGTAAGTTTTCATAACAACAAGAATGAACTTGTTTTATAAATGATGAGTCGACATTGAGTGCTTAGTTAATGCTAAAAGTGCCGTATTTTATCCACCGTATTTTATCGTAGGATTATTAATTAATAATTTTGCATGTGTCAAGTACCGTAGTGTTCCTTGTCTAAACACCCTAACTTTCATATCACTTTAAGCGATAAGGTCACCCATTGTGTTACCTACATTTTAGTTATTTTGTATGTATTCAATTGTGGTGTGTTGCAATAAATAAATTAATCTATCTATCTATCTCTTCCTTGGAATAGCATGACTTCATTACCAGAACAAATATTTTTTGGAAATTGAAAACCTCCTAAGTCGGTTAAAAGTGTTTCTGGACATTTGCTCATGACTTTACAACTGTTAAGTTTTCAGTTCGCTTAGGTGTACAAAATTATACTCCGCCTGATTCCTCGTGGGAAATAACACCCAGTTTTCATTATGTTTTTGTGCAATACTGTTTTAGTGGTGGTTTTTTAAGTTTTAGTGTTTATATTCTTCTAGGAAAAAATAAAAAAATGTAAGTACGAAATTTAGATAGATATTGATTTTGTATCGTACTTATCAATTTCTATTTAAATATTAGTTCAATGCTGAAAGTACAACCAACAGTTGTATATAGTCAGATATAATTTATTTCTGTTTTATTAATTTCAAGTTAACAAGAAAAGTACGCGGTGGATTTGTGTTATTTAAGAATATAAGTAATTAATTCTTCCGACTGATTGTTTTAAAACGAAATGTGGTTTACACACATAGGCAGTGTTTACCAACAGAATATTATATGAAATATATTTTTTAATCGGTACTCATTATTATAAATTCATAATATTGGCTAAAACGATCTTACCATGGGCGAAAAGTATTCATATGGACGGAATACATTTGGTCGAATATTATATGAATTTTATTTTTAATCGGTGCTCGATTGTTCCGATTGATTGTTTTAAAACGAAATGTACTTCTTAATATCGGTTTAAAGCGGTCTTACACCCATAGGAGGTGTTTACCGACCGAATATTATATGGAATATATTTTTTAATCGGTACTGGAATCTTTCGGCTGATTGTTATAATTCATGAATATCGGTTAAAACGATCTTACCATGGGCGAAAATAACACATACAGACGGTGTTTATTTGACTGAAATATCATGAATTATATTTTTAATCGGTTCTCGATTGTTCCGACTGATTGTTTTAAAACGAAATGTGGTTCATAATATCGGTTTAAAGCGGTCTTACAAACACACATTGGCGGTGCTTAAAAGCGGTCTTTACCAACCGAATATTATATGAAATATATTTTTTTTAATCTTCTGACTGATTGTTCGATTTAAGGCTAAAACGATCTTACCATGGGCGAAAAGTATTCATATGGACGGAATACATTTGGTCGAATATTACGTGAATTATATTGTTAATCGGTCCTCGTTTGTTTTAAAACTATTGAAATCTGTAAAAAAGTTGCACGTATAAAATTGAAATACTTAATTAAATAACAGAAATACTACCGCAATGGAAGTTGACATGACTATAAACAACAGGAGGTTAAAAATTTAAATAAACCTATGATAACAATACATGATCATACAAAAGCGTGGTTTTAGCCTGGAACAAGCAATGAAGTTTTGTTTTACATTCTAGGTAGTGTATACCAATAATCCAAAAAATATATTCTTCGATCTTTGGGTTAGAACCCCCGATGCGAAGAGTGCCCTGGCACTCGTTGGAAACTTGTAGTTTTGTTTCACATTTTTAGTTATAGTTCGTTCTAGACCAATAGGTCTGTAATTAATAAACCCTAATGGTTAGCACTAAAATATTAAATGAAGTTTTGTTTCACATTCTAGGTATTGTACGTTGTAGACCAATAATCCAAAATATATTCTTTGATCTTTGGGTTAGAACCCCCGATGCGAAGAGTGTCCTGGCACTCGTTGGAAACTTGTAGTTTTGTTTCACATTCTAGGTATTGTACGTTGTAGACCAATAATCCAAAATATATTCTTTGATCTTTGGGTTAGAACCCCCGATGCGAAGAGTGTCCTGGCACTCGTTGGAAACTTGTAGTTTTGTTTCACATTTTTAGTTATTGTTCTTTTTGGACCAATAGGTAACTCTGAAAAAACTCTATTCTTTCAAATTTTGGGCAGCGAGGGCGCGGGGGCTGACCAAAATTTGAAAGAATAGAGTTTTTTCAGAGTTACCTATTGGTCCAGAAAGAACATTAACTACCTACTGATGGTGAAACGAAGTGGTGAGTTTTGGCGGAAACTCGTTGAGGAGATGTGGTGCTAAATTTTCATTTTTGTGAAACCTAGTTCAAATGCGTGCAATTTTTTTGATTTCGGGGCATATTAATCAATTTAGCTTCGTGAAGGTGTACAAGTGGAATGAAAGTGAAAATCGGTGCCAAACATATGGACTTAGTGTTGTCTCAATCTTTCAACAATCTTTGTAAATGGCCGCCGTGTTTACAAATGATTCCCTACTTGATTTTAGCTATGACGACTTGACTGTTTTGATGCAAATAAATTGCATAATATATTATTATAATAATAATAATAAGCCCGCAGGGCACCTTGAGGCGAGGTGTCGGGGAGTAGCGACCCCGCGGGTTCCCAAGTGCTCCAGGGGGAAGTCACCGTTCATCACCTCCGGCTTGCCTTAGTTGGCTGGTCGGAGTGAACACTGACGAGGAAGCGGTCCCCCGCCTTTGGCTTGCCTTCACCGGCTGGTCAGAGTGGAGTCGCGAGAGCAGAAATGCTCGGAGGATGGACGCCTCACGTCAGTGATGAGTTGGCCCGCTCCACAGGATCTCGACCTAGGATGGTTTAAAATCCAGTGAGGTCCCTCCATCCTTCAGCCTCTCACGCCCCTGTTGCCCCCTGGCTGTAATTTGCTCGGCTTAATTAGGGTGGCCCAGTTTGTGAGTTGGCGAGTCTCCGTCTGCCATTTTTACGTGTTTGTTAAACATTGTGACGGCAGGCGCCATATTCCCCATAGTTCCCCCCAATACCCAATCCACTACCAACCCATTTCCATAGCCCAAGTAGTTTTCACCCGTAGTTTATTCATAGTTCTATCCGACCCGGGGGTTGTCCTTGGCTGCATTTTATATTGCAGACAGGGAGAATTGCCGGTTTGGTGCCCATCACATATTTTGAAATTAAAATGTTGCTAAAACGGGCCTCTACGTGTTGGCTTCGGCCCCACGCACGCCTTCCAAAGGTCCGGGTGCTCCATAGCCCCGAGAATCCAAAATGGTAACAACAAATAATAATAATAAATCCTGTGACGAACACACAGCGCCATCTAGCCCCGTGGTAAGCTGCTAAGCTTGTGTTACGGTGACTAGACAACGGATATACTACTTATATTAAATAATACTTGACACTGGCTAATTTCCTAATGGCCATTATCGGTTCACAACCGATAAGAAATAAGTTATTTGCATTTTGTATCAAAACAGTCAAGTCGTCATAGTTACACCCAAGTCGAGGGAATCATTGTTAAACGGCGACCATTTACAATAATTGTTCACGGAGCTTTAGAGACCACGCTAAAGTCCAAGTTTTGAACGATTTTCACTTTAACTACACTTGTACACCTCCACGAAACTAAATAGATAAACATGCCTCCGAAATTAAACTATTTACCCGAATTTGAACTGGGTTTCACAAAAATGAAATTTTAGCAACATTTCTCCTAACCGCGTTCCTGCCAAAACTCCGACGGCTTCATTTCATTTCATTTATTGATTGCAATACGGCTATAGTTAGATACCTGATAGATATTTGATAATGCACAGGTAGACAATACTAATTGAATTAGACCGATCGGCGATGCCTGTTTAAATCTGATAATGGCGTCTGAGTGCATTTCTGTGTTATAGGTTATAATTCCCGTCAAACTTATAGGCAGGTTTGATAACTGAATGTCCTGCTATTTTAATACGGTTATTGATATCAATGAAATTTTCTGAAAATAGAATTAGCTTCGCCTGGCGGTTTCAGACAAGCAAGGGATGATTATGATACGTTGGAGCGACGATTTGCGCAAGACGGTTGGCACAAACTGGATGCGAGAAGCCGAAAATAGATCGTGGCGTGCAATTGGAGAGGTCTATGTCCAGCAGTGGACTGCAACAGGCTGATGATGATGAAGGGACGGGTCCGATAGCTTCGTTGTCCATTGCACGGCGAGCAGTCGATCGGTCTGTTGCAACCGAGTGGCGGCCGAGCAATGGACAACGAAGCTCGGACCCGGCCGGCGCTCCTCACGGTCTAATATAAATCATCTCTAACTTTACCCGACTTTTTAACTCTTTAGGGTTTTTTCGTTTTGATTTGACGGCCTCTGTGGCGTGTTGCTCGAATATCCGACTGTTATGCAGAAGGTTTAGTAGATTATACTTACAAGGATTGTTTTTGTAAATACTTACCTATTTATGCTTAAAAAACATTTGCTTCTGGTGTGGGTGTAAAAAGTATAATATGTAGTAGGTCTATCCATTGTCTAGTACCCATAGTACCAGCCAAGTGTTGAGTTTGAGGCTAGATTGTGCTGTGTGTAATGTCGTGCAATATTTATTTTCCCAACAAAAAACAACTCTATCAAAACAACGAGCCTCAAGAGACGTACAACCTCAAAAATACAATTTCCTCCAAATTAAGTATCATTACGGTCGCAAAATTGTTTTTGTCACTCTTTCAGCCGACACGTCATCTCTGTCCGAAGGTAGACTGATAAATGACCGTCCGTGGAGAAGAAATAACATTAGTTACCTCCCTCTCCCTCCCACTTACCTCGCCCATCCTCTTGCGACCTCGAGCACCTGTTTCTCGAAATAAAGGGGAATTTAACAGGTTTTTCTGGGCTTTATTAATTGGGCTCGTAATGGATTGCTGAATTATAGACCATAGACAAAGTAAATAATTTATGTACGGGCATAAAAGCCCGCTTCCATATAACTGCTAATAGAAAAATGAAGGTACCTAATTGAAGTGAGACACACTGCTGGTTAAAAGGTCACATGCTCTTTCTCCACATAAACTAAGTCGACTATTTCCTCTCTGAATAAAAACATTAGAACAAATATGTTTATGTCGCATAAAACTATATTTGGAATGTCATTAAATAAATAATAATAAATAATTAAATAAAATGTATATGACCAAACCACGGCGCCATCTAGCCCCATGGTAAGCTGCTAAGCTTGTGTTACGGTGACTAGACAACGGATATACTACTTATATTGCATAAAACTTATATCTGCCATTTCAATGGCACAATGTTTTGGTTTAAGGATTTTAAAAATAGAAAACATATTACAATAAGAACCAGAGCAATATCTAACGATACCTTAATTGAAGAAATCAATCGCGTGGTTTGTAAGATATGGGAATTCTAAATCATTTCTCTATATCAAAGACAAAGTTTAAAAAAATGGAATGTTCTATGAATGTTTTATTTTGTAAGTTCCTAGGTATGTCAGTAAAATTAAATTTTTACATAAATCGGAAGAAACAGGTAATACATAACTAAATACACAAGAAAGGTAACAAAAATCCAAATAACATTAACAATATTACAGACCATTGTCAATTCTTTGTTACTTTTCTCTTTAACCTCCCATAGAGGCCAAATAACAAACTTTACCGACGAATTGTAGATAAAATCATTAATATTTACTACAAAATTGGGCGCTTGTCTTTCACTTCTCAAAATAACGGAAACAACAAAAGTCAACACCAATGATATCGTTGTCATGACAACAGAACCTCGGAAGTACAACAAAAGGGACGGCGAAGTCTTATTATGAGGTGGTATATGGTATGCTAATCCTGATAGAAAATCAAAATGGCACATCAAACTAAAACACAGAAGAAGCAATCTTATTCTACTAATATCTAGGAACAGAACTGATAGTGATAGCACTGACAAGATAAAACAAGGGTAGATCATAAAAGCTGCTAAACTTTCCGCATGTCTGTTCAGAGTCAACGTTATAGTTAATTGTCTGGAGACATTGTGTTCCTTCTGTTTGTAGTCAATTATATCCCATTCTACTCCATGTTCTGCCTCTGTAACATACATTGCTTCCTTACCAAAATTCAGAAGAATATTCGGATTGGCGTCTCCAAATTCTTTAACCAACTTCGGTAGAAATATCAGTTGACATTCCTGTGCATCATACGGCCAGTTTCGAAGATCTGTACTGCAAACCGTTTGATAGTCAATCTCGTAATGACACGACACCTTACCTTTCGGATCAATCTTACATATACCGTAATAATATATGTTGTCATCATCGTTTATCGAGTTGTAAAGACGAAGACGTGGAACCCAAATCGGAACAGAAAACAGATGAACATTGTCAATGCCATCGTAAGTGGTGGTATCCCACGCAAGCCTGGGATCTTTCCAAAAAACATACATCCAGCTGTACGCATGGAACTGTTGCTGATCGCTGTTTAACTTGAAAGATTTGAGATGAAAACTAATACCGATTTGCAAAGGATTCGTAGCATTAGACGGAGGTGGCTCCGTTATTTCGTAATTGTTGTGGAGAAATTTCAACAGCTTTAGCTCCATGTTTTCAAGCGTCCACTTTTCAGTTGAGCATTCTTGATGATCTATTTCGCAATTACACAGTTGTAACAAAGGTATTAATAGTGTGAACACTATCATTGTTGACCAAGTACTGAGGGGTGTTCAATTTCAGCAAATTGTTGTAATCGGCACAGATATGATATCGCATTTATAACTGACTTTTGGCAATTTGGTTAGTGTGTGTATTTTTTATGAGGATGGAACTGGCTTAAGTTGTAGAGCTAAGCGGACTGATTTCCAAAGCAGGAGGTAGGTGGTTATCAATTTGGATGTATGTTTTTTTTAATTATTGTCAATAGTCAAATACTGATCTAATTATTAAACAACGCGTAACTACAACACATCTCTAAAAACGAAACCATTATTTTAAAGAACCTAGCTTTTAACAAATGTCACCAGTATCCAAATGGAGTTCATATGAAAATAACAAAAAATGTGTTTTTAGCCATTAGGGAGTGGATATAATTTTATGTGCTCTGTTGTCGGCCCTGACAGGTGGACGGGTGAGTGATGTAGGTTAGAGGGTTTTTCAAAAACTATCCGCATAAGTAGCGGGAACAGCAAATTCAGTGTTTTCTAGAACAATGAACGAACATCTATCTCGTTCAATGCAGACGTTAGACTATGAACATTTGAGGCCGTTTTTTCTTTGCTCTAACTTTTTCTAACGTTATTAATTCCTTTGTCTTACTACCAAAATTGTACCTTCTTACCTAGTTCGGAAAATAAAAGCAAAAGACGATTGAAATATAATAAGACATGTCACTTTTTGATCCGGTGATTTCTTGTTGACCGATTTATTTCAATATAGATTTTAGACAGTTTCTTTCACTCGCTCACCTCGCATTAAGCAAGTCATTGGCAATTAAAGAGTTTGCAATCTGCATGCAAATACAAAAAGGTACGTTCGACTAGACTTGCGACTTTTCAAACCCTCTAAATACGAATACAAAGCAAGTGTGTAGTTCGTACGCCAGGAACTAGATATGAGAGTTTTATTGACGAACAAAGTGGGCGTATCCAGATCAAATTTCAGAAAAATTCGCTGTAATCAAATACTCCCCAGTGCTGCATCAACTATGATCGCGTTCACACTATTGACACTTTTATTACAATTGTGCAGCTGCCAATTTGATCTACGAGAATGTCCAATCGAAAATCGATCGCTAGAAAACCTTTGGGAGCAAAAGTTAATGAAAGATCTTTTGTGCAACTACGACTTGGACGCCCCACCCCCTTCAAATGCAACAAATCCTTTGCTTATCACTTTGAAATTCAAACTAAGGTCTTTCAAGTTCGACAGCGATGAGCAGAAATTTTCTGCTTTCACCACAACGCAACTTAGCTGGAAAGATCCAAGACTTGCATGGGATACTGCGACGTATGACGGTGTGAACAAACTTCATTTTTCTACCTACCGGATTTGGGTGCCAAGTCTTCGTCTCTACAACTTAGTAGCCGATTACGATGAAGTAGACCATACTTTCTTCTATGGAATTTGCAAGATTGAGTCGGATGGCGAAGTCGAATGCCGAACTGATATTGAATACCGTACAGCTTGCAATACAGATTATCGAAACTGGCCATACGACGTACAAAAATGTCAGCTAATCTTTGGGCCGATGTCGGTGAAAGAATTTGGGGCAGCAAATCCGAATATTCTTCTTGATTTCGGTGAGAAAGCGATGATAATGTTTGTTGCTGAATACGGAACAGAGTGGGACATAGTAGACTACAAACAAGAAGAAGACCAGAATGTTCCGAGGCAACTTACGATGACATTTACTATAGAAAGACACGCAGGGAATTTAATGGCTTTTATGATCTCTCCTTGTTTCATCTTGTCAGTGCTCTCCATATCACTTCTGTTCTTAGATATTAGCAGAATAAGATTGTTCCTCTTGTGTTTCAGTTTGTTGTGCCATTTTGATTTTCTAACGGAATTAGCATACCATATACCACTTCATAATATGACGACGCCTTCCTTTTTGTTCTATTTCCGAGGTTCTATGCTCATGACAACGATATCATTGGTGTTGACTTTTGTTGTTTCTGTAATTTTGAAAAGTGAAAGACAAGCGCCTAATTTTGTAGGAAATATTAATGATTTTGTATACAATTCGTCGGTAAATTTCGTTATTTGGCCTCGATGGGATGTTAAAGGGAAATGTAACAAAGAATTGACAATTATCTGTAATATTGTTAATGTTATTTGGATTTTTGTTAATTTTCTTGTGTATTTTGTAATGTATTTTGTGTTTGTACCGACTTACGCAAAAATGTATTCTAATATATGTGATTTATTGAATTAAAGTAAACCAGACGGATGAACGGCCAGCAAAGTGTTCAATCGTCTTTTATTCTGTTTCGATTATTATCTTAATTTAGTACAATTTGTTCATTTTTAGGGCTTCGTACCCAAAGAGTGAAAATAGGATAAAGTTCTGTCACCAGTTTATTTCATAAACTTTGATAGCTAGAAAGTTGAAATTATCACAGATGATGTATTTCTGTTGCCACTTTACCTAAATACTAAAAACAAAATTAAACTAATATTTAAGGGTGGCTCCCATACAACAAACGTGATTTTTGTTTTTACCACTGGCGCCATCTAGTGATAAACTGACATCAGTTGCGTTAACGGAGGAATTTCGCTTGGTTCATGTATTCATATCATTTATTGGTAATAAATTAATTAATTTTACAATGTGATCTACCAGTTCAACCAAAATAGTACCTTTCCATGCCAATAAGGTTGCCTAGAAGAAATCGCTTTAAGCAAAAAGGCCGCCTATTTGTTCAACATTTATTTAGTTTTGAATGTGTTGTTTTTGTAATATTTTTGTGATTGATTAATTAAAGTATTATCTATCTATCTATCTATCTATCTAATTACAAGTCAATCAAAGTCAAATTATTTCAGGGTTCCTTACCCAAGTGTTTGTAAATATATACAAATGATACACCCAGAACCAGAAACAAACATTTATGACCATTTAGTCAACCTTGAAAAAGCCAAATGTAAAGTTGCCGAAAGCTTGGTTCGTTTAAAACGCCATTAAACCCGGTAAATAAAGTGTTATATTAAACATTTATGGTCAGCAAAAATATTTGTTTCCGGCGGGAATCGAACCCGCAACCGTTTGCGTTTCAGGCCAGGCCGCCACCAATCCGCATCGTATATACGGATCGCTCGGAACATATTATGCTCATCGGCAGTACTGAGGCCGTTACTTCGTGCCGATGACGTCATTCGATTGCTTAGTTGGCTTGTTAGTTGCGTCGGCAAATGCGATCGCTGCGATCAGGTAGATGCACTGTGAAAAATTCATCGGTTTCATGCCATCCGTCCGATGCCGAAAGGTGTACGCTTAAAGCCCGAGCACACTGAGAGCGGTCTGAAGTTCTGAGTTCCTAGTTTTGCGTTCGGCGTTCATTAGAATGTACCGAGTCTATAGATAACAATAATGCACACAGCTAGCAGTCAGATCAAAGCGGAACGACGCGAACCAAGAGTTCTATTCCCGCCGAGACAAAATTAATTGAACTGGTTAAAGAAAGGAGTTTATTATACGATTTAAACACCTTTCTCTGATTGTTGTTTAAAGTAAATCCTGAAAAATACTACTAAAGTCGCCTTGTTTTTCTCGCATTGTGTTAATTGGGTGGACCCGATATTTCCTTTTCTTTTTAGAAGCTGCTAAGCTCCACAAGATCAATAACTCTTCGTCGGACGATGAACTTTCTAGTGACATGTTGCATGTGCAAAGACCCAAACGAAACTAGAATGCGAGAATTTGAACGCCGCTCGTGCGTCGGTAGTTTTGAGCGTTCAACGGTCACTAGAACGCAGAACTCTGACCGCTCTCTGTGTGCGCGGGCTCTTAAGCAACAGAATTTCATAATATGCTAACATAGGGTATCTTGATAGGTTAGGTACCCTATAAATAGTGGGATGCAAATACAATCGATGTAATATGTTAGAGTTATCTAAATGCCTGCCTACCTGAGTTCTGCGACAAACTGGGCCCGTAATGATACCCGAGCGGAGAATGGACTGTTGGCAAATGAAGCTGAATATACGTAATATAAATTAACAAAAAGACGAATGTTTTAAAAAAGAAACCTCTTCAAAATTTTGTCTAAGGTTTTCGCGATTATGAACAACATAACACAATATTTACTGGGTTTTACTCACGTTTCATTTAATAACGGCTATATTATTACTAAAGACTAAGATTTCGCTAACTTTACAGTTAGCTTTCTTCAATTAAGACTAACAATCAGTCAACCTTGAAAAAGCAGTAAAGTTAGCGAAAGCTCGGTCTTTAGTGATAATGCCGTTATTAAATAAAAAACGAGCAAAACCCGGTAAATGTAGTGTGTTATTAAACCCTTTCTATTTACCTTTTTTATGTAGTTTGAGATTAATTTGCTTTGAAGAAATGTTTTCCTAAAATCACACCCGACAGGACTTGAACCTGCAACATCGATATTTCGTATCGTGCGCTCGCCAATTGCGCCACAGGTGCTTGCTCTGTCGTTGTGAAATTATGGACTGCATCTCTTCGTTCTTTGCGACTGAGGCACGTAATGACATCTACCGGCATCTTTGCAGATTACCGTCTTGCATTTATCTATTTACGTAGTAATGAAAGCATTTCTTCAAAGCGAATTAATATTCCAAGTGTTACCAAGCAAAAACACTATAAAAACCTGGATTGAGATTTTTTTAATAAATAAATAAATAAATATTGCACTACATTGCACACAGCGCAATCTAGCCCCAAACTAAGCACTAGGCTTGTACTATGGGTACTGGACAACGGATATAATACATATTATACTTTTTTTTGTATACATAGAAAAACACCCAGACCAGATACAAACATTTATTTTTTATGCATAAATATTTGCACCCGACGGGAATCGAGCTCGCAGCCTTCTGCATTGCAGTCGAGCGTCCGCCCGACGCGCCACAGAGGCGGCCGTCAAAACATTTTTTTGAACAAGGTTGGAGCCAACCTTGAAAAAGCCAACTGTAAAGTTGGCGAAAGCTCGGTTCGTTTAGAACAATGAATAAAAACGCGATAAAACCGGATATAGTGTTATTAGTGTTATTAAATATATTATTAGTTATTAAATAAAGTGTTTTAATATGCAAAATCGCGAAAACCATAGAATGAATGATACCCTGGAAATCCAATAAGGTAAAAATTAAAAACAAAAATGTTGTTGCCACCAGTACAAGTTTAGCATAGAAATTTCGTAGAGTATGCTGGTGTCTCAACTAAATTTATTTGAAAAGGGTATTCGGGTACCTATCTATCTGTTTTATTGCGATTATCCTCAAAATATTAAACACTAGCTGCGCCCGCAGTTTCACCCGCGTAAGTCCTGTTCCCGCCGAAATTTTAAGAAAAAAAGCACCTTATGTGTCGTTTTTTCTTAGGTTTTCGCGATTTTGTTTAATGAAACACTATATTAACCGGGTTTTACTCGCGTTTTATTTATTAACGGCATTGTTACAATGTACCGAGCTTTCGCTAACTTATTGTAAGGTAGTCAACCTTGAAAAAGCTAACTGTAAAGTTAGCGAAAGCTTGTAACAATTGTAACAATGCCGTTAATAAATAAAACGCAAGTAAAACCCGGTCAATATTGTGTTAACTTTTGTGTTATTCTAGGGCCCTGATTCGGTAAGGACTAAGGACAAGGCATGCGGAATGCCGGCGGAATGCAGGCGACGTGCAGGAGATGTACCTACGTTATTTCGTATTCTGTAAATGTTATTTCATTTAATTATTAAAGTAGCCTTCAAATTTAAGGGCTACTTAATTATTTAAATAGCTCCCCTTGTTTTTCAGCCAATCTGTATTAAAAGAAGTTATAGAATACCTTTAATTTTTATTTATGCAACAAATCGACTTCTGCAATGCTCCTGCATCCCGCCTGCTTGTCGCATGCTATGTTTTTACAGAATCGGGCCACAGGTCTACAGCTAGCTACCTAAAACATAGCTATGTTGTGACTTTTCTCTTAAGTTTTTTTTAACCGACTTCAAAAAAGGAGGAAGTTCTCAAATCGTCGCGTATATTTTTTTTTATTTTTTTTTTTATGTTTGTTCACCGATTACTCGAAGGTGGCTTGACCGATTAAGATGGTTCTTTTTTTAATGGAAAGGTGGAAGCCCCGAGGTGGTCCCATAAAAATTTGGTGAGCATCTGATGAGGATCTTCGAAGTGAGGACCGTGAATGCTCCTCAAAAACCTGTATTCAATTCACTTGTTAACCGATTACTCAAAGGTGGCTTGACCGATTAAGATGGTTTTTTTGTTAATGGAAAGGTGGAAGCCCCGAAGTGGTCCCATAAAAATTTGGTGAGGATCTGATGAGGATCTTCGAAATAAGGACCGGGAATGCTCCTCAAAAACCTGTATACAATTCACTTGTTCACCGATTACGCGAAGGTGGCTTGACCGATTGAGATGGTTCTTTTTTTAATGGAAAGGTGGAAGCCCCGTGGTGGTCCCATAAAAATTTGGTCAGGATCTGATGAGTATCTTCGGAATGATGGACAGGATAGCTTCCCAGAATGTAATAAATTACTCGTTTTGGACTTCTACCAAAAAGAATAGACCCCTAAAGAACTAAGTACAGATTGATGGGCCACCTAAAACCACCTTCTCATCAACAAACTCCTTAAAAATTAAAATTACGGTAACAATTATTTATTTTTAAATTAATTTAAATTTTAAAGTTAATTTATTAAGATTTCATTAGTAGGCGGATTTTTCTTTAATTTTTGTGTCAGTGTTTTTATATACATATTTTAGTCAGCATTAGGTCTAAGACGGTTAATTATATCAATTGTATTTTAATCGCAATTGCATCATTTCATTAAAAGAGTTATTAAGTTGAGGATTATTCAGTAGATTGCGGTAATAAACAGCTGCCGATCAACTTCAAATCATTGTAGATTTTAAATGGTATAATTAAATAAAAATTGATAAAAGAAACCTAAGTATGATTTTAAAATACCTATTCAAAGACATCCCAGAGAGGCAGTCTACATTTCTTTTTCTTTTTACTACCTATTTTATGACCTCTGATAGACGCCCTTTTGATTTTATTTTTTCGAACCACCGGACAGATGAGACGAATCTAACGATGGAGTTTTGGCGGGTGTCATGTTACATATTATATTTTGTGATGTGCGGTAGTTATGAAATAAATCAGATCAATCCAACATTGGCTTTTAATTACCATCTCTTGACATGACGCAGCGAATTAAGGACGCGACTCATGTGAAATCCCTTCCGATTGAATAGTTTTATTCATAACCGGTATCAAATAGATCTTTAAACAATGTTTAATGTTATTGTACATGATAATTTTTCTTCTAAATCCTTAACCGCTATATTTTCTTATAGGCATCATAATATTAGAAAATACAATACCTAGAACCCCTTCATCACATTTTTTCAAAATATTATTTTAATCTTCGTTAATCATTGATTTTACGAGAAATTGTAGATTTTTCACGCAATTCCATCTCGCTCATTTATATGCAATAGGACAAGGACCGTTGCTTATCATCTATCGCTGCCTTAATTTAAAATAAACAGTTAAAAAGATAGTGAGCGGTTTAATAAACAGAAGAAAAAGTTCATATATCAACAAGAGACAAATATGGAAACGATATTGTCGCCACCAGAACCTTTTAAATTCGATGTAAATTCGGATGACGTAGTTACCGGCAAATTAAGTGATAATTGGCAAAAATGGAAGAAAGGTTTCCAGATATATTTCAACGCGTGTGAACTCAGTGAGAAGACATCAATAATACAATTTAACATATTTTCAACGCGTTGAGGAGAAGGTGTTGCTGAATTTTCATTTTTGTGAAACCTATTTCAAATGCGTGTAAATTGTTTTATTTCGGGGGCATATTAATCAATTTAGTTGAAGGTGTACAAGTGTAATGAAAGTGAAAGTCAGTGAAATAATAGGGGTTAAAGTATGAAATTGCCGTTTTATTGCAATAGGTTCTTTGAATTGACATAGAATCTTCATGGTTTGAGGTTTTCGAATGAAACTTTTTTCAAATGGTTTCTGTGATGTTCTTTTTTTAAAAAATGTGAAACATTTGAATATCGACTTTCAATTGTTTTTGTTATTCAATTTAGACAAGAAAGATGGATACTGCGAAAATTCGAGTAATTTTTGAATACGAGTTCCGACGCGGAACTAACGCGGCAGAAACAACCCGCAATATCAATGCTGCGTTTGGAGAGGGGTCTACTAATGAACGCACCGTGCGATTTTGGTTTAAACGCTTTCGTGATGGAAATTTCGACTTAAAGAACGAGCCACGAGGAAGACCGCCCACACAGGTGAATAACGATGAATTAAGAGAGATAGTGGAAGCCGATCCTAGTCAAACTACCCAGGAATTAGCGGCATTGTTTAACGTTACCTTACCCACTTTATTGACTCACTTGCGTCAAATCAATAAAATAAAAAAATACGAAAAATGGGTGCCTCATGATTTGACTGATCTGCAGAAAGAAACGCGTGTTGAAACTTGTGTTGCCTTGTTGAACCGGTACAGAAATGAAGGAATATTGGATCGAATTGTAACATGTGATGAAAAGTGGATTCTTTATGATAACCGGAAAAGAAAAATGCAATGGCTGACCCCAGGTCAAATGCCACAACAGTGTCCTAAAGCAAAACTTACCAATAAAAAGGTAATGGTAACTGTTTGGTGGTCTCAGCATAGTGTTATTCACTATAGTTTTCTTCGATCTGGTCAAGCAATTACGGCAGATGTCTATTGTGCCGAACTCCGAACCATGTTGACAAAACTAGCAGTAAAACAGCCCCGACTCATGAATCGATCTTCACCATTATTGCTCCACGACAACGCGAGACCTCCCACAGCACGAGAAACCATTTTGACCCTTCAGGAACTGCACTTAGAAACCATTCGTCATCCTCCGTATTCACCAGACCTTGCTCGAACGGACTACCATTTTTTTCGTGATTTAGACAATTATCTACGTGACAAGAAGTTTTCTTCCCAGGAGGCAGTACAAAATGCTTTCACACAGTTTGTGCAGTCTAGATCGTCGGAGTTCTATCGCAAAGGCATTAATAACCTTCCCATTAGATGGCAGCAATGTATAGATAATAATGGCAACTATTTTGATTAAATAAATTTGTTAAAAATTTAAAAAATAAACAATTAAGATTTTCAGTACAAATCGGCAATTTCATACTTGGACATATATATACATGATATTTCATTTCATCCTAATACATGGACTTTAGTGTAGTCTCCAAAACTCCTTGAACAATCTTTGTAAAAAAATGCCCACCGTTGTACAATGATTCCGTCGACTTGTCCTTGACTATGATGACTGAGTTTTGGCGGGAATGCGTTGAGGAGATGTGTTGCAAAATTTTCATTTTTGTAAAACTTAGTTCAAATGCGTGTATTGTTTAATTTCGGGGGCATATTAATCAATTTAGATTCGTGAAGGTGTACAAGTGTATCGAAAATGAAAGTCAGTGAAAAACATGGACTTTAGCGTAGTCACCGAAGCTCCTTTAACAATCTTCGTAAAACATGGCCACCGTTTTACAATGATTCCCTCGACTTGTCTTTGACTATGATGACTTGACTGTTTCGATGCAAATATGCAAAATTAATAATACTTGACACTGACAAATGTCCAAATGGAAAAGCCATATTAAAGAAGAAGAAGAATCTGACGATTCTTAATCAAAGAAATCCATCGAGTAGTTTGAAGTTAGTAGCTTGAAAAATACAAGGGAATAAAAACTAATAAAAAATAAAAAACATAACTCTTTCCTTGCAGCCGGGTAATAAGTGTTTGGTAGGTAAAGAATAACCGAAAATAATCGAAAGCTACTCGGATCTTCCACCTTTTAATTAAAATAAGAATCATCAACAACAATCGGTTAAATTTCCTAATTAAAAAGCGACGAATTAGAACCTCCTCCTTTTTTTTAAGTCAGTTAAAAACTTAATAATTAAGCAATGAAAGGTACAAAGATGTACCTACATATTTCTGATTTTATTTGAATCGGACACAACTATTCCATTAAATAAACGTACCTAGAAATAATAATAGGTACCTACATTAAAATTTTAATAGACAAAAAAGAAACGATTTTTCCATTTCTTTTGGACATTGTTATTTTAAAATAAAATAAAAACACTCTTAGAATTAATTTCATTGATAATTCATAAAACGGATTTCCTATTGATAACATGGCCATCAAAAATTAAAGAATCAACGTGTCAAAAACAAAGAGTACAATGCCTCTAGCGTCAATGTCGTGCAATATTTATTTATTTATTTAATACAGGTACTTATTATTAACATATAATACTCCAACTGAAACAGAAATAAACAAATATTTCAGGAAGTTGTACACAGCGCGCCATCTAGCACCGAAATACCTATCCTTCCCATCAAAAAAAATCGAAACACCTCAGAAATATCAGTTTGAAAGAATTTAATATATTAATAGTCACAGAAAACACTTGATACAAGATACTTGATGAAGTTAATTATAAAATTAGACTATAAGCTATTGGAAATAAACTTTTATAACTTATTACTTTATTAATTCTGCGTCCGCATTTCCAGGAGGGTTGCTTAGCGCCTAAAGGCTAGCTAGTCGCCTGGCGACATAAAACCAACCAGTAAGTTCGCGGTTCAAACCATAGCGTTAATTTGCATGCATTTGACAGCGGCGCTGTCGAGTTCAACTGTCATTGAAACCGGCAGCTCAAGAGACCTTGCATTCAATGACAGCTCAACTCGACGGTACCGGCTTCAAATGCATGCAAATCAACGCTGTCGTTTTCGACGATGGAAGTTGTGCGGTAACTTTTCTGTTTGTTTACTTCTATGCACCTAGCTAGTCGCCTGGCGTGCATTGAAGTGAACAAACCGGTTGGTTTTATGTCACGTGACTTCCAGGCGCTAGCAAGCCTTCTGACAATGCGAACGATAAAACGATTCTTAGGCTACCTAAGAATCGTTTTATCAATGTAAAGATGTAAATGCTACACGTAATTCCTATAACCGTGGTGACGTAATTACAATTAATTCTGAATTTCAAATTGGCAGCGAGGTGACTTTGACATCGATAATGTTCATGATTATGTAGTGTTGTTGCCCTAAATTAACTACTTGTTGTACTCAAAGACGTTAACTGGTTACCTATCACTAAGTAAAGATTTTCTGTTTGAATCATTTAATTTTCTTAGTTATGGCTTTCCGTCAGCATTAAAGGTCAATTTTAGCCAGTTTCACGATTTTAATAGTGCTCTAGAAATTGAAAAAAATTCAATTTAAAAATAGTAATTCAATTTCTGTTTGTTCTAGAGTGGCAAACGTAGTAGGTATAGGACGTCCTCAGGCACGTTGGAGCGACGATTTGCGCAAGACGGCTGGCACAAACTGGATGCGAGAAGCTGAAAATAGATCTAGGTGGCGTGCAATTGGAGAGGCCTATGCCCAGCAGTGGACTGCAACAGGCTGATGATGATGATGATGAAGCAATTTAGCAATGCGAAAATGTTACAGTAAAAATAGCGACGATTTTTATTCCAATTACATTGAAAAATTATTTGTAAAGTGCTAATCCCGTGTTTGGCACAGGTTTTTTATTTTCGCTACGCCCGTTAGACCTCGCGTAACTAAATTGATAATATGCCGCCGCATTAAAAATAAGAATTGCGACAATGAAAATTTTGAATCACGTTCCTCTAACGTGTTGTAAATTAATTTCGATATTTTTACATAATAGTTTAAGGTTAGGTATACTATAACGTCAAATTGTAACAAGGATAGTGCCAGCGACTTTCAGAGTATAAAAAAAAGAAAGACTTGAGATGACCCTATGTGTCAATATCAAATCCTATCCTATCCTCCTAATATTATAAAGCTGAAAGTTTGTGAGCATGTGTATGTTTGTATGTGTTTGTTACTCAATCACGCAAAAACTACTAAACCGATTGCGATGAAACTTGGAATATAGGTAGCTGGATACCGGGAATGACACATAGGATACTTTTTATCCCGATATTCCCTCGGGAATAAGACTTCCGCGGGTGAAACCGCAGGGCGCAGCTAGTATTTGCTAATTACAAGGTAAAAATTGTGCTGGGCATATTCAAAAAATATTTTTAATCTAACTATATAAATAAAATAATAGTTTTGAATTTTTCATGTAATTTATTATCAATTTCAGTTACAATTAATTACTATATTTTTAAGTAAAAGAAATTAAAAATAAGAATAGAAGCACTAAACAAATTAAATTAAAAAACACAAAGGGTTAAAGTAAAATACAAATAACTATAACTACCTACCTAAATTAATTAAAATAAAATCCTATCCCAATTAACCACCACCCTGTGGTCCGATTCTGTAAAAACATAGCATGCGACAAGCAGGCGGGATGCATGAGCATTGCCGAAGTCGATTTGTTGCCGGAATAAAAATAATAGCTAATCTATAACTTCTTTTAATACTGATTGGCTGAGGAACAAGGGGAGCTATTTAAATAATTAAGTAGCCCTTAATTTTGAAGGCTACTTAACTAATTAAGTAGTAATTAAGTAAAATAACATTTACAAATACGAAATAACGTACATCACCTGCACGTTCGCCTGCATTCCGCCGACATTTCGCATGCGCCAAATTCCCAAAGTTGCAAAGCTTCCCAAAATGCTTGCCGCGCTACTCCGCTCAATTAATGATTATATAGTATAATAAAAGTACAATTAATACAAATAAATAATTATCAATAATTTTAATATTAAAATGTGATTTCAATAATACACCTCAAAAACACCAGTTTTTCACTTTTCTTTTCTATCACGTTGACGAAATAAGGTCTTATTAATTCTATTTTAAGATTTTAATAACTTTTATAACGTGTGGAATATTGGCGGCTTTTATCTACTTATTAAATTTAAAAAAATGCTTTGGCAAATTTTGCTCTCAGATTTTGATTTCACCTACAAATCTGTAGTTGTGTGTCACCACAGATGCAGATTCAAATCCTGTCGAGTACACAATTATAGAAAGTATTTTTTTAAATAGGTAATTATATTATACTAATATTACTAATACATAATACTATTACTACTAATACATTATAAACATACTAATATTACGTACTAGTTGCGCCCCGCGGTTAAAATCGCGTTATCACGGGCGCGGGCGGCCGAGCGGTTGCACTTTTTCGTTCATTACTCGGGTTCTACTAATTGGATTTCGATGCATTATATACCACGACCTTTAACGAAAATAGAACTATCCAATATTGAAAACCAGATTTCAATCGGATTAGAAGTTTTTATTTGTATAAGGAACATAGAGAGAAACATAGAAACAGACAGTCATACATTAATTTTAAAAATTATAAATTTTTGTTTTATTACTTATCCTAAGTCGGTTGGTTTTTTTAAACCCTAGTTGGTTTTTTTAATTTACTTCCAAGTACAGACTTTTTGTCCTCTCTTCCATTATTATAAGTATATACTTAGATACTAAAATTTTAAAGCTGCAGAGTTTGCTTTCTTTGTTTGATTGTTTGTTTGGTTGAACGCGCTAATCTCAGAAACGGACCAGTAGGTAGTCCGAATGAAATAATTCTTTTTGTGTTTGATAGTCCAATTATTGAGAAAGGTCATAATATAATATATTATAGCCTATGACCTTCCTCAATAATAAATAAACTTTTTGATTAATAAACCTTCCTCAATATTAATAATGCTACGACCAAAAGTAGCTGAGTATTCATGTAAAATGTTGTAAAACCGGGTAAAAAATGCTGTTTTTCAGAGCTTCTTCATGCGCTGAGTAAAATACTAAGCGGGCGAAGTCGCGGAAATAGCTGGTTACTCAAAAGAATGCCTATGTCTAACATTAACTAACTATCATTTTTTATTATTTTAAAATTTAAATTATTCTTCTCAATTAAAGTATCTTTTTCAGGAATATCCCTTCTCAATTCATCAACATTATCATTCAGATCATCTTCTATTTCTTCTAAAGTTTTATCTTTTGTTTCTGGCAATATTATAAACAACCAAACTAAACAAATTAACATTAATACTCCATATATTCCGTATGTGCCATACAACTTCGTATGTTTCATCAAAATGGGTGTAATTTTCATAATTATTGTATATGCTATGGTAAATATCACCCCAGTAGCTCCAATTCCCATCCCCTTATATTCTAAAGGTAATATTTCGCTAATAATTGTAAAAGATACAGGAATTAAACTTAAATTGACCAAAAATGTATGTAAAACTAATAATACAGCAGTAAACCACAAGTAAGACGATGATAATGAGAAGGCAGAATTCAAAAATATAATTAAACTTATAGCAAACATCAACAGTATTGAAAAACCACCTAAATAGAATAAAATCGTACGTCTTCTAAAGTACTTTATAATCGAGGATGACAATATCAAAGCTATGACTGTTAAAGAATCTGATACTGCAGTGAAATACAGGGTATTATCACCAACTAATTGTTTCATTATATCTGTAATATATGCCACAAAATAATACTTCCCCGATAAATCTAAACTGAAAGTCAAAAGAACCACAATCAACATGGCTTTCAAGAAATTCTTCTGTAAATACAGCCTTAAACAAGACCCCGGTCGGTTTTTAAGGATTTTCCTCATCTCCTTTTCTTTCCTTCTATTTTCAAGCAGTTTTAAGAAATATGTTCGACTTTCTTCATTATCTCCATGTAGCCATTTAAAATTATCTTCTGATTCCTTAACTCTGCCCCTAAGAGCTAAAAATGCCGGGCTTTCTGGCCAAAAGAAGGTTAGAATTATCGCTGCGGCAGGTAAAGATGCAGCAAACAAAGATATTTGACGCCAAGTCCAGAAAGGAGCCATGGAGTGGCAGATCAGCGTTCCAAAAGCAATCGCAGCTTTATTGAAGATGATGAAGTAGCCACGTCTGTTTGGATGGACGTATTCACTAATTATGATACCGGTGCTGTAAACTCCTGCTGATACCAAACCCTGAAACCGGTAAGAAAAATTATTTCTAAGTCGTGGTTAAAACTTTGAAATATACTCCTTTTAATTTCTTAATTGGCTTTTCTGTCAGCGTTATAGGACAATTTCAGCCAGTTTCTCGTGTTTAATAGTGTACTATCAAATTGGCTGAAACAAATATAGCAATGCGTGAAGGTTGCAGTAAAAAATGGTGTCGATTTTCGCTTCGATCCCATTTGAACTTAATGTTTTTTCTTAATGGACCTCGTATAGCTAAATTGAAAATATGCCGCCAAAATTAAGCAATATACACGCATTAAAACCAGGGCCCTGATTCAATAAGGACATATCATGCGAAATGCCGACGGAATGCAGGCAACGTGCAGGAGATCATGTACGTTATTTCGTATTCTGTAAACGTTATTCAACTTAATTACTACTTAATTATTTAAGTAACCTTCAAATTTAAGGGCTAATTAATTATTGAAATAGCTCCCCTTGTCACTCAGCCAATCAGTATTAAGGTAGTTATCGAATGGCTTTCTTTTCTGAATTAGCTTCCTATTGAATTAATCTGTCTATTAAAAAAACCGGATCAAAATTAGTTGCGTACGTTAAAAATCTAAGCATACATACAAACAGCGGGAAGTGACTTTGTTTTATAAAACGTAATGATGAAGTGATACCTGCAAGATTCTACCAGCATAAAGGGCACCAACACTTTTTGCTGCAGCAAAGATAAGCCACCCAGAAAAGAGGCAAAAATTCTTGAAAATATTTCCAGCCTTGCGGCCCCATATGTGTAGAATTGGGGACAGCATCAGTGATCCGACTACGCCTCCCACACCGTTGACTGCGTCTAAAACGTTTAAGTTTTATGAAAATGTGAAGTTATAGTGATACAGCCCAGGTCAGAAAGACTATGAAGTATGGTAGGAAATTCGAACCTCGTAATGTTATTGTTTGAACCATTTAATTGGATTTTAAGGGTAATATTCTAAACGATTTTGAAAAAAAACTAAAATGGCATGAAAAATTATTTGTCCTGCCAGAGGCCTTTTGCAAAAAAAAGTAAACACTTTGTATTTCGTAAATTTGTTTTTATTGCTCAAGGCATATTTACTAGAAATATTTTAAAGGAAAAATTTACTTGCGGCGACTTTGTATTGTTGTACCGATCGACAGTGTTGCTGATAAACATCAAATCCTGAAAACAAATATAGTGGGAAATGTTAAGTGGAGAGTGATGTATATTGACTGATGTAGCTGATGAAGATCCGGATTAACACATAGGCTACTGATGAAATAAAATATAAATCTAAGGCTGAAATCCATAGTGCGTACTTTGACTTTGCTCAGACTGAGCTCAGCAAACACTAAGCATGAATTCTGAATTGGAATTTATAGTCGATATTCATTTTGTAATATACGAATAAAATAAAAAGAACTTCACGATCATAACAGAAAAGCAAAGGTTAGGTCATTATTTTTTAATGGTTTACATTCTAAATTTGAAAAATTTCGACTTTACAAAGTAAAAACTTTAGATAGTTGCGAAGATCGCTTTATAAATACAAAAATTGACTTATAGTTTTTGAGCAATGACAATGCAATGACAAAGTACGGACTATAGATTGGAGTGGAGACCGCGTCTCGGCAAACGTAGTGTAGGACATCCTCAGGCACGTTGGAGCGAAGATTTGCGCAAGACGGCTGGCATAAACTGGATGCTAGAAGCCGAAAACTGATCTAGGTGGCGTGCAATTGGAGAGGCCTATGTCCAGCAGTGGACTGCAACAGGCTGATGATGATGATGAACTATAGATTTCACCCTAAGTCTCAAAACTTACTGATCCAAGTAGCATGATCCTCAGTAGTATGGATGTCAGAGTCTGGTGCCATAATGGCTGCCTTCAATACTGCCGGGAAACCCAGCATGAAACCCACGCTTATAGAACATAGTACACCCACTGTTGAGATGAAGAACTGGAAATTTAAAATGTTTTAAATATCCTTCCTTTCTATCCAAGGAAATTTAATATTTATTACTCACTAAAAACCGAAAACAAATTGAAAATAAAACAAATACAGCAGTAATACAACTTAAAATAAAACAAAAAGAAATTAGCACCTTTCCATCCTATACTATCTCATTATCCTTCCTAATAATATTATAATCGCAATAGTCTTATATTCTTCTTCTTATATATTAAAATGAATCCCTATTTCCCTAGGTCACGGCATCACGCGTGAACTGCTAAACCGATTTCGATAATTCTTTTTTTGTTGTGTTCGTTATGATCAGGATAAGATGCTAATTATTGTATATCGGTCTTATTTAAAAAAACCCTATTTCGCGTGGTCGCGGAATCACCCGCGAACGGCTGGACCGATTTTTGATAATTCTGTTTTGTTGTATTTATTTTTGTCACGAGAGAGTTCTTATGAAAGAAAAATATCGATATTCCCTCGGGATTGGGACTTACGCAGGTGTACATAGCAGTGGGCGCCGCTAGTTTAAAATAATTATCTACGAATGTGACTTTGTTACTGATTCACGCAAAATGTACTGAGCCGAATGCGATGTAATTTGGAATGTTTGGTTCTATAGACCTACATACATAATATAAGTACTTACACCAGTTTTTATTTTTCTAACCTAACCTAACATACTAGTGGATGCGCCTCGGCGCTTCTATTTAGCTTTTTACTTCAAAAACTAGTTCCCTTACCTGCCTCCAAAAATATATATCTGTCATTACAATGTTTTAAATCTGAAAATAAAGAAAATATAAATTAATTACAAACAAAATCCTAATCTTAAGACGAAGCTCCAATAAAAAATATGTCATGAACGGCCCGCCCACTTACCCCTACATCCACGAGTCACACGCACACGTATGCACTTTCGAACATCGCAACTTTTTTGATCTAGCGCCCAAGCGCGCGAAATCAAAACTGTTATTTATTTTTTCATAGGTTGTAAACCGATTATGGTCGTTTGGAAAGTAGCCAGTGTCAAGTATTTTATAATACGACCTCATTGGTGCGTCGGGCGACCGCCTGGCTCACGGAACACTATTACTCCTAGCGGGCCTGGCTGCAATACGGAAGGCTGCGGATTCGATTCCCGTCGGGTGCAAATATTTATGCTTAAAAATAAATATTTGTATCTGATCTGGGTGTCTTTCTATGTATAATATGTATGTATTTACAAAAAAAAAAGAGGTATAATATGTATTATATTCGTGGTCTAATACCCCTAGTACAAGCCCAGTGCTTAGTTTGGAGCTAGATTGCGCTGTCTGTATATGTCGTGCAATAATTTTTATTTAATAATTTGCAAGTTGTTTGTTTTGTATCTTCAAAACTTGTATCGTCCGATTATTCCTAGTTGTCCCCTCTAGCCCTGTTCCCCGGAGGGACAACTAGGAATTTTTCCCCAGTTGTCCCCGGGGCGACAATTCGTGGCGACTGTCCCTTTGAAAGCTGGCTAAAGGGGACAAATGGGAATTATGTTTCTCAGTTGTCACGGCGGGCGGGGGGGGGGACAGATGGGAATCTGTTCTCCCATTTCTACCCCGCATGTTGGTGTTATAATAGAACTAGCTGCGCCCAGCGGTTTCATTCGTGTTCGTAATAAGTACCCTAATGTACCATTATTATTTTAATGAACTTTATAAACGCATACGACTTGCATTTATAGCAATATTTTGGATTAGGGGTGAAGTCGTCCCCTTCGAAACTGGGACCAGGGACGGTAGTTTAGACATTGGGACGAGTCGACTACATACATATTAATATACTCTAGAGGTGAAGTAGTCCCACTAAGAAGATACTAAAAAGACTTTGTAAATTTTTGGGGAAAAAAAGTTAATAGAAGAGATTAGTGGAAAACAAAAGACGATCGAAGTAAAAACAAAAAACGATCTAACCTAACTCCGAAACTATTGACACTAGACCACTAGTTTCTCAGCCTAAGTTATATAGCTCCTCGAGATCATCAGTTTGGTTGACAGCTGTCAAACTTGAGCCGTCAATATCTCGGAAACTATTGACACTAGACCACTAGTTTCTTAGCATAAGTTATAGAGCTTCTCGAGATCTTCATTACAAACTTCACCCCTCACCGACGAACCCCTTACGACTTGCATTCATAGTAATATTTTGTACTATGAATGCAAGTAGTATGCGTTTATAAAGTTCATTAAAATAATAATGGTACATTAGGGTACTTATTACGAACACGGGTGAAACCGCGAGGCGCAGCTAGTTTTATTATAACACACACATGCGGGGTAGAAATGGGAGAACAGATTCCCATCTGTCCCCCCCCCCCCACCGTGACAACTGAGAAACATAATTCCATTTGTCCCCTTTAGCCAGCTTTCAAAGGGGACAGTCGCCACGAATTGTCACCCCGGGGACAGGGCTAGAGGGGACAGCTGGGAATAATCGGCCGCATCCACACCGGACGATCCCCGCGCTAAAGAATATTTTATCTTATTCGCGCTCAAGCAGCGGAGAGGGAGAAAATAGGATAAAAGATTCTGGGGCATGTGGATCGTCCAGTGTGGACCAGGCTAATGGCATGTTTGGAAAAATTCATAACTTGTCGATAGTGGACTTGACCAATTACTTATTTGACTTATTACAGACTTGACCATTGTCGTGCCATTCTCACTTTTCTTGTTAGTTTGTCTGTCCGGAGTCCGGGCGGAATCTTGCAAATTCATTTTGATACACTTTCCAATTAGCTAGCGTGCTGAAACTGTGTTTCGGTTTGAATCGCGTTTGTTTTGTTGGCTTTATAATACAAGCCCGACGTTTCGGAGCCCTTCCGGCCTCCCTCATCTGAGGCAACAAACGCGATTCATACCGTAATACTAGAATGTCTACCTCGGGAGCGAATACTATTTTCGAATGAAAAATATTCATCGCCCACTATGAGAATAGTTAGTAGATTGTATTACAATGAAGCAAAATAATATTTTTACGGTGAGGGTGGTTTTTTGAATCCAGAGCGAAGTGAGGGATTCTAGAGTAGTGTGATACACTCTACTTTTTATTACCCTCTATGAGAAAATAGAAGGCGCCTCATATTTATAATTTGAGAGCTACTTTATTATTTAAGTAGCCCTCAAGTCTTAAGTGGCCTCAAATTTTAATCAGTTTTAAATCCAATTCAAATTTGAGGCCTTTCAAAATTTGAGAGCTACTTAATTATTTAAATACCCCTTAAAATTTGTCAAATAGTTGCAATAATTAAAAAAAATTTTATATTTCCACCCTAGGGATGAAATGAGCTACTTTCAACCCGGATATCTACCCATGAAAATTAAACTTTCCGAACGGGAGAGATGAAAAATTGGTTTTGTTGCAACTTCATCAAAAATGTTGTGATACAAAAATATCAGCGCAAAGAACAGAAAAACTATGGAGTTATTCTTATTTTTTTCATTTTACAGTTTTCACAAATAGGTTTTTAATATTATTACTATTTACTCTTGCATTAAAAGTTTCATTTGTAAACAAAACTGACTCCTTTTTATTTACAAATAATTAAGTATTTACATTTCATGAAATTCCAATTTCCTACGTTGAACTGGTGGTGTAACAATTATTGAATGGTTTTCAATAGGCGGAAGTAGTCGTTTTCTCGATGGAATTTCAGATTAAGAAGTTTGACAAACACTCTTTTTGACGGTTATGTAATCTGGATCGAGAATTGTTCTTTTTCTGGGATTGCGTGGATCTATCAACTCAGGCAGTAAGCATTCCATGTAAAAACTTGTTAACTTCGGTTCCATCTCTTTTTTCCAAAATTGATCGTCTTTTTCCGGTATTTCTATTTTCATTTTATTATCACCTTACCATGCGGCCAAAAGACAATTATTTTTGTTTGCAATGTGCATTTGGCCCAGAGCCTGAATGTACCAGTCTGATTTTTATTATTAAATACCTGTAATACAAGCAAATGTTAATGTTCCAAATTTAAATTACTTTATTCCCTAGGGCTTAAACTCGCATTTTACTTCCCAGATATCACATTAGATATTTAGCGAGTCATTACTCGTTTTACGTTGACCTCTTTGGTCAAATAATATTAGTTTATGCACCGAGGTACTAAAGCCCTGTCTTATATACCGGGCGTCATATTGAATTCAAAGCATACGAAAGACTCTAGAGTTAACTCCCAAGCGCAGCGAGGGTTTCAAAAACTTACTTCTGAGCGAAGCGAAGGAGTTATGTACCTAGAGTCCTGAGTGAAGCGTGGGAATCAAGCGCACTTATTAATTAATTAAGCCTGTCTTTATCTTGGGCGCTTGAATCCCACGCTTCACTCAGGACTCTAGGTACATAACTCCTTCGCTTCGCTCAAGATACGTACGCTTTGGATTCAACATGAAGGCTCGCTTTACGTTGACCTTTTCTTATCTATATCTATCTATACTTATAATAAAGAAAGAGAGAACAAAAAGTCTGTACTTGGAAGTAATTTAAAAAAAAAGTGGTCTAGTGGACTTAGGAAAAATAATAGAACAAAATTATATAATTTTTAAAATTCATGTCTGTCTGTTTGTTTCTTTGTTTCTTATACAATTAAAAACTACTGATCCGATTGAAATCTGGTTTTCAATATTGGATAGTTCAATTTTCGAGGAAGGTCGTGGTATACTTTGCATCGACATCCAATTAGTAGAATCCGAGTATGAACGAAAAAGTGAAACCGCTTGGCCGCCCGCGCCCGTGATAACGCGTTCACTTCCGCGGGTGAAACCGCGGGGCGCAGCTAGTGGTCAAATAAAATTACTTTGTAGAGCAGTAGGTGTGTAAAATTACTTTGTTGAGCCGTAGATGTGTAAACTTACTATTTTTGTCGTGGGGGTTTTTTGATTGGTGGGGTGATTCTCCCACTAAAAGCGGTAACAGCTATCTCCGCACTATAAGATCCGATTTTAATGAAAGGTATACAAGTTCTATGAGTAAATAGATTTTATTTGTTGTGGGGGATTTTAATTTTTGGGGTAATTCCCCCACAAAAGGATGTACTAGATATCTAAACATTATATGATCCGATTTTTCTGCTCTATTATGATGATATAAAGAGCCCTTTCAATAATTAGTTCCCACGAGGTCCACTGTTCGTTGAATCACTTGTAATAATATTATTATCAGATGCCTAGATCACAAAGAACACACCTTCCAAATTTCATCTCTCTCTACCAGCGGTTCAGTCAGTGAGTAAGTCAGTCAGGACAAAGAGTTTAAATTCCTAGCCCCCAACGACGGCTCATGTAGAACACTAAAAACGTTTATATTAGCATGTTCTTCTCACAATGCTGCAAAATTTGGCGACGCTTTCGTGGTACGTGCGGTTAGGCTTTGGAATGAGCTTCCTCATCCCATTCGCGCTAGCAAAACCTTGGAAACATTTAAATCCAAAGTAAAAGAACACTATCTGTCTATGTGATCCTTCAGATATGTATACATAACCATAAAATATATTATTATATTATGTACGTGTAAATATTTATACCTTTATTATTTAAGTACCTACATTTATTTTGTCTTACATAAGTATACAGATATTGTATTTATATACATATACCTATTATTATTTTAAACTATATATTATATTATATAATATATGTATTATAAATTATATTATTATATATATTAATTTATTTTAATTTCGTTTGCTTACACACCAATTACCTGCACAACTATCACCTTTCCTGTGCCTCAAGGTTTGCTGGAAGAGAACTCTTGTTAGGGTTAAGCTCGCCTATGTACATGTTTTATCTATAGTTATCTCTCTATGTATTTGTGGTGTGTACATTAAAGAATTAAAGAAAAGAGTTTTATAAATATAGATAGATTACAGAAGTATAGATAATAGATATAGATTAGTAGGTATGTAAGTACTAGCTGCGCCCTTCGGTTCCACACGTGTAAGTCCCGAACCCGCGGGAATATCAATTTCAAAAGTAACCTTTGCCAAAGTACCATCTATCTTTGAATCGAAATTTATCAAAATCGGTTTAGCGGCTTGGGCGAGAAAATGAACCACAGCCTGGTAGAGTTACTTTCTCATTTGTAATGGTCGATTATTAGCTTGCATTACCTTGATGAAGTGTAGATACTTATTATATTAATTCCACAAAATCCTTGTAGGTAAGTACCTATCTCAATTTTCATTTTGACAATGGAAAAGGTAAATAGATTTATTTTTTCGCCTCTCTTACGATATTTAGATTTCTTTTTGATGTTTTAGCAAGCTTTCATTTGGAAAAAGCTTTTTTTATTGCAAATTGCTAGTAAATACAGTTACTCTGATTGCAACACTAAGTAAAAATGGTATCGTTGGCGATTCAACGGGGTAATGCCACCAGTGTGATGGGCATTTTTGGACTCAATGGTCATTCACCTTAGATTATTTATATTTTTTATTATCTTTGTAGTATTTATTTCTTGTGTAATTATTTAGTCTTTCTTTTTTTAGTACAACAACAATCAAATATCAAAGATAAATAATCACTACGTTTTACCAACAATCACAACAATGCTAGACAGTTTTATGACAGTAGGTATGATTTGACATGACTGTCATAACATAACAATTATTTTCATATTGGCCGGAAAAAATGTAAAAAGTTCGAATCTATACGAAATATAATTTAAAATAGATTACATAATTATTTGGGAGCGAAAACTGACATAGGTCCACCTTCGACGGCGCCAGACGGCGGACTGAGGTTGGCGCAACGTCTACTTAGATGCGTTGTAATACAGTTGATTTTAGATTGAAGGTTTTCATGCTTTTAACACGAAACTGAAAAGGCGTAAGTCTCAAATCATTTTTCAATAATTTTACGGAAATTAAGCAATATTAAAAATCATCACATAAGCAGTTTAAAGTATTGATTATTTCCTTTGTATTAAATAAAAAATTGTTTCGATATATAGTATAATAGAGAAGAAAAGAGTAAAATATAGAAAATACAGCACAATTTTCAAAGTAAAAAAGTATCGAACAAAACTTAATGAATCGTGATTCTGTTATTTGCAGACCTTAGAAGAAGGTTCAATAAAACATGTATTTGAATTTCACATTCGCCAAACTTGTGGCTGATGCAGAATATGCTTCGCAACAAACAATATTTTTCTTCTGCTTAGACTTAAGCTTTCTTCATCTTTAGCTTTCTTGAATTAAACACATTGCGCTGCACATCAGGCGAAAATCAGACAGGGCGCTGCACGCCCTGCCTGATTTTCGCCTGACTTTATTTGTTTCGTTTTAATAAAACACTTTATTTATCCGGTTTTATCGCGTTTTTATTCATTATTTGACCCGAGCTTTCGCCAACTTTACAGTTGGCTTTTTCAAGGTTGACTGAGATGTAATTTGTCTATTTTTAACATTCTAAAAAGTTACAGTAAACTACCGCCTCATAATTATTTGCAATAAAAACGTTCCAGTGTACGCAGACTATAGAGTTATTGTAATAGTTTTCATTTTAAATTATAATTATTTTTATCCCTAACTAGCTCAAAAAACTACCATGGCTTCGGAACGCGCCCTCACATGAGAAGAAGCCACGAAGAAACTCATGGGGGTTCTCTTTTGCTCAGAAATTTAAAAAACAATTTTTACATCAAACTAAGAATTAACAAATCTAATTAACAAAAAATACTAAGTCCTACAAAAATGGCTAACGGTATCTTGTGGTCTTGCAGCTGTTGTTGGCTGGGCTTGGGACTTGATCAAATGAAGTACAGGGTCCCAGACAGGTGGCACTTTCCAGCCATCTTGATTGAAATTATTAATTGAAATTATTAGGGTGTTTCTGAATTTCAATAGCTTCCCGAAGCATCCTGGGTACATACCGCTTCTCTGTAGCCAATACCTGTGCTTTTTTGTAGGACTTAGTATTTTTTGTTATTTAGATTTGTTAATTCTTAGTTTGATGTAAAAATTGTTTTTTAAATTTCTGAGCAAAAGAGAACCCCCATGAGTTTCTTCGTGGCTTCTTCTCATGTGAGGGCGCGTTCCGAAGCCATGGTAGTTTTTTGAGCTAGTTAGGGATAAAAATAATTATAATTTAAATTGAAAACTATTACAATAACTCTATAGTCTGCGTACACTGGAACGTTTTTATTGCAAATAATTATGAGGCGGTAGTTTACTGTAACTTTTTAGAATGTTAAAAATAGACAAATTACATCTCAGTCAACCTTGAAAAAGCCAACTGTAAAGTTGGCGAAAGCTCGGGTCAAATAATGAATAAAAACGCGATAAAACCGGATAAATAAAGTGTTTTATTATGCAAAATCGCGAAAACCATACAAGAAATTTTGTTTCGTTTTTTAATTAAAACATCAATAATTATGACTTCCAAAAAGCCAAAACTTATTGTAGTGTCTAATGTTACGTAAATCATATTTAATTAGAAATAAAAGTGACAACCCTAGTAAAGGCGTCAACGCAGGAGTAGGTAATTAACTCGCCGATCGGCCTCAGTTGGACTACTATTCCTTTCTTTACTATAACTTACCTAAGTTACAAAAGATAAAAGATAAAGTTCTTATACAGAGAAAGAGAAACAAACAAACACCTGTACCTAGTAGTTTTAAAATGATTAAGTAATACAGATTAAACATTAAAAGAATTTCGAGGTATAACAACCACCAACGGAAGACATTTTATGATAAATGATTGATTTTTGATTTTTAATATTTAAATTTATAATCATTAGGGAGGAGGGAAATCGACTGAGGATGCGGTATGTTTATTGATTAATAAGGTTGCGTCTTATCTTGACAAAGGGGAATCTTGTGTCGGAGTATTTCTGGACCTCAGAAAGGCTTTCGACACTGTTTCCGTCTCTTGCTTGTTGTGTAAGCTGGAACAAATTGGAATTAGAGGCATTGCTCTTCAGTGGTTTCGTTGTTATCTTACTGATAGGAAACAATGTGTCAAATTAGGGGGGCAGGTCAGTAACTTCGCAACCCCAAATTTTGGAGTCCCGCAGGGCAGTGTGTTGGGCCCAACCCTATTTTTGATTTACCTAAATGATCTCACATCAATAGGAATGCAAAACGCTGATATTATCTGCTATGCGGACGACACTGCACTTCTGTTTAGGGGCAAGACTTGGGACTCTGCACTACGAGATGCTGAAAATGGTTTAACTAGGGTGGTTTACTGGTTGAATAGAAACTTGCTTACTTTAAATATGGAAAAAAACAAGTTTTTATGCTTTCACAAAACAGTAGTTTCATGCCCATCGGTTCAAACCATTAAAATTCACTCCTGTTCAAGCTCTGAGACTAATAAAGATGACAACCAAAATGTTTCGTGTACTTGTGGTGGTATTGGAAGGGTTACATTTATCAAATATTTGGGCGTTGTCTTAGACGATAAACTAAACTGGGGTGAACATATAAAGTATCTCTCAATACGTGTTAGGAAAACCATACACGTAATGCGTATGTTGAGAGATGTAGTCGATCTATCACTTTTAAAACAAATTTATGTAGCACTGTGTGAATCCATCCTTACTTATTGCGCTCTTGCATGGGGTGGGGCGGCTACTTCATACTTGATAACCCTTGAAAGAGCTCAGCGCTCAGTACTAAAGGTAATGCTAAAGAAAACTTTCGACTATCCTACCGCAAAACTATACAAAGAAGCTGAAGTTCTTAACGTCAGTCAATTATACTTCTGTAAATCAATTCTGTACACGCACAAACAAATCTTAAATGGGAAATCTAGACACTCCGTGTTGCATACAAAAATAAATTTTATTCTTCGTCAGCCTAAGACTCGGACTGCTTTTGCAAGACGCTTTGAACACTTTATCTTCCCTTTCATTTACAATAAAATTAATAAAATAGCTAAAATTCATTTAGATACATATCGTGAAGCTAAGGTAAAAATAAAAAGACTTCTTCACCGCTGGAACTACGACGAAACTGAGGATTTATTGAGAATTATCATATGAACATTATTATATTATGATAAAAACTAATATATTATATAAAATGAACCAATTATAAATAGTTATTCGTTGAATTACACTGCAACATAAGCACATTAAACACTTTCAGTTCACTCGCTTCCACAATCACAACCTTATACACATCACATTAACACATACGATTGATTGCTTCAAGGATCCCAACCCTTAAGAGGCTGGTGTATTCCGAGAAGTTCATATCAAAAACACACACCCACACTTACACTTTTAAGAGTATAATATCCATTTAAGCGCACTTTTCTTTTTTTGTATATCTTTTGGCACTTTCATTTTGGATATTTTGTACTTAGTTTTAATTCTTCCCTTTGAAAATATTTACAATCTTGTCCACGGCAAATCATTTGTTCAAACTTAGATTCTACGACTCAGGCGGTGCCTTGTGTAGAATCTCCTGGAAACTGTGAAACATGTGACTATACTTTGGTAAATAAAGAATTTGTATTTGTATTTGTATTAATTTTTAACTTTTTTGTGAAATGGCGTGCCTATGTCCTACTTAATATTATTGTTGTGTCTCTGCTTTATATCAGAAGGAATGTTCTTATACTATGAAAGGAAACACCACACATAACCAAAATAATTAATCAAAGTTTATTGTCACATAGTACCTTTACAAACTGTCTATAACGTACCGGTTACATGGTGAGCGAGCGACTGACTCGCCGCCGTTCTAACACCTCTACTGACATTCAACTCCTAGGTACATATCATGTTACAACCCTACATACACCCCCTTCTAAAAAAATAATAATAATAAAGTTACATACAAAAACAATTATTACAATCAATAGATGGCTAGCGATTAGACCATCTGATTTGGGTTACGTTGTACCCCGGACTGCAATCCTGATACACTCTGCACGCTCGCACTGTTCGCGAGGCCTAACTCTTTGCGAAAGGCACGCCTTGTTTTATTCGTACACAGTTTATATAACAACACCAATAACATCACTCCAAGTATGACTCCCATCACGGTGACGGCCGTGCTCAATGCCTCCAGCCGTAATTCTGTATGAGTGGCTGAGGCCTGGTTTGCCCCGTTCTGCGCGATCACGATCTCCTCCTCCTTTTTTTCAACTGAGTAGGTTTTGGCCATTTTTTTCGAAAGTGTGTTATACTGTGTTGCGTTTCAAACAATGTGTGCCCTGTGTTATATACTAATGCCTTTATATAAATTACAAATAAAATATTGCTTACCGCAATACAACGTGAATTTAAACATATTTGCTTTGTCAACTTAAATCTACTAACGATAACCTACCTACACTGTTTTTCGTGCAATACCTATTCGTGTGCATCCGCGAAACGTACGGGTTTTTTTAAAACTCTGCCGCTTCTTGAAACTCTTAAGGGTGTGTTTACATTAACACGCTTACGCTCATGCTTATGCTGATTTAACTCTGGTTCACTCAACGTCGCGCTTTCATCAACCGTGTATGCGGGTTTTAATCTATCTATTGACACATTACGCGGTTTCCCCTCTATCAATATGTTGAAAATTTTATTTCCCCTTTCTAGTACTTTGAAGGGTCCGCAGTATGGCGGTGTCAAGGGTTTCCGTACAGCGTCTATCCTCAAGAACACGTGAGAACAAGACTTTAAATCAGCATGTACAAATATTTTATTTTTATTACTTATGTTTCTGTTTTTAGGTCTAATTTTATTTAAAGTATCCCTTAATCTAATTATGTATGCCGATGGATCATTTATTACCGTATTTTTACTGTTATCGTCGTAAAATTCGCCCGGTAACCGCAAGCAATGTCCTAAAGTAAATTCCGCTGCGCTAGTGAATCCGCTATCCGCTTGACATGCGGCACGCAGTCCTAACATTACCGTGGGTAATTCCGTAAGCCATGATTGATTGTTGCTCATTCTAGATACCAGTGCAGTTTTCAATGATCTATGGAACCTTTCGATCTTACCGTTACATTGGGGATGAAATGCGGTAGTTCTAGTCTTTTCGATACCTAATAATTTCATCAGATCCCTAAATAAGTCACTTTCGAACTGTCTACCTTGATCCGTGGTTATCTTAGTAGGACAACCAAATCTACATATCCATCCTTCGTATATAGCCCTAGCCACTGTTTCTGCTGTCATGTCTGTAATGGGCCATACCTCTGGCCACCGGGTACGCCGATCTATACAAGTCACGCAATACCGATAGCCATGTTCTGTTACGGGTAGAGGTCCTATTATGTCTATATGTAAATGTTCAAAACGGTCGCCTATCTCGAATTTACTGAATTGTGTGACCGTGTGGCGATTGATTTTACTTTTTTGACACCTCATACACGTCTTTACCCATCTACCTATGTCTCTATTCATTCCTGGCCAAAAAACTTTTTTACTAATTAAAGCTCGCGAACTTCTAGCTCCTGGGTGTGTTAACCCATGAAAGTTGCCGAAAACCTCTTTTCTAAACTCCTTAGGAATATAAGGTCTAATATTGTTAGTAGATATTTCGCAATAAATCGCAACATTACAATCATTTAAATAAAATTGTTTTAATTGTGCACTGTTACTACTTGCATTCAACAAAACTGCTAGCTCGGCGTCTTTCGCCTGCGCTTGCGCAATTTCTAGGTATTGAATCGAGGTCGAGCATGTTATCATTTCGATTCTAGATAGGGCATCCGCTACTGCATTTTTATCGCCTTGTATATGTTTTATATCACTAGTAAACTCACTTATGAATAATAATTGCCTTGTTCTCCTAGGTAGCTCTTTATTTTCTTTGCTTGAACATAACTTCGTAAATGCAAAAGTCAGAGGTTTATGGTCCGTATACACTGTAAAATTTCGACCTTCTATTAAATCCCTAAAATAAACTATTCCTGAATAAATCGCCAAAAGTTCCTTATCATAAGTACAGTACTTCTTTTGGGATTCCGTAAGTTTTTTTGAAAAGTACCCTAAAGGCTTCCATGAGTCATTAACTTTTTGCTGTAAGACTGCCCCGATGCTGTAATCGGACGCGTCCGTCATTAAACCTAGTTCTGCATCCGGAATCGGATGGGATAACGTAGCTGCATTTTTTAAATTTTCTTTACACTGCTCGAAAGCTTTACTTGCCTCGTCTGTCCATTCTATTCTAGTTTTGTCCCGTTTTTTTGTTCCATGCAAATACCTATCTAAAACTCCTTGCACGCTTGCTGCTTTAGGTATGTGATTTCGATAGAAATTAAGCATACCTAAAAACCTGCGTAGCTGTTCGACCGTTTCTGGTTTTGGATATGAGTCTATGATATTAACTTTTTCTAACAACGGACTGATCCCATTTTCGGAGACCTCGTAACCTAAAAACTCTATTTTTGGCTGCCCGAAAACGCATTTACCTAAATTTATTGTCATTTTGTATTTAGAAAAACGTTGAAATAATAAGCGTAAATGTTCTCTATGTACTGTCTCATTGTCTGATCCTATTATGACGTCATCGAGGTACCCATATAGGAATGACTGCCCTGTCATATTATTACAGTTATTATTCTTGCTATCCATATTATTATTGTCACAATTTAACTGCTCTATACCTGCTAATATCGTGTTATTTATGAATCTTTGGAACGTTTGGGCTGCGTTGCGTAGCCCGAACGTCATCCTAGGAAATTCATAAAGGCCGAAAGGGGTAATAATAGCAGTCTTTTCAACATCTTCCGGTCTAATCTTAATAAAATGATATGCCCTACAAATGTCTATTTTAGAAAAAAGTTTTTTGTTATTCATTCCATAAGTAAAGTCTTGTACTCTAGGTATAGGGTAGCGGTCCGGCTTAGTTATCGCGTTCAACATTCTATAGTCCCCGCATGGTCGAATTTCGCCGTTCTTTTTAGGGACTACATGTAAAGGGCTTGCCCACGCACTGTTAGAGGGCCTGCAAATACCTAATTCCTGCATCAACTGAAATTCCTTTTTAACACTATCGTACCTGTGTGGTGGTAACCTTCTAGCCCGTGTGTATACCGGAGGACCCGTCGTCTCTATGTAATGTTCGACGGTGTGCTCGGGTATATCTTCAAAAGTAGGTGGACGCGTGATTTCCTGAAATTGTTTCAGTAGATCCGCATAAGGATGGTTACTATTCACTGGACTTACGGTACCTATGAAATCAATACTTTTTGATCCACGGACACACATATTAGTTACTAAATCTATCAACTTATTATTATACAGATCAACGGTCAATTTAAAGTTTCTCAAAAAATCAGCTCCAATTATTGGCTGTTTGACATCACATACTATGAAAGGCCATTTAAAAGTTCGTCTCAGACCGAAACTTAATTCCAAATTACATATACCGTGCGTTTTAATTTCGCTATTATTCGCGGCGTACAATTTAAAATCACATGCTTGTAATAAACGGTTTTTTACACACCTTTTTGGTATAACGGAGATATTGGCGCCGGTGTCTATCAAGTAAGTAAGCTTAGTACAATTATCTTTAACTAACAAACGGTGATTTCCGGTCATTTGATCCTCAGTACATCCGTTCACCGAATTCGAATATACTGGCTCTAGTTTTCCGATTCGTTGTTACGCCAAGCGCAAGGCTGCTCGCACCGTGTCGCGTTCTTTCTATACTTGTAATGAAACCTGCATAGCCACCCTGGGTCTCCGGGTTCCCTTCTCTTTCGCGACATGGACCTGCTCCTAAAGTTTTGACGTCCGGGTGTCCTAGAACGTCCGCGGCCATGCACTTCATTGCGCAGCGACGCTACCTCCAGCGTAAGTTTGTGTAGCATGCCGGCCATCTCTGTCCACGCTTCCGTCGGCACTTGTGCTGGAGCGCCAGTTACTGCTGCGATGTCGCTGGCTCTGGTATTTTCTACTACCTTGTCGGCTATGTTTGCTAAGTTGTTTACCGACTGGTCCTCACAGACAGCGATGACAGCCTTTACTGCTGGCGGCATCCTTGACATCCACAAGCTTTTCAAGGTCTGTTCTGACACCTGGGTAGTCCGCCCCAACTCCCTCATTCGGCGTAAAAGCTGCGTCGGTTTTTGAGAGCCTAATTCCAGCTCAGATACGAGCTTTTGGAATTGCCTCTCTGCACTTTCCTCGTAAACCTGGAGTAGCCTTTCCTTCAGAACGTCGTACTTTCTCTCTGGGCCTGGCAACATCAATAAGTCACTGACTTGCTGCAGGGAATCCTTACCCAGCTTGGAGATAACTAGGTTAAACTTGGTTTCTTCTCCTTGTTTTTGTGGGCCTATCACTATCTCGAACTGTCCGAACCAAAGCCGTGGCATATCCACCCAAAAGTCTGGTAGTTTGGACGAGATGCTGATTGCTTCCAGTCTTCTGTTTGTCTCCAACTCCGACTGCTCGCCTGTGCTGTTTTTTACTTGCAGAGGTGGCGCTGGTGGGTTTGGTGAGTTCGCTTGCTGTTGCTGTTGTGGGTTAAACATTGTCGCAGTGTGATATCAAGGCGGTGTCTCGTACGTAAGAAGATAAAAAAAAATGTATTCACTGTCCTTTTTTCAGCACTTTTATCACGTCGGGGTCACCAATGTTGTGTCTCTGCTTTATATCAGAAGGAATGTTCTTATACTATGAAAGGAAACACCACACATAACCAAAATAATTATTCAAAGTTTATTGTCACATAGTACCTTTACAAACTGTCTATAACGTACCGGTTACATGGTGAGCGAGCGACTGACTCGCCGCCGTTCTAACACCTCTACTGACATTCAACTCCTAGGTACATATCATGTTACAACCCTACATTATAAATTACGCGGGTGATGGACTTACGCGGGTGATAACTATTTATTGGATGAAAATTTGCACATCGATAGTTTAAATGATAGAGAGTGACATAGGATACTTTTGATCCCGAAAATCCCGCATGATCGGGACTTACGCGGGTGATAACTATTCAATAAATGAAAATCGACACAGGGGTAGGGTAAGTTATGTAGAGTGGCATCATGATCATCGTCATCGTCATCCTTCGTTATCGTCATCGTCACTTACTAATGAAATACAAACTTTACTTTACTTCACCTACCTACCGCAGTGCAAAAATCCACACTTAAACGGACGACCAGGGAAGTACTGATGATGCCAGGCGCGGCAGCGCCTGGCTTCAACAGTACTTCAATGGGCGACCGTTTAGGTGTCGATTTTTGCATTGCGGTAGGTAGGTGTTCGAACAACGCGGGTTCGCAACTTGCGCGGGTGAAACCGCGGGGCTAGTTATGTAATAATTATAAAGTTATGGCGAAATAATTCAATTACGGAATTACTAATAGAAACACGCAGAACGACGTTCAAACATTCATAGTCAGTCAGTATAAATACTTGTTCCCGTCAGAAATCGCATCCGCAACGTTCTGTACTGCCGGTTGTTCACCCGAGCAGCCCACAGAGGTCAAAAACTAAAATACAAATAAACGAGTACTTCAGTCGACTAAAACAATTTACGTATAGGGTTCCGTTCCTTAAAAAATTAAAAAATATTCTCTTATATATGATCTCTGATTCTGATTTCTGAGTCTGATTGCGGGACTGGGATGTCCAGGTGTCAAAATATCTTTAGGGAATAAAAATTACCTTAATGAACAAACATAAAAAAGGCGACGAATTGAGAACCTCCTCCTTTTTTGAAATCGGTTAAAAAGCGTAAACAGTACTGTCGGTCTAGTATGAGTTTTGATAGTTCATCGTCTCGATGAAACTGGCAGTTTACTTCCATACATTATTTTAGTTCATAATAGTTACCGCTTGGGGCGCTGATGGAAAATGTATGAAGTGAACTGCCAGTTTCATCGAGACGATAAACTAACAAAACTTATACTAAGGGCTCTGAGGACCGTAACAAAACACTTACGAACGCGTTATCACGGGCGCGGTCGGCCGAGCGTTTTTCGAGCGGTTGCACTTTTTCATTCATTACTCGGATTCAAATAATTGGATTTAGATGCAAAGCATACCACGACGTTACTCGAAAATAGAACTATCCAATATTGAAAACCAGATTTCAATCGGATTAGCAGTTTTTAATTGTATAAGGAACAGACATACAGAGAGACAGACATGAATGTTAAAAATGATATAAATTTGTTCCAACACTTATCCTAAGTCCCCAAAATCATTTTTTTAAATTTCCTTTCAATTACAGGCTTTTTGTCCTCTCTTCCTTTATTATAAGTATAGATAGATAATAACATCATGTTATTTAAGTTTGATGAATAAAATATAGAAATGGTTATAATTTCGAGTCATCAATTACAAACACAGTCGTATATGAGTACGGAACCCTCGGCGCTTGAATTCTACTCGCACTTGATCAATTTTTTATACACATTAGATCCCTAGAACACTATAAAATGGCTAATTACTAAGTAGGTAAGTAAGATAAAGCCTAGCAAATTCAATGTTCAACTTATAGATAAAGGAAACGTTTCATGAGGTTTAAAATTTGGTAACAATTAACCTATACGGCCCGTACCTTTAGGTTACTAGCTGCGTCCTGCGGTTTCACCCGTGTAAGGCCCATTCCTGCGAGAATATTGGGATAAAAAGTAGCCTACTTGGTATTCCCGGTATCCAGATACCTATACTCCAAGTTTCATCGCAATCGGTTCTGTTGTTTTTGCGTGAAAGAGTGACAAAGTCACATACATACGTACTAAGTTTCGCGTTTATAATATTTTAGTATGATTAGATTAGTAAAGACTAATAATAGTACTTATATAGAAAAGGCCGGTGTAACCTGTTTGCCGAAACGTCAGGGTAATTACTAATATTTTAAAACGCAATCTGAATAAGATGAATGTGGAATACACATAGCCTACTTTATATCCCGATAATCCCGCGAGAACGGGACTTACGTGGGTGAAACCGCGGGACGAATATGGTAATTGTTATAAAGAGGAAAGATTTTTTCGTTAACTTGTTTGTAAAGAATAGTTTTTGAAACTACTAGACCGATTTCGAAAACTCTTTTCTGTTCGCTTGCTACATTATCGAGGAGTAGCATAGGCTAATTTTAATCCCGATTTCCGATCGAGACTTCCGCGGGTAAAATGGCGGGACGCAGCTAATTAGTAAAACGAGTAATAAAATACTTACAATTCTATTAGATATTGTTTTGACAGCAACAATAGGTAACAAATACCTACTCAAAATAAACAATAATATTTAGTTTCTTTCATAAAAAATTGCATAGCAACTCAACACTTTCACATACACAAATTAAATCCCAAGTTAAAACTTTCGAACTCAGCTAGAGCTGTGTAAAAACACTTGAACTTTTCTTTTTGTTAGTGTTAAAAGACATTAAATAAATAAATGGAATTTTAACAAAAATAAATAAGACTGATAGACGGACGATGGCGCGGCAATCAGCCACAAAATATGGCAAATTTATGAATCTAACAATAAAAATCCGACTTAAGACGCGGAGCCATCGGACAAGTAGTACCTAATTAATGCATGCAACTTGTGCGGTGCCCACCACGCGACGTGATGGGATGACGCATTTCAAATTACATGCAACTTGCTTTGCCTAATAATCCTACTAATATTATAAAGCTCAAAGTTGGTGAGTATATATGTGTATGTGTGTTTGTTACTCACTCACGCTAAACTACTGATCCGATTGCGATGATATAGGTAGCTGGATACAGGGAATAACACATAAACTACTTTTTATCCCGATATTCCCGCGGGAACTCAGCTAGTATTGTATAAATGTAAAATTTTGTATGTAAGTAAACGTAAGAGGATGTTGTTACTCTTTTACGGAAAAACTACTGAACCGATTGCGATGAATCTTGATATGCTGAGCTGGAAATCTAGATTTAAACATAAGCGTAAGTTGCCTCTATATCCCGATATTCTCAAGAGATCGGGAATTTTGTGGCTAAAACAGCGGGGTGTTGACGTTCCACACACCTCAAACTAGCCCCAAGCTAAGCCACTACTAAGGGCACTAGACAACGGATATATATACTACAAATAGATGCTCTACTTCGTTTTTAATTGTGGACTACGATTAAAAACATCTTCCCGAAGAAAATAATGACTAATACAATGAACCAAAATGTTAGGATTTGACAGTCAACAATTAAAAAAATATTAAAATTTACCAGTTTTATAGTCAAATAAATCAAACAACTCAAAATTTCGAAATACTGTTTTTTTTTTTCAGATTAATTTCGCGAAGGTGTAGGTACCTACAAGTGTAATGAAAGTGAAAATTGTTGCAAAACATGGACTTTAGCATTGTCTCCAAAGTTTATTATTCCCTCGACTTGACTTTAACTAAGACGACTTGACTGTTTCGATGCAAATAACTTTTTTTTCTTATCGGTTGTGAACCGATTATGGCCTTTAGGAAATTAGCCAGTGTCATGTATTTTAACATATTATGCAAGTTATTTGCATCGAAACAGTCAAGTCGTCATAGTTAAAGTCAAGTCTAGGGAATCATTTGTAAACACGGCGGCCATTTACAAACAATCTTCACGGAGCCTTGGAGACAACACTAAGTCAATGTTTTGCACCGATTTTCACTTTCATTCCACTTGTACACCTTCACGAAACTAAATTGATTAATATGCCCCCGAAATTAATCAATTTGCACGCATATGAACTAGGTTTCACAAAAATGAAAATTTTGCACCACATCTCCTCAACGAGTTCCCGCCAAGACTCCTGCAAATAACTTACAAATAATAATACTTGACACTGGCTAATGTCCAAATTGAATATAGCCATACAAAAGAAGAAAAAAAAGAATCGTTGAAAATCTTAACCTGTAAAAGATTGAAACCTACAATCTAGTATACAAGATGCATAAAAATTGCCCAATGGAACCACGGCTTTAGATCAGTATATCAAATCAAGGTCAATAGGACAATCTACTAACAAGTTCTTAATAATAAAATCATAATTAAAGGTTATTTTATTATTAGAGAACTTGTTATGTTATAGAGAATCAAAAGCTTGAGTTTTCTGATGACATTTTTAACAACCGAATATTTACCAAAATATAACAGTAGTTTATGCACCGAGGTACTAAAGCCCTGTCTTATATATAGCGGGCGTTATATTGAATCCAATGCGTACAAAGGACTCTAGAGAGTTAACTCCCGAGCGCAGCTTTGCTCAGGAGTTATGTTCCTAGATTCCTGAGTGAAGCGTGGGATTCAAGCGCCCAAGATAAAGACAGGCTTTATTACCGAGGTGAATACTTTACTTTACACATCTACTGTGAGACAATAAAGAGGCTACAAAAATAAGCATTTAATTAATAACAAAACAATAGATTAATGCTACGTGTATGAATTAACACATCTATATTAATTAAATTTAACAATGTTACATTAAAATAATGACATCAAACATCGCCCTTAGCCGATGAACAAAAAAGTTGGGGCTTTATACTATCTAAAACTTTTTGCCCTAACTTTCCGTCGAAACAAAATAGAAGAAAAATAGCCCAGTTTTTTTTTATGTGTGTTGTCTAGGTGGCCAGTTCGAAATGGTCGTATGCTCAGAACCTTAGTTCCAAATTTAAATTACTTTACACACCTACTGCTCTACAAAGTTACTTTATTTGACCAAAAAGGTCAACGTAAAGCGACTCTTTATTCCCTAGGTGCATAAAGTGCACATTATGCACCTAGGGCATAAAGTAATTTAAATTTGGAACTAAGGTTCTGGTAGCATACGGCCATTTCGAACTGGCCACCTAGACATAACACATAAAAAAAATAAAAACTGGGCAATTTTTTTCTATTTTCATGGACGGAAAAAGTTTTGGTTAGTATAAAGCCCCAACTTTTTTTTTTCATCAGCTAAGGCCGATGTGTGGTTTCGTCATTTTGATGTAACATTGTTAAATTTAATTAATATAAAGCTGTCAATATATTTCATATACGTTGCATTATTCTATTTTTTTGTTGTTAGTTAAATACTTATTTTTGTAGCCCTTTTATTGTCTCGCAGTAGATGTGTAAAGTAGAGTATTCACCTCGGTACTAAAGTCTGTCTTTATCTTGGGCGCTTGAATCCCACGCTTCACTCAGGACTCTAGGTACATAACTCCTTCGCTTCGCTCAGGAGTTAAGTTTTTAACACCCTCGCTGCGCTCGGGAGTTAACCCTCTAGAGTCCTTCGTACGCTTTAGATTCAATATGACGCCCGCTATATAAGACAGGACTTTAGTACCTCGGTGCATAAACTATTATTATGCCCTAAGTGTTGGATGCACTTTAGGTGCACTTTATGTACCTAGGGAATAAAGACTCGTCCTAAAGAGGTCGTCCTTTTTGGTAAAATAAAGTAACTTTGTAGAGCAGTAGGTGTAAATAAACTTATTTACATTTTATCGGGTCAATCGCGTATTATTAACCTCGTATTAATATAACTGACCCCTAATACTAATAAATGGTATCATACAATGAAAAATGATTGAAGAAACCTGATGATTATTTTTAAATACCTATTCAACGATAGTCCACTCGACATAGTCGGTTTATTTATACATTTTATTTATATTTTTATGTCACCTATCTAAGAACCATCGCAGAAATACATAACCCTTTCCTTGCCGCCGGGTAAAAATAGTAGATTGTTATTCAAGGGCTGAAAGTCAGAGAGCGCCAATAGTTCGAAGGTGAAATGCGTGACGTTCACCCGAGTTAAACACTCTACTTTTCATTTCGACTGTGAGGAAATTAAAATACTACTAGTACATTTGATAAAACAAGTATATTGAGAATCAGTTAAAATGTCAATCAAATTTAGAACCATTTGTAGTCCAAATATATTTTTTATAAAAGGATTTTTTTCGGGAGGTAGGTAGTCGTCTCAGAGAGAGCGGGTTCGACTTCCGGTCGGGGTCGTTCCTGTTGCAACGGCTTTCCGTCGCGGTGCAGCGAGGGAACGCTGCTAGTGTGATGGGATCCTTTGCTTCAGGTACGATCCGGGGTGGTCTTTTTGACTAAATTTTTTCTAAAATTGTACACGTGTGTGATTATTTAAATATATATATATAATATATATATATATATTTCGTAAATTATAATTTAAGTGTTAGGTAAGTATTTAATATTAATGTTGTGTGTATTGTTAATGGTGAAGGAAAACATCGTGAGGAAACCCACGGCTTAGTTAGCTCTAGACGTATTTACCAGTTCTTTCCTCTGGGTAGGGTTGACTAGGCTGGGAGAGTGGTATAGGTGCTGGGCAAGCCTACTCCACCCAACAATGTTCCAGGCACTACAGCGCCAAAATAGCATGGATTAAAAGTTGCTTGCGCTGTATAAATCATCTAAAATTAGATGAAAAGGCCAATTAATTGTTAATAATTGAATTTTGGATTATGAATTGTATTGTGTGTGTATTAATTAAGTATGAATAAAGATTTATACTTTTATAACATTATAACATTATAAAAATTTCTAATATTAATAAGAAAGTTTAAAAACTTAAGAAATCTTATTCATTGGCTACATTACAATCGAGTCACGATTTGCAAAACGGCCATGCTGACAAGAATTAAAAAAGCAAAAAGCAATAATGATGTGGCATTATAGCGAGTGGCAGAATAGAAGAGTAGGTAATTAAATTATCATAGCCAAACGAAAAAAAATAAGGCGTTCTTTAATTTCAGACTATAATCTGACGTTTTAGTTCCTTTTAGTTGATAATATTTCTTTACAATACAATAGTTGTGTCAAATGGTTGCATTAATTAAAAAATGAAGTTTACTTTCCACCCTAGGGATGAAATGAGCCACTTTCAACAGCTATCTAACCATGAAAGTTAAACTTTCCGAACAGGAGAGATGAAAAATTATTTCCATCCCTTCTATTCGAAAAGTGTCGCTGTGTTCCTATATTAGCGGTAAAATAGGTCACTTTCATTATGAACTTACCATATACGATTCGATATAGGATACGATATGATGTTTTGTCTAGATAATGGTAATGTCCCTTCGAGCGCGAGTCCCACGCGCACTTAGACAAAACTCTTTCTCTTTTTTATTTTCTCATAGAAAGGGGATGAAAAGTAGAGTATCGAGAGCAAATTATTTTTCCCTCGGGCGATGTACTTTGAATCCCTCACTGTACTCCGGATTCTGCGTTAGAATCCTTCGTTGCGCTCGTGAGTCAAAATAGCGCCTATTCCAAATGGTTTGTTATTTATTAGGTACTCAGAAATATTGAGATCTCGGCGGCGAATATCGTGTTAACCTTAATGCTAAAAATAATAAAATGACGCGGTTAAACAAGAAAAATTAGTTTAATTTCTATACTTAAGTAATATTTTTTTATTAGTATTTCTTGTTATAAGCGGCAATCATCTCTGGAAATTTCAAATGTCTAGCTATCACGATACATCCTGGTGACAGACATACAGACATGCGGACAGCGGAGTCTTAGAAAAAGGCCTCATTAAAGTTTTTTTAAACCTAAGTATAGTCTAATTTTTAGATGTTTTATACAGCGCAAGCCACTTTTTAACCGACATCAAAAAAAGAAGCATGTCCTCAATTCGTCGATTATCTATTATCTATTACATATCTTCTATCTGTATCTAAATACTTATAATAAAGGAAGAGAGGAGAAAAAGTCGGTAGGTACTTGGAAGTAAATAAAAAAGTGGTCTACGGGACCTAAGATAAGAAGTACTTAGAACAAAATTTAGATAATTATTAAAATTCATGTGTGTCTGTCTGTTTCTCTGCCTGTACCTTATAAAATTAAAATCTCGGTATAGTTGGTATGGTTGGTACAATATGGTATTTCAATATAGTTCTATTTTCGAGGAACGTCGTGGTATACTGTATGTATACCACGACGTTCCTCCGTACGTTGGTTGTAAAAAATTACGAAATGGTCAATATTCATGCATTAGTGAAATTAATTTTAATTAGGCATATTTTCGCATGTCATAATGGTATTAAAAAGTAATGACAGTAAATGGTACTAAATGTCAAAAATATTATTAGGGATTATAGTAAATTTTAATTATTGGTTAGTTATAGAGGATTAGTAACATGTCAGATTGTCTAGTTATAATTGTGGATCATTAAAATATTCATTAAGGTTATGATAACATTTCTTATACAATATGTTTTTTAATTTGTTTAAAAACTTGCCAGTATTACGTTCTTGCAATACCAAGCGTTGCTTTACCCGTACGATCATTTAAAGTATCGTATTTATACCCTTAAAGTAATGTACCAAATTTCATTCTAATTGTTGTGATCATTCCTGTTGACCCATCACGTATTTGTCACGCCAAGCGTTGCTTACCCCTACGATCGTTTAAAGTACCCTATATCGTATTTATACCCATAAACTAATCCTGTACCAAATTTCATTCTAATTGGCGCGATCGTTCCTGTTGACCCATCACGTATGTGTCACGCCAAGCGTTGCTTAACCCGTACAATCATTTAAAGTACCCTATATCGTATTTATACCCATAAACTATCCCTGTACCAAATTTCATTCTAATTGGTGCGATCGTTCCTGTTGACCCATCACGTATCTGTCACGCCAAGCGTTGCTTAACCCGTACGATCATTTAAAGTAGCTTATATCGTATTTATACCCATAAATCAAATTTCATTCTTATTGGTGCGATCGTTCTTGTTGACCCATCACGTATGTGTCACGCCAAGCGTTGCTTAACCCGTACGATTATTTAAAGTACCCTATATTTTATTTAAACCCCTATACTAACCCTGTACTAAATTTCATTCTTATCGGTTCCGCCGTTCTTGAGATATAAATAGTGTAACTAACACGACTTTCGTTTTTATAGCTGCGTCCCGCGGGATTTACCCTCGTAAGTCCCGACCCCGAAAGAATATCGGGATCAAAAGTAGCCTATAAAATTCCTCGATAAATGGACTATCAAACTCAAAAAGAATTTTTCAAATCGGACCAGCAGTTCCTGAGATTAGCGCGTTCAAACAAACAAACAATTAAACAAACTCTTCAGCTTTATAATATTACTAGCTGCGCCCCGCGGTTTCACCCGCGTAACTTCCTATCCCGTAACGTTAATGATCCCTCACGTATGACATACCAAGTGTTGCTTAACGATCATTCAAAGTACTATGTAATATTTATACCTCTAAACCAACCCTGTACCAAGTTTTATGAATATCGGGTCACCCGCTCTTTTTCACCCATCACGTATGTTGTACCAAGTGTTGCTTAACCCGTGCGATCATTCAAAGTCAACCCTGTACCAAATTCCATTCATATCGGTTTACGGATTGTTGAGTTAGAAATAGAAATACACGACTTTATTTTTCAGAGCTGCCGTCCCGCAGTTTCACTCGCGTAAGTCCCAATCCCGAGGGAATATCGGGATCAAAAGTAGCCTATGTCATATCAGAATAATGTAGCTTTCTATTAGTGAAAGAATTTTTGAAATCGGTCTAGATGTTTCTGAGATTACCTCCAATATACATACATATATATACATGTTACCAACGTAACCTCTTTATAATATTAATTACCAACATAAAACTAAATATTAAGAATCAAAAGTACAATGAGATATTGCAAAAGAATTTTTAAAAAGCACTGCAGTTTGGTGACACAACCGTCTCGCATGGAGCCGACCGATTGAGCCGCGCGGCATGATGCCTTACGGAGTTGACTGGTCACCCTCATCATCGTCGCCCGCTACGTGTATATGCACGCTTGGTACTTAGTAATTATTTATTGTAGAGTTATTTTAAAACTGTAATATCTCGCGAGATATTCATTGAAATCAAGTGATGTTAAGGACAATTATGTTTAAAATTAAATACTTTTAATGAATAACGTATTTATTTGGATAAGGATTAACATAATATTTACAAAATTACGTTCGGAAATAATGCATTGTTCTACAACAAATTTGATTACTCTAAAAGATGTTATATTGAGTCAACCTTAAGAGACAGACATATGCTGTCGCGGACTATTTATTAGATCCTTTTTAGAGGAAGAATTCTGTCATATATGTAACTCTGACCGTTTACTCAGCTCACGCGACAGAATCTCGGAACAGGGTGATTTTTTTCCCGTTTTTGCAATATTTTTCATGGATGCTCCGCTCCTATCAGTCGTAGCGTGATGTAATATAGCCTATAACCTTCCTCGATAAATGGACTATCAAACACAAAAAGAATTTTTGAAATCGGACCGGCAGTTCCTGAGATTAGCGCGTTCAAACAAACAAACAAACAAACAATCAAACAAACTCTTCAGCTTTATAATATTAGTATATAGATATATAATATACTAGCTGCGCCCCGCGGTTTCACCCGCTTAACTTCCTATCCCGTAACGTTAATGATCCCTCACGTATGTCATACCAAGTGTTGCTTAACGATCATTCAAAGTACTATTAATTCTACCTCTTAACCAACCCTGTACCAAGTTTTATGAATACCGGGTCACCCGCTCTTTTTCACCCATCACGTATGTTGTACCAAGTGTTGCTTAACCCGTACGATCATTCAAAGTACCCTATATATTATTTCTACCTCTAAACCAACCCTGTACCAAATTTCATTCATATCGGTTTACGGGTTGTTGAGTTAGAAATAGAAATACACGACTTTATTTTTCAGAGCTGCCGTCCCGCAGTTTCACTCGCGTAAGTCCCGATCCCGAGGGAAAATCGGGATCAAAATTAGCCTATGTCATATCTGGATAATGTAGCTTTCTATCAGTGAAAGAATTTTTGAAATCGGTCTAGAAGTTTCTGAGATTACCCCAAATACATACATACATACATGTTACCAACGTAACCTCTTTCTAATATTAATTACCAACATAAAACAAAATATTAAGAATCAAAAGTACAATGAGATATTGCAAAAGAATTTTTAAAAAGCACTGTAGTTTGGTGACACAACCTTCTCGCATGGAGCCGACCGATTGAGCCGCGCGGCATGATGCCTCAGAGTTGGCTGGCCACCCTCATCATCGTCGCCCGTTACGTTGTATTATATGCACGCTTGGTACTTATTTTTTTTTTATTGTGGAGTTATTTTAAAACTGTAATATCTCGTGAGATATTCATTGAAATCAAGTGATGTTAAGGACAATTATGTTTAAAATTAAATACTTTTAATGCATAACGTATTTATTTGGATAAGAATTAATATCATATTTACAAAATTACCTTCGGAAACAATGCATTGTTCTACAACAAATTTCATTACTCTAAAAAAGGTTATATTGAGTCAACCTTAAGAGATAGACATATGCTGTCGCGGACTATTTATTAGATCCTTTTTAGAGGAAGAATTCTCTCATATATGGTTTTTATGTAACTCTGACCGTTTACTCAGCGCACGCGACAGAATCTCGGAACAGGGTGATTTTTTTCCCGTTTTTGCAACATTTTTCATGGATGCTCCGCTCCTATTAGTCGTAGCGTAATGTAATATAGCCTATAACCTTCCTCGATGAATGGACTATCAAACACAAAAATAATTTTTCAAATCGGACCAGTAGTTCCTGAGATTAGCGCGTTCAAACAAACAAACAATCAAACAAACTCTTCAGCTTTATAATATTAGTATAGATATAGATATAGATATAGATATAGATATAGATATAGATATAGATATAGATATAGATATAGATATAGATATAGATATAGATATAGATATAGATATAGATATAGATATAGATATAGATATAGATATAGATATAGATATAGATATAGATATAGATATAGATATAGATATAGATATAGATATAGATATAGATATAGATATAGATATAGATATAGATATAGATATAGATATAGATATAGATATAGATATAGATATAGATATAGATATAGATATAGATATAGATATAGATATAGATATAGATATAGATATAGATATAGATATAGATATAGATATAGATATAGATATAGATATAGATATAGATATAGATATAGATATAGATATAGATATAGATATAGATATAGATATAGATATAGATATAGATATAGATATAGATATAGATATAGATATAGATATAGATATAGATATAGATATAGATATAGATATAGATATAGATATAGATATAGATATAGATATAGATATAGATATAGATATAGATATAGATATAGATATAGATATAGATATAGATATAGATATAGATATAGATATAGATATAGATATAGATATAGATATAGATATAGATATAGATATAGATATAGATATAGATATAGATATAGATATAGATATAGATATAGATATAGATATAGATATAGATATAGATATAGATATAGATATAGATATAGATATAGATATAGATATAGATATAGATATAGATATAGATATAGATATAGATATAGATATAGATATAGATATAGATATAGATATAGATATAGATATAGATATAGATATAGATATAGATATAGATATAGATATAGATATAGATATAGATATAGATATAGATATAGATATAGATATAGATATAGATATAGATATAGATATAGATATAGATATAGATATAGATATAGATATAGATATAGATATAGATATAGATATAGATATAGATATAGATATAGATATAGATATAGATATAGATATAGATATAGATATTAAAAGATACCAGATAAAAAAATGTCACAGAATAAGTACAAACACAAAAAACATAGAATAAGCGTAATACATAATTATAGTCAGTCAAATAAACCACCCCTGACCGTACCCGGCGCAAAGGACCCGAGAATACTGGCAGCATTGCCTCTTTGTATGGCAATAGCTATCCTTTGCACCAAATAAGACCCTGAGCGGTAGTCAAGCCCCCGACCTCTAAGACGGCGGCCCAATTCCTTTGAGAAGGCAATTGCCTCCACTCCCCAACTACCCGCTGTCTCTACCGCGAAGGGCACGAATAAGTACCCGTCCAAGAGAGGAGCATATTTCTCTCGCTTCTTTAGGGCAGCAACCTCCGCTGCAGCGGCAGCCTCCCCAGACGTGCGACCAACATGAGTCTTTGCGAAAGTGCTGACACACGTGGCATCCCACAACAAACAAACTCCCCTCTCCCAGGGAACCAAAGTAAGGCCATCGGGCCTCCTGCCGTCGGTACGGCTCAAACCGGGGGGCTCCAAGACGCATGGAACGTTAGCTGATACAAGCGCCCTCCGAATTATATCATTGATGGCGTGGTGTCTTGGGAATCTCCCTGAACAACGGCAACATACTAAGGCGTGGTGGCCGTCGGCCTCGACGATGGATCCACAGATGCAATCATGCGGATCACAAACTTTGGACCCCAACCTAAGCGCCACAGCCACCCGCAAAGAGTCGTTGTCCAGGAGAGTACCCAAATGAGGAGAGGGTAAAGCCTGAAGCCACGCCCCCGACTCCGGCGTTGCCACCCCTCTCAGCCGCGCCTGATCCACCAACGACACGCCCTCCAAAAGATCAGCATGGATGCGCTTAGCCCCAATCTCGTCCCACAAGCGCTGCGCATGCAAAACTCCAGGCAAGTCAGCGCCCGGGTTCAGCGTTCTCCACTCCTCCAAGGCCCCGGCAGCAAACGGAATGTTTACCCTATCACCATCAAAGGATAGTATTTTAGTGACAAGGCTCTCCACCCCGCACGCCGACGCCAGGAAGGCCGGCAAACCGACATCCCGCAATCGCCGAACCCCCAAACCCCCACACCTAACCGGCAATGAAGCTTGGCTCCACTGGGGCTCGTCCAAACGCACATTTAAAATAGTTTCTAGCGAATCCTTTACCTCACTGTCAAACGCCCCCACCTGATCCGGATGTAACCACGTAGGCGCGGTTCGCAGCAAATAAGTCACTTTAGGTAAAGCAAAGCACATGCGCAACAAAACAAGACCCACATGCGCCGACAGGTTAATAAGCCGCGAACGGGCCGTAACCAAAGAACCCCGCTTCCGTTCCAACGCCTCCGGAACTGCCTCAGAGAAGATAGGGGAACCTAAAAGACTAAAAGTGTGGGAATTTAATTCATTCAGACCAGGCAAAATAGAAACGAAAGTGGGAAAAGAAAGAGAGGCCTCGGGGCTACAGGCAAAAAACTCGCACTTGGCCGCATTCACCCCCAGCCCAAGCTCATCAAAACGAGCCAGCAAAACCCTCAAATCCCGTTCGACTTGTGCTGGAGACCCCCCAAGAATTCCATCATCGAGGTACCAAACATTCAAAGGGGACTCGAGGGCAGCGACAACGCTTTGAATGCCCAGACTAAAGGTGAGAGGCCCAAGCGGGTCCCCCTGTTGTGCCCCCACCTGAGACAGAAGAATGTTGCCATCATAGAACAGATTAGAAGGTGAACTATACACCTGAAAAAGAAAAGGGTAGAGTGAAGGAATATGTTCCCTAACTTCGCGCAGCAGTATGTCTCTCTCCAAGGTGTTGAAGGCATTCCGTAAGTCCACCTTGACCAGCACATTGTTGGAGTTGGTGCGATTCGTCACAAAAGCGCGGGTGGCATGAATAGCAGCCTCGCAGCCCAAACGTGTACCAAATCCTAATTGATGAGGCTGAAGATATTCTGCCATCTCTTCCCTCACAGCTCCACACCCTAACTTGGCCGCAAGTCGTCCAAACACGCTCCCCACCGCTATCGGCCGCAAACCTCCGTCCTTCTTCCTCAAAGCGCACATAGACGCACCGTACAGGAACGGACAAACCTCTGGGTTGAGCCTTCCGCTGAGCAAAAAGTTGGTCAAATCCGTCAAGCTCCCCAACAAACGAATTCCACTATCACCCGCCGAAGTGGACAAAAGTTCTCTCAAATGAACAGGCCGTAAGCCATCTAAGCCGCCAGCAGACCCGGCATTGAAAGAGCCCACCGCCCGAGCGACCTCCCCACACTTAACCACCAAATATAGATATAGATATATATATATAGATATAGATATAGATATAGATATAGATATAGATATAGATATAGATATAGATATAGATATAGATATAGATATAGATATAGATATAGATATAGATATAGATATAGATATAGATATAGATATAGATATAGATATAGATATAGATATAGATATAGATATAGATATAGATATAGATATAGATATAGATATAGATATAGATATAGATATAGATATAGATATAGATATAGATATAGATATAGACGAACAAGTTTTTATTGCTGTTACATAGTTACGCTTAGAACTACCAAAGTATAAGCCATGATGGTACAGGTAACAGAAATTTATTGAAATAAACTAAAAAATATTTACATAAATTACCTACCAACTGAATAAAAGCCTAATAACATTTAGGTACTTAGGTGCTAAAAACGTTAAAAGAATACTAATAAATTTAAACAATAAATACCTAAAACCTAACTGAAACAGAATATACAATTTGTAACGGGTATGCCTTTTTAAGCCGAAAGGGGGTTGTTCTAGACGTCTTGTAACGACCCTCTATTTTGGTCGTTTCTTTTAACTTGTTTGCTCATAAAAATACTTTTAAATTTATCTTTTTTAACCTAAAAATACTTTCACAAATAGATGTTTTTTTTTTAGTTATTTGTTATCTATCACTGACGGTTTGTCCCTTTATTTAGGTAACAATTGCTTTTGTTACTTACCTGTTGCTTAATGATCTAGCGTTTAATTCCTAATAAAACCTTCTTATATTCACAATCATAACCTACAACTTTTTGTACGGTTTTTTGTTGTTTTTAAAACGTAAAAATGTAGTCTCAAGTTATTATTCCTTAAAAAGTGCCCGCGTGACCTAGCGGGCATTTTTTCCCCCGGCACCTTCCGGGCACGCATGTCGTCCTCTCGGCGGCGCGGCGTCCCGGCCTCGGCACCGCTCACTCCGGCAACGTCCGGCAGCGGTGCATCCTATCTCAGAAGCCCTAAACTAAAATAATTTCTGGAATAAAGTGCAAGAACCCTAGTCGTACATCAAACCCACGTTGCTAATTTAATTTAGAGTCATTTGTTTTAATTTAGTCTGTTGTACTTGTAATTAAAGTCAATTTTTGTAATAAATCTTGTAATTGTTGTAACTTGTTTTTTCACTTAGCTAACGATAGCTAGGATCTAACCTCCTCAGGTAGGCCACCTAATTCTAGCTGCTAACCTTCTGAACCTTAGGGGCACTAAACCCCTAAGCGTTTCAGTCTAGGCGAACAACTTTTGTTCTATGACTTTTGGAAATTCGAAGTACTTTTTGAAAAATTTAGGTGTAAAGTTTACTTGAAAATCAGCTGTTTCTGAGAGTTCTGTTCTGAGTTCTGAGGTCATTGACCTTATGTTGTCCTTTTATTTAGTTTGATAGTTTACAATCAAAATTTATATTAACTTTATTCTCAAAAACAAATGTTTTTTCAGTGAAACATAAGCTCAAAATTTAAAAAAAAAAGTTCGAATTTTCAAAAGTCGTAGAACAAAAGGTGTTCGCTTAGATGTCTAGAACAACCCCCTTTCAGATTAAAAGGACTTGCCTGTTACATCTTGTATAAATAAATAAAGAAGGAACATAAGTACCTTCCTACTTAATTATAATATTAGTTATCTACTGAATAATCCACATGATATTAACTCCCATAATGAAATGAATAGATTACGAGACTTACCATCAATAAATGAAAATAACTAAAAAGCGGCAAATAAAAATTTTAATTAAAAAAAAAACAAAAAACTCGACTGCGGATAAAACTCTATTTACTAATACGTCAAGAAACAACAAAAAAAACTAAAAAGAAAAAAACAAGCCCAGTAATTTGAAATTATGCTATGTAATACTGAATAATCATTTAAATAGTTTTGTAATCGATACACATAATAAATCAGTAAAAAAATACTCACAGTCGGGACCCATTGGAATAATTAGATCGGTAAAATGAATGGGTCCCGACTATGAGCAATTTTTTACCGCAAACTGAATGACGGCTTTGAAGTTTTCATAGTTTTTCATCGACATTATCATAGCACCCGCTGCGATAACAATCTCACTACGATAGACGTAAATAATATTGTCAGCACTACAGCGTATATTCAATATGAGATAATATTAAGATAAGCTTGTATTCAATAAAAAACCGACTTAAGAAAATGAACAAAAACTAAAGTTTTTAACACCCTCGCTGCGCTCGGGAGTTAACTCTCTAGAGTCCTTCGTACGCTTTGGATTCAATAAGACGCCCGCTATATAGTACCTCGGTGCATAAACTACTATTATTTACCGGGTTTAATCGCGTTTTATTCATGTTTTTTAAACGACCGAGCTTTCACCAATTATACAGTTGGCTTTTTCAAGGTTGACGTCCAAGGTTGGACGACCAAGCTTTCGACAACTTTACAGTTGGCTTTTTCAAGGTTATTATTAAAATAGTTAATTAGCATTAATAATTATTTTTCAATATAATTTATTATCAGTTTCAGTTACAATTAATTATTATATTTATTAGTAAAAGAAATTGAAAACAAGAATATATGCACAAAACAACTTAAATTAAAGTACACAAAGGTTAAAGTATAATACAAATAACAATAACTACCTACCTAAATAAATTAAATTAAATCCTAACCCAATAAACCACCACCCAGAGTTCCCGGTGCAAAGCTTCCCAAAATGCTTGCCGCGTTACCTCGCTGACTTAATTATTATGGTATACTACGAGTTCAATTAATAAAAATAAATAAATAATTAACAATAATTGATACTAAAATCTGAAGATATTAAATAATACACCTCAAAAACATCAGTTTTTCACTTTTCTTTTCTACCACATTGACGAAATAAGGTCATATTTATTCTATTTTAAGATTTTCATAACTTTTATAACGTGTGATTTTCATAAATGTAAAAAAATGCTTTGGCAAATTTTGCACTCAGATTTTGATTCCACCTACAAATCTGTAGTTCTTTGTGTGTCACCACAGATGCAGATACAAATCCTGTCGAGTACACAATTATAGAAAGTATTTTTTTTAAATAGGTAATTATATTATACTAATATTATTAATACATAATACTAATAGTACTAATATATTATTAAAAACATACTAATATTACGTACTAGTTGCGCCCCGCGGTTAAAATCGCGTTATCACGGGCGCGGGTGTCCGGCGGCCGAGCGGTTGCACTTTTTCGTTCATTACTCGTTCTACTAATTGGACTTTAATGCATAGTATACCACGACCTTCTTCAAAAATAGAACTATCCAATATTGAAAACCAGATTTCAGAGTAATTTTTAATTGTATAAGGAACATAGAGAGAAACAGAGAAATAGACAGACAGACATGAATTTAAAATAATATATAGTTTTGTTCTACTACTTATCCTAAGTCCCCTAGACCACTTTTTTTAAAATTTACTTCCAAGTACAGACTTTTTGTCCTCTCTTCCTTAAGTCTAAGTAAGTATACAAGGTATAACGGGTATGCCCTTTTAAGCTAAAAGGGAGGTGTTCTAGACGTCTAGGCAAACAACTTTTGTTCTATGACTTTTGGAAATACGAAGTACTTTTCGAAAATTTTAGTGTTTAAGTTTAAAGTTTACTTGAAAATCAGCTGTTTCTTAGAGTTCTAGGTCATTGACCTTATGGTGTCCTTTCATTTAGTTTGTTCTACTACAATTAAAACTTCAATTACCTTAATTTTTAAAAGTAGCTGTTTTTTCAGTGAAAGTTAATCACAAAATTTTCGAAAAAAAGTTCGAATTTTCAAAAGTCGTGGAACAAAAGTTTTTCGCCTAGACGTCAAGAACAACTCCCTTTCGGCTTAAAAGGGCATACCCGTTACATCTTGTATAGATACTTATATTTTGAAGCTGCAGAGTTTGCTTTCTTTGCTTGATTGTTTGTTTGGTTGAACGCGCTAATCTCAGAAACGGACCAGTTATAGTCCGAATTAAAAACTCTTGTTGTGTTTATAGTCCGATTATTGGCTATAAGATGTAATGCTACGACCAAAAGAAGCGGAGCATTCATGTAAAATGTTGTAAAAACGGGTAAAAATCTTGTAAATAAGTATTGCAATTTTTCAGAGCTTCTTCATGCGCTGAGTAAATTACTAATACGCGGACATAGCTCGTTACTCAATAAAATGCTTATGTCTAACATTACTTAACTATCATTTTTTATTATCTTAAAATTTAAATTATTCTTCTCAATTAAAGTATCTTTTTCAGAAATATCCCTTCTCAATTCATCAACATTATCATTCAGATCATCTTCTATTTCTTCCAAAGTTTTATTTTTTGTTTCTGGCAATATTATAAACAACCAAACTAAACAAATCAACATTAATACTCCATATATTCCGTATGTGCCATACAACTTCGTATGTTTCATCAAAATGGGTGTAATTTTCATAATTATTGTATATGCTATGGTAAATATCACCCCAGTAGCTCCAATTCCCATCCCCTTATATTCTAAAGGTAATATTTCGCTAATAATTGTAAAAGATACAGGAATTAAACTTAAATTGACCATGAATGTATGTAAAAGTAATAATACAGCCGTAAACCACAAGTAAGACGATGATAATGAGGAAGCAGAATTCAAAAATATAATTAAACTTATAGCAAACATCAATAGTGTTGAAAACCCACCTAAATAGAATAAAATCGTACGTCTTCTAAAGTACTTGATAATCGAGGATGACAATATCAAAGCTAAGACAGTTAAAGAATCTGATACTGCAGTGAAATACAGTGTATTATCACCAACTAATTGTTTCATTATATCTGTGACATATGCAACAAAATAATACTTCCCCGATAAATCTAAACAGAAAGTCAAAAGAACCACAATCAACATGGCTTTCAAGAAATTCTTCTGTAAATACAGCCTTAAACAAGACCCCGGTTGGTTTTTAAGGATTTTCCTCATCTCCTTTTCTTTCCTTCTATTCTCAAGCAGTTTTAAGAAATATGTTCGACTTTCTTCATTATCTCCATGTAGCCATTTAAAATTATCTTCTGATTCTTTAACTCTGCCCCTAAGAGCTAAAAAGGCCGGGCTTTCTGGCCAAAAGAATGTTAGAATTATCGCTGCGGCAGGTAAAGATGCAGCAAACAAAGATATTTGACGCCAAGTCCAGAAAGGAGCCATTGAGTGGCAGATCAGAGATCCAACAGCAATCGCTGCCTTATTGAAGATGATGAAGTAGCCACGTCTGTTTGGATGGACGTATTCACTAATTATAATACCGGTGCTGTAAACTGCTGCAGTGACCAAACCCTGTAACCGGGATGAAAAATTATTTCTAAGTCGTGGTTAAATCTTTGAAATTTTCATTTCAGATGAAAAAAATAAATTCTTAGTGCCCAGACGGTGCCCCCTTATCATGTTTGTAAAAAATGGTACCAAGTTCGTTTATAACAAATTATTTTTCAGACATTTCCAATAATTATCGTCGCATTTTAACGAACTTACAAATTAAACTTTGACAAGTTATATACCTACCTAAACCTTCCTCTTGAATCACTATCTATTGGTGCATATCGCATGAAATTCTGTTCAATAGTTATTTAGTTTATCGGTTAGAACATTACATTATGACTTGCTGCGCCCCGCGGTTTCACCCGCGTAAGCTCCAATCCCGGGGAAATATCAGGATTTGTTATGAAAATAAACCTTCCTATTGAATCACTCTGTCTATTAAAAAAAACGCATTAAAATCCGTCGCGTAGGTTTAAAGATCTAAGCATACATAAAAACATCCAGACGACGGGGAGTGACTTTGTTTTATACTATGTAATGGTAAAGTGGTACCTGCAAGATTCTAGCAGCATAAAGGGCACCAACACTTTTTGCTGCAGCAAAGATAAGCCATCCGGAACAAAGGCAGAAATTCTTGTAAATGTTGCCAACCTTGCGGCCCCATATGTGAAGAATTGGGGACAGCATCAGTGATCCAATGACGCCTCCCACACCGTTGATTGCGTCTTAAACGTTAAACTCCAGTTAGTTTTTATGAAAATCTGAAGTGATAGTGAAACACAGTCGAGAGTCAGTGAAGACTATGGTAGGGAATTCGAACCTCGTAATGTTATTGATTGAACCATTTCATTGGAATTTCAGGGTAATATTCTAAACGAGATAGCGAAAAATGCTGAAGGAGTGAATGCTGAAGCATGATAAATTATTTAGCCTGCCAGAGACCTTGTGCAAAAAAATAAACACTTTGTATTATTCTACCGATCGATAGTGTTGCTGATAAACATCAAATCTTGGAAACAAACAAAATGTTAAATAGAGAGAAATGTCTATTGACTAATGTAGCTGATGAAGATCCGGATTAACACATAGGCTACTGATGAAATAAAATATGAATTTAAGACTGAAATCTATATTGCGTACTTTAACTTTGCTCAGACTGAGCTTAGCAAACACTAATCATGAACTTTGAATTTTAATTTATAGTCGAAATTAATTTTGTAATATACGAATAAAATAAAAAGAACTTTACAATCATAACAGAAAAGCAAAGTTTAGGTCATTATTTTTGATTGGTTTACATTCTAAATTTTAATAACTTTAAAATTTAGATAAAAAAAGACTTTACAAAGTAAAAACACAGTAGACAGAAGGAATTAGATAGTTGCGAAGATCGCTTTATAAATACCAAAACTTTACTTAACTTTTTTGCTAAGCAATGACAAAGTACGGACTACAGATTTCAGCCAAGTCTCAAAACTTACTGATCCAAGTAGCATGATCCTCAGTAGTGTGGATGTCAGAGTCTGGTGCCATAATGGCTGCCTTCAATACTGCTGGGAAACCCAGCATGAATCCCACGCCTATAGAACATAGTACACTCACTGTTGAGATGAAGAACTGGAAATTTAAAAATGTTCATAATTATCCTTTCTAACCTATACTATCTTATCTTTCCTATTAATAAATCATAAACGCCATAGTCTTATCTTATACAAAGTGTAACAGGTAAGCCTTTTAATCTGAAAGGGGGTTGTTCTAGACGTCTAGGCGAACAACTTTTGTTCTACGACTTTTGGAAATTCGAAGAACTTATCGAAAATTTTAAGTGTGAAGTTTACTTGAAGATCAGCTGTTTCTTAGAGATCGAGGTCATTGACCTCATGTTGTCCTTTAATTTAGTTTGGTCTACTACAATCAAAACTTTAATTACCTTTATTTTCAAAAGCAGCTGTTTTTTCAGTGAAACATAACCTCAAAATTTTCAACAAAAAAAAAGTTCGAATTTTTAAAAGTAGTAGAACAAAAGTTGTTCGAATAAAAGTCTAGAACAACCTCCTTTCGGCTTAAAAGGGCTTGCCCGTTACATTTTGTATACTATAAAAAGGAATAGTTATTTCGCTTGATCACGGCCTCACGCTTAAACGCTTAAAGATTTTATGAAGAAGAATGAAACAAGCTAAATTTCGGGACTTATACGCGGGTGAAACTGCACGTCGCAGCTATTTTTCTTCTTATATATAAAAATGAATCCCTATTTCCCTTCGTCACGGCATCACGCGTTTAAACGGCTGGACTTATTTCGCTTATTCTTTTTTTGTTTTTCTTTCTTTTTTGTTAAATTTTAAAGTGTTTCCTTCATTTGGATGACTATACTTAAAAAAATGCTTTCCAAAAATTTCGCACCCGACAGGACTTGAACCTGCATCTTTGGGGATCCGTCCCAACGCCTTTCCAATTTGGCCACGGATGCATGTTCAAATCGAGTCGAAATTAGGGATAGCATTTCTTATTGTTTACGTTTTTGAAGGCACGTAGCGCCATCTACCGACAATATTTGCAGACTGCCAGCTTTCTTTCTTTTGTCAGGAGAAAGTATTTATGAAAGAAAAATATCGAAATTCTCACGGGATCGGGACTTCGCGGGTGAAACAGTGGGGTGCCGCTAGTTTAAAATAATTATTTACAAATGTGACTTTGTTAATTATTCACGCAGCACGCATAATGTTCTGAGCTGATTGCGATGAAATTTGGAATGTAAACAGTTAAAGTAATATAATGTTTAAAGTCAAGTTTGGGTCTATATACCTCATTATATATCCTACAGTTTTTATTTTTCTAACCTAACCTAATCTAATAGTGAATGCGCCTCGGCGCTTTTATTTACCTTATTACTTCAAAAACTAGTTCCCTTACCTGCCTCCAAAAATATATATCTGTCATTACAATGTTTTAAATCTGAAAATAAAGAAATTATAAATTAATTACAAACAAAATCCTAATCTTTAGCCTTCTTAATCTTTAGCTTTCTTGAATAAAACACTTTATTTTATATTCATTTAACTATCGCATCTGCAACGTTCTGTACTGCCGGTTGTTCACCCGAGCAGCCCACAGAGGTCAAAAACTAAAAAAATACAAATAAACGAGTACTTCAGTCGACTGAACCAATCTATAGGGTTCGGTACCTCAAAAGGTAAAAAAGGAACTCTTATAAAATCTGTTTGTTGTTCGTCTGTCTGATTACGAGTCTGTCCAGGTGTCAAATTATCTATACAACTTGTAACGGGTATGCCCTTTTAATCCGTAAGAGTTGGTTGTTAAGTTGTTCTAGACGTCTAGGCGAACAACTTTTGTTCTACGACTTTTGGAAATTCGAAGTACTTTTCGAAAAAATTAGGTGTAAAGTTTACTTGAAAATCAGCTGTTTCTCAAACTTCGAGGGCATTGACCTTATGTTGTCCTTTCATTTAGTTTGTTCTACTACAATCAAAACTTTAATTAGCTTTATTTTCAAAAGCAGCTGTTTTATCAGTGAAACATCCTCAATATCTTCAAAAAAAAAGTTTGAATTTTCAAAAGTCGTAGAACAAAAGTTGTTCGCCTAGACGTCTAGAACACACCGCTTTCGGTTGAAAAGGGTTTACCCGTTACATCTTGTATATGGAATAATAATTAACTTGAAAATCGTAAACGGTACAGAGAAATAAACCGTTTACTTTTAAAGAACAATAATTCAAGATTTTTCGTCACAAACTCAATTTCACACACGTCCGTCAGTCCATCTTCATAAACGGTAATTGGCGGTTAATATTGGGACATTTTACAAATGATTACAAAAATACTAGCTGTGCCTCGCGGTTTAACCCGCGTAAGTCCAGTTCCCGCTTGAATAAAGGGATAATAATTTATAAAAAAAAACAAAAAACCCGACTGCGTAAAAAGCTCGATTAAAAAATACGCATAGAAACAACAAAAAAACCAAAAAGAAAAAAACAAGCCCAGTAATTTGAAATTACGCTAAGAAATAATAGTTTTGTAATCGATACACACAGAACACCTAATAAATGAGTAAAAAATTACTCACAGTCGGGACCCATTGGAAAAAATTAGATTGGTAAAATGAATGGGTACCTAAAAACGTTAAAAGAATAACAATAAATTTAAACAATAAATAACTAAACCCTAACAGAATCTTACTAATATTATAAACGCGAAAGTTTGTATGTATGTATGTATGTGAGGTTGTTACTCTTTCACGCAAAATTTTTATTGTTATTCTTTTAACGTTTTTAGGTACCTAAGTGTTATTAGGCTTTTATTCAGTAGGTAGGTAGGTACAATTTATGTAAATATTGTTTTAGTATATATCAATAAATTCCTGTCACCTGTACCATCACGGCTTATACTTTGATAGTTCCAAGCGTAACTACGTAACAAAAATAAAAACTTGTTCGTTAGTAATAAAAATCAAGAATACCTAATTGTAAATTAACTTTAAACCGTTATATTTCCTAAACGGTTCTTTAAAATGAAAAATGGTAAAAGAAACCTAATATTTATTTTTAAAAACCTATTCAACGATACCTTGACATACTTTGACGATTTTGGATTTTTTAATTTTGACAATATGGCGTCTGGTGGTGACATATGTTACTTTGGATTACTGTCATGTCTTTAGTCACACTCGCCAGATTAAGACGAATCGATTGACGTAAGAATCATCAAAATCGGTCCACGCGTTTGGCCTCTAGAACGCCACATAGAAACATCCATACATACATACAAACATACATACATACATACATACATACATACATACATACATACATACATACATACATACATACATACTTACATACATACATACATAGACTGATAAACACATTACCCTCCTTTGCGTCGCGCAGTCGGGTAAAAAGCCTATGTGTTAATCCAGGTCCCCATCTACATATATTCCAAGTTTCATCGCAATCGGTTCAGTAGTTTTTGCGTGAAGAGTAACAACCTCACATACATATATACATACAAACTTTCGCGTTTAAAATATTAGTAAGAGTAAGATATTCTTTGTGTAATATTTCTAATTTCTTTAATATAAACTTTTTAATAGATTACCTTTCGCGATAAATAGAAGACAATTAGATTATTTGATAAACTCCTGCAGCTATCATATTAATGCTAATTAGTCACGTAAGGCATGCGTTCTGCTGACGGTAGGTAGGTAAAAAAAAGAACTGAACTTAGTTTTTTTTAATGCCCATGTTATTTACGGCATGTTTTAAGCTTAAAATACGCCTTGAGCAATAAAAAACAAAGAAATATTGAAATGGAACTGAAAAAAATAACGTAAAATCTTATATAACATAAGTTTATTTATATATTTAACACGTTCACTCACACGCGCCCGTTATGTCGCTTATATACCTTTCGACTCTTGTAACTTTTTACCTTGATACACTTAAAAACATCTGTACACGTTAGATATTATACTTGTTCGATTAGACCCAACGAACTCGAATATAATATATTCGAACTCAAATATAATTGTACGAGACAAATAAAAGATGTTATGTTATGTTCGACTGTTTTATTCAGCGATCAAGCGCGAACTGAGTAATATTACAATAAATTTGCTTAACATAAAAATTAGCTTAACGCAGCTAAAATGTGCGGTACTCCGTACATCTTGCCCCCGAAATATCAAACCAAACGCGTCGTTAAAGGAGATGTTGTCGCATTTTTACGCGAGGGTGGGGCAGGGGTAACACTGGCACACGCACTGACACTAGCACTGCCGCTACACTGCTTGTTAACTGTTCCGGCGGACGAGGGCACGCGAGCCACCTCGGCTCCGCGGGACACCCTCGTCATATGGAGACCGGAGGGCGAGGGCTCGCAAGCTACTTCGGCTCTGCGGGACACCCTCGTCACACGACGACCCTGCCGCCAATGACGACACAGGATGACAACGCCTGTTATCACCGCCGCCGAGACCAGTACGTAGCTAACAGCGTACTGGTGAATATCATGATCTGATATGTCGTATGTCACCTCAGTGGCAGACTTCTTGAGATCGACAATTCGACCAGCGATCTCGTGTATGGTATAGTTCAGCTCTGTTGTTTGGTTGAACTCGTAGGGAGCGAGAGAAATGTTTATTATATGATTTATAGGCGCGATCTCTTTTTCATAAGCTTGAGATGTTAATTTGACCATATTAGAATTTTCTTTTCGAGCATAAATAACGAAATCGTTTCCTTTTATTAGGCATGTGTGGTTCAGATTTATAAGTCCCACTGAAGTCAGGTGTTCGACGGTAACTTTATCTTCGCATATTACACGTACTGTGCACGTACCGCAGCAATAGTACATATAGATGTTTATGTGACTTAATGAGATCCATTGGTCCTTACAGGTTGTTAAGGTCATTTTACATTTTTGAGTTTCTGGATCGTTAACGCATAAGTCTTGATATGTTTTCATGTTAAAAACTGTTGTGTGAGTTTGGCATTGAAAAGTGGAGGTACTTATTTCAGTACATTTCTGCATTTCTGATTGTTGCATAGGAATATAGATGTCCTTTTGTAAGTTAATCGCAACATAATCAGAGATAGGAGTAGCTTTCAGTGTTTTGCCGTTCTGTTGCTGGGGTATCGGTATAAGATGATATAAGTCGTAGATATCCCTGCTGATAAGAGGTACTCTGATTTCAAATATTAAATATTGAGTTGTCATTCGAGTTTTTACTTTAAGTGTTTGATAGATATGTATCATATTGAGTTGCACGTTGTTTACAGGTAGGAGCAAGTCCGCAGACAATTGTCCCGCGATTATACTCAGCTCCTTTTGTAGTTGTTTTGGTGTTAAAACGTGGACATTAAACATCCCATGATGAATATCTGTTATCATATCGATCAAAGTGTCTTGAACGGTATTTAAGTTGGACAACAGATAGTTAGTGACTATCGCAGATAGTGTAAACTCGTTTAGTAATTCTAGGTCTTGGGTTTCATTTTTCAATGTTGTTAATGCCTTGTCGAAATTACTTAAGTGTTTTTGTATATCCGTGTTTTGTAATTGCATAACTTCATGCATTCTTCTTAGTAGATTGTTTTGTGCTTCAATTATTGATGTTTGATTTTTCCACATACTAGTGATATATTTTTCATTTTGTTTAATGCGTGCTATATCTTTCTGATACTGTTCGGCGAAGTTCTGGTCTAATACCCCGAAAAGACTGTTTGCTAAGTAACCAACTCCATTTATCAGGCCCCGGCGGCGGCGTCGTCTGCCGTGGCTGATTAAATGCTGACCGAGAAGTATGCGATTAGTGTACTCTAGTTCTGAGAAACCGTGACGCAGTTGTAGTAGAACTGTTTTACAATGAGATGGTACTTTTAACATGTTACAAATGTTGTTTAGATATTGTAAGTTTTTATCCATTACCGAAATTCCATTCCAGTAAGGGTCCATATCATAGTAAACTATTAACTTCCATTCGTCTCTTACTATTTGAGTTTCACCAATTTTATCAAAATAAATACCATTGTTTTCTTTCAGTTTTGCAATGTTGTAGGACCCGAAGGATCCACAAACAAGTGTCATAAATAGCAAAAGTGAAAGTGCTAAAGACACGATCTTTGGAGGCTTTCTTATGTTTTCTGTTTGAGATGTTATTGTTTGTTTCTGTTCTGTAGGCCTTTCACTTACAGAAGCTGTTTTTTCATGTACTGGTAAAACCGACAGTTTGATGATAGGTCGCTGTATAGTACCATTCTTCGTTTTTAACGATACTACTCTCACTAGTCCATCCTTTCCGGCATGTAATTCCAACACTCTACCCATCATCCATTTACCCGGGGGTAATGTTTCATCGTGAATTGTTACTAGGTCACCTTCTTTCAGATTAACTTGTTCTTTTAACCACTTGCTCCTTATTGATAACTGAGCCAAATATTCTGTTTTCCATTTTTTCCAGATATTTTCAGCTAACTTTGACGTTAACTGCCAGCGTGTTCTTGCATCGCGTTCTGTTTCGATTATTGTGTTTCCAGGTCTTCCTATGATAAAATGACCAGGTGTTAAAAAATCCAAATTTTCAGGATCTTCGGAGAGAGGACTTAATGGTCGAGAGTTTAAACAGGATTCGACTCGAGCTAGAACCGTACTAAACTCCTCGTAGGTTAATTTTTGCTCCCAGACTACCCTTTTTACGTGTTGTTTCAAACTTCTAATGTTTCTTTCCCATAGGCCTCCGGCACTAGCCCATTTAGGTGCATTAAAATGCCATTGTATATTCAAATCTGTTATTTCAGCAAGAGCTTCGTTGTTTAGAATGTTGCGTAGGTCATGATATTCTTGTTTCAAAATGCGACTTGCCCCAACAAAGTTGGTCCCATTATCACTGTACATATGGGCGGGTGCTCCTTTTCTAGCCGCCATTCTTCGAAGTGCCGCAATGAATGCTGAGGTACTAAGGTCGGAGACCAGTTCTAGATGAACGGCCTTGGTGACCATACAGATAAAAATAGCCACGTATCCCTTCGTAATTTTTATTCCACGGCCCTTGTTCGCTCTCACTTCTACAAATCCAGTATAATCTACGCCGGTGTGGTAAAAGGCAGGTGCAGGATTACATCTGGACGCAGGTAAATCACCCATTAATTGATAATGTTGTTTTGGATTATGCTTTTTGCAGGTCACGCATTTTCTGATTGCCTTTTTTACTGTTCGCATGCCTGTTATAATCCAATATTTGCTTCGTAAGCTAGCTAGTGTTAAGGTAGGTCCTCCGTGGTAGGTTAATAGATGAGCTTGATCTATCAATAAAGTTGTAAATATATGTTTATCCGGTAATATGATAGGATATTTCATCTCCCTCCAACACGAAGAACTCCCTGTTTATCCAAAAATGGATTTAATTTTAGCAAATTACTTTTGTTATGTGGCTTGTTAAACTTGCGTAAGTGTTCGACGTCCCGGCTGAATTCGCAGCGTTGCACATATTTTATGATGAGTAGTTTCGCCGCCTTCAACTCAGGTAACGTGATATATGTAAACATGTTCATTGAAGGTCTGTCGCTATCAGTTTTATTCGATGTTTGTTTAAATGTTATTGTATTTAAAGCTCGTATGGTCCATGCTAACACCTTTGTTACTTTATTGAGTGAGCTATATTTTTGTAGTAACTCCATGATAATGTTTTCTTCAGGACATTTTTGCAACACAGTTACCTGTTTTGTTCTTACTTCCTCTTCAGTCGTAAAGTTTGTTTTGTTTTCTTTCAGTGACTTTTCTTTTAGCCATTCTGGCCCTTGCCACCACAACTGTTCTGTTTGCAAGAGCTTAGCAGAAATGCCTCGACTTGCTGAATCGGCAGGGTTCTCCTCCGACCTAACGTAATTCCACTGGCTTGCAGGAATCACCTTTGTTATATTCTGTACTCGGTTGGCAACAAAAGTCTTCCATTTGCCAGGATCTCCTTGTAGCCAACTTAATACAACCATAGAGTCCGTCCATCCGTAATTTTTGAATTCAATGTTTTCCATGCATGTTAATATTTTGTTTATGAGCTTCGATAGTAGCAATGCTCCACACAATTCTAGCCTTGGTATGGTCACCCTTTTGTTAATAGGTACTAATCGCGTTTTTGCGGCAACCAGTACTACTGATATTTGGTCTCTTGTTATTGTTCTAGCGTAAACCACAGCCGAATATGATTTTTGGGAAGCGTCGCTAAATCCGTGCATTTCTAGGATCGAATTTGGTTGGTATCCAATCCATCTTGGAATTTTTATTGTGGTAATGTTTTCAATGTCGTTTCGAATTGTCTTCCATTCTATGTTGATGTTTTCAGAAATAATGTCATCCCAGTTAATGTTTGCTATCCAGATTTTTTGAAATAGTATTTTCAACTTTGTACTTAGCGGAGATAACCATCCAAGCGGATCATATATTTTCGAAATTTCTGATAAGATAACTCGCTTTGTGGGTTTTATATTATCCGGTTTTGACATTTTACACTGAAAACTGAATTGATCATCTGTTGGGTTCCATAGAAGTACCAATGTTTTTGACGGTGTTTCTGATATGAAATTGAAGACAATGTGTTCTTTGCTCTCATTTTGAGAAATGTTCTCTAATAATTTTGGTTCATTCGATGTCCATTTTCTCAAACAAAAACCACCAAATGACAATAGTTTTCTAATGTCTGATATTTGTTGAATTCCTTGTTTTACAGAATGACTTCCATGTAAGTGGTCATCTGTATAAAATGTTTCCTTGAGAATTTTGGATGCAACGGGAAAATTGTTTTGTTCATCCTCTGCTAGTTGTCTCAGGGTAATTAACGCTAAAAATGGTGCCGCTTTTGTACCGTAAGTCACACATGTTAGTTGATAATTTTGAAGAGGGGTGTTAGGGTTGTCTCTCCAAACAATTTGTTGAAATTTTTGATCCGACTCATGTATTATTATTTGGCGGAACATCTTTTCGATGTCAGCAGTGTACGCATAACGATAGAGACGCCATTTTATAATAAGTGTTTTAAGGTCTTGCTGTAAGTTGGCACCTTTATACATGAGGTCATTGAGGCTGAGACCACTTGAGGTCTTAGACGATCCGTTGAATACGACCCTCAATTTAGTTGTTAGAGATTCAGCGCGTTCTACGCTATGATGTGGTAAAAAGCACTGGAACGTTGTTTTTTCTTTGATTTCGGATAATTTCATGTGTCCAAGTTGTTTATATTCATTTATAAATGTTTTATATTGTTCTGATAGCTCCGTATTTTTCTCAAACTTCTTTTCTAAGCTCTTGAATTGGCCTATTGCTTTTTCCCTTGAGGACCCCAGTTTTTCGTTGATTTCCGGTTTCAATGGCAATCTGACCACATATCTACCATCTTTTGTTCGTGTTGTTGTCATTTTATAATAGTCTACACATTCTTGGTCTTCTTTGGACATAGAATCTTGTTCGTTGATGTCTTCGATTTCCCAGTATTGTTGTATTGTTTCTATATTGTTCAAAACCACGTTACATTGAAATGTTTGTTGCATTTTTCCAAACAATATCCAACCGAATTGTGTTTATTCAGCCAACGGCTCTGTATCGGTTTCACCTTTGCATATACCCGACATTTTGATTGAGGCGTAGACGTCGGAGCCCAATAGCAAATCAACCGGACGGCAGATAAAGAACTCTGGATCTGCAAGGTTAATGTTTTGTAAATATGACCATGTTGGTGAATCGAAAGATCTGCTTGGTAGGTCCTTGATCAATTGTTTCATAATGTAGACATCAATATTGAGTGAAAAGTCACTTTGTGTTGACAAACATGTTAAGTTAAGAGCACCCTTACAATTGTTCTCTTTTTCTCCTAATCCAAATATTACACCCTTACAATGTTTACGTTTAATGTTCAGTAGTTGTGCCCCTTTTTCTGATATTAGTGAAACCTGAGAACCTTGATCGATCAAAGCCCTTAAGGTCTCATAAGTACCATCTGATTTCATGATCTTTACCATAGCCGTTGCTAGTAAGACTTCAGTCGAACTGTTTTGTGAAATATGTGTGTTTTTATTGTCCTTCGAAGTAGAAGTAGATGCGTTGTTATTGGACTTTGTTCCTGTCGTAGAAGTACATGCTTCGTGTATCACGCTATTATGTTTCAGGTTACAAACGCGGCATCGCCACTTTGAATTGCATTGTTTCCCATGATGATCGAATAAGCAGTTGATGCATATGTTATGTTTTGATACGGTTTTCAACTTTAAGTCGTTCGGCATTTCTAGGAACCTTTTGCAAGCGTATAATCCGTGCTCTTCACTGCAATGTGGACACATGATACTTGCTGATACGTAAAACGCCTTGTTGTTAATACTTGTTTTGTTCGTTGAGGTAATATTTTCTTGCTTTGTGTTATTATAATTATATGATTTTTGTTTATAATTATGTTTGTTAAAGTTGTTGCTACGTGGTTGAAATGGTTTTTTAGATGTCGTAAATGTTTGTTTGTTTCGAGATGTTTCAAATGACGTAATCTTGTCGTCGAGATAGTTTAAGAGGTCTTCCAACACTGGAATATTTTTGGCGTTATCTAAGGACGCCATGTAGTCGTCCAAGGACTCTTGATCTAATTTTTGCGTTAGAATGTGCTCAATCATCGGGCCCCAGGTTGATGTGTCGATGCCGAGATTTTTGATGGCTAGTAGAGACTCGTTAGTTACGTCATGCATTCTCTTATAGTGTTCGATGGATTTACTTTGCATAGTTGGTAATTCGGTAATAAGCTTCATATAGTAGTTGTATGTTAGCCGTTTGTTTTCGTAACGTTTAATGAGGATACCTAAACAGTCATGATAATTTTCTTAACTTATCTTCAAATGTTGCACGACGCGTTCAGCTTCGCCTCGTAATTTTCCCACTAGGAACTGCATTTTCTGTTCAAATGATAGTGAAGGATTTTTGTCTATGACACCGTCAAAAAGATTCTTGAATGTTGTCCACTGATGATAGTTGCCAGTAAAGACGGGGACTTCCATCTGTGGTGTTGTTTTCTCCGTGTTCGTGACGGTTGATAGTTTAGTGTTAATAGCTCGTTTGATAGCGCTGTATTTCAGCTCGTGTTTTGAATATTCCTATTCGTATATTTGATCTGTTCCATCCAACTCGTAGTCGATGTCACTATGAAGGGAATCCACCGCCTTCCAGCGATTTTGCAGCTCTGTTAAGCGATCCTCTAACTCCCACTTGTCTGTTATTATGCTCAAATCAATGTTTGTTATTGTTCTTTTTAATGCTCTGAAATTGACCCCTTGTCTGCGTAGCAACTCATCAAGTTTGCTATTGGATCCCGTAGATACCATTTTTGCAGTTGGGTTGTTTTCTGACGCTAATGTTTCTTGTTGATCAGGATGCCCTCCGACCTGTTATCAAAAAAAAAAAAAAAAAAAAAAAGATGTTATGTTATGTTCGACTGTTTTATTCAGCGATCAAGCGCGAACTGAGTAATATTACAATAAATTTGCTTAACATAAAAATTAGCTTAACGCAGCTAAAATGTGCGGTACTCCGTACAATAATATATTCGAACTCGAATATAATATATTCGAGTTCGAAGTAATATATTCTTTGAAAAAATGTTTCACGCGAACGGTGGTTGCGGGGCCTAGAACGATGATTCGACCGCCAGTGTGTCACTAAAGATCGTCCGCCATTGGTCGATCCAAGGGTCGTGCGTAATACTGTACGGAACATGTCAGTGTGTGCATCTGCTGCTGTGTGACCGTGGAACATGTTTTTTCAAACTTAATAGAGAAGTTAGATCTCCTTTCTATTTATTCCTCGTAGATTGGACCCGAACACTTTTGACTTTCGTAAATTTTGCCACATAGACAGCTAGTCCATTTAGAAATTTTGATACCTTTAAATTCCAACCGTTGAACATTTTGTCATGTTGGCTACACCCCAGTCTTGGAATCGTCTGTCTGTCCGTCCGTGCGTCTTTGAAGTCAAGACCTATTATCGATTTGAAATTCAAACAATATATGACGCCCTCAGTAGCGGGCGAACGCTCGGCTGCAATGCAATAGGTTGCGGGTTCGATTCCCGCTGGCTATAAATATTTATGCTTAAAAATAAATATTTGTACCTGGTCTGGGTGTCATTCTATGTATAATATGTATGTATTTACAAAAGAAAAATAAATTTTAGTAGTATATCCGTTGTCTAGTCACTGTAACATTAGCTTAGCAGCTTACCATGGGGCTAGATGGCGCTGAATGTGGTTACAGGTTATATCGATTTTGATCGAAGTCTATGGTCCCTATTAAGTTAAAAATCTTAGTATCTGAGTTCACTCGACAAAAAAAAGGGCAAAAAAAATTCATCTTTGCGAAAACTTGTAAAAATCATCAATTACAAACACAGTCGTATATGAGTACGGACCCTCGACGCTTGAATTCTACTTGCACTTGATCGATTTTTTATACACATTAGATATCTATAACACCATAAAATGGCTAATTACTAAGTAGGTAAGTAAGATAAAGCCTAGCAAATTCAATGTTTAACTTATACTCGTAGATAAAAAAAACGTTTCATGAGGTTTGAAATTCGGTAACAATTCGCGGTTGTCGCGTCCTGCGGTTTCACCCTCGTAAGGCCCATTCCTGCGAGAATATTGGGATAAAAAGTAGCCTACTTGGTATTCCCGGTATCCAGCTACCTATACTCCAAGTTTCATCGTAATCGGTTCTGTAGTTTTTGCGTGAAAGAGTAACAAAGTCATGTAAGGCGGTTATAATATTAGTAATATTGTAAGACGTCACGTTATTCCATACTAATATTATAAAACTGAAGAGCTATACATCTTTCACCGGTGCTGGGAACCGAAACACGAAGGAGCTCAGTTAGCTAACATACTGAAAATGTCGAGTTAAGAAAATAAAACGCAAATACCATTCAGAAACAAAGTAAATGATGATAATGAATGAATCTAAATACTTCATTCTATACTCTACACTTCCAGTAGGAGAATGAATTTTTCCTTTTAAATATTTCCAGTACTTAGATAAATATACCGTGAGCAATAAAATTACGAAATTATTGAATTTTTAATTACTAAATTATAAAATCCTCATGTTAAGATATACCTAATAGAAATTTTGCTCCGGTAAACTTGCAAATAATTCGGCATTCATGCTACTTATATATTAAAAAAAACTAAGTATTACTCGTATCTCCTCAGCGTGAAAGAAGAAAGAAAGAAAGAAAGAAATCATGTATTGCATAACTGTGTACATGAGCTGATAATAGTGCTAAAAAGTAGTCACAACAGTTCACCACACACACACTTGCAAAAACGATTATTTAAAAAAATACGACACAGAACAATTATGAAAAAAACACGTGATGCAGAAATGTTTTGTTAGATATCTTTGAAACCGGCTATTGTTTTATAATGTTTTTTTTTAATATTAAGTACATACCTTTTTGATAAACTGTCAAGTTAGCTTGTAACAAGCAAACTATTGATTTATTGCTCTATTTCTTACTCAGGATCAACTAATAATTGAATTTCGAATACCACGAGGTTCCTCTTTAGAACTACCCAATATTGAAAAGCAGTTTTTAATCGGATTAGTACCTACCTAGTTTTTATTTGTACCGGGTGGCCCAGAAAGACCGAAGTGGTGTGAATTCCTTATAACTTTTTTATTATAATTTTTTTTTTCTTTTTTTTTTCAGTATTTTGTAAAGAAGACTTGGATAATTTATAATGGAGCAATACACAATTGAACAACGTGCCCAAATTGTTGAAATTTACTTTTCAAATCAACGGTCCATTGTGTTGACTCAGCGTGCATACCGTCGTCAATTTAATGTGCGGGTTGCACCCTCTCAGTCAACAATAAACCGTCTGGTTGCAAATTTTCGAGAACAAGGAGCAGTAAGGAACCTTCCTGGTCCCGGCAGACACCGAACTGTCCACACGGCTGACAATATTCAAGTGGTACAGGAGAGTATTCGGGAGGATCCAGAAACATCAACCAGGAGACGTTCGTCACAACTGGGCCTCTCAAGAACGTCGCTGCAGCGAATTTTGCACACCATAGGATTGTTTCCATACAAAATTCAACTTGTCCAAGAATTGAAACCAACAGATTACCAGCAACGACTTGACTATGCAATTTATTTCCAGCAAAAAGCACAAGAGAATCCAAATTTTATTCATAACTTAATAATGAGTGACGAAGCCCATTTTCAATTAAATGGGTTCGTTAACAAGCAAAACTGTAGGATATGGGCTACGGAAAACCCGAGAGTACTTCATCAACGACAATTGCACCCAGTTAAGTGTACCGTTTGGTGCGGTGTTTCTTCAGAAAGGATCATTGGCCCATTTTTTTTTTTAAATGAACAAGGTGTCGCCATTTCCGTCAATGGTGATCGATATCGGGCCATGTTGCAAAATTTTGTAAGACCAGCCGTGGAAAACCATCCGCAAATATGGTTCCAACAGGATGGAGCCACAGCGCACACTGCGAGGGCCACAATGACTCTTTTACGCGACATCTTTGGTGAAAGAATAATTTCTCGTAACAGCAATTTTAATTGGCCTCCGCGTTCCCCGGATTTAACCGCTCCAGACTGTTTTCTTTGGGGCTATTTAAAAGGAAAAGTTTATGTTAATAAGCCTAGGACTATTGAGGAGTTAAAAACCAATATTCGAGAAGAAATTAACAACATACCACCGGAAGTTTTGCGAAAGGTCATGGAAAATGTGTTGGAAAGAGCACATTTGTGCGAAGCAGAATATGGCCACCACTTGCGGGATATCATTTTTAATAACTAATCCAAAAATATTCCCCATAAATTTAATGTATTTAAAAAAAAAAAAATTAAAAAAATATCTCTTAAATAAAAAGTTATAAGCAATTCACACCACTTCGGTCTTTCTGGGCCACCCTGTACAAGGAACAAACAAAGAAACAGACAGACAGACATAAATTTTAAAAATTATTTAATCTTGTTCTGCTACTTTTCCTAAGTCCCCTAGACAACTTTTTTTTAATTTATACTTTTAAGTACTGACTTTTTGGCTTCTCTTCCTTTATTATAAGTATGGATAGATAGATAGATTATAAGGCGACATCTAAAAATTAATCACTTCTAAAAATGCATGTATTCCTTTTAAAAAGTTGTATTTATAACATTTAATCAACTTTTATTCAGTTATATAAAAAACTACAAAATGTTTTACGTCGCAAATAAATATAAGTTGTACTTACGCAAAAAACTTGGCTGAAGTATGTGTGAGGCCCGTTTTTTTTTGGAAACTAAACAGTTGGTGTAAACAATTTTACACCAGCTGTTTAATTTTTCTTGATTTACCTAGTTGTTTGTTGACGGTGTGTCAACAAACAACTGTGTAGACGGGCCTGGCGCTTGTATCTTTGTGTGTTTGTTCGACGATAACTTGAGTATCGTAGCTCCGATTTTCATGAATTTTGGTATGCGCGTAGTTTAGGTCAGTAGAATTTATGAGTTCGAAGATGAGCCGGATCGGTAGGGGGATTGGGGAGATAGGGGGTCGTGAGGTCTCAGTCGGGGCGAACTACTAGTTGACCGAACGAGCGAAACGAGTGAGGTCCAGTGTAGACGGGCCTGGCGCTTGTAACTTTGTATCTTTGTATGTTTGTTCGACGATAACTTGAGTATCATAGCTCCGATCTTCATGAGTTTTGGTATGCGCGTAGTTTAGGTAAATAAAATTTATGAGTTCGAAGATGAGCCGGATCGGTAGGGGGGTTGGGAAGATAGGGGGTCGTGAGGTCTCAGTTCAGGGCGAACTCCTAGTTGGTAAGCTCACGTGTCTTTAGAAAAATGTAACTTTCTGTATTAGCTTTAGTGTATCTTACTGTTGGTGAACCTAATTGACCGATCGAGCGAAGCGAGTGAGGTCCAGTGTAGACGGGCTGGCGCTTGTAACTTTGTATCTTTGTATGTTTGTTCGACGATAATTTGAGTATCGTAGCTCCGATCTTCATGAATTTTGGTATGCGCGTTGTTTAGGTCAATAGAATTTATGAGTTCGAAGATGAGCCGGATCGGTAAGGAGTTGGGGAGATAGGGGGTCGTGAGGTCTCATTCCGGGGCGTGCCGCCCCGGCTCATCTCATCTTCATCATTTCGAAGATACTCATCAGATCCTTACCAAACTTTTATGGGACCACCTTGGAGCTTCCACCTTTCCATTAAAAAAAAGAACCTTCTCAATCAGTCAAGCCACGTTCGAGTAACCGGTGAACAATTGAATTCAATACAGCGTTTTGAGGAGCATTCCGGGTCCTCACTTCGTAGATCCTCATCAGATCCTCACTAAACTTTTATGGGACTACCTCGGGGCTCCTTTCCATAAAAAAAAGAACCATCTCAATCGGTCAAGCCACCTTCGAGTAATCGGTGAACAAACATAAAAATAAAAAAAATACATACGCGACGAATTGAAAAGCTCCTCATTTTTGAAGTCGGTTAAAAATATTTTTAACCTGAATATTAGTTAAATAATATTTTTTTTATGGATTTCGCGATTTTGCACAATAAAACACTTTATTTACCGGGTTTAATCGCATTTTATTCATGATTTTTAAACGACCGAGCTTTCTCCAACTATTCTCCAACTAAAGCTGTCTCTTTCAAGGTTGACGTCCAAGGTTGGACGACCGAGCTTTCGCTAACTTTACAGTTGGCTTTTTCAAGGTTGACTGACCAACCTTGGACGTCAACCTTGGAAAAGCCAACTGTAAAGTTGGCGAAAGCTCGGTCGTTTAAAAATCATAAATAAAACGAGACTAAACCCGGTAAATAAAATGTTTTATTAAAATAATTAATATGAATTTTCAATATAATTTATTATCAGTTTCAGTTACAATTGATTATTGTATTTATTAGTTAAAGAAATTAAAAATAAGAAAATAAACACAAAACAAATTAAATTAAAATACACAAAAATTAAAGTAAAATAAAATCTTAACCCAATAAACCACCACCCAGAGATGCAAAGCTACTGAAATTTTTTGCCGCGTTACCCTGCTGACTTTATTATTATAGTACCTATACTACAAGTTCAATTAATAAAAATAATTAAATAAATAATTAACAATAATTAATATTAAAATCTGAAGATATTCGATAAGACACCTCTATACCTTAATTGACGAATTAAGCCCTAATATAATATTGTATATCAAGATTTTCATAATTTTTATTACGTTGGCAGCAGTTACCTAATTTTTTAATTAAAAAAAAATATGCTTTGGAAAATTGCTCTTCGGATTTTACCCTGCTATAGATTAGTATAGAAGTTTATAATTTTAGTAGTTTGTTATATAATAATATATAGTTTATAATTTTAGTATTCAAATCCTGTCGAGTAGACATTTTTAATAAAATAAAATAAAATAAAAATAAAATAAAAAGCCTTTTTAATTGCCCCTAAAACGTTTTGTTTAGTGGGTTAGTACTTAAGTAGGAATTTGATTTTTGTTAGTGTTTGTTAGTATGTACATTGTATTTATTTAATTTATTGAATAGGAACCCCCGTGCGGGTAAAGGCCTCCTCCAGGTTGTGCCAGTTGTCTCTATCTTGTGCCAGTTTGAACCAGTGTTCGCCGGCGGTAGCTCGTATGTCGTCGGACCACCGTTTGAGCGGTCGACCTTGTTTGCGTTTTCCATTACCTGGTCCTTTCCACTCTGTGACCACTCTAGTCCAGCGCTCATCCTCAAATCTCGCTACATGACCGGCCCATTTCCACTTTAGCCTCCTCACATGCTGTATAGCGTCTCGGACTTGTGTACGCTTCCGAATTTTATCATTCCTTATCCGGTCTTTTAGTTTGACGCCCAGTAGACTTCTCTCCATCGCTCTCTGGCAGACCGACAATCTATTAGCGTTAGCTTCGGTTAAAGACCAAGTAGACATTTGTAGAAAGTATTATTTTTAAATAGGTCATTTTAATATTTGGTAACACTACCTACTTAGGTATACGTATACTAATATTACGAAGCTGCAGAGTTTGATTTCTTTGCTTGATTGTTTGTTTGGTTGAACGCGCTTATCTCAGAAACGGACTAGTAATCCGAATTGAAAAATTCTGTTTCTGTTTGATAGTCCAATTATTGAGAAAGGTCATATGCTTTAGCTAATATATAATGCTACGACCATAAGGAGCAGATCATTCATGTTGGTAAAACGGGTAAAAATTGCTGTTTTCAAAGCTTTTGTCGCATGCGCTGAGTAAAATACTACTCGTAATACGCGGGCAAAGTCGTGGACATAGCTCGTTACTCAATAAAATGTATATGTCTAACATTACTTAACTATCATTTTTTATAATTTTAAAATTTAAATTATCTTCTCAATTAAAGTACCTTTTTAATTGAGAAGAATAATTTAGCATCAGATCATCTTCTATTTCTTCTAAAGTTTTATCTTTTGTTTCTGGCAATATTATAAACAACCAAACTAAACAAATCAACATTAATACTCCATATATTCCGTATGTGCCATACAACTTCGTATGTTTCATCAAAATGGGTGTAATTTTCATAATTATTGTATATGCTATGGTAAATATCACCCCAGTAGCTCCAATTCCCATCCCCTTATATTCTAAAGGTAATATTTCGCTAATAATTGTAAAAGATACAGGAATTAAACTTAAATTGACCATGAATGTATGTAAAAGTAATAATACAGCCGTAAACCACAAGTAAGACGATGATAATGAGGAAGCAGAATTCAAATATATAATTAAACTTATAGCAAACATCAATAGTGTTGAAAAACCACCTAAATAGAATAAAATCGTACGTCTTCTAAAGTACCGTATAATCGAGGATGACAATATCAAAGCTATAACTGTTAAAGAATCTGATACTGCAGTAAAATACAGTGTTTTATCACCAACTAATTGTTGCATTATATCTGTGACATATGCCACAAAATAATACTTTCCCGATAAATCTAAACTGAGAGTCAAAAGAACAATAATCAACATGGCTTTCAAGAAATTTTTCTGTAAATACAGCCTTAAACAAGACCCCGGTCGGTTTTTAAGGATTTTCCTCATCTCCTTTTCTTTCCTTCTATTCTCAAGCAGTTTTAAGAAATATGTTCGACTTTCTTGATTATCTCCATGTAGCCATTTAAAATTATCTTCTGATTCTTTAACTCTGCCCCTAAGAGCTAAAAATGCCGGGCTTTCTGGCCAAAAGAATGTTAGAATTATCGCTGCAGCAGGTAAAGATGCGGCAAATAAAGATATTTGACGCCAAGTCCAGAAAGGAGCCATGGAGTGGCAGATCAGCGTTCCAAAAGCAATCGCAGCTTTATTGAAGATGGTGAAGTAGCCACGTCTGTTTGGATGGACGTATTCACTAATTATGATACCGGTGCTGAAAACTCCTGCGGATGCGAAACCCTGAAACCGGTATGAAAAATTATTTCTAAGTCGTGGTTAAAACTTTGAAATATATACTAATTTCATTTTCCTAATTGGCTTTTCCGTCAGCATTATAGGACAATTTCAGCCAGTTTCACGTTTTTAATAGTGTACTATCAAATTAAATTTGTTTCAAATAAAGCAATGCAAAGGTTGCAGTAAAAATGGTGTAGACTTTTACTCCGACCCCATTGACACATTTGTCGGTAACGTGCTAATTTCGTGTTAGGCACCGTTTTTTTTTGCTTGTTGGACCTAGCGTAAATTAATTAATAATAATATGCAGCCAAAAATAAGCAATTTTACACGTATTAAAACCTATATATAAACCTTCCTATTAAATCACTCTATAAGGATAATCCCTATAGGAGACCCTTTCACACATATTATATCGAATGAAATTTAGCTGACGGAACAAATGCAAATTCAGTGAACAAAATTAAACACACACAATTAGATGAAAACCAACCAAGAGAGCAGCTGGGTTTCGCGCCGATTATTACACTATCAATCACATACAAGTAGTGAAACAAATGGTCGAAAAATGTAATGAGTAAAGGCAACACTATTTACATGGCATTTGTTGATTACAATAAAGCTTTTGATTCTTTGATTCACAATTACATATGGAAAACATTAGAAACCCAAGGAATTAACACTAAATACATAAATATAATTAAAAAGATGTACATGACCTTGGGGTACCCCAAGGGAGTATTCTAGGGCCGACATTATTTCTTATTTTTATTAATGACCTTCTAAAACTAAATTTGAAACAGGGTAAAGTTATTGCTTATGCAGACGATACTGCGCTTTTATTCTCAGCAAATAGCTGGCAGGAAGTGATCGACAACGCTCAATCTGGTCTAAACAGTGTAATGAAATGGTTAATTAGCAACAAGCTAACCTTGAATGTATCTAAGTCTAAATTCGTGAATTTTTCGATTAGAAACTTTAAAACAAATCAACAAAACTTTAATATTACAGCTCATACTTGCAATATGATTCCAACTCAAACGTGCTCCTGCACAACTCTAGAAAAGGTCAACTCCATCAAATACCTTGGCGTTGTAATAGACTCAAATCTAAGCTTTAATGAACATATTGTGCTACTATGCTCTAGGATAAGAAGGCTAATATTCGTTTTCAAAACGCTCAGACATATTCTAGAGCCAGACAGATTAAAACAAGTTTATTTGGCACTTTGCCAGTGTCTAATCACGTATTGTGTTACTTGCTGGGGTGGTGTACCAAAAACGAATCTGATCAAGTTGGAGGTTGCGCAGAGGGCAGTTTTGAAGGTATCAAGCTTCAAACCTTCTCGTTTCTCTACTGTAGACTTGTTCAGTTTCTGGAAAGTACTAACGGTTCGACAATTATTTGTGCTAAATATAATTCTTAGACAACAGTCCTTGTTACCGTTTCATCAAACACCCGTTTTGTCACGAAGACCTTTCAATGTTTGTACTCCTAATGAATTTCGTACCACATTTAGTCTCAGATTCTTACCATATTTAGGTCCCTATATCTACAACAAAATTAATAAACTACTTAATTTATACACATTAACTAAAAATAAATGCAAATTCGAACTTACAAAGTACCTACAATCTCTTTCATATGATGAGACAGAGCTGCTAATAAAAATAAAAATTTAAGTAGTAAGTCTTATAACTATTATGTTCTTAAAACAATAAATAAGTTTCATTATTGCTATAAAACCCAAACACACCCTCTCACATACACTCAATCATCATACATTCTATACACAGAGAGGACTTCCCTCACGTTTAATTAGTATAAGTTTATATTACATTTCGTTTTAACTACGATTAAAGTGTTTTAGAGATAAATTATTAGCTTACTGAACAATTATTGTACCTAGTAGTAGTCTGTGGGGTTTGGCGCTGGATGCTGAAACACAAGCTCACGCTTAGTTTAGCAACAGTGGCTAAAATATATCTGGAAATGTATGTACCTAGTTTCTAGTACCTACTTGTTGTTTTCGAAATAAAATTTATTATTATTATTATTTGTTGTTACCATTTTGGATTCTCGGGGCTATGGAGCACCCGGACTTTTGGAAGGCGTGCGTGGGGCCGAAGCCAACACGTAGAGGCCCGTTTTAGTAACATTTTAATTTCAAAATATGTGATGGACACCAAACCGGCAATTATCACTGTCTGCACTATAAAATGCAGCCAAGGACAACCCCCGGGTCGGATAGAACTATGAATAAACTACGGGTGAAAACTACTTGGGCTATGGAAATGGGTTGGTAGTGGATCGGGTACTGGGGGGAACTATGGGGAATATTGCGCCTGCCGTAACAATGTTTAACAAACACGTAAAAAATGGCAGACGGAGACTAGCCAACTCACAAACTGGGCCACCCTAATTAAGCCGAGCAAATTACAGCCAGGGGGCAACAGGGGCGTGAGAGGCTGAAGGATGGAGGGACCTCACTGGATTTTAAACCATCCTAGGTCGAGATCCTGTGGAGCGGGCCAACTCTTCACTGACGTGAGGCGTCCATCTTCCGACCATTACTGCTCTCGCGACTCCACTCTGACCGGCCGGTGAAGGCAAGCCAAAGGCGGGGGACCGCTTCCTCGTCAGTGTTCACTCCCGCCAGCCAACTAAGGCAAGCCGGAGGTGAGGAACGGTGGCTTCCCCCTGGAGCACTCGGGTAGCCGCGGGGTCGCTACTCCCCGACACCTCGCCTCAAGGTGCCCTGCGGGCTTATTATTATATTATTATGAACTCCACTACAAAAGTCCAACTCGAAAATCAAGGCGAAGAATTTTCTATAAAAAGAGGCAGACAAGGCGATCCGCTCTCACCTAAAATTTTCACAGCAGTGCTGGAAAACATCTTCAGAAATATAGATTGGAATACTCTTAATTTTTGGAGAGGGGCATGCTAAACATAAGGTTACGCGACAAATGGACCATTACGAAAATCAGGAATAAGACTAAAGTAAGTGATGTGTTAATGAAAATTTAAAAACTCATATGGAATTGGACCGGACACGTAATGCGAACAAATAAACAAAAGTGGACTAAAGATATAATGGAATCTCAGAAATGGAAATGGACGTCAAATTACAAGACGGGAAGACGATTTATCTAAAGGATGGAGAAGATTAGCTCGAGACAGAGATGTGTGGAAAAATCTAGGGGAGGCCTATGTCGAAGGACAACCTGACCAATAAACCGATTGCTGAAAAAATTAAATTACAGATTAGATAAAATTAAATTAAATTAAAAATTGTATTCAATCGGTCAGTGATTAAAGGCTTTTATTATTATATTGAACTATCATTTATATTGATTCGCATCAAAATTCGATGTGTACTTTAAAAAATCTAAGCAAACATACAAACATCCAAACAGCAGGACATGACTTTGTTTTATAATACGTAATGAATGATGAAGTGATACCTGCAAGATTCTACCAGCATAAAGGACACCAACACTTTTTGCTGCAGCAAAGATAAGCCACCCAGAAAAGAGGCAGATATTCTTGAAAATATTGCCAGCCTTGCGGCCCCATATGTGAAGAATTGGGGACAGCATCAGAGATCCGATGACGCCTCCCACACCGTTGATTGCGTCTAAAACGTTAAATCCATCCAGTTCAACTTCTATGAAAAACTCAAGTTATAGTGAAACACAGCCCAGGGTCAGTGAAAACTATGATGGGAATTCGAACCTCGTAATCTTATTGATTGAACCATTGTAATAGATTTTCAGGGAAATTTTCTAAACGAGACAGCGAAAAACGCCGATAGGAGTAGCATGATATCTAGCGTTCCCGATTTTGACAAAAATTAAATGGCATTTTTGAAAATATTATTAACCCCAATATTATTAACCCCATGCAAAATGTTTTGCAAAAAAAAACACTTTGTATTATTGTACCGATCGATAGTGTTGCTGATAAACATAAATCCTGGAAACAAACACAGTGAGAAACAATGAGTCTATTAAAGTTATAGAGACGCCATTGCAGAACAAATCATTATTGAAAAGCGGCACAATTGTATGCTATACAACCTCATTGTTTATATTCATTCACATAATTTAAAGAAGAAATAGACGAAACTATTGTTATCTCTTTCTAAAACATAAAGACTCAATGCTACTTGCATGACGTAAGAAAGAGATGTCATAATATTATTATGACATCTCATAGCGGTTAGGAGAGAATGATAAAACGTCAAAGTCAAAAACTTCGTTGAGTTTTTGGAAAAAAAACTTATTCAATAAATAAACTAAAATAAATAAATACAGCTTTACTTACGTATGAAATGAAATATTTTTGCCAGTTTTTGGAGTATAATTCGTGCATCGCCTAAATACGCACGAAGGCATTGTTGTCTGTGAATAATGTTGTGAAAGTGAACTAAATGTACTCTGTGTTAACAAGCGGGTGATCGTGACGTGAGCTGGGATGGAACTAAGACTTCTCTGGCTAGATAGCTTGCATTTGTGTAGCCAAGAAATTTGCCCTATTACGTATCTAGAAGTTTTTACATATCTCTGGTGAGAAATAAATATTTTTGAAGATAATGTAATCCTTGCAAAAATAATTTTAAGTTTAAAAGTTATATGGCTATTAGTTATATGGTTTATAAGTTATATGGCTTGAGCAATAAAAACATGAGAAATGTTAAATAGAGAGAAATGTATATTGACTGATATTGCTGATGGGAGTTCTGGATTAATACATAGGCTACTTATAAAATAAAAAATAAATCTAAGTCTCAAAACTTACTGATCCAAGTAGCATGATCCTCAGTGGTAGGAATGTCAGAGTCTGGTGCCATAATGGCTGCCTTCAATACTACTGGGAAACCCAGCATGAAACCCACGCTTAAAGAACATAGTGCACCCACTGTTGAGATGAAGAACTAGAAATTTAAAAATGTTTTTAATCCTATCCTTTCTTTCTATCCTATACTATCTTATCCTTCCTAAGGAGTTCCCTTACCTGCCTCCAAAAATATATATCTGTCATTACAATGTTTTAAATCTGAAAATAAAGAAATTATAAATTAATTACAAACAAAATCCTTATCTTTAGTCTTCTTCATTTTTAGCTTTCTTGAATTAACCTACCAGTTAAATAAGTACGTTATTCACGTAACCCAGCACAATGTGCAGTGTGCACGTTCTGAAGGTAGGTAGGTAAAAATAATGGAACTGAAAAAATAAACGGTATCTAATATAAGTTTATTTATATTTTTAACACGGCTAGACAAGTCCACGCGCGCCCGTTATGTCACTTATACCTTTGGACTCTTGTAAGTTCTTTCCTTGAAACACTTAAAACATTTATACACATTAGATAGGTATTAAACTTGTTCGATTGGACCCAACAAACTCGAATATATTGGAATTAGAAATCCTTTGAAAAAATGTTACACGTAAACGGTGGTTGCGAGGCCTAGAACGATGATTCGACCACCAGGGCCTCGATTCAGTAAGGACATAGCATGCGAAATTCCGACGGAATGCAGGCGACGTGCAGGAGATGTACGTTATTTCGTATTCTGTAAATGTTACTATATTTAGTTATTTAAGAAGCCTTTAAAATTAAGGCCTACTTAATAATTTAAATAGCTCCCCTTGTTTCTCAGCCAATCAGTATTTAAAGAAGTTTAGAATAGCTATTATTGTTGGGTGTTTTCTACCCGCCTTCTTGTAATGTTGACTATTTTTCTACTTTCGAAACTACAATTTCTAACTTTTCCTCTCTTTATGAACACGTATTGATTCTTAGTGATCTTAATACGTGTCTGATTAAAGATGATCATCGCTCTCGTAGGTTACTTTCTATTCTATCTTCGGTCAACATGCATGTTCTTCCTCTTTCCGCCACTCACCACCAGCCGCACTGTAATCTTATAGACCTTATCATTGCTTCTAGGGTTGAACGTGTTGCTACTCACGGTCAGGTAGATGCTCCTTTTTCATACCATGACCTTATCTTTGCTTCCTATAAAATCCGGTGTCCAAGGCGAAAACCGACATACTTGATGATGCGCAGTTTTAAAAACATTGACATTGAAGCCCTTAACTTTGATGTGTCTGATATTGATTGGTCACCTGTCTTTACAGCCAACGACGTAAATGACAAGGTTGCAGCTTTTAATAAAATCCTTTTATTATTGTACGACAAACATGCTCCTTTTAAACGTGTAAAGGTTAAACATTTACCGGCTCCATGGCTTACTCAAATTATCAAAGACGCCATGTCTAAACGTGACAAGGCGAAGAGGCGCTATAAAAAACAACCAACTGACTCTAACCATGCGGTCTATAAACAACTACGTAATCGTTGCTCGAAAATGTGCAGGGACGCCAAGCGACAACACATTCACTCTTCTCTTGAAAATGCCAATCCTTCCCAAATGTGGAAGTTCTTGAAGTCTCTCGGTATTGGTAAGTCATCAGCAGACTCTCAATTGACCTTCGATCTTAATACTATCAATTCCCACTTCTCACAGCCTCCTATTATTCTTAATAATCTGATTAAATCCACCACTCTTGATTCTCTTTCCTCTTTATCTAAACCTCCATGTTCTCCATTTTCTTTCCGTGAGGTTGCTGTTGGAGACGTTATTAAAATTATCTTGACAATTTCTACCAATGCTATTGGTTCAGACGGTATCTGCATCAAAATGATACGTTTGATTCTGAATGACCTTGCCCCCATTGTTACACACTTGATAAATTTTTCTCTCTCATCTAATACATTTCCTTCTATGTGGAAGTCCGTATTTGTTATCCCTCTACCAAAGACCTCTAATCCTACCTCACTTTCTCAGTTTCGACCAATATCTATCCTTCCCGTGCTGTCTAAGGTCTTGGAGAGCGTGGTCCAGAAGCAACTCTGTGACTACCTTGACACTTACAAACTTCTTACTCCGTTCCAGTCGGGCTTTCGACGTGGCCATAGCACGTTGTCAGCCTTGGTAAAAGTAACCGATGACATTCGTCTTGCCATAGAGAAGAAGCATGTCACAGTCATGGTGTTGCTGGACTTCAGCAGTGCATTTAACTCCGTGGACTTCGACATTCTATTAGGCATCCTCTCCTCTCTTAATACATCACCAACAGCAATATCCTGGTTTGACTCCTACCTTCGGGGCCGCTCTCAGTGTGTTCGCCTTTATGAATCTTGTTCTAATTGGTGTGACCTCTCTGCTGGCGTGCCTCAGGGTGGAGTCCTTTCTCCTCTTCTTTTCTGTGTTTTCATCAACACAATCACTAATGTATTATCTTCTCACTTCCACTTGTATGCTGATGACTTGCAAATATACGATCATTTTCCGGCCGAGGACATAGCTAGGGGTATTGAATTTATTAACCGTGACTTGAAGAACATCTCCGCCTGGGCTGAGTCCTTTGGGTTACTTGTAAACCCCTTGAAATCACAAGCAATGATAGTAGGTAACACGTATCATCAAAATTTGATCAACAGGGAACCACTGCCTGCCATTGTATTTGATGGGGTTAGTATTCCATACACCGACAGCGCTAAGAATTTGGGAGTAATCTTCGACAATCTGCTTTCATGGGAAAATCATGTCAACCTGATAAGCCAGAGGGTCTTCGCAACTTTCCACTCGCTCAAGAAACTACAAAGCGTTTTGCCCCTGGACACCAGGATTACTTTGGCCCAATCTCTTCTTCTTCCTCTCCTGGATTATGCCGATGTGTGTTTTTTGGATGCCACTGAAATTCTCCTGGACAAACTTGAGAGACTACAGAACGTCTGCATCCGATTCGTTTTCGGCTTGCGTAAGTTCGACCATGTCTCCGAGTTTCGTGCAAGGCTGAAGTGGCTTCCTATTCGCCGTCGACATGATCTACATGTCCTCTCTTTTCTCTTCTCTGTTCTATTCAATCCTTCATATCCCTCATACCTCCGTGAGCGTTTCAGTTTCTTTGCCCGAGGTGTGTCTAACAGACCATCTCAACAACTAACTCTAAAATGTCCTTCCCACACTTCTGCCAAATATAGTGGCTCTTTCACAATCCATGCAGAGCGGCTTTGGAACAATCTTCCGCATGACGTCCGGGCGAGTCCATCACTCAATGTATTTAAAAAAAGAGTAAAAGAGCATTATCTGTCCTCTCTGTAGGTATAATTATGTATGTATGTATGTATATTTTATGTATTTATATATTTCGTATGTATGTATGTATTTGTGTATTAGGTATATGTAATGTTATATTTATAATATATATGTGTATGTGTATATACTTATGGCATAGTATTATTTATTCGTCTTATGTAGGGATTTACAAAACTTGTACTTTATCTTCTCTTCATCATTTTCTGTACACTTCATTACCTTCCACTATATTCTTTCCTTTCCTCTGAGGTTTGTCGGTAGAAAACTCTAAACAGGGTTAGACTCACCTTTGTATTTGTATCTAATTATGACTGTTATATTGTGAATGTTTCCTTGTGTACAAAAATAAATAAATAAATAAATATTATTTTTACTCCGGAAACAAATCGACTTCTGCAATGCTGAGGCATACCGCGTGCTTGTCGCATGCTATGTTTTTAGAGAATCAGGGCCCAGTCTGTCACCATATATTTATAGATAAATATATTATTAGGCATAGATTGTTAGCGTACAGGCGTAAACTGTATGTTTCTGGATGGCGCCTTCTTGTTTATTGGGTAAAAAATCACGAAATAAGCAAACCTCAAAGTCGGGAAGCACCACTCCAACTAGTTTATACTTTTTGCATAGATACCACAGTAGGTGGGTAGGCAATAAATATTAGGGGTTAAAGTATGAAATTGCCGATTTGTACTGAAAATCTTAATTGTTTATTTTTTAAATTTTTAACAAATTTATTTAATCAAAATAGTTGCCATTATTATCTATACATTGCTGCCATCTAATGGGAAGGTTATTAATGCCTTTGCGATAGAACTCCGACGATCTAGACTGCACAAACTGTGTGAAAGCATTTTGTACTGCCTCCTGGGAAGAAAACTTCTTGTCACGTAGATAATTGTCCAAATCACGAAAAAAATGGTAGTCCGTTGGAGCAAGGTCTGGTGAATACGGAGGATGACGAATGGTTTCTAAGTGCAGTTCCTGAAGGGTCAAAATGGTTTCTCGTGCTGTGTGAGGTCTCGCGTTGTCGTGGAGCAATAATGGTGAAGATCGATTCATGAGTCGGGGCTGTTTTACTGCTAGTTTTGTCAACATGGTTCGGAGTTCGGCACAATAGACATCTGCCGTAATTGCTTGACTAGATCGAAGAAAACTATAGTGAATAACACCATGCTGAGACCACCAAACAGTTACCATTACCTTTTTATTGGTAAGTTTTGCTTTAGGACACTGTTGTGGCATTTGACCTAGGGTCAGCCATTGCATTTTTCTTTTCCGGTTATCATAAAGAATCCACTGTTCATCACATGTTACAATTCGATCCAATATTCCTTCATTTCTGTACCGGTTCAACAAGGCAACACAAGTTTCAACACGCGTTTCTTTCTGCAGATCAGTCAAATCATGAGGCACCCATTTTTCGTATTTTTTTATTTTATTGATTTGACGCAAGTGAGTCAATAAAGTGGGTAAGGTAACGTTAAACCATGCCGCTAATTCCTGGGTAGTTTGACTAGGATCGACTTCCACTATCTCTCTTAATTCATCGTTATTCACCTGTGTGGGCGGTCTTCCTCGTGGCTCGTTCTTTAAGTCGAAATTTCCATCACGAAAGCGTTTAAACCAAAATCGCACGGTGCGTTCATTAGTAGACCCCTCTCCAAACGCAGCATTGATATTGCGGGCTGTTTCTGCCGCGTTAGTTCCGCGTCGGAACTCGTATTCAAAAATCACTCGAATTTTCGCAGTATCCATCTTTCTCGTCTAAATTGAATAACAAAAACAATTGAAAGTCGATATTCAAACGTTTCACATTTTTTAAAAAAAAGAACATCACAGAAACCATTTGAAAAAAGTTTCACTCGAAAACCTCAAACCATGAAGATTCTATGTCAATTCAAAGAACCTATTGCAATAAAACGGCAATTTCATACTTTAACCCCTATTATAAAGAACTGAATTAACTACACAAAATTGCAGACGTAGTAATCCAAGACAAAAAAAATATGTTTGGGCGAAAAGCCTTCATCGAAATTCAAATGTAGGGAAATTAGCAACGGATATAATATTTTGTGGCCAACTTTAGATAAATAGATTATTGGGTTCTTATTATATTGAACATATTAAAAATGTATATTATATAAATACATTTTTTTTGTTGATTAAAAAGATTTCCCTTCAATTAAGAATTTTTAATTTTCTTTATTAATTTTTGGGACGTGATTTGAATATTATTTATTGCCAATAAAATACAACTGATTTTTTAAATAAGGTAGCGCCATCTACATACCGCGGTTTTGTATATGATTAGTAGTCTTTGCTGTCACTAAAGACCGTCCGCCATTGGTCGATCCAAGGGTCGTACGTAATACTGTACGGAACAGTGTAAGAGTTTTGGCGGGAACGCGTTGAGGAGATGTGTTGCTAAATTTTCATTTATGTGAAACCTTGTTCAAATACGTGCAAATTGTTTCATTTCGGGGGCATATTAATCAATTTAGTTTCGTGAAGGTGTAAAAGTGGAATGAAAGTGAAAATCAGTGCAAAACATGGACTTTAGTGTTGTCTCCAAAGCTCCGTGAACAATCTTTGTAAATGGCCGCCGTGTTTACAAATGATTCCCTAGACTTGACTTGAAATTTATTCCTCACCGTTGTGATGGTAGAATGTAAGAAACTTATATAATATTTAAGACCCTGTAAATACTACATTCTTGGAATAAATGAATTTTGTATTTGTATTTGTACTTTTACTATGACGACTTGACTGTTTCGATGCAAATAACTGGCATAATTTATTAATAATACTTGACACTGGCTAATTTCCAAATTGCCATCATCGGTTTACTTCCGATAAGAAATAAAATAAATAAGACCCATTTATCGAAATTCAAACGATAATATCGAAGTCTATAAAATTCTTTTTTTTATTTTATTTCATCGTTGCTCTAGGATCTTCATTTTCGGGATCCGGTTGAGATGCATGCGATGCGTTTAATCGGCCATAAAAGTTATCTACTTCCGAATAGACTGCAGGCTTCGAAGCAAAGACTTCTACACTTGCTGTGGTCAACTTCGTCAGGTGGCTTCTTCCAAGAAATTGTACGAACACTTTTGACCCCCAACACTTTCACATTCACAAATTGAATCCCAATTTCAAACTTTCGAACTCAACTAGAGCTCTGTAAAAACACTTGAACTATTTTCTTGTTGTCAGTGTTAAAAACATTGAATAAGTAAATGAAAATTTTAACTGAAACGAATGAAACTCGTTTAAGTTAAAATTAAGGATAGACTGATAGACTGGCGATGGCGCGGCTATCAGCCACAAAATATGGCAAATTTATGAATCTACCAATTAAGATTCGACTATTCATTTTAAAAAAGATGTATACATAACATTTAATTCACTTTTATCCAGTTATATAAAACATACCAAATGATTAACGTTGCAAATAAATATAAGTACGCAGAACACTTGGCAGAAGTATGTGCGAGGCCCGTTTTTTTTGGAAAACTAAACAGTTGGTTTAAACAATTTTACACCAGCTGTTTTATTTTTCTTGATTTAGTTGTTTTTTGTTTTATAATTTTTTGTGGTTTTATGAATCCTTAGTTTTTAGAGTTTCGTAGTCAACCAGAAAACCTTATAGTTTCGTCATGTCCGTCCGTCCGTCCGTCCGCGGCTTTGCTCAGAGACGGTTAGTACTAAGAAGCTGGAATTTTGCATGGGTATACATAAAGGTCACGCCAAAAAAACTGCTACAATAACAAAAATTGTAAGACCCTTTTTTAGGGTACCGCCCTCACATGTAACATGGGGGTTGATCTTTTCTTTCTTGCTTACCCCATATGTGTGGGGTATCGTTGATAGCTCTTTTAAAATCATTGTGAGTTTTCTTAAACAATTTTCCATTTTAGGGTTCCGTTTTCGAAATATTGAGCTTTAAAGTGTTTTAGTTTTTAGAGTTATGTATGCCTCTCCCCCCCCCCCCCCCCCCCACCCCCTCTAACAGCCAAACGTTTATACTTGGATACGTTATAAGTATTCACAATTGTAGTAAATATAATTAAGTTTAAATAAAAATTATCACAACTGAATTGTCATTGAAAGAAATAAAAAGCAAAATTTCGAACAAATTCCGTTGTTAAATATTATTTAAACTTAACAATTTGGATCTGGTATCTGGACTGGGTGTCTTTCTATGTTATACCTAATATGTATTTATTTACAAAAGAAAAATAAATATAAATACTATAATATATCCTTCGTCTAGTCACCGTAACACAAGCTTAGCAGCTTACCATAGGGCTAGATAACGATGTGTGCCTAACCCTTCTAAGAGAGGCCCTTGCCCAGCAGTGGGGTGGGATCAATTAGCGGGCTGATTATGTTATGTTATTATTCCAAACTTAAACCACATTCTCCCCCTAGTAGACATTCAATACAATTTTCTTTCCATGTTTTTAACAGATTAATAAATTGTTATGTTCGCTTTTTGTGCCATAGAATGTGACCTTTTTGGGAAAATGGTATGAAAATGTTCTTTATTACTTAATAAGCGCTTAGGCTGTTTTGAACCTACGCGCTTATATAATACTTTACTGTAATACTGAAAAAATACAACCTCACTTAATGAAATGATGCGATTTAAATACAATCGATATAATTAACAGTCTTATATGTACCTAATACTGACTTAAAAATGTAAATTAAATAAATGAAATAAAATATACAAAACCCGCCTGCTTACCTAAACTTATGAGAATTAAAACTGAAAATAAAATGAAACAAGTTTAGCCACGGAATACAACTAAGGTACCTAGGTCGAATATGGCCAGTGGGTAGGTAAATGTGGCCATACAATCTTATAAGTATGAAGATGAAGATAAAAAAGATAAAATCATTTATTTGCCAGAATACAATACATAAAGATGTTAAGATAATAATAGTACATGTATTCAGTCTGCAAGCAGACGTGCAAATATGAAGTCTCTAGATATTTATCATATCTAGACTTAGCACAGTAATCCTTATATTCTTTTTCATTATAAAAACAATGATGGAGAAGCCAGTCGAATAATTCTCTATTACTAGGACATAACGCAATGTTACACGATCGGGCCAGAGGGCCGTTCGCGAACGGCGCCCCTTCCCGCGCTCCTGCGCATACACCAGTTCCGTCGTTAAAGTGTTTGGCTGCGTCGATGTTATAGATCATCTTGGTAATATTTTGTTTACATTTTCGTTACTATTGGATATTACTGTGTTGTTTTAATGTCTAAATGTTGTTTGACTAAAGAACTATGTGCAGGACAGGTGCTAAACGCTAGTAAACTCATAAATAATCATTCATTTTTCAGCAGAACATTTCACAAACAAACAATAACATCCGTGACCTTTTGAACTTTCGACTTTGACAGAAAACTGTCAGTTGACAATGACAGACAAATCATTCGTAATTAAGGTAATCCCACACACTACTGTCTTTGATCTCGGGTAGTCGAATCGATAAGAATCGATTCCCAATTTGCTTGTGTGGTCGAGCCCTTAATTACGCCATCTAGTGTGAAGTAGATCTATTTCACATCGAACGACCTCGAAACCATAGAGTTTACTAGAACCTCAACATAGAACATTGCTCTATGACTAGAACGCGCGGATTCTGAACTTTCCTAGACATTTCAGGATAATTATAGAGCTTTCCTATTTTCTGGGATATAAAAGCTGCACCGGACGGTACAGCCATCAGTTTATCAGTTTGTTAATTGAACAGCGCTCAAGTGATCGAGCTACCAGACCTCCAAGTGATCCGGAGAATCTATCAGTGAACTAAAAGTGTTTATTGTGAGTGCTGTCAGTGATAACAGTGAAATAGTTGGTGCCTTTTCAGTTAATTAAGTTTCAGTGATCGAACTTACATAGTGTTACAGTCCGCTTTTATTGAACTAATTTAAACAGATCAGTTGTGCACCGTACTTTTATTGAACCTAGTAAATAGTTTGTGAACATTGTAGTGAGTGTTTCAAAGTTCCCGACCAACCCAGCACCCGTAAAAATACCTTGACCCAAGAACACCGTGTTATTCATCGAACTTTGTGACCAGCATCGTGCTTTTCATTGAACCATCGACGGGTCATTGTGTTTTTCACACTATGACATTTTAATATGTGTTGTCCAAAGTAGTGGACAGTTTTTGCTTAATGTCATAAATAAAATAAAATGGCGTTACGGAAAATATGGCCACTCCACATTTTCCAGATGAATTTATTTGGATGTTTTTTTTTGTTTTAGACAAGATGGGTATGCGTATGGGTTTTTTTGTTTTAGACAATATGCGAGGAACATGGATCTTAAAAAATATTGTTTCCTTATAAATAATAAATGTTTAATATTGCTGGCTCCTTTCTCAGCCAGTAGTCTCGCTATAGTACAGAGAGGGAATGCTGCCAGTATATTGGGAACAATGCCTAGTGAAGGCGTCGACGATAATTACTTTTTTTAGTTTAAATGTTTGTTAGTGTAATTTTATTATTTTTGAGTTTAAAAAAATATATTTTTTTAATGAATTGTATCAGATATTGAAATTGAAATGTAAAATAGATTTTTCATACCGTTAATATGGCCACGATCATGGGCAAATGTACGTTTGGGATCGTAAATATGGCCACGATCATGGGCATATGTACGTACGGGATCGTAAATATGGCCATTTTCCAAATAAATAAAAATATATTTACATTTTACCGGGTCTTAATCGCGTACTGTTTTTATTTTCTTACCTCGACGGTAAAATGTAAAAATCAAATCGTGTGAATTTAAAAAATAAAAATATGTATTTATATCGGAATAAAAAGTAGCTTATGTGTTATTCCCGATATCCATAGCTTTCTATACAGGTATTTCATGTTTTATCGCAATCGGAAAGTCTCACCCATCATACATACAAACGTTCGCGTTAATAATACTAGTAAGATTTCAAAGACAAAACACAGTATTTTATTTTACTTGGTCTTTGCACAATTATCAGTTTTAGAATAAATAAATAAAAAAACAGTTTAAAAACCGTATCTTTAATTTGAAGCTAATAATGTGAGCCCAATTACTTAATTACCTTATCTAACCTCAAAATAACCTACAGTAGAAATTTATCTCAAACTTAACAGTAGAATATGACATCCAAAGGATGACAGTTGTAAACAGTCATTGCGGTAAAGCTACCGCAAACTGAATGACGGCTTTGAAGTTTTAATAGTTTTTCATCGACATTATCATAGCACCCGCTGCGATAGCAATCTCACTACGATAGACGTAATAATATTGTCAGCACTGCAGCGGTTTTTTTTGCATTTATTTCGAGTGCTTATAAAAGAACATTCCAATCCTACTAATATTACAAAGCTGAATGTTTGTTACTCAATCACGTAAAAACTGCTGAAACGATTACCTTGAAACTCGTGTAGATAGCTAGAGTTCTGGAATAGTACAAACGCTCTTGTATCCCAATATTCCTGCGGAATCTGGACCGCGGGTGAAACTGCGGGGCGTAGCAATAGGGGAATATATTTGAGACATTATTACCTCTGATACTATTAAGTATTATCTCTATGACATTGGGTAGGTTCATAATTATTCAAAGGCAAAAAAAACACGTGTAAAAATAGTTTAATTTGGTTCTAGGTAAATTTATGTTTTAGCATAAAACCGAACACCCATCGCCAACTAAGTTACTTTAATTTAGATCGCCAATTCTTTGTACTGCACCGACCCCATATAATTAAGGGTCGTAGTGGACCCCGGGTTCCCTAGCGGGAAACAATTGGGAACATCACTGACATGAGGGATATTCGTTTTAAGTTTCAGTCCAGTATAGTTAACTTCACGCTATCAAGTCAATCGCAGTCAGCCTAATGCCCGACGACGCATTTAGAGCGAAGATACTAAAAATATACAATTTATAATAAACCTTCAATTCTACGACATTCGGTTGAAAATAGCGTGCTTAGGTGAGAGGCCCGCAGCGCCGTGCGTCGAAAAGCTGTCATGAGCGGGCGGGCGCACACGATTTTCAACCGAATGTTATGGGGACTTAAGGTTTAGGTTAAATTGTCTTATTTTCATTATATTTGCCGCGCTGCGTTCGATTCGAAGTGCGACGTTATGTCCGTCCGCGTAATCACAGAAATATCTGTTCATGTCAGCTCTAAGTAAACACCTATTTACATAAGGTGTAACGAGGATGACCATTTACCCCAAAGAGGGCTGTTCTAGACGTCTAGATGAACAAATATTGTTCTGCGAATTTTGGAAATTCGAAGTAGTTTTCCGAAATTATAAGTTTAAAGATTACTTAAAAATCTTAAAAATCATTGTCATTGATCTATATTTATCCTTATTTAGTTTGGTCCACTACAATCAAAAACTTTAATTGCCTTTATTTTTAAGAACAGCTCATTTTTCTAGTGAAATATAACATCAAAATTTCCAAAACGTAATTTCGTATTTCCAAAAGTCGTAGAACAAAAGTTGTCCGCTCAGACTAGAACAACCCCCTTTCGGCTTCAATGGCCATCCTCGAATAACATGTATACCTACTAAGTAGTGTAGGACTCAGACAGTATGTAGTAAACACCAGTTCATGTCACTTGCCGGCTTCATATGCATATTATCAAGCCGGCAAGTGACAGGAATCAAATGAGATCAATCAATTATAAAGTCAGGCAAACCCTATTTGCATACTGACCTAGTTCTCCAAAATTTTTTGCTTGAATCGTTCGCCTTCAATCGATTAAAACAAAACAATCTTCTACTGACACTTCATACAAAACTATTCATTTACTAATCAAAGTATCATGTTCAGGTATAGGTTTACTCGCTTCACCAACATCACCATTTAGATTATCTTCAATCTGCTCTAGAGTTTTATCTTTTGTTTCTGGCAATATTTTATACAACCATATCAAACATATCAACAAAGATACTCCATAAATAGAATATGTACCAGACAGCTTTGTATATGTCATTAAAATGGGTGTTATTTTCAAAACAATAGTATATGCTAGAGTAAATATTACACCAGCAGCCCCTATTCCAATACCTTTATACTCTAAAGGTAATATTTCGCTTATAATTGTAAAAGATAAAGGTATCAAACTCAAATTGACTATAAATGTATGTAAAATTAACAAAACAGCAGTAACCCACAAGTAAGTCGACGATAATGATAAAACAGAATTCAAAAATACAATTAAACTTACAGCAAACATCAATAGTATGGATAACCCACCTAAATAGAATAGAATCGTACGACGATTGAAATACTGAATAATTAAAGATGATAGTGATAAAGCTATAACAGTTATAGTATCTGATCCTACAGTGAAATATAAAGTATTATTCCCAACCAACTGAGACATAATATCGGTGATATAAGTTATAAAATAATACCTTCCACATAGATCTAAACACAAAGTCAGAAGAACAACAATCAAGAAGGCTTTTAAGAAGTTCTTTTGTAAATATTTCGTCAAACAGTTCCCAGGTTTACTGTTCAAGACTTTTCTAATATCTTCTTCTCTTTTTCTGTTTTCGAGCAGTTTTTTGTAACGCTTTTGACTCTCTAAGCTATCTCCGTGAAGCCATTTAAAAGCTTTTTCCGATTCTTCAAATCTGCCTCTAAGTGCTAAGAAGGCAGGAGTTTCTGGCCAGCAGAAGGTTAGAATAATAGCTCCTGCTGCAATGGCTGCACCGAACAAAGATATTTGACGCCAAGTCCAGAAAGGAGCCATGGAGTGGCAGATCAGCGTTCCAACAGCTATGGCCAGTTTGTTGATTATGACGAAAGAACCTCGTCTATTTGGATGAACGTATTCACTCAGTATGATGCCATTGGTGTAAACTCCTGCGAAGACTAGACCCTGCAATGATAGAAAAACAAATCAGTAACTTTCTTATTAGTCGTCATCATAAAAAAAGTACTACAAACAAACTGTAAATTTTGAAAAGCTTGCACCTAATAATGAAGGTTTATTTTTTCATTTGACCTCATTTCATCTGATGGGAAGCGCCGATGGAACGATCGATGGTGCAACATGCTTGCCTAGAAGACACCTATTCATACTCTAGACTTGAAGACTAAAATTGTAGGTGTTGGTTGGTTTTTATATTTTTTTATTTCTAATACCTAATTCAGCTATTATCTACATAAACTAAACTAACGTTTCTGTAGTTCTTGCGTGAAGATGACTTGTTATTTACGAAATAAATATTCCGAAACTTATAAGCGGATCCACCTTCTCAAAGTTGCCTGTAAAACACCACTTTCAACTGTAAGGCAGTCTATTTTGCCACTAAAGATTTAAGATTCTCATTTTTCCCCTTAAGATTTAAGTTTCTTTACTTTATTGTAAACATTATTTTTGGGGTGTATGACAAAGTGTTGTAGATCTGTCTATACGTATCTCTTTCCTCATCAATCTAGACCGTAAAACCTTTGCCCATATATTAGTAAGATTAGTAAAAGAAGATTTAATACCTGCAGTAGTCTAGCTGCGTAAAGAGCTCCAATATCCTTGGCTGCTGCAAAGATAACCCAGCCAGAGAAGAGGAAGAGGTTCATAAAAATGTGGACAGCTTTGCGGCCCCATAATTGAAGTATAGGAGACAGGACTAAAGATCCGATGATACCTCCGACACCGTTAATTGCATCTAAAAAACAAATACAAACACAATATTATAATTAAAATTAAATATATTTTGTTGTATTGTTTTAGTAGTATATACCCCGATATTAATTCCAAGGGTCGTATATATACAGCGTGTTCCGATGATGACCATTTAAGCCAAAAGGGGGTTATTCTAGACATCTTGTCGAACAACTTTAGATCTACAACTTCTAACTTTTTTTTTGAAATTATTGAGTTAATATTTCACTGGAATAAATAGCTGTTTTTGAAAATAAAGATAATTAAAGTTTTGGTTGTAGTTGTCCTACATGAAAAAACAAAATAAGGTCAATGACATCTAACTCTAAGAAACAGCTGATTTTCAAGTAAACTTTAAACTTAAAATTTACGAAAACTACTTCGAATTTTCAAAATTTGTGGAACAAAAGTTGTTCGCATAGACTTCTAAAACTACCCCCTTTCGGCTTTAATGGTCATTGTCGGAACAGGCTGTATGTATAAGGTCGAGTCTGGGCAGACAATGTCCTTTTGTTTAAGAAAGTTTTACGTCTATTAGCATCGCTCTTACGGTGGAGGAAAACCGACATGTCCTAGAACCTACTGTAGGTACCCTTAGTGTGAGTTTTTACGTAAAAAAAACGCGAAGATGATGGTTAAGTTAACGCGTATTTTGTATGGAAACTCAAAAAGCGCCCCTAGCGGACGATATCGAAGTTTCCAGTTTCCAAAAGTCGTAGAACAAAAGTTGTTCGCCTAGGCGTCTAGAACAACCCTCTTTCGGCTTAAAAGGGTATGCCCGTTACACCTTGTATAATTTTTTTTTACTAGCCCGTTAATTAGTCTCACTGCGCACTGTAAGGCAAGTGCCTCCTCTAAGAGATGTAAGTAATAATATGGCAAGAACTGCAGTAACGGCAGTCCCAACTGTTAAAGTAGCTATGTTTACTGGACATAGTTTTTTTTAAGTTTTAATAATTATTAAAGTTTTTATAAGCAGGTACTGTGTGTGTAGTCTTGCAATATTTATTTACCTAACTTCATTACAACGTATAAATAAATCTTAAAACAAGAAAGCCCAAAGACATCGCAAAGAATTATAATATAGGTAAGGTTATTAATAACGAAAAATTTAGGCACCGATATACCGGATGGAGACGCACGCGCGGTAAATTTATTTTGGTAGAGAGGTACATTGCATAAATTTAAGGAAGTACAGCTGACTGTACTTTGCTAAATTTATTTACCAATGGGTATGTCGATGACCACATTCAATTTCTACACCGCACAAATTAACATACATAATTTGCGCAATGTAGAAATTGACTTCTAATGCGGACATCAGGAGTCGATCATTAATTAGCGTCAAGATGGTGGGACCAACTCTCCAATATTAATTGACCAATTTATATTGTCAGATTTAGTACTCAATTTAGTACTAAATAGTAAACTCAGTCAAATTCCGATTAGCGTCAGGATGGCGGGACCAACTCTCCAATATTAAAACTTCATATTGTTAGATTTAGTACCAATTTGGTACTATATGGTACCTCAGTTAAAAAAAATTGTACCTACCTCTTTAGTTTAAAAGATATATAACAAAAACCCTGGTCCTGCCATCTTGACGTCAAGATAGCGGGTTTTTTTAACTGAGGTACCAAATAATATCAATTTTGTACTATATCTGACAATATGAAGTTTTAATATAGGAGAGTTGGTCCCGCCATCTTGACGCTAATGATCATAGGTACATTGATTTAAAAAAAAAAACCAACGTGGTCATGGACTTATGATACGTTGCTAAAGTAGCAAAACTTACTGATCCAAGTAGCATGATCCTCAGTAGTATGAATGTCAGAGTCTGGTGCCATAATGGCTGCCTTCAATACTGCTGGGAAACCCAGCATGAAGCCCACGCTTAGCGTACATAGCACACCCACCATCAAGATGAATACCTGAAAGTTTTAAGAAAATCAAGATTGTGGCCCTTATCAATATTGTAATTTTTTTACGCTATAATATATGTACCACTGTATACACAATTCGCCTGCTTATCCCATGACTATAAGATGAAAGACTATGATGGTCAAATGAGCCTTGATCAAATGACACGTAGGTGAAACATCATTTGAGAGGAATAAACTGAATGAAATAAATACTTGTATCTGGTCTGGGTGTTATTTTATGTATTTACAAAACATTTCTTTAAATGTATTTACAAGACAAGTATAAAATGTAGTATATCCGTTTTCTAGTACCCATTGTACAAGCCTAGTGCTTAGTTTGGGGCTAGATTGCGCTGTGTGCAATGTCGTGCAATATATTTATTTATTTTAACTATAGACGAAAAAAAAAATCAATATATATAAAATATATAAATTGTTTAATTTCGGGGGCATTTTAATCAATTTAGTTTCGTGAACGTGTACAAGTACTGTACTGTACAAGTGTAGTGAAAGTGAAAATCGGTGCAAAACATAGACTTTAGCGTTTTGTTTCCAAAGCTCCGTGAACAATCATTGTAAATGGCTGCCGTTTTACAATGATTCCCTCGACTTGACTTTAACTCTGACGACTTGACTGTTTCGATGAAAATAACTTGCAAATATTAATAATACTTGACACTGGCTAAGTCCAAATGGAATATAGCCATATAAAAAAAGAAGAAGAACAATCAGTAATTATGTGTAATTAAATACTTTGCACCTAACATACCTATAGTAAATTACATTTTAAATTCTAGTAGGTACCTACAATTTAATGTAAAACACGTGTTGCTTATCTGTATTATTTGTAAATGTTAGATTTGGTTATTTAGTTTGTTTTTCGGTAACCAAACTATATTGTCTATCCAATGGACGTCTTTCTTCTTCTTTCTTCTTTTTCTTAGTTATGGCTTCTGTCAGCAATATAGGTCAATTTAGCCAATTTCTCGTACGAATAGTGAACTACCACTATTGTACTGTAATCGTTTGAAATAATTTTCAATGCGTGAAGGCTGTAGAAAAAATGGCGACGTTTTTTCTCCAACCCTATGGAACAATTGTTTGTAACGTGCTAATTTCGTGTTTGGCACTGGTATTTTTATTTTCACTTAACTCGTTGAACTTCGCGTAACTAAATTGGTAACTTGCCGCCGAAATTAAACAATTTAAACGCAATAAAACAATGTTTTGTAAAAATGAAAATTCAGGACGACATTTCACTAACGCGTAAAAAACAAAATCCCAATGGACGTCTGACAACAGTCGAAAATGACAGGCACTATGCAGTACATTGCTGCTTTGAGGTCATCACCGGTAATAACCACATTACGTCAAAGCAGCAATGCATTTTGTCCATTGGATTTTATAGATAATTTAGTACTGGCTCATAGAATTAATCAGATCGCTACCAGAGACTAAAATGAGAATGGTCGCTTAATAGTGATACATTTCAAACTCGTCTCTGACGGACGAGCTTCACCAGTTACCAAGTGAAATTTTCGAGATATTACTAACACACCTTCAAAATAGACGACTTAAAATTCAAATGTCGCTAGTTGTAAGGGTATTCTTACAACTAGCGACCATCTAGGTACCTATTTCTAAAAAATAAAGTGTTTGCAAAGGCACCGAACCGTAGGAACGGCATAGCAACAATGGTGTTAATAAATAGGTACAACGCATAGAATGAACAATATTATTAGAAAGCGCACTTCGTCGAAAAAACGGGCCCCTTTAGATAGACTCTTCTTCTTTTATATATTCCATTTGGACATTAGCCAGTGTCAAATATTATTAGTCTTTGCAAGTTATTTGCATCGAAACAGTCAAGTCGTCGTAGTTAAAGTCAAGTCGAGGGAATTATTGTAAAGCGGCGGCCATTTACAACGACCTGAATAAAATCTACAAAATCCGTTAACGTACAATGCTTACTTATAACTGATTTTCCTTCCCATATAAAAAAACCGTTAAACAAAATGATGGTCACCCTTCACATTTTGTTGTCGTTTTCAGACATGGATATACGGTAATACTGTTGATTTTTGCATGGATCGTTCTTATATTTCAAAGCAAAAACCAGGCAAAAACTAGGTAAGTAGGTACTTTATTTTACGGGAACATGTTTGAAATTTATTTTAAAAATAGTGGCAAGTGATTGCCACTAAATAGTGGAAGCCGAAAGCGACTCCCATGTCTCTGGTAAAACGCGATTAAACCCGAAAAGTAAGTTTTATTTCATTTCGAGTTCGTAGCAGCAATAACATATAAAATATCTAGATTTTAAATATTATTTTACTTCAATGTCCTTACCTGCCTCCAGAAATATAAATCCATCATTGTAATTTCAAAAGTTCTTCTTCTTCGAAATTAATATTCAAAGTTGAGCCTGAAAGATACAAGTTTGTCAATCAATTATTTTTTGGGTAAAATAACGAAGGAACACCCAGAGAAAAATAACCTAAAAAATTAACTTTTTATCCGACGGTTTAGGGGTGAAGTCGTCCCCCTCAAAACTGGGACCAAGGACCACTTCACCCATTTCAAATATGGTAGTAGGTAGTCAACTGGGCTCAAGGTAGTATAGACATTCGGACGAGTTGACTACATTTAAAATTCTCTAGGGGTGAAGTGGTCCCACTCTTAAGTTAAAAAAGACTTGGTAAGTTTTGAATATGGTCCGTGACGGCTCCATATTGATTATTTTAGCACCAATGCATTTTAGGATTTGAATTATTTTGTGTTACGTTAGACAAGCTTAGTTGCTAACCTAGGTGGTGTTGTGTGTAAAACTACGCTAAAAACTAGTATGTAATGTACTTACAATTTTTCAGTAGCAATATTTGTTTTTAAATGTATTTCTTCACTTTTGGAAGAATGGGAAGTAGGTAGGTAAATAAATACCTACTTTAAAAATGGCAATGTCTTCTGTATTTACTTAGTTTTTTCATTTGTTAGCACAACCAGTTTAATGCTTGACTCACAGGTAAATGAAGATCAAGCTTATTTTAAAATCATTTAAATATATAGGAGTTTTTCTAGTGCCAAGATATACCTACATTATTTTGTAAGGACTGGTTTTCAGCAAGTAGTGTATTGTATGCCGGGTTAGGGGTTAAGTCGTCCCCCTCGAAACTGGGACCAGGGACCACTTGACCAATTAAATAGTACTCGGGCACTCTTTTTATAATATAGTAGAATTCTTGCCCATGCCAGTTTTACTCTAAGTAAAATTATTTTTGAGAATTTTCTTAAATAACATTGACATTAAACTATAATTAATTAAACCAGCTGATTTATATAATTTTATATCTAGTTAATCATTTTAACTTGATTGTACTTACATAATACATTGTTATATATTGTACTACGTAGTATTGTACTTACCTACTTATAATTCAATAAAGATCTGTATCTGTAGTCAACTGGACCCAAAGGTAGTTTAGATATTGGGACAAGTTGACTACATTTAATATCCTCTAGAGGTGAAGTGATCCCAGTCTCAAGTTAAAAAAAGACTTGGTATAATTTGAATACGTACTATTAGGTACTTACCAATTATAATTATTTTGCGGCAACAGAAATACATAATCTGTGAACATTCCAGGCTGTCACTTGAAAACTGTGACAGCTAATGACAGACGGACGGACGGACAGCGAAGTCTCAGTTATGGAGTCCCGTTTTTAACCTTTGGGTACGGATCCCTAAAAATTAACAGATCCGTCCTTCCATACAACAAACATAATTTTTTATAATTACTCCTATTTTTGGGGGAAGTCAGTCTTATAAATTTTTATATAAGAAATTGTAACGCAGATAAACTGGATAAATCAAACGATCATCAAAATAACACCTGTTTGACAGTTTAAAATAATATAATAAAATGCACTGGTAAGTGGTACAATTAATATAACGCTATGCATAATTGACAATTTGCATAATTACGAATTGTTAGTTATTAGCAAAACACATCAGATATTTTTTGTTTGCTATAAATGTAAATAAATATAAATAAATCACATGATTACTGCAAAAAAACTTCAGTGTCCCTTTTCTGCCCTCAAGGATCAGACATGGAAATTCATAAGGCGATGCTCTTAGTATATATATGTATGTCCAAAGAAAGCGTCCTTTCGTCTAATGACGGTTGACATTTAGCTCTCTTCTACGGTTGGCTCTTTTTAATACTCTAGCATTTGACAGGTGAACAAAGGTGAGCCACTGTAAAAAAAAATCCTATGGTTCCACAACTTCCCGGGTGGTCTCAGGAGGTGAACGGTGGTAAATAAGCGGAAGCAAAGCTCGTCCATGGAATTTTGAAAACTATTAGGCAGAATCCACATTGCAAACGCTTGTAAGTATACCTTGAGGAAGCTAACGATAACCTCGCTGTGGCCGATGGCGAAGCCACCTATACCACATCTCTGGGGTACCGGAGCGGTTGAAAGGTAGGTTCGCTCACTTCCAATCCATACGTCTGGCAGAATAAAACAAAATAGTCCTGGTGAGGGACCGGCTCATCCATGGACCCTACGTTTTATTGCACTCAATTCAAAGGCAACCCCTTACATTGTGCACCCTCCTGGTCTACCACCAGAACAAACCCTAGTAACAAGCATTCCGAGTGAGAACGGGCTGTTCTCTGCGACTGAACAACAACGCGAGGTGACCCTCAGCCACCGATTGATCTAACCTTTCTAAGGTGACGCGCCGACAAGCTAGCCAGCCCCCTGATTATCTATCCAGTGGACGTCTGACAACAGTGGAAAATAACAGGGACTATGCAGTACATTTCTGCTTTGAGGTAATTACCCGTAATAACCGCGTTACGTCAAAGCAGCAATGTACTGTATAGTGCCTGTCATTTTCCACGGTTGTCAGACGTCCACTGGATAGATAATCCTGACCGGGGATGCCTGTGGCATTCTTCACGTGTGCATGAATTCAGCATGTGGCAGTTTTCTATGGCTTCTGTGGTATTCTTCAATTTCATATGACATTCTTCTGTGGCATGTGGCATTATTTTATACCATGTGGCATACTTCTGTGGCATTTTCTATGTTCTAGCACTGGTACAAAATGCCACTAACTTACAATACTACTTCCTAAAACCCTGTCCTTAAAAAGTAATTTATACATCTTTGTCTTTTCAGCTGTATTTTGTGTACATAAAGGTACAACCAGAAGTTTTACAAAGTTCCAAAACAAAAATGTCTATTTTTATAAATATAAATGTTGGAGTCTTCATACAGATGAAGGCTCCAACTCCTGATGTCGGGGGAATATCTTTAATATAGCCTTTAAATATAAAACTCGAGTTATATTTGTCATATGCCGTACATATGCCGTACATAAGAAACCATGTGCTGACCAAGTTCAAGAAGCTTCAGGGGAGTCATAATCCATGTGGATGAAACCCTCTTACCTAAATCTTACTAATTTTATAAACGCGAAAGTTTGTATATGTATGTATGTATGTGAGGTTGTTACTCTTTCACACAAAAACTACTGAACCGATTGCGATGAAACTTGGAATATAGGTAGCTGGGGACCTGGATTAATACATAGGCTACTTTTTATCTCGACCTTCCCGCGGGAACGGGACTTACGCGGGTGAAACCGCAAGGCGCAGCTAGTACATAATAAACAAAAAAATATTCCCCATTTTACATGTGAGAGAAGTACCCTAAAAACTGTATTTTTTTTAAATTGTAAGTACTACTTTCTTTTGATCAATATGTATAAGGTCTGGGCATAAAAAAATATTTAAAGGCTATATTTCCGATATTCCCACGACATCGGGGAAACCGCGGGACGCAGCAAGTTTGTTCTTATGACCCTATGTATTATAATATGTATTTGTATTGTATTTAGGTACGCAAGATGCACCGCTATCTTATCTTTGACAATGTTTAGATTTTTGCCTAGTGCAGCTAAGTGGACATTTTAGAAGTCTATGACCGAAAAAATAAATAAACTTAAGGATGTTTTTCTTCCGATTATTATGTTGTATAAATATAATACTTACAATGAACACATTATTTACGCCAAAAAAATATAAAAAGTTATAACTAAAGAAAGATGCCATTAACTGCGGTAATATGCATTTATAAATAATAAATTAGTTAAAAATATGATTATTTTTGTTAAATAAGAGTTTCTCTTGATAAAATTAACGGCTACCTATACCTGTTTTTATTTATACTACCTACAATTTATATTTTTCAAATAAGTAACTACTCATTTTGCCAATGGCTTACTTAAATATTTGGTTCAGCCCCCATATTATCTATCCAGTGGACGTCTGACACCAGTGGAAAATAACAGGCACTATGCAGTACATTGCTGCTTTGACGTAACGTGGTTATTACCGGTGATTACCTGGTGAAAGCAGCAATGTACTGCATAGTGCCTGTTTTTTCCTCGGTTGTCAGACGTCCACTGGATAGATAATCTAGGGGCTGGTCTGGGTGTCGGCGCGATCATTTCTTCGATGGGTGACCGATAGTAAAATGTGTCAAAATCTAAGTATTCTAAATATTTTTGAGCTCGTCCGTGCTTGGGCTTCGGCGCAGCACGTTAAGGTGGTCCCGGTTGTCATCTCTAATAGCAGTCATTAGGTCAAGTTAGAGGCTTTAAGGACGCGACTCATGTGAATCCCTTCCGATTGAATAGTTTTCTTCATAACCGGTATCAAATAGATCTTTAAACAATGTATTATGTTATTGTACATGATACAAGAAGTGTCCCCTTCATTTCAAAAACAATAAAAACTAACTTAAAATACCACTATTATACAAAGCAAAGTTACCCCTGTTTTACAAAATAAATCAATTTTTCTAAATACAATACCTAGAACCTCTCCATCGCATTTTATAAAAAATATTATTTTAATCTTCGTTAATGATTGATTTGACGAGAAATTGTAGATTTTTTCACGCAATTCCATCTCGCTCATTTATATGCAATCGGACAAGGACCGATAATTATCATCTATCGCCGCGCCGCCTTAAGGACGACCAAAAAAAGTAGCAGAAAAAACGAAGTTGTTGTGTCTCGAACAAAGTTCTATAATAAAAACAAAATGATTTTATTATAGAACGGGACCTACGCAGGTGAAACCACGGGGCGCAGCTAGTTCTACTATAAATATTCTACTGAATAACGCTTCACGAATCGTGATACGGATACGTCTTATCGTCTTACGTATTATCAGGATTCGTGAGAAACACCTAACGTTGTCGCGTAGGTCTAACCCTAAACTAGGTTTAAATTTAAATTTTGCCCTGAACTGTATTCGTCTATACTTATAAAAAAGGAAGAGAGGGCAAAAAGTCTGTACTGGAAGAAAATTAAAAAAAAAAGTGGTCTAGGGGACTTAGGATAAGTAGTAGAACAAAATTACATAATTTTGCAAATTCATGTCGCTCTGTCTGTTTCTCTGTCTGTTCCTTTTACAATAAAGAACTACTAATCCGATTGAAATCTGGGTTTCAATATTGCATTGTTCATTTTTCGAGGAACGTCGTGGTATACTTTGCATCGAAATCTAATTAGTAGAACCTGAGTAATGAACGAAAAAGTGCAGCCGCCCGCGCCTTTGATAACACGTTTTTCACTTTCACGGGTGAAACCGCGGGGCGCAGCTAGTTTAATAATTATAAATAGATTTTATTTTATTACTTGGATATATTGTTGTTTGTAGATTTTTTAATGTAGTAGTAATTTTTATATTTTGTATTTAGTTTAGTTTAAAACTAGAACAACTAAAACTTGTTAACTTGTGCTTGAACTTGTTAACTTGTTAACTTGTGCTTGACTCGAACTTGTTAACTTTTAGTTAACAAGTTTAACTAAAATTTAAGAAAGGAAATAAATTATTTATATTATTTATTCATTATTTAATATTACGTACGGAGATGCTAATGTCATATCCAATTACGTGTTTAAGGTTTCGCCAAACCGATGCATCAATTCCTGTTCCGATAGTTTCTACATCAATGGTCCTTTTACTGATGCGATTATGAATGAAGGATTAAAACTTAGAGTTTATCTTAGAATCTGTAACACGCTTATGAAGACTTAGACCATAATATTATCATCACCTAACATCAGCGGCACTAGCCAACACAACATTCTTATCGAAGTCGCCAATCGACAGTTTTTTTCAAGCGTGACCTTATGTCAATTTCATACAGAAAAATCTGTCGATTGGCGATTTCGTTATTCGACAAAAATGTTGGCTAGGACCGCTGGCGAGACAATGATCAAACTCTTATCTATCGTGCGTAAAACAAAATAGGTACGCGTTTGAGTTAATAATAATATAAATAATCATTTTTATCAGACCAAACATATCGCCCATTTCTCGTTACTATGTCGTCCTAATGTCGGTTAAAAAATATAAAGTAACTTTTAAATAAAAAATACCCTGACTACTTTTAAAAACCACGGATTATTAAAAAAATAAAAAGGTATGCCTAAAACAATAAAATCTAAAAAAAATACAAATTTACTTTGTTTCACGTCGTGCGACCAAAGACGTATGTTGGTGGCGAGCTCTAGATACATTGAAGTCATTAAAAAAACTGGGTCTCATATTCATTTTTAAGTGAAGATTCACTAAAGTGGTAGTGTCAAATGAGAAAAAAATTATTTTAAAATATACTACTATTATTATTAGTATTATATGGTATTCTGAATACATAGGTAGTCATTGTTAAAAATCGTAAGTACCTACCTATTTTCTACTTATACAAGGTGTAACTGGTAAGCCCTTTTAATCCGAAAAGGGGTTGTTCTAGACGTCTAGGCGAACAACTTTTGTTCTACGACTTTTGGAAATTCGAAGTACTTTTCGATGATTTTTTAAATTTTAAATGTAGGTGTAAATTTTACTTGAAAATCAGCTGTTTCTGAGAGTTCGAGGTCATTATGTTGTCCTTTTATTTAGTTTGATGGTTTACAATCAAAACTCCAATTACCTTTATTTTCAAAAGCAGCTATTTTTTCAGTGAAACATAATCTCAGAATTTTCAAAAAAAAGTTTGAATTTTCAAAAGTCGTAGAACAAAAGGTGTTTGCCTAGACGTCTAGAACAACCCCCTTTCGGATTAAAAGGGCTTACCAGTTACAAATTGTATTTCGTATTTTTTATTGCTCAAGGCATTTATAATAAAATTTTAAAGGAAAAATATATCTTCAAGAATTCACTCGCAGCGAGGTTTTAACTCGCGCCTCCGTATCAGGAGGTCTATTACGAAACGTAACTTCCGAAAGTTCAAACCCGACGGAACATCAGTAGTTATTGTACCTTCTGAGCCCATCATTGTCAATATATTCCTTGCTTTTTAGTCTTGAACGTAACATTAATTGGTCCAGAACGAACAAAAACTACCTACTGACGACGTTCCGTCGAACCGAAGTTTCGGAAGCTACGTTTCGTAATAGCCCTCCAGTACTCCGCTACCCCTATGAGTAAGGAATGATTTATATTAGACCGTTTCTCGGCCGTGCCGGGTCCGAGCTTCGTTTTCTGTTGCTCGGCCGCCACTCGGTTGCAACAGACCGATCGACAGATCGCCGAGCAATGGACAACGGAGCTCGGCCGAGTGACGGTCTAATATACCTAAATCATCCCTAAGATGTAGTTTTCCTTTAAAATATTTTTACCTATCTTTTTATCAGCCCATTAACTTAAAATTATCCCGCTGTATAGCAAGGGCGAAAATGTAAGTGTGTATTACAATTGTTATAACCCTTAATTTACACTAAAACTGATTCGGCCGGCCGATGACTGACATTTCTAGACTAAAAGGGTTAAGGGACATTTGGCCCACGCAAAAACTGGCCTACGGCCGCAATATCAACTTTTTAAAATGTGCATGGGTAGATTCGTCCAGCGCAGCTTAGACAAAAGGGCCAGATGTCTCCTAATAAAAACAAAAGGGATATTTCAAGGGGATCGATAGTAACCTAGCTCACTTGTTGAGCCTAATATAAATAAATAAATTAATCATTAATATTTCAGTAAAAAACAAACTACTTATAATTTAATAAGTTTGTACTTAACATTTGTGTTAATTTTTAAAATTGCCTCTCCACCGAGACCTAGATAACTAAGTATAGCTAGTTTTAGAAGTTTTCTCTATAAGTGAACTGTTTTTGTAAGTTCTTTGAGAAATGAATAAAGATTCTTTAAACCTAAACAGGTTCACAATTTGGTTACATCTGTGTTTGAACTAAGCGGTTAGGTTTGTAAAAACTCCAGCGCTCTTTATCCTTATTCAAATACAGTTTCTGTGTACTTATACAATATGGAAATCGAAAGGTACTTAGTAACTATCTACTTTTAACAAATAAAACCGTTAGACGTTTTTATAATATAGTGGAAAAATAAATGAAATCAAACCTGATAAAATGGGTCCCTAGCACTTATACACGAAATCTTCAAAACCAGGTGCTAAAAGAGTTAACAATCACAATGAGCCGAAAACCGCCATCCTTTTTGTTAAGAGCTCGAAAATTTTCTCCGTACACTGGTTATCTCCCCATTAACCCCTCATTAGAATGAGATTAAATTATCTAAATATTGCACGACATTACACACAGCGCAATCTAGCCCCAAACTAAGCACTAGGCTTGTACCATGGGTACTAGACAACGAATATACTACATATTATAGAAAGACACCCAGACCATACACAAAGATTTATTTTTTAACAAAAATAGTTGCACCTGGCGGAAATCGAACCCGCAGCCTTCAGCATTGCAGTAGAGCGTTCGCCCAAAGTCAAAGTCAATTTTTTTTATTTAATAGGATATTATGTGTTAAGCACTTTAAATACGTCGAATGTTCTTACAACTATGACTCTAGTGTGGCTTCGGAACGCGCCCACCGATGAGAAGAAGCCACAAGAAGCTCATGGGTTTTTTTGTGATCATGTTTTACAAACGTCAAAATACATATATTTTTTTACATTTTATTACAATGATCATAATATGATTCACATTGTCGCATATTTATGGCCATAGTGGAACCGGAGCAATATTCAACTATAATATTTAATAAAAAATGGTTCCAAAGTAATTCTATGTGACTTTGTTACTCTTTCACGCAAAAACTATAGAACCGATTGCGATTAAACTTAGAATATAGGTAGCTGGGCACCTGAAATAACACATTAAAAAAATCAAAAAATCAAATATTTATTTATTAACTATCACACTTATTAGACATTTCTCAAATGATAAGAAATATGATATGAATATGATAAGATATAAATATGATAAGAAATCCAAACTTGTTAAAAAAATTTACTCAAATACTAAACTTAATAATCTAGGAATACCGCAAGGTAGCATCCTTGGCCCTATCTTATTTTGCTCTTAGTAAATGAAATGCCCATAATATCTGAACACCTAACTGTAATGTTCGCTGACGACGCCACCATTTACATTCCTAAAAATAATTTAACAGATATAAATTACTCGAAAGAAATTGAAACACCTTAAACAAAGTAAAGGACTGGCTAAATAAAGAAGGATTGCAGTTAAACCTTAGTAAAACTAAATACATCCAATTCCGCAACTATAGATCTCCTCCTCTAAATTTAAATATAACAAGCAGTGGCGTAAAAATCGAAGAACAGCATGAGTCCAATTTCCTTGGTGTTATAATAGATACACACCTTAGTTGGAAATCCCACATTAGAAAAGTAAATAGCAAATTAGCCAAGTACTGTTATGTCCTATCGATTCTTACAAACATAGCATCTAGGAAAATTGCCATCAATGCATATTATGGATATGTCTATCCCCAACTATGTTATGGGGTCATTTTTTGGGGTAACTCAGTAGACGTAAAATCTGCCTTTGGTTTGCAGAAAAAATGTATTCGTTCCATCTTTCATCTCAAAAGTACTGATTCATTGCGATTCATCTTCAAAAACTACAACATTCTTACTCTCTTTAGCATATATATCCTTGAACTTTGTGTATTTGTTAAAATCAACCACAGCTACTTTTTTGCCAATAACCGTAGTTTAAGAAGTAAATATAAATTTAATATCAGCATGCCGCAGGCAAACAATGCACAATTTCATAAGAGTGCCTACTTTACTGCAATAAAAGTGTTTAATGCATTTCCTACTGAATTAAAAATTTTATAAAAAATGTAAACATATTTAAATCTCATTTAAAAAAATGGCTTATAGCAAATAGCTTTTATTCACTTAAAGAGTACTACGAAGAAACAGACACGATTATTCATTAAGTAATAAATTGTATCAGTTTTTAAAATTACTATAGATTTTTGAACCTAATTTTAATTATTGTATGCCTGTAGTGGGTAAGTGATTGTATCCAAAATATGCATGTTAATTTAAGATCATTATGTACATCACTTAAACAATAAAAATTCTTGATTCTTGATTCAAATTACATATATCAGACATCGATACACTACTACACTACTTACTTTTATTTTTATTTTTTTATTTTTTTTATCGAGGGGAATCGCCTTAAGACCTTCAGGCCGCTCCCGGGGGAGAGCGGCCCGGTGTGTGGGGGTCCCTGCTGGCCTGAGATGATGGGCGGCCAGTGGTTTACCCACTAAACCCCTCGGTGTCCAGCGCTCCGCAATTACCAGAGCTCGCCGGAATTCCTCACAAAGGTTCATCGGCGAGCTCCAGCGGCGGGTGGTCTCGACAGACCCCAGCTCCAAAACCCGCTATGGGCGGGAAAAAACCACCTTCGAGAGGCGGCGTGGACACGCCGCCGCCATCTCGGGCTCGTGTGATGGTGACGAACTCCCCCGAGTCCGCCGCCAAGAGCCGTTTAGGGCGGTAGGAGGTCATTTCTGACCCTCCTCCGCCGGGTGCGCGGTATGCGGTTCGAGTCACGCGAGGTTTCGCGTTCACGTTCCGCAGCCTCTTTTCGAGACATTACTGTCTCCGCGACTACACTACTTACTACTATATACTACTTTTTATCCCGATAACCTCGCGGGAACGGGACTCAGGCGGATGAAACCGCAGGGAGAAGTTAGTAATTATATAAATATTAATTAAATAATTACTTTTCAACTCGGGCATTTAAGTACTAATTAGGTACTGTTAGAAATTAAAGAGGTTCTAACATTCAGTAAAACATCTGAAAACTCCAGTTTTTTGGGTTTTTCATATATTAAAAAAAAACGTATTTTCACGTTGAGGTAATGAAGCCATATATTTTTTATCTAGATTTTCTAATTTTTATTACGTGGGCGTGAGTACAATGAACAAAGAGTTATTCGTAAATATATCGGAGCAAATTTACTACGTAGAATTTACCTATGGCTTAATTTATTTTAAGAAATATTACAAATATATTTTATTGACACAAGCGATTTATTCTGTCTGTATGTATAGGTACCTACTGCATATATGTACATTGTATGTAATAACACTTGTTTTAGGTAAACATAATAATTTAATTTAAGAACAATTAACCACTTTTATAGGTACATACAACCCAAATAAGAATTATTAAAATAATTCGTTAAACCGTAGATTGTAGAACATCTACGTTAATTCTTCCTGCATTAATTAGTAATTGGTATTACAGTTTAACCTAATTAGCAATAAATTATTATAATTCATATTAAACGAGAAATACTGTTTTGGCGCTAACGAAGTCGCAATAATGGCTTTTAAACTTCACCTTAGTGACAGATTTTTAATTTATTTTCAGACTAGGTACACAATTATTACGAAGATATTGAAGTTTCGAAATCGACCATGAAAGATGTATACTTTTGGAGACAGGTAAATTAATTTAATTATAAATTAAATAATAAATAATAATTGCACGACACTACACACAGTGCAATCTAGCCCCAAACTAAGCACTAGGCTTGAATTATTATGGGTAAACAACGGATGTAATACTACATAGAATGTTTAAAATGCAGCGGATAGCTGGATGCGAGAAGCCGAAAATAGATCCAGGTGGCGTGCAATTGGAGAGGCCCAGCAGTGGACTGCAACAGGCTGATGATGATGATGACAGCGGATAGATAGAAAACACTCAGACCAGAAACACAATTTTTATTTTTAAGTAAGCATAAATAGTTGCAGCCGGAAGCCGGAATCGAACCCGCACCTTCTGCAGTGCAGTCGGGTTTTCGCCCGACGCGCCACAGAGGCCGGCAAAATGACAAAATAATAGATCGTGATAGAAATAATATGTAAAAATCCACTCAATTTTTAGTATTGTCTTTCAGTTCTTCGTCTTAGTAGGTGGTGTGCTATGCACCCTAAGTGTGGGTTTCATGCTGGGCTTCCCAGCAATATTGATGACCGCCATCTTGTCTCCAGATTCTGACATTCAAACTACAGAGGATCATGCTACTTGGATCAGTAAGTTTTAAGACTTACTTCCGTACTCAAAGACTTTTAAGTAATGGTTGAATCTCACCCCCAGGCCAGTTTTTACGTTAGCCAGATGTCCCTTAACCCTTGTATGTATGTTTGTATGTATATAATTTATGAGTTCGAAGATGAGCCGGATCGGTAGGGGGGTTGGGGAGATAGGGGGTCGTGAGGTCTCAGTTCGGGGCGAACTCCTAGTTAAAGATTTTCTATGTAAAATCTTCAGTTAGTGCTATTATTTTAATTCTGAATAAAATCATTTCAGCCTTCTACAAAAGCTCCTGTTCTTCCGACTGTCTATATCAGATTCAGGACCTGGTTCCCAACTGCTCATCTTCTTTCAGAATCGGCATCGAAATCCCACTGCGCAAAGGAATTACCTACGTGCGTGGCGAGAACCACCTGTTTAACTGTCATTGAAATTAATACCGGCGTCTCATTAGCTGCCGATTTCAATGACAGTTTAACTCGACTGCATCACTTTTAAATGGATGCAAATCAACGCTGTATTTCTTACCGCGCACGTGATTCCTTTGCATTGCGATTTCGATGCCGTTTCCGACGAAAGATGCGCGGTAGGGTGGGGATCGAGAGAAGACGTTGGATGTAGGTAGACCTTGATTTTTAGGAGACACCTTTGTCCAGCTGTGGACAGTTGATTATGAGTTTGGTGGTGATATCAAGTTAGTATTAATAACCTTCCGCAGTTGTAGGTAATCCCTATAGAGGTTGATCTGCAAATTACCCCTGTGGAAAAATGAATGACCCTGTAGTAAAAACTCGAAAACCTTCCTCATTATCCACCCCCTCGCTAGCACCATTTCCTCGCCTCTTAACTCCGCTCCTTTCTCTACCCTTACCCGCCCATACCATACTGGAAGCAATATTTAAGAGAACATTTTATTAAAAACTGAAATCCAACTTTGTAGATGCAATCAATGGCGTCGGGGGCATCAGCGGTTCACTGGTCCTCCCTCCTATTCTTCAAATATGGGGACGTAAAGCTATCCACATTTTCATAAACTTCTTTCTCTTACTGGGATGGATAATCTTTGCTGCAGCAAAAAACGTTGAAGCACTATACGTAGCCAGGTTCTTGCAGGTCTGTTCCTCTTACGACTCCACCAAGCTATGTTTTCACCTCGCTTTCCCTTCCTGCGATCGCATTGTCGCGTCAGTACTGTTAGAATCTTTGTAACCGACACGCTTTATACGAGTTTTTGTTTCCCTATCCGATGTTTTTCTTTAACTCTTCTTCTTAGGTTTTTTGTTGAAGTATGGTGAGGTGCGAAGTGCAAACTTAGCTTGGTCGAGTTGTACTATATTCTTTCCTTATTTATAAATAGTGATAAAATAAGTAATATTGCACTACGTACGTATTTTTTGTTTATTATTAAATCACTGTCTTTGTTTTTAATTACAATAATAAGCTTGCAGATATTGCCAGCTCGTGATTGAAATTGTAGATAGAGCAAATGAAGCTTAATCAGGGGTTTTTGACATTTAAAATTCAGAATAAAGATTTGACGTTTTATTTCAGGGTCACGTCTTTGCAGGAGTCTACATTACCGGCATGATACTCAGCGAATACGTCCATCCATGTAGACGAGGATACTTCGTTATCATCAACAAGATTGCAGTTGCTGTAGGCACTCTGATCTGCCACTCCATGGCTCCTTTTTGGACTTGGCGTCAAATATCTTTGTTCGGTGCAGCCATTGCAGCAGGAGCTATTATTCTAACCTTCTTCTGGCCAGAAAGTCCTGCCTTCTTAGCACTTAGAGGCAGGCTTGAAGAATCTGAAAATGCTTTCAAATGGCTTCACGGAGATAGCTTAGAGAGTCAAAAACGTTACCAAAAACTGCTCGAAAACAGAAAGAGAGAAGAAGATATTAGAAAAATCTTAGAGAAAACACCTGGGTCGTGTTGTTCGAAATATTTGCAAAAGAACTTCTTAAATGCTTTTTTGATTGTTGTTCTTCTGACTTTGTGTTTAGATCTGTGTGGAAGGTATTATTTCATAACTTATATCACAGATATTATGGCACAATTAGTTGGGAATTATACTCTGTATTTCGTTTTAGGATCAGATGCTTTGTCAGTTGTAGCTTTGTTACTTTCATCTTTAATTATTAGGCATTTCAATCGTCGTGCAATTCTATTCTATATAGGTGGTTTATCGATAATATTGATGTTCGCTGTAAGTTTAATTGTATTTTTGTATTCTGCTTTATCGTCATCGTCTACAGTTTACTTGTGGGCTACTGCCGTATTGTTAATTTTACACACATTTATAGTTAATATGAGTTTGATACCATTAACTTTTACTATTGTTAGCGAAATATTACCTTTAGAATTTAAAGGTATTGGAATAGGAGCTGCTGGGGTTATATTTACCCTGGCATATACTATAATTTTGAAAATAACACCAATTTTGATCAGATACACAAAGCTTTATGGCACATACTCTATTTATGGAGTGGCTTTAATGCTTTGTTTGATATGGTTGTATAAAATATTGCCAGAAACTAAAGATAAAACTTTGGAAGAAATTGAAGATAATCTGCTGAAAGGTGATTATGTTGACGGAAAATTTAAAACTGAAGTTCCCGAAAAAGACACGCTAATAACTGAAAATAAATAATTGTTAAAATAAAACTCCTCATAACTACGTAAGGATATTTGTACGAGTTTGGATTTTTGTGCCCTTTCAAAATATGACTTTTTACTAAGTTTCCCAAAGATCTTGTTTCCTAAAAATCCTGATATTGAATTTGAAACTTCTCAATTATTTAAGTAGACCTTAAAAAGTGTTATTTCTGTAGGGTTTGGTAATTCAAAACGTATTATGTTTTTTTATTATTATAATCTCTTCTTTTAAGTCGTCATCTTCATTGCTGAAGGTCGTGTCTAAGATGAACTGTCGATCACCTGGTGCATCATGCTCCTCCACGATTCCCTGTCCTCGGCGGCCCTAAAAGCTCCGGTAATTGGTAGGTCTGTGAGCGTCTTGACTAAATCAGTCCAACGGGTGGGTGAGCGACCTCGTGGTCTTTTTCCGTCGACCTGACCAACCACCATGAGCTTCTCGAGACTATTAGGGTTTCTACGAGCGACGTGACCGAAATATCTGAGAATTCGCTGAAAACAGAGAGTGGACAACCTTTTGGTGATTCGGAGCTCGTTAAGAATGGACACATTGGTCCGGAATGCAGTCCATGGAATTGGAAGCATACGCATCCAGCACCACATTTCGAAAGCGTCGATCTTTGCTCTTTCACTCTTCCTTATCGTCCAGGATTCGGCGCCATAGAGGAAGATCGAGAATACCAACGTACGCACCAGTCTCACTTTAGTTTTACAGGATATATTGCGGTCCTTCCATATTCTAGCGAGTTTAGTCATCGCTGTTTTGGACATTTGAATTCTTCTGGCGATTTCCTTCTCTCTGCCACCCTCGTTACTGAGAAGAGAGCCGAGTTACACAAACTGCTCACATAGTTGGACATGTTACTTTTCATCTCTATTCTTTCACGGGATCGCGACTTACACGGGTAAATCCGCGGAGAACAAATAGTAATTCATTCATATTTTGTAAAAGGATATTTAATTTCCTTAATAAATATTCGTATCGTATCAACGTTTTTTATTTATCGTTGGATCCTAAATTTATTTTGTTTTTGGAGGAAATGAAAAAATACGCTTAGAGTATTTGTACTCTATACTTATAATAAATGAAGAGAGGACAAAAAGTGTGTACTTGGAAGTAAAAAAAAAATGTCTAGAGGTCTTAGAAAAAGTAGTAAAAAGTACGAAAAGTAAAAAGTAGAACAAAATTATATACCTAATTTTTAAAATTCATGTCTGTCTGTCTGTTTATCTGTCAGTTCCTTATACAATTAAAAACTACTTATCCGATTGAAATCTGGTTTTCAATATTGGATAGTTCTATTTTCGAGGAAGGTCGTGGACTTTGCATCAAAATCCAATTAGTAGAACCCGAGTAATGAACGAAAAAGTGCAACCGCTCGAGAACCGTTCGGCCGCCAGCGCCCGTGATCACGCATTTTTCACTTTCGCGGGTGAAACCGCGTGGCGGGGAGAAGCTAGTACATTTATAATAGAAGTATCAAAAATTGACGCTACTCAAATATAAAGGTATGAATGTTATTTAAAACAAAAAATATCTCTACTGCTAATTTTGAGTACAGGAATTTAATGGTATGACGTCATACAAAAAAATATTGTACAGATATTCATACTGGTAATTATACTGTCCCTGCTTTTAATAACGATATTCCCTCTGGATCGGGACTTACGCGGGAGAAACCGCGGGAATCAGCTAGTGTTACATGAAGAGTGTTACAATGATACGAAGGGCGCAGGTTCAAATCCCAAAGCGACTACAAAACGTAAAAAAAATCATTAAACTTAAAAGTAATTAAAATACATACTAATTAACATGCAGGCTGTAAATTAATGTCGTAATCAGTAGAATTTCAATCTATTTTATGTTTTTAGATAAGATTTTATCTTACTTTTATTATGAACGCGAAAGTTCGTATGTCTGTATGTGACTTTGTTACTCTTTCACGCAAAACTATTGAACCGATTGCGAGTAAACTTGGAATATAGGAAGCTGGAGTTACTTGCGAGAACGGGACTTACGTGGGTGAAACCGTGGGGCGCAGCTAGTGAAAAATAAAAGCCTAAATAAACACTGAAGCAAATTGGAGAAAAAAATCTGCCTAAGTATTTAATAAAGATTTTGAGAACAATTTTGTAAAAAATATTTTGAAGGAAAAATACATCTTCTAAATTTCATATGTGGCGTGGTTTGAACTCGCACCTCCGGATCAGTAGGTACTCCGGTGCCCTTGCCAATTAGACTACGCGACCTCACCAAGCCCCTTAGGATTTATTTTGCCCTAAAATTAAATATTTCTAGTAGAAATGCCTTGACAATTAAAAAAAAAACAAATTACGGAACAATTTTGTTGATATGAAACACAAAGCGAACAGAATCATTAAGTTAATTAATTACTTATTTACATAAGTAGTAAGAATTTAATTAACCATAGGCCTCCATTACCTACGTAAGGTAGGTGCTAGTGATGGGCCGAGCAGTCACCAATAATCACCAGATTAGTAAAAATTACTTACAGACGCAATAAAATCATTATACAATTTGTAACGGGTATGCCCTTTTAATCCGAAAGGTGGTTGTTATATACGTCTAGGCGAACAACTTTTGTTCTACGACTTTTGAAAATTAAAACTTTTTTTTTGAAAATTTTGAGATTATATTTCATTGAAAAAACAGCTGCTTTTGAAAATAAAGGTAGGTAATTGAAATGTTGATTGTAAACCATCAAACTAAATAAAAGGACAACATAAGGTCAATGACCTCGAACTCTCAGAAACAGCTGATTTTCAAGTTAACTTTACACCTAAATTTTTCGAAAAGTACTTCGAATTTCCAAAAGTCGTAGAACAAAAGTTGTTCGTCTAGACGTCTAGAACAACCCCCTTTCGGATTAAAAGGGCTTACCTGTTACACCTTGTCTTATTATATTGAACTAGCTGCGCCCGCTTACCCGCCGCGTAAGTTTTATCAAAATCGGTTCAGCATTTTTTCTTTCAAAGGAACCTTCCTGTGATATAAGCAAACTTAACAAAAAAAGAATTAGCAAAATCGGTCCAGCCGTCCAGACGTGACACAAAATATATAAAAAGAAACAAACAGCTTAAATTTAGGAGGCACAATGGACGGCCTTATCGCTGAAAGCGATCTCTCTCAGACAACCTTTGGATGGGAAGGAAGCTAAGAAAGGTGAGAGGTAGGGTGTATAGACTTGAAAAGGGTAAGTATTAGTACGATGTAAACATTAGTCTTGGGCATAATAGTTCACAACTGAGATCGCTCATTTTAGTTCGCCGCTCCTAAACGAACTAGTTCGTCAGCTCAGTTCGTTGGTCAGCTCCTAGCTCGATTAGAACGTTTACATCGTACGCTCGTTTTATACGGTTCCTGCTGATATGGGTTTATGGAATGGTTTTAACTTCTAAAACAGCAAAAACCACTTATGATCTATACTTATAATAAAGGAAGAGAGGACAAAAAGTCTGTACTTGGAAGTAAACTAAAAAAAAAAATGGTCTAGGGGTCTTAGAATAAGTAGTAGAACAAAATTATATAATTATTAAAATTCATTTCTGGCTGTCTGCTTATTTGTTTCTTTGTCTATTCCTTATACAATTAAAAACTACCAATCGGATTGAAATCTGTTTTCAATATGAGATAGTTCTATTTTCGAGGAAGGTCGTGGTATACTTTGCATCGAAGTCCAATTAGTATAGAACCCGAGTAATGAACGAATAAGTGCAACAGCTCGAGAACCGCTCGGCCACCCGTGCCCGTGACAAATGACTACGCGTTTTTCACTTCCGCGGGTGAAACCGCGGGGCGCAGCTAGTTAATGAATATTTTTAAAAAATTTGGTGCAATAAAATAACTCTTTCTATTTTTCACCCTGTTCGGATACCTGTCTAAATTAACAAATCAACAAACATCATGTTTGGATATTCCTACAACTATAGTGCTGTCCCGTGCGTGACGATCTTAATTCAGTCAGTCGATGTCAATCTTGTTCATTCGGCGCGAACTAATGAACTTCGAGATGGAGAATGAAGGAACTAGTTCCCTCGGTTCCCCTGTAGGAGCGCTCTTTCGAACTAGTTCGTTTGCGAACTACACAAGACTATAGTAGCCATTTTGACCATAATCTTATCTATATATACAAGATGTAACAGGCAAGCCCTTTTAAGCCGAAAGGGGGTTGTTCTATACGTCTAGGCGAACAACTTTTGTTCTACGACTTTTGAAAATTCGAAGTACTTTTCGAAAAATTTAAGTGTAAAGTTTACTTGAAGATCAGCTGTTTCATAGATTTCGAGGTCATTGACCTTATGTTGTCCTTTCATTTAGTTTGGTCTACTACAATCAAACCTTCAATTACCTTTATTTTCAAAAGCAGCTGTTTTTTCAGTGAAAAAAAACCTCAATTTTTTTTTAAAAAAAGTTCGAATTTTTAAAAGTCGTAGAACAAAAGTTGTTCGCCTAGACGTCTAGAACAACCGCCTTTCGGCTTAAAAGGGCTTGCCTGTTACATCTTGTATATAAAAGAAAGTCGTGTTAGTTACACCATTTATAACTCAAGAACGGCTAAATCGATTTGTCTGAAAATTGGTGGGGAGGTAGCTTAGAACCAGGAGAAGGACATAGGATACTTTTAATCCCCGCGGGAACGGGAACGGGAACGGGACTTACGCGGGTGAAACCGCGGGGCGCAGCTAGTGAAAAATAAATACCAAATATTGTTGTGCTGATATAAATATTGGATTTCTTACATAAATTTAAGTAATGTAATTTTATACTACATCATTGTATGCTCGAAATGAGTAGACTGTGCACTAATATAGTACATATTTAAGACAAATGTACTTACATAGTTTGAACAATAATTTATTCATGTTATTGTTCTTTAAAACCGACTAGTCGGCTAGTTGGCTAGTCGGCAAGAACCATAATCAGCCCATCACTAGAGGTACCTAACGTTAACTTTTATTTAACTACCTACCTGGTTTTTTTCGACAAAGGACAATGGCTGATGTTGAGACAATTTTACTTTTATTGCACTTGTTCAGGTGTTCTTCAAGGTTCATAATGTTACTTATTAATTACTAGCTACGCCCCGCGGTTACACCCGCGTAATTTCCAAGCCTGAGGGATATTGCGATCAAAAGTATCCTATGTTACTCACTGAAACTATCCCTATGCAAATATTCATCCAAAACGGTCCAAAAAATAAAATGTATGAAAAATAGCAGGGTCCGGAGAATAAGCAAGTCGTTCTGTAGTACCAGTGTTCTTTGTTATAATAAACTACCTAAAGACGTATGTGACATGTCCATTACGAGATTCAAACAATATAATAATTATATGTTATCTTAATATTATTTATTATAAACGCGAAAGTTTGTATGTATGTAAGTACGTATGTATGTATGTGAGTTTGTTACTCTTTCACGCAAAAACTGCTGAACCGATTGCGATGAATCTTGGAATATAGGTAGCTGGATACCGGGGATAACACAAAGACTACTTTTTATCCCGATATTTCCGCGTGAACGGGACTTACGCGGGTGAAACCGCGGGGCGCAGCTAGTTAAACATAAATTGTGTAAAATGGCGTACTATGATACGTCGTCATATCTTAATGAAAAGAATCCATGGTCATGATTATTAATTGCTCCTGTTTGAATAATAGATTATATCTATATTTATGACGATTGTGATTTAGCACATGAACACATAAAAGCCCTCATGAGTTTCTTGGGGCTTCTTTTCATCGGAGAGCGCCGAAGCCACACTCAAATCATAGCAGTAACACATATTCTAAGTGATCGATCATGTACCTACCTACATAATATTGTAAACAAGTATTCTATTCAATAAAATATTTTTGACTATTGACTTTTTGTATAATGCCCGAGTCACATCTAAAACGTAAAATGCCTGATTGGAAACACACTTTCAACTTAGTTTACGTTGTAGCTTTTCTAATATTTCAAAAAATATTTATTTGTTTGTTTGTTTGTAACGAATAGGCTCCGAATCCAAATTCAAAAACTCTTTCACCAATCAAAAACTACATTATCGAGGAGCAACATAGACGACATTTTGTCCCGATATTCCTGCGGGATCGGGACATCCGCTCGTAAAACCGCGGGACGCAGCTGATCGCTTAATATGACTACAGATAATCCTATCAGATATCCTCTGCTTGTCACTGTCGAACAATTTGCTCCACAGATAATATCAGGCGCCACGTTTCAATCTCTACCTACAAGGTTAGTCAGTTGCGCCGCGCCAAAATCCGTAACTAACAACCATTGCCATGTTCGTTGTTTAGTACTCATAGTAAAAGCCTAATGCTTAGTCTAGGGCTAGCCCTAAACTAAGCACTAGCGCGTACATAGCGCTGTGTGTCGTGCAATATTTATTTATTTATTTATTGGACCACTTCTCTATACGACTCAACGGTAATACAGAAGGTTGAAGGAAACTCACTAGGTGGGTGCAAGTATTTAAGCTTAAAAATAAATCATTTGTTTTTATTTACCTCGGTATCCGTTGTCTAGTAGGTACTTATAATACAAGCCGTGCTTAGTTTAGGCCTAGCTTGCGGTGTGTGTAATGTCGTGCATAATTTATTTATTTACACTTTAATAGATTCATTTTGTAAGTGGTAGCAACTAGATGCAAGTCACTATAAAGAAATTTTCTAATTATTTGGACAGAGCCCTTAGTATGAGTTTTGATAGTTTATCGTCTCGATGAAACTGGCAGTTTACTTCCATACATTTTCTATCAGCGCCCCTAGCGGTAACTATTATGAACTAAAATAATGTACGGATGTAAACTGCCGTGAGACGATTTCATGGAGACGATAAACTATCAAAACTCATACTAAGGGCTCTGTCTCTTATAAGAGACTAGAAAGCTATTGGTCGCTTTGACAGTGAAGCATTTCAAAATCGACTCTGACGGCCGAGCACTATCAGTTCCAAAGTCAAATTGTTCGGGAAACTGAGTTTGCCGAACAATTTGACAAAGGTGGTAGTTGGTTATTTGGTGTAGTCAAAGTGTCAGTGTCGTCCTGTTTTTTAAACTAGTTCACTCCCACCTGTGTTGTTGAGTAATTATATCGGTAGAACTACTGTGGTTTTTTACCATTACTTTTATTCTTTTTTTTTTTCATTTTTTTTCCTCGGGGTAGCCTGATTCCCTAGAGGACGCGTCCCCAGGTGGCGGATAGGGGGATGCCCTATGGAGTGTCACACCTCCATAAGGTAGGAGGGAAATCAAATACCTCCCGTGGACTACAAGGCCGGAGATGGACACTTCGTTATCAAACCTGTCCCGGGGAGACCAACCTCGTTAGCCTTGGCTGGCTGTTGGTCTAAGAGAAGGTACTCCGAAAACAAACCAGACGTGCTGCCTTGCACGTGTTGAAGGTGTTGGCTCACCAAAGGCTAGGATGCTCACCCGATAAGTGAGCCGAAATCAAAATGGAAGCAGAATTAGAAAACAAATTACCCCAGGAAGGTACCAGCCAAGCTGGAGAATCCTTCTCTGAGAAGAGCCCACAGGGCAACTCAGACAGTCCCACCGTATCTGGGGGGGACAAAATTTTGCTTGCGCATGAGGAGTCTCTCCCTGCAGCCCAACACACGACTAAGAAATTTGTCCAGCAGGCTTTCCATCCAAGCCTGTTTACAAGACAAAGATCAAATTCTACCGGAACTGCTCAACATACCGGATCTAGCTCTGTACATCCAATCCGTCCTCCAGAATGGCAAAGAGTTCCTGAGAGCAGTAGTTCTAAGAGAAAAAAGATATCGGACAGCCCTACTTCTGAAAAAATCAATACATCAAATAGATTCACAGGTTTACCAATCGACCTCACTGAAACCAGCAGTGCAGTCAAAGATAAACGACCCTCTAAACCACCGCCAATAGTTTTATACGGTATAGAAGACGTTAATAAACTCACCGAATTATTAACATCAGTAGTTGAAAAAGACCGGTTTACTTTTAAAATCGTAAACCGAAGCCAACTGAGAATAAGTAGCACAAACATCGAAACTTACAAAGAAATTATTAAAGTGGTTCGAGAGAATGGTTTGATCGGTCACACTTTTAATAGGAAAGATCAGAGAAGCTTCAGAGTAGTAATACGAAACCTCCACCCAACCACCCCAATATCTGCTATCAAGGAAGATATTGAGGGTACCGGGAACATAGTTTCAGGAGAAATTATTAATGCAAAATTCGGACCCGAAAAGAAACCAACATCCACTTTCTTTGTCAATCTTGCACCTGGACCAAACAACAAGGCCGTGAAAGAAATTAAATTTATATATCATCAATCAGTCATCATTGAGGACCCGAAGAAGCGAACATCAATAGTGCAATGTCAAAGATGCCAACAATATGGGCACTCAAAAAATTACTGCATGCGCCCCTATCGATGCGTAAAATGTGGACAGTCGCACAAAACATCTGAATGTCAAAAACGCGACCGGAACACACCCGCCCAATGTGCACTATGCAATGGCCCACACCCGGCGAACTACAAAGGCTGCGAAGTATATAGAGAAATTCAGTTAAGACGTTCTAAGCCAACTTACCCAACGGGAAGAAGCACTCTACCGCAAATACCTCCCACCGAAAAACTACCAAAGCCAAACATAACTGATAGATCAGCAAAAATATCTGAAGGTAAAACAAAAACGTATTCCGACATCACACGTCACAAAACTGAAACAACTGGTCAAGAAGCAATAAATCCTCAGCCTCCTCTGAACTTAGTACAGGTTTTAACTGAACAGACTACAAAATTTGACCTTCTCCTACAACAAATGAGTGCTCTTATAATGCTCATAACACAACTTGTCGAAAAACTGACAAAATGACTGCAATTCGCTTAGCAACATGGAACATAGATGGATTGGCCCCAAACAAATATGATGCACAATCACTCATGACTCAGCACAATTTAGACATTCTATTGATATCGGAAGCCCACTGTACAGGTTCCACAAACATTAAATATCAGAATTATGAGTGCTATATCACACAACACCCCGATGGGACAGGACATGCTGGTACTGCGATAGTTGTCAGAAAATCATTGAACCATCATGTAATGCCTGAGTATAAAACCTGCGAAATCCAGGCCACAACAATAGCAGTGGAAGACAGGAATGGCTGCTTCAATATTTCCTCAGTGTACTGCCCGCCCAAACATAAGGTCTCCGAGGATATGTTTACGAGGTTCTTTGAGACACTTGGGAATAGATTCCTAGTGGGCGGAGACTGGAACAGCAAAAATACATTTTGGGGATCTCGATTAACCAAGAGGCAGACAGCTAAAACTCAGTCTAGATGCTAATAACCTGGTCACTGCTTCAACATGCGAACCCACACATTTTCCACCAGCGATCTCTAAAATACCCGACTTGATTGACTTTTTTGTCATTAAAGGTTTCTCTTCGCATTATGTTAAATGTGAGCCTTGTTATGATACTTCATCAGCCCACTCGCCCGTTCTACTCACACTAAGTACAAAAATAATAGAACACGAAAGTCCAGCTCGATTATACAACAAAAAAACAGACTGGCCCTCATTCAGGGAATACGTGGAAGAGAACATTCAGTTAAAGATTGCACTTAAGACACCAGAGGACATTGACACTGCCACTAAATACCTGACCAACCTTATCCAAGATGCTTGTTGGCGCAGTACGCCGTCACTAGACACTAAAGAGCGAATACACAACTACCCTCTTGAAATAAGAAAAGCAGTCTTGGAGAGACGCAGACTGCGCCGTAACTGGCAGCTGAGCAGACTTGCATCTGATAAAACAAAATTCAACCAGCAAGCATCTCTCCTGAAGGAAATGCTGAGCATCTGGCACAATAGGACTCTCGAGGCTCAAATGGAATCCCTTACCCCAACTGCGGCCACTGATTACTCACTGTGGAAATTCACAAAGATATATGATAGACCACAAATGGCAAAGTCGCCGCTGCGACGCAATGGTGGATGGGCCCGCTCGCCCCAGGAAAAGGCAGATCTATTCGCAGAACATTTGTCAAATGTGTTTATCCCGAACAGTATTAGTGACACAGAAGCCGAAACAGAAGTTGAATCTATTCTTGCCCAGCCCTTGCAAATGTCGCCTCCACCAGCTGCGATCACCGTGCGGGAGGTTTGGAGATCTATCCATGACCTAAAAGATAGAAAAGCACCAGGTTACGACCTTATCACCAAAGAAATTCTGAGAGAACTCCCAAGAAAAGCAATAGTCTTCCTTACAATGCTATACAATGGAATACTCAGAGTCCAGTATTTCCCGGCTTTGTGGAAGGTGTCACAAATAATGATGCTACACAAGGCAGGAAAACCTGCAAGCCAAACCACCTCATACAGGCCTATCAGTCTCTTGCCCATCCTATCGAAGGTCTGGGAAAAACTTGTACTAAGCCGCATTATGCCAATACTCGAGAAAAACAATGTCATCCCACACCATCAATTTGGCTTCAGGCAGCAACACTCTACCATAGAGCAAGTGCATAGAGTAGCCGAGAAAATAAGAAAATCTCTTGAGGAAAAGGAGTACTGTTCGTCTGCATTCTTGGACATACAGCAGGCCTTTGACAAAGTATGGCACAACGGGCTTCTCTGTAAGATTAGGACCTGCCTTCCTCATAGCTACTATATTCTGCTGAAATCTTACCCCACAGAGAGAATCTTCCAAGTCAGGGAATCCGAAACGACTTCTAAATTCTACCCTATTGTAGCAGGAGTACCTCAAGGCTCAGTGCTGGGACCGATCTTATACACCCTGTATACATCCGACTTGCCCCATGTAGAGGGAGTTACTATTGCCACTTACGCCGACGACACGGCAATAATGGCGAGTAACCGGCACCGTGAATTAGCCACAAACCAACTCCAAAAGGGACCCGACTCTATTGCAAAATGGCTTAATAAGTGGAGGATTAAAGCGAGTATAGCAAAGTCGGTACAAGTCACCTTCACACTCCGACGCGAAAACTGCCCTCCTGTGCACCTTGATAACTGCACTTTACCACACCAAGACACAGTAAAGTATCTGGGCTTACACCTGGACCGACGTCTGACGTGGAATCAGCACATTAAGAGCAAGAGAGAGCAACTTAATATAAGATACCGAAACCTCTACTGGATGCTGGGCCGGAATAGTAAACTATCTATGGACAACAAGCTACTGATATACAACTCCATACTAAAGCCTACATGGATGTATGGTATACAACTGTGGGGCAGCGCCAGTAATTCAAATATAACAATCTTGCAGAGGGCACAGAATGGTATACTCCGAGCAATAGCGCAAGTCCCTTGGTTCATCACAAACGCCGAAATCCACACTCATTTGGGAATGAACACCGTGAAAGAGGAAATTGAGGTCTCCACACGGAAATACAAAAAGCGACTGGAAAATCATCCAAACTTACTTGCGTCGTGTTTGAACTTACGTAGCTACCAAAAGCGCCTAAAAAGGAAGGACATTATACAGTAACCTGTAATTGGGAAAGCGACCAGTGGATATCCTTGCTGGAGGGTACCCTCGACCTAACAAATCCACACAACAAATCTGCTTATAGTAGACTACTGATTGCAGATGAGAACTGAAAAAAAAAAAAAAAAAAAAAAAAAAAATACTTTTATTTCAGAACAAATGGTAATGGAAGATCTAGTACCTACTTCTGTTCACGAAACTTGTGATTTGTGACTACTTTTGTATTTATAAAACAAAACGGATCACTCCGAATAGGATAGTCATTGGATTAGGTTATTGGTAGAACATCATTATACGACGACCGCTGCAGCGGCACGCTCGCTTCGCTCGCTCGCCAAAGCGCCTAATTTCATAGATATAATATCAACGGAACTACGTAACAAGAATGGAAGGAAGAGTTGAGATTGAAGCCCGGTACAATCATCATCATCATCTCAGCTCCTATCCGTCCTGTGCTGGACATAGTCCTCCCCCATACGACGCCACAAACAGCTATCGCGAGCTACCTCCATCCAACGACTCCCCGCGACCGCTGCAATGTCGTCGGTCCACCGAGTAGGTGGTCGCCACAACACTCCGTTTCGCATCGTGGTCAGTTGGTCACTACTCGAGGACTTTTATCTGTCTTTCGAGCAATATAGCCTGCCCATCACCACTTAATGGTTAAAAAAAAATGCACGACATTACACTCAGCGCTATTTAGCCCCAAACTAAGCACTAGGTTTGTACTATGGGTGCTAGACAACGGATTTATTACATATTATACTTTTTTTTTGTAAATACATACATAATGATACATAGAATACACCCAGATCCAGAAACAAATATTTAAGGTCAGCAGAAATATTTGTTTCCGGCGGGAATCGAACCCGCAACCTTCTGCGTTGCAGTCCGCCTCTGTGGCGCGTCGCCCGCCGCGCCACAGAGGCCGTCAAAAATGAATGAATGATTTAAATGAATAGTTGACCGAACGAGCGAAGCGAGTGAGGTCCAGTGTTGACGGGCCTGGTGCTTGTATCTTTGTCACTTTGTATCTTTGTATGTTTGTTCGACGATAACTTGAGTATCGTAGCTCGGATCTTTATGAATTTTGGTATGCGCGTAGTTTAGGTCATAGTATTTACGAGTTCGAAGATGAGCCGGATCGGTAGAGGGGTTGGAAGATAGGGGGTCGTGAGGTCTCAGTTCGGGGCGAACTCCTAGTTCTAGGTAGTAGCAGTAGTTCTGGCGATAGAACCACCCAACAGAACAGGTGGGAATGCGTCTTAAAGCTTACGGGTGGGTTAATAACGCCAAAATCCCTAAGTACCAACCATCGGATCACTTCTATATACTTTAATACGACAACTCTAATTTAAACTTTTTCCGAGCCCCGTCGGGAACTGACAGAGAAATTTATTAACTTCACCTTGTTATAAGTTCGGCTGATCCTTTTTGCTGAGTTTTTCGGTAAAATGTATTGAGATGTATTTCTAAAAATAATATTATGAATTTGCCGAAGCTACTTGTGTTGGAGTCGCTGAAAGGCTGGCCTACTTAAAAGTTTAGAAGAATTTTTCTTTAGACTAGTTGTTTTTTCGTAATATAATTTTATAGGTACCTAGGTCTATATACCTACGTTAATGCTGCCCGATTATGTAAGAACAAACTGTGTAGGTAGCTTTTCTGTGGCGCGATTCTGTAAAAACATAGCATGCGGAATGCCGGCGAACTGCAGGCGACGTGCAGAGGATGTGCGTTAAATCGTATTCTGTAAATGTTATTTTACTTAATTACTACTTAATTAGTTAAGTAGCCTTCAAAATTAAGTGCTACTTAATTATTTAAAGTGCTCCCCTTGTTAATCAGCCAATCAGTATTTAAAGAAATTATAGAATAGCTTTTATTTTTACTCCTGCAACAAATCGACTTCTGCAATACGCATGCATACCGCCTGCACGCATGCTTTGTTTTTACAGAATCGGGCCACAGGGTATTCTAGACGCGGTAAAAATATGATTATTAAATATTATGTTTTATCACATCAGATCAGATCCGTATCAGTATTTTTTATTCGTACTTATATTTAAGCGATACATCACGTATTTTTATTAAGTACGTTTAGAATATTAAAAGGAGTAAAATGACTGGCGAACCATGTAAAATCTACACGGTTTCTACACGGTTTTTTCTTACAGAATCGGGCAACAGCTTATAAATCCATAACTACCAATATTATAAACGCGAAAGTTATGGGTCTTTTCTATTTTGGCGAACGCTTGGCTGCAATGCAGAAGGTTGCGGGTTCGATTCCCGCGGGGTGCCAATATTTATGCTTAAAATAAATATTTGTATCTGGTCTGGGCGTATTTCTATGTATAATATGTATGTATTTACAAAAGAAAAATAAATATAAGTAGTATATCCGTTGTCTAGTCACCGTAACACAAGCTTAACAGCTTACCACGGGGCTAGATGGCGCTGTGTGTTCGTCACAGGATTTATATATTTTTTTATTTTAATTGTATTGAATATCTTTGGAACCTTCTAGTTTTTAATAGTAGGTTTAATTATTACTTATTTATTTCTTGAATATGCTTTTTTAAACAATTTTTGTCATTATCTCAATGACTATAGTAAAATTTAATATAAACTTACCTAACGATTGCTCATTAGTAAGGTTGATCCTAGGTCTAATTGTAAGGTCCCATTGCTTCTAGTTCCAAGCCTTTAATCACTAGATTTACAATAATGCAAACTTATTCGTTCATTATCAGTATTATCACGTCAGACATGACACAGCCAGACTCCTTTCTAGAACTTACTGACCGAATAAAGGAAGTAAATATATAGAAAATTGATTTTCTTTTAATGTTCCTTCTAGGTTCGTGGCCAGTCGTTTTGTTAGTAATGCAAACTCCTTCGTTTATTTCATCAAGTCGTATAATCAAACTCCTTTTTAGAACTTACTGGCTGTTTAAAGAAAGGAAAAAAAAAGATTTTTTTTTCTTCAAGGCTCGCAGCCAGTCGTTTTGTTAGTACCTAATGCAAACTCCTTCGTTTATTATCAAGTTGAACAGCCAAACTCATTTTTAAACAACAGCTGAAAAAAAAAGAAAGAAATCTGATTTTCTTGAATTTTCTTTAGGCTCCTTGGACATGCTGTGCTGATTAACATAGAAAAAAAATATAAACTCCTTCGTCAATTTCATCGAATTGAATTAGCCAAACTATTTTGTAGAAATTACTGGCTGAATAACGAAAATTTAACGTTTTTCTGTTTTTCTTTTAATATTCTTTAGAGCTTCGTGGCCAGTCGTTTTGTATTAAATGGAAACTTCTTGGATTACCTATATAGGTAGAAGTCCCTACCTAGGCGATGGGATTAGCCCTATACAACAGTTCAACACCCACATGAGGATAATATTATGGGGTAGCCCTATTCCATACCGGGATAAAAAGCTACTCATGGCAGCTGATATCCCCAGGGCCAAGTCGAAGTTCATCTTAGTTTTAATGCCGTTTTCCAATTGCCCGCATCGTTGGCTGGAACGCTAACTTTAACTTGTTGGGTAATAATGTTCAAAACTTTAAACTAACAACGGGGTATAATATCCTTGCAAACGGCAATCGGCATCGGAAATCCGAAATCCACTAAAATGGTAGGAGTTTCTAATAGTAAGTGGCAACCCTGTATCTAAAACAGAACTTATTTCAAGTTGATTAGCAGGATTTTTTCCTAGACTTATAAAACAGGGCTGCAGAGGAAAGAGGATCAAGGATCTTTTATTAATCAAACAATTATTTAGGTCTATTAAAGAAGTTTCCTTTAATTAATATCTTTAAAATCAATGAAAATATTCGAAATAGTCAGTTAGTTTCCCGGTTAATAAAATGCAACAAGTGGTGCCCTCTAGTTTGTTTAACCTCAAACACCGCGTTGGCGGAAGATGGCCGTCGCGTGCCGAACGAAGCTCCGATTGTTTACTACGGTTAAAAAAGTTTTTACACATTAAAACGCGATTAATAACATAAAAATCCGTTTAGAAGTTGTGCACGAACGTTCATTTGTGTTTTCCAGTGGTTCTGTGTTGTGTTTTGATTAAAATTTCACTTGAAAAGTGCGGCTTCAACAGTGTGAGTGCAGTTGTTACCAACTAGTTTTGAGTCTTCGTGACTCTTGTGATTTTTGGAATGTTGTGAATCGAAGTGGATTGAGCTTTTGTTGGAGAGGATTGAGATTGCCTTCGTTCGACTTCGTTCAAGGTTAGTTGTGTTTAGTTTTTAATAAGTTTTAAAAGTTTATTTGTTTACAACGTACCGCGCATGTACCGTCGAAAAGTTTTCGTTTGAGTACAAACTTCGAAGTTATTCCTACACATTCCTAAGTCGCAACACACTAAAACCTGACTTCATCCAGGGAATCTGTAGAATTTTAAGAACGTTTTGCTCGAATCTATACTTACACAGTTTAACCAAACGTAGATCTAATAAAGTTCCTAGATAATGTAGGCAGAACCATATTAGTTAGAGCTGAAAAACTTATTATTTCGATTCGATTTTGTTTCCAATGAGTTTCAATTAGATTCATTTATACAATAGAACATTCAAGACATTACAACATGTTATTTAAGCAGATTAACTAAGTTTAAGTAGGTCTGTAGGCTGTAGATAAATATTCTTAGATTTATTTTATTAAATTACTAGCTGGGTAAGTGTACCTACCATCCTATTGTCATAATCACTCTGTCTAATAAAAAAAAACCGTAGGATCAAAATCCTTTGCATAGGTACCTAGTTTGTACCACATACAGACGGGGAAGCAATTTTGTTTTTATATTACTAATGTAATGATGACTGATAAACCTATCAGTCGCAAAACTTTGGTTTTATGTACTTTCTGGTGGTGTAAAAAGTCTACTGCACAGCCAACAGTAACTGTCCAAAAAATATTAAAATTTCTATATCTTAGAACTATTCTATTCTAAGATATTAGAATAGAATAGCGTATTTTTGCATTAAATATGGTACATACATACAGTGGTGTTACGAAATAGGATACAGTCTCATCATACAGCCATATTATTAAACTGAAAACTGACTCTCAATTTATCAGCTACCTAAAACAATGAAATGTCAATTGTCTAATGTCAATTATATATTTAAAACTCAAAACATCATAAAATCATAACTAACACACTGTTGTTACATTTCAAAATGACATGATGACAGTATACATATATTTAATATATATAATTAAATACAGCTATATTTATTACAATATACAAATCCCAATGCCAATATCTAAATGCCTGAACTCAATGCCTTTCTACGTATTATGGATACATATACATCAAAACTAACCCTGTTTTTATATTACCAGATTGTCCTGGAAGACCTGATCCTGACCTTACTTCTGCCTGAAGAATAATGAACTGTCTCCTGCACGAACATTCCTGAAACCTCTTGCATGAACATTCCTAAAACCTCCTGCCAAATATCCCATTGTCAAAAAAACCATTGATTTATAAATATTGGTTTTCTAACTTGAATAACACCCTTAGGGATGATTTATATTAAACCATCACAAGTGTGGGCGCAGGTCCGAGCTTCGTTGTCCAATGCTCTGCCACAACTAGGTTGCAACAGACCGAAACTCCAACTTGGCCTGCGCTTGTGACGGTCTAATAAATAAATCACCCTTATACATCAGCAATTTAATACTATATATTATATTTCCTACTAACTGAGCCCCTAGGTTTCTCCTTCATAGGATTTGATCCAGTGGGAACATCGGGATGAAAACCCTATGTTACTCCTTGACAATGTTACTTTCTATCAGTGAAAGGCTTTTTTAAATCAGTCTATAGTACTTTTTGAGCTTATTCATTATCAACTAAATAAATCTTTTCTCTTTATAATATTTTTGTAAAGGTACATACAACATACTTATCTTTCTAAGGAGTCATAATAACTCTATTTTTACATTACCAGATTGTCCTGGAAGTTTTGATCCTGACCTTACTCCCGCCTGAAGAATTCTGAACTGTCTCCTGCATGAAACCATGTCTTGAAACCTGCTAAATTACCTACCATCAACAGTAGATTTTAAAAATATTGGATTTCTAACTTAGGTTTTTAGGCTAAAATCTATAGTCCATCCATACCTTGACTTTGCTAAGCAAAGACTTAAGACAACTTTTGGTATTTATAAAGCGATCTTCGCAACTGTTCAAATTTAGTATGTTTATGCTTAGTAAAGTTGAAGATTTTCAAATTTAGAATGTAATAAACCAATCAAAAATAATGACCTAAAGTTTGCTTCTCTATTATGACTATGAAGTTCTTTTTATTTTATTCGTATATTACAAAATGAATTTCGACAATAAATTCCAATTCACAGTTTATGCTTAGTTTTTGCTAAGCTCAGTCTGAGCAAAGTCAAAGTACGCACTATAGATTTCAGCCTTAGTGCCATTTCAATATCAATGTCAAAATATTATCTAAATATTTATTTTATTCTATTTTAGTATATTTCATTTTATTGTTATAACATTCTTGAAGATTTTCTAACAAATACAAAATGGTTTAACAAAATGATTTATTATAAATCATCTGTGGAAATTTCAACTCACTTCTGTCTTCTTCATGTCTAGCTATCACCGTTTATGAGATACGACCTTGTTAGAGACGGACAGTGGAGTCTCAGTTTTTACCCTTTGCACACAAACTCCTAAAACTAACTCTGGATGGGGTGCACTATACATTTAGAAATAAAAAATTACCAATTGTGGCGACATGACTGTATTTACGCGGAATTTTAAATAGTATTAAAATATATGTATGCATTTGCATCGGTTTAAAACAGTATAAAGTCATTGATATTCATGTAGGTGCAGCATGCATGTCTTGAATATAAACAGTTTGTTGAACAAAGCATATTGCAATGAAATGGGACCAGCATTTATGAGCACTAATCACTAGTTTTTATCACTAACTAGATTTAGAATAGGTGTGCTCATAATAATAAGTTTGTTTTGTTAGTTATATTGATTTTTCATCTGTTTTTGCGTTTTTGTATTGCAACTAAATTCATTTTACAGTTTTAATCGTGTTGTTTTTATTATCAGACCCTTTCCTCAAGGTAGACCTTCAAAATGGTGTCTGAAATAGTTTCCTAAACGTCGGACGTACCTACCACAGTGCAAAAATCCACACTTAAACGGTCGCCCATTGAAGCACTGATGATGCCAGGCGCTCAGCACTTCCGTGGTCGTCCGTTTAAGTGTGTTTTTTTGCACTGCAGTACTTAGGTAGGTAAAGGTAAAGTTTGTATGTAAGTGATGATGATGATGATGACGATGGATGTCGATGATGAACCACTCTACTTAACTTACCCTACCCCTGTGTCGATTTTCATACAGATCTGTCTCGATTTATTAAATAATCATCACCCGCGTTAGTCCCGATCCCGCGGGATAGTCGGGATTAAAAGTATCCTATGTTACTCTCCATCAGGTAAACAATCGCTATGCAAATTTTCATCCAAATCGGTCGAACCGTTTGTCCGTGAAGAGGAAACAAACAAACAAATCTTTTATATTTAAAAACGAATCCCTATTTCCCTTGGTCACGGCATCACGCGTGAACGGCTGGACCGATTTTGCTAATTAAATAAATAAATCCTGTGACGAACACACAGCGCCATCTAGCCCCGTGGTAAGCCGCTAAGCTTGTGTTACGGTGGCTAGACAACGGATATACTACTTATACTTATTTTTCTTTTGTAAATACATACATATTATACATAGAAATACGCCCAGACCAGATACAAATATTTATTTTTAAGCATAAATATTTGCACCCAGCGGGAATCGAACCCGCAACCTTCTGTATTGCAGCTAGGGCATGCAAAATCTCGAGGTTTTCAATCCCGGGATTGATTTCGATATTAGAACTCAATCCCGGAATCACGGGATTAGTCTCGAGATTTCATATATTATTAAAAAAGCGAATCAAATATAATGAGAAATGTTTAAAATTATTTCATTTTTACAAACTAAAGACTTCGTTGTTTCTTTACGCAAATAAGTTACCCCAGGGGCAGTCTACCTCACGATTTTGCAAATATTATGGCGGACAAATAACTACTGTCTAAAATTTTACGCCTAGTTCTATTCGCGCCACTAAATGGACGGTAGCAGTAAAATTTGCGTATGATTTTTTTTTATGAGTAGGTACTAAAGGAGAACTTAAATTCATGTCGATGTGTCCATGTTTTGTCCATGTCTTTAGTCAACGTCCGCCATCTTTTTTTTTTTTTTCGATATGTTGTTTTGTATTTGGATAGAGGAAGTCTAAATAGACAAATATTCCATCACAGTCATGTATCCTAAAGTGACTCGTATCGGAGATATCGGCCTATGAAGTTAAAAAAAAAACATGTTAATAAAACGTCATGTCGCAGTTAGATTTGTTCTTCAAATCCAACAACGACATAACGTCGAAAGAAGACATCAAACCAAACAAACTTTTCCTTCAAACTATGCCCATTTATAAGCCGTCACGTTATTCAAGGGTTAAGATTAAAACCGTCCAAAGGCATAAAAAATCGCCGTGTAGCAGAATGAAACCTATAATATTTTGATAGAGGCGGTCTAAATAGACAGAAAACATTCCATCACATGATGTCCTAAAGCGACTCGTTTCAGAGATACAAACTTACTTTTATCATTCACTTCATATTTGAGAATTAAAACTCATTTTCATGCTTAAAATAACCAAAGTACCACGTACTATTATGTTCGAATTGAGGTACTCGATATCTCGATATCGGGTCTCTCAATCCCGGGATTGTAATATCGAACTTTTTCGTCCGAGATTCCGGGATTACGAGATATCCCGGGATCCCGGGATTCATGTCCTAATTGCAGCCAAGCGTTCGCCCGACGCGCCACAGAGGTCGTCAATTCTTTTTTTGTTGTGATTGCTATGATCAGGAGAAGGATCTTATGCAGTTTTTTTTTAATTTTGGATAATAACTTACGCGGGTGAAACCACGGGGCGCAGCTAGTAACTATATATAAAAACTTTCGGATTTATAATCATAATTAATTAATGAAAATCAATATAATAATAAAATAAATACATAATTTTTTTTACGAATGAAAATAAACGAGTGAATTAATTAATGATATAAACAAAACTTTCAGAATTTCAATTAAAAATGTTCAATCTCAACTCCAGATTTAATTACATTGTAAAACATTTGTCAACACGCTAGCTAGCACACGTTTCTCGAGTCCACTCGACCCGGTTTCTCGAGATTACCATGTCACTTCTCGTTGCTAGGCTCTAATGAATGCTAAACGAATGGATTCATAGGGAGGTGGCGCCTTATTTGCGAGTTTGTTGGATAATCTAATCGTTTAGCGTGTATCGTTTGGTATATTTATCTCCATGTTGTGAAATATGAGTTATTAAACTTTTTAAATTCACACGATTTGTCAACATAGGTAGTTACATTTTTCCCGAATCGTCCCTTCGCAACTAAGATCATTGTAACATCGAAACGTCGAGGTAAGAACATAAATAATAATACGACCTGGTAAAATTATACTAATACTAGCTGAGCCCTGCGGTTTCACCCGTGTAAGTCCCGTTCTCGCGGGAATATCGGGATAAAAAGTAGCCTATGTGTTATTCCCGATATCCAGCTACCTATATTCCAAGTTTCATCGCATTCGGTTCAGTGGTTTTTGCGTGAAAGAGTAACAACCTCACATACATATACATAAATACAAACTTTCGCGTTTATAATATTAGTAAGAAGTAAGATTAGAAACGTGATAGTTTGCAAGTATGTCTCTGTTACTCAATCACGCAAAAACTACCAAACCGATTGCGATGAAACATGGAACATAGGTAGCTGGAGACCTGGAATAACACATAGGCTACGTTTTATCCCGATATTCCCGCGGGAACAGTACTTATGCGGGTTAAACACAATATCGTCGACCTTGAAATAGCTAACTGTATAGTTAGCGAAAGCTCGATCTTTAGTAATAATGCCGTTATTAATAAAACGCGAGTAAAACCTGGTAAATATTGTGTTTTAAGTGTAAATTTAAGTAGCACACTAATGACCAAATACAGAAAAGCTACTTAATATTTAAGGTCTACTCAAACAATGAAGCAGCTCTCAAATTAAAAAAATCCCATACCTACTTATTTTGAATTTAGAAGCTGCTCATCTGCTCTTATTTAAGCAGCCCTCAAATGTTAAGTGAAGTTCCTGTATTCGGCCGTGAGTACACTATTTCTAACTAAACGTCAAAATATTACTGTGATATTTTATTACGGGAATCGTGTCTCGGCCAGACGTTTAGAGATTGACGACCGATTTTGATCATTCGTAAATTAGGTAAGTAGAGTTCCTCTTGAGTTTAGATAAGTTCCAATATAAATGGATATCTCTTGTAAGCCACCTTTCACTAGGACGAAAGATAATGGTTAAATTTTCCAATCTATCGACTTTCCTTTGGTCTGATTTAGGTCTAAAAATAATTATTCTCTATCCATTTAATTGAAAACTTAAATAGGTATGTAGGTAACTATTATTGATTTATCTATCACTTAGACTCTTTAAGTCTTATGTAATCAGATATCTGAAATTTTATACTCGTTCGTTTTGATTTTTCTCTTCCATCAAGCAAAAACGGCTGAACAGATTTGGCTGAAGTGTTACACACAGGCAGTTTATTACCTGGATGAACATATTTATCCCGATATTCCCTTACGCGAGTAAAATCGCTCACACAGCTTACAATAGCCACAAGTTATCTATTAGGCATTGATATAAACAAACCAGGGAAGATACGTCAATAGTCCTTACAAATGAGATGACAAAACTGTGACGAGCTTGCAAGCTGGCTTCGGTTGGTTGAAGAAAGGTATATCGTTGCTATCTCGCTCTTGCTGCAGTCTGGAACGTCCCACTATCTCTGTCGCACGGTATTGTCACCGTGCGTGCCAAATAAGGGTGCACTCGACAGTATGCATTATGCCAGACATTCTAGCTCAGTTATCGAATAGGAAATGTTACGACCGTAACGTATCTTCCCTTGTTTGCTTATATCAATTGTATTTCTAATAGGTGTAAAATTAGTAGACGTTTTAAATGCGTCACTTTACACAGTAAGTAGGTATGTTGGAAAAGTTTGCGGTTAGAATTGTTGAGATACGTTTTCTAGTTGACATACGTTGCGGCGGTTTACGTCTCGACATGCGGTTTTGCCTTTGTTGTTTCATGACTTACAAACTTGAGTCTACAAGTCTACCTACTTTCGACGCGACGGTATGCGTGTATTGTATACACGTCATTAATGGCGGCAGTACACTCTTGAACAAGTGCTCTCGTCAAGCTCGCCCGAGCGGTGTTAGGCTGCTTTTAAACCAGAGATGTGGTATGCTATGGATGCGTTTGATATCCACCAATCATATTCATTGGTGCACATACATAGCTTAGAATAGAATAGAAAACATTTATTGGCAGCAAACACACAGAAGAACACCAAAGACTTAAAAAAAAATAACAACAATTCACATAAAAAAATAAGGGATAACAACAAAAACATGAGCATAGTCCAATTAAAAACGTCCAAGGAGCCGCGTGTTGCTTAGCGCTTAGCGTATTTTCGTAGCGTTTCACATCTTCGCAGCATAGTTGCATGCTGCACATCTCTAGTGGAAAAGCAGCCTTAGCCGATTTTCATTACAAAAGTCGTGACTGACTGGCTGACCGAGCACCAATGTCTTTTTCTCTAAGAGAAATTCAAATGCGCTATTGACATCATTCTTACGTTGAAGGAAAACGTTGTGAGGAAACCTAAGACTTAAAATCACGCAAAAAGGAAGGCCCAGTTTGTAGGGCGAGTTGCTGAAACACATAATATAATAAAAATGTTTCAAAAAATCAATGTAATGCGAAACGGAGTGTTGTGGCGACCACCTACTCGGTGGACCGACGACATTGTAGCGGTCGCGGGGAGTCGTTGGATAGAGGTGGCTTGCAATCGCTATTTGTGGCGTCGTATGGGGGAGGCCAATGTTCAGCAGTGGACGGTTAAGGGTTGAGATGATGATGAATTTATTGACGACCACGTGCGAATTTTTCTTTGGTTTCGCGCTTTTTTTAAATTAAACTCGTTCCGATTTTAATCGCGTTTAATCTAAAAATTAGCCTATGTATGTGGCTCAGTTCTTCAGCTATCTGCATACCAAGTTTCATCGCAATTGGTTCAGTAGGTAGTATTTGCGTGAAAGAGTAACAAACACTTAACACAAACTTAACATTTATAATATTAGTAGGATATGCCAATTATCATAATTTTATACCTATTACAAACACACTATAATAACTTATTTATCTTCTATTGTAATAAATAATATATTCATTATTTAATTCAAATCGGAAATACATTGTTACCGTCCGATGCAGATTCGCATAAAAACGTGCAATCATCGCTCGCTTCGTCGGTAAATTATTGATAGCTCCACTGAATACCAATGACTTACTGATGGGCTTCACTATTGATGATTTCTATCATTGATTTGATTACCTTATTTATTTTGTGAGGTAATAAGAAAAATCCAGGCCACCTGCAAGTCGATCTCGTGGAGGATTTCGTACAGTTTTCACAATTCGGTATGGAACCCTAAAATGAATACTGGACCAAGCGAAATCCGTGAACGTAACAGCATTTGCATTTATTTTTACCACTAGCGCCAGTATATCACTAGATGGCACCAGTGGTAGAAATAAATCGCGTTGACATTGTATGCTAACTTCAGAATATAAAAAACCCTTCTTCTTTTATATGGCTATATTCCATTTAGACATTCGCCAGTGTCAAGTATTATTTAAATTTATTTGCATCGAAACAGTCAAGTCGTCATAGTTAAATTCAAGTTGCTAGAATCATTGTAAAACGGGGCCCATTTGTTACAATGTTTGTTCACGAAGCTTTGGAAACAACGCTAAAGTCCATGTTTTTCACCGATTTTCACTTTCATTCCACTTGTACACCTTCACGAAACTAAATCGATTCGATATGCCCCCGAAATTAAATAATTTACACGCATTAAACTAGGATTCACAAAAATGAAAATTTAGTAACAAATCTTCTCAACGCGTTCCCGCCAAAACTCAACAAATAATTGAAAAAAAAAAGTTGTTTTTTTATCATCTGTGGTTTTTACCTGTACAAAGGTACTTGTTTACCCGAAAAAAATAAACTTTGCAGTTTGTATTCGGCCCACACGTTATTAGTTTCACCTTATAGATACGATTGAATCAGTAGGTACGTACTTGGCTAGGGTAGGGCCCCGAATAGACGTCGTTCGGCTGCCACAATGGTACTCCATTACTGGCAAGGCGTACCTATTCAGTGTAACCACGCGAAATGTTGTCGAAATCTACCTAAATTGAACCTTTCAGTTGCGTCCTTCATAAAATAACCAGAACACATCACGATCCGTGACCGGACAACCAAGTAACTTAGTGGATTACTTAAGGGTAACATAGACCTAGTAGAGACTGGTTTTTTAGGACTATTTTAAAGAAAAATATCTACAAAAACAACACACGGTCGACGCTAAGAGGGATTCGAACAAATAACGGGATTGACTCCCTGGATTGAAATCGAACGCATCTCAATCGCGGGAGTAGCGTCTACCGGTGACCAAAGTTATATTACTAGAACTCACGTAGAACTAAAAAGTGGGTTGCTTCAATGGAGCGTTCCGTCCCTTTCTAATATTGTAAATAGAAAGGGACACCATGCACAATGTAGCGGAAGACTTTTTAGTTTTAGGTGAGCATTTTAGTTGAATTAATATAATTAATATAAGCATGTTCAAAGGTTGATCTCTTTAAGGTAGGGTACTGTTCCGTTAAGCTGTGTGAATTCAGTTTGAGCTAGATATTCTTTTGCCTTGTACATGTTCCTCAGCAGCCTTTATCCGTCCACTGCTGAACATAGACCTCCCCCATACGACACCACAAAAGCGACCGCGAGCTACCTACATCCAACGTCTCCCTGCGACCGCCACAATGTCATCGGTCCACCAGTAGGTGGCCGGATATTAGTCCGATTTTTCTTAGCACTGAATTGATCTTAGACTATCGATAAAAAGAACAAAAAAGAGGCTAAATTAATCAAAGATAAGTTATAAAACCGGTGTTGTGGCTTCTTCTGGAGTCACAACGTATGCTGAGGCAGATCCTCGTTGGCAACAGGCACACTGCTCACATTCTAAACAATTAATTTAACCTTAAATTTCCTTCATGTTATTTTTCTTTCTTTTTAAAGATCTTTGTTTCGTTTTATATTAAGTATCATCTATGTCAAAATAGAGTCCTATTGTTTGTATGTACTTATTTGTGTGTTTGTAGTAAATGAATGTTTTTCTATTCTATTCTATTCAATTCTACCCGTACAATATACTGTTTACTGATATTCTACGGATTCACAGCGCACTAACTGTAGTGTCTCAGATCAACAAGCATCAGCATTCGATTGCTGTATTAGTCCTTCTGTATGAATGAAATATAAACTGTCTGCGAACCAATATCGGTCGATACGGTATCTACATTCCATTCTGACCCTTATTCACTGTATCATTCAGTAACTTATGACAGTATTGCTGTGACAGCTCACGCCAGCTATCCCATCGGGAGGTCTGAACAAGAAGAATTGCTTGTTTTGCGTAATACGTGTTTTTTTGGTGGAATTTTGGTAGGTACTTAGGTACATTTTTCACAACTTGAATGTTCACAATAAAGGGTCTGACCGAAAATTATGAACGAAGCTGTCTTTCTGGCACTGATGAATGAATAAATACTTTATTGGACAAACACAAAAACTTAAAACAAGTGTGGTACAATGGGCGGCCTTATCGCCTAAGGGCGATCTTTTCCAGGCAACCAATAACCTTAAGAGTAGATGTGGCATCAGAGGGCAGATCATTGTAAACAGCCACTGTAACGCTACCGCAAACTCAATGATGCTTTGACGTTTTAATCGTCATTCATCGCTTGCATCTTACGCCCGCAGCGATACTTTTTAATTTTTTAGTCTGTTAAATTTATTTCATTAAAAAGTTCATTCGTTCAAAAAATTATGCAAACTGAGCTTACTTTTTCGTACTTTCCACTTAGCTACTGCAATTCTTATCAATTTTCTTCTTTAGAAAGAAGAATTTAGAAATGTCTGAACTTCTTTAGTCAAAAGGTAAGTAGTAAATGTACTGTAAATATCTGTTTAACTTCTACAATGGACAAAACCCAAGAAAAATAATAACAAAAATACAAACCTCATTCATTACGGTAAACTTCAATTCGACTTCTAAATTTTAATCCGTAACAACTTGAAAACAAACGAGAGAGATAGAGATAGACCTAGAGCGAGAGGAAGAAACAGATGAATATTTTTTTTAAATCTTAAACATCTTTATACCCACGTTATCCCCACAATTTAATTTAAGAAGTCCCACTCAAAACTTGGGTGAAGTAATAACCCATCGCCGGCAAGGAGTTTCCGAACAAGTTAAAGTTGGCACGCAGTTAAACCTTGGGCGTTCGTTACAAGTTCAGTACCATCCAACGGTTAACTTTCGAGTGTTTGGGAAACATCTGTTTTGTGTCAACTCGTCCTCTAACTAACTAGGTACCTATACCTATTGTGAGTTTTGGCGGGAACTCGTTGAGGAGATGTGGTGCTAAATTTTCATTTTTGTGAAACCTAGTTCATATGCGTGCAAATTGTTTAATTTCGGGGGCATATTAATCAATTTAGTTTCGTATAGGTGTACAAGTGGAATGAAAGTGAAAATCGGTGCAAAACATTGACTTAGTGTTGTCTCCAAGGCTCCGTGAAGATTGTTTGTAAATGGCCGCCGTGTTTACAAACTATGACGACTTGACTGTTTCGATGCAAATAACTTGCATAATATATTGAAATACATGACACTGGCTAATTTCCTAATGGCCATAATCGGTTCACAACCGATAAGAAATAATAAAAACTAGGTACCTATACCTATTGTGTAGGGGATAGTTGCGTCCCGCGGTTTCAACCAAACCCGTTGGAATATCGGGATCAAAAGTAGCCTATGTTACTTCTCGATAATGTAGCTTTTTATTGGTGTAAGAATTTTTGAAATCGGTTTAGTTGTTTAAGAGCCATTACAAACAAACAAATAAATCATTCCTCTTTATTGTAATACCTACCTATAGATATAGGAGTATATATAGATATATATAATACCTATATATAGATAGCTGTCTATTCGTGGAAGAAATGTTGAAATTGGTAAAGTAGTTTAGAAGCCTATTCCTTATAAACAAAAAAAAAATTCCTCTTAATTATTAAAATATAGCCTCGCCCCGCTGTTTCACACGCGTAGGTCCCGATCCCGCAGGAATATCGGGATAAACAGTAGCCTATGTATTATTCCAGCTCCCAGCTACCTATATTCTAAGTTTTATCGCAATCGGTTTAGTAGTTTTTGTGTAATTGAGTAACAAAGTCACACATACATATATGCAATTTTTTTTTATCATACTTATATAATAAGCGGCTTCCCGCGGTACACAAGATTGAGTCCCGATCCCGCGGGAATATCGGGATCAAAGTAGCCTATGTTACTCCTCGATAATGTAGCTTTTTATTGGTGTAAGAATTTTTGAAATCAGTCCAGTTTAAGAGAGATTACAAACAAACAAATAAATCATTCCTCATTATTATAATACCTACCTATAGATATAGGAGTATAGCCGACAATAACTTCGAATCGGAGCATTGAATCCGACTTGGGGCCTAATTAGTGTTTCTGTGGCTTTCTGGTCGGGTCTAGGAATATAATAAAGTTTTAACATTTCTGTTGAGACCTAGTATTATTGTAAAGCAATATTGTTGTTACTAGCTAGGTCCCGCGGTATCCAGCTTATGTCTCTATCCGGTGGCAATTTTGAAAAACGCTTTCCACTTTTTATGCCTACATTCTAAAGGCCGATTTTTCAAATAGGTAGATAGATATAGCTGACAAATTAAATGTAACACCACCAAATAAAAAACGTCACTATGATATTAAAAATAATCAAAATTTGAAGGCTGTTAAATTAGGTTCGGTTCGAACTCATTCGATAGATATCTTTTATCCGTAGAATTAAAAATCGAAGATTTTTCTTTCGGATTTCATTGTCAGTTGTGCCAGTTAAAAAAAAAACAAATTAACTTGAAACACACTTAAAAAACATCTAAGATTATATCTACTTCAGAAGCAAATAGCCGAGACTGTGGTGACTTACCAGGGTTATGCAGGTTTCAAGTCGGTTCGGCGGCGCGGTCGTCGGTGAAGTCATTTTGTTCCGTGGTTATAGGGTACAATGAGTAACGAATAGTTATATTCGCTATAAATCACGATTTAAAATTTAAAAAACTTTTTGTTGACTAATGGCCATCCATAGGCGACGTTTTTGCTTTTTGTGCTGTCTCTTTGACATTGACAGTTTTCTCTGCGTGTCAAACAGTAGGACTGGCATTGTTTGTTGTTTGGGGTTTTGGCGGGAACGCGTTAATAGTGAGCACTTATTATAATATAATTTATATTTATACATATGCCTATTTTCTTAAACTATATTTCGCTCATGACTCGAGGAGTCACCATCCATAGGGTTTTGCCGGAAGACCAGCGCTGCGGCGGATTTTGTTCTGCTGCAGTTATTTTTTGCTGAGGCGTAACCTTTTCGGGGGCACACGGCTTCTTAGAAATATTTTTTTATTTTTATTAAATTTGTAGTTTGGTGTTATTTATAATAATTTGTTTTTGTTGAGTTCTAATTATTTGTTTGTTTGTTTTTTTTTTATGGGTTTGGCATTATTTAATTTGTATATATTATTATAATTTAGTATGTTGTGTTTATTGTACCTACTGTGTAAGTTGTGTGCCTGTCTGAATAAACGTATTTTCTTTCTTTCTTTCTTTCTTTCTTGAAATTAAACGCATTTTCAAACTTTCGTGATCTAGAATCTAGACCCTTAGTACCAGTAATTAATAGTAGTAAGTCAACTTTATCACTTTTTGAGAACGTAAACAATGTTTCACAAATACCGCAGAAAACCATTTATTACAAAATCGATACACTTTTTATTCAAAAAACCAGTTTGAGAAGTTATTAGTAACTGCCAATTCACACCTCAATAAACTTTTGATAAATCTGTAACAAAATAAATGATGGTATCTCTAAACTTTAGTTGATAACGCGGAAACATATTTATCAAATCGTAGGACTTGTAGATTTATCTTCAGTTTTCGCAAAGTTGGATTAAAATTACACTAATTTTAACATCAATGCTCTACAATTGTAATTAAATGTGTCTAGCCGTTGTAATGTAATGCTCAAAGTCGAATCTATAGTGATAAGTAATGTAACGCGTAAATTTATGCTCCCAGTGAGGGAAAACATTAGTTACCTACTTATAGGCTGAAATCTATAGTCCGTAATTTGACTTTGCTAAGCAAAAACTTTGACTTAAGACAATTTTTGGTATTCATAAAGCGATCTTCGCAACTAGAGTTATCCAAAGTTTTTGTTTAGTAAAGTTGAAGTTTTTCAAATTTAGAATGTACCTTCGCAATTATCCAAAATTTTTGTTTAGTAAAGTTGAAGTTTTTCAAATTTAGAATGTAAACCGATCAAAAATAATGACTTAAACTTTGCTTCTCTGTTATGACTATTAGCCTAATAGTCCTAACAGAGAAGCAAAGTACCCTAATAGGACCCTAAGGATTACTATTAGGACCCAAAGGACCCTAATAGTATTAGGGTCCTTTTAATTTTATTCGTAAGTATATTACAAAATGAATTTCGACTATAAATTCCAATTCAAAGTTTATGCTTAGTTTTTGCTAAGCTCAGTCTAATTAAAGTCAAAGTACGCACTATAGATTCCAGCCCTACTCTCTTCGTAGTCTCTATTACTATAATTTGAAATTAGAAGATATCAGTTTAGGTTGCTTATTAGATACTAATCTAAATTACATGTTATCAGATAGACGTGCTAACTGCTAAGCCAAGTTGATTAACTATAGTACACGATGGTAATATCATCTGATTGGTGTATTAATCGTTGATGGTCATCTTACGTATCCACTATATCCGATCCCGAGACGTTTGTAGACACATCTTGATGAGTTCTTAATAACACAGTTCTAACACTTTTTTGGTTACCTTCGCAACACATAGTTTAAAATATTACTTACATAAGATAAATCGCGAGGGGACTAGATATCTTAGTCCCCTCGCGACCAAGACTTGTAACATAGTAGAGGTGAAGAGAATTTAAAAATAACAAATTCTCAAATATAAGACCCTGTAAAATATTAATATGATTAAAATTAGACCTATAGGTTCTAAAGGTATCTGATGTAGGTACTTAACGTATCATTTTAGTCTGCTTGAAAATTGAATTGATTTCCCCACGTTTTTATACTCTCACTTTTCTTGTTTATTAGTTTGTCGGTCCGGGCGGAATCTTGCAACTTCAATTTGAGGCGCTTCCCGACTAGCTAGCGGGCTGAAACTTTGGGAATAGTTTAGAACCAAATGACAATGCAACTTAAAGCTACTTTCAACTTTCCACAAGCACAATTTTAAGTAAGTAGGGTTAGTTTCGGTTTATTGTTGTCCATTTTGACAACAATAAACCGATTTCTCAGAATCCTCGAAATTCTTTAGACATAAAACTTGGAATCTTCTCTGCATTTGTTATCAGTTTATCAAGTGATAAACTGCAATGAGTTTAACTGATAATAATAACTGTTAAGTAACAGTTATTATTATCAGTTAAACTCATTGCAGACGTGAAAAATATTCAAACTTCTATTTTGTCTACAAAGTTGGACACTCAAGGGACGCATAATAAATTAGTCTGTTTTCGTTGGTTTTTCTTAGGGTTTCGTACCCAATGTAAAACTGGAACTCTATAACGGAGAGTCAGCTGTCAAGCGTGATAGCTTGTCAGTTGAAATTTTCACAAAGAATATCGGCGTTTTTCCTTAAAGCTCAAATCTAGGGGTTAGAGGTACAATAATGAAATTTTAGAGGCATTGCTAAAACACAAGATATGGATTATTCATCTGATTAACGTGATCTAAAGCCACGGTGTTAGTATTTTCGTTTATTTTCCACTAGATTAAAATAATTTGTATATTAAAGTTTCACAGTTAAGAGCTCCAAACCTAAAAAATGGCGCCTAAATAATCTCTCCTAATTTAGGAGAATAGTGTAGCGCTCCTAACTGTGAAACTTTAACATACAATATCTTTTAATTTAGCGGAAATAGAACTAAAATACTAACACAGTGGCTTTAGATCACGTAAACCTATTAAATTAAATAATACATATATCTTTTTTTAGGAATGAAAACAATTCGTATTAAAAGTTATTTGAAGTGCAAAATGTGTTATCTGTGGAACATAGCTGGTATATTTTGAACGGTCTTCTTATGTATTTCTGTTGTTGCTATAGCTACAGAAACTAAAAACAAAATGAAACAAATATGTTAAGGAGACTCTCATACAACAAACGTCATTTTTAAAATTTTAAACCCAACTATATCGCGATTCATTTTTACCACAGGCGCCATCTAGTAGCGCCAATCGTACAAATAAAATTCTAAATTTGCGTTCAATGATAATGGTACCTACGGAACCCTTCGTGCGAGAGTCCGTGTCACACTTGTTTTTAAACTATAGTACGTTCGTCAATTGGCATAAATTGACGAACTTCGATTTGAATTGTTTTAGTTTTTGAAGTGGATACTCAGCAATTGTAAATAAATACCTAAGTAATGTTATTCTTGGAAAGTCTTGCGATAAATTATTAACATAAATAAAGTAGGTAAGTTTGTTTAAATAACTTAGAGAAACTTTAGAAGGTTATTTTAATTGTCCAAGCTGGCAACATTACGATGGTAGGTTGGCATGCTTGGAATAACCTACTGAATTTTGGCGGGAACGCGGTGAGGAGATGTGATGCATATTTTTTATTTTTGTGAAACCTAGTTCAAGTGCGTGTAAACTGTTTAATTTCGATTTCGTTTCGTGAAGGTGTATTTAAGTGTAGTGAAAGTGAAAATCGATGCAAAACGTTGTCTTCAAAGCTCCGTGAACAATCATTGTAAATGGCCACCGTTGATTGAACAATGATTCCCTCGACTAGAGTAACTATTGAATTTAAGCTGTACTTATTTGTTTCTATCTATTTATCTTGTAATTTTATATGGTGTGTACAATAAATAATTCATTCATTCTCCATTTTCAATTACATTATTTGATTTAATATTACGTTGATTCGTACTTGTACATATGTCTATAACAAATAACATAGTAAAATAAAAGCAAAAAGACTGCGTCTTGGAATACATTACCTACTTAAAGAAGTTTTACAAAAAACACCCGCGCAAAAACGACTATTAAGCAACATTTATTTTTATTAGAATTACGATGCATTAGTATCTCGTACCTGTATGAGAAAAACGAACATCTTTGGTTGTAAAATTTTACGTTTCGTTTATCAATAAGTGCCTAATGCCAATATAAGAATGGGTAACGTTTCGGAACGTATTTTGGTACATATCTTAAACTTTTATGTATTGAAGTAGAGCTGCGACTTCTGGCTTTACCCGCGTTAGTCCCGTGGTAATATGAGGATAAAAAACAGCTTATGTGTTAATCCAGATCTCCAGCTATCTACATAACAAGTTTCACTTCAATTAGATCAGTAGTTTTTCCATTTAAATGTAACAAAAATCCATACAAACTTTTGAGTTTGTAATTCAAATCCAAACATCCAACGTCTTACTAATATTATTCGCCCAAGTATGGATGTATATGTGACTTTGTTACTCTTTCACGCAAAAACTACAAAACCGATTGCGATGAAATTTGGAATATAGGTAGCTGGATACTAAGAATAACACATAGGCTACTTTTTATCTCTATACTTCCGCGGGAACGGAACTTACGCGGGTGAAACCGCGGGGCGCAGCTAGTAATATTATAAACCCCAAATTTTGTTGGTTAGTTCCCTTTTCACGGGCAAACGGTGCGACTGATTTCAATGAAAATTTGCGAGGAGATAGTTTAAGTGATGGAGAATATAATACAGCCTCACGCCGCGCCGGTGAAATCGCGGGGCGTAGCTAGTAGAGTAACTATTGAGTAAGTAGATATTTTATTAATGTTACCAACCTGTATGAAATTCAGAAAATTACTGCTCACAACAGGAAACTAAGTGGAACAAAGTTAGCCGTTGTGATTGGTGGTCGCTAAGGGCATTAACTTTCCATCTGGTAATGGACGCGTTTGATTAGCTATTAAACATTAAGTAGGAAGGCTATTAAAATCAAAATGGCTACTAAAGAACCAATCTGTCAGACCTATACTATACTGGGTTATTTCTTTCCAATTTAAAACAGTAAAGGGGATAATTTTCTACATCAAAACGAACAACTTTTGTAAATTCCAAGTACCTACCTACTTTTCGAAAATTTTGAGAGCAAAGTTAACTTGAAAATCAGCTATTTTTAATAGGTGTAAGTGTTTGACCACTATCACACCTTATGGAAAGCGACGTGTGGTCTAAGATGTTGCACGCTTACCTAGGAGATACCTGTTCACTCGTGACTAGTAGACCCCCAAGTCGTAGACATACCGAAAGACATATTCAGGCAACTGATTACATTCCCTCGCAGTACGAATAAAGAATGACGATGCAGTGCTGTGAACAATGTTTTTACAATTTTACACATTGACCCAACACGTATGGTACGTATGGTATACAAGATGTAACGGGCAAGTTCTTTTAATCCGAAAGGGGGTTGTTCTAGACGTCTAGGCGAACAACTTTTGTTTTACGACTTTTGAAAATTCGAACTTTTTTTTTGAAAATTTTGAGATTATGTTTCACTAAAAAAACAGCTGTTTTTGAAAACAAAGGTAATTGAAGGTTTGATTGTAGTAGACCAAGCTAAACGAAAGGACAACATAAGGTCAATGACCTCGAACTCTAAGAAACAGCTGATCTTCAAGTAAACTTTACACCTAAATTTTTCGAAAAGTACTTCGAATTTCCAAAAGTCGTAGAACAAAAGTTGTTCGCCTAGACCTTGTATATGTGGATGTAAAATAATCCTATCTAATATTATAAAGACAAAAGAATTATTTGTTTGTTTGTAACGAATAGGTCCCAAACTACTGGACCGGTTTCAAAAATTCTTTCACCAATAGAAAAGTACATTATCAAGGAGTAACATAGGTACTTTTTGTCCCGACATTCCCGCGGGATCGGGAGTTATTTAACGAGAAATTTTATCAAAGACGTATAGCGAGGTAAGTAAAGATAGTATAGGTAATTCTTTAGTAAGGCGTTTCTTTGACAACTCAGGTTATAAAAATAAAGTAAGTACACAGATAAAGGAGCTACGAAATGTATCCAAAAAGGATTTCAAGTTACTTATCAGCTAAGGATAAGAGATAACGAGAAGAATTTTTATTATATTCAACGTAGGTAAGTAATGGTGGAAAGATTAAATTTACCTATGTTGGATTCAGTTTGGTTTTGTTTTCGTATGAGCAAGGTTACTTGTATATTACACTCATTCTGCCGTCAGTCGTCAGTACAGTCTATCAGTCTGGATTGAGTTGAGAGTTGACTGACACTGATGGATGATATTTTATTGCATAATTTTCATCATTCCGTACACGAGTGAACCCCTAGGACGCAGATAGTAATCGACTTGACTAAAATAAGCCGTGATTGTATTAGGCGTTACTTTTCGGAACTCCATATCAACTATATTAAAAATTAATATTTATAAGCAATAAAAACAAAAAAAGAAATATTAAATTGGAGATAAAGCGCATCTCATGTTGGGTATGTTTACTGTAAAGTAAACCACCTGAACCAGTCAATAAAAGCTGCAAAGCTTGACCGGTAGATGGCGCAAAAACCAAGCCTTAGTTGCTAAAACAATTAGCGAGGAAAGATATGGCCGAAAAATTATACCATGTCGCGTGATTCCTGTGTAGCTCAGTGGTTTGAGCAGTCGCCTGGTTAGCGAAAGGACGCAGGTTCGAATCCTGTCATGGGGATTTTTTGGAAATATATTTCCTTGCTAAAAAATATTTCTATAATTTCTTCTATGGTTTTCGCGATTTTGCATAATAAAACACTTTATTTATCCGGTTTTATCGCGTTTTTATTCATTATTTGACCCGAGCTTTCGCCAACTTTACAGTTGGCTTTTTCAAGGTTGACTGAGATGTAATTTGTCTATTTTTAACATTCTAAAAAGTTACAGTAAACTACCGCCTCATAATTATTTGCAATAAAAACGTTCCAGTGTACGCAGACTATAGAGTTATTGTAATAGTTTTCAATTTAAATTATAATTATTTTTATCCCTAACTAGCTCTAAAAAAAAAAAAAAAAAAAAAAAAAAAAAAAAAAAAAAAAAAAAAAAAAAAAAAAAAAAAACTACCATGGCTTCGGAACGCGCCCTCACATGAGAAGAAGCCACGAAGAAACTCATGGGGGTTCTCTTTTGCTCAGAAATTTAAAAAACAATTTTTACATCGAACTAAGAATTAAAAAATCTAAATAACAAATAATACTAAGTCCTACAAAAATGGCTAACGGTATCTTGTAAAGTTGGCGAAAGCTCGGGTCAAATAATGAATAAAAACGCGATAAAACCGGATAAATAAAGTGTTTTAATATTTCTATAGTTAAAATAAGTCGGTTTTTAGTTAGGTTACGTTTTAGTCGGTGGTTTGCTCGAATTGACACCATTATACATAAATGGTGTAACTCTCTATAAGTAGTAACTATGTAACTCTCTATATATGACGACCTCTGTGGCGCGTCGGGCGAACGCTTGGCTGCAATACAGAAGGTTGCGGGTTCGATTCCCGCTGGGTGCAAAAATTTATGTTTAAAATAAATATTTGTATTTGGTATGGGCGTATTTCTATATATATATCGACGCTTAAAAGGTAATAGGGGCTAAGCGACAAAAACCAAATTGTTCAGGAGAGCAGTTTAAAGTTTTAAATTTCAGAAAAATGGCCATAACTTTTAAATTAATTGTCATATCCGTAAGATGGAAACAGTTTTGAAATCTAGAAAAAGACAAGCATTAATTGGCATTTTCTTTTATTTGATTAACCATTGTATTACCTGGTTTGATGGCGCTTAAATCAAATGGTCTTGATTTTCATTTGAGGTAAAACGGCATAAGTTACATCTACCCAGAAAAAATCAAAGAGTACAGAAGCCTTAGTATCATTTGATATCCACATACGATAAGGTAACAGGGCATAAGTCACATGACTGTAGAGTAGCGCAAATGGGTAAAGAAGGATACGAGACTATTCGTATTATTATGCCACAGGGTAATAAAGGACAAACTACAGTGCTTAGCAAAAACATTTTAAAGAAGTTAGACATTAACGACACTGTAAGTGGCTTAATTAATAAGGTAATGTGGTACACCCGCACATCAAAATTTCTATACCAAGAGGAAAAGAAGGATATCTTACATACGACATTATCAGGGCATATGGTAATGTGGGTTAAACGTTAAGTCTTAAAAACACTAGACTCACAAGCAACATTATTCTTCCTTGAAATTACACCTAACCCAGATACACCTACTGTCCTATATAGCGCCGCCGACACTCCCTCCGTACTTGGAAAAATCCAAGGATGGAGAAGCAGGTGTTATAGGTGTTACCTAATTATTAAAGTTAGTTAATAAAAACAAAAGTACGTTTTTACTAATATTTTTAAAAAAAAGTACCTAAAGACACGGATACCGGCTTAAGAAATGCCGCGGGTACCGGCTTTAGAATGCCGTGGGAGACGTAGGACTCGTCTGAGGGACAAACACTAGAAGATTGGCAGCAGTGTCTTCCGGCGTATTACATCGCATCATTTACTGCGCTCGCCAACCCGCCTGCCAAGCGTGGCGAGTACTGGCAACCCCCTTCATAACTATGCAGACAAAAAACAGGCCCCGAGTCCCCGGCGGACTCGCTATTCCTGACTACGGTAGTGGCCACGGTAAAGGCGGGACTAGGGGTGCTAACAGTCTCCGGCAGACGCCGCGCTATCACCCCCAACCGAGACCACTAGCCCTGGCAACACACAACATCCGCACTTTGAGGGAAGGCGAAAAGATAGATGAGCTGGAAAAAGAAATGAGTAGGTTAAAATGAAACATTTTAGGTTTATCGGAAGTCCGGCGAGAGGGAGGGGATACGATAATCTTAAAGTCCGGCAACCTGCTTTTCTACCGGGATGGAGACCTAAAATCCCTAAATGGGATAGGGTTTCTCGTTTACAAATCCCTCGTTGGCAACATTATTACCATCGAAAGTGTGTCGAGCAGGGTCGCATAACTAACACTTCGAATATCCAAAAGATATTCCCTTAAAGTTGTTCAGGTATATGCACCGACCTCGACACACTTAGATGAGGAAGTTGAGACCATGTATGAGGACATGATGATAGGGTTACCATATCGTTAAAACTCACTTCACTGTTGTTATGGGGGATTTCAAACTCAAACCTGGGTAAGAGAAGCGATGATGAGTTGACAGTGGGGCAATTTGGTTATGAGCAGCGCAACCGTACGGTTGCGCTGCTTGGACACAGGCTGGCCCATTTTCTGGAGAAGGTGGGATTCTTTATGATGAACTCGTTCTTCCAGAAGCCGCCTCACAGGAAATGGACCTGGATGAGTCCCGATGGTTCCACGAAAAATGAGATTGACTTCATCATGACCAACAAGAAACGGATAATTATTCAATGATTTATCTGTGATCCACAGAGTGAAAACCAGCAGCACATTGAATATGAACGTTAGACTTGAACGGTCTCGGTTGATGAAGTCCACGCTCCGTCCTACTTGTGCCCATATGCAAAACCTCAAAAGCTTTCAACTTGAGCTTTCCAACCGCTTCGACTGCCTAGCTGATGTTGCATTGGTGAACGATATAAATAGCAAGTTTGTAGAAACTATCCCTACGGTGGGGTCTAAGTACTTTAAGACCCGCCGTACAAATAGGCCTCAGAAACTCTCTGATCACACCCTTAACCTCATGGCTGAGCGGAGATCACTGCGACTGCAGTCTCCCGATGATGTGGACTCACATAGGCGGCTCAATAGACGAATTTGGAAATCCTTGCGTCACGATATCGGTTCCTTAATACCTTGCGTATTAAGGATACGATCGAGTGGAACAAGGGCTCCAAAGTGTTCGCAAGGGATATGTCTATTGGGCAAAGCCAGATGACGAAGCTGAAGAAAAATGACGGCAGCGTAGCCTCCACTAAAGCCGAAGTGTTGAGGGAAATCGAAAGGTTCTATGGATAGCTATACGATTCGTTCGCTAAACCTGCTAGCAGTTTAGCTAGAGACCCGCGAGTCAAAATGACCCGACACTACACCGAGGATATCCCGGACATTAGTCTGTACGAGATTAGAATAAAAACAAAGCTTCTGAATGGAGCGCGTGGATCACCGGTACTTAAAGTCCTTCAGAAACTCTTCAATGCCGTCTTGCTTGACGGTACAACGCCCGAAGAATGGAACAAAAGCGTGGTGGTTTTGTTATTTAAGAAAGGTGACAACACCTTATTAAAGAACTAAAGACCCATCTCGCTTTTAAGCCATGTTTATAAGTTGTTTTCAAGGGTCATCGCGAATCGTCTCGAGCACAGGCTTGATGACGTCCAGCCGCCCGAACAAGCCGGGTTCCGAAAAGGCTACAGTGTCATAGACCATATCCATACGCTTCGGTAAGTTATACAGAGGACCGAAGAGTATAACTTGCCACTTTGCTTAGCGTTTGTGGACTATGAGAAGCCTTTGATTCGATCGAGACATGGCCTGTGCTCGAATCTCTCCAGCGATGCCTAATTGACTATCGACACATCGAAGTATTGAAGTGCTTGTATAAAAACGCCATCATGCCAATCCGAGTACAGGAACAGACTTCGAAAGCCATTCCCGTAAAGAGACGCGTCAGACAAGGAGATGTCATATCTCCGAAACTGTTCACGGCCGCTCTGGAAGACGCCTTCAAGCTCATAGATTGGAAAGGACTTGGCATCAACATTAACGGCGAATACATCACTTGTCTTCGGTTTGCCGACGATATCGTAGTCATGAGACGATGGAAGAGCTCGGCAATATGCTAGAAGGCCTTAATCGAGTCTCCTAAAGGGTAGACCTTAGGAACATGGACAAGACGAAAGCCATGTCAAATGACCATGTGTTGCTGGACCTATCAGCTAGATAGCTGGACAAGAAAGAGGAAGACGAGAAAGAGGTCAATCGTCGAATCTAACTCGGATGGGCAGCGTTCGGGAAACTTCCAACATCTTTTCGTTCAAAATAATTTAGTGCCCGAAGACAAAGGTCTTCAATTTGTGTGTGTTACCAGTGATGACATACGGATCTGAGACGTGGTGTTTCACCATAGATAGGCCTTATGTACAGGCTCAAAGTCGTTCAACGTGCAATGGAGAGGGCTATGCTTGGTATTTCTCTACGAGATCGAATCAGAATTGAGGAGATACGTGGAGAAACAAGGGTCACCGACATAGTCCAACGGATTAGCTGGCTGAAGTGGCAATGGGTAGGTAAAATAGCGCGGAGAACGGATGGCCGATGGGGCTGAAAAGTTCTCGAGTGGAGACCACGGACCGGAACACGAAGCGTAGGACGACGCGATGGACGAATGACCTGGTTAAGACCGCGAGCCAGCGGTGGATGCAGGTTGCATTCAACCGCCTTGGCTGGAAATCGATAAGGGAGGCCTATGTTCAACAGTGGATGTCCTACAGGTGATATGATGATGATGATGATGACCTAAAGACAATTATAAAAAGTAGTTACAGAGTTACAAAAATAAAGTTTTAGAAATAACATAATGTACCTACTCAGGCGTATCTTCTTAAAAGGTACTTCAGAAAAGGAGTGGACACGCATGCATGTTTGCGTAATTACCAATTAGCGAATGATCATTTCGAGGTAGTATAGCAATAGCGACAGTGTTGTATTATAATAGTAATTGGTAGTAGGGTATTAAATCAATATTAAATTTTATTTTAGTAATAGTGGATAAACGTCGACGGTGTTGTAACGTTGCAAGTGGTAGTAAGGTATAAGTGACAGGTCATAACTAAATTCGATTTTGGTAGTTATGTATAAGCGGCAACTATATTGTAAACTTATGAATGGTAGTAAGGTATAAGGCTTGCTTAATACTAATACCGATGCTTAATACTTTTGATGACAAAGGTAAAGAGGTATAAGTTCTAACTTTTCAAACACATGTTTATGGTAGCGAAACATAAGCACCCCGAATCTCTACATCGGTAAAAAGTAAAGAGACATTACCGACTACAAGTCAAAAATAGTGCTATTTTTACGATGGTACAAGCACCTTTATAGTAAAAAAGGCCTAAAATACGGTCGGTAATACCAAAATGACATTTAAAAGTGCTTGGATTCAAGCGACAAAAAGATCAACGTAGAGCCACGGGAGTGAGCGCATTCGATAGAGCGGAAAATTTCAAGTAAGACTGCATTTAAAAGTCGTTTTGGACCAAAGTGTCGCTTATCCCCTATTACCTTTTAAGCGTCGATATGTATGTATTTACAAAAGAAAAATAAATATAAGTAGTATATCCGTTGTCTAGTCACCGTAACACAAGCTTAGCAGCTTACCACGGGGCTAGATGGCGCTGTGTGTTCGTCACAGGATTTATTGATTTATTAATAAAACGTCAGATTACAGACTAAAATAAAAAAAAACGTACTGCTTAAAATTTGTTTACTTATATTTTATAATAGATCGCATTCGCGTGTGTCAATTTGACAAAACATGTCCAAAATTTTTTCTCTTATTGATTTCAACGATATTTTATTCAGAAATGAATAAGGATTCGGTTTCTGGCGATGAGATTAAAGAACGTTCTCAGCGGAATGCGAATTTTTTAATTTCCGGTAGGTCTTCTTGTGTTGAGTCTAAATCTGGTACCGACCAGTCCGAAGGTGAAGATGACATGACGGTCGTTGACATGGACGAAGATGATGAAAGACGGGCTGGTGAGAAGTTACAATGGAAGAAGGTCGTGCATAAAAAAGCAAAGAGGATGAGGAACTTAGATAGATTAGATATTTGTATTTCGTATAAAGATACTTTACCGAAACAATTTGCCCTGGCTAAACTTTTCACAAGTAAAGGTATTATTGGTATTCTACGTATTAAATATATCAACGCGTACAAAGTCTTAGCATCTTTTGATAGTGAAGAGAATTGTAACAAGTTGTTGAACTGCTCCGACATTTTATCTTTAGGATGGAAAATGTTTAAAACATGGGAGGTAAATGTTTCTTACGGAGTTATTAGGAACATGGAGCTAGATCTCACTGAAGAGGAGCTATTGAAATGCCTCTCGACAAGTAACGAATGTGATATTCTGTCGGTAAAACGTTTGAATCGTCGCAAAACAGATTTATCCGGCTGGACTGAAAGTGAAACTCTACGTCTCGGTTTTAGAGGAGGATCAGTACCGGAGTATGTTTTACTTTATAATTTAAGAATTAAGGTTGATTCATATGTTTTTCCTGTTACACAATGTTCTAACTGTTGGCGTTTTGGACACACATCCAAAATCTGTCCTTCGCTTAAGCCCGTTTGTCCTAAATGTGCATTAACTCATACGAATTGTGAGACTACGTCATTTAGGTGTGTCAATTGTAGAGGTCATCACATGGCTTTGGTGAAGTCATGCCCTGCGTACGTAAAAGAAAGGAAAATTCGTGAAATTATGTCCCAGTTTAATTGCACTTATCAGAGGGCTGCCATGATGTACGTTCCACCGCTTCAAACCAGTTTTACTTTACCACATTCCCAAGACACCTCTTATTCTATTAACATGCCTTGTAGAGATGAAAAAATATCTTACGCAGCGGCAGTGAGTGGCAAGAACAAAGTAGCTACTGATTTTATCATAAATACTGAACCCATTACTTTGCCTGAAAATAATTACACGCCCAAACGTTCCAAGAAAAGAAAACAACGTTTTTCACCAGAGCAGTCAGACTATGATTGGGACCTATCGTCGCAGGCGTCTTCTGATAGAGCGGTGCGGGAGGCGACGACATCGTATTCGAAGGTGAAGGCGGTACCGGGTACGGGCGCTAGTCAGACCTCTCGTCCTGCGCTGCGGCACGATCGTCGTCGGATTAACAACCATATCCTAGCTGATTCGACGGATCCAAGTGATTGCGGAGCTGATCATTGTGGACCGAACAAAAATTTATCCTTTGGCGAGTTGCTTAACAAACTTAAACAAATATTATTATCGAATTATGACGGCAGTTGGTCTGACAAGTTTTTTAAATTAGCTAAAATGTGTATTGAATGGGTAGTTACATTTGTTAAGTCGAGCTTTGCAGATTTATCTATATTTAAGCGATTATTTTCCATTTTATTATCTAATAATAATGGATGGTAATTTTAGGTCAAGAAATGTTAAACTTAATATTATGCAATGGAACGCACAAAGTCTCAGACCAAAGTGTAAAGATTTTGAACAATTTTTAATGCAAGACAAAATTCATATAGCGGTAGTATCTGAAACGTGGCTAGAACCTAATAGTTTATTTAAAATTTCTGGATACAATGTTTTTAGAAAAGATAGGCAGGATTCTTGGGGGGGAGTAGCTATTATTTGTCATAAATCTGTCCAAGCACAACTAATGCAAACTAACGATAGTTATAACCCAGATATAGAATTTATTAAAGTCAGGTTATTTAATTGGTTTATTCCCGGTCGTCCCCACCTTGTCGTCCCCACTGGGGACGAGTGGGAAAAAAAAGTTTCACTCGTCCCCAGTGGGGACGATTGAAACTTTTTATTTCCCACTCGTTCCCGCTATAGTCCGAGAGGCAAAATTAGGTACATGGGGTTTTTAATAAGAGATTTCACGGATTGTTAAAATGATTTAATAAAGATCTTCAGAGCAAGATTGAACAATGAGTTTGATTGAAAATAATTTTAAAAAACTGATGTAATCAATCAGTTAACGAATTTTCAATAATTCTTGCAGTTTTGATGTCCATTGTAAAAGATTGTTGAGAAGTCGGCATCTTAGGAAGAAATATTAAAAAAAATGAAAAAGTCGGCGATACGGGAATGAATATTCGAAGTTTTGGAAAAGATGGCAAAGTAACGAAAGTCGGCATTGAGTACCATAACTCGTATAATAGACACCACAATACACGTATTCAACCTAATATACAATAATTTAAGAGAACATTGGCAATCATAAAAAATATCAGTACCACCAATGTAAGCAACTATTTTACGTAAATATTTTTTTAAATACTTGAATCTCTATTTAGGTAGTCAGATACTGCTCTCTAAGACAAACTTATATGTACGTAAATTGGTAAGTTTGGCGATGTAATAAACAATAGATGATATGCAATGACACACCCTCGCCACTCTGTCTTATCGCATTGCATTGTATGCATGACCTTGAAATAGCCAATCAGAGCACTACAAGTGTCGGGAATGAGCTACCTATCTTATGAAGATACCTATCCCCATTGAATAAACTAGTTAAAGGAAACGAAGGAATAATAGTATTATATCTATATAGGAAAAATACCACTGAGGAGTTCATGTATCTGGGATCAATGGTCACTAGTGACAACGACATGACTGTTGAGATTAATAGACGGATAGTGCTCGCAAACCGATGCTGCTTCGGACTAACTAAACACCTTAAGTCTCGACTCTTGCGCAAGAGCACCAAATTGACACTATACAAAACTCTTATACGACCTGTACTCAGTTATGGTTCCGAGGCGTGGGTTCTCAGTAAAAAATACGAAAATGCACTGTTGGTCTTAGAACGAAAAATACTGAGAAAATTTTTTGGCCCTGTTTGTGAGGATGGCGCATGGCGAATACTGTACAACGATCTGTACAAGGACCCAAACATCATTCAAGTCATAAAAACTAATAGATTGTCTTGGCTTGGCCATGTACACCGAATGGCTCCAGATAGGGTACCTAAACGTCTGCTTGAGTCCAATCCAGATGGAAAACGCAGGATCGGGAGACCCAAGCTAAGGTGGATGGATGGAGTCAACCAAGATTTAAAAACCCTCGGCTTCACAAATTGGAAGAGAGCGGCGTTAAATAGAGAAGGATGGAAAAAGGCGTTGAAGGAGGCTCGGGCCCATAAAGGGCTGTTCAGCCATTGATGATAAGATGCCGACTTCTCAACAATCTTTTACAATGGACATTAAAACTGCAAGAATTATTGAAAATTCGTTAACTGATTGATTACATCAGTCTTTTAAAATTATTTTCAATCAAACTCATTGTTCAATCTTGCTCTGAAGATCTTTATTAAATCATTTTAACAATCCGTGAAATCTCTTATTAAAAACCCCATGTACCTAATTTTGCCTCTCGGACTATAGCGGGAACGAGTGGGAAATAAAAAGTTTCAATCGTCCCCACTGGGGACGAGTGAAACTTTTTATTTCCCACTCGTCCCCAGTGGGGACGACAAGGTGGGGACGACCGGGAATAAACCATTTAATTGTCTTCATATTCAGTATATTATAGGTATTTACTGTCCACAATGGGTTCATACTAATCGTAGGGATTGGGACTTGATTTTTTCAGAATATAATAAGAACACCTTAATTTTAGGCGACTTTAATGCTCACCATTCCAACTGGTCTTCTAAATCGAATAATAGAGGTTTTCAAATTTTTGAGTCAATGAATGATTCCAACTTAGTAACATTAAATGATGGCAATAGTACTCGGGTTAAATTGTGTAATGGTTCTATTCAACAAACATCTCCAGATGTTTCATTTGCATCTTCAGATATTTCTTATAAATTTAATTGGCTAATAACTAACGAAACGTTAGGGAGTGACCACTTGATTATTAAAATTTTATCTGCTTTATTGTTTCGCTCTCCATTACTTAAAAAAAGAAACTTTAAACGTGCCAATTGGTTAGAATATGATAAAGTGATCGACGAGGCTAGTAACCAGTTTTATTTTACAGATAATTTACAACTAGATTATGATTCTTTTGTTAACATTTTAAGTGAGGGAGCTGACAAAACCATTCCGTATATTAAGTATTGTTCGGACCCAACTAGTAAATTTATTCCTAAGTCTTATTGGTCACCAGAGCTTTCACATTCGGTAGCAAAACGTAGATTAGCTTTAAAAATATTCAGGGGTAATCCTACTCCCGGGAACTTACAAACACTTAAAGAATGCATAAAGCTGTCCAGAAAATTAATTTGGAAGGCTTCAAATGAAAGCTGGCACAACTTTTGTGACTCAATGAATGAAAAATCATCCTCTTCTGAAATTTGGAGTAAAATGAAATGGTTTAAAGGCTATAAAGGTCACCGTACTCCTATTGACCCTTTAAAAGCAAATACAGTGTTAGAAGCGTTAAGTCCGCCTTCTGTGACTTTTTCTTCTCCTATTTATAATTCACAGAATGAGAAGTTAGAGTCTTGTATCACTTTTCGCGAACTGAATTCATGCATAAAAGCTAAAGATACTTCTCCTGGTTGTGATGACATCTCATTCTCCATGATCAAACGTTTACCTGTTAAAGCTAAAGAAATTTTAGTGATGTTGTTTAATAAATTTCTATCATCTGGTTTTGTACCTATTCAGTGGAGAGAAATTGGTATTGTTCCAATCCCTAAACCGGGTCGTGATCAATCCTTGGCCTCATCTCTTCGACCTATTTCGTTAATGTCTTGTATTTGTAAAGTATTTAATTTAATATTAAGACGAAGACTTGAATGGTTTGCAGAGCACAATGACTTATTTTCTGATGATATTGTAGGTTTTAGAAATTCCAAATCCAGTATTGATAGTCTTACTAGGTTGGTTTCCAGAATTCAATCTGGTTTTTCTACAAATAAATTCACGTTAGCCTGTTTTTTGGACGTCGAAAATGCCTATAATAATGTAGATGTAGGTTGCTTGTTATCAATGTTAGATGATTTAGGAGTGGGATCAAAAATATGTAATTATTTATGGAACTTTTTAAGTGACAGAAAATTAAAAATTAAATCCGATGTATCTGATGTTAGTAGAATAGCCCGCAATGGGCTGGCTCAAGGGGATCCATTATCCCCATTATTATTTAATCTAGCTACCCGTGAAATTTTCTTAAATACATATAATAATGTTTACTATTCTCAGTATGCAGATGATATTGTTCTATACATCAGTGACACTAGTTTAGATAGAGCTAGCAATAAATTACAGATGGTTATTAACGCTTTGGTCTTGGCTCTGTGTAAAGTAGGTTTAAGTTTATCTCAAGAAAAATGTAAAATTTGCGTGTTTAAAAAAAGTGTAAACCGAGATCCTATCGAGTTGGTTATCAATGGTTCACCATTACAGGAGGTAACCGATATTAAATATCTTGGTTTATGGTTAGACCGTGGTTTAAGGTGGGGTAAGCATATCAATGAACTAAGAGATAAGGTTAACAAGGTTATTAATGTTTTTAGAGTTTTAGCGGGTTCAGGTTGGGGGATTCATCCGAAACATCTCAGGCGGCTTTACATCTCTCTTATTAGAAGTCGATTAGATTATGGGAGTTTTTTGTTTGATAATTGTTGTAATTCCAATTTAATGAAACTTGACAAAATACAAAACCAGTGTTTACGCACTATAGGGGGATTTGTAAAGAGTTCTCCCATTCATGTTATGGAAAGTGAACTTTGTTTGCAGCCTTTGAATGTTCGCAGATATTACTTAGGCACTAAATATTTTCTTAAATGTAGATCAATTTCAAACAATGCGACTATAGGTTTTTTGCTAGAGTTAAATTCTGTTATTAATAAGAGATACTGGCGGAAGAAGAAAACTCCGTTACTTATATCTGTTTTTCAGAAATTTAATGATGAAATGCATAGTAGCGTCAAATTAGAAATGTTTTCTTTTGATTACTGGATGAATTATTATGATATTACTGATAATATAGTAACTGGAATCGTAGGTATAGATGGCCCTAAAAACGCATACGATGTTTCTGAATTGCAAATTAAATCTACTAACTTTTTAGATAGTAAGTACTCTGACCATTATAAAATATTTACCGATGGCTCTTTGGAACAAAATGCTAATGCAGGTGCAGCTTTTTATGACCCGCAAAACGACTGCTATATGAAATTTCAAATTTCAATTAATACTTCTATTATGAGAGTTGAATTGTTAGCTATTTTGGAGGCATTATCGTATGTTGAATCCATAAATAGTAATAAGTTTGTAATATTATCAGATTCCCGCTCTTCTCTACAACATTTCGCCAAATGTGCGTCCAATACTAGATGTTTACCTATCGCCTATTCTATTATTCGTTTACTTTTAAATCTTCAATCACAGGGTAAAGAAATTTTGTTACAATGGATCCCATCTCATGTAGGTATTGCGGATAATGAAAAAGTTGATGTGCTTGCTAGGGAAGCTTCCTGTGATGGTGAACCATTGCAATTAACCAGGTATTATAATGAGTTTTTCCCTGTACTAAAAGATAACTGTTATAACATGTGGAAAGTATATTTTGACGCTCGGTCACAAGAGAAAGGTATATGGTACAAAAATTTTCAAAATGAGCCGTGCAAACGTCTGTGGTTTGAGATATCTAATTTGAACAGAAAATTTATTGTTTTAGCCTTTCGCCTTCGTTCCGGACACATTCCATTAAATAAATTCGCCTTTCTCATGGGAAAAGTTCCGTCTCCGAATTGTTTGGAGTGCGGAATAGTCGAAGACGTTACTCATATTATGATGGAATGTGTTCGAAACGAAGATCAGCGATTTTCTATGTTACATAATTTTAATTACAATATGTATTTGGTTGGAGGGGTAACAGGCGCTCTGGCGTGTCCTCTTTCAGAGGAAGCTATAGCTCTTTATAAACTTGTTTTCGTAGGGTTGAATAGAAGATAAGGTGAAGTGATGTCCTAACAGAGCGACATAACCGTTTGTTCGGTTAAGCTCTTTATAAAATTGATTAAAAAAAAAAATAGATCTTAAGCTCACCTAGGAGACTATGAAGCCCATAATATAACCAGTGAGACAGATAAAATAAATAAATAAATATTTCACTACATTACACACAGCGCAATCTAGCCCCACACTAAGCACTAGACTTGTACTATGGGTACTAGACAACGGTTATACTACATATTATTATTATTTTTTGTAAATAAATGCATATTATACATAGAAAGACACCCCGACCAGATACAACCCGTCGGGTTCGATTCCCGAATCTCTGTTTACTTTTCTTTTGATAATTGACAGTTCTATGTTTACATTTTTGATCTAAGATTCTGAAATTGGGTACTATAGACCCAGCTCACCTAAGATACTACAAAGCCACTAATGCAACCTAAATAGTCACCCGAGATAGCCCAGATCTTATTAATCCAATGTTAAGCACAGCCGGCACCCAATATCTGGTAATATCGCGGTTTACCATACCATCCCTATGATCGGACGATATTGTTGCCAGACATTCACTGCACCTGCCGCAAGATTGAGAGACAAAGCCGGCAATCATTTCATATTCTCTTTGTTGGGACGCAGTTTTCTTTTAGAATTATTTGTAAAGGATAATATGCATTGCTTTTTTAACGATTCAATACACGTACTTACGTACAGCGTACAATGCGGGTACTTGCACTACCGTGCATGCTGTAAGGTTAAAAAAGGTCTTGAAACAAAAAATACGTAGGAAAGATAATTATTATTGTAGTTGGATTGATTTTTGGTGAGGGTAACATTATTAAACAGTTTTTTTTCTCTTTCAGTTTTAGTCCTCACTGCATTGGCCTACTGCAGTTCTGCCTAATAGTTTTCTACTTGCTTTGTTTTTAAATTTTATTTGTGTATCGTACATTGCATACAGCCAATGTCAAATTATTACTTTTCATTATTCATCTGTATTTTTTTGTGAATCGGACTTAGTAGGACTGAATGGCATAACAAATACTTAAGTAGGTACGCTAAAAAACTTTAAACGCAATTTTGAAGTACCAAAGTGACATTTTAGTTTTCTTTACTTGGCAATACTTGAAAAAACTAAAGCAGAAAATAGTTCGTATAAAAAAGAAGCTAAAATAAAGTCATTTTTGTTTATTACGCCGAGGACACTGAGAAATAGCCCTAATGATGTCGCTCTCAGATGAAATATCGTGACAAGCAATTTTCTTAGAAAAGGTTGGATTATGTAGTTGATTTTAGGGACTAATATTTTTTTAAGCCTTCGCTCATAAAAAACTGTCAACACCAGATGTGACACCATGGAATTACTATGTATTATCGTAGTCCTTTGTATTGTACATGTTTTTCTAACCATTTTGACATTTTATTTATTACGAGAATCGATCGGATAAGTGTCGCTTCTTTATTTGACAGTGGCATTATAGTAAAATTTAAGATTCCATTTTCAAACATATCCACGTTCGTTATGGGACCAAAAAAAGTTTTAAAAAAACTTGACGTCAAACTGTCAAGTTTTATTTAAATTCAATATAACCGTTGGCGATCAAAGTGTGTCTGGCGTATGAGCTTTATTAATGGGGTATTAATTTATCATTCTATAATTTAGTTTTGTACCCACTAAGTGAATATACAATTTGTACTTCATTGGCTGTATGTAGGTACATACCTACAAGCGTGCGCCATAATTCTGATTAAAAAAAAAACCACTTCCATAATTCAGTTGCCTACTCAAAAAGCAAATAAAACAACGTACTTACTTCGTTCAACTTATTGCATTTGCAGCAAATATCAGCGGCCATAAATTAAACAAAAATAATAATACTTATATACATTACCTACCCCAAATACTTGCTCCCGTTGCAATAAATTCTCAATGCAATTGCCGAACACCGTGTTATTTGCTAACTCAAAATCCCTTAGCAACAGGGGCTTGTCTATTCATAATATTTCTATAATCTCCTAAAAAAAGAACAACGTAATATGAACTTTACGTGCCAGGAATAAGGTATAATTTGTCTTCTCTGTGATCGTAGACACCCTAGATTTATGTTGCTTATTACATTTTACACGCGTGAAATGAACATGATTCAAAAAAGGAATGCAATTTTACACCTTATTTATTACTGAGTTGAAACTATTTCTGTTTAGATATTGTATTTTTTTTAACCCTTTTGTCGTTTAGATCGTAAATTATCTACTTAGGGCTTTCATCGGACGATAAATTGGTTTCTTTTCAAGTTTTTCAACTTGATATTTTGATTGTTTATTCGTTGCAGACATGTTGTTGAAGGATTTAGTGTATTAAAATAATAAAACGTACCTACATAAAAAAGATTAAATTTCTTACTGTAGGTTGAATAATCATCCTACTAATATTATAAAGCTGAAATTTTGTAAGCTTGTTTGCATGTTTGTTACCAATCACGTAAACCGCTGAACCGATTGCGATGAAACTTGGAATTTAAATAGTTGGAGACCTGGCATAACAAATAGAGCGGTACTTACGCAAGTGAAACCGCAGGGCGCAGCTAGTTAAATTAACTATTTCTTACTAAAATGTTTTTTTTTTTAAAGAACAAAAGAAAGAAAAAAAATATACATCTATTCAGACAGACAAAGGACAAAACAGAGAAACCTATAAACTAGGTATCTTCTACCATTAAATCTATTTTTTGGTACTAAAAACTAGATGCGAGAAGCCGAAAATAGATCTAGAAGGCGTGCAATTGGAGAGGGCTATGTCCAGCAGTGGACTGCAACAGGCTGATGATAATGATGATGACTTAGTAAAAAAAAGAAAGCATACCTACTACCAACCTAACGGCAAAATTCCGTGTTGCCAACATGCCGTGTTTCACCTCAAAACTACCCATTGTACTATAGAGTTATTAGAAACATAGCTCTTTATCTACCATCGATAGAATGAACAGATGCTGTGCAATAGTGATGTGAAATTGTCGATATTTTATCTTTATTGCTAAGCTGGAGGGTTGAATTATCGACTATCGTGTACATGTAGTGTGTTCTTGTAACTACACGTCAATAAATATTGATGTAAACGCCATCGTATTTATTTTATTAATGTCTTGAATTTATATCCACTTAATATTTGATAGTTAATAAACACTTAACTGTGCATGACAGGTAGTTAAGTGCCTATAAGACGTTTTTAAAAGAAAATAAACGTAGAACTTAAAATAGGACTTGGTATTTTAAGCTACAGAATTAAATGGAGGAAAATATGTACAAGCTACAGTAATGAAGGTAATGAAATCCTATTGTAATTTATAACTTTTTTTTGCAAATGGGAAAATATTAGACACTAGAAGGAGAAAGGCCACCTGATAGTGAGGCTTTATTATATTGTCTGCCCAGACGGCCGAGTTTCATACGTTTCACAGTTCAACTGTTCGGAAATTTACTCATACACCTTTAAAAGGTTGTCTCAAAATTAGTACGTCGTTGTTCTTAAGGGTAAAATAGTAATTTGAAGACTCTAACGGCAGCTAAACACTTCTCTTTTCGACTGTACCCAAACAATTTAGTTTTCTATTTTAGAGGTTAGTGTTCCATTTTTAAATTTCAAACACTCTTCAATCATGTTCGATTAAATGTGTTACGTAATTTTTTTATCGATAAATTAAATTCCCAGCACTCAAAAATACATGCCTAATCTGTTTTACTCGCTATCTGTGGGTCATAGGCCAATAGATACCGTAATACTTCCCGTTTCAATCAAAATTAAATCTTAAACCCACGCTGTAAGGTCAATTTTGCAATAAACCTAAAGGAAGTTCTTATAGAATATGTAACGCGACCTATTTCTAGAATGATGGATGGATTGAGTTTTCAACCCCCAACTTTAATCTCTTTTTCATTGATTTTAAGCTCTATCTTTCCTCCATAAGGTTGATTGTTGAATGGTTTTTGGGGCATTATAAAAATGTGTTTTGCTCAATTGAGTTACTTTTGAGTCAGATCGTTCTTAAAGTTGTTTTGAAAAAGGTATTTGTTTGGATACATTACTTATTAGAATTTCCTAAGTGTGGTATTCACTTTTAGAAATTATGTTTACACTCATTTAATAATGATTTTACAAATATTATTGTCGTAAACGAGTATCTACTATGTTTGTTTGTTACTCTTTCACTCAAAACTTAAATACATCTAGTATTGGACTGATCTCTATTATAGACTATAAGGTAGAAATTACCCCATGAGTTTCTTATGTCTTCTCATTGGAGGGCGCGTTCCGAAGACACGATAGTTTACTTGACGTTTCTAAAAAATATGTAATAAAATATAAAAAGAATAAAAATATTTTGAATTTGAATTAGGCATTAGGCAAAAGATCGTCTTGTAGTAATGCATTTCAAACTCGTCTCCGGACGAGCGTCACCAGTTCCAAAGTCAAACTGGGAGATTGCTCAGGCATCCTAAAAAAAAGAAATCAAAATTCGAACGTGGTTGTTTGAGTACCCGCCATCTAGGTAATCTAAGATTTTTGTCTTGCTTTAGCTTCTAAATAATTTAGGGTAAATTACCCTGAATTACCTTGAACTATAAAAAACGAAAGGAAGAGCATCAAATCAATCCAAAATGTTGGACAAACCAACAGATAATAAAACCATCTTTTTTTTAAAACAACTCACGCACTGTACTCTATGACGTCTGTCAAATGTTTTATGACAAGTGGTCCATTAAAATGTCAACCGTGTCATATCTGGGTGAAGTTCCTGCTTCTATTTTTATATAAGTTTCCTTTATTTGTAATGGTAACGTTGAGATTATATGTTACTAGCTACTCTCCGCGTTTTCACCCGCGTAAGTCCCGTTCCCGCGGAATCATCGGGATACAAAGTAGCCTATAATATGTTATTCCAGGTCTCCAGCTACCTATATTCCGAGTATCATCGCAATCGGTTTACCGGTTTTTACGTGATTGAGTAACAAACAGACACATTCGGAACCTTCTGCGCCACAGGCCGTCCTATAATAGTAACTAAGGGATTACCTACCGGTAGCGAGATTAAGAATTTCGATGTAATAATCCTTTAAAATACGTCTTAAACAATTAATAATGGATGGTCGATGACCTCATTTCGTATTATGACAGTAGATACAATTATACTTTTTAAGGATCCGTATTCAAAGGGTATAAACAGAACCCTTTTTGATGTGAAACATCTATAGCCTGATTATTGGCGTGCTATAATAAATAAATGGTATATGAAAATACATCTGTCAATGTCAAATGTTTCGCTTTAGCGTTGTCTCCAAAGCTCGCGTGAACAGTAATTGTAAAGAGCCACCATTTACAATGACTTGACTTTTACAGCAACGACTTGATTGTGACGCAAATATAACGTACATACAAATATTAAAAATACTTGACACTGGCTACTTTCCATACGGCCATAATCGGTACACAACCGATAAGAATTAATAAAAAATAAATGTTTCACATCTGTCAGGCGTCCCGTTAGACTTAACTGTCCGTATTCTGTCTGAATTTGTATCTCATGAACCGTGATAGGCTAGACAGTTGAAATGTTCACAGATGATGTTTTCTTTTCAATATAATGTACTATAAATAAAATAAATATTTAATTCCATTTACACACCTGCCTGCACATCTATCGCTTTTTCTATGCGTCAAAGTTTGCTGGGAGATAACTCTTTTTAGGTTCAGCTTTGTTATTTTTGTGAGAATAAATAAATATTGCACAACATTACACACAGCTCAATCTAGCCAAACTAAGCACCAGGCTTGTATTATGGGTACTTGGGTACTAGACAACGGATATATACTAATTTTTTTTTTAGTAAATATACATGCATATTATACCTACATAGAAAGATACCCAGACCAGATACAAATATTTATTTCTAACCGAACTCCAAAAAAAGGAGAAGGTTCTCAATTCGTCGCGTATGTTTTTTTAAGCATAAATATTTGTACCCGACGGCCGACCAGTATGTTTTTTTTTTGTGAGAATGAAGACTATTTTTTTGTACTTAAAGAAATGCTTTCCAAAAAATTTTTTTTCGCACCCGACAGGACATGAACCTGCATCTCTGGGAATCCGTTCCAGCGCCTTTCCAATTTGGCCACGGATGCATGTTCAATCGAGTCGAAATTAAGGATTGCATTTCTTATTGTTTTTACGTTTTTGGAGGCACGTAGCGCCATCTACTGACAATATTTGCAGACTGCCAGCTTGAACTATTCTATTTTCCATAGAATTAAATTCAACGTTGAGATGTTGCTTCCGATTAACCGTTTTTGCGAAAACGACTATTTTTTTGTGATAAAAACACGGAACCCGTCGTGCGCGAGTCCGACTCGTTCTTGGCAGGTTTTAACTTTAAGTTAGAGATTGGATCGTTGTGTCATAGCGTAGCGTAGTCTCAGGTGGTTCTATATTCTCTTGATTGAGAGAAGGAAAACGCTTTGAATAGGTTTACAAATAAATTGATTGTGTAATGAACAGAGGTCGGAATAGGTATTCAAATGTATTTATACAAGCTGGGGAACGCGGTTTCATCCGCGTAAGTCCCGTTCCCGCTGGAATATCGGGATAAAAAGTAGCCTATGTGTTATTCCAGTTTCCAGGTCTCCAGCTTCTATTTATTCTATCTATTTTCTCATATTATGATGCCTACAAGAAAATACAGAGGTTAAGGATTTAGAAGAAAAATTGTTTTATTTTGTGAAACAGGGGTTAATTTTGCCTGAATAATAGTGGTGCTTAAAGTTATTTTTATTGTTTAAATAAAGGGGGCACTTCTGTATCATGTATAATAACATATATTGTTTATAGATGTATTTAATACCGGTTATGAAGAAAAATATTCATTCGGAAAGGATTTCAGCTCGATTCACATCAGTCGCTGTTTAATAAGATAATTCTAGGGAATTATCTTCGTAGGCCGCCAATAAGCCATCAAGCCCGCTTCCCAGATGCCACCGCACTTCATCATTATGGTAATAAAGAGTCTACAAACATTTTTAGCGACATTTTCAAATTGTAACCAACATCATTTTCCGGTTCGTTCCGCCCCGTCTAAGATACTGCGCGAACTGTTTGTCAAAATGAGTAATTGTCAAAACGTTCATTCAACGTTATATGGCGGTGATGTGGCGAAAAATTGGACAAAACGACATAGGAAAGTGGTTCAAAACACAGTTATTAAATAAAACAAGTACCTAATTTGAAAATCCCTGTCTGATTCTTAGAAAATTGTGGGTTATTTTGTGACGCACTGTTCATTGTCGGATTTATAGAAAATTGTTGATTATTATCTGACGCTATGTTAGTGAAGCGTTCGTAAATGACATTGTTTCCTAGATTTTGGTTTAATTTCAAGCCAAAAACTATTTTTTTTTAAATACTTTATTTATCGGGTTTAATCGCGTTTTATTCATGATTTTTAAACGAACCGAGCTTTCGCCAACTTTACAGTTGGCTTTTTCAAGCTAGACTGAGATGTAAATTGTCTATTTTAACATTTTAAAAAGTTACTGTAAACTACTGCCTATAATTATTTGTAACAAAACGTTCCAGTGTACGCAGACTATTGAGTTATTGTAATAGTTTTCAATTCAAATTATAATTATTTTTATCCCTAGCTAGCTCAAAAAACTACCATGGCCTTGGAACGCGCCCTCACATGAGAAGAACCCACGAAGAAACTCATGGGGGTTCTCATTATGCTCGGAAATTTGAAACAATTTTTACATCAAACCAAGAATAAATAATAATAATAAATAATAATTAATATAAGAATTAACAAATCTTCTTTTTTTTAACAACTTCAACAAATTTCTTTTTTTTATAGCACATTTTAGACATAAGACCGAAGATGAAAATGTTCAAATTTAGGTCTATAAACACAGTGTTACGAGTTGAACCGTGTTTTGGTTGTTGAAAGTACGCGTTTGCTAATAAGAAGGCCTTCTACTTTTCATATAGTGGTGTGTCTCACCTAGTCTTAGAGTTGTCAGGTCGCTAAAACTAATTGTTTTTTTTTTGCTTAACTTTATCAATTGAATGACATTTGCCAGGTTTTAACCTTGAGCGTAGCGTGGGAGTTCCTTTATTGACTATTGAGACCCAAAGTCAAGGCCGCTATAATAATACTAAAGTTTAACAATATGTAGCCTTGCCTATTCAAATTGTGTAAGTACGCAACTTATAAGTGAATTAAAAATCGAAGCCATAAATATACGACAATGTGAATCATATTATTATGATCATTGTAATATAATGTAAAATAAATATATGTATTTTGACGATTGTAAAATATGATCATAAAAAAAACCCCATGACTTTGTTGTGGCTTCTCATCGGAGGGCGCGTTCCGAAGCCACACTAGAGTCATAGTTGTAAGAACATTCGACGTATTTAAAGAGATCAACACATCCAATTAAATAAAAAACTTTTAGTTTTTTTTTTTTTTTTGAAAAGTATTAAATTTATATTTAGTACTTACCTATTCCTTCTTAATGTTACAATTGCAAAAAAACACTCGTGTCTGTTGCGTTTTCAAACGTAAACCGCTGCACCGAATTTGATGAAATTGGTGAACCTTGAAGGACATAAGCTATTACCACGGAATTTTCCCACGGAATCGGTACTTACGGGGGTTAAACCACGGGACACAGCTAGTACTTCATAAATTCTACTTTCACCAAACGCTACCTACAAAATTAAACCCAAAATCTGGCATTCAGTCAACCTATCGAATGCCACATTTTTTATTCGAAACAAAAAGAACGTCTAAACAAACATTTTAGCTGTCAAGCGTCTAAAATAGTAGAAGCTTAAGGGCGTTAGTGAGATTTAATGGAGCGAAGTCATTATTCAGCCGCAAGACGGATGCGTTGCCGTTTAAAAAAACTAAAACATGGATTGTGTTCTTTCTTAAGTATTTTTTGAGTAACTGTGAAGCGTAAAAGGAGTGGTTGCGTTACAAATAATTTAAGATGAATGGAAATGGCGATTTAAGACACAGATTAAAATTTATAAAAAGTAAAAACAGCACCCTGTTGTTTATCCGAACCCGTGTAAGTTCGGATCTAAAGGGAATATCGAGATAAAATGTAGCCTATTTCCAGATCTCCAGCTACGTGCTTTCAACGCAATCGGTTCAGTAGTTTTTGTGTGATTGAAACACAAACAAAATCACTATGTAAAAACCTTTTTAAACTTGATGTTTGTACCCGGATCTTATTCACGTATTGTTTTTTTTTAATTCTCTTAACGTCAACTATGTTACAATAAACTTTTTAAACTAACACGATTGGAACTCATATTTACACTCCCCAGTCCCCTCGAGACCAAGATCATTTTTTTTTGTATTTTTGTTTTAAAACATTTATTATCTGTATCTTTTATTATATCTCTTATATATCTTTTATAGTATACACCTTACCCATCCCCTCTCTAAATCTTGTCCAATCATTGGTTGCCTGGTAGAGATCGCCCTTAGGCGATAAGGCCGCCCATTGTACCACACTAGTTTTCAGTTTTTTTTTGTATTTGTAATATTTGTTAATTTATGTTTCTGGTGCAATAAAGTATGTATTCATTCATTCATTCATCATTGTAACATGATCGAAACGTCGATGTAAGGAAAATTTAAAAAGTTGAATTTCACGCGATTAAGACCCGGGAAAAGTGTAAATATATGTTACAATAGTCTTAGTAGTTGGTAAGTAAAACCAATCATAGTACCTACTTAAAGATTTTTAATATTTTTAAGTGTTGTTTTTACTTGATTAGACATTTGGGGCTTCTTTAATCCTTACAAAAGCCCAAGTAGCCGCTAGGACCCAATAAAACCGATCCACCGGTGAAATTATTCATCCATCTAACATTTATCCGGCTTCCGTGGCCCGCTGTCGGGTATTTCCTTAGTTATCCACAAAGACAATAAAGCTAATTGACTGCATATACCGCGATTTTTTCTACAAAACAACTCAGCGTTGCGGGCAAAGCAAATAAGCATTTTTTCGAGCTCCTCCGTGCTGCGGACGCTGTTTCAGCGTCGAATTAGAGTGAGCGTCCAATCAGAGCATCGTATTGCTCAGATTCGACGCTGAAACAGCGTCGAGCTCTAGGTTGTTACATTAGAGAATAGCACTGATGATCACGGATCACTTCACACGAAAAGAAGAAGGGAAGAAGTTGTGGGCAGAGGGTGAGGTTATAATTGAACTTTGTGATTGGCCATTTTTGCGCAAGAGTGCTACTAAAAAGACGTACTATTTTCGTGAGGAGGAATACTTACGAGCAGTCAGTTTAGTTTTTGAATTATGGACATTCTGCTAGCAATTAAGAGCAATTTAGTCCAGTTTCACGTGTTTAATACTGTACTATCAATTTTTTGAAACAATTTTAGATGCGTGAGGAAGCAATGAGATGGCGCGGATTTTTTGCATCTAATTCTGTGTTTGTTTATCACTACACTCGTTTATTTTTGCGGAATTAAATTGTTAATTAAACAATTTACACTCAATAAAACTTGGTTTCGCGAAAATTGAAATTCAGGACCACGTGCCACTAACACGTTGCACACAAAAGTGTTAGGGGCAGTCAAATGGTTTTATCGTCCCTACTTACCCTAGTTACCCCATGTAACCGTGTCCGAGGCCAATTAGTCGCACTTTTCTGCACCGACTGTGACGTTTCTTTTTTTTTTATCAACTTGTCATAGACAAGGAAAACAGACGAAAGTTTCCAGCCGCAAAAATGTTTTGAGATTTGTTTTTCTTTTTTATGGTTGTGGCGTTTTCAAAGTCCGAAGTGTTTTTTCTTTATTTTGCTGGTAATCTGCATGTTGGTATTACTTTGAGTATAATATTATATGAGTATAAGTCAGTTCAGTTCAGTTTCTTTATTTGCATAAAAGTTGGTACAATTAACAAAGGTACATAGGTGTTCTTATAAAATAGAAAGTCTCTCAACTACAGGCATATTGACCAGTTCTTTCTTCTGGGCATGGCTGACTAGGCTGGGAGGGTGGTATAGGTGCTGGGCAAGCCTACTCCACCTGACAATGTCCCGGGCCCTACAGCGCTATAAAATAGCATGGAATAAAAGTTGCTTGCGCTGTATAAATCAATCTAAAGTAAGATGAAAAGGTCAATTATAATTCACGTCACAAATCCCTGTTATACAGAATTACAGAATTTGAATTTTAAGTATTCATAATATTCTGCCTTAACATGGTCCTTTACAGTCCTTTTTTCGCTCAAAAAGGGAAAATAAATTTTAAATAAAAAATACCCCGACTTCTTTTAAATAACCATTAAAAAAATCTTATTATTGAGTTTGTATATTTTTTAATTATTATTAAGTGTTTAAAGTTTTTTTTAGCTGAACGACTTAGCTCTGATTTAGGTCCTGCTATAAAGTCATGGTACGGGCCATTATCTATCTAATTTACAACTTGTTTCATTAAAATCGGTTCAACACCTACTTTAGGCTAGGCATACAAACTTGGAACATACAAACATACGTAGACTCATAGTAATATGAATTATTACTAGGAGTTCGCCCCGAACTGAGACCTCACGACCCCCCATCTCCCCAAACCCTGATCCGGCTCATCTCCGAACTCATAAATTCTATTGACCTAAACTACGCGCATACCAAAATTCATAAAGATCGGAGCTACGATACTCAAGTTATCGTCGAACAAACATACAAAGGTACAAGGTTACAAAGTTACAAGCGCCAGGCCCGTCTACACTAGACATCACTCGCTTCGCTCGTTCGGTCAACTATGAGTATAAATCGTGTGAGTTTAAAAAGTTCATACGTAGACTGCCAAAATCATAACCTTTCTTTCCTTTCCCGAAGTCGGATAAAACCTGGGTAAAACGCCGAAGTTGAAGTAAACAAAAGAGGCGCCATATTCCACGCCGCATATGTTCGACAACTTATAATTTGGTTACCGACTCCTTTCATTATTTCGGCAGTTTTACGCCTTTCTACGTGTAATGAAAGATTGGATTCCCACGGGCTGAATGGAGACTTATTAGTGGGTCGGCGCCGCAGATGAGCAACTTCCTCTTTGCCTTTTACGTAATTTTTACTTTTTGACTGCTGTAAACACAACGTTTATAAGTTAACCAGAATCTCATGGCACGAGAAGAAAAGAATTCGTGACTTTTATATGGCAATAGCATCTGCAGATGTCCTCTGATAGTGGCATTAAAAATGATTCTACTCTCTGTTTTTTTTTTGTGATAAATTTCAATTGTCAAATTTAAATGACATTTGCAACAATTTGTATACTCGTTTACTTAGTTTCTAACTTACTCACGTACACACATACTTTCATATTTGTAATATTAGTCGGATGAGTCATATTTTACAGACTTTATTTTAACAACAAAAATATTTTATGTTTAATTGATAAATTTATAACTAGGTACCTTGACGTTTCGGCAAACGGATTACACCGGTCGATTAGGTACTTAATAATAATGAACAGAAATCGTGTAAGTTTAAAAAGTGTATTTTATGTTAACAAATCATGCGAATTTCAACAGTTTCTTTGTAGAATTATGTACATAAAATAAATCGGCCGCTTTATAATACTCATTAATTTAAACAATCGGCCGACTTAAAATCGCTCGTGTATGAAGTTCTTAGTTACTGGGTTGTTCGGGCGTATTCACGGGAGGAATAAATAGGAAAATCGGTTTTTGTAAATGATATGGTGTGGTTAATAACGTTCATTATTTGTATTTCCAAAGGTATTTATTATGTTCGGAAATAGTAAAGAAATGTCCAGATCTTAAATATTATGAGCTCTTTGAATTCATTTATGGGCGTTTATTTCTTTTTATTTTGCTTAAAGGGTAAAAACGGGATATTTTACTAGGACTTCCTTGTCCGCCTGTCTGTCTGTCACATAAGAAATAGTCATTTGAAGCTAGAAAATAGGAAAACTGCACGAAAAAACCTTGTTGAAAAGGGATAGAGGTCTAGAAACTATTAAAAAAAAGAAACAGTGTGAGGAGAAAAAAAAACTGGTTATTTCATTAAATATCGCTGCTGTAACTCATGAACCGAGATAAGCAGCTAAACAGTTGAAGTTTCGCTCACAGATGATATACCAATTTCTGTTGCTGGTATAACAAGAAATACTGACAACGAAATAAAATAAATAATAGTTATGGAAGGCAAACTATATATACAACAAATTTAATTTTTTGTCTCACCTGATCACCACTATCTCGCCTGATAGTCAGTCAGTCACAATGGGGGTCTAAAGCTGAAATCTATAGTCCGTACTTTGACTTTGCTAAGCAAAAACTTTGACTTAAGTATATTTTTCTGTATTTATAAAACGATCTTCGCAACTATCCAAAGTTATTGCTTAGTAAATCCGAAGTTTTTTAAATTTAGAATGTAAACCAATCGAAAATAACCTAAACTTCGCTCCTCTGTTATGACTATAAAGTTCTTTTTATATCGTATATTACAAAAAGAATTTCGACTATAAATTCCATTTACATTTTTTATTTCATTTCTTATATTTCCATACAAGTCTAATACTTAATAATAATCAACAGAAATCGTGTAAGTTTAAAAAGTGTAAAAATCCAATTCAAAGTTTATGCTTAGTGTTTGCTAAGCTCAGTCTGAGCAAAGTCAAAGTACGCACTATAGTCAGCCTAAGATGTAAGGCTCATCTAGATACAGAAAAATGGCAGAGGCACAAGACCTACAAACGCAACACAAAAAGAATTCAAAAACATTGCCTCAGAAAATAGTCAACAAATTCCAATGAACCCGACAGGGATTTTCAATTTATCTCGTATATATACAACCCTTAAGTGACAAGTTTAGTAATGCCATAAACGTACAAAACTCTGTAAAATCCAAATAGAAAATAAAACGCTCTCTGTCACTCATGCTAAATCAAAACGAAATAAAATAAAAACAGATGGCACTCTTCCGTTTCACAGTAAATATTTCAGTTTGCACATTACAAAGACAACACACAAAATATTATGTCAAGCCCAGGAATTTCATATTACATCTTTTGACATGCAAATTCTTTTTCTAACGTTAAATTTAATACACTGTACTGAGTTTACAGGGTGTCTTGAATTGCGACTTTGAAAAAGGAGGAGGTTGGAATTAAACTCGTTTTTTTGTTTTAATCTAACATTAAAAAAATAGTTAAATGGGGTGATCATCGATTCATAATCGACTTCAAATGGTGATGAGGTTCTCAATGCGTTGCGTCTATAATTATATGTTTTAACCAATTGAAATGATTCTTTTTTATTTCTTGATGCGATGTAATTTTTTTAAAGAAGAAAACCCTATGTTTTCTTTCCCATACGTCGAATTCTGGGAAACGAGTTCCTGTTCGTTTTCCAGAAGTCTAAACCTACCCTAACCTAATTCTGAACCTTCTTTTTGAAGTTGGTTTAAAAGAGTTTTTCACTTTGTTTCAATGCCAATAACGAAAAGAAATAACGTGAAATTTTCTACTCTAGCAGTACTTACCACTGTTTAAAAACTTTTAAAAATATGTACCTACCTACCAATAAGATGATCGTAAAAATATAAAATAAATATTATTCAGTTTCAAAACGAGGCGTTAAGGTGATTTATTAATTTGTAAACATAATAATAATGCGCCGTTTTAGATTACCGATAGGAAATATTTGAGGTTATTCATATTTTAAGTAATAACTGTTTGCTTTCGAGCCTTTTAACTTTTATGATTTTTTTCTTAACAATTTTGTGTTTTATGGTTATGGTCAAAGATATCAAACTTGTAGGGAATTTTTAAACAAAAAGTTGGTATTGAATATCACAGTCTACCTAGTAGTAGTGCGCCTCGGCCCTTATTCTTTCTACTCAAAAGAAACTTCTATTAGACGAATACATAAATGCCTCTTATAATTTGAGAGGTACTTAAATAATTGAACAGTTTCTAAATTAGAATAAGAATTTCTGCGATTGAGAGCTGTTCAATTGTTTAAGTAGAACTCAAATTTTGAGTAACGTAGGCCGTAAGACTTTGACTCACGGTAGTTTAATACGCTATAGTTATGATGGGGTTAAAACCAAAATAAAAAACCAAAGTTAAAAAACAACCTCCTGTAGGAACCTCGACTGACCTCGTATGAGTCTATACGTTGAAGGTATGTCATTTTTCATACAAAGTTAGGTTTATTTTTAGCCCTTTTTCTTTTCATATGCCATCACTGGATCACTCTTCAAGGCCTCTAACTTGACCTAACGATTGCTATCAAATATAACAATCTGCTTTGCATTTTTCGAAGCACAGAAAAACTCGTGATGCGTAATGCGTAAAGAAAAATAAAAATACATCGTCCTTTTGTTAACCTCCTCCTTATTTAGAAGTCGGTTAAAATGAAGTAAAAAAGGAACACCCTGTAACACCCCCGAACGCCTCCAAGGGTTGTTTTTGTATGGGAACAGCGCACGTGTTAGAAATCCATATTGGATTTTACATAATTTAAACATTGTAATAAATATGTTATGAAGCCATTACTTCTAACGCGGTGCTACATTTTGATGAGTCGGGTACAAAGAGGTCTAAATGTCATAGTGCTAGAGAGAACAGAATTAATAATACAGCGCCTGGCTTCATCTGTACTTCGATGGGCCACCGCTTAGTGTGGATTTTAGCACAGTACATTTTGATGATGATTTAGTGATATTTGATTCTGATAAGTCGGCTACAATTGTGTCTAATACGACAGTATTAGAGAGTGCAATTGCAGAAGCCTATGTCCAGCAGTGGACTGCAACAGGCTGATGATTATGATGATGAGAGACAATATACAATAATACACCGCTGGCTGCATTTGTACTTCGATGGGCCACCGCCTATGTGTGGATTATTGCGCAGCGATAGGTAGGTCTTTGCACAGCAATTAGTAGGTGTTTGCACAGCGATTAGTAGGTGTTTGCACAGCGATACGAAGGTAATAAAAAACCGTTCGTATGGGGTCGTTCATGGGTTTTTTTCTACGATTAATCAAAATTAGTCGGACTCGCGCTCTGGGTAAGTTCTATACTTAGATATTGTATACGGCAGTTCAGAACCTACATATATTGAAAGGAAATTATGGATAATTTTAATAAGTATGTACGTGAATAAGGTAACATCATTCCTTGGCCGTGAATCAAAAGTGTCAAACTACAACAACTTACATTTTATCGCGTTAAGACACGGTAAAATGTAAATATGTAAACAAATCGTGTGAATTTAAAAAGTCCACTTATTGATTCTCCCAAAAAATCCTTTTATAATTACTACTTATCCTAAGTTATAACTACTACTTATCCTAAGTCCCCTAGGCCACTTTTTTTTAATTTATAAATCTTCCTTTATTATTATAAGTATAGAAGAGGTGAAACGCTATCTGTATTTTGCTGTAATTTTAAACATCTTAGATCGAAAAATATTAACTTTTTGAATTTAGTATGTTTGTTTATTAACTACAGTTTATATTCTGAGTATATTTGTTTTGAATAGAATATGGGTTTTGAGATTTTTTAGCCTTAAAACAACACCGTTACACTAAGACTCCACTGTCCGTCTGTGTGTCTGTTGCGAGGCTGTTTCTCAACATGAACCGAAATTGTTAGACAGTTGTCAGTTTTTACAGGTATGTATTTCTGTTGCCGCTATAACAACAAATACATAAAATTGATAAATAAGTGTTTTTTTTGTGATAATGTTACGGGAACTTGCGAGTGCTAATCTGACTCGCATTTTTTTTAATTTTGTATGACTTTTGGTACGAAAATAACATCGCGTTAGCAAAGTCGGGGTGTTTAACAAAAATGCTAAAATATATACCTATAGTCCGTAGGTAGGTTGAATTGGGATTTTTAGTCGAAATTCATTTTATAATATACGAATAAAATAAAAAGAACTTCATAGTTATAACAAAGAAGGAAAGTTTAGGTCATTGTTTTTGATTGGTTTACATTCTTAATTTGAAAAACTTCGACTTTGCTAAGCAAAAACTTTGACTTATAACAGTTTTTGGTATTTATAAGGCGATCGTCGCAACTATCCAAAGGTTTTGCTTAGTAAAGTCGAAGTTTTTCAAATTAAGAATGTAAACCAATCAAAAATAATGACCTAAACTTTCATTCTTTATTATGAGTATGTACTTCTTTTTATTTTATTCGTGTATTACAATATGTAATTAGACTATAAATAAGTTACAATTTAAAGTTTATGCTTAGATTTGCTAAGCTCAGTCTGAGCACACTATATATTTAAGCCTTGGTTTCAAAGTAAACAATTTGTCACTATTAACACTTAACTTTACGTCTTTCCTTCACAACTTTTTGATGGTAAGAAATAAAATTAATATATTCACTTTAAAAAAAAAGAAGTAAGAAGTAGGTACCTACTCAGACTTTTTAAATGTATCTTAAGTTTTTACTTTACTTACTTACATTCCTTCGAAGGTTTTGTTTTATTGTGTTATTTACTCCGCTAGAAGAGGAGATCGCGGGTTCAAACCCCGCGAGGAACATTCAAATTTGGACCAAAAGGCGTTTTATTTTACAATCGCAATCAAAACTTTATATTAATTTGTAAATTCATTGAAGATTCACTTTATTTACCGCTTTATTCATGAATATTACACGCACTTCATTCTGTCAACCTTGAAAATGCCAACTATAAAGTTGCGAAAGTCTGGTTTAAAAATCATGAATAAAGCGCGATTTAACCCGGTAAATAAAGTGTTTTATTATGCAAAATCGTGAAAACCATAGAAGATATTATTTCAATAAAGATTCGAGAGTTCGGCAAATGAAACGCATTTGTACTGATATTGAAATGACGTGTTAAATTAATATTACGTAAATCGAGGGCTGGTTGCCTTAAAGCCTCTAACTTAACCTAACGACTGCTATCAAAGTTAACCAACTGCTTAACATTCTGTACCAAAGCACAGTGCAGTGAGAGATGATAAAATTAGATATACTTTATAATTCCATTCCCAACAAAAAAAAACTTTTTAGGGTGTCATAGTCAACTAGAAACCCTAATACCAAGTTTCGTCGTGGTTATCTGTCCGTCCGTTCGTCCGGTTAGTACTAAAACATTACGAAACTAGTGTGAAAACACAGCTAAAGAAGCTGTGATTTTGCATTATATTTATCACGGCAAGAAAACAGTACAATAAAAAAATATAAACGATTTTTTAGGGTACCTCCCCCCCACATGTAAAATGGAGGATGAGTTTTCTTTCCTTGTTTATTTATCTAGTACTTATTTACAAGAAGTAAAGTCTTAACTTACACATATTCCCTCTTAAGGACCTTTAAAATCCCTATTTCCGTCGATTACTGAAACGTTAGCCGTTAAACTACGAAGTGTCGGTTACAGTGTTGCCAAGTAAAGTTACTTTAACTGCGATGTAAAACTAACCGCATTTCCTTTACATTCAGTTAAAAAATAACCTATTGAAAGTTTTACAGTTGGCCCCGGACCAAATTAAGGGTGTTTTTGGTTTGTTACATTTGGACTTACAACGTGGACTATTCAAGTTTTAAAGTTATCTAAAGTTTGCTGCGCCCCCGTCCCGTTCCCGCGGGATTATCGGCATTAAAAGTAGCATATGTGATGTTCTAGGTCTCCAGCTACCTATATTCCAAGTTTTTTCTCAATCGGTTCAGCAGTTTTTGCATATTTGAGTAAAAAACTTTCGCGTTTATAATATTAGTAGGCAGTAAAATATTATGCTGTCAATTTTGTAATTTCAATCGTTCGCTCGTGCAGGAGTCGACTTTGGATCTTTAAAACTACACGACGAATTTTGATGCGGTTTTTTTAGTAAATAGAATGATTCAATAGGAAGGTAAAATGGATCTCACATCCAGATATACCCCGCGGGATCGGGACTTACGCGGGTGAAACCGCGGGGCGCAGTTAGGTAGTTGTGTCATATAATTTAATTGGCAAAGTTCTAAAATTTAATAAAAAAACAAGTTGCCATTTTTCGCTCCCCAAATTTTCACTGCAAGACTTAATTAAGAAGTTAATTCAATAAACTCATTTGAAACCGTCAAATCTAATTAAAAATGGCGCATAAAAAAGTAACCGCATAATCAAATTGTCAAATACTCGTCGGAGTGTCAAGTAATTTAATTGTACCACAATAAAATATGGATGGATTTCAGACCGGAGACTAGTCGGCCGATAATACCTAAGTATAAGTATGTAAAATAATTAAAGAGTTAGGGATATTTTAAAGGAAACATACCTATTATTATGTTTCCTCTAAAATATTTCTAGTACTCCGGTGCCCTTACCAACTAGGAGCTCGCGTAGCCTAGTTGGTAAGAGCACCGGAGTACTGACCGGGAGTGGAGGCGCGATTTCAAACCTCGCCGCTAGCGAATTTTCGAATCCTGAATCATGTATCCTGTTAAACATTTTAAACCCACACGGTTTAAATTTGTAAGTATTTAGTTTGTAATACCTTAGTACGCGAATAAGACTTGGGAAAAATAACTATGTATTCTGTTTTCCTTTTAAATATTTTTAGTAGAATTAATGTAAAGGGCTTCATATCATTATCATGGTACTTAGTAATAAGGATCTCTGTTACTTAGAGTAAATAGAGTAATTACTCATTGGTTAATAAAAACGGAACCTTAAAAATCACGTTGATGTATCATTAAAATTTGTTGTCGCTAAAACGGCAACAGAAACACATAATTTGTAATCATTTGTCACAGTTAATAAGATTGCAGGTGACAGACGGACAGTGGAGTCTTAGTAAAATCATCTCGTTTTTACCCTTGGGTTTACCGACGGAATCGTAATAAAAAGAAACTCATTTGAAATTATTATTTTGTTCATCCGTCCGTCGGCCGATAGTTAAGTGTTCGGTGTGCGTCATCCCATCGTACTTCAATAAAATAATAAAATTACACGTCAAACACATTTTGAGTGAAATTGTTCCCTTGATGTCTAATGTAATTAGTAGAGTTCTGCATAATCGGAGACTTAGAGCTACGGAATCAGCGGGTTTTGATTTTATATAAAATAAATATTGCACGATATTGCACACAGCGCAATCTAGCCCCAAACTAAGCACTAGGTTTGTATGTACTATAGGTAGACAACGGATATACTATTATTATACATATTATTATTATACTTTTTTTTGTAGATTTATACATAGATAGACCCCCCCGACCAGATACAAATATTTATATTTAATAAAATGAATATTTGTATCTGATTACATTTACAGACCTCTCTGGCGTGTCGTGCGAATGCCCAACAGCATTGCAGAAGGTTGCGGGTTCCTATTCCCGCCGGGTGCAAGTATTAACGCTTAGTTTTTTTTGTTTAATCTTATCTTACTGACTAGCTGCGCCCCGCGGTTATTACCCGCGTAGGTCCCGTTCCCGCGGAAATAGGGGGATAAATATAGCCTATGTGTTATTCCTGGTATCCAGCTACCTATATTCCAAGTTTCATCGCAATCGGTTCAGTAGTTTTTGCGTGAATGAGTAACTAAGTCACATACATACATGTACAAACTTTCGCGTTTATAATATTAGTAAGAAGTAAGATGTATGTATTTAAAAAAAAAATGTTTTCATGTATTTAATTAAACAGCTTACGTGACTTACAATAAATAAAGCTATTATCCAATTCTATGGCCATACCGCCATAATCAAAACTGGATGTCTTCACTCAATGATTATTTAATTACTAATTAATTACTGAAATATCTCATTAATGGAAGGTTTCGATGGAGTTATTTGGATATGATTTCGCTTCGCCTTGAGACATTGGGCCCTACCATGATGTCTTAAAAGTCGGCGCGTTATCATCCAGCCAAAAAAAAATTAAATTAAGACGGCGATAGATCATCGGTCCTTGTCCGATTGCATAGAATTGAGCGAGAAAAAATCTATAATTTGTCGTAAAATCAATCATTAGCGATGATTAAATATTTTTTTTTTTTTGATTTGATGAGGATGCCCTAGGTATTGTATTTTCTAATATTATGATGCCTTGCCTATAAGAAAATATAGCGGTTAAGGATTTAGAAGTTTTTTTTTTTAAATTTCAATTTGATAAAACTTACGCGGGTGAAACCACGGAGCGCAGCTAGTGTACTGTACTAGAGACTAAAATCGGAAAAAAATGAGTGGAATTTCTAGGTTAGATTAATAAGGATTTAGTTAGACGGGTTTTAAAATGGGGATTCATTTTTATACACCGTGTTCCGACGATGACCATTTAAGCCGAAAGAATGTTGTTCTAGACGTCTAGGCGACCAACTTTTGTTCTACAACTTTTGAAAATTCGAAATAGTTTTTTAAAGTTTCATGAAAATCACCTGTTTCTTAGAGTTAGAGGTCAGTGGCCTTATTTTGTTCTTTCATTCAGTTTGGACAGCTACAATCAAAACTTTAATTACATTTATTTTCAAAAACAGCTATTTTTTCAGTGAAATTTTACCTAACTAAAAATTTTCCAAAAAAAAGTTAGATTTTTAAAAGTTGTAGATCGAAAGTTGTTCGACTAGACGTCTAGGGCAACCCCTTTCGGCTTAAATGGTCATCGTCGGAACACGCTGTTTATAAGATTAAGCATTTTATTAATTCATTACCTTTCGAGATCTTTACAGACTTCTTCGTCGGGTGTAAAACATGCAATCTCATACGGCAAGCATACAGCACGGACAAAATGCTTAAAATAAAAACAGACACCGGAAAAAATAGTTAAATTTTAATCAACCTAATAATTTGTCCACACTTCACTTTAGCTGCCAACCGTACCAACCTACTCATCTGATCATCATCCCACTCAATCATCATGCCCGCGCCATTAAACACAAATAGAACGTATCCGTCGAAATAAACATGTTCAGAAACGGTTTAGCCGTATAAAATGACATACGTTCGCGCGCTCTAATTAGGCTAAAATAACTTGGTACTTGATTGTTTTATTGCTTTTAGAATAGAGATATAAATTAACTTGTTTTTAGTTAGTTAGGGGGAGTGGGGCCGAGGTGGGCGTGGAATTTTTATTTTTTGAATATTTATATTTTCACGAATCCTAGCGTTTTTTTTTTAGGGTTTCGTATTCAACAAAGAAAATCTTATTAATTCGTCATGTCCGTCCGCCTGTCCGCGGCTTAGCTCAGCGACGTTTAGTACTAAGAAGCTGTTGCGGCGTGAGTACCTGGCTAGTTTCTATAATATTGATCACGCCAAGAAAACAGTATGAACAAAAAATAAAATCATAAATTTTTTGGGATACCATATGAAAAATAAGGTTTTTTTTCTCTTGTTTATTCGAAATTTCTACGGGATCTTGTCGTCCACGATGTACCATGGGACACAGTTATTATTTAAATTAAAATAAGAAATAAAAGATGGTTGAAATCGTTTTTCGTTTCTTTAAAAAACCGAAGTGCTTAAATATTTTAGAAACAAAAAAGTTTCCTTGTTCCCTAAAATTATTCAAACTTTTTGAACTTTGAAAAAATGCTTTTTTAGCCACAACTTTAAGGTTTATAACAACTTTAATGTTCGTATAAATACTTGAGTTTCAAGAGAGATAAAGATTTTATTTTGAAATCATTTAGCGTTAGGTTATGCTTACAACCTTTAAAAAAACATCTGTACTCCATCTCATTAATACAAAAGTAACTTTGTCTTTTATGTTTTACGGTTAAACCGCTGAACCGATTTTGATGAATTTTGGTATAGACGTAGATGGTACTTTAGAAAACGACATAGGCTACATGTTGATCCCGATATTCCAACCAGAACGGGACTTACGTGAGTAAAATCACAGTACGCAGCTATTCGTGACATATCTGTGGAAGCTGTACATACAAGCTCTTGTTGCCTACTTCTGTCGTGTCCCAATTATCGCAACCCTTCAGTCCAGTCCAGTGGGAGGCCACTGGACTCAAGTATACCCCTCTTCACTTTCCCCCTACCTCCCCTTCTCAAGACAGTTTCGATTCACTTGGCTTTGTATCGAGGAGTTGAACAGACATTCCGATAAACTTAGCTACCAACAACCCACGTCCATAAAAATCGTCACTAAAAATAATGAATTAAATTAAAAAACCGCGTGAATTCCACTGAAATATTTGTTTTATTTTGTTTTAGCACTTATTGTAAAAGCGGTAACAAACAAACAAACGAGAAAATTTAGAGTATACAATTTGTAACGGGTGTGCCTTTTTAAGCAAAAAGGGGGTTGTTCTAGACTAGGCGGTTGTCTAGGCGAAAACCCGAACACCTTTTGTTCTACGACTTTCGAAAATACGAACTTTTTTTTTTAATTTAGAGGTAATTTTTCACTGAAAAAACACAGCTGCTTTTAATAATAAAGGTAATTGAAGTTTTGACTGTAGTAGACCAAACTACCTAAATAAAAGGACAACATAAGGTCAACGACCTCGAACTCTCAGAAACAGCTGATTTTCAAGTAAACTTTACACTTAAATTTTCGAAAAGTAATTCGAATTTCCAAAAGTCGTAGAACCAAAGTTGTTCGCCTAGACGTCGAGAACAACCCCCTTTCGGCTTAAAAGGGCATAACCGTTACACCTTGTATAAATGTAGGAAAAAATATTAGGTTAGAGTACCTAATAATTAGAATATGGCTAAGTCGCGTATCGAAAAGTTCGAGACAATGTAAGTCCCGCTTAACTTTTTGAGTGTCTGAGTCTGAGTGCTCATTGAGCGTAATTTACTATACTCATTATTTTTTTGTCAAATCTACAAGTTAGAATGTTTTACAGTACGAATTTTCTAGAAAATTCTACACTCTTAACTTATCCAACTTAACCTAAGTTGCTGACATTCATGTTTATGGCGTACCTACCTTTATCAAAGATATTTAACTTAGATGCGCTGCATGTAGAACTGTAGACCAAAAGAGGTCCTTATAGCAATTCTGCTAGCAATATTGCTTTTTGACAGATTCACAATAACCGTGCTCCTGTCATAGAACAAAGCGATGAGAACCAGGTGTACATTTATCGTGAATGTCTCAAAATGCAATATTGCTAGCAGAGTTGCTAAGGCGGCCTTTTTAGATCTACAAATGTTGTTTTAAAAAAAAACAGGTCAAGTTAGCACGAAGGGTTTCATATTATTATTATTAGAAAACTTAGTAATAGGGCACAAATTAAAGCCACGAAGAAACTTATGGAGGTTCTCATTATGCTCGATTTAAAACAATATTTTCCATGATTTAAAAAATTAACAAATCTAATTAACAAAAATATACCTACCTAATGTACGTAAAGTATGCGTACACAGGAACGTTTTGATACAAATAATTATAAGGCGGTAGTTTACAGTAACTTTTTAGAATGTTAAAATTAGCCGAATTACATCTCAGTCAACTTTGAAAAAGCCAACTGCTAAGTTTACGAAAGCTCAGTCGTTTAAAAGCAATGACGTTTATAAACGCAAGTAAATCCGGTAAATATTGTGTTTTATTATGCAAAACCTCTGATTGTAAAATCTGAAAATGAAATCCAATATTTTTCAGGGGTTAAAAATGTAATTTAAGAGATACTGCTTCTTAAGAATCTCCTAAAAACCTTCCAACCCTACAGATGTTCACTCTACCCCCTAAAATTCTAACCGTCACAAAACTCTTGCACTTGTTTCAAGTTAATGTTTGCGACTTGTCTCAATTAGATTAGGCATTAGCTAGACAATGTCACTCCTAAATCCTTCAAGATTATTCTAAGGGACGTTTACATGAGGACAGTGGACACTGGCTGTTAAAGTCACGTATACACCGGATTAGTGTGATTTAGTGTTTTCTTGAAAGGTATAATGACCTCTGTAGGTTTATAAGAAAATTAGTAGACTTACACGAATAGCCCTTTCTACTAAATTGGTAGAGGTGTTGTTAGTGATAATTATTTTTCCCGGGTCTTATTCGCGTATTATTATCTTTAAATTCTCTTACCTCGACGTTTTGATCATGTTACAATGATCGAAACGTAATTATGAGTTGAAATCGTGTAAGTTTAAAATGTTTATAAATTACTATTTTTATTAAAACTCGGATCTCGATCGAGTTTGTACACTTTTGTAATTTAAAAATATAAATTTATAATTACCCCGACGATTCGGCAAACGAATTACACCGGCCGTGGTCGGGACCACGGCCGGTGTAATTCGTTTGCTGTAATGTAATTCGTGTGTAATTCAGAAGACTGAATGAGCAGAAATCGTGTGAGTTTAGAATGTGTGAAATTAAATTGTGGACAAACACGTGAATTGCTCATCTGGAAACCCTTGCGGGTTCTATTGAACTGAATTGATTAGAACTAAAAGGTCAGATAATTTCTAAATTTGAAAACTTACTATAATAGGTACCTACCATATAGTCTTGGTACTAGGACATCTTACTTCTTACTAATATTATAAACGCGAAAGTTTGTATGTAAGTATGTATGTATGTAAGTCTGTTACTCTTTCACGCAAAAACTACTGAATCGATTACGATGAAACTTAGAATACAGGTAGCTGGAGATCTGGAATAACACATAGGCTTTGTAGACTTTTTATCCTAATATTCCCGGGAAAGGGACATACGCGGGTGAAACCGCGGGGCGCAGCGAGTAATATCTGAACAGTAAACAAAGACATGATCCCACTAATTCTGCTGACAGCAGCTAACTAACACGGAAATCTCTCGAGTAAATGAGGTTGATTGTATGTGCGAACATGCTAACTTATAGTTCATAGTTTACATTCAAAATTAACTCCAATAGTCAAAGGTTAAGTTAGCTTAACCTTTGAATATTAGACTACTGTTAGCAAACCACCATTTTGTCGTTATTATTACTTAACATTTTTAATTTTTGAAAATTGACATTTTTATACCTCGACATTTTTCAAATCGACATCCACTCTCCAATGGGTTATGCTCTGCAGTGGGCAAATACACGCTGCTGAAGAAGAAGAAGAAGTTTGCTTAGTGAATACTTGAACGGTACTCACAATTTGAGTGCTACTTAAATGATTAGGCATCTCCTAAACTCATATATTGTTAATGCAAACAATTCGAATTAAACAGAAAATTAGTTCATTTTAAGTTTCGTACTAAATTTGAATTTCGAAGCTGCTTTTGAAGAAGGCAAATAAATGCTCCCGTAGAACTAAAAAGTGTTGTGACAGAATGCTACATTGAAGCACGCTGTCCCTTTCTAATAGTGTTATTAGAAAGGGACAGCGTGCTCAATGTAGCGGTTTTTTTAGTTCTACGTGAGCTTTCTAAATCTAGTAATATAACTTTTTTGCTATTCGGTCGTTGCATACTAAATACTAAAATGTTAAGTACTAGAAAATTAACTACCTAAATAATTGAGCGAGTAGTCTACAAGAGATTTTTACGTTTTTTTTTAAACGGTAGATGAGCGTTTGACCACTATATCACCTGATGGTAAGTAATGATATGATTTCAGTTGTAGCACGCTCTGTCGCTCATTAAAAGAAGGAAGACAACAGTGAAACAAGTCATAACAATCGTCCAAATGTCGTAATGCTACTTGAATTTCAAGAGCTCTGATACTAATTTTAAATTTAGATTCTGTTCCATGAACTACGTAATCCTCAAAAATTTAGTGTCCTCTCACAGATCTAAAAAAAAAAAAACAATCTGACATAAAAATGTCAAAGTCATAAAACGATTTCGCGGCTAATTAAACATGACAGTAACCCGTCATGTGCTTTACTCTGTGACGTCGTTAACTGTCACGGCTGTCAAAACAGTCATTTAATATGACACTTGTGGCTGTCCTGTCGCCATATTGGTTTATTTCATTAGTTCATTTGACAAATGACGAATTTATTTTATTCCGTAGACGGTAGAATTTGTATAGAATGTTTTTAGACATGACATAGGCTAGCATTTGACCCAGTAAAATTTAACTATGCTTTCTAAATTCACAAAGCCAAAGGCATCAAACCACACCTCCTTTGTAAACGAAATTCACGAAAAAGCCACAGTAAAAGTGATATTTTGTCGATTAACAATTTGTCGGGAAAGTGTCATAAATGTCAGACTTCTGCCACACTTGTCACGTATCGAATAATTAGTTCGGAACTAGGGTGGGCATGATTTGGCGCGAATGATCGGATAACATGAGATTTGATAAGTATGGTTGCGACAGCTTCAATAATATTATAATTATTAATTTATGAGCAATGACAACTCCCTTTTTTTTACTTGTCTGTTTTTTATTAAACAATTTTCAACTAATGATTTATTATAGGGATAATTTGGCCATTTTAACAGATAGTAAGTGACAAGTGGTCTTAAGATTTGGCACGCTTATCTAGTATCTGCTTATTCCTGCAATTTAAAGAACCTCAAAAATATAGGAAAAAACTGCTTTAATTCCTTAGTAGTCCGAAAAAAGAACGACGAAGCAAAACGCTTAGTTCTCCTGCAAAGTTGTAGAGTATAAGTTTTGTTTTTAGACATGTTTGATTAATTTATAGTTACTGTTGTCAGTAAAACATATTGTGTTTTATTGCGTAAAATCGCGTAACCTATGATAAAATTATTATTCCTACATTTTCTAATCAGTGAAAATCTGCCTACATTATTACTTCTTCCTAACAAAAAAATATTAATCAAAACCAGCACGTCAACCAGTATGCACGTATAAGTTTTCTCTGAAATGTAATTCGCTACCAACCTGAAGAGTCGTTAATAACCTCGTTGTGTGGCAGCCCTGCGTCACGCGATCGCGCGTGATTGTGCGCTCAAGCGCGATCTATTGCGAACGTGACAACCCTAGCAGTGTTAAGATTGAGTGACTATTATTTTAGTACAAAAAAGGATAATTATTTTTGAATTAACTAATGTGGACGAAACCACAAAAAAATTTAGGACGTAATACTTTTTGTGAACGTAGAATGATTGTAAATCCTTAATTTGAAGTGAAAACTGGACGCACAAAGTGCCTAGTTTTGGAGAAAAATTTGAATAATATGAAAATATTTAATTTACCCTTAAGTACCAAAGTGATAGAGTAGATAAAAGCTTTAAAAATATCTTATTTCATAGACTATCTGATACAATATAGTACTATTTCATGTTTGAAGTCATAGTTTTACAGTTTTTTGGGACGCAAAAAAACGACGAAGTTTGGTACCATGTATCATCAAAACTAGAGTGAATTCGCAACTGGGCGTTCTTTCTATGCATTTTATGACTAAATACTCGAGCAGAACTGCAAATTTCCGATTTTTGGAGTATAGCGTAGGTACTCTGTGACAAGTCAAGTTTTATTGTAATCGGTTTAGTAACTTTTGTGCTTTGGCGTTTAGGTCAAATTGATTAACGTTATTCTATTATAATTTACTGTGTAACCTTGAGTAGGTTACACAGTAAATTATAATAGAATAACGTAGGAAAAAAATAAAAAATCCATTCAGCCGATATTAGAAATGCCAGTTAATATTTTACCCCTATAAAAACCAAACGATGATTACTGTCTAATAATGTATATTGAATTTAGAGTATGGGTAATTTAGTTCCTAAAACACACCACGAGATGGCGCCACTCGTACTATCTAGATCACACTATCATTGTGTTTTGTTGTTTCATATGGTTTTCGAGGCGTTCAATAAATCAGAACCAATTTGAGCTCTATTCCTTTGGTTTCATTTAGTTCTCCTTATTGGGACGCATGTACAATTACTTAGTAGTAATTGGTAGAACAGTTTTACCTAATTAGCAGTAAATAATTATTTTTTTGTAGACATTGTAAATATATTATTTTTTAATTATTCCAAAACTAAAAATAAATAAAAAAATTGCAGTAAGTAGGTATATTTAATATTAATGAGAAATATTTTTTGGCGCTTACGAGACATCCAATATACCTAAACTAGTATGAGTTTATAGTTTGTCAATCCTTCGCCTTAAAATTATTATGGGACTTTTTGAGATTGAGAGCTGCCTAATTATTTAAGTAGAACTTAAATTTTGTGTAGACTTTCTGTATTCGGCTGATAATTTATTGTCGCTTGTTAAAATACAAAACTCCTTTCCAAATATCTAAGTAAAACTCAAATACCTAAGTCAAAAACCAATTTTCCCCAACCACGATATAACCTAGCACCTCCTCAAGACTGTACGGCTTTGAGGTCTCAATTTCAAGCATATTTTAACATTTCAATTTGAGATAACAGAACCTAATCGTTCATTCGTGAATATTTTACTAATTATTTATGTTATTTCCTCTGTGTATTATAATTGTAATGAAGCATGTATGGGGTTAGTCCTGTATCAGAAATATCAAAATTTTAATACCATAGATACATACATTTTTTTTTATTTCTTATCGGTTGTGAACCGATCATGGCCATTTGAAAATGAGCCAGTGGTACATGGTTAAAAATCTACTTGATTCATTTAATCACCACATGCAAAAAGAGTTGATACTAAATAACAAATAAATTAAATTAAATTAAAATACAACTAAATTAAAATGGTACATGGTTAAAAAAATTAAAACTGGTTTGGCAAATTAGTTCTAAATCTGTAAACCTTAAGCCAAAAATGTAAAGTAAAAAAAAACACTCTTTAAAAATATATAGCTACCTAATAATAAAGATATGTCGACGTCATCTCTAGTCTATAAAACGCTTTATATCATAGATTTACGCTTTTTACATCAGTGTGGAAACCTCTGGTTAAATTGAAACTCCAGAACTCATACATTTTTGATCAGCAAACACATGGGGTTACCTTTATTTATTATAGGTTTTCGCGGTAAAGTTGATGAAAATGTAAGTACTTGTTTCTTTTTGGATTATGGCTTTGGACTGCTTATGCATTTAGCCAATGTCACCTTAAATTGAAATTAGTTTTAGATCGATACAAAAGTACTTACCTAATAAATTGAGATTTTAATTTTGAACTTATTTAAAATAAGTCGTAGTTTGTTTACTGGGTAGACAGAGACACCGGTAGTTTTTTGAATATTGGTAAAGACTGTCGCAGCTAAACCTAAAAATATGTATTCCACAAAACAAAATCACAATTTTCGACACAAATTCTACTTGACATTGGCTATATGCACAAGACGTCCGCGTTCTTTACTTTTTAATAAAAAAAAAACTTGGTATACAGATAGCTGGAGATCTGGCTACCTACTTTTTATCCCGATATTCCTACGGGATCAAGACTAAATAGGCAAAACTGCAAGGCGCAGCTAGTTACCTAATAATATGTGTCACACACAAAGAAATTATGTTACTAGAACATTCTAGTTCCAAAGAAGTTATATTACAAGAACTAGAATGCTCAAGTAGAACGAAAAAGTGCTCCGCTACATTGTGCATGCTGTCCCTTTCTAATTACACTATCAAAAGGGACAGAATGCTACATTGAAGCAGCCCACTTAGCACTTTTTAGTTCTACATGAGCATTCTAGTTCTTGTAATATAACTTATTTGGTACCACACACTACACATCTCAAAACAAAACAACTCTACGACAAAAAAATGTTTTTGACACTGGCTATATTCACAAGTCATCTGCGTCCTTAACTTTTTAATGATAAAAAGAAAAACGCTTGAAATTGGCGCCAATCGATCGTTTATTCCGAACACGGTGTAAACCGCGTGCAGAAACTCAATGCCTACTTGGCGTATGTCCAAATATTCCTAGGATATAATTTTACGGTCGGACGAGAAGCACACTTCGATATTAAACTAGATTCCTATTGAAATGTTTTATGTGCCACACTTCTGAGGAATTAATATTGAAAATTTGTTATACTATAAATGCATTGCAAAAATACAAATGAGTGCTGTGGTTTGCAATAAAAGTGGGATTAAAATGATACTTATTCTGAAACAAAAATACATTCATCAAAGAATTGAAACAGGTCTCATTTAATGAGAGTAGAAGGTCAATGGTATTTTGACAATAAAGCTTTTCAAACTCGGCTGAGACGGTCGAGCTTCATCAGTTGGAAACTACTCACAAACCTTTAAAAAGTCGGATTAAAATTCGAACGTCATTGTTACAATCTAGACATTTATGTTTCTGATTTAAAAAAAACATTAAATAAAAGAAAAATATTCTAATCTTACTAATATTATAAACGCAAAAATCTGCATTTATTATGTTTCAGAGTTTGTTACTCAATCACGCAAAAATACTGAACCGATTGCGATGAAACTTGGAATATAGGTTGTAATATATAATTCTTGGAAAGCATTTCTTTAGGTATAGTTATCCAAGTGTAGGAAACACTTTAAAATATAACAAAAATGGTTAATCGGAAGCAACATCTCAACGTTGAATTTAATTCTATGGAAAATAGAATAGTTCAAGCTGGCAGTCTGCAAATATTGTCAGTAGATGGCGCTACGTGCCTCCAAAAACGTAAAACAATAAGAAATGCAATTCTTAATTTCGACCTGATTGAACATGCATCCGTGGCCAAATTGGAAAGGCGTTGGGACGGATCCCCAGAGATGCAGGTTCAAGTCCTGTCGGGTGCGAAATTTTTGGAAAGCATTTCCTTAAATATAGTTATCCAAGTGTAGGAAACACTTTAAAATATAACAAAACTATTTCAGTTTAAAATTATGATTACTTTATAATATAGGTAGGTAATTAAAAACGTAAAAAATCAGCCACAACATAATTAGTCCAAAGCAAAGCAAAAACGTGTAACGTTTGGTAAAAAAAAAACTAACATTTATCAATGTCATTACAATATATCTAAAAACAGACAATTCAATTAGTTTGTGGCGGAAATTACAGTTTTTGTTGTAAGTATAAATTGATTTGAATTTAGTTGGTTACTAGCTGCTTCCTGCGGTTTTACATGAGTAAGTCCCGATTCTGTTGGAATATGGGGATAAAAAGTAGTCTATGTGTTATTCCAGGTTTCCAGCTAGCTATATTCCAAGTTTCATCGCAATCGGCTCAGCTACTTTTATTCCGATGCTCCCGCGGGATCGGCACCTACGCGGGTGAAACCGCAGGCCGCACCTATTCGACTCTATAATAAATAAATAAATAAATATTGCACGACATTACACACAGCGCAATCTAGCCCCAATTAAGCTCTAGGCTTGTACTATGGGTACTAGACAACGGATATACTACATATCATACCTTTTCTTTTGTAAATACATTCAAATTATACCTACATAGAAAGACACCCAGACCAGATACAAATATTTATTATTAAGCATAAATATTTGCACCCGACGGGATCGAACCCGCAGCCTTCTGCATTGCAGTCGGGCATTCGCACGACGCGCCACAGAGGCAGTCATAATGTATGACATTAGTTTCGTCATGTAAATTAGGCTTAAAATTCGCGTAAAAGAAACATGCAATTTGTTTGAGACGTCACATCTAGTACCAGAACATAATCTCAATGCCTTTTCACAAAGAAATTACTATAATTATGCCTCCCAAACAACCTGACATGAAAAACCTAATTTTTCACTGTTAAAGCGCTAATCATAGGCGAGTGACGTCGCATGCTCAAACTAGTTATAATAACAGGTCTGTGGGAACCAAAGGTGTAATGATTGTGGTCAGTATGTGGTTTCTAAATTACTTATTTTGTTGCTGTGGTACCACCATGAAAAATGAGTAACTACCGGACTAAAGTGGATTGGTTTATGCTGTAGTGAAGAATTTATTGATAAAAAAGCTTTATTCTGTGTGACTGACTGATGAATCAATGCGCAGCTTAAACCGCTCTGATAGTAGGGTGCTGTTTGGAGAGACTTAATAATATGATGTTGACATTAGATAAGAAAGGTTTTTTTTTATTTCCCACATAATAAGCTCGCGTGAATCTACGGGGGATTCACTCGCCCTCATTCTGTGGGGCATAGCTAGTTTAAACAATAAAACTTTGAAGGTATGAAGATTCAATATCTACCTTCGAAGTTTTTTAACAAATCGCCTTGAAGAGATCCATTTTATTATAACTAGTAGGTCTGAATTCATCAATTGTAAAATTCGTTCTGAAAGCGTTATTTTGCGTCCAAGTGTAGGGTTAACTGTTTAAAAATACATTTTTGTGTATATTTATTAAGAACATAATGTTCGTGTTCGTTAATGTTTCGTGTGTTTATAAGTTACTAAAAGCAAATAATTTCTGATAATAATATACTCTTTTAAATATTTTGTTCTAACTCATAATTAATTCATTTTATTGCATAAACTAGATAAGTTTTCTTTGTACCTACTTTCAATGAATACGACGTATTTGTGTTTTTGTATTTTTATATAGCAAATAAAAAATTAAGTTTATCATTAATAATATTATTTATCTGTTTAAGTTGCTAAAATACTTTTTTAAACATTTTGTCCTAACTCATAATTAATTTACCTTATTGCATAAACACGTCCAAAACACTAATGGTATGCAGTAAACAACAATATGACATAAAACTCTCCGCTCACCTCCGCGACTAATCTGATGATGCCATTAGTCCGAGAGGTCGCTGCTTTTTTTTGTTTAAGTAACTCATTATTTTGTTTGTACTTTGATTTGATTTTAACGGAAATTGGTAGCTTTTAGATTTTCTCTTTTTGATTGATTAAACTTTGGTTTTTGAGAATTTGGTATTTCTCTTATTTTTAATAAGTTGTGTTTTTTTTTGTTCCTAAGTGACCTATATGACTAGCTGCGTCCCGCGGTTTCGGTCCCGTTTCCGCGGGAATATCGAGATAAAAAAACTAACATTTATTAATGTCATTAAAATGTATCTAAAAACAGACAATTCAATTAGTTTGTAGCGGAAATTATATTTTTTGTCGTATAAATTGAGTTAAATTTAGCAAGCTACTAGCTAGCCCCTGCGGTTTCTCCCGTGCCGATCCTGTGGGAATATGTGGATAAAGTCCATGTGTTATTCCAGGTTTCCAGCTACCTATATTCAAGTTTCATCGCAATCGGTTTAGTAGTTATTGCGTGATTGAGTAACAGTCATACATACATACATACTTGCAAACTTTAAGAGAGAAAAGAACGAAAGAAAGAGCTCTGTTGGTCTAGTGGTAGATACCCCGACTTTCATTCCGAAGGTCGGCGCACCAATGTCTTTTTTTCTTTAAGAAAAATTTATGTACGCTAACGTTAACATCGCTCTTACGGTGAAGGAAAACATCGTGAGGAAACCCACGGCTTAAAATCACGCACAAAGGCCCAATAGTAGGGCTAATTGCGAAAACACACAGTTAAAACTTTAACTTTAAACTTTTTTACTTGCGAACTTTTGGTTTTATAATATTAGTAAGATTATGGTACTTTTGTAATTGCATCAAGATTTTCGTTGACCCGAATATCCGCTTGAATCAGAAATAACCATTTTTTGTTAATAAGCTTGACTTTAATCTGTTTATAATGGGTTCACATGTCTTGCTTGTAATTATATGAGATATTATAGTTTTCGGCCATTTTTTTATGGTACACTGATTTTTGTGTGGTCTAAAATAAAGGATTTTGGCGGCTTAAGGTCCAGCGGGGAACTTAACTTTGACTGTTCCTAATAACTTCTGTGGAAATTTATAAAATTGCTTTGGCGCTATCTGGTAATATATTATATAGGACTTTTTAAAATAATTTAAAATGCGGAAGTTTTTAACAATAGTCGCAACTTCAATAAAGAATTGTACCTTACATTTTTTATTTTAGTAAAGTAAAGTAAGTAAGTAAGTATTTTACCTGACTACGGTAAAAGGACGGTTACATTTTTACCGTGAATTATGTATGTTAAATGTTTAATAAAACACTTTATTTCTCGGGTTTAAATCATGAATAAAACGCGATTAAACCCGATAAATAAAGTGTTTCATCATATAAAATCGCGAAAACCATAGAACAAATGATGTTAAATGTTTATAGTATACTACTTACTTGTTTATGAAAAATCTCTCATAAACATAAGGATTTAGTATAGTAATTAATATGATTTGATTAATTCAAAACTCAACAATTTGACTTTCTGAACTTTCAACATAAGTACATCCATACAGCTGTCATTCTTCTTTTTAGGGTTCCGTACCCAATGGGTAAAACCCTTTTATTAAGACTAGACTGTACTTTTGTCTGTTTGTCTGTCACCAGGCTCTGTCTAATGAATCGTGATAGAATTTATCTAGATGATATATTTTTTTCCACTTCAGATTCAAATCTTTTTCAAAATATGAAATTCTCTTGTCACAATGACAGTTTAGCTACAATACTCCTACGAAACGGCTTGACCGATATTTATGAAATTTTATATTAATATTCAGTAGGTCTGAAAATAGGCTACGATCTATTTTCATACCCCTAAGTGATAAGGGGTATGAAAATTTCACCCCCATTCATTTTTTATTTTTTAGCTGATTTGGATGAAAATTTGCACAACGATAGTTCAAGTGATAGAGAGTAACATAGGCTACTTTTGATTCCCAAATTCCTGCGGGATGCGCCGGTTAAACCGCTGGCGCAGTCATGTATAAATCAACCCGCGTCCTCTTGTACCATGAACAGCTGGTTGTAGGCGGGGCGGTCGCAGTCAGTGGGTGTAAGAGATCCACCGGACTCGATTAAATTCTTAAATTAATTCCACGATATTAATACAGCTCGATATTGCAAGACACTGTGAACAACGCCATCTGCATTCTATTCATAATTACTTTTTTTCCTGGTCTTAAGTTGACATACTTACGATATTGCAGGGATCTCAATATTTCTCAGTTATTAATTACAAAACATTCGGAAATACTATTTTGTATTTTATTTTTTATTCTCTTATCTTCATTTTGATATTTTTCTTTACACGGTTGATTAACAGAAAAAAAAATCAATAACAATTCGTTTAAAACCGAAAAGTTCATTTTACAGCTAAACGTGACGTATTTAAACCTCTATTTTTTCTGTATTCAAGCATTTTAAATAAATAAATAAATAAATAAAAACATTTCAGTCCATATATGTGTTAGTAATATGACTTATATAACTAGTGTTAGAAGATTTTATTAAATTAAATTGAGGAAATTAGACTACATTAATCAAAATAAAAACAAATAATAAAAACAAATAAAATACAACAATTTGAGGCTAAGGGGCTACAGGGAAGGCAACAAGGGAACCTCCGCAATAACCCTTCCTACAAGGGACTGCCATAGTGGCGAGTCAAACCTGTCCGCCACTGTCCTCAGAATGCTATTGTCGCTGCCACGCACCCTGCGAATTAGTGAAGCAGTTTTCTTGCGCAGCACAGCATGAAAGCCATCCGTGCTATGCTGAGCAAACATCGCCGACTGACTGCAGTAGCGAGGCAGCCCCAACATCATCCTGAACACATTGTTGTACTGTATCCGCAAGGTATCCAGCGCGCTCTTGGTATGCCTAATCCAAAGACTCCCCGTGTACAGGCTTTGGCAGTACGCCTTAAACAGAGTTATTTTTACGAGCTCAGTACAACGGGAAAACCTTCGGACCAACATATTACCCCGGACCGCCAGAGATCTGCGTTCCCTTTCAATGTCTATATCGTCCTTGAGGTCGCTAGCAAGAAGGTGTCCCAGATACTTAAATGTATTGACCCTGTTTATTGGTTTTCCGTTAAGTAAAATGTCTGGATGCTCCTCTACCTTCCTACCAGCCACCCCAAAGACCATATATTCACTTTTTTTAACATTGTAGGTCAGTCCATGCCTCTCTGCATAAGATTCACAGGTGCCCAACAGATGCCTGATCGACCCAACAGTCGGGCCCAGCAGCACCATGTCGTCTGCGTAGCTGATGTTATTAATAGTAACACCATCAACCATACACCCGACACGAGCGCCACTCAACCCGGCTATGAGGTCATTTACATACAGACTGAAAAGTTTCGGAGACGTTCTCCCCCCCTGTCTCACTCCACATTCCAGCCTGTACGGTTCAGAACACACATTGGACCACCTAACAACATTTACCTGATTTAGGTACCAATACTGCAGGATACAAAGCACGTCCGCCGGCACACCCCTGTCCCTCAACTTTCTCCAGAGCACATCGTATGACACTAGATCAAACGCTTTGGAGAGATCAAGAAAACAGGCGTACATACACTTGTAAAATTAGTAAAACAGTTTTACTAAATTAGCAATAGTTATCTTGTTATTAGGAATTGTTTAATTTTACTCCTTAAAATATTGCATAGTCGCGTCTTTCATCTTACGTCCTTCTTTTACACATCTGAAATTTGCTAGCTCTATCCCTGTCACGTTATTAGGAGAGTATGGGGCCTTAATCGCGTGATTTTTACACGTTAATTTTTATTACCTAGATGTTTCGATCATGTTACAATGTTCTTGGTCTTGAGGGGAACCAGATGAGGAACGTGGTCTTGAGTCCCCTTGAGACCAAGGTCATGGTAACATTATCGAAACTTCGACGATAGCTAAAAAGTAAAAATCATGCGATTAAGACATGAAAAAAAAAACAATTATGAGTTCCAACCGTGTTACTTTAAAAAGTGTAAGTATTCTATTCGTCTAAAATACCTAATGAAGTCAAATGCTTCCCTTAAATCAGCGGGGAAATGTGACGGGAACTATTGGATATTTTTTAAATGATTGTATTAAGCTAATCTCCGACCAATAAAGTTCAAAATAAAACAATTTTTCTGATCACAATGAGTTTTATTTCAAAACAAAGTTAACATTAAAGGCAACAGAAAAAAAATATCCAATAACGTTTAGTTTGTCCAATTTACAGAATCGGCTCTGTTAGACTCGGTAAAATCTATGTCAATTTTAAAGATTTTTCTTTACAGTGTTGGTTAAAAATAATTATTTCCAGTTTAAAAAGTAAGAAATAATAATAAAATAATTAATTTTTATGTTTCAGGTACATTTTTTGGTTTTACTCGAATATTGGATTAAATACAGGACCGCAACAAAGATAAAGGTCGCTTAATGATGTTAAGGTAACAAAATGTAATCCTAAATATGACCCTGAATACAAAAAGGTCGAATTCGAATAAAAAATCTTACTTTGCCAAACACTTTTTCAAAAATCTTACTAATATTATAAACGCGAAAGTTTGCAAGTACATATATAATTATGTGACTTTGTAACTCAATCACTCAAAAACTACTAAACCGATTTCAATAAAACTTGGAATACAGGTAGTTGGAGACTTGGAATGCCGAAATTTACGCCTAAACCCTGCTGAACCGATTGTGATGAATTTTGTAATAGAAATAGAATGAACCTTGAAGATGGATATCGGCTACTTTTGATCCCGATAATCGCGCAGGATCGGAACTTCCTGCGGGTAAAACCACGGGGCGTAGCTGGTTTATAATATTAGTAAGAATACGTAAAAAAGCAGAACTGTTTTATTATAATAACTAGCTGTTACCCGCGACTTCGTCTGCGTAGAAATAGTTCATAGCCGACTTTTTCGTTAATTACTCGGGTTCTACTTATTGGATTTCGATGTAAAGTTATACCACGAGGGTCCTCGAAAATAAAACTGTCTAATATTGAAAACCACATTTCAATCGGATTAGTAGTTTTTAATAGTTTTTAATTTTTTAATTAATTGACACACAGACATTATTTCTGTTGCCGCTATATTTAACAACAAAATATACTAAAAACATAATAAAACAAATACTATTTATTTTTTTGATGATGTATCTAAAACAAATTAAATTAAATATAATAAGGTCCCATAGAACAACAAACAGAAAAACAAACAGACATGAATTTAAAAAATTATATAATTTTGTTCTACTTCTTTTTCCAGGGGACTTTTTTAAATTTACTTCCAAGTACAGACTTTTTGTCCTCTCCTCCTTTATTATAAGTATGAATATATGTAGATAAATATCAAGAATATTTCTAGAATCCAAAGAGAATTGACAAACAAACATACAATACTAAAGTTTACGAGTAGAAGTAAAACTTCTTTAGTACTCGAACCATATCGTAAGTATAAAATAGCTATACTATTTGTATTCCCCCAGCTTTGCTCGTTTCCGTTGTTTTTATATTCTGATCTCTAGTTCCTAATGCAGACTTGATTTATGCGGATTAAGTGATAAGCTGAAAGCGATTAAACTAATATTAAGTAAAATTATTTGTAAAAATTTCTTAGATGAATTACTGAGACACACAGACATTATTTCTGTTGCCGCTATATTTAACAACAAAATATGCTAAAAACATAATAAAACAAATACTATTTATTTTGTTGATGATGTATTTATTTGCAACTATAACAATGAATACTAAAACAGATTAAAAAAAAAATTTTTTTGGGGATCCCATAGAACAACTTACATTTTTAATTTTAAACCTAACATTTGCACCATTTATATTAACCACTGCCGCCATCTTGTGTTAGAATGATGAATTGTCACCAGTAGTAAAAATAAATCACAACGTTGCGGTTTTAAGGAGTCCGCACCCGATCGTGCTTTATAACATTGTTTTTTTTTTTAAATAATAAGATAAATAAATAAAAAATAAAATAAAAATTATTTCATTGACCAAAATATTCTTAGGTGTAAACAATTGTGGGAGCCACCTTTTAAGTATCAAATACCTGGCACCGCTTTTCTATATCTAATTGTACATTATAATTATTATGGTCCACCTATCTTACTTCTTACTAATATTATTAATCCAAAAGTTTGTTTTCTTTGTTTATTTGTTTGTTCCCTCTTCACGGTCAAACGGGTCGACCGATTTGGGTGAAAATTTGCATAGGGATTGTTTAAATGATGGAGAGTAACATAGGATACTTTTGATCACTACTACTAGTACTATTTATTGGATGAAACTTTGCAAAGGGATAGTTTTGATGATGGAGAGCAACATAGGATACTTATGATCCCGAAAATCCCACAGGATACTGACATACAATCATTTCCTTACTTCAACTACCTACTGCAGTGCAATAATCCACACTTATACGGACGACCAGGGATGTACTGATGATGCCAGGCGCGGCAGCGCCTGGCTTCAACAGTACTTCAATGGGCGATCGTTTAAGTGTGGATTTTTGCATTGCGGTAGGTAGGTGTTCGAACAACGCGGGATCGCGACTTGCGCGGCTGAAACCGCGGCGCGCAGCTAGTTTTACAATATTTTACATTATAGATAGATAGAGTGTTGCTCGTTGAAAACAAAATATTTTTGCGTGACAACTTCGTATTATTCTTTTAAATGAAAATCTTATAACTTGTCCCACTCAATATTCCCGGTCAATGTTTATAGAGGCGCGGCAGCCGTATCCCGGTAAACAACGGCCGGGACCGGGGACCCGGGATTGCACTTCCATGTACCACTCCCGGGTTGTGTGCTAAACAACACTCCACGTTTTTCATGGACCGCAGGATTTCTAGAGGCTCTCGCGTGAAGCGCCTCTGGTGGTATAGTACGGGAACTATTTATAATGAAAATATGAGCTTATGAAATATGAAAGTATGGCTTGCTGATGTTGTATAATCGTGAGGGTTAAGCGACGCCTGTCGCGGTTTTCACTTGAATGGGTGAGCGATCATTTGTGTGGCGAAATCAACCCGCTAATCTAAAAGCGTCTGTTGGATTCATCGAAAATTGTTTGTTTTCGAAAACAGTTTTCGATTAACCGTTTTTGAATATTTTCGTTTGCACATAAGCTCAGCAATTGGTTCAGCCGTTTTCGCGTGATTGAGTAGGTAACAAACATCCACACACTTTCACATTTATAATATTAGTTGGATTCTAACATTGCGCCCGAAAATAATCAACAATTTTCGATGAATCCGACATGGATTTCGAGTTGAAGGGTACAGGAAAAGAAGGATTATTTTCAAACGGTGTTAGCTAAAATCCTTCTTTCCATGTACCCTTTAGTTTAACTCTTTCAGGGGCCTTAAAGTCCATCAAGATTTTAGTAAACTTTTTTTAGTTAACCTCAAAATTTAATTATAATTAAATAAACACTCGAATGTGTAGTATCCCTTGTAAACGTTTTAATTATTGTAGCATGCTAAATTATCGGGATCAAAAGTACCTATCCTATATCCAATATTTCTATTTGGACTTACACGGGCGAAACCGCGGGATGCGCCAAGCTACATTTATTTCGGGAAAAAACTCCCAACGAACTACGCATGTTCCTAAAGAATTCTAATCAAAACTCAATTTCCATATACAATTAAAAAGGGATTTTGTACAAAAATGGCCCCGAGTCTTGAACAAAACGAATTTCCTACAAAAATGTTCTAATTTCGTATGCATCACTTCTGTCGCGGGCGAGGGGCATATTCTTAAATTCTTATACAATTTAGGGTTCCTGAGGACTGCAAGGAAACCCGAAATTATTGAGGAGCTTCGTGAAGGAATTAATTTGTAATTGAAGCGATAGGTAAACAAAATAATAAGATTTTATAGAATTCAGAACTTATAAAAATAAAACCACAAAGTAAATAATTTAAAATTAAAAAACCGATTTCAAAAAGAAACAAAAAATACACTCTAAAAACCAAAAATAATTTAAAAAACAACAAAAAAAAGAATTTATAAAAATGACTAAAATAACCTACCTCTACATAGGTACAATGCCACCGACTAATTAATCTGTTTTATCATCTGAAGTCGGGCAGCCAAACTAAGTAGGTACAATATGGAACCAACCAGTAAAACTGCCCGACTTCAGATGATAAAACAGATTCATTAGTCGGTGGCACTGTACCTATGTAGAGGTAGGTTATTTTGGTCATTTTTATCAATTCTTTTTTTTTTGTTGTTTTTTATTTATTTATTTATTTTTGTACACAAGGAAACATTCACAATATAACAGTCATAATTATATACATATACAAAGGCAAAATTAATTAATTAATTAAATTTTTAAATTATTTTTTGTTTCTTTTTCCAGACGGTTTTTTAATGTTTAAATTATTTTTTTATTTTACCTTTTTTAGTATACCTACCTACCTAGGTACCTAAAAATCAAAAATATTGTTACCGTAATTTTAATTATTGAGGAGTTTGCTGATGAGAAGGTGGTTTCAGGTGCCCCATCAATCTGTACTTGGTTCTTTAGAGGTCTTCTCTAAAGAAGCTTTAGAGGTCTTCTCTTCTTTTTGGTAGAAGTCCAAAAATGAGTAATTTATTTAATTCTGGGATACTCATCAGATCCACATCAAATTGATTATTAATTGAGTATTCTTCTATAAAAAGTAGTGACATCGAATGGAAACCAAGTCGGTTAATTTAGTACCTATTTAGAAGTGACTTGGCAACGCATACAGCAACATAGTCAAATTTTATAAGGAACATTTGATCCCTATACCTAAACTAACCTGGGCCCAGTTTACCTCTATAAAATGGCCCCTGGTCCCAGTTTCGAAGAGGACCATTTGCCCCCAACCTAAGTGTCACCAGTAAGTCGGCTTTACCCAAGTATAGTCAGTAACAAAAGGTAAGTAAGCTCTTCACAAAACTCTCACTACATGTGAGCAAACCATAGTCCAGTTTGAAAAGCAAAGTCTATTTATTTACCCGACCGCCGAAAGAAAATTATTCTCAACTAATCTTCTATCATGTGGTCAGTAAACATTACCCCCAAGCCACCAAACTACGACAAACATACCATTCAAAACTAAACACCAAAGTCCACTAACAAACCAAAATTGAATACTGTACGGAACCATTAAACGGAGTCTCCAGACAAAGTAACCCCTCAAGGGTGACAACTTTAATTTAACTTGTGGACTTCCAGCCCGAACGATTATAACTTTTCAAGTGTTATTTTAATGACTTTTCGCGGATTTTCCAGAATTATTAATACATTATTTTGAGTTTGAGCTTTGTTTTGATGCTAGTTACGGTCGGCTGTTTGAAGCATAAAATTTGGTAATAAAATAATTCTAACAAAATCTGTTAAGAAAGAGTCCGAAGTCCCTACTTGCATGGCCGTAGTTAATTATTTATTTTTGATATTTGTTGTTTTAGCGGCTACAATAATAATAATAATTGGCCTTTTTCATCTAATTTTAGATGATTTATACAGCGCAAGCAACTTTTAATCCATGCTATTTTATGGCGCTGTTTGCCTTGCCCAGCACCTATACCACCCTCCCAGCTTAGTCAGCCATGCCCAGAGGAAAGAACTGGTCAAAACGTCTGGAGCTAACTAAGCCGTGGGTTTCCTCACGATGTTTTCCTTCACCGTATGAGCGATGTTATTAACGCACATAATTTTTCCGCAAGGAAAAAGGCATTGGTGCGCGGTAAGCCGGGATTCGAAACCACGACCTTCGGAATGAAAGTCGGGGTATCTACCACTAGACCAACACCGCATATGGCTACAGATAATTCTACATGTTATTTTCAACCTGGTGACATGTAGATAAACAGACGAAGCAGTGGACCCAAATATGACAAAACAATCTTAAGTAAAATTGTTTCTCCTTAGCGGGTTCGATTCCCGCCACGGATGACTGACTCCAATTAGTTCAAAAAGCGCATCATTTACTCATAATGTCTCGGTACACTAATCAGCAATTAGTCGCTCGATTAAGCACTGATTAACTTTCTAAATAAATTGTTTACAAAAAGTCAATAAAATTATCGAGATAGATATATGCAACTTGTAACAGGTATGCCTTTTAAGACGAAAGGGAGTTGTTTTAAACGTCTAGGCGAACAACTTTTGTTTGAAGTAGTTTTCGAAAATTTTAAGTGTTAACACTTAAACTTAGTTTACTTGAAAATCAGCTGTTTCTCAGAGTTCGAGGTCATTGACCTTATGTTGTCCTTTCATTTAGTTTGTTCTACTACAATCAAAACTTCAATTAGCTTTATTTTCAAAAGCAGCTGTTTTTTCAGTGAAACATAACCTCAATATTTTCAAAAAGAAGTTCGAATTTTCAAAAGTCGTAGAACAAAAGTTGTTCGCCTAGACGTCTAGAACAAACCGCTTTCGGCTTAAAAGGGCTTACCCGTTACATCTTGTATACTTATAACTTTTCTTCTTGGTTTCTGAGTGTCTCGTATTATCTATTTAGTGGTTAACTTAAGTTTCTTAGGCACTTTGACGTTATGTAGTAATCAAAAGTCTCACACATCAGAAGGACCTAAAAGCAAAATGCCTTCCATATAAAAACGGAATCGATGGAATTTTGGTGGGAACGCGTTGAAGAGGAGATGTGTTGCTAAATTATCGTTTTTGTGAAACCCAGTTCAAATGTACGTAAAATGTTTAATTTCGGGGGCATATTAATTAATTTAGTTTCGTGAAAGTGTACAAGTGTAATGAAAGTGAAAATCGGTGCAAAACTTCAACGTTGTCTCCAAAGTTCGCGTGAACCGTTATTGTAAAGACCATTTACAATGGCTTCCTTGACTTGACTTTTACTACGACGACTTGACTGTTTTGATGCAAATTGCAAATCACTTTCAAAAATCAATAATACATGACACTGGCTACTTTCTAAATGGCCATATTGGCCATAATTGGTTCACAACCGATTAGAAAAAAAATAACACGGAATCAAGACTTTAAAACACGTGAGAATAACACATTGTTACTTATCTGAACTTCGGAATGTAAGTCTGAATTCCGGAATATTGTTATCGGAACGAGTCCGGAATTCTAATTAGGATAACGTTCGATTATAGGAATATCACGTACATACAATTTGAGACAACTTTCTAAGAAGGTAACAAAGAAATTACTAACTTAGGGTCTCCCTAATTTTTTCTTGAAGAAACTTAAGTAAAAGAAGTTTATTAGGTACCTACTGGTTACATTCCTTGGTTTTACCCGCGTAAGTTCAGATTTTGTGGGAATATACTGATCAAAAGTGGCCTATATTAATTTATACCAGTACTAGCTGCGCCCCGCGTTTTCTCCCGCGTAAGTTTCGATCCCGGAAACGGAAATATCGATATTTTTCTTTCATGAGAACCTAAGAACACATCAAATGGGTTTGTCAGGAGGAAGTTTTTATGACTGGATCGACTTCGTTTAAATAAAAGAATTAGCAAAATTGGTTTAGCCGTTTACGTGTGATGCCGTGAGCAAGGAAAATAGGGATGAATTTTTTTTTAAATAAGAATTATGAAGACGTAACATTGTATGTATTATGTATATTGGAGGTAATCTCCAAAACTACTAGACCGATTTCAAAAAATCTTTCACCATTAGAAAGCTACGGTTTTGAGGAGTTACATAGGCTTCTTTTGATCCCGATATTCCTACGAGGACGGGACCGCAGGACGCAGCTAGTCCTCGATAATGTACTTTTCTATTGGTGCAATTTTTGAAATCGGTTCAGATGATTAGGTCTTTATAAAAGGACAAAGGCTACTTTCTGAACCAAATTCAAATTAATTAAAAAAAACGCATGTTTATAATTTTATACTTTTGCTATGCTTAATGCATGCATGTTTGAACTCAGTCCTATTTGTAACACCATATTGTACACATGATACGCAATAAAGAAACTTGAACTTTTAATCCCGATTTTGCCGCGGGAAAAGTATCGAACTTAGGGATGATTTTATATTAGACGGTTTCTCGACGGGTTCGAGCTTCGTTGTTGCTCGGCCGTCACTCGGTTGCAACAGACCGATCGACTGCTCGCCGAGCAATGGACAACGGAGCTCGGCAGGGTGACGGTCTAATATAAATGAGTAAGGGATTACTCAATTGAACCGTCGGTCACAGCTAGTTTAAACTTTAAAGTACTTACTATAAACAAATCAGTATCAGTTATGTTAACAACAGGAAACTAAGATAACCGTCTTTAACTGCAGTCGGGTAACTAGAGAACAGTAGCAAAACAGATTTGGTGCCACCGTGGGGTTAGTTCAACACACAATCGTTGCTGCGACACGAGGCAATACATTAAGAATAAAAAACCGGTGGCGGTAAAATTTAAATTTTACATAGCCTATAAAATAGGTCATAAAATGACCATAAAATTTTAAACTTTTAAGGAAAGTTTGCAAAATGTCGTTGGTTTCTAAATGCGTTAGGAATTTTGTTATTAGTATATGGTGGTAGATCAGACACGATGATAAATATAACACTTAGGTACTGTCAAGGGGTTTGTAATTTTTATTTGTAGTTTTTCAGTCGTAGATTGTCGTAGGCTCAACAGTCCTGTGAGACTGGAAATTACGGGTAGGTGATGTCAGTTACTTTAAAGCTTATATTAACAAAGACATGTTACGTCATCGCCTTCGGCTGCTAGAAGACAGTGCACTCGACAATTTTAAAGGTCATCATCATCATCAGCCTGTTGCAGTCCACTGCTGGCCATAGGCCTCTCCAATTGCACGCCACCTAGATCTATTTTCGGCTTCTCGCATCCAGTTTGTGCCAGCCGTCTTGCGCAAATCGTCGCTCCAACGTGCCTGAGGACGTCCTACACTACGTTACGATTTTGAAGTTATTGCTTTGATATATCAAAACTATGTCCTTATCTAACAAACTGACGATAACTAAAGTGCAAAAAGGTCAGAGGGACATCGACTTTCTTTTCTTTCTTTCTCTAGTTTTAAGCGGAACCCTTTTATTAAAAAAAATGCGTATTCCAGCGGTTGTAAGTGAATAATGGTATTTCTGTCGCATTTTCGAGCAACAATGTGCGCTGCACCGAAGTTTCGCCTCCGGCAAGCGTGTAATCCAATTTGTGTACGATACTAACTTGACTACCTCCTCAAAGGGTAGTTTAACCGTTTTACCTACTTTCAAGAACAGAGTGTAATTGCTTTTTTATTTAGCAGGCGAATTAGGTTAGTTTAGGTTATTGACCGAGCGAGCGAAACGAGCGAAGCGTTATGCTTTGAGCGAAAACACCTACCTAGTTAAGTAGTTAAGCTTAATTACATTACGAAGCTAGTGCAATGCATTATAGAGTCAATTTCACAAAAGCAGTCTCACAGCAGTTACTTCAAGCAATTATCAAAATAAATATATAGATAAATAGTACCAATGTGTTTACGGTTTTGTAAAAATGACTTTAAAAATGCACTAATTTTGTAATGTAAATCCCGCTTTAATGTTTTTTTTCTGTTTGTGGTATTTGTAATTTTAATTTTGTTTACAAAATATAAAAAATCTGTCGATCTATTTTTAAGTCTGGCAAAGTTTTCATTCGTCTGTCAGTATGTTGCTTCTTTTCTACAGGACGTTTTTCTCAATTGATCTTCAAGATACTTTGTAAGTATGTAGGTTCTTTGAATTTATAGAATTGTTTCGTTGTCCGGATTTTCGATCAAAGTCAAAGTACGCATTATTGATTTCAACTTTAGTGCTTGCGAGGTGTATATACTATTCGCACAATGATCATTACATTAGTATATAAAGCTAATTTTCTTCCCGCTGTTTGTTAAAACTACGCAACGGATTTTGATGTATGTTTTTAGTATAAAGATTGATTCAATAGGAAAGTTTACATGGATACCATATCCTGATATTCCCGCGGCGTCTCGTGGTTTACCGCGTAAGTCCCGGTCCCGCGGGAATATCGGGATCAAAAGTAGCCTATGTTACTCCTCGATAATGTGGCTTACTATTAGAGAAAAAAAGAAGATGAATTTGAAATCGGTTCAGTAGTTTCGGACGGCGCCTATTTAAACAAATAAATATATTTTTTTATCTGTTTATAATATTAGTATAGATAGACCGTTTGACCACTATCTCACTCGGTGGTAGATAACGTTATGGTCTAACATGTAGCACGCTCATCTAGTTTCAAGAAATCCGCAGTGTAACCCGACCCGTCCATATTTTCGTCAAACACAACTCCTTAAGAAAGACATTAAGCAACAAAAACACCCCTAGGGTAGAAAATAGAAATTGCATCTTAAACAAGCGAGGGTAGAAAGAGAAATAGTCATTATTACGAAAAAAATACAGCCAAATAGACAACCTCCTGCTTTTGGGGGAAGTCGGTTAACAAAAACAACCCTAGGGTAGAAAATAGAAATTGCATCATGAACAAGCGAGGGTAGAACGAGAAAACAGTCATTATTAAGCGAGAACACGTTATCTCGCTGGGGTATCGATTACAGGCGACAATGATTGAAGGGCCTTTTCAATTTAACTTGGTTACTTCAGATGAGAGACTGATCTTCGACCGATTGGTATATATATCTTTACTTATGTATCTTACATCTTCCTAATATTATAAAAGCCAAAGTTTGTATCTATGTTTGTGATTTTGTTACGCTTTCACGCAGAAACATCTGAACCGATTGCAATGAAACTTGGAATATAGGTAGCTGTAACCTGGAGTAACACATTGACTAATTTTATCCCGAAATACCCGCGGGAACGGGACTTACGCGGGTGAAACTGCGAGCCGCAGCTAGTACATACATATACTGTCAAAAACATAACCCTCTCTTTTGGCTTGCCGTAGTCGGGTAAAAATAGCTCAGCGATAAATAAGTTGCTCGACTATTCAATTCTATCAAGAAACTTATCTAAATCAGACTGTAATTTATGCAAATTATTGAATATTTACAACAAAAACCTAACCTCCGTTTAAAATAAATTACAGCTCAAAAATAATGATAGATATTCATCATAATTAATTCAGTAATGGTTTTTAATATAAGGGTGTTAATTTCAAGGGGAGATTCTAATCTTAGGTGTGAATTTTGATTATTCATTGAATATAATTGTATTAATAATTAAGATTGAGATAAATAAAGAGAGAAAAAGCGTTCTAATCGTGTTTTGGAAATCAGCTTTTGTTGTAATTAAATATTATTAGCTTTGCCCGCGCGTTTCAACCTTGTAAGTTCTGATCCCGCAGGAATATCGGAATAAAATTCTAGCTACCTATGTTCCAAGTTTCATCGCAATCGGTTCAGTAGTTTTTGCGTGAAAGAGTAACAAAGTCCCACACATACATACAAACTCTCGCCTTTGTAATGTTCCTAGCTGCGCCCCGCAGTTTCACCCACGTAAGGTCGGATCCCGCGGGATTGTCGAAATAAAAAGTAGCCTATGTGTTATTCTACGTCCCAAGCTACCTATATTCCAAGTTTCATCGCAATCGGTCCAGTAGTTTTTGCGTGATAATAAGTAAGATTGTAGTAAGTCAGTAAAAAAAGTGAGATAGCTATCAGTACACTATCTCTCTCTACCCTATAGTAAATTATCACAACTTATCTTCCCATATTTGTGATGATTGCTAGTTTAGGAGATTACTCCTTAGCTTACCTCCGATTGGACTCTGATAAGCCTGTAAGGGAGTTTATTGACTTTAGGTTTACCCCTATAAGTTTAAACCGTGTTATCTCTGACACACGTGGCTTTTGTGGAGCTTTTTTTTAACAAATAATAGCATCGTACGATTTGTTCATAAGACAGTGTTATATTTGTATTAATAATAACTAGCTGTGGCCCGCGACTCCGTCCGCGTGCAACTCTTTGCTAAGGAATCAGGAATTATATGTGTTATTATGAGTTTTTATGTCATGTTAAGCGGAACAAATCCGTCCAACATGATTTCTGTGTAGCTTTAACCATTCAGGCTGCACACGTAACGTAAGCTTAAAAAAATTGACTAACTTTTCTCGTTTTTATAACATTTCTCTCCACTGCTCCGTTCCTATTGATCGTAGCGTGATGAAAAGTATTCTATAACCTGCCCAGGAGTATGAAGTATAATTGTACCAAGTTTTGTTAAAATCCGTCAGGTAGTTTTTGTTTCTATAACGAACATACAGGCAAACAGACAGACAAAAATTTTACTGATTGAATTTTTGGCATGTGTGAAAGTAACTGTGTCTGTCTGTTACATTTTCAAGTCTAAATTGTTGAACCGTTTTTGATTAAATTTGGTGTTAGTACAGATAAATAAGGTAGATAATGAGAAACCTTGGAAAGTATATAAGGTGACACATTTCGATGGGCTTTCAGAGGATATCCTACGATAGATTATTACATATATTTGAGTTCATTGCGATCGATAGTGTTGCCGAAAGACATCAAATTCTGGAAACAAACAGAGTGTGTTAAATTGAGAGAAATGTCAATTCAATGCTGATTAACTACACAACTGCCCAACTAGTGTGCATAGATGCTTAAACTATGTGAAAATATATAATTGGTTTTTAGATGTATTTATATATTATTAATTTATAATATAACTGTTTGATTTCCTTGTAAATAAAAATAAATAAATAAAAACAAGGAGATTTAAAACCGTAAAATGAGTTTTATTTAATAAATAAACCTTTGTTAGTTTTGGTTAGTACAAAAACTCCACAACATTTTCAACACGACTGTACACAAAAGACTTACTAAAAACAGATGCATGCAGCTAATACAACTTATACAATGGAAATACAACTTTATATCTAAGTGTTAAGATACATTTCCACTTGGAGTAATTACAGTTAATACCGTGGATTTAAAACAGGAGACTCTGGAAAGGACAATTAGCAACAAAAGCCGTTTCGATCGTGCTTTGATACATAATTCAGTGGGCTCACTTTGAATCTCTGATGATAAGGGACACACGGGTCGACAAACTGACGAACTTTCATAGGCCTACGACACGACGACGCTCGAATAATAATTATTGGCTTTTGCATCTAATTTTAGATGAAAAAGCTAAGTCAACTTTTTCAAAGTCAATACTTTTTATTAAAATTAACAATCGCTAAAAATCTATCAAATTTCATTGCGATATTTATCAAAAAGTTCTGAAACGATTTCAAGAAAATGAAATTGTCCGTGGTTCAATCAGTTTTAAAATTAAATATCTTTGAAAACATCGTGAAATAACTAAAAATAACCAAACAACCAACTAGACTTGTGATATGGCCCCGAATAGTTTTTATAACTACTCACAAATTTAAACTTACTTAGCATAATGTTGGTTGGTACAGAAATAACCGGAAACAAATATCAGTCAAATATTTAAATTACGGCTAGAATCGAGCTCGCAACCTATGTGTTGTGTTTAATATGTGTTTGCCCATAATACATACTATATGGGTCATATTCATCCCTATATCTTAATATATATAAATTGCGTATCTATCAAGTGACTGATGTTTGTCCGCTATAGATTCCAAAACTACTTTATGCATTATGCTGTACCGACATTTCACCGATTTTACAGTCGTTTTCTTTAGAGTAAACCACTAGACAAATAAAGTCGCTGATACGTCACGAAATATTGTGTTTTATTACAATGCAAAATCGTTCTTCAGGGTAGAGTAATAAAGTCGGTGAAACTTCACGAAATATTGTGTTTCATTACTATGCAAAATCGCAAAAATAGAAGAAAAAATATTTTCCATTTTCCCGTGCAGTGTGTCCCTCACACGCGGCAGTGTTTAATTACGTGCTCGTCTCCCTTTGAGATTGTTATTCATTTTGTACGTCAAACGCAAGCCACTGGCACTGGCTTGTATTCAAAGAAAATGTTGAAAATACATTTAAAATCGAAATATTTGAAACGAAAAAATACATACACAAAAACGCTAGTAACGGTTGAAGCTGAGCAGGACGAACCAACAACGCATCTAAACTGCACCAATAATCTATCTATATCTATTTATACTTATAATAAAGGAAGAGAGGACAAAGAGTCTGTACTACCAGGAATTTTCTATCCTATCCTATAAATATTAGAACAAACTCATATAATTGTTAAAATTCATGTCTGTCTGTCTGTTTCTCTGTCTGTTCCTTATACAATTAAAAACTACTAATCCGATTGAAATCTGGTTTTCTAATACCGGATAGTTCTATTTTTGAGGAAGGTCGTGCTATACTTTGCGTCGAAATCCAATTAGTATAGCCCGAGTAATAAACGAATAAGTGCAACCGCTCGAGAAGCGCCCGCGCCCTTGACAACTGACAACGCGTTTTTCACTTCCGCGGGTGAAACCGCGGGGCTCAGCTAGTTATAGAAATAATCATTAATTAAGAGGTTTTTGTTGTTAAAGAGGTTTAAAGCATTTCATAAATCCATATAGCAGGAACCGTTATAAAACGAGCGTACGATGTGAATTGTCTAATTGGAGCTAGGAGTTGACGAACTGGTTCGTTTAGGAGCGGCGAACTAGAATGCGCGATCTCAGTTGTGAACTATTATGTCCAAGACTAATGAAAAGTGGCCTACTATAGTAAAGAGATAGTCGTATTGATTATTCTGTGGCTCCACCTATAAATCAAGACCCTATCACAATATTTGCCGACCAACTAAAATTGACCCCGAAACCTATTAGCAACGACCGGCAATAATGGCACCGATCCGCTCTTGTTGCCAAATGACCCGGACGTACTCAGGGATAGGGCAAACTTTGGTACGGGGGCAAACTATCTTAGGGGGGCAAGCTTTCCAAGGTCCCATCTATATATTCGGTAAAAAACGATTGTAAATGACTTTGTTTCCGGCGTTATGATGTAGATTTTAAATAAAAACGTCCGAAGAAGTTGAAGCCTTTCAGGCACAATTCAGACAAAAAAGTCGTTTTTTGTCATTGTTCGATAAATGCGACAGGGATTTTCAGTCTAGCTCGTATATATCCCTTAACACATTGATTATTATGCATGTGATGTGAACGAACATAGTAAATCGCGAATCAGATGCGCCTTTTCCGTTGACTTTATTCCTGCACCCGCCCGCTTGCATTATGACCGAACCTTAGGTATTAATAATCAATAAAAATTACTCGAAAACAAATACACACAGAGTTATAGAAAGAAAAAAATAAAGAAACATTCATTTGGACTTGCTCACGATTAAAACAAATTACGTCCTGCTTAAATCAAATTTCAACGGCACAAAAAAAAAACAATAATATTACAAACAAAGTACCTATAAATATAAATGAAAACATAGCAACAAAAGTAATAAATTTAAAAAGATACACGACTAAGGAGCCGTGTGCATCCAAAACGGACCAGCCTTACCAAAAAGGCTACAGCAACAAGGTTACTGCAGCGCTGATCTTCCGGCCAGATCCCAACGTTCCTACGCACGGCAAGCAGTGAATAAAACAATTAATAATCATAATAATAAGTTTATTTATTTCCAAACAGAAATATGATACAGTTTCAATATATAGCATTGACCCCCAAACTAGGTTACCTTGTATCTTGGGGATCTTCTTCCTCGTGGTAGTACTTAAAGTATCCATTTTCCATATAATTATAATGTTAGCTAACTTAGACAAGTAACATATACATATACTAGACATTAACATGACAATGTAGTTAGTGTTGCTATGTATATCATTAACAATTGATTGACATTTTTACAATATTTGTGCAACTCTAGGTTGGAAAAAAACGTTAACAGGTGATAAGGCCGTATGTGTGAATTTGTGCTTTTGGTACGGTCAGAAAAGTCCTGAGGGCATCTAGGTCTATGGCTGAGGGTACCGGATGTTTTAAGTTTTTTTTTTAAATTGTTTAGTATTTTTTATTATTCCGCTGGATATCACTAAAGTATCCGAAGTGTGAGTAATGTTACTTAGAATAACCAAAAATTACTGTACCATTATATAAAAAAAAAACATAAAAATATGCACCTAAGGCAAGCTGGTAAACCTAAGTCCTTAGTTGACTGTATCTGTAAAACTATCTATCTGTGTATCTACATACTGTCAACTCAGTATACTTTGTGACAAACTAGGGAAGAGACTTGACTTTAACTATGACGACTTGACTGTTTCGATGCAAATAACTTGCATAATATATTAAAATACATGACACTGGCTAATTTCCTAATGGCCATAATCGGTTCACAACCGATAAGAAATAAAAATAACTAGGGAAACTTTGTGACAAGATTTTTCGAAGATACCTATATTTTTTGTTTCTCAACATACATCGAAATAAACTTTTTAAACTCACACGATTTGTTAACATATTTACATTTTACCAGGTCATTTTATTTACATTTAATCGCGTATTAAACGTCGAGGTAAGAAATTAAATGATACGTGATTAAAACCTGGTAAAATGTCATGATATTTCGTAAATTTGTTTTTATTGCTCAAGGCATATTTACTAGAAATATTTTTAACGGAAAAATTCATCTTCAAAAATTCACTTGCGGCGAGATTTGAACTCGCGTCCCTGGATCAATATTCCAGTGCCTATACCGCTCGGCCACGGGAACTTGCGTGGTCGAGCGGTATAGGCACTGGAATATTGATATAATCTCGCCGCAAGTGAATTTTTGAAGATGAATTTTTCCTTTAAAAATATTTCTAGTAAAATGTCTTGAAATTTTTACTGATTTTTATTCATAATGTGTGTCCTACACTTGGATGACTAATTTTTAAAGAAATGTTTTTCAAAAATTGCACCCGACAGGACCTGACGCGCAATTGGCGAGCGCACGACACGGAATATCGGGGTTGCAGGTTCAGGTCCTGTCAAGTGCAATTATTGGAAAGCATTTATTTAAAAATTAGTTTTTATTTTTATTAAGGGATCATTGGACGCGTTTAAAATGATAAGATTTTATGATACGTCATTGATTGTCAAAAAGTGGATTGTCACAAAGTTAGTCGTGCTGTCACATAATAACCCCATTTTACCCGGTAAAGATATTTATTATCCTTACATTAAACCGTAATAAGGAACGCATTGATGTGACACTCTGACAGGCTTGTGTTGAATAACAAAGGAAATTCATGTAGTGATATTTCACTACATGAATTCCCTTTGTTATATATAATCTTGACTGAACAGTAAACTTAATATAACATAGGTAATGTACAGTCAGACAGAAAACGACTTGAGGTACCAGGTGCATATTTTAAAGTTTTTTTTGTTTTAATAATAATTTGGTTACTCTGCATCTAATAATTAACACTTCGGAAGCTTTAGTGAAATCAAGCAGAATAATCAACGATTACTAATTGGTTGAGCCAAGGCATAAATATTGTTCGAGATCTGTCTCTATTCTGGTATTAGCTGATACATTTTGATGCCTACCTAGTTTTACTTAAATATAATTTATGTGAATAAAAATAAAAAATTTCAATAATTATTTGTAATTATGGTATAATGACTTTTTGGTGTTTAATTGCTGTAAGTCTGAAAGTGTTTGTTATTTAAATAAATAATAAATAAATACTGAACCATTATTTAAAAAAAAACTTTAAAATATGCACCTGGTACATAAAGTCTTATTATAAGCGGTGTTGGTCTAGTGGTAGATAGGTACCCCGACTTTCATTCGGCAGGTCGTGGTTTCGAATCCCGGCTGACCGCGCACTAATGTATTTTTCCTTGAGGAAAAGTTATGTGCATTAATAACATCGCTCATACGGTGAAGGAAAACATCGTGAGGAATCCTACGGCTTAGTTAGCTCCAGGTGTATTGACCAGTTCTTTCAGCCTAGTTTCAGCCTAGCTTTCAGCCTAGTCAGCCATGCCCAGAGGGCATGGCTGACTAGGCTGGGTGGGTGGCTTGCTGGGCAAGCCTACTCCACCTGACAATGTCCCAGGCAACTACAGCGCCATAAAATAGCATGGAATAAAAGTTACTTGCGCTGTATAAATTAAATTACATCTTAAATTAAATTAGTTATATAAATTAAAAGTTGCTTGCCCTGTATAATCATCTTAAATTAAATTAGTTATATAACCTAAGTATCTTGTAATGTTTTGCGTTTTCATTTTGAATTGTAATAAAACACAATATTTACCGGGTTTAACTCGCGTTTAATCGAGTCTACCTCGATAAAGCCGACTGTAAAGTTAGCGAGAAATTGGTATGGCATCAAAACAATGCCGTTAATAAATAAAACTCGAGTTAAATCCGGTAAATCCGATTGTGTTCCAACTATCTGCGTTCAGCGGTTTTACACATATAAGTGCCGATAGGGTGAGAATTTCGAAAAACAACTTTTTTTCAATCCTTTTTTTACTAAACACAATTACCGATTAGATGGTAATCGAAAAACAACTTTTTTAAATCCTTTTTTTACTAAACACAATTATAATAAAGCTGCCTAGTTCTCCATAAGGTAATAAAAAAAAGAGTTTTTTTGTTTTTGCCCTCGATTATAAATTTTTCAGGTCAAATCCCCCAATTCCGTCCAATCCTTAATCCGGCCATGTTCCGCGATATAACGACCAAACGTATTGCGGGCCAAACATGACGTTACAGTCTATCTTGTTTTAAACAGCCAGAATTATAGCTAGTTTAACTGTTATACTGCTTACGTAGTCTATTCGCAAATTAAAGTCTTTGAAACGACTTCGGAGTTTAGATTTGCTGAGTTCAAATTTAATTTCTTCAAAAACACATTCTTCTTTTCTTAGGCCGGCTTGCATAACGGTTCCTAAACATGTTTAAGCTGTTAATCGTATTTAAAATCTGTCAAACTGTCAATTTGTGGCAACATATTATCAATCGTCCACTTAATGAAATAGAGTCCAATGTTCGATTTCCTATAAATTATTTTAAAATTGATTTAGTTAAATATGTTTTTAAATATTGTTATGCAAGTCGCCCTTAATTTCTTTATTTCAAAACTATTACAATAACTCTATAGTCTGCGTACACTGGAACGTTTTGTTACAAATAATTATGAGGCGGTAGTTTAATGTAACTTTTTAGAACGTTAAAATAGACAAATTACATCTCAGTCAACCTTAAAAAAGCCAACTGTAAAAATGGCGAAAGCTCAGCTCGTTTAAAAATCATGAATAAAACGCGATTAAACCCGATAAATAAACTGTTTATTTATTGAGTTCAAACTTTTTGTTTAACTGCGTCCTGCGGTTTCACATGCGTAAGTCCTGGTCCTGTTGGAATATCGGGATCGAAAGTAGCCTATGTTATTCCTGGATAATTAATCTTTCTATTCGTGAAATAGTTTTTGAAATCGGTCCAGTAGTTTCGGAGCCTATTCGTTACAAATAAATAATAACTTAATTTCTTCCATGGTTTTCGCGATTTTGCATAATAACACACTTTATTTACCGGGTGTTTTTTTATATATAAAAAAATCATGAATAAAATGCGTTTTAACCCGGTAAATAAAATGTTTTGTTAAATAATAATATTTGTATACAAGATGTAACGGGCATGCCCTTTTAAGCCGAAAGGAGGTTGTTCCAGACATCTAGGCGAACAACTTTTGTTCTACGACTTTTGAAAATTCGAACTTTTTTTTTGCTGAACAGCTGATTTACAAGTAAACTTTAAACTTAAAATTTTCGAAAACTACTTCGAATTTCCAAAAGTTGTAGAACAAAAGTTGTTCGCCTAGACGTCTAGAACAACCCCCTTTCGGCTTAAAAGGGCTTACCTGTTACACCTTGTATAGACTACCGGTACACACGGTTTTTCTCGCTTTTGAATTTCTGATTATTAGGATCCAAAGATTGCCTGGAAGAGATCGCTTTAAGCGATAATGCTGCTCATTGTGCCACCTATTTTTTTAAGTTGTGTTTGTTTTCTTTGTACTTACGTATTTGTATTTGGTGTGTATGACAAAGAATTTATTCATTCATTCGTTCATTCATAAAATGTATCCTATGCTACTCCATCACTTAAACTATTCCTATGCAAATCTTCATCCAAATCGGACTAACAAATTTTGATCCCGATGATCCCACGGGATGTGGACTTACGGCGGGTGAAACCGCAGGACGCAGCTATTATCGAACATACACAGATAAGTCCTTCAATCGTGAAATTTTCATGAATTCAATGCTTATCGGGTGAAACCGCGGGGCACTATAGTCTTATAGTTATGTTTTGTAATGCAAAAGCTATATTTTATGTATGTTGACAATGATTTTAGCATACTCGGGATATTTTTAACTTTTTTTAAATGTAAATAAAAATACCATAAAATTTGTTTGTACAGGATATTTCTGTATTACAATTATGCATTTGATTTATACATTATTATATTAGTATCTCGGTTCCTACAAGTTTGTGCTTAGTGTAGAGCCGATTTCCAATGTAATTTATAATATGTTTAATAAGATTCATAGTAATAAATAATTATAAATTAAAAAACCAAAATTTAATTTCTACAGCATTACAATTACAAACAATAATATAATCGTTTTACCGGAACTGGACAATAAGTTTGATTTTATTTCAATATCTCGAAAACAGAGATAATCGAAACCATTAGATTTAATTTTAAAATGTTATTTTTATTTCAAATGACATATTAGAAAAGAAATAATCGTTCACGCGAGCTTTGGAGACAACGATAAAATCCATGTTTTGCACAGATTTTTACTTCCATTACGCTTATACACCTTCACGAAACCAAATTGATTAATATGCCCGCGAAATTAAAAAATTTACACGCATTTGTATTAGGTTTCACGAAAATGAAAATTTAGCAACACATATCCTCAACGCGTTTCCCCTAAAACTCCAAAATACAGCATAGTACAAATAAATGTAAATAAATAAAAGCGTTTGTCCCATAAAACGGTCACAGTGTGGTCACCACAGCAGTAAGCCATCTCTGCAAACCGTGCACTTAGCGATTTACTACTGAACCATTATTATTTATCTCGTGTTTCTAAGATATTTATTCTGTGGTAAAACTATTTGTGTAGATATTATAGCTTGACTGATTTTAGTACTAAACATGGCTAAAAAAACATTTATTACCTGGTCGGATAAGACTTTATTGCGGGCAAGTCTTATCCGACCCGGTATCGGGTAGGAGGAGACCACATCCACACCCAAAAGGTCTTATCCGTTCCGGCCGTATAGATTTTTAGTTATTAAGGCCCAAATACGAGCTAAACTGAAAATCCCTGTCGGATTCATCGAAAATTGTTGATTATTTTCTGACGCAATGTTTTAGAATATTTTCGTTTGTAGCGTTTGTAAATGACATTTTTACATCAAAAAAAAACTAACATAAAAAAAATAAGATTTTTTATAATTATCTGTGGCTTTTTAAAGTAGTCGGAATATAAAACACAATATTTATCGGATTTATCTCGCGTTTTATTCAATAACGTCATTATTATTAACGACCGAGCTTTTGCCAGCTTTACAGTTGGCTTTTTCAAGGTTGACTAAAAAACCAACCTTGAAATAGCCAACTGTAAAGTTGGCGAAAGCTCGTTCGTTAATAATAATGACGTTATTGAATAAAACGCGTGTAAAACCCGGTAAACAAGACACAATACAAATTTAAACAAAATTAGTTGGGATATTTTTTATTTAAAACTAGCTGCGGCCGTGGTTCCCGCGGGAATATCAAGATAAAAAGTAGCCTATGTTTTATTCCCGGTATCCAGCTACCTATATTCCAAGTTTTATCGCAATCGGTTTTGTAGTTTTTGCGTGATTAAGTAACAAACATTAAAACACACTTTTACATTTATAATATTAGCAGGATGTACTTTATTTTTTTTGAGCGTCAACAGGACGACGAAGCAACGACAAACGATCATGGTAAGGCGGTATATCTCAATGTAAACTTGCTATCATATTACACTTATGACAGGTGCATTATTCATTAAACTGGTTGAGTTAAAACTGGTATGAAACAAAAGAAAGGAGTGAAGGCATTACGTAAAATGGTCTGATAAACACATAATTCCTATAGAAACAAAAACTCTACTATAAACGCTAATTAATGCGCTGCATCCTTTCTTTTTCCTTAGTTATGGCTTCTGTCAGTAATATAGGACAATTTAGCCAATTTCTCGTACGAATAGTGAACTACCACTATTGTACTGTAATCGTTTGAAATAATTTTCAATGCGTGAAGGCTGTAGAAAAAATGGCGACGATTTTTCTCCAACCCCATGGAACAATTGTTTGTAACGTGCTAATTTCGTGTTTGGCACTGGTATTTTTATTTTCACATAACTCGTTGAACTTCGCGTAACTAAATTGGTAACTTGCCGCCGAAATTAAACAATTTAAACGCAATAAAACAATGTTTTTGTAAAAATAAAATTCAGGACGACATTTCACTAACGCGTAAAAAACAAAAGTCCATGCGCTGCATCGTTTTCTGGCACTAGTGCGGCCTACCTCTTTTTCTAATAGCTAGTGGTAAAGTGGCATGAAGCAAGTTTTCGCTAGGTGCCACTTTAGTCTTTTCATAATATATGGTGGTAAACTCGCCCGAACCTCTTCTAAGATTGCAAATCTATCTATATATATATACTTATAATAAAATCGTAACTTATCGGTGTCTGTTTTTTAAAGATATTTTGAAAAACTATTTTTATTGGTATGTACTAACGTAACAGAACCCATTTCCGTGTTTAACTTTTTGTCTGTTTGTCCGTTTGCCCGTTTGTCTGTGCGTTTGTGCGCGCTAATCTCGGAAACGGCTAAACCGATTTCAATGAAAATTGGTATGCAGATAGCTTAAGACTTCGATTAACAAATAGGCTACTTTTTATCCGTATATCCGTAGTCCGGATATCCGGATAAAATGAATATTGCGTAATTTCGTTGTTATTTAACCATCGTCATCTATCGTCATCGATCGTCATTGATCGTCATCGTTCGTTATCCATCGTCATCATCACTTACTGAAATACAAATTTTGCCTTACTTCACCTATCTATCGCAATGCAAAAATCCACACTTAAACGGACGACCAGGGAAGTACTGATGATGCCAAGCGCGGCAGCGCCTGGCTTCAACAGTACTACAATGGCTAACTACGAATAATAAACTAAACTAAACTACGAAAAATCGCGGAGCATACATGGGGGTGATACGGGTGCCCCTTAATGTTCTACCTCTGAACTTTTGCTGAAGACTTCCATATTTACCTACTCACCTTCACACAAACTGTCACCTTTTTAATATTAGTAGGATTACTTAATATCTTTATCTGACACTGGCTATTTGTGTACAACTTGAACAAATCGTGGCGTGTATTAAAAAAAATTAAGACAAAGGACGAAAGTGCAACAGAGCATACAATTTCGAAATTAATTCGTAGTCAAAATGAAGTTTAGTCAAAAAGTTGTAAGTTAATGATCCGTACTCGACATGGGGTTCTTTTGAACATGTTTTGTTACAATGGTTTATAAGTTTTTAATTTAAAATATGGTTTAACATAAAAGAAGTAGGAGGGTAAAAACATAACATTTTTTTCTTCTTGGTCTAGAATCGATTACGGCCATTTGGGAATTAGCCAATGTCAAGTATTTTATAATATCTGCAGGTAACAATTTTACACCAACTTTTTACTAGATTTGGAAGCAACGGAAACAGTGGATGTTAACAAATATATAATAATAATAAATAATAAATACTTTCCAAGTTACTTGTACTATCAATAAAATAATACAGTTGGCGTTGGCATCAAAATAGCTAAAGTACAAGATTAACAAGAATAATTTGCCAACGCATCTTAAATCTCCTATTCATAATAGTAGTTTATGCACCGAGGTACTAAAGTCCTGTCTTATATAGCGGGCGTCATATTGAATCTAAAGCGTACGAAGGACTCTAGAGGGTTAACTCCCGAGCGCAGCGAGGGTGTTAAAAACTTAACTCCTGAGCGAAGCGAAGGAGTTATGTACCTAGAGTCCTGAGTGAAGCGTGGGATTCAAGCGCCCAAGATAAAGACAGACTTTAGTACCGAGGTGAATACTTTACTTTACACATCTACTGCGAGACAATAAAAGGGCTACAAAAATAAGCATTTAACTAACAACATAAAAATAGATTAATGCAACGTATATGAAATATATTGACAGCTCTATATTAATTAAATTTAACAATGTTACATCAAAATGACGAAACCACACATTGGCCTTAGCTGATGAAAAAAAAAGTTGGGGCTTTATACTAACCAAAACTTTTTGCTTTACCCTTCCGTCCATGAAAATAGAAAAAAATAGCCCAGTTTTTATTTTTTTTATGTGTTAATGTCTAGGTGGCCAGTTCGAAATGGCCGTATGCTACCAGAACCTTAGTTCCAAATTTAAATTACTTTATGCCCTAGGTGCATAATGAGCACTTTATGCACCTAGGGAATAAAGAGTCGCTTTACGTTAACCTTTTTGGTCAAATAAAGTAACTTTGTAGAGCAGTAGGTGTGTAAAAACTAATTAATTATAACTAATCAGTCTTAACGTCAACTTGATTTATTATAAGTGGACGAAGAACAGCTTACTGAATTAAAAAACTCTAACCTCATAAAATCCAACCATCTTACCTGGCGCCTCGGCGCAGCGACTGATTAACTCTATTACGAAAGGTATTATATTATTAACACTTAAATCATACCAAGAATTGGTATAACGTATTCGTATTAATGTTTAAAAAAACAGTGCCAAATACGGAATTAGCTCGTTATAAACAAGTGCTCCCACGGAGTTGCAATAAAATTAGCCGCCATCTTTATTATTAGGTACTTTATGCATTGCTAAAAACGATTTGATGGTTCACTATTAACACGTGAAACTGGCATAAATTGCTCTTTATTGCTAACAGAACGGCCATAACTAAGAATCCGAATTAAAAACTTAAAATTATTTCTCGTTAATTCATGTTAAAAATGTTAATTCAGCTTTTCAACGATTTTCACTTGAGTTTGTCATTTTTACGTTTTTTACTTGACTACGCGAGGTTATTTTATTCACGCAATTATCAAATTTAAACGCAATTAATGTTTAAATTGTAGTAGTTCAACCCAAATAAAAGGTTAACTTAAGAAAATTAAGCGCCTAAAACCACGGGCCAAAACTTGTATTCCTATATTTCGTCGAGAAAGTTTGTTAGAAAATGTTTAATATATTCTGTGGCATGCCAATACCTTGTGGCAGTAGATCCCTGCATTAATGTAGACTTTTGAACGAAGCACTCTTCGTGTGGCCATGCTGTAAGCGGTTCAAGCGGAATATTTTTTAACGAATTAATATATTTTGTTGACTTCTGAATGAAAATATAAAAAAAACATAAAATATTTCTAATTTTTTGGCACAATGTGTGGTTTTTATCGCTTATAGCGATATATCTTATAGATTATCAATTTCATGCAATCTTTAGATGGACAAGAAAGAAAGAAAGAAGAAAAGCATTTTTTACAAAGGAAATAGGTAGCTCATCAGATGAAATAGTGGTCAAACGCTCGTCTATCTATAGTATTTTTAAGATATGCTACGTACAAATAATGTAATCTTACTTCTTTTTCTATCCGATTCACTGATGACCATGAAACTTAGCTGAATCTGGAGACCTGGACTGGAGTGACACATAGGTTACTTTTTATCCCGATATTCCTGCGGTTAACTGCGGGGCGCAGCTAGTTCTAACTAATAAACGTCAATTTAAACTTATTTTGTCCCATTGCTTTGCCTCTTTAAAATGAGTTAAATTTAAATCCAACATCGCAAAAACTTAAAAAAGGCTATTTTAATCATCATGAATTCGTTTAATTTTAATATCCCGCCGTCATCATGGCCACACTCTAAGCCAACTTTATTATAGAACCGAGTACCCACTTTCCACTCATTAACGGTCGGTCCCTTGTAAAAAATGATAAATTTTATTTCGGTATTCTAATGTTAGTTGCATTCAAACTTTTTTTTATTTTATCATTTTTATTTTTTAATAACGTTTCAACACTTGACTTTGAGAAATTTATGAGATATTTTTTTTCTAACAGGACTTATCTCATTTTTTCTTACGACATGGAGTTATTACGTTTCGGTGTCTGCGTTCGGGAGATATTCGAATTTTAAATATTTTAGTTTAGATTATGATTTTTTTTTTAATTTAATTTTAGTATGAAGTGGCAGTTTCTTGAAATGTGACAGATTGAATACGTTACTTTTTAACGCGATTTAGTTTATTTTTGCACTTCAATCTTACTATAATGTAAAAACGCGAAAGTTTGTATGTATCTATAAGTAAGAATGTATGTAGGTATGTGACTTTGTTAGTCTTTCACGCAAAACTGGAGACCCGGAATAACACATAGGCTACTTTTTATCCCGATATTCCCGCGGGAACGGGACTTATACGGTTAAATACCGCGGTGCGTAGCTAATGTAATATAATTCTTGTAAGTAATAAGACTAGCAGCGACCCGCGGTTGTATCTGCGTATGATTTTCTTTATCGGAGTGTGTGTTTGTGTATTTCCAGTTCTACTGCTATTTTACATATCAAGTTTCATCACAATCGGATTAGTTTTAGCTCTGCTACTTGATTACGTAGTTCTATTGCTAACAAATCTCGATTGAAATTAATGACTTGGTGTTTTCATATTATACCTAAAACACAAGTCGCTTATTTCAATTTCAATGGCATTCACTACTTTCAATCGAGATTTTTTAGCAATGAATTTACATCAACAGCTGGCTCATCGGCTAAAAAAATTGTTTTTCAGAACATAATTATTAAATTTACATATTACTTTTTACAGGTAAGTTACTTTTGGAACCAAGTAGTTTCGAAACAATTCTACTCGCCATACTCTCGAGTTTGGGGGTAAGTTTGACAGCCTAAAACCCTAATCAAGACGTCCACAGATTCCAAACATTTGTACATAACTATGTAAGTAAGAATTGCACCCCAAAACTTTAAATAAATTTAATTATGTTTTAGATTGTATCTCTAACGTTTTAAGTACTTAATTTTATTTCTAATAGATTTACAACTAAACTTTGTAATTAAAGAAATTCCATCAGTAGATATAACTCATTAAAACCCGTTCCCGCGGGAATATCGGGATAGTGTTGAACCTAGTTGGATCCAGTCTGTCCTTATCTGACTAACCCTGATCATGTTACTGATCATGTTTCATCGTTCCGTGCTCAACTCAAATGGCTTCCCATTCGCTTTAGGCGTAATTCTCACACCGTCTCTCTACTTTACTCCATTCTCTTCAATCCTCGCTATCCCCTTTATCTGAAGGAGCGCTTCAGTTTTGTTCACTCCAATCATGACCGTCTACTTCGTTCTCAAACTACCCTTCTTCTAAATTATCCCCGCTCTTTTACCTCTTTCTATAAAAATTCTTTCAACTTCCAAGCTGTTTCGCTCTGGAATGACTTGCCGGAGGACGTCAGAAAAGCTTCATCCCTGAGTACGTTTAAAACTCGTGTCAAGTTGTACTATTTGTCACTCGTTTGATGTTTTCTATAATATTTGAGAGTATTCTGTTTTTTTTTTTTTATTTCCTGTAGGTATATATTATGGTATTAGTATGTATTTTTGGTATATATGTATATATTATAGTTATTTAGTAAGTATATATGTGTATTAAATGATATTTAATTGATATCGTATATTAATATTTAAATTGATTATTTTATTATATTATTCCTTAGTTGTATTATTTGGGAATATTTAATATTTGTTATAAGTTATGTATATAATAATTATCCTTGGTTTTAGTAAGCGCACCTAACCCCTTAATCATTCGTGTGATCCTCTCCATCCCAAGGTTGCCTGGAAGAAACCGCTCTCAGCGGTAAGGCCGCCTATTGTGTCGCTCTAGATTTAAGTTTTGTTACTTTTATTTACCTATTATAATTGTATTTTTGGTGTCATAATAAAGCGTTAAATAAAAAAATAAAAAATAATAACCCACGAACACTAAAGTGAAAAAAGGACAGACTGGGGTCTCTCTAACATGAAGCCGGACCGTTTATTTCTATGGTTAATAATCCAATAAAAATAAAATAAGTGAGGGGGATTGTTTTTTTTATTTTGTAAAGGCATAGTAAAGTAAGGAATAGTAGTCCAACTGAGAACGATCGGCGAGTTAAACCTACTCCTGCGTTGACGCCTAGGGTTGTCATTTTTATTTTTACCCGCGTAAGTCCCGTTCCCGTTCCCGCGGGGATTAAAAGTATCCTATGTCCTTCTCCTGGTTCTAAGCAACCTCCCCACCAATTTTCAGACATATCGATTTAGCCATTCTTGAGTTATAAATAGTGTAACTAACACGACTTTCTTTTATATATATATATAGATTAATATTAGTTGTGCATTATTAGACACTACAATAAATTTTGGCTTTTTTATTTCGTAATTCGTTTTTACTGCTCAAGACATATTTTACTAGACATTTTTTTAAAGGAAATTGAAAAGGGAACTGAAATATTTTAAAGGGAATTGAAGGTTATTGAAGATTTTCCTTTAAAATATTTGGCTTAAGTCATAATTAATATTTTAATTTAAAAAACAAACAAATAAAGTCAGGCGAAGAAATCAGAGCGGGCGTGCAGCGCAATACGTAAATGCGTGCGATCAGACGCACGGCGCAGCCCGTACTGCGGCCGGTCGAGGCCAGGCGGGACTATGCGAGTGTCCGTACACGACGCCCACCACGCATACATTGAAATACGCGGCGGCCACTTTGTATGAAGTGAAGCTACTGTTCTTACTCTACTGTGTTAAAAGTTAGACCACAACTCACGTCATGTTAACTGGGACGTCCTCAGGTACTTGGAGTGACTATAATAAATAAATAAATCCTGTGACCAACACACAGCGCCATCTAGCCCCGTGGTAAGCTGCTAAGCTTGTGTTACGGTGACTAGACAACAGATATACTACTTATATTTTAATGTCAGTAGTGGGACAGGACTTGTCGCTTCCGGCCGTAGTGTCTGCTGTGGTCGACAGCGACGAATCCTGGGAAGCGATGCGCCTCTTCTGTGAGGCTGTATTGATCCTCAAAGAAGATGCAGAGAGGGAGCGGGAGCCTTTTCGGGACACTCATCGTCCCAGACGCTCCAGGCAGCGGGTCGGCAACGACCTGCAGCCACCGTAGACCAGCTCATGGCGGCGGACTCGGGGGGGTCCGTCGCCATTTAACAGGGCCCGAGATGGCGGCGGCGTGTGCCAGCGCCGCTTCTCGAGAGGGTATAGCCAGAAATGGGAGTTTTAGAGAGTGAGGTTACCCGCCGCCAGAGCTCGCCGGAACCTTGCGGAGTAGCAAGGTTCCGGCGAGCTCTGGCACTTGCGGCGTGTAAGGCACCGTCAGGTTTTAGTGGGTATACACCTCTGGCCGCCCACCATCACAGGTCAGAGGGGAACCCCACACACCGGGCCGCTCTCCCCCGAGAGCGGCCTGAAGGTCTTAGGGCGATTTCCTGACGTTAAAAAAAAAAGATATACTACATATATGTATTTTTCTTATGTAAATACATACATATTATACATAGAAATACACCCAGACCAGAGACAAATATTTATTGTAAGCATAAATATTTTCACCTATCGGGAGTCGAACCCGCAAGCTTCTGCATTGCAGCCAAGCGTTCACCCGACGCGACACAGAGGTCGTCAAAAATAATATGTAGTATATCCGTTGTCTAGTACCTATAGTACAAGCCTAGTGTTTAGTTTTGGGCTAGATGGCGCTGTGTGTAATGTCGTGTAATATTTACTTATTTATTTAATTCGCGCAAGACAGCTGGCACAAACTGGATGCGAGACGCCGTAAATAGATCTAGGTGGCGTGCAATGGGAGAGGCCTATGTCCAGCAGTGGACTGCAATAGGCTGATGATGATGATGATGAGGCCCCAACTCTACACATGTTTACAAATAAAATTACTTATTTACTCATGTAAAATCCAAGTCGCCGTATCTTGTCAATCTCAATAGCTACATGTTTTGCCAATATTTATTAAGGACAGTACTAATATTGGCGCCATTTTTCAGGACCCTTACAATGTAGAAAGTAAAAGGATCTTTTTGACTTCTCAAGTATTTTACTTTAAATATTTTCTGGGAGAAATTGAATAGTAAAGTAGAAAAGGTTTGGTGTAGAAAAAGATATTTAGTGTTTGTTATGTCAAACATGATCACGGGTCCTCCATGAGGAGTTTTGGCGGGAACGCGTTGAGGAGATGTGTTGCTTAATTTTCATTTTTATATACAAATGAGTGTAAATTGTTTAATTTCGGGGGCATGTTAATGAATATAGTTTCGTTAATTTCGGGGGCAGATTAATCAATTTAGTTTCGTGAAGGTGTACAAATGTAGTGAAAGTGAAAATCGGTGCAAAACATGGACTTTAGCGTTGTCTCCGAAGCTTCGTGAACAATCATTGTAAATGGCCGCCGTGTTTACAAATAATTTCCTAGACTTGACTTTACTTACGACGTGGACGACTTGACTGTTACGACTTGAATATTATGGCGAAGGTAGGTATATTTAAAAAAATAACATTCCACTATTTCAAATTGTTAATTCAGTCGCAAGCAGTTTTAAAGAGGTTCTTCTCATTTACATAGAATAAATGCAGGTGCGACTAATGTTATAGTAGAGGTACCCTAGGTAGGTACCTTTGGTACCCAAGACGATGAAACCAGTTGACTGCTCATAAGTATTCCCCCCTTTACTAAAATAATACGCCTTTTTAGTAGCACTTTCGTGTAAGAATGGCCAAACACAAAAATTCATGGGTGTGTTTCGCTTCGGCCAATCGCAAGAGTCTAAATAACTGTAGGTAACGCAATAGCCAATCACAATGAGTCTAAGTATAGATAAGTATCGCATTGGCCAATCACAGAGCTTGATTTTTACCTCACCCCCTGCCCGCAACAGTATGTTGTGTTTAAAAAAATCACGGTATAAATAAATCTTATCTTATCTTACTTGATATTATAAACGCGAAAGTTTGTATGTTTGTCTATGTGTGACTTTGTTACTCTTTCACGCAAAACTACTGAACCGATTGCGTTGAAACTTAGGTAGCTGGATACCGGGAATAACACAAAGGCTACTTTGTATCTCGATGTTCCCGCGGGACCTCATGCGGGTGCAGTTAGTAAATAATAAGTGCTACAATAAAATAATAAATACATCTTGTTAAATAATTAAAGCTACCTAAAAATACTTACACAAGAAATAAATACTACAAAGATAAATAAACAATATAAATAATCTAAGGTGAATGACGATTGAGTCCAAAAGTGCCCATCACACTGGCGGCATTACCCCGTTGAATCGCCAACGATATATTCTGGGCTAAATAGAGCCCCGACCGGGGGTCCAGCCCCTTTTCCCTGAGGCGATGCCCCATCTCAGGTACAAACCGCCTCGCGTCAGAACCCCAAGAACCCGCGGTCTCAACGGCTCTTTTATTAAAGCTATGATCAGTCAATTGGCTTTATTGTCTTTGGTGGGTACCTCCTGAATTGATAATGAACAAACTTTGCATTTTGAGTGCCTTCTTCATCTTGAATGGGTGTGTTCATTTGCTTTTGATTCATCAAAACCGACTTTTCTTCTTTCTTTTTTTCTGCGCTTTGTTTCTTGTCAACGGTTGTTATTGTTGTTGAGAAATGGTTGTGGATTCGAATTCCGTCGAAGGCACGAATTTATATCGTGCGAATATAAATTTCCACGTTTTTTTTAGATATAGTTTAAGTACATTTTACTGAGTTTCCTCACGCCAAAGACTATTGTAACACAGTCGAAACGTCGAGGTAAGAAAATAAATAATAATACGCGATTAAGGCCGGCTTGCATAACGGTTCCTAAACATGTTTAAACTGTTAAACGTGTTTAAATTCTGTCAGAATTTCAAGAACTGTCAATATGTGGCAACATATTATCAATCTTCCACTTAATGAAATAGAGTCCAATGTTCGATTTCCCATAAATTATTTTAAAATTGATTTAGTTAAATATGTTTTTAAATTGTATTATGTAAGTCGCCCTTAGTTTCGTTAGCTGATTATGTAACTCTGTCGCTGACAAATTTCGATAGAAACAATTGAAATTGTTGTATTCACGTCATCTAGTAGCAAAAAAATTACCATTGTGATTAAATCCTATTCCTTTTAAAGTTTCCTTTGCGTTTTCTTTTAAACCTTCCTGTTGTCTAATGTTCACTTTATTTATGTAATTTGAATCCGTGCAAATCACAGATGATGTATTTCTGTTGCCGCTATAACAACAAATACTAAAAACAAACATTAACAAATATTTAAGGGGGGATCCCATACAACATATTTGTTTTCTTGCCGTTGCTGTACTTAAAAATAAAAAAGGAAGTTGGTGAGGGTTATATAATTTTCCTTATAGCAAACCTATAAGCGGAAGACAAGCTGCCTTTGAACCAAGTTTATTTTTACGATATCGACAAGACGAGGGTTGTGTCAACTTCTTAATGGCCATAATTACGTCTCAGATCACTTTCTTAGATGTCATTTTATGGGGAATAAATAATTTTGTGGTGCGCCGTCAGTTTTTTACTCAATACAAGTGATTTTAAGTATGAAATTTCATTTTTTGTGGCTTTGTAAGTTTCTTGTGCTAAAAATAATGACTTCTTTAAATACGAATCCAAGATTTATCCCTTATTTATTAACGCTATTTAATGCGCTGCATAACTATGCATCGTTTGTCTTTTACTGTCACATGAAGTTTTAAAGTTGACAGACAGAGACAAACGTCACATAAACTTAGTTATGTGTAAATCATATTTTATAAATAAGGGGTGAAGATGTTTTTTTATAAACGACTTGCTTTTTTGTTACTTAATTAAAAATGAGCTTTATTTCCCGCTTTTTTATACACTCACAATTCTTGTTTGTTTGTTTGTCGGTCCGTACGGAATCTTGCAACTTCAATTTGAGGCACTTCCCGACTAGCTAGCGGGCTGAAACTTTGGGAATAGTTCAGAACCAGATGACAATGCAACCTAAAGCTACTTTCAACTTTCCACAAACACTATTGAAAAAAATAAAGGATTGCACGGAACAAAAGCGATTCCTCGCAAACGCAAGCTATCATGATGACGGCGATAGATTGAATGCTGTCATCACAGCTGAACACGACGCTCTGCCAGAATGACAGTTGTCAAAACTTGTTCCGGCTATATGCAAACGTCGTCCGAAGCCACAAATTCAATGAGGTTTAACCACGCGTCGTCGTTATATGTTCATACTAGCTTTTACCCGCGCTTCGCTCGCGTTAAGAAGTATTATCTTTCATCCCCTATTTTATCCCCTTGGGGGTAGAATTTATCAAAATCCTTTCTTAGCGGATGCCTACGTCATAACATCTACCTGCATGCCAAATTTCAGCCGATATTTTACTTTTTTTAGGACATTTAAAAACGTGGGTTTTAGATTTTTTTTTATATCTGTTAATATTATTTATAAGTAAAATTATACCAGGATATTTATATATTAAATCACATGACAAATTTTCAACATTCAATGCAAAACAAAAACTAAATTACTAAACTCAGTTTGACGGTATCCGGTAACCGTAAACTCACTGACATAAAACTCGATGTCAACGTTTTTGCATTGACTGAGTCACAGCAGTAAAATTAATTCAAAAATAAACGCAAGCGAAACCGGGGACGGACGTTAGATATCGGATTACAGTGTCAGAAGTTGTTGGCTTCTCACAGAGACTAATAAAACGAAGTTAGAACGGACTGTGTGACTGTCTGTTGCAGGAATTAAACCTAATTTACATTACGAAACTTGTACAATTGAAATTGTTCATCTTTCTATATGTATATAAAAGAAAGTCGTGTTAGTTACACCATTTATAACTCAAGAACGGCTAAATCGATTTGTCTGAAAATTGGTGGGGAGGTAGCTTAGAACCAGGAGAAGGACATAGAATACTTTTAATCCCGCGGGAACTGAAACGGGAACGGGACTTACGCGGGTAAAACCGCGGGGCGCAGCTAGTTTTTATATATTTTAAAATGTTTCCTACACTATTGTCGGTAGATGGCGCTGCGTGCCTTAAAGAACGTAAGAGTAAGAAATGCAATCCTTAATTTCGATTCGATTTAACATGCATCCGTGGCCAAAGTGGGAAAAGGCGTTGGGACGGATCCCCAGAGATGCAGGTTCAAGTCCTGTCAGGTGCGAAATTTTTGGAAAGCATTTCTTTAAATATTGAAATTGTTGTTTTAGTTTTTAACGTTATATTGTATGTACCTATTTTTTTCTATTTATTAGTTGTAATGTAATTTGAAATTTCGTAATTTGTTTTTAAATGCTCATCTCTACTACTTTCAAATATTTGAAAGGAAAAATATATCTTCAAAAAAAACAACACAAAGATTTTTTCAAAATGTACTTTTCTATGAATTTGAAGTGTGAATGTAAAGTTATCCAGCACCAAGCTAAGCAACTATGCTTGTACTATGGGTAGGTATTAGACAACCGATATACTTTTCTTTTGTAAATACAGAAAAACACTCATAACCAGAAACGAACATTTACGGTCAGCATAAATATTTGTCGTCGGTGGGAATTGAACCCGTAACCTTCCACATCACAGTCAGGCATTCGACCTACGCGCCACAGAGTCTACTATGTTTCTACAAAAAACTTTGACTCTTCATTCGGTTTTTTATTTCCTACGATGAAGCTAAAGTTCTAACTTTTTTTTATTGCACGACATTACACCCAGCGCAATCTAGCCCCAAACTAAGCAATAGGCTTGTGCTATGGGTACTAGACAACGGATATACTACATATTATACATTTTTGTAAATACATACGTATATTATACATAGAAAGACACCCAGACCAGATACAAAAATTTATTTTTAAGCATAGATATTTGCACTCGACGGGAATCGATCCCGCAGCCTTCTGCATTGCAGCCGAGCGTTCGCCCGACGCACCACAGGGCCGTCAAATTCGTCCGGCCATTTCGGGCGAATGACAGTTCTGGATATTTTTGTATAGAAAATTCAACGCTATAGCCCTCTTAATACCGTAAACTTAGCACCGGCCTCTAGAAACAATCAAACTCACATAAAATGCTCCCCTTAAGACACCCCACTACTTAAACTTCCAAAATACAAAACAAAGACGTAACAAAACGCAAACATTTCCTTATTTTCGAAAAATCTTCTTATTTTCGACTTCCTTTATCATAAATCAGCAGCTCTAGCCAAAGAGAGCATTAGTAGCTGGGTCACACTGAAAGCGAGGCGTGACGTGTGTGTTGATCACTATTACGTTGAAATTCAAACAATTTTTTTCAAACGTTACATTTGATATTTTTAACATTTTATTAAGGTCCTACGTTTGGACATCTTTATAGATCTTTTCCTCAGAGATAGACATCCCCTTTACATAATATTATGTACTTAAATAATTTTTCTTTGGCTTTCGCGGTGTTGATAACGTCGGGAAATGAAAATGCTTAATATATTAAATGAATCGCCGTTAAAACCTAAAAAAAAATGTCTTTTTACTAAAGAGAGATTCCGCAACAGCTGTGTATCAATTGTCGAAAAGTCCAAGCATGTACACGCACCTTAAAGCCGTGTTTTTCACGGAAACTGTTCTTCATCAGTATATAACTACATCCTCGATTCACTTTTTTAAATATTTCTGTACGCGTGTACACGCCACGCAGCTCAATCGACACGTTTGGTGTGACCCGGTTTTATATCCCCTACAGCCAACCCCCCAACTTTTCGAGTTATAATCGTTAATTAAAACCCCGGGTATCCCTTGTAAATTATTACTAAAAATCCACCCCATAATGCGACCCTGTATTGCACTTTCACGAATTATAATTAGAATTATTTATGTACGAGGAAAATAACAATTTTTTAAAGTTTTTTTGTTGTTGAGCAAAGTTTTTTAAATTACCTTTGTTTTATGTTTACATCATTTTACTTGGTACTTTATGCTGGGACACTTTTCTGTTTACCTCAAATAAGTTTTTTTATTGAAATGTTAAGTGGCAATGTGGTTTAAAATGTAGCAACATGCTTCTTCTTTTTATACAGTGTTGTGTCTCACCTAGTGTTAGAGTTGACAGGTCGCCCTAAGGCCTCTAACTTGACCTAACGACTGCTATCAGAGATAACAACCGGGACCAACTGCTTAACGTGCCTTCCGAAGCACGGAGGAGCTCGAGAAAATATTTCCGCTACACACATTATTCGTGACCCATCCAAGCAATGACGGTGCCAGGTGTTGCTTAACCCGTACTGTAGTTTTAAAGACCAGCGCGCTCAAAGGTGATTGGAAAGACGCTGTGCACCGATTACCGACCTTATATAGTGACTGCACCGACTAACGATTCGGAATGCGGCTGTATATTATAAATAAATAAATCTTGTGACTAACACACAACGCCATCTAGCCCCGTGGTAAGCTGCTAAGCTTGTGTTACGGTGACTAGACGACGGATATACCACTTACATTTATTTTTCTTTTGTAAATACATACATATTATACATAGACATACACCCAGACCTACAAATATTTATTTTTAAACATAAATATTTGCACACGACGGGAATCGAACCCGCAGCCTTCTGCATTGCAGTCAAGCGTCCGCCCGACGCGCCACAGAGGTCGACACAGAGGCCACAGAGTTCGTATTGAAACTGATTTGCTACTTATCTCACATGGGAGGGTCATCATCATCATCTTAGCCTTAACTGCTGACCATAGGCCTCCCCCATACGACAACACATCTAGCAGCAATTCCTACACTTACCTCCATCCAACGACTCCCAATAATCCCTACAAAGTCGTCAGTCCACCAATTAGGTGGTCTTCCATATTTGTGTATGATGTTGATGAGTGATTACTGATGACATACAAAACACGATAAAATCCAATATTTACCGGGTTTTACTCGCGTTATATTTAATAACGGCAATATTACAAAGTACCAAACTTTCGCTAACTTTAAAGTTAGCTTTTTCAAGGTTGACGCGTATAAAGCCTGGTAAATATTGTGTTTTATTATGCAACATCGCGAAAACCAGGGTATACTTATACACATATTTTTTAAAAGGTTTTAAAAAAATATATGTGAAATCCGATATTACTCGTGCAAAGTTTATTTATTTTAAGCGGTCATACTCGTAGTAGGCCAGAACTGATGTTTTTTGGATGAATAACAACAAATTTCAGTTATTTGAAACAAAAGTTTTTGAAACCATATTTATTAAAGTCGAGGATATTTACTTAAGTCATGATTGACGTAAAAACACGATTCCTGAAAAATGTATCGATAGGAAAACGTATCAAACTTCCCTCTAAATTATACAAATAAGTTATATTACTCCTTCAATATTGTCCGTAAACTAATAAAACTTTGTATAAGAACTGAACTTAGCTCACTCAGGTCCTGAATGGGTAGTGTGAGTTTTTTCGTAAAAAAACGCGAACGTGATGGTTAAGTTAACGCGTATTTAGTATGGAAACTCAAAAAGCGCCCCTAGCGGACGATATCGAAGTTACCAGTCTCCATACAAAATACGCGTTAACTTAACCATCACGTTCGCGTTTTTTTTTACGAAAAAACTCACACTAAGGGTACGGAATGATTTGAATTTCAAGATTAACGTTTAGTTATCTTGAAACTAGCAATTGTTTGATTTTACGCACTAAAATTTTGCATAGTCGCATCTCACGTCCTTCACATACACTATTTACATTTTACCGGGTCTTAATCGCGTACTATTTTTATTTTCTTACCTCGACGTTTCGATCATGTTACAATGATCTTGGTCTCGAGGGGACTGGAGCTGCGGCGGGTGTCGTCCTCTATTTATAACCGTCGTTGTTTACTGTCCGGTGGTGGGTAGGTAAAGAAATTTTTAAAGTACGTGAGTAACCGCACTACCCACATTTTCTATTACACTAGTTCGTAAACAGTTTAAGGCACGCGTCACACCACACGAAAGCTAAGGAGCGCGACAAACTACACTCACGATATCAGAAGACGCGATTGGAGTTTTTTCGCGACGCTTGCACATTCCTATTACCGGATTCCACGTAGACGAGAGCTTGTATCCACTTTCCCGGTTGAAATTTCTATGTTTCCTAATTTCAACCGCTTCACGAACAATCCTGGAGTAGTATCGTCGTTCAGTAGAAAGGACACGCGGGGCATGCAACTCAATCCAGTGGTTTGATCCTGATAATAGAAGGTGTTCTGCTATCGCAGATTTCTCCACCTGGCGGTTTTTGACTGCAACTATGTGTTCTTTGACTCGTTCTGCGATGGGCGCGATTAAGACCCGGTAAAATGTAAATATGTTAACAAATCGTGTAAATTTAAAAAGCTTCACATACACTATCTGAAATTCGCTAGCTTTATCCCTGTTACTCTATTAGGGTTATATAGGTCCTTAAGCAGTAACTTTATATGTACATTGTATACAAACATTGATTAGTTGAAACTATTACATATTACATTATGTACCTACCTATATGTACCTACATTTACCTATGTATTTAGTTCGATAGCAATGTCGAAGCAAATTACTACATGAACCAGTTTGTACGTAATCGCTTGTAACAATTAATCGCCTTGTTAGTTATGCATATATTAATTTTAACAATGTTTTGCGTAGGTAAGTAGGTATGTTTGAATAAATAGCGTTTTAATTAATCGGTGTTTGAATTAAAAGGCTTATTCCCAAATGACCATAATTGTTTCAAGTCTGAAAAGAAAACAAAATGGCGGACCGAGATCCGTCATATTAAACGAGTAGATATGGAGGGTTACGATTTCTTCTTCTTTTTCTTATCTTAGTTATGGCTTCTGTCAGCAATATACTAATAGTGAACTACCACTATTATACTGTAATCGTTTGAAATAATTTTCAATGCGTGAAGGCTGCAGAAAACATGGCGACGATTTTTCTCCAACCCCATGGAACATTTGTTTGTAACGTGCTAATTTCGAGTTTGGAACTGGTATTTTTATTTTCACTTAACTCGTTGAACTTCGCGTAACTAAATTGATAGCATGCCGCCCAAATTAAACAATTTAAACGCAATAAAACTAGGGTTTGCTAAATAAAAATTCAGGACGACGTTCCACTAACGCGTCAAGAGAAAAGTCCAGGGTTACGTTTTGATAGAACACTATTGAACACGTGAAACTGGCTGAAATTGTGCTGACAAAAAAGCCATAACTAAGAAAATGAATGAATGTTTGAGGGTTACCATGATCGAGATCATGGTAAAAAATCCTTATTGCAAAACCCAAATCATCTAGCTAATAAATTTAAATAATAAATCCCCAGACTGCTTAAAAAAGTCAATTTGTTTTAAGTCAATTTATAATTTCATTTTATTACTATTTAATGTTTTTTTAAGAATTCTTGAATTTTATTTTAATTAATACGATTTACTGGAGGATTCAGATGCAATAAGGATATCATGGTAACTCCCATTATAAAAAAGTGATTCTACCTTAAAGTATACATAAGCAAAATATAGAGCGCGCCTATGGGTATTTGCCTACTGCGCAAAGCGTAAGCAGATGCTCTATACATAGATATTCAAATGTTAAATAGTGATCCGCGAATCATTTTTACGCCGCGGTCCTGAACATTTCACCATAATTATTACTAGAATGAATTCTAACGAGAGAAACAGTCAATTCCCGTAACGCTAGATGACTGATGACATAGTTTTTGTAATTTTTGACTGTTCATACCGGTGCTTACAGTTCATACTCGCATACCAGCGTTCTATAGCTAGCTTATGTATATTCAAACGATTCTACCAATTGTAACGACGGAGAGTCACGATTAATAACAAAGAAACAATGTAAGAAAACCAAGTGTGTACTCCGTCGAAACATCTGTTAAAGTGAACTCGTGGCGAGATCTCGGTGCAATTATTGCAATGTCTTAGCAGGTGTTCTCGAGCGCGGTGTGGGATAAATTATAAACTTTTACAATACATTTTCTCAGATTTTTCTTCTGTTATCGCGACTTTAGATTAAAATTAAACCGTACTAGAGAAAAGGAAACGATTTAAACGCGCAACCTTTTTTTTTTTTCGATTTTTTTAATTATAAATTCTATTCTAAAAAGTTGCCATTACGCCCGCAGGCCAGTTTTTGCGTGGGCCAGATGTCCCTTTACCCACATTGTCGCGATTAAAACTAGTCTAGTCTAGTTTAAATGCTTTGTTAGATCTCTATTGTTGAATGTGTTTTTTCATGTTAGTGAATCAAAAATAATCAATTTTCTATTCTATTCTTCTTCTATTTTAAATTGAACTTTACTAGTTTAGTAGGCCGTAGTTTGCCCATCCGTGATATACTTTGTCCAATATGGCTTTTAGAAACTTATGGAATTTATGAAATATATGGAATATTCTATAAGTTTCTCCCTTGTACCCCAAGTCTTGGCTCTAACGAGACCCTCTCTCACAAATTATACTAATTATATACATTTGCGTGCAAAACTGACACAAACAAAGCCTTCGCTAAAAATAATCTGCGTTTTAGATTAGAACAATTTGTGTTTGTTTATTATATTTGACGACCTCTGTGGCGCGTCGGGCGAACGCTTGGCTGCAATGCAGAAGGTTGCTGGTTCGTTTCCCGCTGGGTGCCAATATTTAAGCTTAAAAAAAAAAATTGTGTCTGGTCTGGGCGTATTTCTATGTATAATATGTATGCATTTACAAAAGAAAAATAAATTTAAGTAGTATATCCGTTGTCTAGTCACCGTAACACAAGCTTAGCAGCTTACCACGGGGCTAGATGGCGCTGTGTGTTCGTCACAGGATTTATTTATTATTTATTTATTATATTTATTATTTACTTTGTCAGTTTTTGATGAATAAGTTATTTGTGCGGTGAATCTGTAGAAAGCGTAATATGACATTTTGCTTCCGGTTCCGGTAGTCAAATGCCTTACGTGCCAAAATGTTGAATTCTCAAATCTGTGTATTTCCCAAAATATTGAATTTCCAATATGTTTAATTTCCCAAAAGAAAATGGTTAATGCGGCTTAAAATCTTGATATTTTGTTTTGAATCAACTATGAATAGGTCAAGTACAAATCGGACATGCACACCAAGGGTTCCGTCCGTACCATTATCACAAAAGATCACGTTTGTCACGTTCAAGCTACTTATGTTTTATTCTGTGTTAGTATTTGTTGTTGTTAGTTGAAGAGCTCATTGGCCTAGTTGTACCAGCCGATCTTGAATGGTTGTGCAGGTTAAGTAACGCTTGGCGCGGTCATTACTTGGATGGGTGACCTAAAATTTGTGTGGCAAAAAATAATTGTCTCGAGCTCCGCCATGCTTCGGAAGGCACGTTAAGCAGTTGGTCCCGGTTGTTATTTCTGATAACAGTCGTTAGGTCAAGTTAGAGGCCTTAGGGCGATCTAAAAACTCTAACACCAGGTGAGCCACACCACTACACGAAAAGAAGAAGATTTGTTGTTTTAGCGGCAACACAAGTACCTCGGGTACTACATCATCGGTGAAAATTTTAATTTTATAGCGACAGGTGACAGGTGACAGACGGACAGCAAAGTCTTAGTAAAAGGGTCCCGTTTTTACTCCTCAAGTACGGAACTCTAAAAAACAGTTCTAATTCAAATAGGTAGGTAGGTTTGTTTTCATTTGTGATTTCCGTAATTGGCTTTCTGTTTTATATTTTTAATTTCTATTATGTGTATGTAGCTGTGGATGTCCTTTAAATAAATAAACAAATAACTAAAAATAGCCACAGTTTTTCTAACAATTATCTCTCGTGAAGTCCAACCACGTAGGTCTGTGGCAATCGGCAAATAAAACAGAAAAACAATGCTAAAAGCTTTCGTATGTCTGCTAGTGAGTGCGGTAGTTAGGGCAGTCACAGTATAGATAGACGGAGGCAGTATTGCTACTTCGTACAAAGCGGTAGAAACGACACGCTTAATCACAGCGTCAGGCTACGTCCACATAAGCAGGAGTCTTGCTTAACGGAGGCTAGCGAATCACCTAACTCAAACGAACTAACTTCAAGGCACGGCGCAATACGATTTTTGACGACCTCTGTGGCGCGTCGGGCGTACGCTTGGCTGCAATACAGAAGGTTGCGGGTTCGATTCCCGCTGGGTGCAAATATTTATGCTTAAAATAAATATTTAATAAATAAATAAATAAATATTGGTATCTAGTCTGGGCGTATTTCTATGTATAATATGTATGTATTTACAAAAGAAAAATAAATATAAGTATTATATCCGTTGTCTAGTCACCGTAACACAAGCTTAGCAGCTTACCACGGGGCTAGATGGCGCTGTGTGTTCGTCACAGGATTTATTTATTTATTTATTAATACGATGCGCATTTTTAAAGGCATTCCTAAAACACAATTTATGGATTAAACTGATTTCCATGATCTAAAGCCACGGTGTTAGTATTTTCGTTCATTGCATGCAAATCAACGCTGTCGTTTTCACCGCGCAGGTTATTCCTTTACGCAGTGGGATTTTAATGCCGATTACAATGAAAGATGCGCGGTAAGAAATAAAAAATAAATTTCGAATTAATTCTATTGGATACTATATACTCGTACTAGAAGGTAGTTGCAAGGACTTTTCTAGATTACAATCCCTGTTTTTTTTTTGAAACTACGAAACTCTACATAGCGCGACAAGGCACGCACTTGCCCAATTTTTTTTCTATATCGAAAGTACACTACATAGAAAAAACAGACTATCGTACGTAGATATTTATTGACAAAACAAGCGAGAAGTAATACTGTGATGTTGTCTATACTGTGGCACGGCAGACGGACCGATGTGAAATAATTGCTCCCAGAGACAAGCAAAGCAAATAATTGACTATGGAAATGATTTCAGTTTGGAAAATGCATTAGTTCATTTATTTCTACCTAGATGTTGCTTATCTATGATTTGCAGAAATAGCTTGGCACTTTCAAAGTTATTAATAAACTAGTTGTTACCTGCGACTTCGTCAGCGTGGTCCATAGCAGACTTTTTCGTGCATTACTCGAGTACTACCAATTGGATTTCGATGCGCCTCGCTGTTTCACCCGCGTATGTCACGTTCCCGCGGAATAAAAAGTATGTAGCCTATGTGTTATTCCCAGTATCCAGCTACCTACATTCCAAGTTTCATCGTAGTTGGTTCTGTAGTTTTTGCGTGAAAGAGTAACAAAATCACATACATACATACATGCAAACTTTCGCATTTATAATATTAGTAAGAAGTAAGATAAAGTAGGAAGTGGGATGAATGACGATTTGTGCTAGTCGTACTAAGCTTTTGTTTTAGTCTAACATTTTTAAATGGAAAAGAGTAATACTAGGAGTTCGCCCCGAACTGAGACTTCACGACCCCCTATCTCCCCAACCCCCCTACCGATCCGGCTCATCTTCGAACTCATAAATCCTATTGACCTAAACTACGCGCATACCAAAATTCATGAAGATCGGAGCTACAATACTCAAGTTATCTTCGAACAAACATACAAAGTTAAAAAGATACAAGCGTCAGGCCCGTCTACACGGGACCTCACTCGCTTCGCTCGTTCGGTCAAATAGGTACTTTTCTTAAGCATGCTTGGGAATTTGAGCAATTTTTTGACAACCTCCTTCCAGACAAATCGAACTTGCTGTACTATTCGAGCAGCGGCCGGAAATAGTTGTATGAAAATCTATATCTGTCGAGTTTAGCAGCCAAATAAATTCTTCTTCTTCTTCTTCTTTAAAAATGGCTTTTCCTTTCGGACATTTGCCAGTGTCAAGTATTATCAATATTTGCAGGTTATTTGCATTGAACAAAACAGTCAAGTCGTCATAGTTAAAGTCAAGTCGAGGGAATCATTAGCCAAATAAATTACTATGTAAAATCATATAATTTAAAAATGGAACGATCTTCTACTCTGGCGACCAAAGAGGTAACTTCTCAAAGGTTGTATTTGAACCTTTGATAAGTTTAAAGATTATGTTTAGTTTAGAGATTAATTTGGGGCTAGATTCCGCTGTGTGTAATAATGTTGTGTAATATTTATTTATTTATATTTATTTACCTCAAAGCGAATACGGAACCCTATTATCAAAAGACGTTTTTGAAAAGCCACAACGATTTTGAAAGAGTTTAATTGATTTAAAGATATATAACGATACAATGGGCTAACCTAAAATATCATCCCCCATTTTGCACAAGGGATAAGACAGACAGGCGGAAATGACGAACCCTTATGGGTTTCTAGTTGACTACGAAACCCTAAAAAAAACAAAGAACAAGAAAGAACACAGTCGATAATTATTAATACAATTTCATAATTCCATAACGTACACTCAAGTACAACAATGTTAATTATATCTATAATTACCGTAGATTTTCCCGCAACGTAACAACGGTATGACATGATCCCAAAAATGTTGCCAGAATTCATTAAATCTTCTGCAACATTATTTATTGGGCTATGACCGGTTTCTGAACATCTGACATACACTCTCACTACCTATTGATTCAATAAAGATATCCATGGGATAAACTCCAGTTATCTGTCTATTCTATTTCTTATCGGTTGTGAACCGATTATGGCCATTAGGAAATTAGCCAGTGTCAAGTATTATTAATATATTATGCAAGTTATTTGCATCGAAACATCGTCAAGTCGTCATAGTTTAAGTCAAGTCTAAGGAATCATTTGTAAACACGGCGGCAATTTACAAACATTCGTCACGGAGCTTTGGAGATAACACTAAGTCAATGTTTTGCACCGATTTTCACTTTCATTCCACTTGTACACCTTAACGAAACTAAATTAATTAAAATAATATGCGCCCGAAATTAAACAATTTGCACGCATTTAAACCTAGTTTAAATCTAGGTTTCACAAAAATGAAAATTTAGCACCACATCTCCTCAACGAGTTCTCTTCAACTCTAGTTATCTGTCTCCGTTTTTCTTTGCATGTGACAAGCCGTCACTGTCACTCTGCTGTTCGGAAACGCATTGATGCTGGTTATCGAGCCGATAGCGATATCGAATAGATAAACCACCGACAAACAGACTTCACTAACCGGGCATAACGCCTAGTTTAGTGAAGTACTCAACTCTAAAAGATATTGTATCGATATATATTTTACTCATCGCCATCTAGCGTCGTCGGTGAATCTAGGTGAATGGATAGACATATTGGGCCCTACCATGATGTCTTATAAGTCGTCACGAAGTCGTCGCGTTGTCGTTCAGCAAAAAAATAATAATTAAAACACATCAAATAATTGAAAAAAAAAAAGAAAACAAACGTCAAAAAATTTTTTTTTAATTGTCTGTGGATTTTGAAAGTAGTCGGGTTTTTTTTTAATTTACTTCATTTTTTTTAACGACAAAAGGACGACATAGCAACTACAAACGATCATGGTACCGCGGATTATGTCTACCCCAGCTTTACAATCAGAATAGCACACCACACCGCAAAGTCATTCAAGATGTTTTCCATTAAGGCGGATGCACTCGTCGACGCGTAGGCGCGAATTTGCTTTGATGCCATGCAGAAATGTCACTGAAATGAATCTCATTTTATGGTAATGATCGAGTTAATAGCCAAACCTACAACTTGTATTAGTAATGAATATTTATTAGTAATGTTCTATTTAATAAAACACAATATTTATAATAAAACACTTTATTTATCCAGTTTAATCGCGCTTTTATTCATGGTTAAAAGCGAAACGAGCTATCGCCTTGGTTTTCAAGTCAACCTTGAAAAAGCCAACTGTAAAGTTGGCGTTTTAATATGCAAAATCGCGAAAACCATAAAAGAAATTACAATATTTATAGTTTTAATAGCGTAATTATTTATTAAATAGATAATTAGTTTACGAAATTGACTAAAAACTAAACTTTTAAATTAAAATTAAATTGGAAAATTAATAATAAAATAAATAGCAATATACTTAATTACTTATAGCAAAATAAAGAGATAGGCGCAACTAGTGAAAAAATAATATTTAAATAATAAAATCTCACAAAACCTTAGTCAAACAACCCACCCCTCACCGCCTCCGGAGCAAAGCTGCCCAAAACACTGGTTTTTATTGTTTTTAGTAATATTACGTATTACATTTACCTTTTTTCTGTGTAGACACCCTACCTTTCACCTATCTTGACTTCTGGTCCAGCCAAAAGTTGCCTGGACGAGATCGCTTTAAGCAATAAGGTCACCTATAGTGCCACCTATTTTTAAGTTATGTTTGTTTTCTTTGTACAACAAAAAATACTGAATCAGCAAAGGACTTAGGGTACCAGTTGCATATTTAAAAGTTATAATTTTACCAATAGCGGTTTAGTATTTTTTGGATATTCTACATGGAATTACTAACAGTTAGGACGCTTTACTGATATCAAGCAGAATTATCAACAACTACTGAACCATTATTGAAAATCATAAAACTTTAAAATGTGCACCTGAAATGAGTCCTTTTCTGTCTGTACCTATATTTTGTATTTGGTGTGTAAAATAAAGAATTTAGTCATTCATTCATTCAATATTTACCGGTTACAGAAACTTTAATTTACAGTGAAGTAAGTCACGGTAACTTTCTACGACTTTTAAAAAATCAAACTTTTTTTTTAATTTTGAGGTTATGTTTCACTGAAAAAACAGCTGCTTTTGAAAATAAAGGTAATTGAAGTTTTGATTGTAGTAGACCAAACTAAATGAAAGGACAACATAAGGTCAATGACCTCGAACTCTAAGAAACAGCTGATTTTCAAGTAAACTTTACACTTACCATTTTTGAAAAGTACTTCGAATTTTCAAAAGTCGTAGAACAAAAGTTGTTCGCCTAGAAGTCCAAAACAACCCCCTTTCGGCTTAAAAGGGCTTACCCGTTACATCTTGTATAACCTTCCTCGATAAATGGACTACATTACAAAAATAATTTTTCAATTCGGACCAGTAGTTCCTGAGATTAGCGTGTTCAAACAAACAAACAAACTCTTCAGTTTTATAATGTTAGTATAGAGTATAGATTAAAATACTTATGTCATTAGCATTAGAGAACAATATTCCACACGACCAACCAATAGGTCAACATCGAATCATCGCCTCGCCGCGACTCCAACGAGATTGTTCTCGCGTTTAATTAACCATTGACGTATTAATTCACTACGTTCGCACGTGAATTAATACCAGCTCGTCGATGGGTTTTAAAATGTTGTTTTCGTCGATAAAAATGATTTAATTATGTCTTTACTAGCTTCGTTCTGCTGTTTCACCCGCGTAAATTACGATACCGTGGGGATATCAGAATAAAAAATTAGCTTGTGGAGTATTTTATAATATGCAGTACTAGCTGCGCCCCGCGTAAGTCCCGTTCCCGCGGGAATGTCGGGATAAAAAGCTTATGTGTTATTAACGGTATCCAGCTACCTATATTCCAAGTTTCATCGCAATCGGTTCTGTAGTTTTTGCGTGAAAGAGATACATACATACTTACATACCTAAATAAAAACTTTTGCGTTTATAATATTAGTAAGAAGCTATAGTACAAACCTAGTGTTTAGGTCGGGGCTAGATTGCAATTAATATTATTTCTGATCTCCAGCCAATCTGGGTACCTATCAAGTTTCATCGGAATCGGTTACTTAAGTAGTTTTTTGCGTAAAGAAATAACAAACATACTATTTATATATATTTACTTACTTACACAAAAACTAATATAACTAATAAAAAATATAAATATTAATTCTAATATTAGTTGAACGTTACTAATTTTTACCTCGACGTTTCGACTACGTTTCAATAGTCTTAATCGCGAGGAGACCAGACCAGTGATTCTTTCCATACGGTATGAGAATCCTATATATAATCTTGATACTCCTCCATACACACACACACACACAGCAAAACACATCATCACGTGACCATTTACAATAAGTCACTCCAATAGCAAACAGCGTCAAAAACTAATTTATAAAAAAAAAAGTTTTGAAACTATCTCATTTCGTTCCAGCTCTAAATGCAAAATACTACATTTAAAAGCAACATGGCGTCCAACGCAGTACAATAGAGAAAAGCCACTTTTTGCGGTACCTCGTCGTAATTACCGAGTGTGAGTTACACTTTACAACTCGACTGTACAACTTGTTTTAAACTTTAAACTGTTTCATGTCAAGAACTGTTTTATACTGAGTAAGTAAGTACCTTCGTTGAGAAAAGCGCTTTTTATTTTGATGTTATGACTTTGAATTAATGAGTTTGTTTTTGTGTTTAATTGCGGGATTTCAACCGCGTATGTCACGAATTCCCTATCCCGCGGGGGTTTGAGGATGTGTCATAAATTTAAACCTTCCCATTGAATCAAAACGCATCAAATCTGTTGGGTCGTTTTAAAGATCTAAGCACATATTCAAACAGACAGACAGGAAAACGTATTTGTTATATATACTGCTAACTGCACTCCGCGGTTTCACCCGCGTAAGTCCCGATCCCGCGGGAATCTCGGGATAAAACGTATCGTATGTTACTCTCCATCACTCACTATGCAATTTTTCATCCAAAATTAGTCCAAGAAAAATAAAAAATAAATGTTTGGGGTGGGGATCCTATGTGCTATTCCAGGTCTCCAGCTATCTATATTCCAAGTTTCAGCGCAATCGGTTCAGTAGTTTTTGCGTGAAAGAGTAACAAAGTCACATACATACATACAAACTTTCACTGTTGTAATATTAGTAAGATTTAATGCTAATGACTATCAATTTAATTTAACTTTAACAACTTTACTTTTTTTTTAAATTCTGAGACTGGAAAATAAAATAAAAATAAGGGATGTGTTTTGTTAACAATTCTAAAATATAAATTTGTTTAACAATTTGATAATAAATATATCAAATAGTCTCGTATTCTGCTGTCTGGCGTGTCGTCCAATTCAAAGGAATTTTACTTGATAATGCAACAGGCCCTTAAGTCCGGAATTGACGGTTCCACACAAAAACTACTGAATCGATTGCGATGAAACTTGGTATGCAGGCAGATAGCTGAACATCTGGAGAAACACAAGTTTTTGTCCCGATATACCCGCGGGATAGTTATTTAAACGGGTAAAACCGAGGCGCGCAGCTAGTATTAAAAAAAACTTATTATTACTAAGAAAACCTCAAAGAAAATGCGTAGGTACATTAATATAATAACAAATCAGATTCATAGGCATACAGCCTAAAAAAAAAACAAATTTCAACCTTATTTCTTAACTGTTACGGTACAAAATTCACAAAAGAAACTCATTCCATATAAATCACACATAACAATATGAGTGTTTAATGTTTGTGTTTAATTTTCTTGCGTTTAAAAGGTATGTTTAACAAATTGGCCATATAAGAAAATGGTGCGAATAAATTGCGAGCAAACTTTTGTAATAGATACTGTAATGGGTTTTATTCCGTTTTATGTAAAATAAAATAAATATACTAAAAGGTTAAAGATGATTTTGGGAAGTGGGTTTCCTCGCGATGTTTGCCTTCATCATCGTACCGAACATTTAGTCTTTCTTCAACTTTTAATCCTTGCTGTTTTATAGCGCTGTAGTGCCCGGGACGTTGTTAGGAGGCTTGCCCAGCACCTATACCACCCTCCCAGCCTAGTCAGCCATGCCCAGAGGAAAGAACAGGTCAATACATCTGGAGCTAACTAAACCGTGCGTTATATCTCGGTAAACTTCATCATTACCAGCCCTAGTAACCTACCCTTATTGCCTGATCGAACAACACTCGACACCCGGCTTCACCTGTTACATAATGAATGTACATCAATATCTACTATACTACTACATAACGTACCTACTTCGGAGTGCTCTTTAGCTTAACGCGTTCGAGACTGTTTAAGGGTGCGGTTAGAGTGGTAAGTTGTAGCGGATTATAGATAGATAGAATAAAATATAGATATATAGATAGATAATACATTATTTGATCAACCACAAAAATATTACAAAAACAACACATAAAATAGAATGCAAGACTTTTATTGACAACAAAACACTGTTTGTAGCCCTCGTAGGCCTCGGGTGATCGTAGGGCCGCCGGGAGCTTGGCCCAGCGAATTAGCCTAGTAGCGAGCATCTTGGGGACTATGGCTGGTAGGGATTTTGGTTTGGTTGTTTTTTTTTATTAAGGTTAGGTTTGAATATTGTTTTTTTGTGTTTTAGGTTTTTTTGTGTTTTTTTTTTTTGTATTTAGATAGAAATCTGTATAGATGATTTAACATTTTTTGTGAAATCGTAAATGTAGAGTGGGACTTACAATTAAGCAGATCCCAGACCAGAAAATTCTAATAGTAATTTAGAATTTAAAACTTGCTCAATTATTTAACTAGACGTCAATTTTATAGTGGCGTGTCAGTATTCGGCCGTCACCCGGCCGAGCTTCGTTGTCCATTGCTCGGCGAGCAGTCGATCGGTCTGTTGCAACCGAGTGGCGGCCGAGCAATGGACAACGAAGCTCTTACCCGGTCGGTCGGAAAACGGTCTAATATAAATAATCCCTTAAGGGCCTATACAACCCTAATAGCGTGACAGGGATAAAGCCAGCAAATTTCAGATGTGTAAGTGAAGGACGTAAGATGCGACCTTGCAAAATTTTTGTGCGTAAAATCAAACAATTGCTAGTTTCAAGATAACTTAACGTTATTCTTGAAATTCAAAACATTCACTGCCTCTATTGAGCTAAGTTCAGTTCTTATACAAAGTTTTATTAGTTTTCGTACAATATTGACTGAGTAATATCACTTATTTGTACAATTTAGTGGGAAGTTTTGAATTTTTTCTATCGAGAAAATTTTCAGGAATCGTGTTTTCACGACATTCACGTTTTAGTAAATATCCTCTACTTTAATAAATATGGTTTCAAAAACTTTTATTTCAAATAACTTTTGTCGTAATTCATCCTAGAAACATCAGTTCTGTCCTACTACGGCCCCTTAAAAGTATACTTGTAAGACGCTCGCTTCCGCCTCCGCTCTCGCTACCTCTCCTCCTGTAACCGCACCCTACTGTACCCACGCTTCGTCGATAAATAATTCCGACCATTACAACACCGTGCGTCGATAATTTATACTGGAGTTCATAAGCTGGTGCCTTAATATGCTTGGATGGGACTGAGATGATACCTAACACGATGAACCTATAAACTTCATAATAACAACAAAAAATATTAAAAGAAATGATAGAGTGGGTGTTAAGACGTTCTAAGATAAAGTTGAACCGATTCTGTTGTCTTAAAATGGGATTGAGATGATACCCTAACCCGATGAACCTATAAACTTCATAATAACAACAAAAATTATGAAAAATGATAGAGTGGGTGTATAAAAAGTACGAATGAATTTGACTCCCTACCTACATGTTCTCAAAAACTGCAAGCTATATGCTTGTATCTTTGTTTCAAAAAAATCATGTCGAACAAAGAAACAACAAAAAAACATTCGCACATCATATAATATACTGCTTCTTTTTGGCTTCGCAGTCGTGGCATAAAATGTAGGTATTACCTAAATTTGATTGAGTGACAATTATTAACAGTTATATACACAGCTTTATTTACTCATAATACGTTAAAATACATCAATAATTGCGACAAGACAAATTGCAAATCAACGAAATTGCGTTTGCTAACAAGATAAGAAAAACTTCACACGTATTCGTTGTTTGTTGCGTCCGAAATGAATGAAATTTTAGTATTATAATGACATCGAAATCAATTCTTGAATAAAAATTATATCATAAGGTAATTTGTCATTTGTCCCTATGTTAGATATGCCTTTTAATTAACTCTGAGATGCAGCAAAAGGGTTAATGTCGCCATAAAGAAGTAAAGAAGATTGTATTACTAAATGGTAAAATTAAGAAAATCGAGAGTAACTACTACTCCTATAGTTGGAGCGGTTGCTGGTCTAGTGGTAGATAACCCGACTTTCATTCCGAAGGTCGTGGTTTCGCATCTGGGCTGCGCACCTATGTGTATTTCTTTAAGAAAAAAAAATGTGCGCTATTAACATCGCTCTTGCGGTGAAGGAAAACATTGTACGGAAACCCATGGCTTAAAGTCACGCACAAAGGCTCAGTCAGTTGTAGGGCTAATTGCAAAATAACAGTTAGGAAAACTATAATATTTCTGTTGTCCTGTCTATTTCCTATAACTAATTACAAGTTTTTGATCTTCCCCTATGCACGTATGAACTTCATAATAAGAAATTGTATCATCTTTACGAGTTAATGCTAATCCAACTGCAATGTGATGAAACGAAGCGACGTTTGACGTCTCCGCCCATTTTAAACCGCCGACGGAAAAAGAAAGGTGTCTTGACATTACACATAGCGAAATCTAAAAATCCTGAAATTAAGCACTAGGCTTGTACATACTATGGATACTAGACATTAGACAACGAATATACTACATATTATACTTTTTCGTTTGTAAATTATATTAACGCTTTATTAATTACAACTAGCTAAGTGTAACTGCTCAATTTTAAAAAATTACACGTACCTAAACTTTGTACACATTGACTTGGATTTTTTGAAGGAAATAAATATTTTTTGTATTTGTATTTGTAAATTATTATCTTAAATAGAAAACACCCAGATTATGCGAAAGTAAGTTTGAGGTGATTGTCCGTGGTATCGTAGTTTACGAACAGATGAACCAATTTTCATAAAATATTTTTTATTTGATAGGTGAGTTATTCGCGAGTGTTCTTACCCTCAACTGCCACGAAAGATTTCTGTCTGTCGTTACATTTCTCAAAAACGGTCGAACCGATTTTGAAACGATTTTCGTTGGATAGATCTCATTCCGAGGCCGTTCTAAACGGATAAGTTTCAGACCGCTACAGGGCACCAGCCATAGTAAACATAATACCTATTTGTAACAAAATCTTTAGTTAATTTGGGCGGCAAAATCTTTAGTTAATCTATTATATTTTTTTTTTAGGATTTTATTATTTACTGTGTACTTATATGTTGTTACAAGTAAAGAAATCTGCCTATACAAGTTGTAACGGGGATGTCCTTTTAAGCCGAAAGGGGGTTGTTCTAGACGTCTAGGCGAACAACTTTTGTTCTACGACTTTTGCAAATTAGAAGTAGTTTTCGAAAATTTTAAGTGTAAAGTTTACTTGAAGATTAGCTGTTTCTTAGAGTTCGAGGTCAATGACCTAACTCGTATGTTGTCATTTCATAGTTTGGTGTACTACAACCAAAACTTCAATTACCTTTATTTTCAAAAGCAGCTGTTTTTTTTTTCAATGAAACCTCAAAATTAAAAAAAAAAACGAATTTCCAAAAGTCGTAGAACAAAAGTTGTTCGCCTAGACGTCAAGGACAACCCCCTTTCGGCCTAAAAGGGCATCCTTGTTACACCTTGTTTATCTCTTGAATATATATTTTCCAGTGGACGGCAATCTTTACAGTAACCTCAAACCGACCCACAGTTAAGCCAGTTTGACCAGTTTTTATATGAAAAGTTTTTGAGTTAGGTTTTTATTTGGCTGTAAAGTAAGTACTTATTCTAAGTTTGTTTGGAAGTACTTCATAATATTATCGGCCGAGTTTAGTATTAGTTGGCGCCGATTTACCGGCGCGTTTTAGTGCTCACTTGGAATTATGTACCTACTCTTTGCGAAAAAATATTTTATTTAATGGAAATCTTTTTTACTTTATAATTTACAGACTTTTTTACTTGTCTTTTTAATACAAATTTTTTTGAAGTGTTTTAGGATTTTTTTGGGAATTTAATATTTTGGGAAATTCAACGTTTTGGCATCAAAAGGAAAATTACAGACGACCGAAATTAAAAATAAATACCATGATTTGAATCCGTTCGTTCGTAGAATTAAAGTAGCACTCTACTTTAGAACAGGTGATGGATATGCGAGTAAGTATGCGGACTTGTAGCTCGACAACCTTTTCCGTCTGTATGTCACCGATGTGGCCGAGTTAGTTCGCGAGCTTATAAACCGCCGGCAATCCATCCGGTTTAAGATATTTGAAAATTTGTTCTCGAGTCGAGTAAATTTGCGAACAATGTTGAAGCCGATTTATTGCGAATGATGTTAAAAACCGCGTACTTAAAGTTCGTACCCTCCTCGAAGCATCGGCATGGAGTTTCGGCGCCGAAAACCGGCTTTCTACCTGAATACGCCTATGCCAAAATATTATGATTATTTAGTTTTATACGACAACAGATAAGTACAACGTTTGTAAGGGAAAAAATACTAAAATAGTTTTTGATATAAAACGTGCCTTAGGTTTTATATCAAACAGCTTTGAAATTACATCTCGGAAATATTTTTGACTAGCTTTGTCTGGAGGTTTTACCCGTAAAATTCCGATCCTCTGGAAATTAAAAAAACCATCAGTAGGGGAGAGGGGGGCAAGACGGGATTTGAAGCTCAATAAAATAGAGAGTATTGTGTTTTCACAACGTTTTTTGTTCTCATAATGATTATTGGTAATTATTGTTTGATAAATAAGTTCTTTTAGCACCATTAGAATAATGGTTAAATGAAAAAAAGTTAAAAAATAGAAAAAGTCCTAAGACCCCATCTTGCCCTACCCTCGGGGTAAAATGGGGTACAAGAAATTAGTTGTTTCATCGTTTTATTCTATTAAACCAACATAGTTACAGTGAGCCTATTTGCTGCATACAGCATAAGCAGACCAACTATCAATAGATACCAAATATAAAGGCTTGCGGAACACATCTCGACATCACTAACGATTGTGGTGATTGTTTTTTTTGGATTAATAGTCATTTTTTCTTTCGTCTTTACCTATAAATGTCCGTCTTCACTATTCTACAACAAAATTACTCAATAAACCATTTAAAATGAAAAACTTTCTTATTATTCTCATATGTTTAAACATAAATGGGGCAAGATGGGGTACTATACCCCATCATGCACTCTGGTTATTTGAAATTAAAAATCTCACAGAAAAAAAAACACAATGGCATACGAAGATAAACAAGTTCCTCCCTGGTAATGTAGTTATTGCCATAAACAAAACACTTTGTTTCTAATCTGAAATGCTTTTAAGTCTCACGCAGTTTTGATCTAATAAAATTGTAAAAATCACAAGGTGATTGACAAAAAACAGTTTTTTCCGGAAAACATCAGATGCGCGTGGTGTCTACGCTCAATCACTACTTCATATAATGACTAGCCCCCCGTCGCACCTTTTTGCATTTTTACGATTGTTATTGGTCAATTGGTTTGTGTTCTAAGGCCAATACTCCGTCTTGCCCGCAACCCCGTCTTGCCCCTCTTTCCCCTAGGTAGCTAATTTTTTTTTTATATATTTCTCTACATTGCACACAGCGCAATCTAGCCCTAAACTAAGCACTAGGCTTGTACTATGGGTACGGATATACTATATATCATACTTTTTATTTTGTAAATACCTACATACATATTATACATAGAATATGTATGTATGTATACATAGAATTTATATCTATTTACCGACAATTGCTTCGAAATGGAGCATTGAATCCTACTTGGAGCCCAATTAGTGTTTCTGTAGGTTTTTGGTCCGGTCTAGCAAGAATATTATAAAGTATGAAATTTCTGTTGATACCTGTATACCTAATAGTTCTTTGTTAAGGATAAAAGATGACCTGTGTGTTATTCCAGGTCCTCAGCTACCTATATTCCAAGTTTCATCGCAATCGGTTCTGTAGTTTTTGCGTGATTGAGTAACAAAGTAACATACGTATATACATACAAACTCTTGCGTTTATAGTATACTAGCTGCGCCCCGCGGTTTCTCTCGCTAAGTCCCGTTCCCGCGAGGATATCGGGATAAAAAATAGCCTATGTGTTAATCCAGGTCCCCAGTTACCTATATTCCAAGTTTCACCGCAATCGGTTCTGTAGTTTTTGCGTGATTGAGTAACAAAGTCACATACATACAAACTTTCGAGTTTAAAATATTAGTAAGATACAACCTCACATACATACATACAAACTTTCGCGTTTATAATATTAGTGAGAAGTAAGATTCGCGTTTATAATATTAGTAACATAAAAAGTAAGAAATAGATAACTAAGTTGTTTTGTTTGTTATCAGGACAATTTATATCCAACATTTTATTTGCAAGTCTGTTCTTGCGCTATAAGAGGACGATACAACGAACGAAAAACGATTGTGGTAAGCACCTATATCTTTCCCAACCTCATAATTTCAAAGTAAATTGATATTATGTAAATACACCATTAATATTATCTACTCGTTGCCATAGCATCTGCCAACAACCACCTACACCGAAAATCGAAACATGGACTTTAGCGTTGTCTCCAAACTCCGTGAACAATCTTTGTAAATGGCCGCCGAGTTTACAAATGATTTCCTAGACTTGACTTTAACTATGACGACTTGACTGTTTCGATGCAAATAACTTGCATAATATTAAAAATACTTGACACTGGCTAATTTCCAAATGGCCATAATCAGTTCACAACAGATAAGAAATAGATATCTTTACCCAATCTTTAAGAAGTCAATGACCGAATTTCGCAATGCTTTTGATATACCTACGTATACTATACGTATACATAAGCTTATTATATCTAATTTGATAAACGCGAAAGTTTGTATGTATGTGACTTTGTTACTCTTTCACGCAAAAACTACTGAACCGATTGCGATGAAACTAGGAACATAGGTAGCTGGATACCGGGAATAACACATCGGCTATTTTTTGTCCCGATATTCTCCCGGGAACGGGACTTACGCGGGTTTAACCGCGGGGCGTAGCTAGTAAGTAAATAAATATTATTTGATTAAATGATTGCATGCTCCGGGCTATGAGAGGATAATTATCAGGTTTTAATTAATATTCTTTCTTAATATTTTATAAATATAAGTATACCTATACTTGTTGTGATTTACAAATAGCGAAATACATAAATTAAACTCTGAAGTTACTGTTGCATGTTTCTCTTTTTTTTTTAATGGCAGAAAGGGGCAGGCAAAGTACTTTTACCCATTCAGTATCTTCTTTATTTAAACATCTTCGGAACAAGACTTGTTATATGCACGAAATAAAATTGCACGACTTTACACACAGCACATTCTAGCCCCAAACTATGCACTAGGCTTGTACTATGGGTACTAGATAACGGATATACTACATATTATACTTTTTTTTTCTAATTTCATATTATACGTAGTAAGACACCCAGACCAGATACAAATATTTATTTTTAAGGTTAAGGGCCTATATAACTCTAATAGCGGGACAGGGATATAGCTAGCGAATTTCAGATGTGTAAGTGAAGGACGTAAGATACGACTATGCAAAATTTTATTGCGTAAAATTAAACAATTGCTAGTTTCAAGATAACTAAACGTTAATTTTAAAATTCAAAACATTCACTGCCTGTATTGAGCTAAGTTCAGTTCTTTTACAAAGTGTTATTAGTTTTCGTACAATATTGATTGAGTAATATCACTTATTTGTACAATTTAGAGGGAAGTTTGGATTTTTTTTCTATAGAGAAAATTTTCAGGAATCGTGTTTTCACGACATTCACGTGTCAGTAAATATTCTCGAATTTAATGAATATGGTTTCAAAAACTTTTATTTCAAATAACTTTTGTAGTAATTCACCCTAGAAACATCAGTTCTGGCCTACTACGGCCCCTTAAATATATGCACCCGACGGGAACCGAACCCGGAGATTGTCAAAGAGATTTGTATATAGTTCGACGATGACTGTAGTTAGTGATGATGTGATCTAAGATGTATCATGCTCACACAGTACGACGGCAGTGAAATAAGTATTTAAGTACCTGTTTTTCTTAGTAGCTGTACTGGCTTACGTACCGCAGTAAGACACATTCTCCTATTTCTTTTTGTTTTTATTGCTCAAGGCATTTTAAACTTAGAAATATTTTTAGCAAGGAAATATATTTTTTAAAAAGGAAAGATATGGCCGAGAAATTAGATCATGACACGTGATTCCTGTGTAGCTCAGTGGTTAGAGCAGTCGCCTGGTTAGCGAAAGGACGCAGGTTCGAATCCTGTCACATTCTTCCACTAAAAAACTTAGTATTTCTCAACTTAAAAAAAATTAACACTGCTAAGGCATAGTTGAAACATTTTGGTTCTAGAATTAGGTGCCCAGAACTGCAACGTCCACGTCGTCTAAAAACCCGCCTACAATTAAAATTTTTGAATTAATTCATATGATACTATAAATTATCTAATTTAAATTTATAATACATGTCTAGTAAAGTGGGCGGCAATTATGCTTCAGCGTTTCTAAACCAGCGGAGGTATAGCCACAAAATATATGAACACACTAGCTGCGCCCAGCGGTTTCACCCGCGTAAGTCCCGTTCCCGCGGAAATATCGGGATAAAAAGAAGCCTTTGTGTTATTTCCAGTATCCAGCTACCTATATTCCAAGTTTAATCGTAATCGGTTCAGTAGTTTTTGCGTGAAAGAGTAACAAAGTAACTTACATACATAAACTGTTGTGTTTATAATCTTAGTAAAAATCAGTAAAAAGTAAGATGACTTGAGAAGACTGGTTACTACGTTTAAGACGAGAATAAATATGTAATTAGTCCGATATAATTTATGTCTGTGAATAACTATTTAAGGACGCGACTGATGTGAATCGAGCTGAAATCCCTTCCAATATATTATGTTATTGTACATGAAACAGAAAGTGCCTCCTTCATTTCAAAAACAATAGAAAATAACTTTAAATACCACTATTATACAGACAAAGTTACCCCTGTTTCAGAAAATAAAACAATTTTTCTTCCAAATCCTTAACCGCTATATTTTCTTATAGGCATCATAATATTAAAATATACAATACCAAGAACTTCCTCATCGCATTTAAAAAAAAATATATTTTAATCATCGTTAATGATTGATTTTAAGAGAAATTATCTAAGAGTATACATAACCAAACTATAGAGCGCGCTTATATGGGTATTTGCCTACTGCGCAAAGTGTAAGCAGATGCTCTATACATAGATATTCAAATGTTGAGGTGGAATAGTGATCCGCAAATCATTTTTACACCGCAGCACTGAACATATCACCATAATTATTACTTGAATAAATTCTAACGAGGTAAACAGTCAATTTCCGTAACCCTAGGTGACTGGTGACATCGTTTTCGTCATTTTTGACTGTTCAGTGTTCATATCGGTGGTTACAGTTCATACTCGCATACCAGCGCTCTATAGCTTGCTTATGTATACTCAAAGGAAATTATAGATTTTTTCATGCAATTCCTTCTCGCTCATTTCTATGCAATCAGACAAGGACCGATAATAATATCATCTATCGCAGAGCGCTGTTGGTCTAGTGGTAAATACCCCGACTTTCATTCCGAAGGTCGTGGTTTCGAATCCCGGCCGCGCACCCAATGTCTTTTTCTTTAAGAAAAAAACATGTTTTTATTAAAATCGCTCTTACGATGAAGGAAAACATCGCGAGGAAACCCACGGCTTATAATCACGCACAAAAGCCCAATAGTAAGGCCTAATTGTGGAAACACACAGTTAAAACTTTAACTTTAACTTTTATCATCTGTCGCCGTTTTAACTTTTAAACAAACTGTCTCAGCAACGAGTCGTCCCCACCTGCCTGCATTACCTACGAGCACTCGTCAGTAATACAAAGTGGAGTTACCGTTACATCTGATCCGAAAGATAATCTCGAAGGCTCTGGAATGTACTACGAGATAACGTGGTCACGATTCTATGGCGGCGGGCCGGTCGCTTCCTCGACAGAGGTTTGTTCACAGGATATTCTAAATTTATCTGCCTACCACACAATCTTTACTGACCTTCCCCATCCAAAGGTTGCCTGGAAGAAATCGCTTTTAGCGATAAGGTCGCCCATTTGTACAACTTTTTACTTTTAAGCTTTCTGTGTAATTTGTCTCACTTATTAATTTTAATGTAAACTGATTTTAATTGTTGTTGGTTGTGCAAATCAAGTGTTATTCTATCTATCTATCTAGATGGTTTTGACGCAGAGACTGCATATCGATATAAACACTTTAATAGGACTAGTAAAATATCAGTACTCAAATATGAGTAAGGAGAGAGGAAAGAACTGGTCAATACGTCCAACTAAGCCTCGGGTTTCCTCACGATGTTTTCCTTTACCGTATGAGCGATGTTAAAGCGCATATAACTTTTCCACAAGGAAAGTCATTGGTGCGCGGTAAGCCGGGATTCGAAACCACGACCTTTAGAATGAAAGTCTTGGTATGAACCACTAGCCCAACACCGCTATCCATAGTAGTATTCATCCATAGTTACCTATCTATACTTGTTGAGAAACAAGCAGTTCAGCTTTCTAGTGCTTACCGCTATCTAGAATATCCTGCCTAGGGCTTTAGTTCGACTTGTGTACTACTTGCGACCTTTGTAGCGAAGTCGGCGAATAGACTGCAAGTTAACCGGGTTTGTTCCCAAACCCTGTGATATAAGTTTTATTGGGATAATCGAGTTCTAGAGTAGAGACCGCGTCTCGGTAAACGTAGTGTAGGACGTCCTCAGGCACTTTGGAGCGACGATTTGAGGAAGACTGCTGCCACAAACTGGATCCGAGAAGCTGAAAATAGATCTAGGTGGCGTGCAATTGGAGAGGCCTTTGTCCAGTAGTAGACTGCAACAGGCTGATGATGATGATATTGGACCAACTAAACTTAACCTTCTAATAGAAAATAATCATAACGATCGGAAAATGTAGCAATCCAGTATACACATAAAAATATCCGAATTTTATAACCTTTTCCTTCGAAGCCGATGGTTAGCTAAAACCATTATAACGTAGGTATAAACTATATAATTATGTGCCTATAAACTTTTTATCATTCAGTAACGTTTTTGATGGGTTTTTGGACGACTAACAGATACTACGGGATCACTTTTAAAATTTGTCTCCATGGTCGTAATTTACTAAATAAAATAATCGCGAATATTTGTGCATTTCTTCGATTAAGGAGGTGTTTTGATAGGTCCCATCCTTACTGGTACCGTGACGGATAGATCTACCTACTAACACGAATTATAAAAAAACGTTTATTTCAGACAAAGGTGCAAATGACAAATGTCAAATTTTTCAGAAAAATGCAAGTAAAATGAGAAACTTAATAGTAATTTTAATAGTAACAAGGTGCTCGCCGATGAACCTCCGAGACGAATTCCGGCGAGCTACCTAGCCTAGGTCCCTTGTTACTTAACTTTAAATTTTAAATGTTAGTTTTAAAGTTAAAAGTTAAAACGGTAAAAGTTTTAACTGTGTGTTTCCGCAATTAGCCCTACTATTGGGCCTTTGTGCGTGATTTTAATTTCCTCACAATATATTCCTTCACCGTAAGAGCGATGTTAATAGCGCACAAAAACTTTTCTTGAAGAAAAAGCCATTGGTTCGCGGCCGGGATTTGAAACCACGACCTTCGAAACGAAAGTCGGGGTATCTACCACTAGACCAACACCGCTCCACTCCTCCTTAGTTTTAAAGTTACATAAGTATAAAACTAAAATTAAGGCAACACAAAAAATGCTAATGTTTTTTGTCCATACACCGCGGATTTTTATAACCTAACCCTATGATTACAAACATAACATAACAATCATACCAATCTTGTGTTATCAGTTGTATTTATCAAGAATATAATACAGGAAACGAGGCGCTCCTACGAAACTTATTGAAAAAATCAACAATCATACATTATCATATTTATCATACATAAATCATACAAACACACACACAAACACACAAATACATTGTGTTGTGTGGACCGGACCGGTTTGTAAACTCAAACTCGCTCGGGGCTACGGCTTTGTTAGGGCGCGGATACGTGCATGTAAGCGAAGCGATTTTGTTTTTTTTTTGGTGTTTTTTTTCCAAACACGGATCAGATCTTATTCCACTCATGTCTTTCTTCTTCTACGTGCTATGTTTTAGACCATAATATCATCACTTACCAGCAGGTGAGATAGCGGTCAAAGAAAAAAAAAGAGTAAAAGACGAGTATAGGTAATTGTCATTCAAACTTTAAAAATTGATATGATCATAGCAGTCAAAACAGAATGGACATTCTGAAAATAAAACAGACGATAAGGAGTTTTTTCAAAATTACTGTTCTGTCCAATGATGCTGACCGTACCATCTGCGGTAGACGGTAGAATGTTTTCGATTAAACTATTATTTCGCATTATAACTTTATTATATAAGTGAAGGAAAACATCGTGAAGAAACCCACAGCTAGAGACGTATTGACCACTTCTTTCTTTTGGGCATGGCTGACTGGGTTGGGAGGGTGGTATAGGTGCTGGGCAAGCCTACTCCACCTTACAACGTCCCGGGCACTACAGCGCCATTAAATGGCATGGATTAAAAGTTGCTTGCATTGTTTAAATCATCTATGTATGTACTTTTAGTTTTTCTGAGTGAACGTTGCGCTAGAAAGTAATCTACCGAAAAGATATTATTATGTATTGGGATTTTTTTACACATATCGTTAATATGACTTAAATCTTACGCACAAGAATCACCCCACTGTCACCCTAAATGCATATACCTGTTCCATTCCGTCGTGGCTAAAAATAAATAATAATCAAAGATAAAAGAACTTTGAAACTGAATATAAAAAAAATACTTTATCCGACATAAACATAAACCGCTAATACAATCTCCTATCCAAACACCGCTATCGCTACCTCCCACGCTTAAAACCGCACCCTAACTGCAATGTCAGTGACACCGGCGCCCGCGCAGCCTTTAGATAAACGTTCTACTAGATCACAGGCTCACGTCAAGTCCCAAGTCCTTTTAGCTTTTTCAATGAAAACATAAATTGTTGAACCGACGTTGATTTGTGACGGAATCTTGAATTAATGATACAAAACTTTACAAAGATTTTAAAAGAGAATATCTTGTACTTTTATTTATTGTGCATTGATGTTTCAAAGTTGATGTTTGAACATAATTTCTGAGGATTGATTTGTATTTGATGTCTGTGATTTGCTTCATAGAGATTTAGCTATTTCGGTCGCACTTTGTGTCTGTTTCGATCGCCTTTTATTTCGGCTTCGATAGTCTCTTGTTCTGTATGGAAACGTATCTATATGTAGTGTATTAGTAGCAGTGTACGTATGGTTTCAAAGTTGATGTTTGAACATTTTTTCTAGGGATTGATTTGCATTTGACGTTTGCGATTTGCATCATAGAGATTTAGCTATTTCGGTCGTCCTTTGTTTCTGTTTCGATCGCCTTTTATTTCGGCTTCGATTGTCTTTATTTCGGCTTCGATCGTCTCTTGTTTCTTTATGGAATACTATCTGTCACCCGCGTATGTCCGGATCCCGTGGGATCAAGGGACTATCTTACTCCTAGCTCGCTTACTATTAGTGGAATTTATTTTGAAGTCCAGTAGTTTTGTTACAAACAAATATTTTTTCCTGATAATATTAGTAGCTTTAGAGCTACTTCGATCGCCCTTTTATTTCTGTATTGATCCTATGCTTTATTTCACATAATGTCGAACTAGCTGTGCCTCGCAGTTTTGCCCGCGTAAGTCTCGCGGAAATATCGGAATAAAAACCAGCCTATGTGGTAATCCAGCTTTCGGCATACTTACCAAGTTTCATCGCATTCATATTATTTTATGTGTAGGACGTCCTCAGGCACGTTGAAGTGACAATTTGTGGTGGCACAAACTGGATGCGAGAAGCCGAAAATAGATCTAAGGAGAGGCCTATGTCCAGCAGTGAACTGCAACAGGCTCATGATGATGATGACATTTTGTTATAATATTGGTGGGATTTTCTTCAAAAACTTGGTTTTTTTATTATACTTTTCCTGTAACCCTCAATTTTGCTTGTAAAATTGTCAAAAAAACCTATTCAGTATTAGTTAATGAAGTATTTAAGGGTGACCACCCCTCGTGCTTACATAACAAACATCTTAATATAATTGAAATAACCCATTGCATTATTGATAACTCCCCTCCGAACTACCCTTAAATTGCTTCCTAGGGTATTATATTTTTCGGGTAATTCTTTTAAAAGTTTTTTATAACATTAATTGACGTCTATGGTTCAGGTCAACACTTGCCTGTGTCAGATAAGGTTATGGGTTCGATTCTCGCCGGGAACGAGTATTATTATAGCTTATTTTAAAATTATAACTTATTTTGTGGTCTATTTTCTGACCCCGTGTTTCCTTCTCACCTTTTCCATTTTTCAGTCGAGAACCTATTCTATTAATTACATTCTAAACTATAAAAACTTGCAAAGAAAAACGGTATCATTGGTAAATCTTTACACTGACAAAGCGTTTGTCAAGTGCTAAGCAGGCAGAACATGTATCTAAATTGTCTCAACCTCGCCTCAACATTGTTAGAATTTGCAGTTGAATTTGTTGCAAAACGGTGCAGCAATCGGTTTTGCAAGAACACTTCAACTACTGCTGTAGAGAAACTTTGCAAAGTTTCCAGAAAAAGTTAAACGGTTTTCGAAAAAAAATTAACTATGCTGAAGCGATGTTAGAACGTTAAGTTATAAAATACGTGCCCAAGTCGGTACCCTACCGCACTTTCCATATAATCCCTGAGAGGGTCCTTAATACACATCCAGCATCCAGCTTCCACTGACGGGCGGTTTCACGGCTGACGCGAGTTTGACGGCTTGATGGTGGATGGGCTTGACGTGGTCGATGCCTGATATTGACGTTTCGGGATGTTGGATGGTAATGGACCGTAGGGCATGTTACGATGAGTTAGGTTGGAGGTAAAGGTAAATACTATAGTTTATACATAATAGGGTGTTGGTCTAGTGGTAGGTAGATACTTTGACTTTCATACCGAAGGTCATGGTTTCGATTTACGGCCGCGCACCAATGTCTTTTTCTTGGAGAAATAGTAAAGTGCGCTATTAACATCGTTCTTACGGTGAAGGAAAACATCGTGAGGAAAACCACGACATAAAATCACGCACAAAAGCCCAATAGTAGGGCTAATTGCGGAAAAACACAGTTAAAACTTTAATTTTAACCTAGTAGTTGGCGATTCGTTGCGCTTCTTAAAGGGGTAATTGACCTACGAACATTAAGTACGCGGTTTATAAGATTGCGAACTTACTCTGAACACGTTCGTTGGCGTCACTCACAAGTCCGCGTACTTACTCTATCACCCCTTTTACAGTTACGCGACTTTCATACTTGTTTCCTGAGAACGGTCACATAAGTTGCAGGAAATGTCACATAAGTCGTAGGAAATGTCATATAAGTTGTAGGAAATGTCATATAAGTTGTAAGAAATTTTACACATGACTTTTCAAAGTCTGTTTTCAGAAAAGAGGCACGTTTGCATACTTTTATTTCTTCCTACTATGTAAATTTTAACGAATGATGTGAAATAACCAACTCCTTAGATATAGGTAATAATAATTAGGTATTATACACAACAAATATGCCACCTATTTTAATTATGAGATTCACCTATTAGGAACTTCAACATTTAGAAATTCTACATTTTGGGAAGTCCACTATTTCGGAAAATAACATTATGGGAAGTTAATCAATTTGAATTAAACATATTCGTTTATTATTCGTAACAAACGTTTTTGAAATGCAACATTGATTGCTTCATTATTTCTTAATTGTATTTAACACCAAAACGTGAAGTTACTAAAAACAGAAAAAACAACTGAAACCTAGGTGACACAATGGGCGACCTTATCGCTTAAAGCAATCTTTTCCAGCAATCTTTGGATTAAAGAAATATGGAACATTTTGGCACAAAAGTTTTTTTTATATTGTGCCATATAAAATTTAGAGGAAAATATTTAGAAATGCCTACGCAAATTAATTCAAAAGCTGCTGTGCCTAATGAGAAAGATTCAATCACTAAATTAACCCTGTATCGAAGGAACCCTAACCCTACGGAACCCTTGGATTAGATCTGACAGATTGATCGGCGTCAAAGGTGATCGTAGATTTATGACCCTCCGCCCGTATTAAAAGGGGGATGTTTCTTAATAAATCACGGAATAAAACATATGGTTTTGTATACATACAAATTAAATAAAACCTAGTCCAGCGCAGAAATCACGACTTCGGAAAATGTCGACTATTCCTAATAACTTCTTCTTTTATTTACTTTATTTTAAAAGTGCCATCTATGACCGAATAACGCAAAAGTGATTCTATAAATTTCTACATAGATGGTACTGTTTCTAATTTCTACACAGAAGTTATTAAGAATAGTCGAAATTTCCCAAAGTCGAGACCTGCTGGACCTTACCTTAAATTCGATTAATACTAGACAAGCTGCCTCCTGTGGTATTGAATTTTTTTATAGACAACGCGATCTAGCCTTAAACTAAGCACTAGGCTTGTATTATGGGTACTAGACAACGGATTTACCTACTACATATTATACTTTTTTTTCTTGTTGTAAATACATACATATTATACATAGATAGACACCCAGACCAGATGCAAATATTTTCTTTTAAGCAAAGGTAAATATTTACACCTGACGGGAACCGAACCCGGTGTGGTCAGGCGTAAGTCCGACGCGCCACAGAGGCCGTCAACTAATTATTGTATTGTAATTCATTGTAATGGTGACTTTTCTCATTCATTTTAATATAATAAATATTTTAATTTTTGTTTCAGGTATTAAACTGTGTGCTGTTGGTAAGAAATCGCTTTATAACGTGCTGCAACTCAGACTGCTGCGTCACTTTCATATGTCAAGAGCAAGCGCGACTCGCGCATGACTCGCGTACCATTATTACAAAAAACAAACCGTTATTGTTCCTGTTGAATATTAAATTTAGTCTGTTTTAAATATTTGAGTAACACGTCATCTGTGAAATTGTGAACTGTCTTGCTAACTATTACGATTCAAGAAATACAGTTTGGTGGCGACAACAGTTTACCTACTGGTTGGGGCCTTGCGGCGTTACAGTTGCCCAACGGTCATTCATTCAAATTTGGCATTAAACTTATAAAATATATTTTTTTATTTCTTATCGGTTGTAAACCGATTATGGCCATTAGGAAATTAGCCAGTGTCAAGTATTATTAATATATTATGCACGTTATTTGCATCGAAACAGTCAAGTCGTCATAGTTAAAGTCAAGTCAAGGAAATCATTGTAAAAAGGGGGCCATTTTTTACAATGTTTGTTCACGGAGCTTTGGAGACAACACTTAGCTAAAGTCCATGTTTTGCACCGATTTTCACTTTTATTTACACTTGTACACCTTCACGAAACTAAATTGATTAATATGCCCCCGAAATTAAACATTTTACACGCATTTGAACTAAGTTTCACAAAAATGAAAATTTAGCAACACATCTCCTTAACGCATTCCCGCCAAAACTCGCGTTACAGTTGACCAACGGTCATTCAAATTTGACATTAAACTTATAATTTTTTTTTTCTTATGGCCTATAGGAAATTAGCCAGTGTCAAGTATTATTAATAAATTATGCACGTTATTTGCATCGAAACAGTCAAGTCGTCATAGTTTAAGTCAAGTCTAGGGTATGATTTTGTAAACTCGGCGGCCATTTACAGAGATTGTTCACGGAGCTTTGGAGACAACGCTTAACTCTATGTTTTGCACCGATTTTCACTTTCACTACACTTGTACACCTTCACGAAACTAAATTGATTAAGTATAAATGCCCCCGAAATTAAACAAATTACACGTATTTGAACAAGGTTTCACAAAAATGAAATTTTAGCAACACAACTCAACGCGTTCCCGCTAAAACGCACTTATTAAAATCTTCTTCTTCTTTAATATGCCATTTCCATTTGGAGTTTTGGACATTAATCAGTGTCAAGTATTATTTGTATTTGCAAGTCATTTGCATCGAAACAGTCAAGTCGTCATAGTAAAAGTCAAGTCAAGGAATAATTGCAAAACGGAGGCCATGTTTTACAATAATAATAATTAATTATTAGGAAATTTAACACATGACTTGTCAAAGTCCGTTCAGTTTCGGAAAACAGACAAGTTTGATACTTTTTATTCCCGGGTCCCGTTTTCACCTTTAAAGTACGGGACTTAAACAAGAGGTCTACTAGGGACTTTTGTTTTTGACGCGTTAGTGGAACGTCGTCCTGAATTTTTATTTTTGCAAAATCAAGTTTTATTGCGTTTAAATTGTTTAATTTCGGCGGCATGTTATCAATTTAGTTACGCGAAGTTCAACGAGTTAATTTAAAATAAAAATACCAGCGCCAAACACAAAATTAGCACGTTACAAACAAATGTTCCATTGGGTTGGAGAAAAATCGTCGCCATTTTTTCACGCATTGAAAATTATTTCAAACGATTACAGTATAATAGTGGTTCACTATTAGTACGAGAAACTGGCTAAATTGTCCTATATTGCTGACAGAAGCCATAACTAAGAAAAGAAAAAAAAGAGGTCTACTAATAAGTTACAAAACCAAAGGCACCTAGACAAAAACACGGCATCGTCTGAGGTCGAAACCTATTGGTTTTTATTGTATAAAAGTAAATTGATTTATTGTTTCAATTCGTATTTATTTGTTCCCAATGATGAATCACTTTTGTGAAAACGGCTTTTTGTTCTTTGCTTTTTTAAGAATTAAAAAGGTTTTTCTTTATGTGTAATGTGATTTTTGATCGAATGCTTTTTAAAAGTAAATTTGGCTTTTAAGTGCAGAGAATTTTCTTAAAAAGTTATTTGATACAAGGCAACTAAAGATTCATAAACATTTGTGTTCTTTATTCCAAGGGTAATAAAAAACCGGTCAAGTGCGAGTCTAATTCGCGCACGGAGGGTTCCGTACTAATCATAATTTGATGCCGAACGCTAAAATAAACACTGGACCGAGCTAAATCCCTGGATGGTACCAGTGGTAAAAATACATCGCGGTATCATTGCGTTTATCAAAAAAACATGTTTGTTGTATGGAAGTCCCCTTATATATTTGTTTCTTTTTTATAGTTAATAGGTAAACGCTTGACCACTATCTCACCTGATGGAAAATGACGACGTGGTCTAAGATGTAGCAAGCTTACCTAGAAAAACCTTTTCACTCGCGACTTGAAGACCCCCAAGTTTAATTAATATTGTTTTTAGCATTTGTTGTTATAGCGACAACAGAAATACATCATCTGTGAAAATTTCAACTGTCTAGCTATCACGGTTCATGGGATACAGCTTAGTGACAAACGGACGGACGGACAGCGAAGTTTTAGTAATAGGGTCCCGTTTTTACTCTTTGGGTACGGAATCCTAAACACTTAAATAAAATAAATAAAAATAATAAATTAGTTTAAGATGGTTTACTTACTAAGTCAACGCGAAAATACTTAATTTTGATTTATAAATGCTAAAGTCGATCAGAATCTGAAAACTAAACTGAAGGAAACTTACAAAAAGCTTTGGGATATTATAATCTTCTCTACGCTTTAGTATTAAAACAGAATATCTTAACAAAAGCGCTTAATATTTAACTTTTAAACAACAAAATGAGGATTTAAATTTCAAATCTTTATTAATATGAAAATGGCTAAACTACTGTCTGATTGAGTATTTCTGTGTAAATCCCGATCCCGAAGAATATCAAGATAAAACGTACAATGTTGTTCCTGATCTCCAGCTATCTACTTGCTGAGTTTTATCGCAATCGGTTTAGCGATTTTTGCATGAAGCAGCAACAGACACACTTTCAAACTCTCACCTTTATAATAGAACTAGAAAAGACGACAGTTTTGGCCGCTATCTCACTAGATGAAACGTGATAATGTTGTCTAAGATATAGCACGCTTATTAAACTACGCTACGCATTAATTATCCAAAATTTAAAACCTTTTTTCTAATAGACCTATTCGAGGTTTTAAAAATAAGTAAATAAATATAAAATAATATAAATAAAATAAAAATAAAATAAGTTATATTTTATTTTATTTATATTATTATAGTGTATATTATTATATTGTTATTATTGTATTATTATAGTTATTTAAATTTAAGCATTTATGGGTATGTTGCCTGACAATAAAGATTATTATTATTATAAAAACAATAGACGATCGAAATTTAAAAAAATCAAAACACGATAACTGAAATGAAAGACGAGTTTTTGGCGGGTATGCGTTGAGGAGATGTGTTGCTAAATTTTCATTTTTGTGAAACTTAGTTCAAATGCGTGTAAATTGTTTAATTTCGTGGGCATATTAATCAATTAAGTTTCGTAAAGGTGTACAAGTGTAATGAAAGTGAAAATAGGTGCAAAACATGGACTTTAGCTTAGTGTTGTCTCCAAAGCTCCGTGAACAAACATTTGTAAAAAATGGCCCCCTTTTAACAATGATTCCCTCGACTTGACTTTAACTATGACGACTTGACTGTTTCGTTCAATGCAAATAACTTGTAAATATTGATAATTTAATACTTGACACTGGCGAATGTCCGAATGGAAAAGCCATGATAAAGAAGAAGAAGAAGAAATGAAAGACGATCAAATTAAAAACAAAAGACATTTGAAACAAAACACGATCAAAATGGAAGCAGAAGTAAATTGAAATGGCTCATCTTTTGATTTTCGAAATTCATACAAAAGCGACCGTTGAATCGGTACAGACTTTTTTTCTCTCTAATTTTTTAAAAAAAGGTCTGGTAGAACACTTTATTTACCGGGTTTAATCGCGTTTTATTCATAATTTTTAAACGACCGGGCTGTCGCCAACTTTACGGTTGACTTTTTCAAGGTTGACCTAGGTTTTTCAAGTGTTTTTTTTTATACAAAAACGCGAAAACCATAGAAGGTCTGGTTTTAAAAAAGAACTAGAAAGTACTGACCAAAAAAAAACTTCAAAAACCACTATTTTCTCAATTTTGAAAGCGAGAACCAGGGGTCGTAACTAGTTCAGCAAGGTTCTCGCGTTAGTGGCGGAATGAATCCTCCTTGCGGCACCCCTTATTGCTTGAAATCTCATAAAACTTATGCAAACAGCTCAGAGTAATGAAACGAGATGCTGATGTTCGGTAGACACGAAACGTTTGCCGTTTTACTGAATTTGATTTCAGTGTACCTACCTAAGTAATAAAAAAAATGTTTTTTTAAAGCAAAAAGTAAATGCGCAGTCGGGATTCGAACTCGTGGTCTATGGATTGCCGTTCTAGCAATTGTGCCATATCATAACTTAATGGTATTTTACTATGGTCGACTTAAGTAAGCTTTTATAGCAGTCCAGTTAGCAGCATAAGTCCAGTTTCCGCGGAAATACCGGAATAAAAAGTAGCCTATGTGTTAATCCAGGTCTCCTACCTATATTCCAAGTTTCATTGCAATGGGTTCAGTAGTTTTTGCGTGAAAGAGTAAGAAAGTCACATGCATACATACAAACTTTCGCGTTTATAATATTAGTAAGATAAGATATCCCAATTTAATTGACCGAACGAGCGAAGCGAGTGAGGTCCAGTGTAGACGGGCCTGGCGCTTGTATCTTTGTATGTTTGTTCGACGATAACTTGAGTATCGTAGCTCCGACCTTCATGAATTTTTGTATGCGCGTAGTTCAGGTCAGTAGAATTTATGAGTTCGAAGATGAGCCGGATCGGTAGGGGGATTGGGGAGATAGGGGGTGCAAAAAGAGAAAAAAATCAAGTTCTAAAAATTTGTCAATAGATGGCACTCGACAGCCATCTTAGATAGATTCTTAGATAACGTTGCGTTTGCTTGCGATATATACTCCAAGATCTGACATGTTTGCAGGGAATGTAAACGTCCAATGATGTTCAATGTAAATAATTCATGTTTATGCTACAAATTGTGGTCGATTTTCGTAATTAAGGAATAATTCTTGTTGTGTTATCGTTTTTCGTTATATTATTCGTTTAATAATAATTCTTATTTTGTAAAAAAATAAAGCTGTTGGTGTTAAAATCCTACAAAAAACAAAATCCCTGTAAATGGATTCTCGTGAGGTCTCAGTTCGGGGTGAATAGACGGGCCTGGCGCTTGTATCTTTGTATGTTTGTTCGACGATAACTTGAGTATCGTAGCTCCGATCTTCATGAATTTTGGTATGCGCGTAGTTTAGGTCAATAGAATTTGTGAGTTCGAAGATGAGCCGGATCGGTAGGGGGGTTGGGGAGATAGGGGGTCGTGAGGTCTCAGTTCGGGGCGAACTACTAGTTACTTCTGTGATGTCTGAAATGTATTTAACTAGTAGTTCGCCCCGAACTGAGACCTCACGACCCCCTATCTCCCCAACCCCCCTACCGATCAAGCGCCAGGCCCGTCTACACTGGACCTCACTCGCTTCGCTCGTTCGGTCAATTAAACGAATAATATAACGAAAGACAAGAAAAACGATAACACAACATTCCTTAGTTACGAAAATCGACCACAATTTGTAACATTAACATGAATTATTTACGTTAAACATTAATGGACGTTAACATTCCCTGCAAAAATGTCAGATCATGGAGTATATATCGCAAGCAAACGCAACGATACCGCGATCTAAGACTGATGTCGAGCGCCATCTATTGACAAATTTTTAGAACTTGATTTTTTTCTCTTTATGCATCCCTTATCTCCCAAACCCCCCTAGCGATCCGGCTCATCTTCGAACTCATAAATTCTATTGACCTAAACTACGCGCATACCAAAATTCATGAAGATCGGAGCCACGATACTCAAGTTATCGCCGAACAAACATACAAAGATACAAGCGCCAGGCCCGTCTACACTGGACCTCACTCGCTTCGCTCGTTCGGTCAATGAAGGCTATTTTTTTATTTTTTAGTTTTATATATTTTTATTAAGATAAGATAAGATTTTAGTAAATTTTCTTTATATACTATAAGTACTTACTACCATGTATTGGTGCCTATACCTATCGATCATCAGTATGACCCTTCGCATAACGAACCTAAAGTAAATCGCGTTAGAGCGATCGGGTCCGATACCCTAATCAAAAAGACTAACCTAAATCAGCAAGATGCCTTCAAACTGGTTTTGTTTGTTTCGTACATTTAATTATGGTACAAGCTATGAGATGTTGAACTAAGGCTGAAATCTATAGAGCGTACTTTGACTTTGCACAGACTGGCTTAGCAAAAACTAAGCATAAACTTCGAATTGGAATTTATAGCCGAAATTCATTTTGTAATCCTACTCCTACTAATATTATAAAGCTGAAAGATTGTGAGTATGTGTGTGTAAGTGTGTTTGTTACTCAATCACGTAAAAACCGCTGAACCGATTGCGGTGAAACTTGGAATATAGGTAGCTGGATACCGGGAATAACACATAAGTAACTTTCTATCTCAATATCCTCGCGGGAACGGGACTTACGCTGGTGAAACCGAGGGGCGCAGCTAGTATACGAATAAAATAAAAGGAACAAAGAAGCAAAGTTTAGGTCATTATTTTTGATTGATTTACATTCTAAATTTGAAAAACTTCGACTTTACCAAGGAAAAACTTTGGATAGTTGCGAAGATCGCTTTATAAATACCAAAAATGGTCTTAAGTCTAAGTTTTTGCTTAAGGTTAACCAAGTCAAAGTACCTAAAAGTAGATAAAAAGACCAATTATTCGAACAAATTATAATTTATCCTTATTAATAATAACATTTGCCTGAATTTAATTTATATAGTCTCATTGCTACGCCCAAAAGGGTTTCATGATCACACAATATTGTATTTTATCACCATCTGTACCTACTCCATGATCCTAGTAATATTATAAATGTGAAAGTGTGTGTGTTTGGATGTTTGTTACTCAATCACGCAAAAACTACTGAACCGATTACGATGAAACTTGGAATATAAGTAGCTAGATACCGGGTATAACACATAGGCTAATTTTTATCCCGATAATCCCGCGGGATCGGGACTTACGCGGGTAAAACCGCGCAGCTAGTAATGTAAAAAAGTAATTGAAATTATTATTATAATTAGCAGCGATTTTAAACGCTATCTCTCAACAATTGTACCAGTAATGAAAGAGACCCTCTAACATTGTTTTCGGACGTCTCAATGAATATCTGACGGAACCCTCTGTAACATTATTATCTTGTATCCGGGATGTTGATTGAACCCAATAGATACCTGTTTTTGACATACGGTAGCTAAAATATCGCCTACGCTTGTCTTGTTCTCATACCCCTTTATTACAAAACTGAGTCTAAGCTTAAACCATGGTTTATCGTCAGTTAGGTACGTATGCGAAGAGAGTCAGTGAAAAAAATTTACAATACATAAACTAGTTTCCGATGCTCCATAGGCCCCATACTGAACGTATAACAGACATAAATAATAATAATATTTTTTTTTTAAATAATTTAATAATAATAAATAAATTCTACAACACTCAACGCCAGCTAGCTCCATGGTAAGCTATCAAGCTTGAGTTACGGTCACTACACAACGGATATACATAATACATAAATTTATTTTTCTTTTGTAAATACATACATATGTTACATAGAAAGACACCCGGACCAGATGAAAATATTTATTTTTAAGCAGAAATATTTGCACCCGACGGGAATCGGTCGCGCAACCTTCTGATTTGCAGTCGTGCAAACGACGCGCCTCAGAGGTTGTCGAGCCAAGTAAAAAAGTTAAGACATTTTACATGCAGGTAACTCATCTACTGGAAGCCTTCCGTTGTCTGCCGTTAAACCAGGTTTACATTTAGTCTCCGTTTTGGAATAAGCGCCATAGAGTTCAAAGTTGCAGAAATTTGTAAATATCATGTAGGTATTAGGATCACACGCAAAAGGTAAAACACGCTTAAAGTCAAACACGCAAAATGTCAAAAACGCATTTATTCGTAATTCTGTAGGTACATTTTAAATTCAAAATCCTAACTAACTGACTGACTAAATAATGAATCAATGCACAGCCTAAACGACAAACTGCCGAACAGTACAAAATGGTTTACTAAATTCGCAATTAAAATCATACACAAATGTGGACCTCCATCTGTGAAACTAATTTATTTTCCGAATCTTTCTCTTGTGTTATAAAAATGTTTCTTTTATTTATTCTCTGCTCCTTAATTGGTTTTAGGTTCAACTCGATGTTTGTTTTCAATTAATTCTTGGAATAACGCGTGAGGTCTACTTTTGGAAAGTGAAATGTAATTGTATGAAAGTAAAATAAATGTTAAGGGTTATAGTATATTAGGGGTAATACATAATTGTATTGATTAAACGATGGGTTTTTTTAATTTATATAACTTATAGATTTTTTTCTAAAATATCGAACAAATAATCATAAGTGTATATATTACATCTACGACCAGCGTTTTTACCCGTGTAAGTTCAATTCCCGTGGGAATATCGGGATAAAAAGTAGCCTATGTGTTATTCCTGGTCTCCAGTTACCTATGTTCCAAGTTTCATCGCAATCGGTTTCGTAGTTTTAGTGTGATTTAGTAACAAAGTCACAGACAAACATACATACAAACTTTCGCGTTTATAATAATTTTAGTGAGGGTAAGAAGTAAGATATTATTAGCAGTCTTGCTGTTTCCGTAACCAGCGGTTTTACTTGCGGTGATTATAAAAATATTTATCTTAATCGAGAGAGTTGAATAATAGAGTTGAACAATGAACATCCCAAAAAAAGAAAAAATATGCACGACATTACAAACAGCGCAATCTAGCCCCAAACTAAGCACTAGGCTTGTACTATAGGTACTGGATAACGGATAAATTACATATTATACTTTGTTTTTGTAAATACATATACATATTATACATAGAAAGACACCCAGACCAGATAGGAATAGTTATTTTTAAGCATGAATATTTGCACCCGACGGTAATCGAACACACAGCGCCTTCTACATTACAGTCAAGCGTTTGCCCGACGCGCCACAAGGGCCGTCAAAATTTACGCGGCGAAATGGGATTCTCCTCCTTTTTATGAAGTCGGTTAAAAACTGCCTTCAGTTCAGCTATTTGAAACTACTTCATGTAGGAAATCATTTGCCGAAATACCCATTTAAATTATCCAAAAAGCTGTTTATTCGTACGTCGATTCCACTTCAATCTAGTATAGCTTCAAGCTATGGCAATTTCACTGATTAATTCCAAATCGGGACCGCTTTAGATTTCCTCTGGGACCCGGCACGTTAGATTCTAGATTTAGGTTAGATATTCCGTTCAACTGCAGTGCTAACGCCAGTTGTTTTAATTTATAACTCGAATTAGGTAAGCAGCTACTTTGATTTGATCGGCTTGTTTTAAGGTTTCCGGACTTAGAAAGAGAACCAAACGTATGTATGATTGGTTCGGATGTATGAATATGGATTAGTAGCGCGATGTATGTGTATGTGTGTATGTACAGCCAAAATCCCGATTATGTATCCACTGTAGATATCCATAGCTACAGCTAACGTCTACTTACAACGAAACGGCTTATCAACAGTTAGTTATTTTAGACCGTATTTCTAATGTTCCGGTGGTCCAATGTTGTGTGGATTTGCGTGACAGACACCATCGAGTTCGAAACCTGACTGCACTAATTCTTTTTGATTGAATTTTATGTATTAAGTGATAATTTATATATTTATTTTTGCATTTGTATGTTTTATCTAAGTATAAGGTACACTTAACTTAAAAAAATAAGAAAACAAAATGTTTTTTAACACTTTATTCTTACAAACAACGCCTTACGTATATCATACATCGCGGTTGAAATCATAACCTTCCCTTTACAGTGTCGGGTAAAAAAGGAACGTTTATACTGACTCGCCTGACATCGATCAGTTTGTCCGTCTGTTACCACCAATTTCTCAAGAAGCGAAAGAGAGAAACGTGCACGAGAAAGGTCCCGTTTACACACGATAGATATGAGCGTTTGACGAGTTCTCTACATCAGATCGAATGTCGTTTGATCGAACTTGGCGTACTGTAGGACAAATAGTTTTCGAGATATCGTCTTTTAAAATTTTGATGCATCGATGTGGTAATCTATCGAGCTCACGGATCATAGGTCTCGTAAACATTCGAGATTTTGATGTATCGATGTGATAAACAATAGAGTAAACGTCTTCGGTCATTCGAAGTTCGATCAAACGACATTCGATTTGACGTAAGGAACCAGCGTTTGACCACTAACTCATCTGATGGTAAGTGATGATATGATGTAAGATGTATCACGCCCATCTAAAAGAAGGAAGCCGGCATCGGCAGGAGGATCCGTGTTTCACTGATCTTGTTCCACGGCTGCGCCGGCTAACGTGTCGGAACACGGACGGGTCTGTGTTCCGTGTCTTAAATCGGTCGGTTCATAGGCTGAAATAGTCCGTACTTTGACTTTGCTAAGCAAAAACTTTGACTTAAGACAATTTTTGGTTTTTATAAAGGATCATCGCAACTATCCAAAGTTTTTGTTTAATAAAGTCGATTTTTTTTAAAGTTTAGAATGTAAACCAATCAAAAATAATGACCTAAACTTTGCTTCTCTATTATGACAATGAAGTTCTTTTTATTTTATTCGTATATTATTTATTACAAAATAAATTTCGACTATGAATTCCAATTCACAGTTTATGCTTAGTTTTTGCTAAGCTCAGTCTAGGCAAAGTACGCACTGTAGATTTCAGCCTTAATTTGCACAGTAAATATCTTATCTAGACTTCAAACCCAAATCTCTTTGTCTCCGTTTGAGCTATAAAAGTGCACAATACAGTTGCAAGTGGTTCTATTCAGAATTCATAGCGCTATAGTGACACTAACACCTATATACGACTTTAAGTTGAAATACGGGACTTGCAAGCTGCTTTAGGTGCTGTGTTTCTTGGCAAAGAATATGTACTGTTATATGTAGATAGGACTTTCGGACAATTTTTATACGTTCAGAAAATTTATCGAAATATACAGGGTGGGGCGTACATCCTATCCTACTAATATTATAAACGTGAAAGTTTTTATGTAAGTATGTGACTTTGTTACTCTTTCACGAAAAACTACTGAACTACTGAACAAGTTGCGATGAAACTCGCTTTGCATATTGCTGAAAACTTGGATTAACATAATTAGGCTTATTATCTCGATATTTCCGCGGAATCTACACTTACGCGGGTGAAACCGCGGGACGCTGCTAGTTATTATATAGAATAGAATAGAATAGAATAGAACAGAACAGAACAGAACAGAACAGAACAGAACAGAACAGAACAGAACAGAACAGAACAGAACAGAACAGAACAGAACAGAACAGAACAGAACAGAACAGAACAGAACAGAACAGAACAGAACAGAACAGAACAGAACAGAACAGAACAGAACAGAACAGAACAGAACAGAACAGAACAGAACAGAACAGAACAGAACAGAACAGAACAGAACAGAACAGAACAGAACAGAAATCGGCTCTACACTAAGCACAAGCTTGTATTGCAGGAACTGAGATACAATAACACAAAACATTTGACACATACAACATATAATATATTTCAATTCATTTTTTAACATATAATTCTAGAAAGGTTCGTAAATCGTATGAAAAAAATTGTGTGGGAAAAAAGGCCGTTGAACTTGCCTAAGAAAAATTCTGTACCAATATTACAAAAGTCACGTTTGTTGTATTGTGGAGAACTACTTAAATATTTATTTTATAGTTTTGTCTTAGGTTTTCGCGATTTTTCATAATGAAACACAATATTCACCGGGTTTATTAGCGTTTTATTTATTATCGGCATTATTACAATATACCGAGCTTTCGCTAAATTTACACTTATCTTATTCAAAGTTGAAATTTTCAAGATGACATCCTTGAAAAAGCTAAGTCATCTCAGTCAACCTTGAAAAGGTGACTGTAAAGTTATTGAAAGCTCGGTACGTTGTAATAATGCTATTAATAAATAAAAAGCGAGTAAAACCCGGTAAATATCGTTTATTTATTCTATTTTTATTTTATGGTATTTATGCTAACTGATGTACATGTTTAGCTGCCTCACTTCACTCGGATAATTCGGAAGCACTATTATGCGTGTGTGATTTTTTGCCCTATTTTGAAGCGGTTTTTTTTACCAAAAATAAAAAAACCGTCTTCATTAAACGTTTGTAAGTTTGAAAGGCCAAATACAGCACAAAATCGCAACAAGCCACTAGCAATCAATATAAAACAAATATCTGCTAAGATAAGGCGAAATTATTATAACCAAATAACCACGTACTTACTCGAATGCAATCCGAACCTGTATTTAAATTGCATTAATTTCGGCAAGAACTTTAAACCAGCTGTCTAATAAAGTTTCCGACCGACGCTTTTGTATGCAATAAGGATGCAATAACATACGTGGACCGTGTAGTGATATGGGACAGGGATGGACTTAGGACTGAGGTGTTTCGGGGCATATGTTTCAATTAGGGGCTAAAGTTTCCGACCGACGCTTTTGTATGCAATAATATACGTGCACCGTGTAGTGATATGGGACACGGATGGACTTAGGACTGAGGTATTTCGGGGCATATGTTTTAATTTGTGGCTAAAGTTTCCGAACGATGCGCGACGCTTATGTATGCAATAAGAATGCAATAATATACGTGGACCGTGTAGTGATATGTGACAGGGATGAACTTAGGACCGAGGTATTTCGGGGCATATGTTTCAATTTGGGGCTAAAGTTTCCGAACGATGCGCGACGCTTATGTATACAACAAGAATGCAATAATATATACGTGAACTGTGTAGTGATAGCAGAGCAGCAGGGATGAACCTGAGGTATTGGAGGCAAATAAAAAATATAGTCAGAAAGATATTAAACACATGATCACAAAAATAAACCTCATAAGTTTCTTCTAATCGGTGGACGCGTTACGAAACCTCACATATGAAGTTTCACTGTGATTATGCACACGATTTTGTACAAGCATTAGGTAAACATTTTTTGACTTTGAGTTTGAGATAAGACGTAAAATTACATGTAAATAGTGATAAAAAATAATTCGAATAAAATGTTCATCAGTTCATCAGGTTTATCAGATCTATCCGTTTCGTTTACTTCCAGTCGACCCAATTGCTTCTCTAAATTATCATCTATTAAGGGTCCCTAAAAATTATAATATAAACTCATGAATTCGCAACAATTATACTCAGTTTACAAAACTTAAGGAATAATTTTGATTACTTTGAAACGGACACCAATCAAGCATAATGTTAGTATTTAAACAGCGGTCTTCTGTTGGTGCCGTGGCAATTAGACAATGCAATAAGTAATTTACGACGACGTTATTAAAGACGTGCCCCTAGCCCCAACCTCAATCCGACCCTGTTAACAAAAAAGAAGATTCATGCTATCTGACCGATTATAAATTAAAGTTAACAGTACAAAGAGCATGCGATTAACGATCATACCCGATAATCGACTGACCACGAATATTTTGAAAACAATACTCGATTTTCGCGATCATTAAAATTATTGTCTTTTATTATTGAAGGCTGAATGTTTGACCGATATCTCCAAATTGAAATTCAACAAAATGTATTATTATATTCAATAAGATTAACATTAGTTATTTTTTTGTGTTAATTTGTTTTTTTTTTGTTGCACTTAAGGTTCTTGTGTTTAAATCGGTTCCTGTTAAATTCGTGAAGTTCTGTAATTGGCTTCCTATTGTTACCATATGTTTTGTAAGTGTATAAGTATAGCTGTTGAACTTCCTAATAAATAAATAAATAAATATTTTTTTTAATGTCAGCAATTTAGTGTCATTAGAACGCGACATCCATTGAGAAGAAGGCACAAGAAACTCATGGGTTTCTTTTGCAAATCGCAAAACCAAATGCAAAATCGCAAATCGCTGAATCTAAATCGCAAACACAATCTGTGTGTTAATACTTATCAGCAGTCAAAGGGTGATTGGTACCAATTTTACAATGTTATTTGCTTGAAACAAAAACTTTCGTATCCACTTTTTTGATTAAAAAAACCTTGAATCACCTGCCGATCAGAATCATCACTCCGAGACATAATAATTAAAGAACCCACGACTAATTTTCGAGATCAAATCTTCGTAATTTATAGCAGAATCGTGTAATTTTTGCAGGACGCGAAAACGTTCGGTTCATCGTGCATCGATGAGATCGCTGATTAATGTATCGTGTTTCGGATGAACGTACTTTTAAAGTACCTATACTGCAACTGTAGATATAGTCATGTTTTTTTTATGTGACTCTATATTGTAAAGAGTAAAAGACATTGAAAGACAGCTTTTCCGAACGAATAAGCGATCGATAATAATTCTAAGTTTCACAATTTTTACATGTTCGAATTTATACTACCCACCATGATCTCTTATAAGTCGTCGCTAAGTCGCCGCTATATTGTTAAGCTAAATAAAATAAAATTAAAAACCCATCAAATAATAATAAAAAACCTGCTTTTTTTCACTATCTGTGATTTCAGATTCAGATTCAGATTCATTTATTCGTCCATAAACATAGGTAAAACAATGGTCTTAATAATTAAAATATGGTACAACTATGCTTCGCCTAGTGGCATGTGAACGTTAGTAGATTAGGTATTTAAGAACAGTCATCAGATTAATATTTAAAACAATCACAAAAATAAAAATTAAATTAAATAATTTCTTAAGGTAGTCGGGGTATTTTTTATTTACACTCTATTTTTTTGAGCGACAAAAGTACGATAAGAGAACGAGAAACGATCATGGTGGGGTGGATTATGTACAGCAAGAGTTATATTTGTTTTTCCGGATTCCAGAAATATTTCAATACCGTTTTGTTTCTCTTTAAAAATAAAGGATTTTTTCTGAAAAACTGTATAAAAATTCCACCCTGTACACCTACAAAAAATAAAGCTGGCTCTAAGCATCTAACATTGATTTTCATAGTCATACGTCTGTTTCAAACTCTTTCACGCTATCAAAACGTTTGTTGGATGAAAAACTGGCACATTAATGACTTCGCTCCATTGTAGCGCGGCGTGATGCATCTGCAAAAAAAAAAAGTTAAATGGGTACATTTGTAAATTTGAATTTAGGTTTAAGTGCATATATAATTTACTAACATAAAATTTTAAAGGAGTTTTTAATCTATATTATATATTTACTAGCTGCGCCCCGCGGTATCACCCGCGTAAGTCCCGTTCCCGCAGGAATATCGAAATAAAAAGTAGCCTATGTGTTAACCCAAGTCCCCAGCTACCTATTTTCCAAGTTTCATCGCAATCGGTTCAGTAGTTTTTATGTGAAAGAGTAACAACCTCACATACATACAAACTTTCGCGTTTATAATATTAGTAAGATAAGATAAGATTTAAAGTTAAATTGTAGCTTTTACTTCTGTGCGATTTTGCATTGTAATAAAACCCAATATTTGGAGTCTACCCTGATGAAATCACCTGTGACGGACGTCAACAGTCCCTACTAGATGGCGTTACTAGTATGAAATCCTAAATAGCGATATCTTTGTTTAAAAAAAAAAGCTTTCTTATCGTTTGTCTACATCAATAAAAAAAACACTTTCCAAGTTTCAGCTCTCTTATCAGCGATAAAGGCGAAGTCAAGGTCAAAATTATTTATTTCCATAGGATGCTTGTACAATACAATGATCACTTGGCTACGTCTTAAATCTAAAGATTTTAGTGTGGCTTCGGAACGCGCCCTCCGATGAGAAGAAGCCACAAGAAACTCATGGGGCAGGCTGTGCGTTGATCTATGAGTCAGGACAAAGCATTTTACAGATAATATATTTTATAGATGAAGATATAATTAATTACCCACGCTTGTTAACTCGTACAGACAAACCTACCATCTGATAATTGAATTATATCCAATTAATTTATGTTAACGAAATTATTAAATTTGTTCCAGTACTTCGATATATCGCGTTTCGAAATAACATGCTTTCAGTATAGATCGTATCTGGTTCTTATGAAATGTTTTGCATATAAATTCCGTTTTATTATTAAGGGTTTATTAAACGTTGTTTAGCTAAAATATCCTTTGGGGAAATGACATTTTGAACTAAAATTCGGGTAATGTTAAAACGTTCGTCATTCTTTATTCGTACTGTGAGGGAATGGAATCAGTTGCCTGAGTATGTCTTCCCGGATGTCTATAACTTGGGGGTCTTCAAGTCACGAATCAACAGGTATCTCCTAGGTAAGCGTGTAACATCTTAGACAACATCGTCGCTTACCAGGTGAGATTGTGGTCAAACGCTTACCTATCAATTATAAAAAAACAACAAATTCCGATATTTCCCATTTGTTCTATAGAACTGACGTCAACAGGACAAACGTTATTCCGCGCTACCAAGCTCGTTTATCGTTGCTATGCCGTCCTTTTGTAGTTCAAAAAAATAAAGTAAATTTTAAATAAAAATACCCCAACTACTTAAAAAAACACAATTTTAAAAAATCCTTTTAATGTTGATTTTCTTTCTATTTTTTAATTATTTGATGTGTTTTTAATTTTATTTTTTTTAGCTGAACGACAACGCGACGACCTCGCCACGACTTATAAGACATCATGGTAGGGCGGCCCTAATAATAGGCCCTAGGGCCTATTATTATCTTTTAAAAAACTTCGATACAACTACATATTAGCCTTTTCATCCAGGTTTACTTATTAATATAAATTGGGAATCAGCTGTTTCTTAGTTATAGTCGTTCTGCTAACAACAAAGATAATTTAGTCTAGTTTCACGTGTTTAATAGTGTAGGTAGGTACTATCAAATCTCTTATAACAATTTTAGCAATGCGTGGCAGCAATAAAGATGGCGGCGTATTTTATTGGAAATCCATCGGATTATTTGTTTGTAGCGCCGCGCCGCTAATACCGTATTTGGCACGTTATCTTTCGCGGAACTAAATTATGAATACGGCACCGAAATTAAACAGTTTACACGCATTTAAACTAGGTTACACGAAAATGAAAATTCAGAACCACGTTCCACTAACGCGTTGCAAACAAAAGGCAAATTCTTCTTCTTCTTTAATATGGCTTTTCCATTTGGAGATGAGCTAGTGTCAAGTATTATTAATATTTGCAAGTTATTTGCATCGAAACGTCAAGTCGTCATAGTTAAAGTCAAGTTGAGGGGGAGTTTTGGCGGGAACTCGTTGAGGTGGTGTGGTGCTAAATTTTATTTTTGTGAAACCTAGTTCAAATGCGTGCAAATTGTTTAATTTCGGGGGCATATTAATCAATTTAGTTTCGTGAAGGTGTACAAGTGGAATGAAAGTGAAAGACAGTACAAAACATGGAATTAGTGTTGTCTCCAAAGCTCCGTGAAAAATCTTTGTAATTTTTTTTTTTTTTTTTTAAAATTTATTTAATAACTATTAAAACTTATAAAACATTATTAACACACCAAAAATCACTAAGATTTGTCTGGTGCGCAAGTAAGTACTTATAGTTCGAAGACTGCATGCATAGTCGTACAATATAAGATGGTATGGTCGGACGCTATACAAAACTGTGTGAGAAGGATAGTGGATGCAGTTAACACCAGGCGAGCGAGAGTGACAGGCGCACGGCGCACGCGCAATCTCGAGCGGTCGCATTCTGGTCGGGGAGCCGGAGCCACCCAGAACAATACGCTTATCTACTAAAAATCTACAAGGTGTCTAGGAAGTGAGATTTTAACTTAGATTTAATATTTTTAATTGTGACGCTTTTTTTTAAAGTTAGATCTAAACTGTTTAACAAACGTGGGACTAAAAATTCTGTGATTCTTTCTCCGTATGTATTATTCTGACAGGTGGTTATTTGAAGTAATTGTTTTGCTACCTGACGCGTGTTAAATTTATGTTGTTTTTTATGTTGGATGTCATCATTAAAAAATTGCTCCTTTAATATACTGTATTTAAATTTAGATTTAATTTACAAATATTAAATAAATAGCCGCCGTGTTTACAAATGATCCCCTAGACTTGATTTTAACTATGACGACTTGACTGTTTCGATGCAAATAACTTGCATAATATATTAATAATACTGGACACTGGCTAATTTCCTAATTGCCATAATCGGTTCACAACCGATAAGAAATAGAAGTTAAGGGAATCATTGTAAAACGGTGGCCATTTTTTACAAAGATTGTTCACGGAGTTTTGGAGACAACGCTAAAGTTCATGTTTTTCACTGACTTTTACTTTCACTACACTTGTACACCTAAACCTAACCTAACCGAAACTAAATTGATTAATATGCCCCGGAAATTAAACAATTTACTTGCATTTAAACTAGGTTTCACAAAAATGAAAATTTAGCAACACAACGCGTTCCCGCCACAACTCCCAAAAGGCAAATTGGAAATATTTTTTTCCAAAACAGTTCTATACAATATTTTACCGATGTAATTTTTCCAAAGAATCATTATGAATAATCTGTTCTAAAGAAATAAATACTACTAAGATAAATTAACAATATTTGTCATAAGTTCACATTTTGTGAACGTCAAACCATCAACATCGTCTTGTTATCTTGTTCTATAGAACAATATGAAAAAAAATATATATACTCTTTGATATGTCAGTCAACCTAAAAAAAGCTAACTGTAAAGTTAGCGAAAGCTCAGTACATTGTAATAATGCCATTAATAAGTAATTAAAACGCAAGTAAAACCCGGTAAATATTGTGTTTCAAAAAAGATACTACTCAAATGTTCTGTGGGACAATTGGGAATTTCACAAATTTTAATTAATAAAGGGGCATTTACCATGTTTAATTTTGTTTTTACACGGAGCTCGATATTTCGTCAGTAATTTCAACTGGCTTGTTCACGTTATTCAATAATATTTGTATTGAAAACATCCATTTAAGTTTAAAATCGTAAAGGCGAAAAATAACATATTCGGTATATTAGCTCTCCATATTCTCTGTTAAGGACGCGACTCATGTGAAATCCCTTCCGATTGAATAGTTTTATTCATAACCGGTATCAAATAGATCTTTGAACAATGTTTAATGTTATTGTACATGATACAAGAAGTGTCCCCTTCATTTCAAAAACAATAAAAAATAACTTTAAATACCACTATTATACAGGCAAAGTTACCCCTGTTTTACAAAATAAATCAATTTTTCTTCTAAATCCTTAACCGCTATATTTTCTTTTAGGCATCATAATATTAGAAAATACAATACCTAGAACCCCTTCATCGCATTTTTTCAAAATATTATTTTAATCTTCGTTAATTATTGATTTTACGAGAAATTGTAGATTTTTCACGCAATTCCATCTCGCTCATTTATATGCAATAGGACAAGGACCGTTGCTTATCATCTATCGCCGCCTTAAAAATAAAGAAATACAAGTGAAAGAATTACTTCGATACGTTAATTCGTTTCCGATTTATAAAAGTAAACGTGCGATGCGGATGTGATGTGACGTCATCTCACACTCGCGCTTTGTGTCGATGTCACAATACATGTCGTCTAACGTTTTGATTAGCGGAGCGTTGTAAATGACGTCACGTGACTGTTAGCGAGACTCAATATTTATCGTAAGTATAAATACAGCGGCTTAATTTTTTTGATGGTTCATTTCTCCTTAAAAATTCTTAAAGACTGAGTCTTTATCGCGACAGAACTGTTTCCCTGAAGGGCTTTTTATATTTCTGATTATTGATAAGTATGAATCAGCGTGATTGATCGGGTCTTGAGTCATGTACATGGAATTTTGTATTTTAACTTTTTAATTTTTCAAAGTTTCGAATTTCGGTAGAATTTTATGACTGTTTCAGGTTTTTATGCTGTTGTTTTTTCCATAAGTTTTTTTTACGGTTATTTATTTTTCTATAATCTTACATTTATCCCCGGTCTCCCTAATAGATCTTTATTTATTTATTTTCCATTACTTAAATCTATCATTACAGAGTTACCCATTGCGATAGATAAGCATTAGGTAGGTAATTGTTTTTACTTAATTTTTTATAAAGAACTAAATTAATATAAATATTGCACGACATTACACACAGCGCTATCTAGCCCCAAACTAAGCACTAAGCTTGTACTATGGGTACTAGACAACGGATATGCTACATAATTTTACTTTTTTTTGTAAATACATACATATTATACATAGAAAACACCCAGAACCAGAAACAAACATTTATGGTCAGCAGAAATATTTGTTCCCGGCGGGAATCGAACCCGCAACCTGCTGTGTTGCAATCCGAGCTTCACCCGCTGCGCCACAGAGGCCGTCATATCATTCTTACCTCGACATTTCGCCTATGTTTCACTAGTCTTGGTCACAAGAAGACTGGAATTATGCTTACAAATCCTATGAGTTTTAATGTTTATAAGTTCTACTATTGTATTGGGTCTTTTCTAAAATAAATTCGAAAAATGCTGAATTAATCAATGTTTTTTTTTATTGTTTCAGGTATTTTAAACAGAAAAAGATCTGAAGAAAATTCCAGACTAAGTAAACACCAAAGTTGTATAGAAAATTAAATAAACTTCCTTTCACTTCTTATAGATTATTTATACTTTTTTTTATAAGCGTTTGACCACTATCTCACCTGATGGAAAGCGACGACGTCTAAGATGTTGCACGCTCATCCAGGAGACACCCGTTCACTCGTGGCTTGAAGACCCCCAAAAGTAGGTGAGTAAGTTACTATCTACTAACCAGTGGCGTAGCCGTTGTACAAGCCGGTTCCCCCTAGCTTTCCTTCACAAGATAAGGGTATAAAAAGTATTTGCAAACGTCATTATTAAAAAAAAATTTAAACAACTCCTCTCAAAACAGAGTCAATTTTGTTTAGGACTCGTTTTCGTGGAAAATCTGTAATTAGAATATAAATACTATTATTTCCTCAGCGCGAAAACACGATTATTAAAAAACATCCGATAGAAAATAATTATGAAAAACACGTGTTTTCAGAAAAAGTTTTGTTAAATATTTTTAAAACCTGCGAGTATTTCATAATTATTTTATTTATAGTTTCACCCGCATAAGTATTTATCCAAAATTAAAAAAAATCATTTCAAAGGCATAAGATCCTTCTGATAATAATAAAAAAAAAAAAAAAAAAAAAGTATTTATTCAGGCAATTATGGACCCATACAGTGTGAAAATTAAAACATTATAGTCATAAATTAGAATTACGATTAGTCAAAAATAGAGATAAAAATAAAATTAAAATGAGTCAAAAATATCACAAATTACAAATTTAAAATGAAATCAATATAAACATGTCAAAAATAAATTCAAATTCCATAAATACACAGCGCACAAAGAGTTATAGAAATCGGTCCAGCCTTTTTCGCGTGACTACGCGAAATAGGGATTCCTCTTTATATATATAATGTAAGTATCAACTATTTCTTGAATATGCTCGACGTATTTTTATGACAAACTGTAATTTGTACTTAATTACCAAATATTTGATTTTTAGCTCTAAAATTTCGCATAGTCGCATCTTACGTCCTTCTTGTACACATCTGAAAACAGCTTACGTTATCCCTGTCACAATTCAATTGGACGGTTTGGTACACCCTTAAAACCCGACTGAATTTTCCCCTTCTGTATTTTGAAGGACTTCCCCCGAACCGGCAACCACGCTACGCCCCTTCCCACCAAAAAGGCAGAAACTATCCAAAACCTATCTCAAAATACTCGACAAAGCTTCAAGCTCTTTAAAATAACAGTTCAAAGAACAACTTCAGCAGAGTACTGGCACTGAACTAAATACCGTGAAACTTTATTATTTCGTAGTCTAGGAACTGCAGAGAGACGTCCAAAGTTCTTTTGAAAACGATTTACTGTGAAAACGTACGGGGAAGTTTTTTGGACGTCGAAAAAACGATTGCAGCTATTTATATTATTACGGTAATTTTTGTCTCTTGTTTAGTGGCGAAATTCAGAAGAAAAAACGATATCAGGTTACTTGCTTCGCCCTGCGGTTTCACCCGCATAAGTCCCGTTCATAGGCGCGCACCAATGTCTTTTCCTTAAGAAAAAATTATGGGCGCTATTAACATCGCTCTTACGATGAAGGAAAACATCGTGAGGAAATCCACGGCTTAAAATCACGCACAAAGGCCCAATAGTAGGACTAATTGCAGAAACTCACAGATAAATTTATTATTATCTTTATTTATTTTAATTTTTAATTTTTAGGGCCCTAGCTACTATTATTCCAAGTTTTATCGCAATCGGTGATGTAGTTTTTGCGTGATTGAGTAACAGTCACATTCGTACATATTATATATACAAAAAGCTTTCGCGTTTATAATATTATTAGCTGGAAACGTATGTAAATAGCTGGAGACGGGACTTACGCGGGTAAAACCGCGAGGCGCAGCGAGTAATTAATAAATTTAGGGACAGACTCATTTGTTTAAGGACGCGACTCATGTGAAATCCCTTCCGATGGAATGGTTTTATTCATAACCGGTATCAAATAGATCTTTAAACAATGTATTATGTTATTGTACATGGTACAAGAAGTGTCCCCTTCATTTCAAAAACAATAAAAAATAACTTTAAATACCACTATTATACACGCAAAGTTACCCCTGTTTTACAAAATAAATCAATTTTTCTTCTAAATCCTTAACCGCTATATTTTCTTATAGGCATCATAATATTAGAAAATACAATACCTAGAACCCCTTCATCGCATTTTTTCAAAATATTATTTTAATCTTCGTTAATTATTGACTTTACGAGAAATTGTAGATTTTTCACGCAATTCCATCTCGCTCATTTATATGCAATAGGACAAGGACCGTTGCTTATCATCTATCGCCGCCTTAATATGTTAATGACTAGCTGCGCCCCGCGGTTTAACCCTCGTAGGTCCCGATCCTGCGGGAATATCGGGATAAAAAGTAACCTATGTGTTTTTCCATGTCTCATGCTATCTACATGCCAAGTTTCATCGCAATCAGTTTGGTAGTTTTTGCTTTTTGATTGAGTAACAAAGTCACATACAGACATACAAACTTTCATCTTAATAATATTAGTAGGATACCATAATGAATACATAATTAAGTTTTAAATATTAATATCGTACATTGATTGAAATGTTTATTTAATGTTGTCAAATTAACCGTGCGTTGGGAATTTATTGAAATTATTGTATTTATTGGATAACGGTTACGTGTCGGCTTCGTTTTGGATAGTTTTTGGAAATCATATTTTATTATTTACGATTTACCGGATGTTTATCACGTATTCTTACTTACTTTCTAACCCAGACGTTTCATCTATGTTCCAGTAGTTTCTTCCTAGTCCCAGTAGACAGTCTCCTCGTGACCAAGACTATTGTAACATAAGTTACACAAATGCCAAAATAACAGAATCTTACTATCTTACAATTATTATAAACGCGAAATTTTGTAAGTATGTATGTATGTGAGTTTGTTACTCTTTCACGCAAAAATCACTGAACCGATTGCATTGAAACTTAGAATATAGGTAGCTGGATACCGGGCACATAGGCTACTTTTTCGCGGGAACGGGACTTACACGGGTGAAACCGCGAGGCGCAGCTAGTAATATTATAAACACGAAATTTTGTATGTATCTTTGTGACTTTGTTACTCAATCACGCAAAAACTAATGCACCGATTGCGATGAACATTTGAATATAGGTAGCTGGAGACCTTGAATAACACTAGGCTACTTTTTATACCGATATTCCTGCAGAATTGGGACTTACGCGGGATAAACTGCAGGGCGCAGCTAGAAAATATTAATTAGCAATTTAAGACCCGGTTTAAAGTAAGTAACTTTTATATGTTAACAAATCGTGTGAATTTACAAGTTTGTAAACTTTAGAGCTTGGTGCTACGACTTAAGCTGTTGGGTGGTAACCTGCGACCGAAGCCCCCGAAGCAAGAAATCTTGACAGGACTTAGAGCCGGTGGCTTGTTACCAGCCACCGGTCTAAGTCGTAGCGTCAAGATGGCTCGTCTGTGACCGTTCAAGGAAGACAGATCAAATATTGTCCTCTTTTTTCTTCTACATGACCGTGCTACATGTTAGACCATGTCGTCAAAAACCATCAGGTGAGATAACAGTGGTCAACAGCTCTTTATTACCGATAATAAAAAAATCGTCTATCGCAGCTTCAATCCGTGAAACTGGTTTGTTACTAGATACATAGATGGCGCCGTGTATATTTTGTACAAAATATTTGTGTTATTTTACTAAATATTATTTCTATACTTGTTTTTACCTATACTTAGGAAATATACCTTTGAAAAAAATAATTGTATTTTCTACTTATTGTTTTTTATTTACCAAAAATGGAATAAAATAAAGGTATTTAAATCTAATGTCAGAATGGTGATCCGTATGTTCTTAATGGTTTCAGATGAAACACTAATTACGAAATTTCAAAACTACACAAGTTTGAATATATTATATTGAGTTTTATTTACCATTAACTTCTGTATAAAAGTAATTATTCTACTGCTCTATAGTTGTTTAAATTTAGAATATCTTGGATCGTAACATTTTATTATAATTGTGTTTAAACTATTATAGATATAATTATAAATGTACTTAAAGTTTGAACGTGTTTGTGGAATACCTAGAAAGGCTTGCTAATTACCACCGGGTTGGGAAGTATGCGGGTGAATCCGTGGGCCGTAGTTAGTATAACATTTATTTCAACAAATCTTAGAATATTTTCGCATGTGTTTAAATAACCCCTTTGACTGCGGTGGTTAAATTGCAAACATACGAATGTGTGACCGCAGTGACGCGTTCCGGTGACCGAAAATTTGTGTGCCAAAAAATCATGAAATCGGAAGGCATGTTAAACAGTTGGTTCCGGTAGTTATCTCTGATAGCAGTCGTTAGGTCAAGTTAGAGGCCTTAGGGCGGCCTAACAACTCTACCACTAGGTGAGACACATCACTAGACGAAAAGAAGAAGAAGAAGCAGTCAAAAAGTTACATAAATATTTTGTGATAATGATGAGTTAAGCCGCTACAATTGTTTTCCAACTGTAATAAGTCAAACTTTCACTGCGAACTAAACTAAGTTAGATAAAACTTAGCTTTGCATAGTAAAGTCAGTTTTCCATAGCACATCTATTATTGTAAAACATGCTGATCATGCCAGCTATGCTAACAGGCGACCTAAGCCAAACTAACATAGCTGGAAAACCTACCATATAATTTAAACAAAACAAAATCTTCACCTACGTAAACTCAATATTTCTTCTAGAAGCATTACCCGCCACGTGAATGTTACAAAATATAATACTTAGGTACCTACTCGCTCGAAATACATCTTTACTTTCTTTGTGTTTACACAATACAATGTTAACAAGTAGGTATAACTGAGTACAATAAGCTTTAATAATACCGAATGTAGCCGTTATCGCGTATCATGCGAGAGTTTAATGCGAGGTTACTGAGTTCGAGAACAGCTGAGCGGATGGCGGGTTATTCCGCCATCTTGAGGCGGCAGCCATCTTGGTTCCACAATGATAGTAAGTTTAAAGTTCTTGTACTTTATTAACTTGAGTTGGAGGGAAGCTGTAATCTATTAATGTAATCGATCAATAGTGTTTTTATTTAGGTACTGTTAAGTTTATATATCCTGAATAGGTCAAACACGGAATCAATCGTAAGTTACTTTTTAAGACCTTTGTTGTAACCTGTTGTTTATGAACAAAAACAAATTTAAATTGAATTGAAACTGACCATTTTGTTGCGGCGGCACTCTTGGATTCACAATAGAACTAAATTTAACTCTGGCGGTTGACAGGCAAATGCAAAACAAAAAATGCTAATCGCCACCTTGATGCAGCGGCCATCTTGGATTTACTTCTTTCTTTTTTCATTTTCTTACGTAGACGTTACGACAAGACAATATTACAAAAGCCGCCGTCGCGAAAAATGCAAATAATGTGAAACTTAATTCTAATAATCACCTCATCATCAACCTGTTGCAGTCTACTGCTGGACATAGGCTCCCCATTGCACGCCACCTAGATCTATCTTCGGCTTCTCGCATCCAGTTTGTGGCAGCCGTCTTGCGCAAATCGTCGCTACAACGTGCCTGAGGACGTCCTACACTACGTCCAATAGTCACCTATCTTGTTAAGGGGCCATTGTAAGCCAGAACTGATGTTTCTAGGGTGAATTACTACAAAAGTTATTTGAAATAAAAGTTTTTAAAACCATATTTATTAAGGTCGAGGATAACACGTGAATGTCGTGAAAAAACGATTCTTGAAAATTTTCTCGATAGAAAAAAAATCCAAACTTCCCTCTAAATATTCGGTAAAGTAATCTTTCGGTCAATCGTCTTCGGCGAAAGGTGTTTCGATGGATAGTGTTTCGAAGTAGCGTAGGGAACCCCTCTAAATTGTACAAATAAGTGATATTACTCAGTCAATATTGTACGAAAAATAAAACTTTGTATAAGAACTGAACTTAGCTCAATACAGGCAGTGAAAGTTTTGAATTTCAAGATTAACGTTTAGTTATCTTGAAACTAGCAATTGTTTGATTTTACGCAATAAAATTTTGCATAGTCGCATCTTACGTCCTTCACTTACACATCTGAAATTCGCTAGCTTTATCCCTGTCACTCTATTAGGGTTATACAGGCCCTTAAGGGGATGGATTGATAAACTAAACACTCAATCTAGTTTACTATAGGTAGCTTGTAGTTGCGACGCCACGTCAGTCACGTCTCACACAGTTTTTCTTCCATCACCGTTCCCCGCTAATGACGTAGCCCCATAGCTCATAACTCCCGTAGCGACTCTTGATCCCGGGATAAGCCGTACCTCTCCTGTGTTCCGAATTATTTGAGAAACTCTGCCTTTTGATACTTATACTTTTGTACATCTTTCTAATATCGTGCTTAATAAATACTTTAGGTACCTACTTACTGCTTCTTCTTCTATTCGTATCGATTCCATCAAAATTATTTGCAACAGAACTAATCTTATCTTATTTCTTACTCTTACTAATATTATAAACGCGAAAGTTTGTATGTATGTAAGTATGTATGTATGTATGTGAGTTTGTTAACTTGAGTTTGTTTCACGCAAAAACTACTGAATCGATTGTGATGAAACTTGGAATATAGGTAGCTGGAGATCTGGAATAACACGTAGGCTACTTTTTATCTAAATTTTCCCGTTCCCACGAGAATATCGGGATAAAAAGTAGTTTATGTGTTATTCCAGGTATCCGGTTACCTATGTTTCAAGTTTCATCGCAATCGGTTTAGTAGTTTTGCATAATTGAATAACACACTCACAGACATTTTGATTAATTTCCTATGTCCCCAATGTGGGGCAGAGGGCGTCCACAGTGCACCGCCATCGCGTTATATTTTGAGCCATAAACTCACAGACATAACTTCATACAAACTTTCGCGTTTATAATATTAGTAAGATAATATATTGGGGGTAATATGGACCGATTTCAAAAAATATTTTACCAAAAAAAAGCTACACTATCGAGAAGTAACCTATTATTGTCATCTATAAAATAAGGGTTTTAGAACATTAAGGGAATTCAAAATTTCGAGAATTCAACATTTTAGGAAATCACGATTTTAAACTGTCATGGTTATTTTCACTATAAATATTATTAATTAACGAGGTATTTACCATGTTTATTTTTACCTCGTTAATTAATAATATTTTAGGAATTCATAATTTTGATCCTAAATGAAAATTACAATGTTTAGCTATTGCGGCTCAAGAGATAGCTTAGTGACAGACAGATAGGCAGACGGATAAAGAAGTCTTAGTAGAAGGCTTCCGGTTTTGCCCTATTTGTAAGCAACCCTAAACAGAATTGAAAAGTAAAAAGTAAAACTTTGTCATTTAAAAATCTACCAAATTAGTAGAATGTACCAACAGCTGGTAACACCAAATTAATTAAAAATAAATAGTAATCAATGGAAACCAGATCCAATATGGCAGCCAGTAAGACTGCAATAAAAAGTGTACATTCGACCACAAAAATGTTATTTTTAGTTTTATTTATAACAACAACATTCAGGGTTTCGTTTTACTTTTTATAAAACAGTACAGATACTTTACATATGTGTGTACTAAATAACTATTTTGCTTGGAAAACTTTAAAAAATATTTAAAAATTAAATCCCTTACTTTTAAAATATGATTAACACATGACTAAGTTATGTGACGTTTGTCTCTGTCTGTCAACTTTGAAACTTCATGTGACAGTAAAAGACAAACGATGCATGCATAGTTATGTAGCGCATTAATTAGCGTTTATAAGTAAGGGGGTAAAATTCTACTTAACTAATATTATAAAGGTAATAGTTTGTGAGAGTTTGTGTGCGTGTTTGTTGCTCTTTTACGCAAAAACCGCTGAATCGATTGCGATATGCATTTTGCGTACTAGATAGCTGATTTTCTACTTAGGTATAATGCTTCTTTTTTTTTCTAAATATAGAAAACACTCAGAACAAGAAACAAGCATTTAGATCAGCAATAGGCCCCTGTGGCGCGTCGGGCGAATGCTCGGCTGCAATGCAGAAGGCTGCGTGTTCGATTCCCGTCGAGAGCAAATGTTTATGCTTGTCTTTCTATGTATAATATGTATGTATTTACAAAAAAGTATAATATGTAGTATATCCGTTGTCTAGTACCCATAGAACAAGCCTAGTGCTTAGTTTGGGGCTAGATTGCGCTGTGTGCATTGTCGTGCAATATTTTTCTTTTCATTTTATTTATATATAAATATTTATCCCCGGCGGGAATCGAACCACCAAGCTGCATGTGTATTCGCCCGACGCGCTGTAAAGGCCGTCAGTTCATTCTATTATATTATAACCCTAAGATTTTCGTCTAATTTCATACATGTAGTTGAACTTTTGAATATTATACGGAACCTTCAATTTAAACCACACCTTTATTCTTACGGGTGTCGGGTTACATGCCCAAATAAATAATGAATTTAAAGTACACCGAGAATGTGAGGCCGGTCTAATTTATTAGTCATTTATAATTCTCCTTCCTTGAATTCGATTTGAAAAAGATTTTTTAAAGAAAGTTTTTTGTTAATGAGTGTACCTACTTATATAGTGTAAGTTTTACGAATCCTACGATGATTTTAAAAGTGGGATTTAAAGATTGTGTTTGATACTCCTTCGCGAAAAATTTACTAAACCAATTTCGATGAAACTCGGTATGCAAGCAGATGCATACCAAGTTTTATCGAAATCGGTTCATAAAGGGTCTTTATTTAGCAAAACCGGGGAGTAAGTTTTCGACTCATTTTTAATTAATGCAACTATCGTCCTGTTGTGGTATCGGTTGATACCTCACTAGCGACCTTCCTACCAAGTCTGTGCGAACCTTTACCGTATCTTAGCGTAAGTTACGCTGCGGCAATAATGTAGTTATGACGTAAGAAGGCTGTATCCGCAAATCCCGTGAAGCCACTACCGTGGAATGATGACATACGTTCAGTGCGTGCCGTATATTTTGGGTGAGGCTACATTGTAAGCGATAGCGGTTTAACTGTCAATACAGAAATGATACTCAAAATAAGAGTTACAAACAATTATGCAACCCTTAGGGACCATCTCCACGAGCGTTAGAATCGCGGCGACTTCTATACAACGCACCGCCGCGGTAACATCGCCGTGTGAAGACACGTTCATAGAGATCGTGTAGAAATAAGCGGCTCGACGATAACATCGCCACGATTCTAACGCTCGTGGAAACGGTCCGTTACAGTCGAATGGAGAAACGTCACTGAAAAATTGAGGGTTGTCAAATAATTGAGCGGTTTCTAAATTTAACATAAGTATCGGAATGTTGAGTTAGAAAGCTGCTTAATTGTAAAGTAACTCTAACTCAAATTTTAAGTAGTGTTACTGTATTTCCATACTAATTTTGAATTTAGCTATTGGATTTTGAATAATTGTGATTCAGAATTTGGCCATTAAACGTTTGAACCATTTGTTTCAGCAAGGATTATCTGAACCGAAAGGTGGTTGTTTTCCTCGTTAATTCGAGCAAAACTTGTTATACAGTTACTATTAAGTCTAGTTTTTTTTATCTGACCGAACATTAATTTGTGTCATCTTTGGTCACCAGGGGGCTAAAGTAAGTAATTTCGATTTGATGTTTTTTTTTTATGTAAATTACAGTCCAATGATCCTATTAAAATTCAGTAAACTAAAATTATACACCCAAAATACAAATAATTAATATGATGCGTCAAATAAAAGTAGACAATTTAATTCAAATAAAATTTAAATTAACCGAAATCCTACTAACATTATAAATGTGAAAGTATGTGTTTGGATGTTTAGATGTTTGTTACTCAATCACGCAAAAGCTATTACGGGAATAAAACATCGGCTACCTTTTATCCCGATATTCCCGCGGGAACGGGACTTACGCGGGTGAAACCGCGGGGCGCAGCTAGTTATAAATAAACAACACAGTTAGGCTCCATTAAACCTGTCTCCGCTCCCGCTTCGGCTTCCGCTCACGCTCCTCCTATCGCCACACCGTCACCCGATCAAGGCCTAAAGCAATGCGCATTCCTAAGCGGAGCACGCGCTAAGCGGGCACCATATTACCAAGATTTGCAACTCTGTTCATATTACAAGTTGTTGACTACATCTGATGCAAACTGATATTTGGCGATGTTTGGGGCTATTTGGCGATATCGATCGCTTTTTAGCACTTGCGATTTTTAGTTGTGCGATTTCTTTATTAAGGCGAAGGATTGATGAGGTAAGCTCATACTAGTTTTACGTCTATATGAATAAACTACCTGTGCCCCGCGTTTTCACCCGCGTAAGTTCCGGTCTCGTTTCAATATAGGGATAGAAGTAGCATTATGTGTCAATTCATATGTCCGGCTATCTTCACACTGAGTTTCATCGCAATCAGTTCCTTAGTTTTAACTTAAGGATGCGACTCATGTGAAATCCCTTCCGATTGAATAGTTTTCTTCATAACCGGTATCAAATAGATCTTTAAACAATGTATTATGTTATTGTACATGATACAAGACGTGTCCCCTTCATTTTAAAAACAATAAAAAATAACTTTAAATACCACTATTATACAGGCAAAGTAACCCCTGTTTTACAAAATAAATCAATTTTTCTTCTAAATCCTTAACCGCTATATTTTCCTTATAGGCATCATAAAATAAGAAAATACAATACCTAGAACCTCTTCATCGCATTTTATTTTACATATTATTTTAATCTTCGTTAATGATTGATTTTACGAGAAATTGTAGATTTTTTCACGCAATTCCGTCTCGCTTATTTGTATGCAATCGGACAAGGACCGATAATTATCATCTATCGCCGCCTTAAAGGAGTTACGAACATACGTACGTTCAAGTACAAGTACTAACTGGTACAATACATCTATATTAGAAAAATTATTGAAGTTTCGTGCCAAAACCGTATTTTCAACGCTTACTTGCAAAAACATAACACTTCCTTTGGCAGTCGTGTAAAAACCGTTTCGTTTCACATAACTTAACGGCTATAATATAACATGGGCACGTTATTTTTAAAAGCCGCCATATCTCACAGGCATTTTACGTTCCGTTTTACGATAATATTCGATATATTGGGGGTGGATAATGTAATAACAATTCACGAAATCAAAAATAAACAATACTCCCCAAAACTATTGAATTTCATATTTTTATGACAGCGGGGCCTTATTAATCTATGTTCAATAATAATGGGGTATTATTTCCAATGGATTTTTTACTTTATTACGTGAGTTATAAGGACGAATTTTGTGGACATTTTTGTATTAAATATAAATAAACTAAAGCTTCGTATTTTTATTTTATTTTGGACTTTATTTTCTGGTAAATAAAGAACAATGTTTAAGTAAATGTAAAGTAATGAACGAACTATTGAAAAATATTTTGAAGAGTTTTGTATGGAGTATTGTTTTTTTTAAATGCAGATGTGGTCTTTAATATCTTTCTTTGTTTGCATTAGGGTGCTTGCAAACTTCAGACTAATTAATCTGCCGATTTGTCGTCTAGTCTACAGGTCTCATGTGTTCTAAAAATTAAACAAAGCAGGGCGAATCAAAATTGTCATTCAAAAAGAAAATATGTCATTATAGTAGGGGCATTTTGACAGATATACTTTCTAGACTATTATTATTATTTCTTATCGGTTGTGTACCGATTATGGCCATTTGGAAATTAGCCAGTGTCAAGTATCTATACTAATATTATAAAGCTGAAGAGTTTGTTTGTTTGATTGTTTGTTTGTTTGTTTGAACGCGCTAATCTCAGGAACTGCTGGTCCGATTTGAAAAAATCTTTTTGTGTTTGATAGTCCATTTATCGAGGAAGGTTATAGGCTATATTACATCACGCTACGACTGATAGGAGCGGAGCATCCATGAAATATGTTGCAAAAACGGGAAAAAAATCCCCCTTTTCCGAGATTCTGTCGCGTGCGCTGAGTAAACGGTCAAAGTTACATAAAAACCATTTATGAGAGAATTCTTCCTCTAAATAGGATCTAATAAATAGTCCGCGACAGTATATGTCTAACTCTTAAGGTTGACTCAATATAACATCTTTTAGAGTAATTAAATTTATTGTAGAACAATGCATTGTTTCCGAAAGTAATTTTGTAAATATGATATTAATCCTTATCCAAATAAATACGTTATTCATTAAAAGTATTTAATTTTAAACATAATTGTCCTTAACATCACTTGATTTCAATGAATATCTCACGAGATATTACTGTTTTAAAATAACTCCACAATAAATAATTAATAAGTACCAAGCGTACATATTATACACGTAGCGGGCGACGATGATGAGGGTGGCCAGCCAGCTCTGTGAGGCATCATGCCGCGCGGCTCAATCGGTCGGCTCCATGCGAGAAGGTAGTGTCACCAAACTGCAGTGCTTTTTAATAATTATTTTGCAATATCTCATTGTATTTTTGATTCTTAATATTTTGTTTTATGTTGGTAATTAATATTTTGAAGAGGTTACGTTGGTAACATGACGTATGTATGTATTTTGGGGGTCATCTCAGAAACTTCTAGACCTATTTCAAAAATTCTTTCACTGATAGAAAACTACATTATCCAGATGTGACATAGACTACTTTTGATCCCGATATTCCCTCGGGATCGGGACTTACGCAAGTGAAACCGCGGGACGGCAGCTCTGAAAAATAAAGTCGTGTATTTCTATTTCTAACTCAACAACCCGTAAACCGAAATGAATAAAATTTGGTACAGGGTAGAAATAATATATAGGGTACTTTGAATGATCGTACGGGTTAAGCAACACTTGGTACAACATACGTAATGGGTGAAAAAGAGCAGGTGACCCGATATTCATAAACTTGGTACAGGGTTGGTTTAAAGGTAGAAATATTATATAGTACTTTGAATGATTGTTAAGCAACACCTGGTATGACATACGTGAGGGATCATTAATGTTACGGGATAGGAAGTTACGCGGGCGAAACCGCGGGGCGCAGCTAGTTATTAATAAATGCGAGTTATTTGCATCGAAATCGAAACAGTCGAGTCGTCATAGTTAAAGTCAACTCTAGGGAATCATTTGTAAACACGGCGGCCATTTACAAAGATTGTTCACGGAGCTTTGGAGACAACGCTAAAGTGCACCGATTTTCATTTTCATTGCACTTGTACACGTCCTTCACGAAACTAAATTGATTAATATACCCCCGAACAGCAACACATCTCCTCAACGCGTTCCCGCCTAAACTCCTTTTTGAACTCAAAAAACTGCACACTAAATTATGAATTTCGTAGCTGCTCAAATTTTAACTGACTTTCTCTATTCTGCCTAAACTCCTGCGTTGTTGCATCCGAGCTAATTTCCTAAGCTTTAAGCCATAGTATACAGCGTGTTTGTTGGCTAAGCTAAGCATCCTAATCTGCAGCTAACGGTCATCGCTGTATACAGGGTGTACTGTTTGTGAGCTAAACTCGGACATGAATATTAAAATGAACCGTCATAGTGGATGCGTTTACACCGTCACGTAATTATTACACTAATACTTTGTAAAACACAATATTTAGATTTGACGGCCAATTTAACCTACCCGGCGTCTTTTTTTAATCTTTAGTTTCTTCAACCACTGTATTAATTAAAACTGCAGTAAAATCCATACAGTATCGGTATTCCATTCAGTATTCATAGGTTACAAATATACCAACAAACAAGCAGAGAGGCACTTAGTTTTATAATAATACTAGCTCCGTCCTGCGGTTTCACCCGCGTAAGTCCCGGTCCCGCGGGAATATTGGGATTAAAAGTAGCCTATGTGTTAATCTAGGTCCCCAGCTACCGATATTCCAAGTTTCATCGCAATCGGTTCAGTAGTTTTTGTGTGAAAGAGTAATAACCTCACATACATACAGACATACTTACATACAAACTTTCGCGTTTATAATATTAGTAACATGTTGATAGAAGAATTCAAACCTCGCAAACGACATGGGTATGTGACAAAAGCTCACCTTTTGTCACATTTTCACTGACGTTGAATGTCTTGCACAAGAGCAAGACAAAGCATTAATCCACGGTAGTTTGTGAATACGGCTATTAGTAAGCGATATAGATGTTCGTTTTCGGTGTAACACACGGCCACATCTTTCTAAATTACCAGTCCTACTATAGGAAGCGGAAGTAGGCATAACAGTGTACCAAAATGGCGGAGATGCCACGTTTTGAATGTAGATTCTCCGCTTCAACACAAGGGTAATGGAAACCGCATCAAAATGAGACCAGCTCAGGTGGAACTGGGGGGGTAAATAACCTGTAACTCGGGAAATATGGAAAGCTTATGCAAATCGAATATCTAGACTATATTTTGAGTACTATATTGTACTAGCTGCGCCCCACGGTTTTATTCGCGTAAGTCCTGTTCCTGCGGGATTATAAAAAGTAGCCTATGTGTTATTCTAGAACTGCTGAACCGATTGCGTTGGACTTTGGTATGCAGATAGCTGGAGATCTGGATAAACATATTCTCTACTTTTTATCCTATTATTCCCGCCGGACCATAGCTTACGTGAATAAAACCGTAGGGTACTGCTAGTCTGCCATAAAAACCTCTATTTTAAAGACTAAACGTTTAAACTGATTAAATCGGTCGGGTTACTCAACAGTCTTAAAATGAAATATAACTATTATTCGTTTAACTCATTTAAAAGTGTTAAATCAATCATTTTTGGTAAGCGTCGAGATTCAAACCCACGCTATCCGGATCCAAAAACGGTTAAATTACCAAAAATCCTCATTAACTACTAATTGACAACAATAATCCGTTAATAAAGCTATTTAATCACATAAAAAGTTAACTTAGTACATAAAATTTTGTATACTACCATAAAATTGATTAAATTTGAGGTTTAAAGTCCATTTTGGGCACTATTATTTAAAAGAGCTAGCTGCGCCCGCGGTTTTACCCGCGGAAGTGAAAAACGCGTTATCACGGGCGCGGGCGGCCGAGCGGTTCTCGAGCGGTTGCACTTTTTCGTTCATTACTCGGGTTCTACTAATTGGATTTTGATGCAAAGTATACCACGACCTTCCTTGAAAATAGAACTATCCAATATAATTGTATAAGGAACAGACAGACATGAATTTTAAAAATTATGTAATTTTGTTCTTCTACTTTTCCTAAGTCCTCGAGACAACTTTTTTAAAAATTTATGTTCAAGTACGGACTTTTTGTTCTCTCTTCCTATGTTATAAGTATAGATATAGATAAAATATAGATAAATAGATCTAGGTGGCGTGCAATTGGAGAGGCCTATGTCCAGCAGTGGACTGCAACAGGCTGATGATGATGATGATAGATATACAATATGTAACGGGTAAGTCCTTTTAATCCGAAAGGGGGTTGTTCTAGACGTCTAGGCAAACAACTTTTGTTCTATGACTTTTGGAAATTCGAAGTACTTTTCGAAAATTTTAAGTGTAAAGTTTACTTGAAGATCAGCCGTTTCTTAGAGTTCGAGGTCATTGACCTTATGTTGTCCTTTCATTTAGTTTGGTCTACTACAATCAAATCTTCAATTACCATTATTTTCAAAAACAGCTGATTTTTCAGTGAAACTTAATCTCAAAATATTCAATAAAAGAGTTCGAATTTTCAAAAGTCGTAGAACAAAAGGTGTCCGCCTAGACGTCTACAACAACCCCCTTTCGGATTAAAAGGACTTACCCGTTACATCTTGTAGATAAAATAGATATAGATAGATAAGGTGAAGGTTGTCAATGAATGTGTTTCATTATATAAGGCCTTATGTACAAGCTAAAAGTCGCCCAACGTCCTAAGGAGAGGGCTATGCTTGGTATTTCTCTACGGAATCGAATCAGAATTAAGGAGTTACGTCAAGAAACAAGGGTCACAGACATACACCAACGGATTAGCGGCAATGGACAGGTCATGTAGAATTAAATAAGATTAAAAAGTTTAATTAATAAATTTGCATCATCACTATCCCATAAGTAAAAGCATGCTTCCAAGCATCGGTTGTACGTAAGGAAAGTCCATTATAGATTTTATGTTTACGTACGCGAAATCGATTAAAATATTACTCGCTTTACGAAACTAATGTCGATATGGGCGGAATCACAACTAGAAGCAATCGATTTGAAGTGCACGGGTTTAATCGATTTATTTTTTGTTAAAAATCGATTTTTGTTTACCGTTCTTTAATTAAATATGTAAATTTGTTGTTAAAGTAGTAACTAACTTGAAATATTTTAAAGGAAAAATTCATCTTCAAAAATTCACTTGCGGCGTGGCCGAGCGGTTTAGATACTGGAGTATTGATCCAGGGACGCGAGTTCAAATCTCGCCGCAAGTGAATTTCTGAAGATAATTTTTTTTCCTTTAAAATATTCCTAGTAAATATGCATTGAGCAATAAAAACAAATTTACGAAATGGTTACTAACTTGCCGAGATGCGAACTCCAGAATCGCGGCTTGTCTATTTGTGATATTTTGCATAAAAATTACATTGTACAAAACAATGTTAGTTTCCTATGTCTGTCTCTCTGTTTGTATGTTTGCATAGACCTTTAAAACTACGCAACCGATTTTGATGCGGTTATTCTTAGTAGATAGAAAGTAAAGAAAAGTAAATAATTATTGTTTCGCTGTGACAAAAGTTCTTATAAATGTAATCGTCTCAACAACTTACTCTTGTCGAGTATACAATATAAAACTTAGGTCTAGAGTAAAAATTAGATAATACTACAATAATGTTTTTATATCAGTGTCTTCAAAAAATTCTTTTATACTATAATACACTTTAGTTATGAGGCACTCTTCTGAAACAATAAACCATTTAATTCTTTTAATGAAGTTGGTAACTTCCTTTTGTAAAGCTGTATTTATTTATTTATTTGTATAGTATAGTTGGTAACTTATTATATATTTTTATAGCAGTATAGTAAGCACTCTTGTGAAACATACTATTGTTGACTTGCGGTATATATATATTATGCTTATGTTTATTGCGTAAATTGTCTCGTCTGCTTGATCTCGTATTAAAAAAATAGTCGTGGTTATTTTTTACAAATAAGCATATTTCCAGAATGAAAATAGCCGTGAGTGTAAGGTACTTCTCATTTTTTAATAAAATCCTTAGAGTGTTTCAATAGAAATATTTATATGTAAAACACATCCTGATATTCCCGCGGCGCAGCTAGTCATGTAATTATAAACTGTTTAACCGATTGTTATGAAACTGGGTAGTAGATAACTGGAGATACGTGGATGACATTACTTATTATGTACTACTAATAATTTATGTGTTACATAACGAGAAAATAAAACTGTGAAATTAATCTCATGTAAGCTGAGGTCGTATTACATTTTTATTTAAATTTAAAACTATCAATAACAAAACACAACCATTTTATAGCAAAATATTATGATTCCATTTAATATTCCGTTGAAAAATATTCAAATAATCCAACTCAGCGTGCAATGAGATATCGATTATCGATACCGTTAAAATTGACGACAAGTAATTAAAGTTTATATCGACATATCGATTTATTATGCAGTGTGTCACATCACTAAATAATAGCGTTATTGTTTGCGACACATTTCTAATAAGAACTAAATTTGCCCTTTGGTTTCACTCGCGTAAGTCCCGTTCTCGCTGGAATATCGGGATAAAAAGTAACCTAAGTATTATTTCAGGTCCCTAGCTACCTATATTTCAAGTTTCATCGCAATCGGTTCAGTAGTTTTTGAGTGAAAGGGTAACAAAGTTACTTTCGCGTTTATAATATGATAGTAAGATGACTGATTTACATTCCGAATGACAGTTTTATGTTCCGTTTCCAGAATTAAAGTAGAAACTGGGACTTACGCGAGTAAAGCTGCGGGACATAGTTACATACGTTAAAATAAATTACCTACATAAATATTTTATTCATAACTCATTCATTTAACCAAACAAAATTACAAAATATTTTATTAATCAAAGTCAAACACAAACAGACCGCGGAATAAATAAATCAAATATCTTTACACTTGGTATAAACATGACGACGATGTTTCGACACGAGCGCTATCGCCCTAGTTTTCTATAAATAAAGATTTATCTCGAATTTCAATAGAAAATTACGTTTTACCTAATCTTTTAAGAATTTAGGTTAATCGATGCTTCCCCATTTTATGAAGTCGGTTTTTATTTAAACGTCGTTTATTACAATTTTAACACTTTTCGTTCGATGGATTCGACGCATTTCGTCTTAATTTCATATGGTCATACTCACAAAAAAAGCATATTGCTAGCATAATTTGAAGGTTGTATTTTTAATAAAACACTTTATTTATCGGGTTGAATCGCGCTTTATTCATGGTTTTAAACGAACCGAGCTTTCGCCAACTTTACAGTTGGCTTTTTCAAGGTTGACTGAGATGTAATTTGTCTATTTTAACATTATAAAAATTATTAGAACGTTTTGGGTTGTATTTTTTTTAAATAACGGTTCTTTAATGTTTGGTTATTCTGCATCTAATAACTAACAATTCGAAAGCTTTAGTGAAATCAAGCAGAATAATCAACAACTACTGAACAGTTATTAAAAAAAATTAAAACTATCCAAAAAATTAAACGTTAAAAATTAAAAAAAACTGACCGTTCCTACTAATTTATAAATATTTCAATGAGGTACACTTACTTCTGGGATGTTTTACCTCGCCGGGCTGTGAACCTGTTAAAATCGTAAATATGTTGAGGGGCGACCACACTCGAATGCGGTAGGGACTATGATTCACCAATTTATAAGACATATTTATATTTATGTATAACTAGCTGCGTACTGCGGTTTGCTCGCGTAAGGCCCGTTCCCGAGGGAACATCGGTATAAAAATAAAGAAAAATAAATATAAGTAGTATATCCGTTGTCTAGTCACCGTAACACAAGCTTAGCAGCTTACCATGGTGCTAGATGGCGCTGTGTGTTGGTCACAGAATTTATTTATTTTATTTATTTATTTATAATCGATTCAGTAGTTTTTGCTTGATTGAGTAACACAACAAAGACATGCAACTCACGAACAGTTACAGATATACATGAATACATACAAACTTTCGCGTTTATAATATTAGTAAGATATATTACCTTCAAAGTCACAACAACAAACTGAATAAACAAGGTAGTGAAAATTAGCTTTCGTTACAAAGGCAAATATTAATTGGTTTGAAACTAAAATGGATACCAAACAAACTTTGCAAACTTATATACTTACTAATAGTTCGTTACGGTAAAGTACATAATAATATAGTTTAACGGTCTTCTGTACATTGTAACGTTAACAGTTTTGAAATATCAGCAACGCAAAATATTAGATCGCGCGATCGACGAGCTACGACCGCACCGGTCGGCAGGGAACAGACGAAGTGGGCGCGCTGTGCACAACGTCAACTGTTAACGTTATAGTGCACGTAATTACTTAGTAACTCATGGTACTGCTGTCTCCTGCGTTATTATTTTTAAAGTAAAGGTCGAGAATAATCCACGCTACCATGATCGTTTCTCGTTTCTTTGTCGTCCTTTTGTCGTTTAATAAAGTAATTAAATTTAAAATAAAAAACACTTCGTCTACTTTATACAAGGTGTAACAGGTAAGCCCTTTTAAGCCGAAAGGGGGTTGTTCTAGACGTCTAGGCGAACAACTTTTGTTCTACAACTTTTGGAAATTCGAAGTAGTTTTCGAAAATTTTAAGTTTAAAGGTAACTTGAAAATCAGCTGTTTCTCAGAGTTCGAGGTCATTGAACTTATCTTGTCCTTTCATTTAGTTTAGTCGACAACAATCGAAACTACAATTACCTTTATTTTCAAAAACAGCTGTTTTTTCAGTGAACTTCAAAATTTTCAAAAAAAAAGTTCGAATTTTCAAAAGTCTTAGAACAAAAGTTGTTCGCTTAGATGTCTGGAACAACCCCCTTTCGGCTTAAAAGGGCGTGCCCGTTACGTCTTGTATATTAATATTAATATTTTTTAATGAGTTTTTAATTTTTTTTTAAACGACGACGAGAAAAAAACGGATCACTTTTCTTGATCGACAAAATATTTCTCGTCTTCGTATGCTACCGCTGCATAATACTTGTTATTTATCACCTCATTATCGCCCGTTCATTTCACCCAGTCTGTGAGCGTCCTATAAATATCCAATGATGTTTTGGTAGAATCTGACCTCCGCTGAATAAAGCTAATATTGAATTTACAGGTTTATTTTAACTAATCTAATGAATTGTAATATTATTCCGTGTATTTGTTCTGTTCCTTCCTATTGGATTTTGAGGTTTTGGTCAATTTCTCTAGAAATACCAGTAACCTAGAATATTATAATTTTGTTAAAAATATAATGTAAAATAAAAAATAATTTTTTTTTTTTTCAAATATTTCTTGTTTTATTGTTCAAGGCATATTTAAACTTAGAAATATTTTCGCAAGCAGATAATTTTCCAAATATTTCCTATAAAAGGATTCGAACCTGCGCCCCTCGATATCTAGGCGAGTGATATAATCACTGAGCTACACTGAGATCCGGAATCGCGGAATTATTGAAAAAGTTTTTTATTAAAATCAGTTTTGCAACTTAGGCTATTTTTGCGTTTAAAAAAAGAATAGCTAAAATATCCTTAAATATTCTAAAATAATTGTCACCCTACACCAGTTTACGACTCCACACATCCCGTTGTAACCATTTAGTATTATTTCAATATTTTTATGGTGTTTACGTTAAAACAATTTCAAATGTCCACATATTGTCGTAAAAGTGGACATAACAATCCCATTTTGGTTTATTCTAAGGTTTTAGTGATTTTCATGCACCTTGTGTTACTGACTTTCTAAGTGTCTTTCAACAATATGGGAATTCCACATTTTGGTACTAACCCCCTTGTTTATAAACGCTAATTAATGCGCTGCATAACTATGCATCGTTCGTCTTTTACTGTCACAAGAAGTTTCTAAGTTGACAGACAGAGACAAACGTCACATAACTTAGTCATGTGTAAATAATATTTTATAAGTAAGGGAGATAGGTATTATCGTATAGGCGTAAGGGTGGTTTTCCCTCGGCAAATAGATTGTAAGATGTTTACACTGAAAGTTATTAGCTAAGCTAACATTAGATTAGGGAAGGGACATAGGTGACGGAGATGGTAAATCAGTTTCGTTTTATTATGCCTGTCACAACGAAATATCGATTGTAAAGGACCGTCTTCACGAGCTTTAGAATCGTGGCGATTTTAAATATTACATTACATACAGCGCTATCTAGCTCCAAACTAAGCACTAGTACTAAACAACAGACACACTACACAAAATGTAGTGTATCCGTTGTCTAGTACCCATACTACAAGCCTAGTACTTACTTAGGGGCTAGATTTCTTTGTGTAATGTCTAAATGTATTTTATTTTATTTTTTTACCAAAGGAGACTGGTGGGATCTTGTTTTTTTTCTTTATAGACATTACAGTATAGTTCTCACTTAATTTATGAGTACTATTAAACCAAACTTAAGTTGAGGTTTGTCTTAGTACTTGACACTCTCCAGAATAAAATAAATCTATTTGAGGAGCTCATTGGCCTAGCTGTACCAGCCGATCTTGAATGGTTGTGCAGGTTAAGCAACGCTTGGCGCGGTCATTACTTGGACGGGTGACCTAAAATTTGTGTGGCAAAAATAATTTTCTCGAGCTCCTCCGTGCTTCGGAAGGCACGTTAAGCAGTTGGTCCCGGTTGTTATCTCTGATAACAGTCGTTAGGTCAAGTTAGAGGCCTTAAGGCGATCTGAGAAACTCTAACACCAGGTGAGCCACATCACTACACGAAAAGAAGAAGAAGAAGAAGATTTAAATATAATAATAATTCGAGTGCTGCCTCCCTTTTTCTAGACGAGTGTTACACCTTAGACCGTGTCATCACTTAGGTACCATCAGGTGGGATAGTGGTCAAACGCCCATCTATAGTGTACCTACCTATAATAAAGTGGAAACGGGCCAATTTCAATATTACCTTGAAAATGCAACGTCAAAGTACAGGTCAAAGCTAGAACTGGCCGCAGCATTACTCCGTATTTATAACTGCGACTAACTATTCATTGAACAAGCTTAAATCATAGGGTTGCTACTTTTTCTGGATATTCAATTTGAATTTTAGTAATTTTTATACAAGAGATAACGGGTAAGCCCTTTTAAGCCGAATGGCGGTTGTTCTTGACGTCTAGGCGAACAACTTTAGTTCTACGACTTTTAAAAATTCGAACTTTTTTTTTGAAAATTTTGAGGTTATGTTTCACTGAAAAAACAGCTGCTTTTGAAAATAAAGGTAATTGAAGGCTTGATTGTAGTAGACCAAACTAAATGAAAGGACAGCATGAGGTAAATGTGCTCGAACTCTAAGAAACAGCTGATCTTCAAGTAAACTTTACACTTAAAATTAAAAAAAGTACGAAAAGTACTTCGAGTTTCCAAAAGTCGTAGAACAAAAGTTGTCAAGAACAACCGCCTTTCGGAGTTTTGGCGGGAACTCGTTGAGGAGATGTGTTGCTAAATTTTCATTTTTGTGAAACCTAGTTCAAATGCGTGCAAATTGTTTAATTTCGGGGGCATATTAATCAATTTAGTTTCGTGAAGGTGTACAAGTGGAATGAAAGTGAAAATCGGTGCAAAACATTGACTTAGTGTTGTCTCCAAAGCTCCGTGAAGAATGTTTGTAAATGGCCGCCGTGTTTACAAATGATTCCCTAGACTTCACTTTAACTATGACGACTTGACTGTTTCGATGCAAATAACTTGCATAATAAATTAAAATACATGACACTGGCTAATTTCCTAATGGCCATAATCGGTTCACAACCGATAAGAAATAGAAAAACCGCCTTTCGGCTTAAAAGAGCTTACCCGTTACATCTTGTATGTTGAATTGAATTGAATTGAAATCATTTATTCTCAAACATTTACATCCATGTTAGGAGTAAAGATGAATAAACTCAGTAACTAGTGTTAGTGATAAATCCTATTCTACTAATATAATAAAGCTTAAAGTTTTTGAGTATGTGTGTTTGTTACTCAATAACGCAAAAACTAATGAACCGATTGCGATGAAACTTGGAATATAGGTAGCCGGAGACCTGGAATAACACATAGGCTACTTTTATCCCGATATTCCCGTAGGAACGGGACTTACGCGTGTGAAACCGCGGGGCGCTTAAAACAAATCTAATTTTAGCGCAAAATTAGCGGGAGCGCGTAATAAAACTAATTGTATTGGTTTTAATCGCGTTCTTTCTATTATATTAAATACTAGCTGCGCCCCCCGCGGTTTTACCCGCGTAAGTCCCCGTGGGATCGGGTACCAGTGTGAATATCGGGATAAAAAGTAGCCCTATGGGTTATTACCGGTATCCAGCTCCCTATATTTCAAGTTTCATCGCAATCAGGTCAGTAGTTTTTGCGTGATTGATCCTCTTTCCATTTTATATGATGTGACAACCCTAACTAAAAATCAGTTCCTATATCCGATAACTAGCGTAATACAAACCATTTTTAATTGGACTTCAATTCCTGACCGCTGCCAAGCGAAATTCAATTCTACGTTCATTTAATTAGGACACATTTTCGCCGAGTCCGCTCCTGCGGTTCATTAATGTGGGGTAGTTTAATTTAATTTGGCGAATCGTTAGCTTTGGTTCCGTATAATATTTATTTAATGGCGTTGTCTCGCGGTTTTGCGTGCGTAAATTTCGAGAATGTGGGAAAAGGGTTGTTTTTTTTTGGGTTCCTTAACCAATGGGACCATTTTATTAAGATTTCGCTGTCCGTCAAAAGTCAAAGTCTAAAGTCAAAGTCTAAAGTCAAAATAGTGTATTGATTTTAGTGTTTGTCGTTTTGTCTGTCAGTAAGCTGTAGTTAGGTACGTACTGTGATAGCTAGATAGTTATTTTTTTTTGGAAAAATTGCGCTCTAAAATTTTGCTTTTGTCAGGATTTGAACCAGCAACCCTTACTGTACTATGGCGCATTACCCGTTGCAACGGATTTGTTAGGGTTGCAGGTTCAAATCCTGTCGAATGCAAAATCATCAATTGATTAACTAAATTTTTAAGTCCAATTTCAAATAATCTAGTTTTTTTTTAAATATAATTCATTTTACGGATATTATTTTCAGTATTGTTGCAATGTCGTTCCTACGTTTCGGAGACTTTGCATACTTCACCTCAGGGTAAATAAGTTAAATCAGTTTCTAAGTTATTTAATAGGCTCATTCCTAAAATAATATTAGCTTTTTTAACTATAGTTTAAAGTAAAAATTAAAAACCGACGTTTCAAGTTTAATCATAATCGGTTCAAGTAGTTTTTATGCAATTATAAACATCCGTACAACCTTTTGCATTTGTAATATTAGTAGGGAAATAAGTGCTTCATAATATTTCATAAACAAAAAGATAACCCTTCACCGGTTTCAATTGACTGACTTTAATAATTCGTGTGTCAGTTTAATGGACAGCCTTGCTTGTCAGTCGGGCTGTCAGTCCGCTTGTCGGGGTGCGTGTGCGCACGTCAGCGAGCTTTTAAATTGCGTCAAGGATCGTAATGAACGGGGGTTTTGTCCCGGCGGCGGCGGCACACGCCTAGCCAGACGCCTAGCCAGTAGCAAGTAAAAATAAAGTGTGTAGATTAAGTTATAGTACATCATATAGAATAAGCATTCATTAGTATAAACTGAGACGTCCACCATAGCACTCGTGTTCTCATTCTCATACTCCCCGCACCACACCTAAAAAACCCAGCTGTGGTATCATCTAATTAGCATCCACCGCTACTAGTTGCTATTTACTATCAAAAAACATATTTCGTATTCTACATTTCTGCTTTGAAGTAATCACCGGAAACAACCACGTCACGTCAAAGCAGCAATGTACTGCAACTTAGCAACTACTAGCGATGGATGCTAATTAAATGATACCACAGCAGGTTGGTTTGCTAGCCAATGGCCTATGCGGCCTTAGTTTTGGGGCGCCCTGACCTGACCTGACCTGACCTGACAAGTCTGCGATTGGTGGCGCCACTGATTAACATTACGTATCTACCACGTGCTTCGCAAACGCTAAAGCCAGGAGAGAAATAATGAACTCGGATACCCTATCTGAATGTGACCTCACTTGACCTCAGTGACATTACAATAGGGCAGTTGTTAAAATTCTGCAAAGTAACAGGTAGATTTAGTGGGTCGCCATCACCGTGAGTTACCAGTTAACTCAAACTCTATAAGGGTGTTGAGGAACAGCATCGAGATTCATATTTTACAGGAAAACTTTTTACCTTTAAAATCAAAGTAACAAATAAAAATGTAGTAAGCCGGACACCCTTACCCTAAAGTCTCGCGGGTTTTCGTCGCTGCTGTCATTGTCAGTTGGCAGCACTATCTTTGCGGTCGCCGCGAGAAACACTTTTTACCGCTCATAACGCGCGTCGCGTCTCTTTCACACTTTTTACATGGCCGACGCGTGTGCTCTAGTTATAATTTTCTTTTCAACTTTGTTTCACTAACTATTAATCTTTGCCTAACAGTATCCTGTGAAATCTAAGTAAACTATACCCTGAGACAATAAACTCATTATTTTTCTACATAACTTCGTATTTCTTATAATCTAAAACTAGCTAGCCGGAACAATCTTACTAGAAAACTTAAGTAACTTTTTAATAAAACTGTTAGTGAATATCCTTGTCATGTCATTCGTTGAATGTTGAGCTTCAATGAATTAATTTAATTTTTTAAGTTGTTTTATAAATATATTTTTTTAATATATTTTGTTTACGAAAATGAATTTGCTTTCAGATGTAGGGTTATTATAACATAACGTTTTACAATAAGACAACAAACAAGGTAATTAAGTTTCACTAAAATGTATTCAGCAAATTTCGTCAACATGTTCCCGCCAAACCTTCCTTACACTAGGCCAATAAAAACGTAACCCTTTTTTTTCATTCTTCTTCTTATTCTTCTTCTAATGGCTTTTCCTTTCGGACATTTGGCAGTGTCGAGTTTTATCAATTTTTGCTAGTTATTTGCATTGAACGAAACAGTCAAGTCGTCATAGTTAAGGTTAAGTCGAGAGAATCATTGTAAAAAGGGGGCCATTTTTCACAATGTTTGTTCACGGAGCTTTGGGGACAACACTAAGCTAAAGTCCATGTTTTGCACCGGTTTTCACTTTTATTTACACTTGTACACCTTCACGAAATTAAATTGATTACTATGCCCCCGAAATTAAACATTTTACACGCATTTGAACTAAGTTTCACAAAAATGAAAATTTAGCAACACATCTCCTCAACGCATTCCCGCCAAAACTCCTTTTTTTCATTCGGTTAAAAATTAGGTTCAAATAAATAATTCAAATTAAGAATTAAATCAATCCATATTAAAATAATGACCGTCAAAATTGAACTATGAAAATTCTAAATTTAAATAATAATGGAACCGCTGACGAAATAAACAATTCCAATTTCAAAATTTAATAAATTCTCCCGCGCTTTGTCTCAGACTCCTTAGAAAATTAACAAAACAGTTAAAGTTTTACCACGTTATCACTTGCAATTGACTGAGGCGCTAGTATCTTCGTGAGAACCTACTGAATATTTAGTCTTTAAAACATCCGCTTGTAAGTAATATGTTTGTTTAAGTGTAAGTTTCTTATCCATTGTCTAAGAAGGCTATTAAGATGATATCTCGCAAGATGGCCGCTAGAATAAGATTTTGGAAGCATTTTAGGAGCTATCGGGTTGACGTTTACGTAATTTGAAATGTAATTAAGAGGGTAGAGCGTTTAAATTGTGGTCAATGAAGGGTTTTTCTTACTATAATACACCCAGTGTGGTTTTAAGGGTTCTGTACCCAAAGGATAAATTACTAAGACTCCACTGTCCGTCTGTCTGTCACGAAAATACTTACAAACAAGCTTCCATAGATAAATGACGATGAGACTGTTAGGTCTTAAGAAGTTTCATCAAAACCGGCCAAACAAACAAACACCTACTGCAATATCACCTTGTTTAACCTCCAAGTCAACTCGTCCCAATGTTTAAGCTACCTTTGGGCCCAGTTGACTACAACCAAATTCGAAAGGGGTCAAGTGGGCCCCGGTCCTAGTTTCGAGGGGGACGCCCTAACCCTAACCCCTCCAATCACCTTATAATTTAACTAATAAACATACAAACCGACCATACCTACCAGTTATCTTTTTTATAGCTACTTATTACATTTAACTTTGTAAAATCAAGCGGAGGATGTAAAAACACTAAAAACCAATTCAATATGTGTTTTACTATAACATTTGTACGGATAGACGGCATGAAATCGATTTTTTTTCTATAATGTGCAATTCTACACTAATAATAATATAAAGCTGAGTGTGTTTTTTTAATTGTTTGTTTGTTTTAACGCGCTAATCTCACGAACTACAGCTGTGGTATCATCTAATTAGCATCCACCGCTACTAGTTGCTACTTACTGTCAAAAAATATATTTCGTATTCTACATTGCTGCTTTGAAGTACCTAATCACCGGTAACAACCACGTTACGTCAAAGCAGCAATGTATTGCAACTTAACAACTACTAGCGGTGGATGCTAATTAGATGATACCACAGCTGGTCTGAATTGAAAAAAATATTTTTGTGTATAGTCCAGTCCATTCATCGATGAAGGTATAGGTTATAATAACATCACACTACGACCAAGAGGTGCGGAAGCATCCATGAAAAAATTGTAAAAACGGGAAAAATTGCCCCTTTACAGAGCTTCTGTCGCGTGCACTGAAGTACGACGCAAACGAGTGATTATATTCCTACTAAATTAAATTAGTTCCATGTGAAACGACAGCTGTCTTCTAGATGGATTTCGTCGTTTTATGATAGATTTTTGACCCACATAGTCGCTGTATTTTTAGAAGCGCAGTGGAGACGCTGAAGTAGGAAAGCGAAACCCGGCCTCCCGAGAGAGATGAAACTGGGAAACATCGCTCGGATGATGAGTGTCGCTGCGTTTTTGGGAAAAATTAAGGGATTACAAATAAAGTTACTCTATCACCTATTTGTAAATATTTCGATTCAGTATTAGCCAAATGTCGTATCAAGTTTCTTTTTTTTTCGATATAACCTAAGGCGCGATTCGAAGTTAGTTGGGTCAGCTATAATAATATAAGCCTTTATTTCCACATGCTAAGAAAGTTACATTAAAAAACAAAAAAACGTGTTAACTAATATCAAGTACCTACTTAATGTAAACAATATTTTGTATTTATTTTATATATTATTGTTGCTCTAGTGGCACCCAGCTACGGGTATAGGCCTCCTCCATCTGTTTATGTTGCTCCCCTTGCTAAGCGAGCCTCGTCCAGGTAGCGCCAGCTAGCGCCACGATGTCGTCTCACCAACGTCGGCATGACCGGCCGATCTAGTACCAGTGCAGGACTTTCTCACTCCACCTCCCGTCCTCTGCTCGAGTAACGTGGCCGGCCCATCTCCATTTTAATTTGCAGCCTTGTTCCGCTGCATTCATTATTCTGGTCTGACTCCTAATTCCATTTTTAAACCTAATCAGAAGTTTAATAACACTCTTTGTATTGATAATCAAAGACTATAAAGAGCAACAAGGGTAAGAAATATACACTTGTAATAAAACCTCTTTTTAAATTACAAGATGATGAGGGTTCTATTAAAAATCCTATTGGACATGGTTTACCAACTTTAAAAAAATGGAAATGGAAATGGATGAAATGTGTATTTCTTTTTCTATCTGCCAATCTCAATCCTAACATGCTTCTCTCTGCTGACCTTTGAAACAGTTGTAATTTGTGGACTATTTCCGTGGTCAACGCCCAACTTTGACATCCATACAATAGAGTCGGAAGAACTATAGTGTCTATTGCTTTCTTTTTAAGTGTTATTGGAAGTTGGGATTTAAATAAATATCTTTCAGGGACCAATATCTGGGTCAGCTAGGTCCTAAGTAAATCAAATCAGCGCGTGTTTCGAAGATAGGCATGCCGTCGACGTGCAATAGTGTATCCTTACCATGGCGTCGACGTGCGACTAACTTAAAACTTTTAAATAGTTAAATCTCAAGTGGTGTAATGGTTAGCACGCTGCGGCGGAGACGCAGGAACGCGAGTTCAAGTCTCGCCAAGAGTGAATTTTTGAAAATGTGTTTCTTATAAATATCTCTAGTAGATAATGCCTAGAGGGTCAGTAATTCAGTATACTTACCGTGGCGTGCCGTGTGTTTCGTTTTCTTGCCGTTCATGTGTAATAGCAAGTCACCCTACGCATATCCCGACCTCGTAACTTATAACTTTCACGTCATTAAAGAAGTCATTTGATTACAGAAAGATCGCGAAGGTTTTATTACTTACAACTTTATGTGAACATAAAAAATACTTTTACTAAGCCGAATGTGTGTAGGTCGTAAATGAAAATCTGTATCAACAGTTTCGTTGCAAATTTAGCGAGATTTTTGGGGTTTGTGCGAGTTTTTCGCGCATTTTTTGGTGTAGGTAATGAATTTTTATTTCATAACTTTTTAAAACACACTTCTTGCCCTGATTTTTTTGTTGTGGTTAATGAGGTTGTTTTTTTTTTGTTCCTGAACCGATTATGGTCATTTGGGAATTACCCAGTGTCAAGTTTTTTTACAATATGATAGTTATTTGCAGATACTAAAAACAATCAAGTAGTTGTAAGGGTTTCTCCCTGATGGCCCCGATCCGCGTCGGCCCTGTTCGAGATGGCCAAGATTTTGATAATTTTGAACGCTTTTAATTTTGTTTTTTTTTCTGCTTGTCGCGTTAACATAAAAAGTGAAATAAATAGAAATTTCTTCTGTTTTCGCGATGTCGGAATGTTAGCGAAAATAATATACATCGGTCTATTAAAACAAATAACATTAAAAATTAAGATTGTTACATTAAGAATGTATTTTTAAGCGATATAATGTGTCATAATTTTTTTGTTCTGTTGACAAATGTGGAAAGTGCTTAGGTTTGAAGTAGAAGTTACAAGTAAAATTATGTTTTAACTGTGTGTTGCCGCAATTAAATAAATAAATAAATAATAAATAATTATTTTAATTAATTTATTTTAACTGTGTGTTGCCGCAATTAACCCTATTATTAAGCCTTTGTGCGTGATTTTAAGCCGTGGGTTTCCTCACGATGTTTTCCTTCATCGTAAGAGCGATGTTAAGGTACAAGTATGATGTAATTGGCAACTAACCATTTTACAAGAACACTTTACGAGCTTAGAAATATTTTTAGCAAGGAAATATATTTCCAAAAAATTCACATGACAGGATTCGAACCTGCATCCTTTTGCTAACCAGGCGACTGCTCTAACCACTGAGCGAAAGGACGCAGGTTCGAATCCTGTCATGGGGATTTTTTGGAAATATATTTCCTTGCTAAAATATTTCAAAGTTTAAAATGTCTTGAGCAATAAAAATAAAAAGAAATATTACACTTTACGAGGTTTAGAAGCAACAGAAAAGTCCATGTTTGGCACGGGTTTTCATTTTCCCTACACTCGTACGCTTTCGGAGAAAGGGTAACCCGTTGTTCTACTAATATTTTGACTAAAATGTCAAGACGATAGTTTCCCAACTAAATGCCACAAGGTACTTTGATGGAAACTTTTGACATTTTCATGACATTTGCATGTTGACATAACACTGTTGACGAATGTCATGATCATGAATGAACCGTAAAAAGCTCGGAGGACTTTTGTTTTTGACGCGTTAGTGGATCGTCGTTTTGAATTTTTATTTTTGCAAAACCTAGTTTTATTGTGTGTAAATTGTTTAATTTCGGCGGCAAGTTACCAATTTAGTTACGCGAAGTTCAATGAGTGAAGTGAAAATAAAAATACCAGTGCCAAACACGAAATTAGCACGTTACAAACAAATGTTCCATGGGGTTGGAGAAAAATCGTCGCCATTTTTTCTGCAGCCTTCACGCATTGAAAATGATTTCAAACGATTACAGTATAATAGTGGTAGTTCACTATTTGTACGAGTATTTGGCTAAATTGTCCTATATTGCTGACAGAAGCCATAACTAAGAAAAAGAAAGAAAGAAAGTTCAGGTAAAACCATTGAGATCTATTGTACAAATCTTGTATGAAACTTGCACGATGGAAACGCGTCTAAGGCCCTGTGACGACTTTACCCCCCTCTATGCAAAATAGCCGCTTCACCCGACTACAAGGAAAGGGCTGTAATATGTATTTATCCACATAATCTTCGAGGCACATTATGTAAACAGTAATTTGCGTGAACTTCGTGCCAAATGCAGTTGGACGAGTTCCAACTCGGTCGGGGAAATGCGATTTTGTTGGCTGCTATGGACTGGAGACTTTTTGTCGGACGATTTGTGTGAAAGAATTAGATTAATCGGTGAAAAGAGTTTAAAATAGATCATTACTAGCTGCGCCCCGCTGTTTCACCCGCGTAGGTTCCGATCCCGCGGGAATATCGCGAAAGTAGGAAGTAAGCTGCAGTGGTATCATCTAATTAGCATCCACCGCCACTAGTTACTAATAACTGTCAAAAAACATATTTCGTATTCTACATTGCTGCTTTGAAGTAATCACCGGTAACAACCACGTTACGTCAAAGCAGCAATGTACTGCAACTTAGCAACTACTAGCGGTGGATGCTAATTAGCTACCACAGCTGATGTGGTATTTCTCAGCATTTTGACAGTATTTGTCTTACTATCCTCATCCAGTGGAAATTAAATTTCATCCCGCTAATTCTTGATATTTGATGTGCGTCGGGTTTTTCGCACGTAAGTCATATTATTAGTAAGATTTCGTAATTTCTTTTTTATTGCACAAGGCATTTCTACTAAAATATTTAAACAAAAATACGTCTTCAAAATTAATCTTCATCCACTCGCGGCGAGGATTGAACTCGTGCCTCCGGATCAGTACTCCGGTGCCCTTACCCACTAAGCAACGCGAGCTTCCTAAATATTACTATTATTAGGTCGTTCTAGAAATTCTAAAGTGCTTACTTGCTTCCCTAGTTTTTTCTTATGTTTTCACGACTTTGCATTGTAATTAAACACAATAAACATTTTAAACTCACACGATTTGAAATCATAATTATTTTTCCGGGTCTTATTCGCGTATAATTATTTTTAAATTCTCTTACCTCGACGTTTCGATCATGTTACAATGATCTTGGTCGCGAGGGTCTCCTCGCGACCAAGATCTTTGTAATTATACGCGATTAAGACCCGGGAAAAATAATAATTAAACACAATATTTACCTGATTTAATTCGCGTTTTATTTATTAACGGCATTGTTTCAATGCCTTACCGACGTGTCGCTAACTTTACAGTCAGCTTTATCAAGGTCTTAAAATCAGAGATTAACTCAGTAAATAATGTGATTTATTGCAAGTGTTTACCTATATATAAGTGAGAATTAAGAAAAAAACATAAACTCCATCAAATTTATAGTCGGCCGATGAATAAGTTTCTGGTTTGGGGTAATTTAGGCATATCGTCCGAACGAAACTAATATTCCTATCAGAATTTAAAAAATTGCAAGGGATTGCATTTTCTGCTCGGTTTTAATTAATATTTTTTACATGTTATATTTTGAATACGTTGCATTTTTTCGGTTTGAGCTTCAAGTTCTTGTGTATTTCATATTTCAACTTATTTGGTTTTTATTTTACATTTAATTTTATTTTTCTAAATTTAACTCAGGACATGTTTTATTCCTAAAATATTTTGTTGTGTTTGTAATTAATTAGGTAGGTAGGTATGTTTCACAAAAAAAAAGTCTAAAAACTTTGATGTAATTATTCATTTAATTTACAGATCTTTAAAACTACGCAAAGTAATTTAATGCGGTTTTATATATTATATAAAAATAACACATTCCGATATTCCCGCGGGATCGGGACTAACGCGGGTGAAACCGCGGGGCGCAATTAGTTTACAAATAATAAAAATGACTCCCTATTTCCCGTGGTCTCGGCATAACGCGTAAACGGCTGAATCAATTTCGCTTTTATAAAAAAAAATGCAGATCCGATTTTGATAAGTTTTGGTGGTCAGTATCTGCAACTGCAGGATCGCGACTTTACCTCCGTGGCGCGTCAGGCGGACGCTCGAATGCAATGCAGCAGGCTGCGGGTTCGATTCCTGTCGGGGGCAATATTTATGCTTAAAAATCAATATTTGTATCTTGTCTGGGTGCCTTTCTATGTATAAATGTAAGTATTTACAAAAAAAGTATAATAGTAGTTACCTATATCCGTTGACCAGTACCCATAGTACAAGCCTAATGCTTAGTTTGGAGCTGGATTGCTTTGTGATAAATAAATAAATAATACATAAATAAATAAATTCTGTGACCAACACACAGCGCCATCTAGCCCCATGGTAAGCTGCTAAGCTTGTAAATGGTGACTAGACAACGGATATACTACTTATACTTATTTTTCTTTTGTAAATACATACATATCAAACATAGAAATACACCCAGACTAAATACAAATATTTATTATATTAGCGGAATGAAGAACTATCACATCCATTTATTAGTAAATCAGTGCATCTACTTCCTTACTTAATCGGTGGTTAGAGGCGAGCTAAGTTAAAGTTCAACCATGAACTTTGCTCCCAACTTAAACTATGCACCTGTGCACTTAACTTGATGTTCTTTTGTTACTCAGATTTGAAGTTAACTGATTTTAGACTTTATAGCAGCTTCTTTGGGGAGATATTAATCTGAGGTTTCTAGGATGAATTACTAAAAAAGTTATTTAAAACAAAAGTTTTTAAAACCATATTTATTAAAGTCATGGATATTTACTAAGGCAAAATTGACATGAAAACACGATTGCTGAAAAAAATCTTGATAGGACAAAATCCCAAGCTGCCCTCTAAATTTCACAAATAAATGATATTACTCAGTCAAATACTGTCCGTAAACTAATAGAACTTGTATAAGAACTGAACTGAGCTCAATACAGGTCCTGAATGATTTGAATTTAAAGATTAACGTTTAGTTCTTTGGAAACTAGCAATTGTTTGATTTTACGCCCTAAAATTTTGCATAGTCGCATCTTACGTCCTTCACTTACACATCTGAAATTCGCTAGCTGTATCCCTGTCACGCTATTAGGGTTATATAGGCCCTTAAGTTGGGTAACGAACTCTAAAATAAACACTGGACCTAGCGAAATCCCTGAACGCAACTTACTCCAATCGATCACTAGATGGCGCCAGTGGTAAAAATACAACACGGTATTGGATATACCAGTAAGTATACTAGCAGCGCCCCGCGGTTTCGCCCGCGTAAGCCCCGTTTCCGCGGGATTTTCGGGATAAAACGTAGCTTGACATTCATTCATTTTATTATTTTAGGTCCCAGCTACCTATATTCCAAGTTTCATTGTAATTGGTTCTGTAGTTTTTGCGTGAAAGAGTAACAAAGTCACATACATACAAACTTTCGCGTTTATAATATTAGTAAGTAAGATTTTCCTTTAGCATTTTTCAACGCCCGATGTTTCGAGATCTTTAAAGACTGGTGCTGGTTAGGGTTGCCAACCGTACTATATTATATAGTATTGTACTATATATCAGGTCTATGTACTATATAATTTTTAAAACACATATTATTGTAGTACGCAAAAATACTATATTTTTAACATACATATTTTTTCAAAGTTATTTTTAAATTCTGGCTTTGTGTAAACGCATCTTGATTACACTCTAATAAAAATATGTATATTGGAGAGAAGCAAACATCAATTTAATAAAATGAAAAAGTTTGTTGGGTTGTCTTTGAATTAATCTATACAAACACCGTTTAATTTTTGTTTTTTTTTTATCTTTTGCAATCAGTCGGCAAAAATACTATTTATCTTCTGGATATTTTATTTTTTAGCCGCAAATACTATATTTTAGGAAAAAAGTGTTGGCAACCCTAGTGCTGGTTATTGTATTTCTTTTGCCGCTATATTAAACAAATACTAAATATAATATTGTCAAAGGTTTTCGCGATTTTCCGTAATAAAACACAATATTTACTGGGTTTTACTCGCAACTAAACCTTGACAAAGCTAACTCTAAAGTTGGCGAAAGCTCGAGTTAGGGTTAGTAAAGTTAGAAATAATGCCATCATTAAATTAAAAATGCAAGTAAAACCCGGTAAATATTGTGTTTTATTAAATACTAAATACATACCTACCTTTAAAATTAATTTTGCATTTTATAAATAAATAAATATTGCACATTTTACTCAGCGCAATCCCAGCCCTAAACTAAGCACTAGGCTTGTTCTATGGGTACAACAAAAGATAAAAGTGAACAACAAAAGTGTTTTTTTGTATAAAAACAGTACGGGCACATTCCGACTCACACTTGGCCGGGATTATATAGTTTGCCCAGGTTCTCTGCATTCCCTTCTAACAACTTTTGATTTATTCCTATAGAAAACTTACAGTATATATGACGATACTCCTCCAAAATCATGGTAAGTAGTACTTATAAAAAAATTAAAAAAAAAACCCTCAACATACATATCTCTTTATCTGCTAACATAAAATAAAAGTATAACATTCCCTTGAATTCAAACGTCTAACTAAACCGGTTTAAACCTTGATGTATCCGGTTCGAACTGGTTTTTTAAGAGCTACCCTCGTAACGGATCAACCCCAAAAACCATTTACCCGAAGTATGATCTATTATTTACATAAAATCACTGTTTCGCACAAAATCAAAATTCGGCCCGGACTGTCTATTTAGAGTGACCATGATTTAGTTTAAGTTTTGAGGAATAAGTACTTATTTAGTCAATAAATATTTGAATTGGATAGAATCAACTTAAGGTACTTCATAATTCTATCTCACAAATCACTAATATTATAAACGCTAAAGTTTAGACGTTTGTTTGTTCGGATGTTTGTATGCTTTATATTGAAACCAAAAAATAACATGTACATAGAGAAACGTAAATAAAAAAAAGGCTGAGCTCTTCCATTGAGAGCAAACTTTTCCAGACAACTTTCAAATTCGACACAAAAGTAGTTTATAACCTGGATTAGCACATAGTATATTTTTAGAAGGAAAATACATCTACAAAAACACTTTGAAGAAAAGTTATTAGCACGATGCACGATAGTGTTACAAACAGTAACACTATCGTGCGCAAACGCAATCTAGCCCCAAACCAAGTACTAAGCTTTTACTATCGGTACTGACAACGGATAAAGTACTACACATCTATCTTCTTCATATCTATCTTTCTATTTATTATTTGTGCAAAAACTTGCATAGAAAATACCCTAAATCAATATCCAATGTCCCACATTTTTCCAGTAACATGGTGTCCACAAATTGAGCGTCGAAAGCGGACATGTCTCCTGAATATTTATCGAAGGACGGACGGACGGACACAGCTGGTCACCGTAATATGACGGATTCGGTTATGTTGATAGCAATGTCACAGATTTTGAGGATACGAAATATATTGACGCAGAATAGATTATAGTATAGGTAGTCGTCGTGAAGAATTTGATGTTTTTGTTGCAAATAGAACTGGCAACAAATTCCTTTTTCTCAAACATGCTTGGAAATTTGAGCATTATTTTGACAACCTTCTTCGAGGTTCTTATCAAAGGTTTAATTTAAATTTGGAACTGGCTTGCACATAGAAAGCTGTTAAGTGAAAAAAAAAACTTAAATTTTAAGAATGGTACATTCAGTAATTCTATTTTCAAATAAAAGTTCTAAATTATACTACTTAGTTTAATTTCCGCGCATTATTTGAGAAAAGTACTATATAATTCTTGGCCGCAACTAGGCATTGATGGACTTACGTATGTGTTCACACGTTCGTCCATCAATGCCTCTCTTGCCGGCCGCTGCAGTAATGTACTATAGATCATCATAGTCTTGTTCGCATATTATTATTCTTAAATTCTCTTAACTCAACGTTTCAATCATGTAACATTGATCTTGGTCGCGAGGGACTGCAGCCCCAGTGCAGAGTTCAAATTGTGTGAGTTTAAAAAGTTTATTATTTTGATCATCTTTTGTTGTAGTTTAGATGTGGGAATTTGACAGTTGACGACTATCAAATTTGAAAGGTGCATTTGTTTACTGTACTAAAACAAACGTGGGCCCAGTTGACCACTTACGAATTAGAGGAGTGAGTGAACTCTGGTCCTAGTTTCGAAGGGGATTATCTTGAGTACTATCTTCTTAGTGGGACCACTTCACCTCTACAGAATATTAATATGTAGTCAACTCGTCCCAATGTCTATTATTCCTTTCAATAATCATAAGCAAAATTAATCAAAAGCAATAAGAAACTACAGGTAAATTTTAATAATTAACAAATTCAAAACAACTATTCAACTATTAATTAATAAGCCAAAATTTAATTAAATAAACATACCTACCTAATAACGTTATCTAATATTAAATCTAACAATTTGTATCTGTATGTTCAGGTAGGTACAGTCAGGTACAAAAGTGTATATCGTAATAAGTAGGTATTTCAAATTGAACAAATAATGGAAAATACTTTTTTTTTAAATTAATATATCAAGTAACTTAAAGGTTTGAAAAATGTTCTTTTTTTGTAATACAATCGGTTTAATTAAAATAGACAATATTTCTTTCCTAAAAAAATTTTGAATAGATTTTGACGAAATGGACTAAATATTTTGTAATTTGATTTTTTAATGTCCTAGGCCAGGCATTATCGTACATACTACTAGAAATATTTTTAAAGATTCAAATCAAATCAAATTTTTCAATAACAATATTTCTTTAAATAGACAAATCTGGCCGATATTTTTTTAAAGGTCCCTCGACCTCTTACCTCGAAAAGTAAAAAATGGAATCTGTTTAAGACCACTTTTTTGTCTGTTCGTTCTGTTTTAGTGTGATGGTAAAAAATCATTTATGTCAGCAATTTCAAAACACTATCACACTATCATCTGAGGACAAAATTAAAAAAAAACTGCATTTTTGCGTTATTTAATCGTCGTTTTATGGCGCTTAAATAGGCCTGCTAATTACATAAATTATAAAATTTAAAAAAAAAACAGACTACTTTGAAAAACCACAAATAATGAAAACTTTTTTTAATTGTTTGATGTTAATAAAACACTTTATTTACCGGGTTTAATCGCGTTATATTCATGATTTTTAAACGACCGTGCTTTCGCCAACTTTACAGTTGGCTTTTTCAAGGTTGACATAAAGGCTTGTACAATGCTGGTTTTTATTTGATGTTATTTTAACATTTTTTTCGCTCAACCTCCATTATCGTTTTGAAAAGTCAAGATGGAGACCCACTTTTGTACCTAAACTGTACACACAAACCCTACACCTCTATAATCCTTTAGAGTTACATTAATTTGCATTTACATTGAAACTCAATTATATACGTTTTGAATGCAGGGGTTTGTATGTTTGTCTTACGTTGGAGTAGGTTACACTTGATGCTGGCTTGAGATATTGTACGGAGTAGCTGGTTGTACATAGACGGGCTGTTATGTTATGGGGAATAATAAAAATCTATAGAAGATACCTTGTTTTTAACCGACTTCAAAAAAAAGGAGGAGGTTATCAATTCGTCTGTATGTATAATATTTTTTTTTTGTATGTTTACCGATTACTCGAAGACGGATTGACGGATTAAGATGATTCTTTTTTTAATGGATAGGTAGGAGCTCCAAGATGGTCCCATAAAAATTTAATGTAGATCTGATGAGGGTCTTCGGAGTGATGAACGGAAATGCTCCTCAAAACGCATTAATCAATCCAGTTGTTTATCGATTACTCGAAGATGGCTCGACCGATTGAGATGATTATTTTTTTTAATGGAAAGGTGGAAGCTCCGAGATGGTCCCATAAAAATTTAATGAGGATCTGATGAGGATCTTCGAAGTGAGGACCGGGAATGCTCCTCAAAACGCTGTATTCAATTCAATTGTTCATCGATTATACGAAGATGGCTTAACCGATTGATATAGTTCTTTTTTTAATGGAAAGGTGAAAGCTACGAGGTGGTCCCATGAAAGTTTGGTAAGGATCTGATGAGTATCTTCGGAATGATGGACAGGATAGCATCCCAGAATTCAATAAATTACTCATTTTTGGACTTCTACCAAAAAGAATAGACCCCTAAAGAACTAAGTACAGATTGATGGAGCACCTGAAACCACCTTCTCATCAGCAAACTCCTCAATAATGAAAATTACGGTAACAATATTGTTGATTTCTAGGTAGGTAAGTATACTAAAAAGGGTAAAATAAAAAAATAATTTAACAATTAAAAAACCGACTTCAAAAAGAAACAAAAAATAATTTAAAAAACAACCAAAAAAAAAGAATTGATAAAAATGACCAAAATAACCTCTACATAGGTACAGAGCCACCGACTAATTAATCTGTTTTATCATCTGAAGTCGGGCAGCCAACCTAAGTACAATATGGAACCAACCAGTAAAACTGCCCGACTTCAGATGATAAAACAGATTAATTAGTCGGTGGCTCTGTACCTATGTAGAGGTTATTTTGGTCATTTTTATCAATTCTTTTTTTTTGGTTGTTTTTTAAATTATTTTTTGTTTCTTTTTTATATTTAGAGTGGTTCTTAAAATTTGAAAATTAGTAATATTTTTAGCAAGGAAATATAATTTCTTCTATGGTAAGGAAATATATTAAAAAAAAATCCCCATGACAGGATTCGAACCTGCGTCCTTTCGCTGACCAGGCGACTGCTCTAACCACTGAGCTACACAGAAATCACGTGTCATGATATTATTTTTCTCAATATTTCTCAGTAATTACCTACATAACATTCGGAAATACTATTTTGGTATTTTATTTTACATTCTCTTATTTTTCCTTTTGGTAGTTTTCTTTACACGATTGGTTAACTTATATAACAGAAAAAAACTGAAACAACTCATTTAAAACAGAATTTTTTATTTTACAGCTAAACGTAACGTATTAAACCTCTATTTTTGCTGTATTAAAGCAAATTAACATACACCTGAAATTGGTAGAACAGTTTTACAAAATTGGCAATAGTTATCTTGTTTATAGGAATTGTTTGGTTTTACTCACTCAAATATTGCATAGTCGCATCTAACGTCCTTCTTTTACACATCAGAAATTCACTAGTCCTATCCCTGTCACGTCATTAGGTGAGTATGGGGCCTTAAGAAGCCGGCGGTAAAGTTGGTATCTTTCAAAAATAACAAAATTACAAATACAAAATGCACCTACTAAAAGCGTTTGTGTGCGATTCAATAAACATATCTATTATTGACAAGCTGCATCCTGCGATTTCACTTGCATAAATTCCAATCCCGCGGGAATATCGGGATAAAAAGAAGCCTTTGTAAGTAACTAACTGACCAAATCTACTCAATAGTATGAAGTATAAAAAGATTTGTAACATTAATAAAATGCTTGAAATATAAAAGCAACGCGATTATAACCGAAAAAGCTCAATTTTAATATTAATTTATTTATACATTGTGTTCAAACCAGCCGTGTAAGTGAGTACGTGTAAATCTACCTATTTACTCTCACAATACATACATAGCTATTATGTGAGGTCCGTGTTTGTCTCTAAGATATTCTAATGTAAATGTTACATAAATTATTTATGTGTAATGTTTTGATATAATTTAGGATTGTGTAGTCGAAGACTTAACCGAATTTAGTATACTGTTGAATTGTCACTTTAATTAGGTACATTATATACCTACATAGGGTATAATATATTATTTACTCTCTGTATACCTATAATTTTTACTTTTTAAGATTTTACCCGGATACTTTCCAATCCCGCGGAAGTTTCCAAAAAACATTTCTTAGTGGATACCTAGGTACACATTATAAAGAGCACTCCCTTCAAATTTCAGTTTTCTAGGTGTTGATGTTCACTTCAGTCAATCACTCAATCAGTTAGAACTTGGAATATTATATTATGTACCTATAGATGTATGTATTTACAACAGAAAAATAAATATAAGTAACTACTTACCTAAGTATTATATCTGTTTTCTAGACATTGTAACACAATTGAATTAATTCGGAAAACAGACAATGAACAATTGTTTTGTTATATGAAGTAGGGCAGACGAACTAAAAAAAAAATTGCAATATGAGTGGCAAAAAACACAAGCTCAGCTTGTAAGGAAGCAAGCTTACCTTTAGGGTAGATGGCGCTGAATTCAAATTTCTTCAATTAGATAACAACCGAGACATTGTTTGTAACAGGACCCTTAAAGCGAGGTTCTAGTTGGAATTTTTGAAATCGACCTTTCTTTGTTTCAAAGGTAAGTAATCGCAAACTCATTGTTTTGATCGGATAAAAATATATGTCGTAGTTTAAAAATACTAATTAGGAAAATTCGTTTCCTTTGGTTTAAAATACTATAAATTATGCAACTTCGCTCGATAAAAAAACATCTTGGAAAACTGTCAATTTTTTTAGTTTTTTTTCGTCTGTATTCAGATAATGGGCCCTACCATGATGTTGTATAAATCGTCGCGAAGTCGTCGCGTTGTCATTTAGCTTAAAAAAACCACATCAAATAATTTTTTAATAAAAGAGAAAAAAATAAGATTTTTTTAAATTGTCTGTGGTTTTTAAAAGTAGTCTGGGTGTTTTTTATTTAAAATTTACTTTATTTTTTTGAACGACAAAAGGACGACATAGCAACGACAAACGATCATGGTAGCGCGGAATATTGTACTTTAATAAAATTTATAAAAATAAAATGAAATCGTAGGTGTTAATATTTGTAAAGGATGTATTTGGTTTACAATTCTAAAATATTTAATATGTTCAACCATTTGAAAGTATACATTAATCAAATATTTTATAATATTGTTTCTTGTGTATATTATGATTATCGATCTCCCGTCTCGTTCCCTCGCACCGTCTCGCTCTTTCACTTAATACATGTGTGATACGAGTATAATATGTAAACACTGAGAACAGTACAAGTTCCACTAATGACCTTAACTGGTGCTGGTGTCTGGATCGGAATAGCAGACCGGACAAATTCGTTATTCAGTTAGCGAGTGTAGTTTCATTAGACGTGGGCTATGAGTTTGTACAGAGATACTGAAGTTATGGAGAAGTTGGGATTGGCCTAATGACCGCTCCTTAAGTAAAAATAACTAATCATCTGGTGCAATCTTCTAAGGAAGGTCGGCGGTCAATTGGTGAAGGTATTCACGATCTTCAGCTGCTTTTAGTTTGCTGGTGGTTGAGGCCAGTCCAGGCTTTTAAGGGATGATTTATATTAGACCGTTTCACGGCCGTGCCAGGTCCGAGCTTGGCCCTTGCCCAGCGGTGGGACAAATTAACAAGCTGATTATTATATTTTTACTAGCTGCGCCCCGAGGTTTCACCTGCGTAAGTTCCGTTCTCGCGGGAATATCGGGATAAAATGTAGCCTATGTGTTATTTCCTGTATCCAGCTACCTATATTCCAAGTTTCATCGCAATCGGTTCAGTAGTTTTTGCGTGATTAAGTAACAAACACATGCATACATACACACAAACTCACAAACTTTCAGCTTTATATATTAGTAGGATTATTATAGTTTCTTGTTTTTATAAAAAACACTTTATTTATCCGGTTGAATCGCGTTTTTATTCATTGTTCTAAACGAACCGAGATTTCGCCAACTTTACAGTTGGCTTTTTCAAGGTTGACTGAGATGTAACTTGTCTAATTTTAACATTCTAAAAAGTTACAGTAAACTACAGTAACTACAGTTGGTGGTTTAAAGCTCGGTTTCGTTTAGGACAATGAATGAAAACGCGATTCAACCGGATAAATAAAGTGTTTTTTTATAAAAAACAAGAAACTATAATAATCCTACTAATATATAAAGCTGAAAGTTTGTGAGTTTGTGTGTATGTATGCATGTGTTTGTTACTTAATCACGCAAAAACTACTGAACCGATTGCGATTAAACTCGGAATATAGGTAGCTGGATACAGGAAATAACACATAGGCTACATTTTATCCCGATATTCCCGCGTGTAAATAAAGTTTTTATAGGTAAAGTAAATTACAATAATTCTAGTCACATCCAGAAATCTAGGTCTCTGCCCGTTATCTAATTTGTCTAGCTGGGTAGAACTAAAGTTCAGGCGACAAATTAAGCTCATGTTTTGTTGTTACTAGACTAATCTATCGGAGAGTTAGAGGTTTGGGCTTAAGGAGTCTGAAATTTGATTACTTGTCTCATACTTAAGTAGCTGACCCGGTGGCACTTCGTATCGCCATCGCTATTGGTCGAATCGAAAAAAAAAGTTACTCTACCCCCTTAAGACTTGTAAGGCGCGGTGAATACGCGTCGCCGTATCGTCGTGAATTTCTTTGACCACTTCCTCTTAGTCCCCAGGTGCCATTATTTTATTCTAGCTGCGCCCCGCGGTTTCACCCGCGTAAGTCCCGTTCCCGCTGAAATTTCGGGCTAAAAAGTAGCGTATATGTTATTCCCGGTATCTGGCTACCTACATTCCAAGTTTCATCGCAATCGGTTCAGTCGTTTTTGCGTGACTGAGTAACAAACACACATACACGCATACTCACAAGCTTTCAGCTTTATAATATTAGTAGGAAAATATTTACAGCTCCTGATCCTCCTGCTCCTTTTTTAGAAGTCGGTTAAAAAATATTACTCTCACAAGGTAGGTTTAATATTGATTGACGGACAAAGCAGAAAATTTGGTGAAATGAAAAAAAAACCCATTCAATTAAAAAGTCTGCCCGCTATGGGCGATTATGCTGCGACCCCACTTTCGTTGTATTGAATCCAATGTTGGAACTTTGGGACCAATAAACTAAAATCTGCGAATCAGTTTTTTTGTAACAATGTGGAAAATAAAACACTTTATTTACCGGGTTTAATCGCGTTTTATTCATGATTTTTAAACGACCGAGCTTTCGCCAACTTTACTGTTGGCAGTCAACCCTGTAAAAGCCAACTGTAAAGTTGGCAAAAGCTTGGTCGTTTAAAAATCTAAATACAGTTTTAAATAAAACAAAGTTTTATTAAATTATTATGCAAAATCGCAAAACCGTAGAAGAAATTGCACTGTAAATCTTACCTGCATCTTTGGAAGTCCGGCCCTAGATTAATCTATGTCACTAGTCATCCAGTGTAGGAAACACTTTGAAATATATCAAAATGTGAATATTTTTCTTCGCATCTGAGCGATGTTCCTGGTTGCACCCAAATTACTTGGGCTCGGCACAGTAGGTAAGTCATCATTGACTATACCTATATTTTAAGGTGGGCCTGCTTGACACCCACCTCCGAGAAGTTTATCCGCCATCGCGCAGAGAGAAGTCAAGGTTTCCTAGTCTCGCTAAATATTTTAGTCCCCTTTAACTACACCATCGGGAATAGGTGTGATTATAGATTGTAGTGTGCCCCACCTAGTGTTAGAGTTGTCAGGTCGCCCTACGGCCTCTACATTGATCCAACATCAGCTATCAGAAATAACAACAGGGACCAACTGGGACCAACTGCTTCCAAATGACGATGATAAAAGATTGCTCCATTACTGTATCACGAATGACTTTTTCGAATGGACACTACTATATCACGAAAAAAAAGAAACAAAAAAAAGAGAGAAAACGCGCGTTAAGATGATGAGTAGTTTTGTTTCCGTGGGAAGTTTTTCGAGAAAAAATCAAATCGTGAATTATTATTTTTTTTTTTTTATTTTTTTTTATTTTTTCACAGAATCAACAGCACTTAGAAATAGTTTAACATAACACTTAGATAAAACAGACTGCCAATAATAGATTCATACTTAATCGTAAAAACGTTGTTCGTGGGTGAGTATTGATAAGGTTGGAGATTTAGGCTGAAATCGTACGTACCACAGTACGAACTTTAGCAAAGGCAAAACTTTGCTCAGACTGGGCTTAGCAAAAGCTGAGCATAAACTTTGAAATGGAACATATAGTCGAAATTCATTTTATAATATACGAATAAAATAAAAATAACTTCATAGGCACAACAGAGAAGCAAAGTATAGGCCATTATTTTTGGTTGGTTTACATTCTAAATTTGAAAAACTTCGACTTCATTACGCAAAAACTTTGGATAGTTGCGAAGATCGCTTTATAAATACCAAAAATTGTTATAAGTCAAAGTTTTTGCTTAGCAAGGACAAAGTACATCATCATCATCATCAGCCTGTTACAGTCCACGGCTGGACATAGGCCTCTCCAATTGCACGCCACCCAGATCTATTTTCGGCTTCTCGCATCCAGTTTGTGTCTTCGTCCAGTCGTCTTGCGCAAATCGTCGCTCCAACGTGCCTGAGGACGTCCTACACTACGTTTGCCGAGACGCGGTCTCCACTCTAGAACCCGTTTACCCCAACGTTTGTCGGTTCTACGGCTAATATGGCCAGCCCATAGACAAAGTACGGACTATTGATTTCAGCCTAAGTGTGTCCGCAGCATAATGCAAAAAACCTCTCGCTCGCTCAATGTTTTAGTCACCGTGGAGTGTCACGTACAAAATAGCTATATCGTCGTGTTCCAATGTTCCCAAACTCCGGATTAGTTGATAGTCTATTAAAGTTGCCCTGTGGTCGGGACAAAGACAATTAATAATCTATATTTAAAAGGAAAGAAAGAAAGAACATAATATATTTATTAAGTTATCCTAACACACAGCAACAACAAAATAACTGAGGGTACAGAAATCAAAATAATAATAATCCACAATATATTTGTAACTACTATCTATATATGTATGTGTATACCCCGGTCGGGGTAAGACTGGCTAACAATGCCATAATCGCATAAAAGCATACATAGTATACAAGGTGTAACAGGTGAGCCCTTTTAATCCGAAAGGGGGTTGTTCTAGACGTCTAGGCGAAGAACTTTTGTTCTACGACTTTTGGAAATTCGAAGTACTTTTCGAAAAATTTATGTGTAAAGTTTACTTGAAAATCAGCTGTTTCTAAGAGTTCGAGGTCATTGACCTTATGTTGTCCTTTCGTTTAGTTTAGTCGACAACAATCAAAACTTCAATTATCTTTATTTTCAAAAGCAGCTGTTTTTTCAGTGAAACATAATCTCAAAATTAAAAAAAGTTTGAATTTTCAAAAGTCGTAGAACAAAAGGTGTTCGCCTAGACGTCTACAACAACCCCCTTTCGGATTAAAAGGGCATACCCGTTACAAATTGTATAGTTGGCCGTTACACATTTAACAAGCCAGGATGTCGGTTTGCTAATATTCCCCAGATCTCTTAGCCTTAGTCGCTTTTTACGACACCCACGTAACCCTATTCTATGCCGTGACGATTCCCATCTGGTGATATAGTGGTCTTTTAAACTAACATTTGTAGATGTTCTTTCTTTTCTATAATATTTATTATCTTTGTGAAAGTTACCCTGTGGTTCGGACTATAGCGGCCGGCATTGTTAAAAGTTTTAAAACCAACGCAGACTGTAAACTTATCGATCGACCGATGGCTAAACGACTTCCGTTTGAATGAATTATTTAGGTAACTTTACATTTTCGATAGTATTAGAGCAGATTTACATTAGGTCAGTTAACTAACTTAACTTAACTAACTTTTTTATTTTGACAAAACTAATATAAAAACAAATATAAAGTATACATACGGATCACGGATCACGGTTTCATACGGAGTTGTAAAAGTCAGTGCTTTATGTGCAGTGAATTTTCGTGGTCAGTCACTGAGTTGAATGAAATTGTATGGCACCGACTTCTGTCACTGATCCATACAATTGAGTCAGTGCCCAGTAACATACAATTCAAGTAAGTGACAGACCACTGTAATTCTTAGACACTGATTTATCAAAATTATTAAATGTCGAATGGCGTAAACATAAAACTAAACTAAGTCAAATTTTAAGCCAAAATTTATGACTCTACATATTTTTTTAGAGTCAAATAAATAATAAATAAAATAGTTTATTGACTATTTATTATTTGTAAGTTGCAGTTAACCTAATAGTGGGTTTAATCGCGTTTTATTCATGATTTTAAAACGACAGAGCTTTCGCCATCTTTACAGTTGGCTTTTTCAAGGTTGACAAGGTTTAAAGTGTTTTATTATGCAAAATTGCGAAAACCATACAAAAAATTATGTAATTATTTTTTTATGAGTATCTTAATCTTAAAACAACGCATCGGCCGACGGAAAGTTTTCAGTCTGTTTCTACCCTTACGGCAATAATGTATTGATATAATTTGTAGTGCTTACGTGATGGGCTGAATTTTGAGCTTTAGGTCAGGTCAGAGCTTAAGTAATAATAGTTTTAGGTAATACTGGCTGTACCTTGTATTTCCTATCCCGTAGGAGTATTGGGTTAAAAGTAGCCTATCTACTATTCCAGGCCCCCAACTATCTATATTCTAAGTTTCATCGCAATCGGTTCAGCGAGTTTTACGTGATTGAGTAACAAACTAACAAACTTTCAGCTTTATCGTAATAGTAGGATTATAGCTAAGTGAACCTTCGATTCGTCCCATATAGGCAACTTAAATGGGCCCATTAAGGGCGAGTTGCAACTCGTCCCGTAAAAAAAATAATAGACTAATGCAAAGCTTTAAATATTAGCTAGTTGTATAAAGAAACAGTCTTATAGCTTAGAAATATTTTTATCAAATCGAGCACGCAACCTTCTAGAACGCAGAGGAATGTTTACTACAGAGCCAAAGAAGTGGGATTAAGAGAAAAAAACAATAAACCCTCATAAATTTAAATACTCTACAACCTTTAACTAAATGGCAAGAAACTTAAAACCGAAGACACCACTATAGGATTCCGAAACTGCACTATTAAAGAAAAAATAAGTAGGGGCGTTTGCAATCAATGACCACAAAGTTATTTGCCGTTATTCTCTACAAAAACAATCAATTTTCAACTCTATACCGTGGAAATAGAGTATTATATTCGATTAATAAATTACATGAAAACCTTCCCACACATGTGCATAGAAAAAAGGGACAGGACGCAGGTAGAAATGAATACAAAGAGATAAGTGAAGTGCGTTCCGTTTTACTAACTCCGTACAATTACATTCAACTCTATCGTAAAGGTTTAAGGTTAAATTTAGAATGGTTTTAAACTGAAATAGTACGGGAGTTTCTTTGAAAGCCGGTATCGACGGTCAAATTTTTATGTTTCGAACGTAAAATGCGTTTGTGATTTTTAGGTTAGTTTCATTCGGTTTCGCGGTTCGTGAAGATGTTTATTCGATTTTTAAATTGTTTTTAGTTTTAATTTTGTAGGAACCGTTTTGTTTTTAATTTGTTTATGGCCAGTTGTTGTGTTTTGAAGTGTTGGTTGTGTGAGTGTGTTCTTTATTTGAAAATTTGAACTGGATTGCGCTCTTTGGATTGCATTTTTGGATTACACGGTATGTTGTGTTTGCATCTTCAAGAGATAGCTTTTACAGGTTTATTCCAGGACGTGCCAATAAAATACCAAATCCATAGGAATTGCTTTTCAATATTTCTCGGTCTTAATGTATTAAAGAAGCTTCTAAATCACTGGAAAAAGACTAAAAATACCATGTCAGGAGAGGCAACTCTCAAACATTGCATTTTTACTCGACTAAGGCAAAAAGATGGTTATGTTTTTGGTCGCGATGTATGTTTGTTTGTTAGTAAGTTTATACCATAGTTTTTATGATATCATTACAGAACCGACTTAAAAATTATTGGGCGAAGCGTATTTTGCGAACACTATCCTACGAATTTTGTAGTAAGTAAAATTTTGTGTTTGTAAGCATGTTTGTTTGCTTTTTAACGCAAAAACTACTGAACCAATTGCAATGAAATTTAGTATATAAGTAGCTGAAGCTCTGTTTTAACACATAGGTTACTTTTATTCCCGATTTTTGAGCGGGATCGGGCGTTTAAAAATAAAGAAACAAAGACGTTTTACACTTAATTGGTAGAGAAAGAGTGCTTCGGTGCGACACGTAGTTAAGCAGTAGGTCTCGGTTGTTATCTCTAACATCAGTTAGGTTAGGTTAGAGGCGTTAGGGCGACTTAATACTAGGTTAGACACATGAAAGGAACATGGGGTTAGGTAAGAAAGAGATGACATTAAAATTAATTCAACTTAAGTACTTCTTCTTTCCGCATATTGGTTTGGCTTCCCTAGTGTTAGAGTTGTCAGGTCGCCCTAATGCCTCTAACTTGACCTAACGACTGCTATCAGAGATAACGTCCGGGACCAATTGCTTAACGTGCCTTCCGAAGCGCGGAGGAGCTCGAAAAAAAGTTTTTAGCTACACTTGTTTTTGGGTACCCATCCAAGTAATGACAGCGCCAAGCGTTGCTTAACCCGCAGGAGCACAAAATCGGTAGGTGCAGCTAGGCCAATGAGTTGCTCCTTATCATATTACGCACGTTAGATCGTAGATTAAACTAAATAAACGTAATGACTAATGCACAGACAGACATATTCGCTTCACCACACATGCTTTATCGTGCTTCGGCAAACGTTGTGTAGGACGTCTTCAGGCACGTTGGAGCGACGATTTGCGCAAGACGGCTGGCACAAACTGGACGCGAGAAGCCGAAAATAGATCTAGGTGGCGTGCTATTGGAGAGGCCTATGTCCAGCAGTGGACTGCAACAGGCTGATGATGATGATGATGACTAGGAGGTAACATAATAATCTAAATTCCGTATACCTACTTAGTATGTACCAACGTCCAACATAAATGTAGTAAAACTTGATGCATTCTGTGAGTCAGACTTGATGAGTACCTTTTCATCATGACATGAGTCATTAAGGCGGCGATAGATGATAATCAACGGTCCTTGTCCGATTGCATATAAATGAGCGAGATGGTATTGCGTGAAAAAATCTACAATTTCTCGTAAAATCAATCATTAACGAAGATTAAAATAATATTTTTATAAAATGCGATGAAGGGGTTCTAGGTATTGTATTTTCTAATATTATGATGCCTATTAGAAAATATAGCGGTTAAGGATTTAGAAGAAAAATTGATTTATTTTGTAAAACAGGGGTAACTTTGCCTATATATATAGTAGTATTTAAAGTTATTTTTTATTGTTTTTGAAATGAAGGGGACACTTCAACAAATTTGTATGAAATATGTATAATAATAATGGGTACTTTAAAAATGCTACGAGGCGCCATCTACTAAGTAAATTGTGGTTTAGGTGAGACGATGCCTTGAGGGCTTACAGCTGTTAACAACAGAATAGTAACAACAACAAATGTTAACAGTATGTTTGTTTACATATCACTCAGACGTTAAGAACGTTAACAAAACACAACCGGATAAACGATAATCGGACTTGCGTAATACGAACAATCATAATTTGAATTTAGAATACGGAACATTATTAACTTCAAAGAGGTTATTAAAGATGTTCCATTTTTAAATGATTTTAGAGAATAGGAACAAAATATAGGTCAGACCAATCTGTTCAGTCTAGCCAGTCAGGTAGAACTGAAGTCGTATCCATACCTGTGCCTTTTGGTATGTGTAAACAGATTCATGTTTTCGAAGTGTCCGTGCTACAACTTAGATTACGTTGTTACTAGACTAACGCTAAGTAATTAAAGGCCTTTGTATTTATTTTAAAGACGCTACGGTGACGCGACTTATCAGTGCGCCTTAGCTCAAAATAAAAAAACAGCGAATACTGGAGTGCCACTAGAAATTAGGGGTAATTCAAATAACAACAACGAATTCAAAAAAAGTAAGAATTTTTAAGTTTTCGGTTTCAAGAAACCTTCGAATGTTTAGAAACGTGTTTGTACATACTATATAAAACCATTAAAAGTAAATTGAAAAATACAAATACAAATTTCTCCACCACATACCTCAATTAATATGCAACAGAAATATATGAATAACAATATCAATAAATTTATTTGTTTTCCCAAAAGAGGAACCTTATTTAAATTAATCTGGGTCTTAGTAATTAGGAAATATGGGCCCTTACGGTTGTTCTTTATGGATTCCACGTTAAGTGCTTCGTGTAAAAGTACTTTCGGTTTAATGTGTTTCGGGGTTTCGAAGCTTTTTGGATTGATTAGTTGGTTACGACTATTGGGTATCTTTTAGGGATTAACGTTTTATTTTGATTAACAAAAGCTTAGAATTTTCTTACGCGATTTGGATTTAAATTATTTCTAAGAACGCCTGTTAGGTTTTTTTTCGTGTAGTTGTGTGACTCACCTAGTGTTAGAGTTGTCAGGTCGCCTTAAGGCCTCTAATTTGACCTAACGACTGCTATCAGAGATAACAACCGTATAGTTGTATGTCTCACATAGTGTTAGAGTTGTCAGGTCGCCTTAAGGTCTCTAATTTGACCTAACGACTGCTATCAGAGATAACAACCGTATAGTGGTATGTCTCACATAGTGTTAGAGTTGTCAGATCGCCTTAAGGCTTCTAATTTGACCTAACGACTGCTATCAGAGATAACAACCGTATAGTGGTATGTCTCACATAGTGTTAGAGTTGTCAGATCGCCTTAAGGCTTCTAATTTGACCTAACGACTGCTATCAGAGATGACAACCGGGACCAACTGCTTAAAGTGCCCTCATACCTTAATGTTTTAGGGATCCGTACCACAAAAAGTAATAAAGGAACCTATGAGATCACTCTTGGTCGTCTGGTTTTTTTTTAAAGTGATTTTTGTTGGACTATTCTAACTTATTATTATAAATGTTGATCTCAAATCATTTTTGATAATTTTTGCCCATTATTTTTAAATCTTTTTCGCTTTGCAAGAACGTGTGTAGGTACGTTAACCTCGTTCCGTGTCTATGGCTATGCTCCGAAATGTAGGTCAGTGCAGCCACATTTCGTAGTGCAAAACACACGCTGCACTTAGTTATTTTACATTTTATCGGGTCTTTAATTTTTTTTTTACTTCGACGTTTCAACCATGTTACAGTGGTCTTGGTCGCGAAGGCGAGCACGTAAAAAGTTTACGCGATTCACTTTTATTTCTTCTTCTTCTTCATCTTTTTTAAAATGGCTTTTTCCATTCGGACATTTGCCAGTGTCAAGTATTATCAATATTTGCAGGTTATTTGCATCGGACGAAACAGTCAAGTCGTCATAGTTAAACTCAAGTCGAGGGGGTCATTGTAAAAAGGGGGCCATTTTTTACAATGTTTGTTCACGGAGCTTTGGAGAGAACACTAAGCTAAAGTCCATGTTTTGCACCGATTTTCACTTTTATTTTCACTTGTACACCTTCACGAAACTAAATTGATTAATATGCCCCTGAAATTAAACAATTTACACGCATTTGAACTAAATTTCTCAAAAATGAAAATTTAGCAACACATCTCCTCAACGCATTCCCGCCAACACTCTCAATTTATTAAAAAAAAAAACAATTACCTACCTACTTTCCGCACAATACACGCTCGACCAAATAATTAGTGTCACATTCTCACTCGTTTTTTTTTGTTCCAGATGTGCCCTCATAAGATGTAAATGAGTTCCAATGGCTCCCACATCGCGGGCGATGGCCCGCAGTAAGTGTCTAGTGTTTGTGTTAGTGCTAGTGTCAAGTGCAAGTGTTAGTGGGAAACAGATGAGTGAGACGCTGCAGAGGGCGCTGTCGGCTGTTAGAGGTCCCAGTCCTGGAGCGAAGAAGTTGCTGAATATTCCTGAGGATGGAGGTAAGTGAAGAAATGTTATATTATAAAGTTATTTATTATTGAGACTTACCCTGGTCTTCTTATTGCAGAAACTAAATCGTCCTACTAATGAAAAATAAATAAATAAATAAAATGTGTGGTTTTTGAAAGTAGTCGGTTTTCTACTATAAATTATTTTATTACTAGAGGACGATAAAAAAACGAGAAATGTTTGCAGTAAGCACTACTATAGGATAATTTATAGTTACTTAACAATCAAAGTCAATATCATATTATAACAAGTCATTTAATTCATGTCAAATAGAATAATAAAATCTGTCAAAAAGTAAATTGCCTAAGCAATATTTTCGTCAAAAAATTGCAGGCTTATGTCTAAAATTGAAAAGTACATACTATCTGTATTGATATGAAGGTCTTACAATTTTAACTCAAAATGACTTATTTTGATTGAAATTATAGTTTTTGTTTGGTGTGCCAATAAAGAAAGAACATAAATAATAAAAACGAAAGTAGCAATAATAACTGTACTAGAGTACTAAGTAAATTAATTTTTATGAAACTGCATAATAGGTACGTTAAATATTTTGTTACCGGATGAATAGCGACTTAAAAATATCCCTATATTCCCGCGGTTTATATGTAGGTATACACGGATTTGACCGCGTCCTATAACTAAACAATAATTTGTCAAAAACTTTCAAACACTCCTCAAAATAAATGTCCCTAATTTGGATAACAAATGACACTACTATTAACCAAAAACCGCTGAATTAACGCAAAAATTAACCGGATCAAATAATAAAACTGACAAATGTACTTCGGTTGTAAAGTTTTATTGCAAGGAAGTGTAATTAGCTCTGTTACATAAAAAACCGGTCGGTTAAAAGCGAAACTTACTCACATACTTAGGGTTCCGCAGAATAAATGTTAAAAAAGTAGAGTTAGAGGGCACAAGGTCCCCTTAAAACATTGCAGGGCTCAAATGCCCCTTTTGTAATTTGATAAAATGGTGGACTGGCCCACGTTAGATTAGGTTAATTTGACAGTGACCAACGGAACCTACGTAAGATTATTCTTTTTTGACAGTGGTCAACTGACCCACGTCCCAGAGGATTCGAGCTATCAACCTTTCTGAAGAAGGAGCTGTGGCCGAAAGAAATCGTGTTCCGCAAATTTCGTTCCAGCCGCTAATCACCCCATAACACTTTGTGTAATTCGTGTTTAGTTATTATAATAATAATTATTTATATGTATGTTAGTCTATAAGTCTACACTATTATATTTTAATAAATATATTAGGCTTCAATCTATATTGCATTATATTGGTACCTCGGTTGCTGCGATACAAGTTTGTGCTTAGTGTAGAATCGATGTCTGATACTCAATGTAATTTGAGAAATGTCTAAAAGTCTCAAAGTAATAATAATTAAATATTTGATTTAATTCGTTTTTTTTATTTGTAAGTTTAGGCTTATTTGACAGTGGTCATCTGGGCCCACGTTAGTTTAGCTTAGGCTTATTTGACAGTGGTAAACTGAACCTAAGTTAGCTAAGACTTATTTGACAGTGGTCAACTCGGCCAACAATCGAAATAAAAACAAAAGAGCAACCGACAAAAAAAGTGTGTAAAATATAAAGAAAACGACAATTACAGAAAACAAATCACGGTTTTAATATTTTTTTATAAATTTCATCAAAGTTTATCTAATAATTAAAGTAAGTAGGTACAACTGCTTTACAAAAACAGCCGAATAAAAACGTTTGTGACTTTACAAGGGTCCCATTTTCCCGTTGTTTTCTCTTGAGGTACGAAATGAAGGAACCCTAAAAATACTAAATTACAGGAGACGAGTTGATGTTTCAGTGGGTTAATGCTGAAAGGGGTTGTTTAATTTCTCAAAACTTTTTAACTTTTGCCATTAGGGCACATTAAATTTTGCACTGTTATAAATTGACGCCATTTGATGTGAATTTAACGATTAATTATGATATGGGAATATCGAGATGATTTGACGATATGTTATTCGAAACTTTCAACTATCTACGTACTGAGTTTTATCGTAATTAGTTCAGTAGTTTTCGTCTGATGGGGATACTTAACTCATTTATTTTTAAAAGCGAAAGCTTTTACTTAAAATAGCTCAAATACATTTCGCTTTGCTTCAAACAACAAACAAGGTAATTAAGGGTATATTAAATTTCTATTTTTAGCCAAAATTGAAAAAGGCACATATAAAACTACTTCTTTTATATAATATATATAATACTGGATGTTATATACATTTTCATATTATTCATAATCTTAATGAATTCTGTGACCAACACACAGCGCCATCTAGTCCCATGGTAAGCTGCTAAGCTTTTAAGAAGGGAAAAGTAAATACTTTAATGAGATAACGATTATTATAAGAAGACTTCTGTGGCGCGTCGGGAGTACGCCTGACTGCAATGCAGAAGGTTGCGGGTTCGATTCCCATCAGGTGGAAATGTTTATGCTTAAAAATAATATTTCAATCTGGTCTGGGTGTCTATCTACGAATAGCAGGAATGTGTTTGCAATAATAATGGTAATATGTAGTATATCCGTTGTCTAGTACCCATAGTACAAGCCTGGTGCTTAGTTTGGGGCTAGATTACGCTGTGTGTAATGTTGTGTAAAATTTATTTATTTTATCATGTTCCCATTTGACGCAAAAGCTATGAGAAGCAATAATATATTCATTTATATTTATTCATTTATTTTTTACGAAGTTTGAGAATAAGAAGTTTTTTTTTAATCTGATAGGTAAGCGTTTAACCACTATCTCACCTGATGGAAAGCGACGATGTGGTCGATGAAGTTTGGTTAATAAAGTGTAAACCGGTTAAGTCGACCTTGGTTAAGTAAGGAATCTCTAAACTGAATTTCAAAAATAAGGGACAAAGAGTAAGTAAAGTCAATGAGTACCGATAAATATCAAAATATAAAATACCGATACAGAAATTTCCAAAATTAAGAGAAACTTTCATCGAACTTGATCGCAATTAAAATCAAGGGCTTTAGTTTTAATTTGAGTGCTCGTTAGCTATCATCGGCTAAATAATTATATTTAACTTGCGCGAAACTCGCGATTCGTTGTTCTATTGCTTTCTTTCTGCCGTAAGTGGGAGTGCTATATCTTAGACCTAAGATTTCGATGTGGCCTATGACTTGGAAAATATCGTAATTTGCCATCTAACTATTTAGATGGCAAATTACGATATTTTCAAATGCCTTATCTATATAAGACATTTGAAACTGACCTGCTGTGGTATCATCTAATTAGCATCCACCGCTACTAGTTGCTATTTCCTGTCAAAAAACATATTTCGTTTTCTACATTGCTGCTTTGAATTAATACTCGTAGAAAGGCATAAATCTATACTAATATTTAAAAAGGAAAGCTCTGTTTGTTTGAAATTCTCCGAAACCCCTAAAGCGATTTCAGCTACATTATCGAGGATTAACATAGACTATTTTTGATTCCGATATTCATACGAAAACGTACGAATCTGCAGGACGGAGCTAGCTCTTAATAAATACACAAAACATATGGGTATTACAAAAATATATTTATCACAGTCAAGTAGAACATGAAAAGAATAATTTAGATGATAAAGAATTTATAAAATAAGTTTTGATCAAGAATCCTATAGCCGTAGCAGACGATCGAACCCGCATTGCACCGTACCATCAAATTATTTACCGACTATATAATCCTGTCACGTCAAAATAGTTACGTTACGTAAAAACGTTACTAATGTCAGTGCTGCGGTTAAATCGTCTGACACGATTATTAATAAAAGTAAATCACAATTGCATAATAAATAGAACAAACATTATTTTTGGTAACACTCAAATTTTCTCTTCACTTATTTTTTTAACCAAAGGTAGTTACCGCCATAAGCACCGTAGCCAAGTCCCCCATAAGCCACCGGAGCGACGACAGACTTGACAATAGGGTGATGGACTTGGTAGGTAGACACGGCAGGAACGACAGCAGGGGCCGCCACAACTGTGGGAGTGACGACAGGGGCCGCTACAACTGAGCGGGCGACGACAGGGGCCGCTACAACTGGGCGGGCGATGACAGGGGCCACTCCGTAGCCGTATCCAGGGTAGCCGAGACCGGAATAACCGAGGCCGGAGTAACCAAGGCCGGAGTAACCTAGGCCGGAGTAACCGACGCCATAGTAGCCCACGCCAGTGTAGCCTAGGCCAGAGTAGCCTAAACCGAACGAGTATCCTGCGCTGGCGATGCCAATGATGCAGACGAAGGTTAGGATCTGAAAGAAAAACATTATAAAATAAAAATAAAATAAATAAAAAGTTTTATTGCAGGCAAACTACCCATATCACTTTAAATTATACACTTGAAACCATAACATAAAATTAAAAATAAAATTAAATAAAGTCAATCAATATTACATTGCATTACATTAAACATAGATCACTCATTTTTTGTTTGCTTTTTGTGCAAGTAATTCCAGTGGTGATTGATGGGGTATTTAGGAATTATAATTTCTTTCTGTATATGGATGACAGTCTAATCTTTTCGCCTGACTGATTTTAACAACAAAATGACATAAATAATAGAAGCAACGCGATTAAACCGGAAAATTAGTTTAATTAGTAATAGCCGTAACAGACGATCAAACCCTATCGCTGTACCAAAGTGACATTATTATAATGTGCAACTATTATGACGCTTGGCGGGAACTCGTTGAGGAGATGTGGTGCTAAATTTTCATTTTTGTGAAACCTAGTTCATATGCGTGCAAATTGTTTAATTTCGGGGGCATATTAATCAATTTAGTTTCGTGAAGGTGTACAAGTGGAATGAAAGTGAACATCGGTGCAAAACATTGACTTAGTGTTGTCTCCAAGGCTCCGTGAAGATTGTTTGTAAATGGCCGCCGTGTTTACAAATTATTCCCTAGACTTGACGTTAACTATGACGACTTGACTGTTTCGATGCAAATAACATGCATAATATATTAGAATACATGACACTGGCTAATTTCCTAATGGCCATAATCGGTTCACAACCGATAAGAAATAATAATAACTATTATGACGTATTATGTAGCTTTCGACCACAGAGTACATAATAGTCAACAACATAATTTTAGGGTAGGTAGGGTGGTGGGTAAAAAATCCTAAAATTAAGTATAGACACTATAATAGGAATACTGTCCTAAATTAACTTACTTAAATTTTAAATTTAAAACTTAAATTTAGACTGATAGTTCTAAACTATTCATTTTGTGGTGCTAAATTTAACACAGCGTAACAACAGAATAGCTTTTTGGAATTCGCAAACTACAATTAAACAATTTTAGGTTTAGTTTGGTTCAGGGTTTAAGACTTAGGTAAATGAACAACGGAATTGCTACCAATAAGTATTTTGTAAGGCAAATTTTACCCGACTACCGAAAGAGGGTAAAGTTTTTCTTCTAAATCTCCAGATTACGATATCAGACAAATAAAATATAACACCTGAGAATAGAACGTAAAAAGCTTTTAAAAAGAAATAGAACTTAATTAGTAGTTAGTTAATTTCGTAACTTAGAACTTTATTAGAACTTAATTCATTTAAGTATATTCGTTTTTTTTTATAAAAAATATATTTCTTACCTTAGCAATCATTTTGCTTGTTCCGATTTGATAACTCGAATGCTTAGGTATCAAAAATTCAGCTATTTATATGTCCAAATCTCAGATACTATGACCTTACTATTATCACGTCATAAATCTTTATAGCCATATAAACAGTATAATATTATCACCAAATGGTCGAAAATTGTATATTTGTTATAAATATTTAAAATAGAGAATAGAGATCATCTTCTATATCTATCTATGCTTATAATAAAGGAAGAGAGGACAAAAAGTCTGTACTTGGAAGTTAATTAAAAAAAAAGTTTTCTGGAGGACTTAGAAAAAGTACTATAACAAGATTATATATTTTTTTGAATTCATGACTGTCTGTTTCTCTGTCTGTTCCTTATAAAATAAAACACTGTTGATCAGATTGAAATCTGATTTTTATTATTAGATAGTTCTATTTTCGAGGAAGGTCGTAGTATACTTTGCAACGAAATCCAATTAGTAGAACCCGAGTAATGAACGAAAAAGTGCAACCGCTCGGCCGCCCGCGCCTGTTCGCGTTTTTCATCTCCACGGGTGAAACCACGGGGCGCAGCTAGTTTTTTAATAAATTGAAGGCAAAACCTTCGCAAATTGTAAAGAAGCTGTGGACGGTAGCGTTTAGGATTCTGCGTTTTTTTGCAATACGAAGGGTTCTGCATAATAAAATAAATAATAAATGAATATTGCAAGACATTACACACAGCGCTATCTAGCCTAAAATAAAGTACTAGGTTTGTACTATGGGTACTAGACAACGGATATACTATATATATTATACTTTTTTTTTGTAAAATCATACCCACGATACATAGAATACACCTAGAACCAGAAACAAACATTTATGGTCAGCAGAAATATTAGTTCCCGGCGGGAATCGAACCCGCAAACTTCTGCGTTGCAGTCCAGTCTTCACCCGCCGCGCCACTGAGGCCGTCAACCAGCGGAACCCTAAAAGACTAAAATATCGAACTTTCGTAGACGTCATTTATAATACTGATCTAAATAAATCATTTAAATTTTATTAAACTATTTTATTTATTCGATGCCGTCATTGTGTCAAGGTGAATCCATTGTTTACATAACTAATGCTAAATACTAAAGTAATGTACATTTCTATGTATAATATGTATGTATTTACAAAAGAAAAATAAATATAAGTAGTATATCCGTTGTCTAGTCAGCGTAACACAAGCTTAGCAGCTTACCATGGGGCTAGATGGCGCTGTGTGTTCGTCACATGATTTATTTATTTATTAATGTTGGGTTTTACATCCGATCTGCTCAAAACTCAACACTACTCAAAATGTGAGTTCTACTTAAACAATTAAGCCGCTCTTAAACTCAAAGATACTCATAATAATTTTAAATTTAGAAGCTGCTTAATAATTTTAAGTACCACTTAAATTTTATATTCGATTCGGCCATTACAGATACATTTTTAAACCGACTTCCAAAAAAGGAGGGTCTAAATTGTAGTTTGATTTCACTTCAGATAAGTCGGTGGCATTGTAGGAGAGGTTATTTTGTGCCTTTTTTTTTAAGTCGATTTTTAATTTTATTTCTGTCTCATGTAATAGAAAGTCCATTAATTTTTGTGTATATTATACTGGCTGCGCTTCGCAGTTTCACCCGTGTAAGTTCCGAATAACAAAATGTATTATTCATATTATAGATCTCCCTATTGAATCACTATTGTAAAAAACCGCATCAAAATCCGTTGCGTAGTTTTAAAGATCTAAGCATACATATGAGAGTTTTGGCGGAAACTCGTTGAGGAGATGTGGTGCAAAATTTTCATTTTTGTAAAACCTAGGTAGTTTAAATGCGTTCAAATTGTTTAATTTCGGAGTCATATTAATCAATTTAGTTTCGTGAAGGTGTACAAGTGCAATGAAAGTGAAAATGCCAAACATGGACTTAGTGTTGTCTCCAAAGCTCCGTGAAATATCTTTGTAAATAAATGGCCGCCGTGTTTACAAATGATTCCCTAGACTTGACTTTAACTATGACAACTTGACTGTTTCGATCCAAATAACTTGCATAATATATTAATAATACTTGACACTGGCTAATTTCCTAATGGTCATAATCGGTTCACAACCGATAAGAAAAAAAAAGCATACATACAAACAGACAGAAAGCGGGAAACGTCTACATTCGTCTATGTTAATTACATCACCTATCCATTTATTACAGACAAGAAAAAAAGTCCAAAAAGCAAGCGACCTATCTTTAAATTCCATCCAAACTTCGCTCAATCTTCAAAGCGTGGCCTTAATTACTACATTATTAACAAAAGGAGGTACCCACGGGGTTGTATTACGGGGGTAGGAACTACCCTTTGAACAAGATATAACTTACTAAATTAGAAGGCAGAAACTTCCCCTTTTTTTTACCTCAGAAGTGTATTTTTTAAACAACCGCCTCTTTTAGAAGTTGATTTTTGCAAATTGACTTAGTTAAGTTTGACATGGATTTCTTTGGAGTAATTTGTAAGATTTGTTGGTCTAGACACTCCTATTATTATAGCTCCTTTAATTCCGAGGGCCGTAGGTACGAATCCAGGCCGAGCGCGCTAATGTCGTTTTCTTTCAGAAAAAGTTATGTGCGCTAATAACATCGCTCTTACAGTGAAGGAAAACATCGTGAGGAAACCGACATGTCCTAGGACTCACCACGGTCCGAAGACATGGGAATGGGACATTCGCCAATCCGGGGTAGGCTCCCGTGGCGTCTTACTGCCTAACCCCTCTAAGAGGAGGCCCACGCCCAGCAGTGGGACAAATTACGGGCTGATTATATTATGTTCATGTTATTTCAAAGATTGTTGATATTTTTTACAGTTGGGTTCAAAATTGGTTCTCTACCTAATTGCCGTTACAGATGATCGAACAACACCGCCACACCAGTGCCATTTCTGTGGCCGAAAGCTGCATAAATACGCATAAAAATTTGTGTTTGTTGTATGGGAGCCTCACTTAAATATGTTTTTTTTTGCCTCACCTGATGGAAAGCGAAGATGTCATGTGGTCTAAGAGGCAGCACGTTTACCTAGGAGATACCTGTTCACTTGTGACTTGAAGACCCTCAAGTTGTAGACATCCGGGAAGACATAACGCGTCTACCATAACCGGACATAACCGGGAAGGCGTCACTGATAACGTCATTGGAAATATAAATGTACCTTATCTCTAATACTAGAAGGTACCGTTTCCCGTGGACGACAAAAAATCGATTTGTTTGGCTCGATCAATCTGCGGTCACCTTAAACGGGTCCCGCTTTCACCCTTTGCGTACGAAACTCTCAAAACCAGCCCAAACCACCCCAATTGCTAGTTTCAACCCAAATAGTTTTCTCCATTAGGCACAGAATATTTTTCTTCAATAAATATGATGTTAAGTGCATAAAGATGTATACTCAAGGCATTTTTGGCAGCCGCTCAAATATAACCTATTCAAACTTGAGATTAAGTACAAATATTTTAAGAAAATTTGATGGAAAAATACCTAAGTTGATTCTTGGAAGATTTTCTTTTTATCTAAAACTAGCAGCGCCCACCGATTTCACCCGCACAAATCGTGATCCCGCGTTGTTTGAACACCTAACTACCGCAGTGCAAAAATCCGGACTACCATTTTGTTTAAACGGACTACCATTTTGTTTTTTGCACTGCAGTAGTTAGGTGTTCAAACAACGCGGGATCACGATTTGTGCGGGTGAAATCGCGGGGCGCAGCTAGTAGCAATGTACCTGCTGCAAAGTGGCTATCAGCCTCAGTTATCAACTAGATACGGGTGCTAATCCCGTGGGATCATAACTCGGGTGAAACCGATAAACACAGCTAGTCATTTCCATAATCATGGTTTTATTCACTTAATAACCCGAACTACTTATAATAATTTCACTCAGGTGCTACAATAATCATAATTTAACCAGCTACCTTATACATACCTACCTTTAGTAAGGCGGAAGTAAAAAGAATACCGAAATATAGATCGATGTATACAATGTGTAACGGGTATGCCCTTTTAAGCCGAAAGGGGGTTGTTCTAGACGTCTAGACGAACAACTTTTGTTCTACGACTTAAATAAATTCGTAGTACTTTTCGAAAATTTTAAGTTTAAATTTTAAATTAAAATTTAATAATTTCTTCTATGGTTTTCGCGATTTTGCATAATAAAACACTTAATTTATCCGGGTTAATCGCGTGTTTATTCATTGTTCCAAACGAACCGAGCTTTCGCCAACTTTACAGTTGGCTTTGATAAAGCCAACCAATAAAGGCAAACGAACCGAGCTTTCGCCAACTCTACAGTTGGCTTTGATAAAGCCAACCAAGCGAAAGCTCGGTTCGTTTGGAACAATGAATAAAAACGCGATTAACCCGGATAAATAAAGTGTTTTATTATTTAAATTTTAAATTAAATTTTAAGTTTAAGTATTTGAAAATCAGCTGTTTCTCAGAGTTCGAGGTCATTGACTTTATGTGGTCCTTTCATTTAGGTTGGTCTACTACAATCAAAACTTCAATTACCTTTATTTTCAAAAGCAGCTGTTTTTTTCAGTGAAACATAACCTAAAAAAAGTTCGAATTTTAAAAAGTCGTATAACAAAAATTGTTATTGTAGACCTCTGGAACAACCCCCTTTCGGATGAAAAGGGTATACCCGTTACACGCTGTATTTCCTTTATCTATAGAAAATAACTATTATTTAAATTCAAATTGTTTTGCAGACCGTGTCTCTCTCTGGTCGATCCTTCATGAGTGAAGATCGCGATAACCACACTTTATCACCTAGCTTTTTGTAATTTACCTTTTCATCTAAATTTTAGATGATTTATACAGCGCAAGCAACTTTTTTTTAATACATGCTATTTTATGGCGCTGTTTTGCCCGTGACGTTGTTAGGTGGCGAATAATAAATAAATAAATATTCCATTACATTGCACGCAGCCCCAAACTAAGCACTTATAATTAAACTTTTTTATTTATTTAAAAACTATAGATTTTTTACTACAAATATTTTAAAGGAAATTCTCTCGTCATCATCTCGCGAGTGAATTTAAGATGATATTTTTTTCCTTTCAAATATTTCTGGTAGATATATATGGCTTGAGCAATAATAACAAATTACGAAATTTTTACTTTTTTTTAAATTGTTATTATAACTTACCATTGGACGGTACTAAGGATGTTAGAAAACCGATTACCTAAGTTAATCTAAGAGAAAAACCCTAGTTATTTTTCATCCCGCCGAATAACAGGTAGACAGCTCATAATCCAAAACCGCTGTTAATCCTTTGCCGCCGTGTTTCTCCCGTCTACATAGTTAGTCCGGCGAATTTGAATAACTTTCAAATTATTCTGTCCCTACTTTGAGCGGAGCATTGTTCGAGTGCCTTTTTGCCTCTAAAGTGTTATGAGTTGAGACCTATTTTGCGCTTCTGCGGGCAGATTTAATTTTCTCTTATGGCTGTTTTATACAGGGCAGTGACAAGACTTGATGATTTGGAATTTTGAACTTATGCGCCCCGGTTTCACCCGCGTACATCCCGTTTTCGCAGAGATATCGGGATAAAAATAGCCTATGTGTTGTTCCTGGTATCCAGCTACCTATTGTCCAAGTTTCATTGCAATCGGTTCTGTAGTTTTTGCGTGACAGAGTGACAAAGTCACACAAACGTTCGCGTTTAGGTATAATATTAGCAAGATTAGTTTTACTATCATGGTTTTTTTATCTATCGACTTAATAATAAATAAATAATAATAAATAAATCCTGTGACGAACACACAGCGCCATCTAGCCCCGTGGTAAGCTGCTAAGCTTGTGTTACGGTGGCTAGACAACGGATATACTACTTATATTTATTTTTCTTTTGTAAATACATACATATTATACATAGAAATACGCCCAGACCAGATACAAATATTTATTTTTTAAGCTTAAATATTTGCACCCAGCGGGAATCGAACCCGCAACCTTCTGTATTGCAGCCAAGCGTTCGCCCGACGCGCCACAGAGGTCGTCTTACGGCCACTTTTATCGCTAGCCAAAATTTGAGTTCTACTGAAATGATTAGGCAGCTCTCAAAATCAAAAAATCTAATGTTAATTTTAAATTTAGAAGCTGCTTAATTATTTAAATAGTAACCCCGTATTTGGCTGTAAATGTTATTTCGATATATCTTCTTCTGTTTCAGTATGAATCGACATAAAGATTCTAGCTCCTTTTCTCAAACAGACATTTGGCGTACACCCGCAGAGCATACTAGATGGCGTTACTAGTATGAAGTCCTGAATCGCACTATTGACTTTCTTTCTTAAATAAGCTTATAAAAGGTACAACTACACTCGACCTCATGCTTCGAAAGACAGGTCACATTTGAATGAATGAATAAATAAGTTCTTTATTATAAACACCGAATCTATATACAAACGTACAAAGAAAACGAACACAAATTAAAAATAGGTGGCACAATGGGCGGCCTTGTCGCTTAAAGCTATCTCTTCCAGGCAACCTTTGGATAGACAAGAAAAGGTCACATTTTTCGATCAAGACATTTCTCGTATGCTAAGTAAGGTCGGCCAAAAAACTCCAGGTTCTATATTACGATTTATGAGTCGACAATTGTATAGCACCTGAGGACCGTACCACCAAATCTCCAAAGTCCCTAAGCCACCTGCTAAACATGACCAACTTTACATAATGAAGGGTAGGATAAACCCCATTAAGAAGGGGTGCGGTATCAAATCCTTTTCGGCGCTCATTTTAGGATATTTTCTTTGTCTACCCTAAATTTTCATTATTTAATGTTTTTGGTGTCAACTTCTTTAAATCAAGTAAAGTATTATGTTTGTTTTTGAATTGTCTTATTTAGGTTTAATTCAACGAAGTTTTTTATTATATATGTAATGTTATGAATATAGAACTGGACTGGCCTCTATTATAGATAAGAAGGAGAATGAAAGTGATGCATTTCAAATTCGTTGCTTCACCAGTTTCGAAGTCAAACTGTTCGGAACAAAATTCAAACGTTGATGTTTGAACAATCATTGTAAATGGCCGCCGCTTTACAATGATTCTCTCGATTCGACTTTAACTATGACGACTTGACTGTTTCGATGCAAATAACTTGCAAATATAAAATAAAAGTATAATCGAGGAAAGATCCTCTAATCTTTTGTACCTTCTTCACTACGTGTCATTGGCAGAATTTGTGATCACATGAAGCCATTAAACTTAAAAAAAAAAAAACTTGACACTGGCTAATGTCCAAATGGAATACAGCCATATAAAAAAAAGAAGAATAGCCAAAGTAGCAACAACACATGTCGCAAACTGACCCAAGTGAAGACCTATATGCTATATATTCTATATCCAGTTTTTCCACATTGTCACAAAGTTACAAACTCGCTAAAGTTACAAGTTAGGAAACTTTTGTACACATCTGTTGCGAAAGTGTCTCAGAATTGAAACTACATCGCGATTGGACATTAAGCCGACTTGTTCTTCTCCTATTTTGTCTTTATTTTTAAAACAAGTGTGAAATAGCTACTTTGGAAAGTTGAAGATTGTAGTTTACGAAATTGTTGGGAAAATATGTTACACTTTGTGAAACTTTGTGACGTGGTAGACGAACACCCGGATCTACTAAGGGTTGTAAGTTCGATTCCTGGCTGGAACAAGTTTTTTTTTTCGGATAGTGGTGTTTTAACCTAGTGTTAGAGCTGTCAGGTCGCCCTAAGGCCTCCAACTTGACCTAACGACTGCTATCAGAGATAACAACCGGGACCAACTTGCTTAACTTAGCTTCCGAAGCACGGACGAGCTCAAGAAAGTGATTTTTTGACCCACATTTTAATGGTCACCTATCTAGGTAATGACTATCTATACTAAACCTTCACAATTTGTACTCGTATTTCGTTTTTTCCCACGAACAAGGCTATGGTAATATAAAAAGACGCGCTGTGTTTATCCAGATCTCTAGCTATCTGCTTACCAAGTTTAATCGCAATCTGTTAAGTGTGTTTTGCGTGAAGAAATAACAAACTTACCAACTCGTTCACGTAATACGTTGCACACAGCGCAATCTAATCACAAACTAATCCTGTATCATGGGTACTAAACAACTCGTGTTTATTCTCAGCACTGTTTTATCCATCATCATCATCATCAGCCAGCTGCAGTCCACTGCTGGACATAGGCCTCTCCAATTGCACGCTACTTAGATCCATTTTCGGCTTCTCGCATCCAGTTATCCATCATTGATTTAAAACACGGACTAAGCGTTTCAGAGAGGCATAAAACCTAACTAAATCCTGTAGGTACCCATTACCCCCCCCCCCCCTCTTACCCATTTATGCTACACTCTACTAAACTCTCCAATACCTCTTAACTACCCCTAAATCTTTAGATCTCTTACCTAATGGCCTCGTAACGTTTCTTGTCAAACGTGTATCACCTTATTACAAAACGAAGTTTAAGTCTAAAGCTGGTTTAAGATCAGGTTTAGCAGATGTTTTATAGTTCACCTGTATCTCTGGCACTTACAGACATCGATGATTTTCAGTGGGTAAACCTCTGACCGCCCAGCAACTCAGACCGGAAGAAGCTCCAATGGGTAAAGGTAGGTAATCCATTGGAAATGGACTAGGAGTTCGCTCCGAACTGAGACCTCACGACCCCCTATCTCCCCAACCTTCCCTACCGATCCTGCTCATCTTCAACCTCATGAATTCTGTTGACCTAAACTACGCGCATACCAAAATTCACGAAGATCGGAGCTACGATACTCAAGTTATCGTCGAACAAACATACAAAGATACAAAGTTAGAAAGATACAAGCGCCAGGCCTGTCTACACTAGACCTCAAAAAAAAGCTTACTAACGTAGTCCTTTAGACTACGTTTTGTAATAAAGTGCCTATATCTCTAACCTAATTGCCTCATAACATTTCTTGTCAAACGTAAAGTGTCTTATTCAAGTTTCGGCCACCCATTCGGCACACAAAGGGCAACGGAAAATAGAAATTATTTCTTTCAATAGAAATTTTCGCGCATTGAACGGCCGAAGTGGTTTTTGTAAAAGCGAAGGATCTAAGAGCAAGGCACGGTTCGTCGCGTATCATCTATAGATTTTGGTGACACACACGGGGTTTTAAAATAAAAACTTTTACTTACATTTTACCAGCCCCCAGATTATTGACCGAACGAGCGAAGCGAGTGAGGTCCGATGTAGACGGGCCTGGCGCTTGTATCTTTGTATGTTTGTTCGACGATAACTTGAGTATCGTTCCTTCTATCTTCATGAATTTTGGTATGCGCGTAGTTTAGGTCCATAGAATTTATAAGTTCGAAGATGAGCCGGATCGGTAGGGGGGTTGGGGAGATATTGGGTGCAAAAAGAGAAAATAATCAAGTTCTAAAAATTTGTCAATAGATGGCGCTCAACATACCTCCTAGATCGCGGTATCTTTGCGTTTGCTTGCGATATATACTCCAAGATCTGACATTTTTGTAGGGAACGTTACAAATTGTGGTCGATTGTCGTAACTAAGAAATAATTCTTGTTATGTTATCGTTTTTCTTGTCTTTCGTTATATTTATTCGTTTAATAATAATTCTTATTTTGTAAAAAATAAAGCTGTTGGTGTTAAAATCCTACAAAAAAACAAAATCTCTGTAAATGGATTCTCGTGAGGTCTCAGTTCGGGGCGAACTACCTACTAGTCTATCTAGTGGACATCTGACAACCGTAACGTGGTTATTACAGGTAGGTAATTACCTCAAAGCAGCAATGTACTGTATAGTGCTTGTTACTTCCCACTGTTGTCAGACATCCACTGGATAGATTATCGGGGGGCAGGTCTTAATCGCGTATAATAATTAATTTTTTTACCTCGACATTTCGATCATATTACAATAATCTTGGTCGCGAAGGGACACGAACCAAGATTATTGTAACATGATCGAATCGTCGAGGTAAGAAAATAAATAATAAATAAGTAAAATGAATATGTTAAAAAAAACTATAATAATGTAGTATATCCGTTGTCTAGTACCCATAGTACAAGCCTAGTGCTTAGTTTTTTTTATTAATTTATTTACTATTAGAAAGGGACAGCAAGCTTCATTGTAGCACAGCACGTTCTGTCTTTGTCTTTCAAACGATGAGAAAAAGAGACAGAACATTGTTGTTGATCGAGATAACGCATCTTGTGCTGTCATGCTAATAGCGGAGCTGGAGTCTTGGCGGGAACTCGTTGAGGAGATGTGGTGCTAAATTTTCATTTTTGTGAAACCTAGTTCATATGCGTGCAAATTGTTTAATTTCGGGGGCATATTAATCAATTTAGTTTCGTGAAGGTGTACAAGTGGAATGAAAGTGAAAATCGGTGCAAAACATTGACTTAGTGTTGTCTCCAAGGCTCCGTGAAGATTGTTTGTAAATGGCCGCCGTGTTTACAAATGATTCCCTAGACTTGACTTTAACTATGACGACTTGACTGTTTCGATACAAATAACTTGCATAATATATTAGAATAAGTACATGACACTGGCTAATTTCCTAATGGCCATAATCGGTTCACAACCGATAAGAAATAATAGCGGAGCTGTCGGGGACTAGTTGCATATTTGTGCTTATAACGTACAAATCCGTCGTTTTACTAAGTTGCTTAGTTTATCGGCTAGATGGCGCCACGTGTAACATCCTGCAAAATCCATTATTTAATTCGCCAACATTTCATCCAGTGAGTATCAAAAACATGTCCAAAATATCTTATTTTTTCTTCAAAATTAGATTTCACCCTTTTCTAGCCCAACCTTAGTCTAACCCCTGAGCAGTGGGGCGGGGATGTCCATTTACCCATATCTACCCCTAAATTGTGGCGTTTAATTATATTTACTCTAAAAGCTAGGGGTAGGTATTGTTTACACCTATTACTGTACGGGTTACATAAGCAGGTTTAATTATGTTTCGTGGAATAACTTTCCAAGATACGCGTCTTACACATTATGTTTCGTGAAACGGCTTTTGAAGATACGCGTGTTACATAGTATCGGTTGAATAATGCAGTAGGTCGACTTAGTTAAATTAATTAGACAAATATGAAATACTTTTTGGTGTATCAAATACTTTTAAGTGTTTTGTACAGTTGGATGACTAATTTTTAATTTTTGCTTTCCAAAATATTTGCACCCAAAACAGGACATGAACCTGCCTGCTATAAAATTTAGTCTTGATTTACTTCTTATTTGATTGCTCAACGCATTTTACTAGAAATAATTTACAAAGAGAAATGTATCTTCAAAATTCCACGACACGAGTTTCCGTGTGGCGTAATGGTTTGCGCACTCGCCGCATTCATGAAGATCGGAGCTACGATACTCAAGTTATCGTTGAACAAACAAACAAACATACAAAGTTACAAAGATACAAGCGCCAGGCCCGTCTACACTGGACCTCACTCGCTTCGCTCGTTCGGTCAAAAATGGACATTGTATCCGAGACCGGAGTAACAATTCGTCTGTGAAGTAATACATTCTTTTGTAAAGAAATGCTCGGGCCCGGTCGTATATCGGAGTTCGGCAGGCGATTTATATAGGACGCGACACGTCACGGGTTGATGTGTGGTTCTACGATCTGGGGATGATTTAGACCGTGACGGGTCCGTGCTTCGTTGTCCATTGCTTGGCGAGCAGTCGATCGGTCTGCTACAACCGAGTGGCGGCCGAGCAATGGACAAGGAAGCTCGAACTCGACACGGCCGAGAAACTGTCTAATCCTACACCTACTAATCTTACTAATATTATTAATATTATTAACGCGAAAGTTTTTATGTATGTGTGTGAGGTTGTTACTCTTTCACGCAAAAACTACTAAACCGATTGCGATGAAACTTGGAATATAAGTAGGTGGACCGGAAATAACACATGGGCTACATTTTATCCCGATATTCCCGCGGGAACGGGACTTACGCGGGTGAAACCGCAAGGCGCAACTAGTATAATATAAATAATCGCCTTTTGAATTAGCTTTATTAATAAAAGAGGAGTAGAGTCGGAGTAGTTATTCCGCTTTTGGTTTCCGTCTGTCGACTATGAAAGTTTTTGTCACGGAAAAAGACAAAGCATGTTCTGACTACTCCGATCTTTCTCCACGTTTTTTACTAATAAAGGCATACCTATGGCCTTTATTGATTAAGCATCTAACAAATCTAAAACACAACTGGTAAACACATTTAACCATAGTGTTCTGGCATTGTTTTTTGTCGAGTTATCTATCAATGTGTATTACTGTTGGTGTACCTAATTAAATAAATAAATAAACACAACATCAAAAAAAAAACCATGTCAAATCTCAAAATCTGTAACCGTCTTCAACAAAAACAAAAAATTATTACTAATTCTACAAAAAAATTACCAAAATCACCGTCCACAGAGAAATGACCGTCAATTTGTCGGTGTGCCTTCATTTTATCAAAGTTTGAGGTGAACATCCTGCGATATTTCACTGGTATGGCGCTTCGTGGGGTTGTGAAAAATGTCGTCGAGATGCCCGCATTAGGTACCGTAAACTCGAATTTAAATGAGATGAATGACTGTACCACGACATTTGGATTGGTTCTGCTTACATTGACGAGATGTTGCGATTTCTATTCTAATGAGCCCTACTATGATGTCTTATGAGTCGACGCGAAGTCGTTCAGCTAAAAAAATAAAATTAAAAACACATCAAATAATTAAAAAAAAAAACAAGAAGATTTTTTTAAATTGTCTGTGGTTTTATAAATGCGAAAGTAACTCTGTCTGTCTGTTACATTTTCACGTCTAAACCGATTTTGATGAATTTTCAGCCCCCGGGGGTCCTTGAAAACAAAAAAAATATTGATTGATTGATTGATGAACACTTTATTGTACCAAAAACACAAATAACAACGAATTAGACATAAAAAAACTTAAAAACTGAAGTAGCACAATGGGCGGCCTCCAAAACTTCCTCACAAATTTTTCGTACAGCTATTTTAATAAAATCATTACATAAAGCCTTTTTCAATGTTTGACATTTCGAGGTGTCTCAAGCCAGGTCACCTATTTACGGGTAACTCTAGGTACACTTAAATTATTTTAATTTAAATCCAACATCGCGAAAACAGAAGAATATATCTAAATATTTGACGACCTATGTGGCGCGTCGGGCGAAAGCTTGACTGCAATCCAGAAGGTCGCAACCTTCTGGATAGATTCCCGTCGGGTGCAAATATTTATGCTTAAAAATAAATATTTGTATCTGGTCTGGGTGTCTTTCTATGTATGATATGTATGTGTTTACAAAAAAAAGTATAATATGTAGTAGGTATATCCGTCGTCTAGTACCCATAATACAAGCCTAGTGCTTAGTTTGGGGCTAGATTGCGCTGTGTGTAGTGTCGTGCAATATATATTTAAACATTTAATTAAAAACCGCATCCAAATCGGTCCAGCCGTTTTGATGATGGGAACATAAAATTGCGCACACACAACCTCTCACTTCAAATGCATATACGCTGCTCCGTTCCGTCGGGGGTAAAATAATGTCAGAAATCGCGTATCTCTTGAATACGCGCGCACCATTACCGCCAGAAGCCTCTGAAACTTGTTTGTTCAACGACCCGACGAAGTCACCATTTTTGGCTACATACAGATGTTTGTTCTGGACAATCTTCTACCAAAATCACTGAGGTGAACGTTACATCTAAAACCTTAATTAGGACAATAAAAGTTTTATCAAATTTCGTCCAGTTATTTAGGAGCAAAAGTCAAAAACAACTAACAAAATAGAAGCTAAAACTTTCTTTTTTAGTATAGTTTATTTTTCTATTGTGACAATGTTCATTACATTTCTAAAAACGTGAGAACAAAGCGATTAGGACACAGTTAATAATTTTATTTTGATTTTTAAGTATTTAGGCTCAAGTGCTCAATCACCACTATATTATTCCCTGTGTAGGAGTAAACCACTGACCTGTACTATCGACGTTATCGAGTCGATATTGGCATCTGATCCACGATCCTTGAGCATAATGTCTATAGGCTGCTAGTCTTCAATCTTCTACTACAGACTGTGCGAGAGGATGATGATGAGGTCCACGCGTGATACGCGGCGCGGACGATAGTTTATGATGCGCAAACGGGTGTTCTCGCCCAAAGGCGGCGAGTCAATGTGTCAGTGGCTCGTTCGATATTCAAACTTGATAGATTGTATGAAATCTACCCACAAGTTGTGTTTTCTTACCAAAGGTACCCTCAATTCTAACGATACAATATTCAAACTAAAATAACCTGTTCCACTACGGAACAATCCCCATTATAAACTTCATTTAGGTATTGTAATAATTTTATAGCAATCGGTTTAGTAGTTTTTGCGTGGAAGGGTAACAAACTCACATGCATACATACATACATACACCCTTTCGCATTTAAAACATTAGTAAGAAGTAGGATCACAAAATGAATATCGACTATTAATTCCGATTCAACGTTTGTGCTTAGTCTTTGCTAAGCTCAGTTTGAGCAAAGTCAAAGTACGCACTATAGATTTAAGGCCATAGAGACATGAAATTTCAAAAAGGTGTTATTTGTGAAGTGTAGAATTTTTTGAATTTCCTATTTGGGTTCAAGTCCAATGCGGGTGAAATCGCAGGACACCGCTGTATCCCGTAGAATAAACTAATTATGTAACAGGGCGCCTGAAAAAGGCTTTTATCTTGAAGAGTGATTGCGAACCATTATTCAGCATATTTTTTGTCTCAAACTTTGGACTGCAATATTGATGACCCGAGGTGCGCGGGCTTTATGGAAAAGTGTGTTTTATGAAAGCAGGAGTTTGATTTTGAAAATATGTACTTAAATTAAAACTCTTAATAGGGTTTAATAGCGTTATCAGCATTATTGAAATGCCGATCCAACGTTTTAGTGCCTCAAAAAAAAAAGAAAATGAAAAAGCCTGTATTATACTCCGAAACGTTATCTACGTGAAAAAACGTGATATTCGTGGTGGCGTGCATTCGTCGACGTGATATTCGTGGTGGCGTGCATTCGTCGACGTGATATTCGTGGTGGCGTGCATTCGTCGACGTGATATTCGTGGTGGCGTGTATTCGTCGACGTGATATTCGTGGTGGCGTGCATTCGTCGACGTGATATTCGTGGTGGCGTGCATTCGTAGACGTGATATTCGTGGTGGCGTGCATTCGTTGACGTGATATTCGTGGTGGCGTGCATTCGTTGGCGTGATATTCGAGGTGTTATTTTAAATTCGCCATTTTTTATAAAATAAAAATGTCGAAAGGTGTTGAAGCCTTAGCACGTTTTAGTAGACAAAGAAAATGTTTTTGTCTAAAATGTCTTGAAGCTTCGAAACAACAAGAAGTTTTTGGCTAAGATTATTCTTGCGAAAAAACATTGCGTTTTAAAATTTGCTTCAAGAAGCGAATCAAATCCGCGACCAGTTGCGTTGAAGTCGGACGCTCACCCGACATGCCCCAAAACTAATATAAAAACTATCTATGCCATAGGTAAGTATAAATATACAGCGAAAACATATTCAACAAAAGGACATGGAAACAAAGTCTATTGGGAATGCACCCTTATTCAAAACTCTTGAACTTTCTATAAAATACCTTTCCTCGACACCATATCTTCATTTTACGTTCCAATTTTAAGAATTCCGTTCTATTTTCAAATTTCAAACGTATTTCCCTTTTTTATTTCTCTCTAAAGGGAGAAGGTAAATAAGGATTTTTGCATTTAGTATTTTTAAACTTGGAATTCGGTTTGTACTGCGCGCTTTGTAGTCGACTTCACGCGTTTCATTAAATCTCGCTTTTATTTTAGGAAAAAAAAAACAAAGGAGAATCGCAAACCAATTTTATTTTTTAACCTGTCAGCTTTTTAAGGCTTCCGTATTGTTTTCTTTTGAGGTACGGACGGAACCGTCAAAAAATTGTTTGTGTAATCAATTAACGCCCTTATGGCCATTTGGACATTAGCCATGTAATGCCGATAATCGCACAGCGACTCGCGTTACAAAAAAAGTTAACTACCTACCTTGGAAAATAATAAAACAATGAACTATCGTAATCTGATGTAACAGAGCAGGCTTAATTTAAATAAAAATAGGTACATAATTTCTTCTAAGGTTTTCTCGATTTCCGAGCATAATGAGAACGCCCATGAGTTTCTTCGTGGCTTCTTCTTTTGTGGGCGCGTTCCGAAGCCATGGGAGTTTTTTGAGCTAGCTAGGGATAACTAGTAGTTCGCCCCGAACTGAGACCTCACGAGAATCCATTTACAGAGATTTTGTTTTTTGTAGGATTTTAACACCAACAGCTTTATTTTTTTACAAAATAAGAATTATTATTAAACGAATAATATAACGAAAGACAAGTAAAAAAATATTTAAAAAAATAAAAAACCCGACTGCAGTTTTAACAGAAAAGTGAAAAACAAGATGCTTATAGTAGCTTTAGGAATGGTGGATGCAGTCGGGCGGGACACGATAATTTTATAATTAATAAATTTTAAAACTTAATTGTAAAACTTTACAAGCAATACTTTTCAAATGTAAATTTAGGAAAGAATAAAACATATTGTTTGAGTGAACAATGTTAAGCGTTTTCTGTTTTTTATGGTCTTTACAAATATTGGTTAATAGCGTTTTACATCATTATTTTTATTTATTTATTATTTTAATGTACCCTATGTCACTCACGCGGTCATGACGAATCTAACCACGTATCGTTTATCTAAATCGGCCTAGCCGTTTAGGCCCTACGACGGCACAAAAATAGGTCACATACATACATACATACATACACTTACGGCAAAAACATAACACTTCCTTTGGCAGCCGTGTAAAAACGATAACACAAAAAGAATTATTCCTTACTAGCTGCGCCCCGCGGTTTCACCCGCGTAACTTCCTATCACGAAACGTTAATGATCCCTCACGTATGTCATACCAGGTGTTGCTTAACGATCATTCAAAGTACTATATAATATTTCTACCTCTAAACCAACCCTGTACCAAGTTTATGAATATCGGGTCACCTGCTCTTTTTCACCCATCACGTATGTTGTACCAAGTGTTGCTTAACCCGTACGATCATTCAAAGTACCCTATATATTATTTCTACCCTGTACCAAATTTCATTCATATCGGTTTACGGGTTGTTGAGTTAGAAATAGAAATACACGACTTTATTTTTCAGAGCTGCCGTCCCGCGGTTTCACTTGCGTAAGTCCCGATCTCGAGGGAATATTGGGATCAAAAGTAGCCTATGTCACATCTGGATAATGTAGTTTTCTATTAGTGAAAGAATTTTTGAAATAGGTCTAGAAGTTTCTGAGATGACCCCCAAAATACATACATACGACACGAACCAACGTAACCTCTTTAAAATATTAATTACCAACATAAAACAAAATATTAAGAATCAAAAGTACAATGAGATATTGCAAAATAATTATTAAAAAGCACTGCAGTTTGGTGACACTACCGTCTCGCATGGAGCCGACCGATTGAGCCGCGCGGCATGATCACAGAGCTGGCTGGCCACCCTCATCATCGTCGCCCGCTACGTGTATATGTATATGCACGCTTGGTACTTATTAATTATTTATTGTGGAGTTATTTTAAAACTGTAATATCTCGTGAGATATTCATTGAAATCAAGTGATGTTAAGGACAATTATGTTTAAAATTAAATACTTTTAATGAAAAACGTATTTATTTGGATAAGGATTAATATCATATTTACAAAATTACCTTCGGAAACAATGCATTGTTCTACAATAAATTTCATTACTCTAAAAGATGTTATATTGAGTCAACCTTAAGAGTTAGACATATGCTGTCGCGGACTATTTATTAGATCCTATTTAGAAGAAGAATTCTCTCATAAATGGTTTTTATGTAACTTTGACCGTTTACTCAGCGCACGCGACAGAATCTCGGAAAAGGGGGATTTTTTTCCCGTTTTTGCAACATATTTCATGGATGCTCCGCTCCTATCAGTCGTAGCGTGATGTAATATAGCCTATAACCTTCCTCGATAAATGGACTATCAAACACAAAAAGAATTTTTCAAATCTGACCAGCAGTTCCTGAGATTAGCGCGTTCAAACAAACAAACAATCAAACAAACTCTTCAGCTTTATAATATTAGTATAGATATAGATTTACGACAATCGACCACAATTTGTAACATAAACATGAATTATTTACTTTGATCACTAATAGACGTTAACATTCCCTACAAAAATGTCAGATCTTGGAGTATATATCGCAAGCAAACGCAACGATACCGCGATCTAGGAGGTATGTTGAGCGCCATCTATTGACACATTTTTAGAACTTGATTATTTTCTCTTTTTGCACCCCCTATCTCCCCAACCCCCCTACCGATCCGGCTCATCTTCGAACTCATAAATTCTATGGACCTAAACTACGCGCATACCAAAATTCATGAAGATCGAAGCAACGATACTCAAGTTATCGTCGAACAAACATACAAAGATACAAAGATACAAGCGCCAGGCCCGTCTACTCGGGTCTACACGCCACGTCTACACCTCACTCGCTTCGCTCGTTCGGTCAATTATAATTTAAATTCAAAAGAATAATTATAATTTAGAATGTTAAAATAGACAAATTACATCTCAGTCAACCTTGAAAAAGCCAACTGTAAAGTTGGCGAAAGCTCGATTAGTTTAAAAATCATGAATAAAACGCAATTCAACTTGGTAAATAAAGTGTTTTATTAAAAACTAGTTGCGCCCCGCGGTTTCACCCGCGTAAGTCCCGTCGGGATAAAAAGTCCTATGTCCTTCTCCTGGTTCCAAGCTACCTCCCCACTAATTTTTAGCCAAATCGGTTCAGCCGTCCTTGAGTTATAAATGGTGTAACTAACACGACTTTCTTTTATATATGTACTAGCTGCGCCCCGCAGTTTCACCCGCGTAAGTCCCGTTCCCGTTTCAGTTCCCGCGGGATTAAAAGTATTCTATGTCCTTCTCCTGGTTCTAAGCTACCTCCCCACCAATTTTCAGACAAATCGATTTAGCCGTTCTTGAGTTATAAATGGTGTAACTAACACGACTTTCTTTTATATAGATAGATAAGAGAAGATAGATAGATAGATAAGTACTAAAAAATCGAAGTTAAGAAAGTTACTTAAAGGTAAAAAAAACGAGGCCGTGGCGATTTCTGGTGTCAACTTAACACAAACACAATAATCAGTGTGGGTTGGTCTGAGCGTGTCATTGCAGTGACTGGCCTTAAACTTAGTGTCTAAAGGAATTTAATTTATTGCTAATTTTAGAGAAAAACCGGTAGGTAAATTCCGGTGAAAACTTAGGGTAATACGCCATGAGGAAGGTCTCGGAGTACTCTTAAAATCATAAACGGTTGTCCGACGCAATGAGGAACTCGTGGCGTATTAAGAGCTCGTCGTGTAGTGAACTCGCTGAACCGTCTTCGTGCCCAAGTTGGCCGCTGCAAGACCAATATGGCAAAGTGGGGTTTACGGTGCAGGACAATATGCAATGCATTTGTGGTGAGGGCGAACAGACGATGGAGCACCTTACGATCTGCTCCAAATGCCCTACTACCTGTTGAGGACCTGATGATAGCGTCGGACGCTGCTGTGTCCATCACCAAGTTCTGGCCATATGTAATTTGATTCTTTGACACGACAGTAGAAGAAGAAAGAGTAGAAGAAGCGAAACTCGTTCCTAAAACTCACACGTCGCGATGAAGAAGTCGCGGTGTTATAAACACACCAATATCTCAACTTCCAATGAGAAAAAAAACTCCTGCAGACAAAACCTCTTAATTACCTATCAGGTAGAATAAAAAAGGAGATAATCGGCAGTAAATATATATACCCAATCAGCCTCAAAATATTAGTTAATTAAAGTATTAACTAAATAAAGGTTTACTACACTTCAGTAATAAAACCTAATGGGGGACGAGAGATCGCCTTAACAAAAAAATAACAGATGGCCTTAACTTAGTAATCATCAAGGCTCACCTTCACCAAGCACGTCGACTCAATTGTCGAGAAAGTCCAGAGACTTCACAACAAATTATGCCTATTCATTAGGCCAACTTGGGGAATCAATCCTGAGAACGTCCGAATCATCTACTCGATGGTCATCGAGCCGATAGTTTGTTATGGTGCAGCTATCTGGTCCCCCGCCCTTCGGTTCGGATACATTGTCAGGAAACTTCTGTCCTTGCAGCGACAGTTCGCCATCAAAATTATTCAGGGCTTCCGCACGGTCAGTACGACTGCCTCAATCTCACTAGCCCAACTCGTCCCTCTACCCGACAAAGTCGAAGCTGTCGCGAACGTTGAACGATCAAAACTCCTGGGATTCACTGCGCAGTTGCCTGACGACATCCCAGTTGAGAAGCTCAGCGTTCCGGCAAATCTCTTGCATCCATCCAAAAGAATTGGAATCCACTTCGAGGAAATCTCCTCATTAGATGACTTCCTTGGGCTCCCTAATATTGAAACTGTGGCTACCTCCTGGAAAATATACACGGATGGGAGCAAACACGATAATCTTGTGGGCGCTGCCTTCGTCGTGTTCGACCCGTCTGGGAGGCGGACGACGGTGGCGAAGTACAAACTTCACGACTGCTGTTCCGTCTTCCAGGCGGAAATGTTGGCCATCAAAGAGGCCTGCAATTTCGTCCTGGATAACCACATCCCCAACACCCTCATCCTCTCCGACATCAAATCGGGTCTCACTGAACTTTCCAACCGCAACAGTCACAACCCATTTGCTGTCGCTATCCATCGGAGCCTGTCCATAGCACTCACTGCTGGGCAAATTGTCGAGTTTGCATGGGTCAAGGCCCATGTGGGATTCGGCGGCAATGAGCAGGCGGACTCGGCAGCTAAAGCCGCGGCAAACCTCCACAGGACTCCCGACTACTACGCTGTACCCATCAGTCATGTCAAGTACTCGAATAAAATTGACTGTTCCTCAGCTTCTCGTAACTTCTACGAAAACCCAGATACCGCTCAGTACACCAAATGTATCATTTCATGTATTCATCATGTTATTATTAAATAAATAAATAAAATATGTTTATATTGCAGCAAAACAAACTACATACTAACAGTGAACAAACAACGTAAAGTAACCGTTAGCAACAGTAGTGTTTGTTGGATGAGGGTACTTATGAATTGTGTTGACGATGGCATCCACACTAGATTAAATCTGTGCCGTGGATGTCAGAAATTGATTAACTAGTAGGAATGTACCTCGTCGGTGAACTTTGATTATCCTACTAATATTATAAACTAGCTGCGCACCGCGGTTTCACCCGCGTAAGTCCCGTTCCCGCGGGAATATCGGGATGAAAGTAGCACTTTCACACACGTAATTAAACACAGGAATACTTCGGTAAGAAAGGAACACGCGTAGCCTCCGCTGCAAAACCTGGAATAAATCAGCAACGAATCAGAACAATAATCCAGCGACATGGATATTCGCCGAATAGCGAAACCGCTTACCTCAAAAGAAACAAGAAAATCCAAGGAAAAATAAAATCCTTTAAAAATAAAAAGTAATACGGATAGCTGTGTTCGCCATTTTCTGCAAATCATTCCCCTTCAGGTTTTAAATTCCACTCCCGCGCCGGAGCACAGGCGAATGAAAGTTTTGGTATTCAGCCCAAAGAAGTAAAGGATAACTTTAATTTAGGGGACAGCCAGTGTCAAGTGTTAATTAATATTTATCAAGTTATTTGCATCGAAACAGTCATATCGTCATAGTCAAAGTCAAGTCGAGGGAATCATTGTAAAACGATGGCCATTTTTCACCAAAGATTGTTCACGTGGTTTGCGAGACAACGCTAAAGACCATGTTTTTTACCGACTTTTATTTTCATTTTAACTAAATTGATTAAAATGCCCCCGAAATTAAACAATTTACACACATTTGAACTAAGTTTCACAAAAATGAAAATTCAGCAACACATCTCTTCAACGCGTTCCCGCCATAACTCAAAATGTTACATGTATTCAATACGAATGAAACCGCAAAGCGATCCCGAAACAGAAAAAAAACGAAGTTTTCAAATTGTAAAATTCACAAAATCATAATATTTGAAAAGAATTTCTAAAATATAAATTTCAAACAACGCTCACTTCAAACTTAATTAAAAAGCAAATTAAAAAAAAGTTGAACAAAAGCTTTGCATATTAACAACAGGGTGTTCTAAAAAGGTCGTCAAAGCGCTTAGAACAAAACACCTGCAAATCCTGCAATCCACTAATGAAGGCGCATACAACCCTTATGCAGCCTGTTTCATTTTGAACTGGGGCGTATTTAGGAATTAATCTAGGTAGTGCACCACGCTTTTTTAAAATTCTTTTTTTTTATAAAAAAAAAAGTTCGTCAATGCGGCTATCGGTGCAGTGCGTGCATTCGTACGTACACCTTTATTTTATTAATGGGATTATTGGGTGTTATACATAATGTGTCTCATCTATATCTATACTTATAATAAAGGAAGAGAAGATAATAAATCTGTACTTAAAAGTAAATTTAAAAAAAAAGTTGTCAGGGGACTTAGGGAAAGTAGTAGAACAAAATTATATAATTTTTAAAATTCATGTCTGTCTGTCTGTTTCTTCCTTAAATAATTAAAAACTACTAATCCGATTAAAATTTGAATAGAATTGAATTAATATTGGATAGTTCTATTTTCGAGGAACGTCGTGGTATACTTTACATCAAAATCCAATTAGTAGAACCGAGTAATGAAAGAAAAATTCGGCTATGCACTATTTTTACGCAGACGGGTAACAGCTAGCAAATAAATAAGAGAATAAGATGGCGTCTGTCACGTGGGTACTGGCCCCCGCCCCGTCCTAGCTCCGCTCATCTTCGGTGCACAGAAACTATGCGGAACTTCGCGACGAGGTGTTAGTTTTCAGCGGAATGTTTCCAATTTAGCGAACTATTTGAGGGCGATACGATGAGAGGGTTTTTCGAAGTTTACCTTGTCTCGAGGTTTTTATGTTATCGTTTTGCTATTGTGGAGATAGTTTAAAAGTTCAAGTTTTTAAAGTTCCGTAATTTAGAAGGTAAAAAAGGAACCTTTATTAGATCAATTTGTTGTCCGTCCCTTTGTGTGTCTTTGTGTTGGTTATAAAGTTAGACTCATTTTTATGGTTTCGTAGTCAACAAGTAACCCTTTATATTTTCGTCATGTCCGTCTGTTTGTCCGTCTGTCCGCGGCGTAGGTGTGGGTTTTTGAAGATAATTTTTCTTTTTAGGGTTCCGGTTTCGAAATATTGAGCTTTAAAGTTCTAGTTTTTATAGGAATGTGTAGGTATAACAACAGCCAAAAAGCTATACTTGGATACGTCATAATATTATGTATTCACGGTAGTAGTGCATATTATTAAGTTTCAAGGAAAATTATCACAGCTATACTGTCTTGTTAAATTCACGAGTAATTGAAAGAAATAAAAAGTAAAATTTTGAACAAATTCCGTTATTACTTGCTAGGTAAGTGTTACTTTTCTAGTTTTCAATCCACGTTTATTGGAAATAACGAAACCCTACACTGGCGTGGCCCAACAAGCCACGCACTTGCCCAATTTTTATTTCAGTTTTTATAGCGTTCAATCGCGAAAACAACAACTCTATTTTTTTAGTAACATAATACATAAACATTTAGTTACATTATACATACAGTTATTTTTATTACAGAAATTTGCTTGTATAATTGCTGTTATTCAGTAATCGCGGACCGTCGTCTACCAACATACACATGTATAATATACAAGTATACCTTTAGTAGCTTTTATTTGGAAATCAATTCTCAAAACACACGAAAAACTTTCGCACTCAATAATATCATCTAACTAACACAAAACTTGCCTGTTCGATCATCAAGCGAGAATAGAGTCCAGAAACAAATAAAAAGATCCATTAGCGGTATAGGAGGCTCATGTTTATCTTTTGTTCCAACTCGGTAGGAGGGTGTCACTTCTTACTTCGAGGAACAAAACCTTAAAAGCCTTCTTTAAGTAATCTGTTGTTAGCCTGAAGAAAAGTTTTATATTCCATTAAAAAATATTACTGAAGATTCAAGTAGGTACTTCTGTGTACGTGTTTTATTTATAATTTGACTGGACTGGAGAAACATATTTAGAGACCCATTTAGAATCGTGTTCTTAAAAACAATCTTATAATCTTAATTGTTGCTTTAAAAATGCCATCTAAAACTAGAACACCTTAAAAATGTATCTTCCCTTGAACCCTACTACCGAAGACATAAAATTTTGTTAACCATTTAAAAAGTGATTTTTCCAGAGTGTGGCTTTAAAAATGCCATCTAAAATCAGAACACACACCCATATTCTACAGAACCCATTTTTTTAAACCATCTTAAGATATATACCTATAATTCTTTTTTGTTTTCGAGATGCAAATTCAAAATAAAAAAAAAAACGAAAATGAATTAAATTTAGCACCATCATTCACACTTTTTTAAATTTACACGATTTCTGTTCATTATTTTTATTAGAACTTCGGGTCTCGTTCGCGTATATGAGTATTTGTTAAATTTAAAGTCTAAATTTTAAATTACCTCGACGACCATCTTTAGGTCTGCAAAGTTTTCAAAGTGGCTTTAATAATGCCATCTAAAACATCCTATAAAATCCTTCGTCGCAATCCACTTCGCAAGCTAACATGTCACAAATCCAGTCCCTGATTTAGTACGAGTAACTTGATGCTAACATAAAAACTGTGCGGTGTATTTGAACTACAGCGGGTGCCAGTTGATTGCAAAAGTTTACATACGACGTAAAGTGGGATGTGCTGAGTTTTTGAAGGTTCCGTATTTTTATTTTGAAGTAAAATTGAAACAAGAAAATATTAATTTTTTCTATGGTTTTCGCTTTTTTGCGTAATAAAACACAATATTTATCAAGATTTTCATTTAAGTTTGTAACAAATTAAGCACATTAAAATAAAAACATTTTTTTTTGTGTTTTATCATTAACTGAACCCTAAATTTAGTTCCTGCAATATTTTGTGTCAATAAAGCCCGTGGTTGTTTTGTAAACTTCACACGTTTTTTTACCCTGCCCGTTGTCCGGAAATTTCCGGAACTATCTTCGGTTCCGAAAAATATTGTCACGGTTTCTATTAAACAATGTTTTTTAAAACCGTATCTCTTTTGTTTTTATCGTGTAGAGTAGATGGTTTGATAAAAATTTATTTCGTAGAAAATAGAACATGCTGTAGGTATATTTTTATTTTTTATTGTGCAGTTTTTAACTTTTTATATTTTAGATCGAGTTTTTTGGTGATAATATACTTTGTGTTTCTTGTCCATTTTTTAGAGTGTTTTTGATACTGCCCTAGTGTATGGTTATTCTATACGATTTTTAATTTAAAAAGCAAACTATAGGCCTCAATTAATTTCTATATTACCTCTCTGGCGCGTCGGCCAAACACCCGGCTGCGACGCAAACGGTTGCGGGTTCGATTCCCGCCTTGCACAAGTTTTATTAATGCAGACATCTTCTTTTCGTATAGGGTTGTGTCTCACCTAGTGCTAGAGTTATTCAGGTCGCCCTAAGGCCTCTAACTTGACATAACGACTGTTAAAAAAAGGTAAATCTGTGAACAACACACAGCGCCATCTAGCCCCGTGGCAAGCTACAAAGCTTGTGTTACGGTGACTAGACAACGGATATAATACTTATAATTATTTATTTTGTAAATCATCCGGTTTTTTCATAATAAAATACAATAAATACCGGGTTTTGCTCGCGTTTTATTGAATAACGTCATTATTTTCAAACGACCGAGCTTTCGTCAACTTTACAGTTAGCTTTTTCAAAGTTGACTCAACCTTGAACCTAAAACCTGGTATTTATTGTGATTTATTAAAGTACTTATTTTTATTTTAAGCATAAATACTTGCACTCAGCTGGAATCGAACCCGAAACCTTCTGCATTGCAGTTGGGCATTCGCACGACTGCGGTTTACCGTGTGAATTTGTATTTACAATTTCAAACTTACAAGGTTATTTTCACTATGAATATTTTTAGCTAACGAGATATTTACCACGATTATTGAACAAGCTGGTCAAAATTACTGACTAAATATCGAGCTCCTAGTAAATAAAAATAAACATGGTAAATATCTCGTTATCTAATAATATTCATAGAATATATCGTTGGCGATTCAACGGGGTAATGCCGCCAGTGTGATGGGCACTTTGGACTCAATGGTCATTCACCTTAGATTATTTATATTATATATATTGTTTCTAAAAACAAAAAAATTTAACAATATAATTAATTTTTTTTTTTTTTTTTTTTTTTTTTTTAAGATGTGTTATTATTTTATTAAGAAACATTACTACATTACTACTATTAATATTATTTATATTGTTAAAATTATCTTTGTAGTATTTATTTCTTGTGTAGGTAAGTATTTAGTCTTTCTTCATAGATATATATGTGATCGCATAGATCAATAGGTAGCGTGATACGTACCAGGGTATCTTCCTATTGCGACCAAAGAACCTTTGAGTCCACATTTAAACAAGTATTTGGATTCCGTAAGCATAGGGTTAAAACGGGACCGTATAACTGAGACTTCGCTGTCCGTCCGTCTGTCTGTCTATTACCAGGATGTATCTCATATATAGACATACATATGAGAGATATATATATATAGTATATATAGCTAGACAGTTAAAATTTTCCAGATGATGTATTTCTGTTGCCGCTATAACAACAAATACATAATTAAACAAATATACAAGAAAACTGGATTTTTTGGATAGAGGGTGGGAGAAATACCCCACCAATCAAAAATCCCCCACGACCAAAAAATTCTATTTGCTTATATAAGCCTTGTATACAAAGTTTCATCAAAATCGGTTGAGAATTACGACCTGTAGACAACCAACATACAGAAAAAAGGAAATTTGGCCAACCTGAGGCATAGACGCTTCGCTCGCTATCGCTTGATCGGTCAATAAGTCCTACAACAAACGATGATTTTTTTGCGATTATTCCCAGTTGTCCCCTCTAGCCCCGTCATAGTCATGTCACTTGGCATTCATAGTAATATAATATTAAATTATATTTTTTTTTAATAGTTCTTAATCCTGCACTGGGCGTCTAATCTGCATCCTAACTATTTTTAAAGAAAATATATGTCCACAAAAATCCAGCGCACGGTCTACGTCAGGCGGGATTCGAACCAACGCATCTCAATCCAATCCGGGAAATGCGACTTAGGCCTCTTCGTCTTCTGACGCGGTGACTCATACGCCGAATTGTCGCTTCAATATCTTTTCCATTCACTACAACTATAATATTACTATGAATGCAAGTCGGGTATAAACATATAAAAATGGTATAATATGCTACTTATTTACTAACGCGGGTGAGACCGCGGGGCGCAGCTATTATAACGCCAACGGGAAGGGACAAATGGGAGAACAGACTTCCCATTTTGACGACCTCTGTGGCGCGTCGGGCGAACGCTTGGCTGCAATACAGAAGGTTGCGGGTTCGATTCCCGCTGGGTGCAAATATTTAAGCTTAAAAAATAAATATTTGCATCTGGTCTGGGCGTATTTCTATGTATAATGTGTATGTATTTACAAAAGAAAAATAAATATAAGTAGTATATCCGTTGTCTAGCCACCGTAACACAAGCTTAGCAGCTTACCACGGGGCTAGATGGCGCTGTGTGTTCGTCACAGGATTTATTTATTTATTTATTTGTCCCACCCCGTCCTAGTAACAACTGAGAAACAGTATTCCCATTTGTCCCCTTTAGTCAGCTTTCAAAGGAGACAGTCGCCACGAATTGTCACCCCAGGGACAACTGGGAACATATTTCCCAGCTGTCCCCCCGAGGGACAAGGCCAGAGGGAATAACCGGGAATAATCGGTCTTTTGTTCGATTTTACAGACGGACATCGGAACATGTAAATGTTGGATAGAAAATGGAACGGAATCTTTTGTTTGTGGGTCCCACTCGCACTTGGCTGGTTTGTCTTACGAATCATCCCCTATCCAAGGGTTGTAGGGTGTTTAGGGGACGTGAAATTATACTGTACCTACCTATTTTCCTTTTGAAAAGTCATAAAGTTACTTTTTACCATCTTACGGCGAAGGCAGTATTAACTACCCCTATGTACCTTTTTCAAAAAAGAATATTTCGTTTTTAGTTAGTTTCTGTAAAATGCTTTATCCACTAACTAAACCACTGATGGTAAAAAGCGGTTTTTAGAGTATGTCTGCTTTATTAAAATTCTAGCAGCGTCCCGCGGTGTCACTCGCGTAAGTTCCATTCCCGCGCAAATATCAAAATGAAATCGGGATAAATCGGTTACATAGTATTTGCGTCAAAAAGTAACGAAGTCACATTCCAAATTTTCGCTTTTAATAACTAGCTGTGCTCCACGGTTTCACTCGCGTAAGGCTCGTTTCCGCGGTATTATCGGGATAAAAAGTAGCCTATATGTTAATCGAAGTCTTAAGCTATCTGCATACCAAATTTCATTGAAATCGGTTCAGCCGTTTTCGAGATTAGCGCACACAAACGCACAGACAAACAGACCAGATATCCGGATAAAACATAAAAATTGCGTAATTTCGTTGTTTTTGAATAATCGGCATCCATCGTCATCTATCGTCATCGATCGCCATCCATCGTCATCAACAAATTTTGCCTTACTTCACCTACCTACCTAAACCGCGGGACGCAGCTATGTGTTATATGACACATCTCTGTCAACAATGTCTTTAAGTTCCATTTATCTACTAAAACAATGTCACTACGATAGTTATCTACACGTCTGTCACATTGCGACCGTCTGTCTGTCTGTGGTATGATATTTTGACGTTGTCAAAATATCATATATCGTTGTACCGACGTGGGTAATCTGTTTGTTTGGATCTTAACTGTATTTGAATGAATTTAGACTAGCAGCCCTCCGCTGCTTCGTCCGTAAGTCCCAATTCTGATGGAATATCGGTATAAAATGTAGCCTATGTTAAAGTTGAAGTTTTAACTTGTGTGTTTCCGCAATTAGACCTACAATTGGGCCTATGTGCGTGATTTTAAGCCGTGGGTTTCCTCACGATGTTTTCCTTCACCGTAAGAGCGATGTAAATAGCGCACATAATTTTTTCTTAAGAAAAAAGACATTGGTGCGCGGCCCGGATTCGAAACCGGAATGAAAGTCGGGTCTACCACTAGACCAAAAGCGCTCTTTTGTAGCCTCGATTTTTAACATTAAAAAATAAAAAATAAAAATTGCACGACATTACTCACAGCGCTATATAGCCCCAAACTAAGCACTAGGCTTGTACTATGGGTACTAGTACAAGCCTAGTTCTTAGCCTATATAGTGTTGCGATATCAAATAAACACAGGGACAAGTATTTATTTATTTATAAAATAAATGTTGCACGACATTGCACACGGCGCAATCTAGCCCCAAACTAATTAAAATGTGTTATTGAAATTATAGAAAACATCCGAGACCAACTTACTTAACGTAAATAAAAAAAACATTAAGTATATAAAACATGCATGTGACGTAGAAAAAGAAAAAAAATGTAAAAACAATTTTCATGTAAGATTAATCTTTCAGACAAACTCTTTGCTATTGAGCGAGAGGGGTCTCTTGATGCGGTCTAAACTATAGCATTATAGCGATTAGAAGTAACAATTATTTTGCAAGGTAACAAGTACTCCACGCTGGCTAGCATGACAGCTCGAGAATTATTATCTTGACCGACAAAGAAATTCCCTTAAAAAGAAATCCATTGAAAGTCTATTATTTATTTATTGATATAAAACCTCTTTTTTTTAATTTTATTTTTTCCTCAACCAAACTTTCCCATTTCAAAAACACATTACCCATCCCCTTTCTGAAGTCTTGTCAATTCATTGGTTGCCTGGAATAATAAGTAAAATAGGATAGTATAATAAGAACAATAAGGGCGCCCATTGTGTGACTTTAGTTTTAAGTGTTTCTGTCTAATTTTGGTACAATAAAATATTAATCAATCAATCAATCAATTCCGCCACTTCCTTATTCCGTTTGAGAGAAAGCGACGAACCCTTTTTGTCGATTCGACAAAATGTTGCTTGTACTGTCATGTTAGCTAGGCTGGTCGACGTGCTTTAACTTAAACCCCATCACCAATGGATCCACGGAGAAAAATAATTCTCACTAAACCCAGTGGAGACAAAATAACAAAAGATGATCGAAATAAAAAGTCATCGAAAAGAAACTATGCACTACGCGCATACGCCGCGAGAGAGCGAAATACGAATACGAAAAACTGGGTTTTACGACTCTGTATGTGCATCGAGTGAAATAGTAAGCCAATTAACGACGCTTTGACGAAAAGTTGCTAAGCCCGAACTTAGCTTGTTCAGCGCACTCGCCCAGCGAACAAGAGCCACAGATTCAAACCCCTTTTATAATGCATTTGTTTCTATTTTTTTTCTAACACATGACTTTCCTAACTTATACCGCACCCCCATAGTACAAGAGTCGTTAAGTATTCAGCCATACCTGGAAGTGACTAGGACGCCCCTCCGAGCCTATTGTGATGCCCAGACAGACGCGCCGACTTCTATAGCTATAGATACCGATAGACGCTATTTCGTAGGCTAAGATACGTACTATAGATGTGTAGGATTGTATCTAGACACGTCGCTACTATGTATTGAGATATCATCTATAGAGCACTTGAGGTGATGTCTTAAGGCCCCTACTGATTTGAATCGAGCTGAAATCCCTTCCGATTGAATATTTTCCTTCATAACCGGTATCAAATACATCTTTAAACAATATGTTATGTTATTGTACATGATACAAGAAGTGCCCCCTTCATTCCAAAAACAATAAACAAATACTTTAAATACCGCTATTATACGGGCAAAGTTGCCCCTGTTTTACAAAATAAATTTTTTTCTTCTTCTACATCCTTAACCGCTATATTTTCTTATAGGCATCAAAATACTAGAAAATACAATACCTCTAGAACCTCCTCATCGCATCTATAAAGTTATTATTTTAATCACCGTTAATGATTGATTTTACGAGAAATTATATATTTTTTTCATGCAATTCCATCTCGCTCATTTCTATGCAATCGGAAAAGGACCGATAATTATCATTTATCGCCGTCTTAAGGCTCCATACTCACCTAATGACGTGACAGGGATAGCTAGCAAATTTCTGATGTGTAAAAGAAGGACGTAAGATGCGACTATGCTATATTTTCGGGAGTAAAATCAAACAATTCCTAATAACAAGATAACTATTGCTAATTTAGTAAAAGAATTCTACCAATTTCAAGTGTATTATTATTAATATGCTTTAATACAGAAAAAATAGAGGTGCAATAAAATAAAATAGGTGGTGGAGGTACGTGCTGTAAAATGAAAATATCGTTTTTAAACGAGTTGTTTTAGATACATTTTTTTCTGTTATAAAAGTCAACGAATCGTGTAAGAAAACTACCAAAATGAAGGTAAAAGAATAAACAATAAAATAGCAAAACAGTATTTCCGAATGTTTTATGATTACTGAGATCGTGCAATATGTATTTATTTATTTGGTATATTATCTGAAGTCGGGCAGCGAAACTACAACCATTTAAAACTGCAGGACTTGCTTTTTTCTACATTTTACTAATGCCTTAATTGCGAGATGTTTACAGATCTCTTCCTCCGGGTAGATTGACAATGTTAATTTTACCCCCTTACTTATAAACGCTTATTAATGCGCTGCATAACTATGCATCGTTTGTCTTTCACTGTTACATGAAGTTTCAAAGTTGACAGACAGAGACAAACGTCACAAAACATAGTCATATGTAAATAATATTTCATAAATAAGGGAGATACCCTCTTACTTATAAGCGGTAGTTAACAGCTGCATAACTATGTATCGTTTGTCTTTTACTGTTACATGAAGTTTCAAAGTTGACAGACAGAGACAAACGTCACATAACTTAGCCATGTTTAAATATTTTTTTATAAGTAAGGGAGTTAATATCGCGAAAACATACGAATAATCTAGGTACTTGCCTAGATTATTCGTTTTTACTAGGTTATTTAAGCCCCATAGAAAACGATCTATCAAAATAAATGGAATTAATCCTTCCTCATACGGGCATGAGTGTAAGTAATATATCCAGTGGTTTCCTACAGTAACGATATCCGGTTCCGGTGAGAGGAGACCCTTAATATTGCAACGGAAGCCCATATTTGTGAAATACTGTCTTATGCTTTTAATATATGCGTGTTTGATAGTATTTTAGGTTGTTGTACCCAAAGAGTAAAAATAGGACCCTATTACTGTGACTTTACTGTCCGTCTGTCACCAGGCTGTATCTCATAAACCGTGATAGCTAGACAGTTGAAATTTTCACAGACATATTTCTATTTCTGTGGCCGCTATGACAACAAATACTAAAAACTAAAACTTATTTGAAGTCTGTTAAATATTATTATTAGAACTTCGTGTCTTAATTGCGTTTACACACCTACTGCTCTACAAAGTTACTTTATTTGACCAAAATGGTCAACGTAAAGCGACTCTTTATTCCCTAGGTGCATAAAGTGCTCATTATACACCTAGGGCATAAAGTAATTCAAATTTGGAACTAAGGTTTTGGTAGCATACGGCCATTTCGAACTGGCCACCTAGACAAAACGCATAAAAAAATAAAAACTGGGCTATTTTTCTTCTATTTTATTTCGACGAAAGGGTAAGGCAAAAAGTTTTAGTTAATATAAAGCTCCAACTTTTTTTGTTCATCAGCTAAAACCGATGTGTGGTTTCGTCATTTTGTGCAACATTGTTAAATTTAATTAATGTACCTATATGTATATACAATGTGTAACGGGTAAGCCCTTTTAATCCGAAAGGTGGTTGTTCTAGACGTCTAGGCGAACAACTTTTGTTCTACGACTTTTGGAAATACCAAGTACTTTTCGAAAAACTTAGGTGTAAAGTTGAGAGTTCGAGGTCATTGACCTTATGTTGTCCTTTTATTTAGTTTGATGGTTTACAATCAAAACTTTAATTATTTTTATTTTCAAAATCAGCTGTTTTTTCAGTGAAACATAATCTCAATTTTTTTAAAAAAAAAATTTGAATTTTCAAAAGTCGTAGAACAAAAGTTGTTCGCCTAGACGTCTAGAACAACCCCCTTCCGGATTGAAAGGACTTTTGGAAATTCGAAGTACTTTTCGAAGAATTTAAGTGTAAAGTTTCCTTGAAAATCAGCTGTTTCTGAGAGTTCGAGGTCATTGACCTTATGTTGTCCTTTTATTTAGTTTGATGGTTTACAATCGAAACTTTAATTACCTTTATTTTCGAAAGCAGCTGTTTTTTCAGTGAAATATAATCTCAAAATTTTCAAAAAAAAAGTTGGTATTTTCAATAGTCGTAGAACAAAAGGTGTTCGCCTAGACGTCTAGAACAACCCCCTTTCGGATTAAAAGGGCTTACCCGTTACAAATTGTATAAGACAGGGCTTTAGTACCTAGGTGCATAAACTACTATTGTATACATTTTTAAAAATAATGAACAGAAATCGTTTAAGTTTAAAAGGTGTGTGTGTTAAAATTGACACATTTTCAATTATGAAGTTTGTAATAATTTTTGTTGTTATTTTTCGATGAAATTCTGTTTGGACAATGCTATAGAGCTAATGAAGTTTCGATTGCAATTTAGTTGCAAATTTATAGTTTCATATCGAGTGTATTTCTTGCAACAGCAGTTATTTTGAAATCAAATTATTGGCAATTTTAATATACAGAAATCATGGCTGTATCGTTGTGTCAACGTGCTTCATCTTAGACCTTACTCGTCAGTTTTTATAGTCGTCAAAAGCAAGCAAAAAGTTTTGGCGGCAACGCGTTGAGGAGATGTGTTGCTAAATTTTCATTTTTGTGAAACCTAGTTCAAATGCGTGCAAATTGTTTAATTTAATAGAATAGAATAGAAAACATTTATTGGCAGCAAACACAGAGAAGAACACCAAAGACTCAAAATAAATAAAAAAAAGCGGCAATAATAATTTCGGGAGCATATTAACCAATTTAGTTTCGTGAAGGTGTTCAAGTGGAATAAAAAACCGACTTCAAAAAAGAAACAAAAAATAATTTAAAAAACAACCAAAAAAAACAAGAATTGATAAAAATGACCAAAATAACCTCTACATAGGTACAGTGTCACCGACTAATTAATCTGTTTTATCATCTGAAGTCGGGCAGCCAAACTAAGTACAATATGGAACCAACCAGTAAAACTGCCCGATCAATTCTTGTTTTTTTTGGTTGTTTTTTAAATTATTTTTTGTTTCTTTTTTGAAGTCGGTTTTTTAATTTTTAAATTAGTTTTTTATTTTACCCTTTTTAGTATACCTACCTACCTAAAAATCAACAATATTGTTCCCGTTATTTTAATTATTGAGGAGTTTGCTGATGAGAAGGTGGTTTCAGGTACTTAGTTCTTTAGGGGTCTATTCTTTTTGGTAGAAGTCCAAAAATGAGTAATTTATTGAATTCTGGGATGCTATCCTGTCCATCATTCCGAAGATACTCATCAGATCCTTACCAAACTTTCATGGAACCACCTCGCAGCTTTCACCTTTCTATTAAAAAAAGAACTATATCAATCGGTCAAGCCATCTTCGTGTAATCGATGAACAATTGAATTGAATACAGCGTTTTAAGGTGCATCCCGGTTCTCACTTCGAAGATCCTTATCAGATCCTCATCAATTTTTTATGGAACCATCTCGGAGCTTCCACCTTTCCATTAAAAAAAGAATCATTTCAATCGGTCAAGCCATCTTCGAGTAATCGATAATAAACAACTGGATTGAGTAATGCGTTTTGAGGAGCATTTTCGTTCATCACTCTGAAGACCCTTATCAGATCCACATCAAATTTTTATGGGACCATCTTGGAGCTCCCACCTATTCATTAAAAAAAGAATCATCTTAATCGGTTAAGCCATCTTCGAGTAATCGGTGAACATACAAAAAAAAAAAATATTATACATACAGACGAATTGATAACCTCCTCCTTTTTTTTGAAGTCGGTTAAAAAGTGAAAATCGGTGCAAAACATGGACTTAGTGTTGTCTCCAGAGCTCCGTGAACAATCTTTGTAAATGGCCGTGCTTACAAATGATTCCCTAGACTTGACTTTACCTATGACGACTTGACTGTTTTGATGAAAATAACTTGCAATATAATACTTGACAATGGCTTATTTCCTAATGGCCATAATCGGTTCACAACCGATAAGAAATAATAAAAGCTAGCTATTTTTTATATCAAAAGATGGCACCACATTACTATGACTAGCTATGGGCTATGGTGCCACATTTTGATATTAAAAATCAAATGAAATTGATTAAAAAAAACACATTTTCCTTCTATCGCAGACGACCTACTTTGTTTAATTCATAAAAAACATAAATACATTTCGATTTTAAAGATAAACGAAACCAACCATCGAGGAAACTTTTAAGGAAAAGATGACCGCCATTAAAATGAGGGTAGAATGAGAAAAAATACACTTTTCTAAGTATTTTTCCATTCAGATGTCAATTGGGGTGAAAATCACCCTTCATTCTGACACAATAGTGGACCGAAATGGGTTTTGCAACAAAGATTTTTTTTTGTAGGTAGTAAATATGAACGAATTTTATTGAGGTATTTTGACGACAATTTATTAGGAACTACCCGAAGACTAGCTGGTCTGATGACATGACATCATGACTTGTTAATTATACAAAAAAAATGTCAGCAAATTTATGCAGGAGTTTCATATTTCGCCTGTCAAAAATGGACCATATAAACGGTTATAATCTCTACTAATAATATTAAATGGGAAAGTAAATCCGCCTATCTTATTATGTATGTACACCTAAGCTGCTGAATTTTGCCATAGATATAGTTACTTTTTACCGGGTGTTAATCTCGTTTTTTCTTAATTATTTTCTTACCACGTATCGATCATGTTACAATGATCTTGGTCGCGAGGCGATAATATTACACGATAAAGACCCGGTAGAATGTAACTATGCTTACAAATCTTGTAAATGTAAAAGTCTTCAAAATCATTATGTATGTATTAATAACTTATTTGTACAACATAAAACATTACAACAAAACACATATATTTACATTACATAAAGTAAAAACATAGATTAAAACGTAAATTGCACAAATGGGTGGCCTTATCGCTGAAAGCGATTTCTACAAAAAAAAGTGTAATATGTAGTACATCCGTTATCTAGTACCCATAGTACAAGCCTTGTGCTTAGTTTGGGGCTAGATTGCGCTGTGTGTAATGTTGTGCAATATTTATTTTATCATGTTCCAATTTGACGCAAAAGCTATGTGAATCAATAATGTATTCTCTGACAAGACATAAAACAAGCTAAATTCCATGCCACATAGTTCAGAAAGTACAATAAAAATCTATATTTCATTCTATAACCTCCACGATCATTATTTATGGGGGTTCATTCAAACACGTAAATCGTACATTGTTTTGAAATTGCAATTTCACTGGACCATCTAATTTTCCACAAGGGCGACCACAGAATGGTGCGGAGGCTACCGCCAACCTCGATAGAACCCGCTATTCTAACTATAGTATAGATTGTATAGATGGGCAATTCGATTATTGAAATTATTAAAAAAATCATTTTAATATCATTGCAGTCGACGGCACTGACTTCTGTTAAAACTTCAATGAGTTTTTCTGGCGTCTATCTATGCGATTGTTATGTAAATTAGTTATTTAATAAATAAATAAAAATAAAAATAGCTTTTAGTTAGATCGCCCATTTGTACAAAGTTTTACTTTTAAGTTTTCTGTGTTTTACTTTTGATGTCCCATACGTCAAAAGGAAGGCAAACACACAAAAAGTTAAAATTAAGTACTAATTGTTTGGAGTACACATAAGGCAGTCAACCTTCAAATTTGACGTTAGTCAAATAAGTAGAACTTTTAATTTTTTTCCATAATTTTTTTTAAGAGAATACCGTTTTCTATAGACTTCTGAATTAATAAAGATTCGATTGCAGTTCCGTTGCTAGTTTTTTTTAGTATATTTTAAGTCAACACTCCAGTTCCAATTTGATTATGCTAGTTCTAATTCGAGCGTATTATTTGTAAATTATAATGATGTTGAAATGGAATTCTGGACAATTCTAATACAGGAATTAATCGCGGACTGCATTAGGAATGGTTGCCGACAAATTAATTTTATTAATTTGATAGTTTAATGTACCTCACTTAATTGATTAGGGGTCGATTTTTCACTTCCCTAGATAGAGCTATCTGACAAATGAAATGTAACACCACCGAATAAAAAATTTAAGGCTTTTAAATTTGGTTGGGTTCGAACTTATTCTAAGGGTATCTTTTATCTGAGGAATGAAAAATCGACTCTAAATAAATTTTAGAGTTCCTAAAAAACGGAGTTCCATTTTTAAACTCTCATCGGCCTGAAGTTGTTTTTTTTTTTTTCAAATGTATTATCATCGAAAATAAGCCAGTGTCAAGATTCCTGGCTTAGACCGAAGTCGCTACTAAGTGCGCCGGGTCAGCTGCTTTTCTAATAAATATTGAAATCTAAGTCTGAATTTTCACGTCTTAGCCTTAGAAACGGTGAGGTAAAGGGAAAGGAAACTGGTCGAAACACAAAACTCATCTTTTCCAAAATCAGGTTAAAATCCAATCAATATAAAAAACGTTGCATCGAAGCCACTCGTCTCGTCAAATGTAATAGAAAATCAGAATTGGCTATTAGGGTTCAGTAAATCAAGTTTCAACGGAACCCACTTTACGGCGTTTTGGGTCCTGTATCACGAGAGTACATCGAATTTTCCTTCACACATAATAAAATGCATTAACTTATGGATGTTTTTACACCGATTTGTATTGATTTAGTTTTTTTTTACCGACTGCCAAAAAACAGCTGTCATTAATAACCCGTTAAATATATTAATTACCTTACCTCATTTGTTTTTTAAATAAATAATTATTTTGTTAAAAGACAATATTTCTCAAAAGAACAAGCTATTAACTGTAAAGTTAGCGAAAGCTCGGTACTTTCGTAATAATGTCGTTAGTAAATAAAACGCGAGTTAAACCCGGTAAATATTGTGTTTTATTATGCAAATAATTAAAACACAATATAGCCTTATTAATTAGGGGTAGGAGTAGGTTATTTTCCTTGACAAGAACTGTTTAAGTTGACAGACTGAAACTGAAAGCAGAATAACTACTACGACCTTATTCTCCTTTTACTAAGAAGGCTAATTATGATTAACATCTCTATTTGTATTTTGAGAGTTCGTACATAATAAATATATCATCAACATCATCATCAGCCTGTGGCAGTCCACTGCTGGACATAGGCCTCTCCAACTGCACGCCACTTAGATCCATTATCGGCTTCTCGCATCCAGTTTGGGCCAGCCATCTTGCGCAATTCGCAAAAAATATCTTTATTCAAATATTTTACAAAGGCCTTGGTTGCGATTAGCCTATGTAAAAAATTGTGAACTTAAAGACTTAAAAATATTATTCGTTGTAGAATGTAGAAGAAATAATTCAAAAATCCTTCTACATTCTACAACGAATTTTAAAATTTAGAGAACCATTTGTTCACTTCGGTGTGACATCGAGACGAAAGCAATCTCACTTCAATTTAACACGCGTCCGCGTAACGCGATGCGATGGAATTTACTTAGTTTAGTACATTGCGCATTTGGTACGTAGGCCCGATAACTAGTGCTGTACTGGACAAGCGATGGTGTAGGTAGTTATAGATTTTGTTATTAATTAATCTAATCTCCTCACGTGACACGGGATGCCGATGATCATGCGAAGTGGAGACGTAAAGGTAGGGAATCGGACCCTGTGCTCTCGAGGGACCCGGGAACATGGCTTGGATGATGATGATGACCGTAATATCAGCCTGCGTACCACACGCGCATTAAATTAACGACCTTTGGGCGGCCTCCTCGCTTAAAGCAATCTCTTCCAGTTAACCTTTGTATGGATAACTAGTAAAAACACAAAAACATGAATTGTATGGTCATAGAAGAGATATTTTTTTCGGAAGGCAGGTTAAGCAGTAGGTCTCGGTTTTTTACTATAAATTACCTTAAAGTTCTAAATTAAGGTTAAGGTATACTAGGAAAAAGATTAAAAAAGTAAGTAAAGTAACCTATTATAGATTTTTTTATTGTTATATTATGATAGTTACCCAGTTCTATGTTAGGAAGGAAAACTTGCTAATACATCCCTAGGGTGGAAAGTTTTGGTGGGTGGAAATAATTAAGATTTTTAAAAGGCTTTGTGTTTCAAAATTCAATGCCCCTGAAGAACTTGAACCAACGACCTTCCCTCATCTATTATTAGATTATTGATTAGGGATATTTAATTAAATAAAAAATTTTAGGCCATCGGATGAAATTTACTTTCTTGTCTTGATCAACAATCTACTAATTGATTTTGTATGATAATGTTTGATTATCCTCACAATCTTCTGCATATTATTAATTTCATTAGCAAATCTTCCACTACCCAACAAACCTGACAAAACGGTGCATGAATTTTAGAGTGAAATTAATTAATTTAGTAGAATGCCGGCCATGTTATTAAATAATTATGTTTATTTCATTGAAATTGTGGTTCCATTGAGTCGGTTTCTAAATTGAATTTATACACTATAATATAGATATAGTGGATAGATATTAAAAAACTAAATATATATTATAGATTAAATGTCCTATTATGTATGAGAAATAAATAATAACCATGTTAGGAACGAAAAATTGCTATTACATTCCTAGGGTGGAAAGTTTGCCTTGTTTTAACGATTAGCCACAGAATCGACCATAATGAAGTTTTTTCACAGACTTATTTCAAACTTTCCCCTCCATATTAGGGATCAGTTTGAATTAGTAAATACGAAACAAACTCTACAAAGCAATTTATTTGTTGTTTAGTCTTACGCTTTCGCAATTCTGCATTTTAATGAAACACAATATTTACCGGGTTCGTGGGCGTTTTATTTATTTACGGCATTGTTTCAATTACCGACGTTTCGTCAACTGTACTTTCATGTAGTTTAATCATCGTAGACGGAGATGTAATTTATTTCAATATTCTAAAAAATTACTGTACATCCCTAGGGTGGAAAGTTTTGGTGGGTGGAAATAATTAAGTTTTTTAAAAGGCTTTGTGTTTCAAAATTCAATGCCCTTGAAGAACTTGAACCAACGACCTTCCCTCATCTATTATTAGATTATTGATTAGGGATATTTAATTAAATAAATTTTTTTAGGCCATCGGATGTAAACTACCGACTCATTATTGTGCTTTATTACAATGCAATTAATTAATTGAGCAGAATGCCAGCCATGTTTATTAAATTTAAGTAATAATTTCGTTTGTTTCATTTTGAATTGCGGCTTCGTTGTGTCGGTTTCATAACTGGATTGCTTTTGTGTTGAATTTTTAAATGATTTTATTGAATATGCTCATTATGCTTCATTTAATATTTTACTTGTAAATATGTGCATATTTAAATATTTTGCATCGACATTTTTTAAGAGAATAAGAATCAGCGGATTTTCCATTTCTTTTTTTACAGGAATGTAAATTATACTAATATTTTAAAGAGTTGTACACTTTTTTGTTAGTAATGGAAGACCTCGATTTCTAAACTTAAAAATAAAGATAAAACTTAAAAATATGGTAGTTTGTACCTGAAATAAAATGCAAACAAAGAACTGTCACTTTCAAATAAATGTACGAGATTTTGGTGTTCATTTTGGATCTTAATTCTGAGGTAGGTTTATATTATTTGGGTTTACCTTTGTATTTTTAATATTTTTGTTATTATACATTTTGTGACATTAAATTTTTGGGACTTTCAACATTTTGGAATCTTTATCATAATTGAAAAGCGATTTTTCTTATAACTTATACCTATCTATAAAAACAAGATAACGTGTCCAATGCCCGCAGTATAACTATACTGTTTTAAACACAGTAGTTTCGGTCAACAATTCTCAGCCGAGTCGGCTCCAGGCTTCAGCTCGGGTGGCCGCCATTCTGCGGTGTTGCATTGTTTGACTAACATTTAGACATCTTACTGTTTACTCGTATACTGTGGTATGTATGATGTTTTAAGAGTATTGTACTGTGTTCTGAAAAGCAATCTGTAGTTATGAAATTCTTAGTACTGACAGAGTGATTATACTGAATAAATGACTGAATTATACAACTTGTAACAGGTTTGCCCTTTTAAGTCGAAAGGGGGTTTTTCTAGGCGTCTAGGCGAACAACTTTTGTTCTACGACTTTCGGTAATTCGAAGTACTTTTCGAAAATTTTAAGTGTAAAATTTACTTGAAAATCAGCTGTTTCTTAGAGTTCGAGGTCATTGACCTTATGTTGTCCTTTCATTTAGTTTGTTTTACTACAATCAAAACTTTAATAAGCTTTATTTTCAAAAGCAGCTGTTTATTCAGTGAAACATAACCTCAATATTTAAAAAAAAATCGAAATTTCAAAAGTCGAAGAACAAAAGTTGTTCGCCTAGACGTCTAGACCAAACCGCTTTCGGCTTAAAAGGGCTTACCCGTTATACCTTGTATAGATATAGGGATCAAACCGCTCTGGACCTAGATTAAGGCGAAGGATTGATAATTTATAATCTCATACTATTTAACTCTGGGTAGCTAGCTCGATTCGCGACGTCTCGTAAGCGCTAAAACAGTATTTCTCGTTAATTATCAATTATATTGCTAATTAGGTTAAACTGTATTACCAAATGAAGATTACAATTAATCAATACCTACTGAAAAAAAAAACAATGTTTAAAAGTATCTCGGTTCGTTGCAAAATGTCTGTTTTTTTAGTGTTTATTACTTATATCGTAAATGTAAATGTTAATTAATCGTGTGAATAAACTACCTAAATTAAGGCAAGAGATAGAAAAATTAAATATTAAAATATGGGTTTCGTGAATTTTGTAAATACTGAGATAGTATATTGACAACCAAATCTAGAAATTCTTCGATTCTTCACCTTAAATTTAGGGTGTTGTCTTTTGTGGTTCAACACTTAAAGGGTTTTTTTTTGTAAAATCCCGCGGGATCGGGACGTACGCTGGTGAAACCGCGATACTATATATGCTAGTAACAAATAAAAAAAAAGTATAATATGTTGGATATCCGTTGTCTAGTACTCATAGTACAAGCCTTGTGCTTAGTTTGGGACCAGATTGCGCTGTGTGTGATGTGTAATATTTATATTTTATTTATTTATAAGTGAATTGAATTACAAAAATGTTCTATTATCAAAAGGACTTAATAAAACACAATATTTACCGGGTTTACTCCCGTTTTATTTGTATGTATAATATGTATGTATTTACAAAAGAAAAATAAATATAAGTAGTATATCCGTTGTCTAGCCACCGTAACACAAGCTTAGCAGCTTACCACGGGGCTAGATGGCGCTGTGTGTTCGTCACAGGATTTATTTATTTATTTAATAACGGCATTATAATGATTAGATTTTTTTATGATTTGCAAATGTTTGTTGAATTGGACCTTTTGAGACTTCTATATTTTGAAATTCGGTAAGTATTTATTCAAGAATTCTTTTTCCCAAAAAATCGCAGTTCTCAAAATAAATTAGTAACATTGAAATGTTTCTTATTTATCCTTAAAAAATACAGCCGAATTGAAAACGTCCACCTTTTTTTAAATCGGTTAAAATAGATGCGTAATTCCGTAAAATTCGGATGTTCAATGAAGCTACGTTTTACCAAAAAGATAATAAAATAAAAAGTAACAATAATTCTATTTTTTTAAACCAAAAATAACATCGAATGTTACGCGTCGGTGTAACAGGCGGTCTCTCTTAATCGTTACTGCACTGTGCTTGCGTTTTATACTTTTTTAATTAGGTTTATTGGTTTTCAGTTGCGTTTTTAAATGTTGCATGCTCCGTGTAGTTTAATGGTGGGGTTTTATGTTACATTGCGGTGTGATGTGGTGAATTATGGGGTGGTGGGAAAATGAAAGAAAAAAACACATAACAACTTCGACTGTGAAACATACTTTTTAAATTTACACGATTTCTTTTGAGTAAGTTTAAAAAGTGTCCATAAACACGATTCGGACCCGTACCGTATGGAGTTCTAATTATTATAATAATTACTAGCTGCGCCCTGTGGCTTCACCCGCATAAATCTTCATCACTCGATTTTTCGGTAATATCGAAATAAAAAGAAACCTATGTGTTATTCCAGGTCTCCAGCTACCTATATTCCAAGTTTTATCGCAATCAGTTCAGTAGTTTTTTCGTCAAAGAATAACAAAGTCAATTCAACATTTTTGCGTTTATAATGTTAGCAAGACTAGCTACGCCCTGCGGTTTCACCCGCGTAAGTCCCGTTCCCGCGGGAACATCGGGATAATAATTAGCCTATGTGGTATTCCAGGTATCAGGGACTTATTATTTCAAATTTCATCGACATCGGTTCAGTAGTTTTTTGCGTGAAAGAGTAACAAAGTCACATACAGACATTAAAACTTTCGCGTTTGTAATAATAGTCACACACACACAGCTGAATCTTAGTAATAAGGCCTAGTTGTTCCTAAGGGGCTGGACCGACCTACGTATCGGAACACAGTCATATCCGCTGGCAAAAAGACCGCATTTGCCCTAAATTTGTTAATTTTTGTTTTTTTTTTCTATTTCTCGAACATGCTGTACATCGACTATAAACTCAGTTTGTTTTCCTAATCACCCTGTTGTTTATAGTCTGTCTACACACAGAAGTAGGTAACATAATGTATTTCGTATCAGACTGACTTCGCACTGCAATTGTAAGCAATAAAACTATAATTTATGGACTTGGACACGACAGTGGGAAAATAATTCGAGGAACCATTTTAGTTGTTTATTTCCACCTACTGTGGTTGTTGGTGAGATGGTGGCCCATTTATTTAGCACGTTGGTGCAGACTTTTGTATACGGTGTCTTTCTATGTATAATATGTATGTATTTAATAATAATAATAATAAGTCCCCTACTATAAATATGTACCAAATGCCGTCCATGAAAATAGTGATTATAAATTATACTGGAACAGAACCATCATCACTGACAAAATCATACACTTTAATCGCCCTGATATTACAGTCTTTCATAAACCCACTAAATCTGTATTTTTAAGGACGCGACTCATGTGAAATCCCTTCCGATTGAATAGTTTTATTCATAACCGGTATCAAATACATCTTTGAACAATGTATTATGTTATTATTGTACATGATACAAGAAGTGTCCCCTTCATTTCAAAAACAATAAAAAATAACTTTCAATACCACTATTATACAGGCAAAGTTACCCCTGTTTTACAAAATAAATCAATTTTTCATCTAAATCCTTAACCGCTATATTTTCTAATAGGCATCATAATATTAGAAAATACAATACCTAGAACCTCTTCATCGCATTTTATAAAAATATTATTTTAATCTTCGTTAATGATTGATTTTACGAGAAATTGTAGATTTTTTCACGCAATTCCATCTCGCTCATTTATATGCAATCGGACAAGGACCGATGATTATCATCTATCTTCGCCTTAATAGACATCGCCGTTTGTAATACTCACATTATGCTGACTACACATACTGAAAAAATTGCCAAATACTCAGATTTATCAATACAGTTAAGAACACAAAGGAAAGCAACTATCGTAAAAAGTATACCAATTATAATTTCATTTACAGGAGTGATCCCCAAAACGCTACACACAAGCTAACTACACTTGACTTGCCGAAGTCTATGTATGTCATGTTACAAAAAGCGGTTATACTAAACACATGTCGAATTGTTTGAAAATATTTGTCCCTTCAACCCTAAATTAAAACTCAAAAACGCACTTGGCTTTGGTGTAAAATCCACCTCTTTAAAAAAGGGGTAAAAACATATAAAACGGAAAATAATAATAATAAATCCTGTGACGAACACACAGCGCCATCTAGCCCCGTGGTAAGCTGCTAAGCTTGTGTTACGGTGGCTAGACTACGAATATACTACTTATATTTATTTTTCTTTTGTAAATACATACATATTATACATAGAAATACGCCCAGACCAGATACAAATATTTATTTTTAAGCGTAAATATTTGCACCTAGCGGGAATCGAACCAGCAACCTTCTGTATTGCAAGCGTTCGCCCGACGCGCCGGTCGTCGAAGACAAGTTTTTGTTAATTTACTTCCAAGTACAGACTTTTTATCTTCTCTTCCTTTATTATAAGTATAGATAGATAGATAGATATATAAAATCTCAATAAAGTCAACTCTCCGAAATGTTCATTCGTTTGGAAATCCAACGTTATTGGGTCGCGGATTCGGTGCTCGATTCTGTTGACTTTGCGAACCGTAGCTGTTTTATTAAAAACTTGGTATTAAAAAAACTTTGTTTTTTTTTAAACTCGCTCAACTAGGTACCTACTAGAGATCCTGTTATTTACAAATAGATTCTTTTTTGTAAATAATTATGAGGTTATCATTTTAGCCATAATCTCACCAGATGATAGAACGGAAGTTTTTCTCACCAAGTCACAAGTTTTAGATATTACTAGCTGCACCCCGCGGAAGTCCCGTTTCCGCGGGAATATCGGGATAAAAAGTAGCCTCTGTGTTATTCCCGGTATCCAGCTACCTATATTCCAAGTTTCATAGCAATCGGTTCAGCGGTTTTTACGTGATTGAGTAACAAACAATATTAGTATAATATTAGTAAGATTATTCAAGTTAATTTATTTTAACAATATGTTTTTTTGTTTCAGGTATTTATCACAATATTCTACCTAACATGCTATGGACTTTCGAAGGTTTCTCAGATGATTTTTAAAATATTAAAATACTAGCTGCGCCCCGCGGTTCCACTCGCGTAAGTCCTGTTCCCGAGGGAATATCGGAATAAAAAGTAGCCTAAGTGTTAATCCAAGTCCCCAGCTACCTATATTTCAAGTTTCATCGCAATCGGTTCAGTAGTTTTTGCGTGATTGAGTAACAAACACACATACACACATAGGTACATACATAAACACATACTTACAAATTCTAATATTTACCTACTCAAAAATGTATGTAAAACTGTTGAGCTAATATGTTCATTTATAATAGGGGTTAAAGTATGAAATTGCCGTTTTATTGCAATAGGTTCTTTGAATTGACATAGAATCTTCATGGTTTGAGGTTTTCGAATGAAACTTTTTTCAAATGGTTTCTGTGATGTCCTTTTTGTAAAAAATGTGAAACATTTGAATATCGACTTTCAATTGTTTTTGTTATTCAATTTAGACAAGAAAGATGGATACTGCGAAAATTCGAGTGATTTTTGAATACGAGTTCCGACGCGGAACTAACGCGGCAGAAACAGCCCGCAATATCAATGCTGCGTTTGGAGAGGGGTCTACTAATGAACGCACCGTGCGATTTTGGTTTAAACGCTTTCGTGATGAAAATTTCGACTTAAAGAACGAGCCACGAGGAAGATCGCCCACACAGGTGAATAACGATGAATTAAGAGAGATAGTGGAAGCCGATCCTAGTCAAACTACCCAGGAATTAGCGGCATGGTTTAACGTTACCTTACCCACTTTATTGACTCACTTGCGTCAAATCAATAAAATAAAAAAATACGAAAAATGGGTGCCTCATGATTTGACTGATCTGCAGAAAGAAACGCGTGTTGAAACTTGTGTTGCCTTGTTGAACCGGTACAGAAATGAAGGAATATTGGATCGAATTGTAACATGTGATGAAAAGTGGATTCTTTATGATAACCGGAAAAGAAAAATGCAATTGCTGACCCCAGGTCAAATGCCACAACAGTGTCCTAAAGCAAAACTTACCAATAAAAAGGTAATGGTAACTGTTTGGTGGTCTCAGCATGGTGTTATTCACTATAGTTTTCTTCGATCTGGTCAAGCAATTACGGCAGATGTCTATTGTGCCGAACTCCGAACCATGTTGACAAAACTAGCAGTAAAACAGCCCCGACTCATGAATCGATCTTCACCATTATTGCTCCACGACAACGCGAGACCTCACACAGCACGAGAAACCATTTTGACCCTTCAGGAACTGCACTTAGAAACCATTCATCATCCTCCGTATTCACCAGACCTTGCTCCAACGGACTACCATTTTTTTCGTGATTTGGACAATTATCTACGTGACAAGAAGTTTTCTTCCCAGGAGGCAGTACAAAATGCTTTCACACAGTTTGTGCAGTCTAGATCGTCGGAGTTCTATCGCAAAGGCCTTCCCTTCCTTCCTAACCTTCCCATTAGATGGCAGCAATGTATAGATAATAATGGCAACTATTTTGATTAAATAAATTTGTTAAAAATTTAAAAAATAAACAATTAAGATTTTCAGTACAAATCGGCAATTTCATACTTTAACCCCTAATATAACAACCAACCCGGCATTTTATGTAGTTGGTTCTTGAACAAGTACTTAGCTTGGCTTTTCATTCATAGCTTCCGGTGACTTTTTGACAGTGAAAAGGAAGCACTACAGTCTTTTCTCCTTTCAAGGGATCTACTGTACTAAATAAAGAATGGAAATAGTAAATAATAAAGAGTAATATCTATTATATTCATTTGATGTAACTCGTCGGCATATTGCTTGTCACCATTTGTCGGATTTGTTTGGGTATGTGTGTGGTACAAACTAAAAGCTTTAAGCTATAGAGTGGCTATCAATAATGAAGAATGTTAATTGGTGTGCCAAATTGATCGAAAGTTTGTTACAGAAGCTTGTATGTATACAAGTACAAATATACCTATTAGTTTGATTTTACAGGCATTTAAACTTACGATAAATATTGAGTATACAACCGTTTGTAGGTCTTAAAAATTAATGAAATGAAAATAAAAAGGTTTTTTTGCAGGCAAACTACCCATATCACATGAAATTATACACAAACCATAAATTAAAAATAAAATATGGCCTCCTCTTGTTTTGGCCTTCTCCATAAACCTTCTCCATTTCGTCCGAACCAGAGGCGGCCTGTCCTAAGGAGCGCAGGATCGGTGCCCTCCCACAAAAATTACATAATAGGTACCATTAATAAAACCCTATAAATAGGTATATACATTCTACGTATACTAGAAAAAAATCGGTTATGATCGAGTTATATAAAAAGCAACCTTAATTCCATACACCATAAAGTTAAAAATATTCTAAAGTAACCATGAAAATTATTGTCTAGTTGAATCGAATGGAGCGCCAGCGATTACGCTCCTAATGAAGTACAATTTCTAGTACTGAATTCAATGAGTGCGAAAGAGAAACATCGACATGATCCGAGCGCGTGAAACAAATGATTTTCTATGAAAAAATAGGTTATTCAGGAGCGCCGCTCTTGCGCGACGTTGTCATGTCGCGGGTGTATGAGGAGTGCATATTTCAGAGACCATCTTACATCGCCTTCGCTCCTAGAGAAGAACGTGCTATAAACGATTTTGAAATTTCAACCATGTTCCCTCAGATTAAGGTAGTTTTTGCTTTGATATTCAAAACGGTACTGCCGAACATAGTACGATATGCATGTAACCATTATTCTATTCTTGTCTAACCAACCGACGAACATTAAAGTGCAAAAAGGACAGAGCGTGGTCGACTTAATTTTCTCTAACATCTTGTTCTTGGTATCTTTCTTTTTCTGTGGACGAGTCGCGTTGTTTTATCGGGGTGTGGGTGTTCTGCGATGCGATGTTGCCGCTCGTCTTTTTAGTGTGTTTGTAAACAAATATCGTTTTCCTACAGTGATTTTGCCTGCAAATGCAATAAGTAATTTGGATTTTGATTTTTGAAGTCTTTATTAACAGTTTGTGTGTGCCATTTGTGGTGAAAATGAGTCAATGTAGTGTAAATTTTATTAAAAACTGTGAAAAGACTCTTGAAGTGCGTCTCGAACTGAAAGCCAAGGGACCACCGCGGCCTGAACTGACACTTACTCAAAAATGTGCTACTAAAACTAAAAGTTTTACGCGTGTTTTTAAATAAAGTAAAAACATTCTCGCGTAATACCATGACACAAGATCGTCTTAATGCCTTATGTATGATAAGCATAGAGAAACGCTTAATTCAATCAATATCGGATTTTCACAAAAAGGTTATAGATGTCTTCGCTCGCCAAAAAGACCGGCGAATGGATTTCCTTTATAAATAAATGGTAAGCAAGCAAGATGTTTTGTCTATTTTTTTTGTTTAGTGCACACCCATAAAAGAAGGCCACGGGCCGCCTCTGGTCCGAACACTCGCCGTCTTCCTCCAGGATGTTAGCTTCCCCATTCGCCGCAGGTCTTCCTCTGCACAGTCTCTCCTGCGTTTCCTAAATCGGCCTCTTGGACGTTTTGGTTGAGGAGTCCAATTAGAGATGGTTTTCACGGCTCTGCCTTCACCATTCTCTCTTCAAGTGACCTGCCTATCTCAACCGCTGTGACCTGTAGACCTAAAAGATTCCTTAGAGCAATTCTGCCCGCAATACTGCATTATACAAATTCACGATAAATGTGCACCTGGTTCTCACGGCTTTGTTCTATGACAGGTCCACGGTTATTGTGAAAGTATCAAAATGCAATATTGCGGGCAGAATTGCTTTGGAACCTTTATAGGGCTACTGCAGTATCTGATGATGTTTTCGGCGCTGATGAGAGAATCTAGTTCATGGTTGAACCGTCATCATGATGGAAGCCATCATCGTCAGTACGTAAATCTTAAGCAGTATGGTATCAAATAATCGCCTGTAATTATTGTACTCGGCGTAAAGGAACCAAGGATGCTGGCGGCTTTTCCTCTTTGTTTTGTTTGTTTCTCCTACACCTTGTACCACCCTGCATGTCCAGTTATAAAGATGAATGCCTGGCGGTCAGTCGCTCGTAATGCGATTATCTTGTTACTTAACAATGAACTCGGAGTCGTCATATTTATATATATTTTTTTTAGAGTTCCGTACACAAGGGTGAAAAGGGGACGTTTTTAGACTGTCAGTCTGTTTATCTGTCACCAGGCTTTACCTATTATAGTGATAGCTAAACGGTTGATTTATATCTGTTTATGCTCGGCGAGCAGTCGATCGGTCTGTTGCGACCGAGTGGCGGCCGAGCAATGGACAACGAAGCTCCGACCTGGCACGGCTGGGAAACGGTCTTATATAAATCATCCCTTAATCGTCCCAATGTCTAAACTACCGTGGGCCCAACCTTGCTAGACACATGAAAATTTCACAGATGATGTACATATCTGTTGTTGCTCTAAAACAGAATAATAGGTGGGGCTCCCATATAACACATAATTTCGACATAATAAGCGGCATTAGAAGTGGCTGTCCGTCTGTACTTTTAGTACATAGTACCTACATAGTAATTTATTTGGCCGCTAAACACGACAGATATGTATTTTCATCCAACTATTGCAGGCAGCTGCTCGACTAGTACACCAAGATCGATTTATCTCGAAGAAGGTTGTCAAAATAATGCTCAAATTTCCAAGCATGTTTAAGAAAAAGAGATAACGATAAGCTGGCAACTGCAAAATGGTAATGTCACATGCACTGAATAATAAATTGAAGGTAACTTTTTTAAATATGGCAATACTATTCCCAGTTTAATTTAGTATTCAACCATTTTGAATTTATAATGTTCACCGTTTAAAAGCTTTAGTTTATTTGACGCGAGCTTTCGGCGGAAAAATCTATTTCAGGATAAAATGCAAACCGGTTGTTTTAAAATAATGAAAATAAAATTAATTATAGATTTATCTTCTGTTTTCGCGATATTGAATTGAAATAAAATTAGTTTTCTGGTTTTAAATTATTTTCAGTATTGTTGCAATGCTGTGCCTATGTTTACAAACTCCTTTCTTCCTTCACATGTCATGACATGGTTTGAACCGCGCAGTGGAAGATGCGCGGTTGGGCCGCGGCCTGGAGTAAAGTCTGCGAAATGTATGAACGACATTGCATTCACGCTTAAAATAATAAAAGCAACGCGATCAAAACCGGAAAAGCAGATTCTTTTCAAAAATTGAATAGAAACACGTTATTAAAGTTTGTTTATCTATCTATCCATCTATCCTTGTAATGTATTTGATATGTGGGAATGCGAACTAACCAAAATTTCATTATCTCCTGCTTGCATCTTACAAAACAGTAGACCGACAATTCGTCAGTCAAACACAACCTCTTTGCACATAAATCAGTCGTGTCTAGAAACCTTGTTCTTCTAGTAGCCATTACTCATGTTTTTGTCACTCTTGCGCAAGCTTAGTGTTGTACCACGATTTCTCATGATAATTCCATAGCGATGAATTCATTTGATAATTTTAGAAGCAGACTCTAGCGATTTCACCCTCCTAGGTACCGGATTTGGGGTAAACTAAAAAACTAACATGTTTAAGATTTTCGTTTTTGTATAAATTTATTTTATTTTTCTAATTGATTGTGTTTTTTTTATTTTTATGGTAGGTTGGTACCTATGTTAAATGTTGTTTTTATTTTATTGCCTTTTCTTTTTTTTTTGTTTGCACTTATGTGTGTGTCTGTTGCCAATAAATAATAATAATAATAAATAAATAAATCGGTCAAGTGCGAGTCGGACTCGCGCACAAAAGCTTCCGTACTATCACAATTTGGTACCGTACCCGAACTCTGAAATAAACACTGGACCGAGCGAAATTCTATAAGTCACTTACTATATTAATATCACTATCGCTAGATGGCACCGGTGGTAAAATTCATCGCGGTATTGTTGCGCTTATATTTGAAAATCACGTTTGTTGTATAGGAAGTTGGGAGCCCTCTTTAAATATTTGTTTAATTTTGTTTTTAGTATTTGTCGGCAACAGAAATAAATCACCTGTGAAATTTTCAACTGTCTAGCTATTACGGTTCAGCCTGGTGACAGACAGACGGACAGACAGCGAAGTCTAAATAATAGGGTCCCGTTTTTACTTTTTCGGTACGGAGCCCAAAAAAAAAGAATCGAAATTCGAACGTCGTTGTTAGAATCCACCATCGAGGTAAACTAAGGTATATTTAATTTTAATGTCGTACTTCAAAAATCATAATCAATAACCAAATATTATTATTTTTTTAACCCTTATTAGACATTTCTCAAATTACATAAATCAGACATCAGACATAGATTCTACATTAAGCATTCTCTTTCAAACTTGAATTGAAAGAGAATGCTATGAATTGATAGAGTTTGACATAAATCCGTTTAGTGTTCCGTTTATTTATACTGTCGCAGTGGCATGTTCGCGTGGAAATAGCCTCAGATGTTCTACCAGGTAACAACAACTATCCCTGTTTCACAACTATCGAAATTCGTGAGTTATCCCATTACTTGATGGGGCTTTAGTTAGGCAGAGAGGTCACTGTTCTTAAGTGGGATTTACATTATGAAACTAGTAGCATTCAGTTTATGTGAAAATGCACAAAACAATGCTTACAAGCGCGGTACTAAGCTACTACGGTTGAGCGGTAGGTACTATTTATCTACACCAATATTATAAAGCTGAAAAATTTGTTCCTTTCTTTGGTTATTGCTTAAGTACTTAATATTTTACGAGCGAGTATAATAAGTTTGCGAAAAAGTGGACGTAAGATAATACAATTTATCTCTCGTTTAAAATCCTACGAAGGTTAATAAATTTTCTAGAATTATCATTTTCCGGTGGCTTAGACAAACAATTGCAATTGTTGGTTGTGCAAAGTATTACTATACAATTATATAAAATAAGGTAAATAAATATCCCGTTCTTAAATTTACACCAAATTTAGAAGACTTTATTATTTCGCAACTCAAAAGCTCGGTTTGTTTAAAAATCATGAATAAAACGCGATTAAACCTGGTAAATAAAGTGTTTTATTATGCAAAATCGCGAAAACCATAGAAGAAATTAAATTTAGGAGTTAATTTAAAACAATTATTAGCATATACAGAAATTAATAATCAATCCAACTGTTGGGTATGAACTGCGGGTTAGGAGGACTCGCGAAATTAAAACACCAGTTTTAGATCGAAAATATGAAGAGAGAGTCTTGCGAGGTGTGTCACGTACGAACGCGCGAAAAAAAAGAGGTAGGCGGTATGCTCAGAATTTACTACCTTCAATAAATACAAAATATAATGAAACTACCTTCAATAGTTTAGAGAAAAGTAGTACTGCACGAACATACCCGCATTACGTTCTCATAACTTTTATTTAAATAAAAGTGAGGGAAATTCAAAACACAATACTAAAACATTCTATCGTCTACAATATCCACCCCCTAGTGCTGAATAAAAATTCAGCACTACACTCGTTTGATATTTAAACTAACTGCTTTTCATAATCAAATTAGTTTTACAATTACATAGACGCGTAATGCGCCGGTAAACTTCTAACAAAAGTTTTCATTGTTTACTTAATTATTTCTTCATAAATAATAAAATATAATAATAATAGGTATATTTAACATCTGTAAATAAGTACCAATATGATTACATCTTAAAGTAAGTAGGTAAGTACATTATTGTACCTCAAGCAAGGCAACCCGGGTCACCGGACGCCTAAGTACACCTGTGCGTGTGCGTACATCTACAATGCGCACGCGACTATCTTTGCCTGTGTGTGTCGCACTCACTATCCCGTGTCTCCACGAACCACGCTCAACATTCGGGTCAATTATTATTACATAATCGCCTACAGATAAAGATTTACCTTCTTTAAACCATTTCTGCCTAGTTAATAACGTGGGAAGATATTCTTTTAGCCAACGACTCCAATACATATCCGTCAGTCGTTGCGCTACGCGCCAACGTTTACGTAAATTAGTTAGGTCAGAATCGTCATATTTACCGTAGGGCGAACCGTTTGATGACGAACCTATCAAAAAATGGTTTGGGGTCAAAGCCTCGGGGTAGTTGGGGTCAGTCGAGACGTGAGTAATGGGACGACCATTAACTAAAGCTTCTACTTCTGTAAGAAACGTAGACAATGTATCTCGATGAGGAGCTCGCTCCTTCAAGACAACTTTTAGAGCAGTCTTAACGCTTCGCACCATGCGCTCCCAAGCGCCACCCATTTCTGGAGCTCCTGGGGGAATAAAGCGCCACTCTAGACCTCTCACCGTACCATCATCCCGCAGCTTTTCAAAGTTCAGATTCTGAAGACTTCGGCTGAGTTCTGCATCAGCGCCCCTGAAATTGGTCCCATTATCCGAGTATATAACCTCCGGAGTACCTCTGCGAGCTATCATGCGTCTCAAAGCCATGATAGTGGCATCAGTCGACAGACTTTCAGAAATCTCAATATGTACTGCTCTGATGGTTAGACATGTAAACAAAACACCATATTGTTTGATGCGCTTACGACCTTCAGTGACCTCTATCGGTCCAAAAAAATCTACACCTGTAAGGGAAAATGGACGTCTGTGATGCTGGAGGCGGGCCGGTGGCAAGTCGGCCATGCGTTGCGGTTGCGGAGCGGCGCGTCGATGCTTGCAGAAAAGACAGCGCGCTGAAACGCTACGAACAGTAGGACGCAACCTGATTACCCAGTATCTTTGACGTAGTTCATTGACCACCATCTCGTTAGCTCCGTGTAGCGCTCGTCTATGGTAGTACTCAACTAAAAGCTGAATTATTTTGTGACGTCCGTCAACAATAATCGGCCTACACGTAGCTTGACCTATACCGTCGGTCTTATCGATACGGCCTCCTAAACGTAACATATTCATTTCATCTAAGTAAGGTGTAAGTTTCAATAGTTTGCTATTATTTAATAGCGGTTTATTTCGTTTCAAACAATCGATTTCGGCAGCAAAACAATCTTGTTGTGCCTTGTGCAACAATAGCGTTTCTGCTCTAGTCATAAGATCGACATTTAATTGAACATCACGATGACGACATTTGTCAACAAACATAAGTACTCGAGCAGTCGATCGAAGCAAGCGCAACCAAGATGAAAATCGGTTACTATCTGGTAAGCACGAAGAATAATCGACTGTTGCATACATCATAATGCTATGAACAGTTTTACGCTCGAAAATAACATCTTTTGTTACCTTTTCATCGTTGCCGATGTCCTTCGGCCAGCTCGACTCAGGAAGACGCAGAAAAGCCGGCCCCTGAAACCACGTACTATCAATTTTCAGTGGCGGTGCGTCATCTCTGGTGGCTATATCGGCTACGTTCGAGCCGGTAGGTACGTACCTCCACTCGGGTACACGGGTCAGCTCATCTAATTCACCTAACCTGTGAGCAACGAAAGGCTTAAAAGTACGCGGATCGCTTCGAATCCACTGTAAAACAGTTTTCGAATCAGACCAAAAGTAGCGTTTAGTCGTTAAAATATCATTATGTTCCCTTTGGACCGTATCGGCCAAACGTGCAGCTAATAGTGCTGCCTGCAGCTCCAGGCGCGGCACGGATACGGGACGCAAAGGGGTCACTCGACTTTTGCTAGCGACAAAACAAACTTGCACTTTACCGTCACTACGTATAAAGCGCCAATAAATCACAGCTACGTATGCTTTAATCGAAGCATCGCAAAATATGTGCATTTCTATGCTAATTATGTTATCATTATCTGATACTTTATCGGGATACTGATAACATTCGGTCCACGAACCTGTACTAAAGTACCAACGTGGAATACGTAGGTATGTCAGTTGCTTCAAATCATCGAGCCATTGCATGAAGCATTCATGATCGAAAGGTTGGATGCGGCTATTCCATCCTACACCACTCCTATGTACATTTTGTAGAATAATTTTACTTTTGATAGTTATAGGGGATAAAAAACCTTGTAAGTCATAAATAGACATTATAATACTAAGCATTTTTGCTTTAGTCGGGGGCTCAGTACCGTTGAGAATCTCATTTGGTAAACGATTCAACGATAAACTAAAGGTGAACGCGTCCTCAGTCGGATGCCACATCAAACCGAGCGTTCGTTCTATTATATTCGTAGCTCCGTCTTTAAGTTTTATTGCACTTTGTGCTAACGAATCTATAGGTATGGATTCTATGACCCGTTTACAATTACTCATCCAACTTCGCATTTCAAACCCAGCGGTTTTATGAATTTTAGTAATTTCTTTAATAAGTTTAATTGCATTATCGCTAGAAGAAGTAGAATATAAACAGTCGTCCATGTAATGATTATTTAATATTACTTTTACAGCTTCGGGATGTAAATCTTCGAATTTTAATGCATTTTTATTTTTAACATATTGAGCTACGAACGGGGAACATGTCGCGCCAAAGATTAAACTTTGCATAGCACAAACTTTAATTGGAGCTTCTACATCACAACTAGGATCCTGCCACAGAAAGCGTAACACATTTTGGTCCGTGTGGCGGATTTTTATACGTAAAAACATATCTTTAATGTCTCCGATTATTACAACGGGATTAGTGCGAAATCTCAACATTATACCGAATAACGAATTATACAAATCAGGTCCAGTCAAAAGAAAATCATTTAAACATAAACCACTTACCCTTGCTGCTGCGTCGAAAACCAATCTTAACTTGCCTGGTTTATTAGGATTTTGTACGCCAAAATGAGGTAGGTACCAGGTGTGGGTAGGGAACTTCTCGCCATCTGTAATTTCTCTCGCGTAACCTTCGGTAAATAACTTAGCCATCTCCTTACGGTACCTCTCAGCATACTCTTTGTCCTTGCTAAACTTCCTGGAAAGTGAACGCATACGAGATAAAGCATAATCGTACGAATCAGGCATAACAAAAGTATCGTTTTTAAATGGTAAACCAATCTCCCATTGATTGTTTACGTTGCGAATCGAATTATCCAAAATACTAAGCGCACGAAAATGGGCCGTATTCTCACGCTTTAACGGTGAAATTCCTATGGAGTCGACGGCAAAAGAATCTTTAATCAAGTTATTTAATTCGAACATATCGTTATCAGTAGGCTCAGAGCAACTTAAGTAAAATATATGGTGGTCGCTGTGAGAGTGAGTGCGACCACTATGGCCATGTATACACCAACCTAGTTTACATTTAGTAGCGTATGGTTCATTTTTGTTGCCATGAATTATTTGCAAAGGAGCTAACAAATGATAGTTGTCCTCACCTATTATGAGGCGCGGTTTAACAATACCTTTACAAACATTGTCTTTTAAATGCAATAAATATTTACATTGTAAATCGTTAATAATCGACAGATTCTGAGTAGGTAAATTCAACTTTGACACTTTACGTAATTGAATTTTGTACTTACAGTCGTTAGGGTCCGTACTACTTATATCTAACGTCACCTTTGGGGTGTCCGATTGAAATACCTCGATACCGAACGCATCTACAAACTTTACGGCGCACGATTGTTCCGGTTGTAGACTTAATTGATTAGCTAGCTCGGAGTCTATGATCGAAACCGACGCACCATCATCCAACAAGGCGTACGTTATCACTTCACTGTCCTTAGGACCGCGTAATTTTACTTGAACGACTTTTAACATCACTTGTTCAGACACAGTAGGCGAATGTTTGTTATCGTTAGTAGATACATGGGCTACGGTGCCGACTGTAGACGTAGACGACGACGACGGCTGCTCCTGCTGCTCCTGCGCGGTCTGCGCGTGCGACCGCGGCATGAACGCGTCGATCGCGGCGACTATCTGCTGCACCGGCTTATTGTAGTGTAATAACTGGTTATGTTGAAGTCCACAGTTATCGATATTACATACTGGAACGCTGCATGCGACGTTTTCGTGCCGGGGTAGTAAACAACCAAAACAAAGGCGCTGTGATTTAACAAAACTCCATCTGTCCTTGCGTAGGGCACGACGAAACTGACGGCAATCAGATAACAAATGTACTGCTTTATTACAGAACTTGCATTTTTCTTTATCATTTAGTGCAGTTGTAGTAAAAACGTTGTGACGTTCTCGTGTCTTATTATCTGAATGTTGTTTACTATGATCGTGCGATCGCTTAGCGAATGTGTCCTGCGGCACGATAGCTCCGACCGTTAATAACATCTCAGATTCGTATTTTAAGAAATCGGCAAGCAACTCGAGCTTAGATATATCTGTTATATCGTGTTTAGCGTAGGCATAATCTGTCCATTTGCTAAGCAATGCACTCGGTAGCTTAGATATAATAGAATTTATGAGTTCCGGGCTTCGCAAATAATCTGGTTTTTCTAGTGCACGTATTGTAGCAACACAATTGTTGATTTTTGTAGAAAAATCTATCAAACTGGTCTGGTAATACTGAGGTAAAGGTGGTAGCCTCTTAAGCTGTGACGTAATCTTTGTTATTATAATATCTGCACGACCATACCATAACTCGAGAGTGTTCATGATATTCGAGGGTGGCGTGTTCCCAATGAGAAGGTCGGTCACAGCTTCCTTGGCCTCTCCACGGAGTGACCTTCGTAATCGCCACAGGTTTTCAGTATCACTAAAATTGCATATTTGAGTTGACTCGTAGTACGCGCTTTTAAAATGAATCCACTCCACATAGTCACCACTAAAACAGGGTAAGTCTCGAGGTGCCGATAATCGGCTCAATAGTCGATTCTCTTGCTGTGAATGGGTATGACTCATCATTTCCTTCAACACTAGTGCCAATTGCTTCACATCTGACGTTGGTTCATCACGGTGGCCGTGCTGCTGACCGGTAGTGTTGAGCGGGGGAGGGTTCCGAGCAGGGGGCTCAGTAGCTGCACAGGGCTTTACCTGGCTGGTCTCCAACCACGCCTCAACGTTTTTCAGCGCTGCCTCCGCTTGCTCGCCGTTGACAGATTGGCTTCGTTCGGTAACATCATCACCATTCTCCTCGGCTTCTAAGGTCGCTAGGTTCGCTTCAAGCTGCTTGTCGATGAGCTTCATCTGAATAGCAGCCTTAGCTTGGGCGGCTTCTAGTTCTAGCTGTTTGCGTCGCGCGAGAGATGATGACGTTGACTTTTTCGATCGCGCTCCTGATTTCGCTGTCGCGCTCGATGAATATTTTGTTTTCTGCGGCATTTCCGACTTTACGGACTGATTTTCTTGCGGTCCGTGACTAGGGATTGCTGCCGTCGTAGGAATAGGTGCTGACGCAACCTCGACCGCGTGCAACATGCGTTGAGCACGCGTCGTGATTTTCGATGGTCTTGGCGTGTTAAACATTGCGATCCGTGGTCCGCGGGTTCAGATCCGCTCGAAGACCACTATTTGTTGGGTATGAACTGCGGGTTAGGAGGACTCGCGAAATTAAAACACCAGTTTTAGATCGAAAATATGAAGAGAGAGTCTTGCGAGGTGTGTCACGTACGAACGCGCGAAAAAAAAGAGGTAGGCGGTATGCTCAGAATTTACTACCTTCAATAAATACAAAATATAATGAAACTACCTTCAATAGTTTAGAGAAAAGTAGTACTGCACGAACATACCCGCATTACGTTCTCATAACTTTTATTTAAATAAAAGTGAGGGAAATTCAAAACACAATACTAAAACATTCTATCGTCTACACCAACCAAACTTCAGCTCAAATAAAGGTGTGTAATGAATGAAATAACACGCAGTGACCGCTTTGACTAAGGAATGCAGCTCGCGTACTAAAAGTTAGGGTGTGCTTCGGCAACTACGGAAACTACCAAATAGTATTTAGTATTTAGAATGATAAATTCGATCTACATTTGTGCAACAACGGAATAATTGGTTTAGTTAGAAGTTTCTGTGAGAATTTTATTAGGCCAGTACCCATATCATCCATCCAGTGGATGTCTGACAACTGTCAGTACATTGCTGCTTTGACGTAACGTGGTTATTACCGGTGATCACCTCAAAGCAGCAATGTACTGCATAGTGCCTGTCATTTTCCACTGTTTTCAGACGTCAACAGGTATTTTTATCTGTTTAAATGAATACTATAGCTGCGCCCGCGGTTTCGTACAAAACAACATACCGTTTACACAGAAAGGTAATCTGAGCTTTGTACATTCAAGCGATTATATTGTGACCATCTGGTACTGGTTTGTGTGAACCTTAAAACTCCATAACAAACCACTAAAGCCCTGCACCCACATGTCCCCAGTGATAAGGCACGGTTCACACTCAAATCTAATTAATCGACCCCAGAGTGTGCAAGAAAAAATGCGCTGTACGTGCCCCTAAGGGTCAATGTAGACGAGACACTTTTCAATCGGTCGATTGCTAGTTAAGAGTTTAATTTATTATTATTAGAACTACTCCCTAGTATTGTTTGTATGTATAATTGTTAAGGAAATAAATATATTTTCAAAGTTTTAACTCTCGTACTAGATCGCGTTTGTAAAATCTTATTTTATCATAGACAACTAGACAGTTCAAAAAAAGTGTAAAAGTGATGTCATAATACAATTTGCTTCAAGATGTCATCTTATCTAATACTTTGACATCTTGCCTTTTGACCATTTGATTAAAAGGTAAGTGGCAATAGGGTCTAAGATAAAGCACTTTTACCTAGAAATTATCAAAGGATTTAAAAATCGTTTAAAAATGCTTTTTGACACGATCACAATAACTGTGCACATGGCCCGCCCGGCTTTAATATTTAGATTCGAATGTATCTTTGTAAAACACAATTCCTATTACTGATCTCCTAAAATTTCATTTCTACACCACCATCACCTAAAAGCAGCAATGTACTGCATAGTGCCTGTCATTTTCCACTTTTGTCAGACATCAACAGATAGGTAATAGGGGTACAGTAGAGGTGAAGTAACACGTTCCAATACTTATTGCCTCCCAATACGTTCCCCCGTTCTAATACTTTCCAATATACGCGTACCAATACTTTTCCTATCGGGCAATCAAAATGTTTCCGGTCCGCATTCGCCATGTAGGGGACTAGGGTGTCCAACCCTTCTGATTGTGTTTACATTGTCGCCTATCGAGGTGTCTATGTGTGTAATAGCGATTGTTTGTGTACACTTTACATGTATGTATGTACATATAGGCAATACCTTCATCTAATATTGTAAACCGGTCACCTTCCCGATTCTGTTGGAATATCGGGATTAAAAGTAGCCGGTGTGTTAATCCAGAAGTCTAGCTATCTGCATACCAAATTTGATCGCAATCGGCTCAGCGGTTTTTGCATAAATATTCATATTATTCATTCAAACATTCACTATGATTGAGTATGATGTAAAAGTTTGTTTGAAACCAATTTACGTAAAAACTACTGAATAAATTGTCAGGGAATTTAACGTGCAAATAGCTGGATAACTTTCCTGGGTTAGTTGATACCTACCTACATCTTACTAATATTATAAATGTGGAAGTTTGTATGTATGTATGTATATTATCTTTCTTATCGGATCCCTACATCATATTCAGAAAACTTCAAATTTTTAATGTATACCGTTTAAGCTGTGGGTTGATAGTTCAGTCAGAACTTTATTTTTTACAAGTATAGATTTAGAATGTTAATATAGACGAATTACATCTCAGTCAACCTTGAAAAAGCCAACTGTAAAGTTGGCGAAAGCTCGGTCGTTTAGAAATAATGTTAATCATTAAAACGCGAGTAAAACCCGGTATACAAGTGTAACGGGTAAGCCCTTTTAAGCCGAAAGGGGGTTGTCCTAGACGTCTAGGCGAACAACTTTTGAAAATTCGAAGTAGTTTTCGAAAAATTTAAGTTTAAAGTTTACTTGAAAATCAGCTGTTTCTCAGAGTTCGAGGTCATTGACATTATCTTGTCCTTTCATTTAGTTTAGTCGACAACAATCGAAACTACAATTACGTTTATTTTCAAAAGCAGCTGTTTTTTCAGTGAACAATAACAAAAAAAAGTTCGAATTTTCAAAAGTCGTTGAACAAAAGTTTTTTGCCTAGATGTCTAGAACAACCCTCTTTCGGCTTAAAAGGGCATGCCCGTTACATCTTGTATATTGTGTTTTATTATGCAAAATCGCGAAAACCTTAGACAAAATTAAGTATAGATTACTCAGTGTCCTGTTCCATACAATCGATTGTCTCAGAATGTGTAATTTTTAAACTCCCTCACCGTAAAATTGGCGCGTCGTTCTAGCGGCTCTCTATCTGGCGTCACATGTGATTTTTATTGGCTTCGAATGTTCTCGCAGTCCGGACACGTAGGTGTCCTCAAATCGGAGAGGCTTCGGAACGCATCCTGGTTGAGATGCCCATGGATTTAGTGGAAAAATGGACAGTTTTATAGTGGTATAGTGGTTTTATAGTGGCGATTTTGCATTGTAATAAAACACAATATTTTGAACACCCTACCTTTCTTCTCTTTTGGTCCATCCAAAAGTTGCCTGGAAGAGATCGCTTTTAGCGATAAGGCCACCTAATTTTTGAGTTGTTTAAGTATTTTCCTTTTATTGTGATTATTTAATTTGTAGTGTGTTGCAATAAATAATTAATCAATCTATATTTTCCGGGTTTACAGTCGGTTTCTTTAAAAGTCGATGAAACGCCGTTTGGTTCGGCATTGCAACGTTGCTGTTAATAAATAAAACGCGAGTGTTAAACCCGGAAGATATTGTGTTTTATTTTAATTTTATTTTGTTTTATTTTAATTTTATTTTAATTTTATTTTGTTTTATTTTAATTTTATTTTGTTTTATTTTAATTTTATTTTGTTTTATTTTAATTTTATAGTTTTAGTATTTTCAACGGTTTTCGCGATACTGATATGGAATGAGAAAAACAATGCGATTTAAGCTGTCTATTTGACGTCACATGTGATTTTTATTGGCTTCGAGTTTACTGCCAGTCCGGATACGTAGATGTCAAATCGGAGAGGCTTCGGAACGCATCCTGGATGAGGTGGCCACGATTTTAGTGGAAATATTGATAGTTTGGTAGTATTAACTATTTATAATGGATTGTTCTCATAAATACATTCTTAAAAAGACTATGCATCGTTTGTTGTTTACTGTCACATGAAGTTTCAAAGTTGACAGACAAGTGACAAACGTCACATAACTTAGTCATGTGTACATAATATTTTATAAGTAAGGGAGTTAGTTTTATACTGCTATGCAATCTGTGGCAGTGTAGAATTAGAAAGAAGAAAAAACTCACAATTTAGAAATCATGGTCATCTTGGAAGAATATGTTTCTTTTTTTAAAAAAACCAGCGAACTTGATGATTTACGTCCGACGTGTGCTGTACGGGACGGGTGTAGCGTGTGATTAAGGTGCATAGCGTGACGTCACATATCTGACACATTTCGTGATTGCGCATATTTGGGACACTTACCCCTTAAGGGGTTAAACTTAAACTCAAAATCCATATCGGGTTCATCAATTTTTAAAAATATTTCGTAATTTGTTTTTATTGCTCAAGGCATTTTTAGGTATACTAGAAATATTTCAAAGAAAAATTCATTTTCAAAAATCCACTCGCGGCTTAATTTGAACTCGGACGAGGACGGAATGGTCGGGAACCAGGGACGCTAGTTCAGATCTCGCCGCGAGTGAATTTTTGCAGAAGAATTTTCCCTTTAAAATATATCTACCAATTTTTTTTAAATGATTAATGGCGTTATATTGTAAATTTGTTTTATTTACTACTACGGTCGATTCACCAATTCATACGTTAAAGGTCAAACACGCATAAAGTCAAACACGTAAAAAGTGTAAAGTGAAACACTCAAAATGACACGAATATGGGGACTAAGTACTAGTTACCTAGATCTAGTATTTAGTTCTCCCACTAGATCTCCAGTTAAACAATTGTTATGTTCTATAACTATGTTCTATGTGTTGTTTAAGCGGCAACAGAACACATCATCTGTGAAAATTTCAACTGTTTAACTATCATGGTTCATGTGATACAGCCTGGTGAGATGGACCGACAGTGGAGTCTTAGTAAACATGTTCTTTTTGTGACATCACCTGTCCATTTGTCCACCATCTGACCTAGTTTTTAAATTGAAAAAAAAAACCGAAAAGATAACCTCTTCCTTTTTTGCAAGTAAGTTTTTAAGTTATGTATGTATTTGGTGTGTCTAATAAAGAATTTATTAATTTATTCATACAAGTCGGTCAAAAAAAGGTTGTCCTTTTATGACCGCCAAGTTTAATCAGTCACGATCCAGCCAAACATTAGCATAAACCTTGCTTCACAGCAGTTGCGTAACAAAGCACTTTGCATGTGAAGGAGACCTTATAATTCGATATTAAGCTGTTACCACACCATAAGACAATGCTGATTGATTTATATTGATTCAGTGTTTACAAGGTTGACTCATACGCCCATACTTTATTGTTTGTTAGACGTTTGCTGTAATACTCCAATAGTTTATACATAACTAGCTGTTACGCGACTTCGTCTGCGTAGAAATATTGCATAGCCGACTTTTTCGTTCATTACTCGGGTTTTACTAATTGGATTTCGATGTAAAGTATACCACGAGGTTCCTCGAAAATAGAACTATCCTATTGAAAACTGATTTCAATCGGATTAGTTACTTTTTAATTGTATAAGGAACAAACAGAGAAACAGACAGACATGAATTTAATATATAAAAAATCCTAGACACCTTTTTTTATTAACTTCATAAGTACAGACTTTTTCTCCTCTCTTCCCTTATTATCACTATAGATTTTAGAAGATAAATATAGAGTATAGATAAGTATAGATAGCCTTTTACCTTTCGAGTTTTTGAAACATCCAAAGGTTGCCTGGAAAGTTTTTCTATTGCACTTTGTGTTAAAAAATTTTTTTAAAATATTCATGTTGTTAGTTTTTAGTAATTTTGGTGCTCGTGCACCAATGTCGATTTATTTGTGTGCTACATCGCTCTTAAGCTGAAAAAAAAAAAAATGAAAAATGAAAATGAAAAATAATTTATTAGCACATATCAAACAATACAATTACAAGTTACCCTGTTTCCCAGAATAGCGTGAGCTGTGGCCCGGGAATACAGTTCTCCCCATGTATATCTTTATAGTAAAATATTGCTTGAAATTGCCAAAATTGTTTTTCCGTGTCTCAATAAAATATTTTTTTATTTTTTTCCTTATTAATGATATCATTATTAATATGAAGAAAATCACTTTGACTTAAGACTATTTTTAGTGTTTATAAAACGATCTTCGCAACATCGCAACTATCCAAAGTTTTTGCTTAGTAAAGTAGAAGATTTTAAAATTAAGAATGTAAAAAAATGACCTAAACTTTGCTTCTCTGTTACGATACGACTATGAAGTTCGTTTTATCTCATTCGTATATTTCAAAATGAATTTCGACTACAAATTCCTATTCAAAGTTTACGCTCAGCTTTTGCTAAGCTCAGTCTGAGCAAAGTCAAAGTACGCACTATTGATTTCAGCCTCAGAGCAACAACCTCAAGGTATAATATTACGATATGTGACATACCAAAGATACTTGACGTACCTAAGTAATACCTAACAATATTGAATGCCGGCTAATGTTCGTCAAAGCAGGACAAAAGCGACGTATTATGTTTGTGGAAATTTAATATCGGAGACAGGCTCGCTTGATGCTGTACCAGGAGGAATTATGGCTTCGTGATGTGGGAGTGTATAGAGGAGGTAGAATAACATATTTACATTTTACCGGGTCTTAATTGCATATTATGATTGTGTGAATTTAAAAAGTTTATTTGGTTTATATTGTGTACTAGCTGCGCCCCGCTGTACACCCTAGCAAGTCGCGATCCCGCGTTGTTCTTACACCCACCTACCGCAATGCAAAAAATCACACCTAAACGGTTTGAAGTACTGTTGAAGACAGGCGCTGCCGCACTTGGCATCATCAGTATTTCCCTGGTTTAAGTGTGGATTGCGGTAGGTAGGTGAAGTAAGCCAAAATGTGTATGTCAGTAAGTGATGATGACGATGGATTACGATCGATGACGATGAATGACGATGGATGACGATAGATGACGATGGTTAAAAAACAACGAAATTACGCAATTTTCCGGATATCCGGATAAAAAGCAGCTTATCGAAGTCTTAAGCTATCTGCATACCAAATATCAATGAAATCGGTCCAGCCGCTCCGAGATTAGACAAACAGACAAAAAGTTAAATACTAAAATAGGTTCTGTTACGTTACCTACATACCCCTAAAAATAGTTTTTTAAAATATCTTTCAAAAACAGACACCGCTAAGTTACGATTTTATTATAAGTATTGATAATTTAAAAAAAAACATTTGTGATTGCTGGGCAATGTACTTATTACGTATATTCGTCTAATATTTCGCTTACTAATTAGGTAAAACTGGTCTACCAATTAGAAGTGCAGATTACTACCAATCAATACAGGAAAAACCAATGTTCAAGTTGTCCAGTTTTGTTGTAAAATGGAAAACTCTGTTTTCTAACAGTTGTTTTTACTTAGATACCGCATCCATCTGTTCACAGCTCGATGTAAAGATATAGTGTACCTAGTACATTTCAGTACCCAATCTCACAGCCATTCATGTCTTAAATAATTAAATTCGTACACTAACATGTATGTGTTCTGTGTGAAGATATACCTTGTTTGTTTTGATATTTATTTAAACTTGTTTGCTTTGTTATTTAGATAGTGGTTTTGGCACGCGAGTTTAGCTGCGTAGTTTGTAACAATACCTGGATTAAAAGCTTTTTTAAGGGGCAGTAGTAGCCCAGAACCGATGTTTCTAGGGTGAATTACTACAAAAGTTATTTGAAATAAAAGTTTTTGAAACCATATTTATTAAAGTCGAGGATATTTACTAACACGTGAATGTCGATTGAAAAAAATTCCAAACTTCCCTCTAAATTGTACAAATAAGTGATATTACTCAGTCAATATTGTACGAAAACTAATAAGACTTTGTATAAGAACTGAACTTAGCTCAATACAGGCAGTGAATGTTTTGAATTTCAAGATTAACGTTTAGTTATCTTGAAACTAGCAATTGTTTGATTTTACGCAAAAAAATGTTGCATAGTCGCATCTTACGTCCTTCACTTACACATCTGAAATTCGCTAGCTTTATCCTTGTCACGCTATCAGGGTTGTATAGGCCCTTAATACTTAATAGGCGACGTGTTAAACGTGTTGTTATTTGTGTGTGAATTCAGGTAATAACTTAGATGCCTCTGTGTGCCCTATTTCATCTTAATCCGTTCAGCCGTTTTTGCGTACAAATACACAAATCTAAGGCTCGATTGAGACGTCATCTGCAGAGAGGCCCAAGTTCAAACCTCGCCAAAAAGAATGAATTTTTGAAGATGAATTTTTTCTTTAAAATAATTACGAAACGTAACGTTACTAACTCTTGAAACGAAAGAAAGAAATAAATTATTTATTTGGAATTAACTAAGGACAAAAAAGAAAAAAAATCTTTCTAATATTATAAACGCGAAAGTTTGTATGTATGTAAGTATGTTTGTATGTGAGTTTGTTACTCTTTCACGCAAAAACTACTAAACGATGAAACTTGGAATATAGGTAGCTGGATACCGGGAATAACACATAGGCTACTTTTTATCCTGATATTCCCGCGGGAACGGGACTTACGCGGGTGAAACCGCGGGGCGCAGCTAGTCGTTTATAATTTGTAAGTTATCCCAAGAACCCTGTACAAAAACAATGACTCAAGTTTTCAACTGAACCGTCAAGTTGTACATCACGTCTTAAACATTCTTAACTTACCAACTTAAACTTACCGACGGAATCTTCCGGAACTAACACATTTAGACCACTTCAGAAAGACACTAGCGCCAACTATAACTGCGAAGAGGAAGTTAGTAAGTTATGTCACGCAGTCATTTTGCGTGGGATTAGAATTTATATTGTTAATTTTCGTTTGTTATCGCTCGGTTTTGATGTTAACTGAGTTTTTATTGTGTTATTTCATATGTGGCAGAGATTTTAAATGTTTTTCTCAGTAAAATGTGGGTAAATGTGTGTAGAAAGTAGGAAAATCCTGCTAGTATTATAAACGCGAAAGTTTTTAAGTAACGATGTACTTAACCGATATACGCAAGACGGCTGGCACAAACTGGATGCGGGAAACCGAAAATAGATCTAGGTGGCGTGCAATTGGAAAGGCCTATGTCCAGCAGTGAACTGCAACAGGCTGATGATGATGATGATGTATGTAACCGATTGCGATGAAACTTAGCACGTTGACAGCTGGAGACCTGGAATAACACTATGATCTTGATAATACCGTGGAATCGGGATTTAGAAGACAGAAACCACGGGTCGCAACTAGTTATATTAAAACGCATAAGTTATGTGTTGTAGGTTTGGATTTTTCTCTATCACGCAAAAATTGCTTTTCCGATTGCGATTAACCTTAATGTAGACAGCTGGTATTTTAAAATAACAAATAGGCAACTTTTGTTCTACGACTTTTGGAAATTCGAAGTACTCTTCGAAAATTTTAAGTGTAAAGTTGACTTGAACATCAGCTGTTTCTTAGAGTTCGAGGTCATTGACCTTATGTTGTTCTTTCATTTAGTTTGGTCTACTACAATCAAACCTTCAATTACCTTTATTTTTAAAAGCAGCTGTTTTTTCAGTGAAACATTTAATAACATCAAAATTTAAAAAAAAAACGAATTTTTAAAAGATGTAGAACAAAAGTTGATCGCCTAGACGTCTAGAATAACCGCCTTTCGGCTTAAAAGGGCTTACCCGTTACATCTTGTATAACGCTAAAAGGTTAATGGTCGCTTGACAGTGAAACATTTCAAACTCGGCTCTGACGGCCTAGCTTCATCAGTTCTCCCACACCTTTAAAAAAGTCGGTAAAAAATTCGAACTTAAATCATTGTTAGTACCTATATCCACTATTTACGATAACCAAAGACAATTATTATTCCAAATTAGTTGTAATATACCTCCTTTTAAAGCGTCTGAGGTCACAGTCACCAAATACGATTTAATTTCTAAGTACTTAAAACAAAATCACAAACAATAAAACCATTCAATAGACAATTATTTGTAATTTAAAGTGACCCCTAAGTTTAAAGCGGGCACTTTGTCCACGCATGTTCTTCTTGTTTAATTCGCTATGTACTCTACTTAATATTCTAACGGCCAGGTACAGAACAAAACAAATAACAATTAAGCAGGTCTTACGGCCGAATTTGAAATGACACTCAACAAACTTATATAAATAAAATAAATAAATCCTGTGACCAACACACAGCGCCATCTAGCTCCGTGGTAAGCTGCTAAGCTTGTGTTACGGTGACTAGACAACGGATTTACTAATTATATTTATTTTTCTTTTTTAAATACATACATATTATACATAGAAATACACCTAATAAATTAAACAATTAAGCAAAAGTCTCAAAATTTTATATGGCGTTTTAGCATTGCCTTTGCCTGTTAGTATTTTGGTTATTTTCTACAGGTTGAATTTTTAAACAAAATACAATTTTGACAACCTTGAAAAAGCTAGTATTAATCTTAGTAATGCTCTTTAGTAATAATGCCGTTATTAATTAAAATGCGAATAAAACCCGGTAAATATTGTGTTTTACCTATAATGCAAAATGGCGAAAACCTTAGACAAAATAGAACAGTCTATTGACAAAAAGACGGACAGTGAAATCTTGGTAGAAGTGTTAACGTGGACAAATGCCTTTTGAATCCCATTTTAAACGTTCAATGATTATCTCGATGACCTTTCTGTAATACCTCTTAATGATTCGATGCATCAATCGAACGCTGCGCGGGCGCAATGATTGCGTATGACTTAAAATATCTACGAATTGTTAGGCTTTGTGTACACAAGTTGTAATCATAATTCAAAATTCAATTCAAAACTCAAAATATTTTACTTCTTTTAAATATCATTATATATTTTTTTAGAAACGTCAAGTAAACTTTCTTCGATTCTTGACACGATTCTTCGGAACGCGACCTTCAATGAGAAGAAGACACAAGAAACTCATAGGTTTTTTTTTGTTGTACTGATCATGACATGTAATTGTCTGATTGATGATACAATTAACTACCATTACATTAGTGAAGCTCATGTTATGGATATTTCTCAATAGTTCTACCAACTATCTATCTATTACGTCAGTTACTGCTTTTCTTTTTTATAGTGCAGGCAGGGATGATCGCCAGCTTGGTATCCACTTCATAGTTTGCAAGTAAAATTGTTTTTGAAAAGGGCCTCTACATGTTGGCTGCGGCCCCGTGCATAAAAGTTGAACTCATAAAAGTTGAAATTTGTATATAAGAAATTCAGTAAAACAGCATGTTTGTTACTCCTTCATGCTTAAACTACTCAACCGATTATGATTGGTTGGCATATACATAGCTGGAGTTGTGAATTAACTGTAATAATGCTTCCAACTTACTTGTAAGGATTAATAGAATATTACCTATGTTCTTGTAATTACTTACTATCATTTTGAAATTTAACTGTCTAATAAATATTGAAGTCCGATATAATGTTTTCGTTACCCACATAGATATCTAAGAACATTTTCTTCTATTCCCGAATTACCCTAAAAAAACTTTTGATAATTAATTTGTCCCGTTCCGTTTAAAGGAATTAGTATTTAATCACTTAATTAAACAAGCTCCGCATCCACTCAAGTGCCGATCCTACAAAATTATTATCGAAATAAAAAGCTAGCTCCAGCTATCTACATACCGAGTTTGATCGCAATCGGTTCAGTAGTTTCTGTGTTAAAGAGTAACAAAGTTTCATACATAACACTCGCAAACTTTCCCTTTTATATCATTAAGTATTCATGTGACCAATAATGACCAACCATAGTGTAACCCAAGCTTAAAATTATAAATTGTTGAACCAATGAACTAAGTATTTCTTAATAGGTAGGTCTGTGAGAATCATTCATTGCAAATACTTAAAGTTTTTTTTATACGTTATCATTTGTCATATTTCGTAATTTCTATCATTAAGATGTCGGCGGTGGATGGTGCTTGGCCTTAAAATCCACCAACTGTAATTAAAATTAAAACTAAATCCGCCACACTACCGTCTACTAGGTTAATTTTTAGGTTATTTTGACGACCTCTGTGGCGCGTCAGGCGAACGTAAATTTCTATGTATAGTATGTATGAATTTACAAAAGAAAAAAAAATATAAGTAGTATATCCGTTGTCTAGTCACCGTAACACAAGCTTAGCAGCTTACCATGGGGCTAGATGGCGCTGTGTGTTGGTCACAGAATTTATTTATTTATAGCCAGGTAGCCTTGCTTTTGTGATGTAATATAGAAGTTTCTGAAATTTAGAAGTTTTTTTAATTTACCTTATTACTATTTCGACATACTACTCTCTTCTACCCAAACCGAAGTTTCTTTAAAATTCTCTTAAAAACGTTTCCACCTTCAAACCTCAAAGTCGTGACTCAAGTTATTCACACAAGTTGTAATTTACTGATAACTATGATTTAGCTTGGCATTTAAGTAAATTACTTAGATTTAGCGTGAAGGAATGATGATGGAGTCCTCGCTACCGCGTACTAACGACCTTGGGAAATAGATAACTGAGAGGCAACCACTTTGAGAGATTTGTTTGTAATACATTGTAGGCATTTTTAGTCATGTGTGCTAAATCTTAAGCCCTAAACGCATTGATAAGTGGTTTCACCACCGTGGCAATATAGGGGATAAACTCAAAATTTGACTTCTACTTAACCAATTAACCAGCTCCCAAATTCAAAAAGTCCCATACGTACGTGGTTGTCAAAAATAGACATTTCTCTAGATTTAACTTACTATGTGTGTTTTCAGGATTTGATCTTTATCAGCAACACTATTGGTAGGTACAACAATATAGTGTGTTTATTTATTTTGCAAAAAGACCAGGTTCGATTGCTAATAATCGATCTTTAAAAAAAATGCCATTTTAGTTTTTGTCAAAATCGGTGACGCAATTCCTTTCTGCATTTTCTTTAACCCTACATATGTCCCTGAAAGTCCATCGAAATGGTTCATCCTGTATACGTACTAACACACAAACAAATCTTTACATTTATAATATTAATAGGGATATGATAGGATTAATTTAAGTACATTTAATATTATATTACATATCGCACATTAGGTTTAAGTAATGCGTTCTCTTACGAAATGATACGAGTGAAAGAGAAAGGCGGGATCGTGACCTTTCCAGACAGGTTGTACAATCAACACAAAATTGCATGGCCAACCGTTAGGCTCTTAATTGCCTCCACTAATGCACTGCAGGTTGAAGGTTTGGTGTAATTTGAAGGTTTACCTTTAATAACTAGTTTTTTTTTAATATTTGCCTTGTGTCGCCCAAACAAAACGAAGAATTGATTTAATAAGGCAATGAAAACTATTTTAATTCAGTTTATAAAGGCTTTATTAACTTTTAGAAAAGGCGAAATGGGCGCGAATTTTAAGTATTTAACTATTAAAAAAATTGAAAGAATGTAAATTCCTTTTTTTTTCTTGAGATAGAAAAAACACTGCTACAGGATAAAGATAAGTAAAGATAGATAGATAGATTAATACTTTATTCGCACAACCAATAACAATACAATCAGTTAACATTTAAAGCGACCTCTGTGGCGCGTCGGGTGAACGCTTGGCCGCAATGCAGAAGGTATGGGGTCGATTCCCGCTGGGTGCAAATATTTATGCTTAAATTAAGTATTTGAGTATTTGAAAATAAATATTTGTATCTGGTCTGGGTGTACTTCTATATATAATATGTATATGTATGTATTTACAAAAGAAAAATAAATTCAAGTAGTATATCCGTTGTCTAGTCACCGTAACACAAGCTTATCAGCTTACCACGGGGCTAGATGGCGCTGTGTGTTCGACACAGAATTTATTTCTAAAGTAAGACAAAAGGGCAAAAGGGTAAAAAAGCTTTATCTTTTCATACATAGACTCACGTGTAAAATATTCCCCTTAACAAATACACTATTTCCGAAAACACCACATCCACTTCCATTTTCCCGCCAAAAATGTCCCCATAGAGATAGTTTCACTTTGACATGGGTTTGACATATAACTTGTCTAGTTGTCAAACTACTTTGACCGTGTGACCTGTTTCAATAGTTCTATTGTACTTGTAGTCCAAGACGTCGACGTCTCAAGCTCTACCTCATAATGTATCTGATGTGACCTAATTAATTCATTGCGTGTATTGTATTACCAGCTGCGCTCCGCGTAAGTCCCGTTCCCGCGGGATCATCCGGATAAAAAGTAGCCTAGATGTTATTCCCGGTAACCAGCTACCTATATTCCAAGTTTCACCCAAATAGGTTCAGCGGTTTTCACGTGATTGAGTAACAACCACACATACACACATAAACACATACTCACAAACTTTAAGCTTTATAATATTAGTAGGATATCCTTCACAGATTTATATATCTTTGGGTCTCATTGGCGTATTGTAATTTTTACGTACATACATTACACAACGAAACTATTTATGTTTCGTTCATCGGTTTGTTTAAATCCCTCTTTACGATACCACCCGTGTAATTTCCGATTCCTTGGGAATACGCGATCACTATGTCCTTAAGGAAAGTAGCCTGTATCCGTTTTAAGGACCCATCTACCTCTATACCAAAATTTATCAAACTCGGCTCAGCGGAAGCGAGCTGAAAACGTAACAAACAAACAGAGTTACTTTAACAATATTAGTTGGGAAACTAAGGTGGTATGTAAGTACTTTATGAGGTAGGTTAATAGTCTACGCCCTCTTGAACTACAAAACTAAATGTTAATTAGTCGGTTGTATCATTAATAGAACATGTTAAGTTCTAATTAGTGATTAGTCGGACTAATTTCGAAATTAGTTAATTAGTATGCAAGATCTATCCGCTAGACTTGCATAGGTAACGCGGTTTGGTCTAGAATTAGGTCAATTGGGTTTTAGTTTAACCTACTTTTCAAGTTTAAACTATTACTTTGAAATTAAACATTTTTTTAGGTTTTAATCGTTTTGATTTTTGAATTATATATTAGCTGCGCCCCACGGTTTCACCCGCGTAAGTCCCGTTCCCGCGGGAATATCGGGAATAAAAGTAGGCTATGTGTTAATCCACATAGGCTTACTTTTTACTTTTTTGGAAAAACTTGAAGTATATACAAGATGTAACGGGCAAGCCCTTTTAAGCCGAAAGGCGGTTGTTTTAGACGTCTAGGCGAACAACTTTTGTTCTACGACTTTTGAAAATTCGAACATTTTTTTTGAAAATTTTGAGGTCATGTTTCACTGAAAAAACAGCTGCTTCTAAAAATAAAGGTAATTGAAGGTTTGATTGTAGTAGACCAAACTAAATGAAAGGACAACATAAGGTCAATGACCTCAAACTCTAAGAAACAGCTGATCTTCAAGTAAAATTTACACATAAATTTTTCGAAAAGTACTTCAAATTTCCAAAAGTCGTAGAACAAAAGTTGTTCGCCTAGACGTCTAGAACAATCCCCTTTCGGATTAAAAGGGCTTACCTGTTACACATTGTATACTACCTATACTCCAAGTTTCATCCCAATCGGTTCAGTAGTTTTTGCGTGATTGAGTAACAAACACACATACATACACACTTAAACTCACAAACTTTCAGGTTTATAATATTGGTAGGATAGGATTCAGTATTCTATCAATGCTCATTGTTTCGAGGTGTTTTTAGACCTCTTGCTCTTGGTTTTAAAAGGTCTTAATTAAATAAAAAGTATGGTAAGTATGTACCCGTAGCACAAAAGTAGTTGCTTAGTTTAAAGTAAAATGACACCGTGTGCAACAACCCTGCAAAATGTATTTAATACTACCTGGAAGCTAATCCGCCGCACTTCGTACTGCCATTGGTCATATTTATTTATATTTCCCCAGTTTTAATCCTATTAATTATAAATGTGAAAGTGTGTGTGTTTGATTGTTTTAATCCTATCCTACTAATATTATAAAGATGAAAGTTTGTGAGTATGTGTGTACATGTGTGTTTGTTCCTCAATCACGTAAAAACCGCTGAACCGATTGCGATGAAACTTGGAAAATAGGTAGGTGGATATCGAGAATAACACATAGGCTATCCCGATAAGCCCGCGGGAACAGGACTTACGCGGGTGAAAGCGCGGGGCGCAGCTAGTGTATTATAAACCCTATTTCAAACGGATATTAAAACAACAAATAAAACATCATTAAAATCGGTCCAGCTGCTCCCATGATTGCATTTTGAACCAACACAACCTAAGTCGTGCCCAAAAGTTCTACTTATTTCAAAAATTACCTCATACTCATTAATCCATTTCTTAAAATCATTAAAACAGTGGTTTTAGAACAAAAATACATATATCACTCGCGTAAGGTTTTCTTATAATCTGGATTTATAGTGGCAATCCTCACTTAATTACTGACTGTGTTACCTTGGAATAAGGTAGATTTTACATTATACTTTCTGTTAACAAGGTAGGTTCTACTTTATAGTTGTTAGGGTGGTCACAGACCGCAGATTTTTTGTTGCGGAACTTGCATCATCATCATCATCTGAGCGATGTTTCCAGTTGCATTCCTACTTTGTTTAACCGACTTCAGTTGGTTAAAAACACGATATAGGTAACTTAGCTCGATAAGAAAATACTCAGAAAACTGTCATAATTTTATCATTTTTTCGTCTGTATTGAAGGAAAAAGGGGCCCATTTTTTACAATGTTTGTTCACGGAGCTTTGGAGACAACACTAAGCTAAAGTCAATGTTAATGCCAAAGCTCCACAGTCAAAGTCCATGTTAAGCTAAAGTCCATGCACCAATTTTCACTTTTATTTACACTTGTTCACCTTCACGAAACTAAATTGATTAATATGCCCCCAAAATTAAACAATTTACACGCATTTGAACTAAGTTTCACAAAAATGAAAATTTAGCAACACATCTCCTCAAACTTATAAAATATTATTTACACATAAGTAAGTTATGTGACGTTTGTCTCTGTCTGTCAACTTTGAAAATGCATGTGACTGTAAAAGACAAACGATGCCTAGTTGTGCAGCGCATTAATTAGCGTTTAAAAGGAACGGGGTATATGTTTAGAGGAGTTCTGAAGTTTTTTTATATTCCGATCTTGAACTTAATCGACGAACTTGTTATCGACTGACCAAAAAGTTTTTATTGTGTATTCGTCTTTAGGAGTAGAGTAGAAAATTTACAACTACCGTCATAAGTAAAACGTCTTATAGGAATGAAATATGGGGTCAATCTTTATTCATACGCGATACGGGGACCTTGTACTCATTGGGGGGAGGGGGAGAGGGGGGGAATGGGGAACTATTCCTACCCATAATATTTGTCAAAATTTGTGTTTTATGTCTTTCTTACTGGCGATTGTTTTCGTTTTTCGTATTCTTATTATTATAATCCGCGCTACCATGTTCATTTGTCGTAGCTATGTCGTCCTTTTGTCGTTCAAAAAAATTAAGTAAATTTTAAATAAAAAATACCCTGACTACTTTTAAAAACCACAGACAAATTAAAAAAATCCTAATTTTTTTAAAGTACGTTTTTCTTTCTATTTAATTTTATTTTTTTTAGCTGAACGACAACGCGACGACTTATAAGACATCATGGTAGGGCCCAATAGTTGCACCGTTGCGCCCCGCGGTTTTCCCTGCATATGTGGTAGGTATAATTGACGTAACATTTGCGAAAAATATTACTTTTACGACGTGAACTGAGTTATTTGCGTTTTCTTTCGCGTAACTTATAGTCGATAGTGTAGCTCGTAGAGTATGTTTGTTACTCTTTGTTTGTTTCAAGCAAAGTCTACTGCTCCGATTGCGATGAAATTTGGTATGCAGATAGTTGGAGTTCTGGATTACAACATACCTCCTTTTTATCCCGATGTTCCCGTGGGATCGGTACTTACGCGGGTGAAACCGCAGGGCAAAGCTAGTAAATGATATAAACAACAACGTCAAGTGTGAGAGACGAATATCTTCCTAATTTGGGTTCCTTATCTACACGCCAAAAACCCCTTATAAAATTACTCGGTACTTAGGTATTTTCCTATGGAACAAAAATACCATAAAAATATTTACTTTTGTAAAAATAAAAGCTGTTTTCTTTTCTTTTCTCGTAAGATTTTCTCTTCTCTAAGGCTTTTCGTACCAAAAATAGCACAAAAAGCCCAATAAGTTTCAAGTATCAAATATGAAGAACAGTGGCGAGAACCGATTGAAATATGAATACGTATTTTGCGTATCAGAAAGGGTGGTTCTTGTAGGGTTACTAGCAGTTTAGATTTATGTCGGATAATGTAACGTTACTTTTTATTTTACTTTTTTTATTACATTATTATTATTTACATTCCAATTACATAAAACAATTACATATATTTGCCTTAGTCTTTTTATTTAAATCCAACATTGCGAAAATAAAAGAATGATCTTTTTTTATTTAACACTATACAAACATTTATCATATCACATCTTAATAATATAAAATACACTTTAATTACCAATTAAACGTTATATTTTCTTTTATGGTTTTCGGGATTTTGCATAGTAAAAAACTTTATTTACCTGGTTTAATCGCAAAATCGCGAAAACTATTGAAGAAGTTATGTTCAAAATTGTTTTTTTATACCCAAAAATAAAATCCTTGTTGGCAGCAGGCACACAGTTCCTTGGACACTTTTGATTGGACCATGTTTAGGTTTTTTGTTAACTTTTTATTTTTATGTAAATAAATACCTAAATAATAAATTTCATTAATTTCTTCCACAAACAAAATAAGAAAGAAATACAACAAAGAAAACCACTACCTAACACTGATTAAAATGTTAGTCCTTCGAAAGTCGGGTAACTTGAATATACATAATTTATTTGTGGGAGAACTGGAGCCTAAACTAAGCCAAGTATGACTTAGGACTCCATGACCCGCCCTCACAATTAGCGCAGCAGATTATAATGTAGTGAAGAAAGAATTTAAGTACAACACAAAATTGACTATTAGTTAATAAATGCTATTATTTGGTATACAGATAGTTAAATAAAATCAAGTTAATACAAAAAAGTAAAGTGCGAATTAAATAAATGTTTATGCGTAAAAAAAATTTTTATTGTACTTACCTACGTTAAATGTTGTGTTTTCTTTTGTTGCTTTTTTTTGTTCGTACTTAGGTGTGTGTTTATTGGCTTTTTTTTTTCTATTTTATTCTAAAACATCTTAAACGATGGTCACCATATCGTGAATATCGTGATAAAACCTTTGCAGGTGCCACCTCATATTTGATATTAGGTTCAATTGTGATTGACATGGGACAGATGAAAGTGTAGCATTTGACTTTAATATTAGTAGATATCGACGTGTATTATGTTTCGGAAAGGGTTGTTTGTTTGTGTGAGGTGTGAGCGGTTGATCTCTCACTGGAAGGTAGGTGAGGGTCTGAGGTGTAGCTTGAGAGGATTGTACGGTAGAGAAATAACGTTCTGAATGTCTTTACTGCCTTACGTATCGTTACAGGGATTTTAGAAAGAACATTTTACGAAAGTTTTTTATACTAGAAAATACATTTAAAAGAATATTTTTACACGACTGCCAAAGGAAGTGTTATGTTTTTGCCGTGAGTGTATGTATGTATGTGACCTATTTTTGTGCCGTCGTAGGGCCTAAACGGCTGGGCCGATTTAGATAAACGATACGTCGTTAGATTCGTCATGGCCGTGAGAGTGACATAGGGTACATTAAAATAATAAATAAATAAAAATAATGATGTAAAACGCTATTAACCAAGATTTGTAAAGACCATAAAAAACAGAGAAAACGCGTAACATTGTTCACTCAAACGATATGGTTTATTCTTTCGTAAATTTACATTTGAAAAGTATTGCTTGTAAAGTTTTACAATTAAATTTTAAAATAATTAATTATAAAATTATCGGAAGTCGTTTAAGTAGGTTGTCTTCATTCATATGAATTAATATGTCAATTGCCTTCGGCTCGGTTGTCTTGTCTTTAATGACGTTTATATATTCTTTTTACTTACTTCAATTTATGGCTTAGCACTACCTCTGGTTTTCAATATTCGCATGCGAAAACAATCCGCGTGTGAATAATGTATTCTAATAGTAGTTCTAATGGTTAACTTCGAAAGTTATGTTGCTACTACATGACATTATGATTACGCAGGTAATTTTCGCAAGAACAACGGAACGTTAATTAAAAACTTTGCGATTTGACTCGTATAAATATTTATCTCATCTATGGATTTGACTTTGACGCCGAGTTTGAAGGAATTGGCAGAGATGACATGACATAAAATACTTAAGCAAAGAGAATATAATCACTACGTTTTATACTTAAGTATCTTCTTACTAGTTTGTGGACTTAAATAACCACTTTATTTTTCAAAGAAAACAATACCTACGTAATAATCTAAAAGAAGTTGTCAGCAACAACAACCCGAGGCATTGCGCCCAAGATGCTGGCGGCGTTCCCGCGCTGGATAGGAAACCGCCAGCTCTTGTACTTATCACCCTGAGTAAGCAAAAACAAGCAATGCACGTCCTCGCTACTGGAGTAGAACATCTACATCAGAACACACATCAAGAACACCTAGAACTAATAAACATCTAGAATTAATAAATTTCTTCTGGTGTAATTAAATCTGATCTCTAAAAACTAAAAAGCGATAAATAAAAAAATATTTAAAAAAATAAAAAAAACCGACTGCTGTTTTAACAGAAAAGTGAAAAACAAGATGCTTCTAGTAGCTTTAGGAATGGTGGATGCAGTCGGGTGGGACTCCAAATAAAAGGTGAATAAGTTTAATAACACCAAATACTTAGTGTTATATAATTAGGTTTACTATGTTTATGTTATTTGGAGTCCCACCCGACTGCATCCACCATTCCTAAAGCTACTAGAAGCATCTTGTTTTTCACTTTTCTGTTAAAACAGCAGTCGGGTTTTTTTATTTTTTTAAATATTTTTTTATTGTCCATTGCGGTTCAGAGCGGGAATGCTGCTAGCATTTTGGTTTTGCAGCGGGAGCGGTTGGGGATTTTTTGTTATTTTAGTTTTTGTTTATTTTGTGTTCTTTTTGTTGTTCATCTTTATAATTAGTCCATACATACATGTTCCGTTAAAATACTAAGGTTTTCTTTTTTTTTTTAATGAAATATACATCTTCAAAAAATCAATAGCAGCGATATTTGATCTCGCGTCTCTTAGTCCTTTTCTCTTAAAATATTTCTAGTAAACTAAACCAGTCGAATTTTACGCAAATCTCGCTTGATGCTACAACTCAGACCGCTGATAAACCGCAGCCGAAACCTAATAACAACGACGCATTGCGATTCTTAGTCATTTTTTCTTTTCATTCTTATAATTTGATGTGGGTACCTATCCGATATCATTGATTTTAAATCCAAAATAAGAAAAAAAATCTTTTGAATAAAAATAATCCTACTAATATTATAAAGCTAAAAGTTTGTGAGTATGTGTGTATATGTATGTTTGTTACTCAATCACGCAAAATCTACTGAACCGATTCCGATGAAACTTGGAATATGGCAGCTGAAGTAACCGGTAATAACACATAGACTACTTTTTATCCCGATATTCCCGCGGGAACGGGACTAACGCGGGTAAAACCACCACGCGCAGCTAGTTCAATATATTCCTGAAAAAGTAACATTTTTTTTAATAAAGATAATATTGCCAACACCAAAAATCTGTACAAAAATCTCTTACGACCACTGAGAAATAATGTACCTTGAGACTAAATTAATCTAGCCGCTTCAAAAGCGCAATTTGAAAAAAGAATATCAAAAATATGCGATCGAAAATGTATTAAACGAAAACATTTTTTGTGGCAACCCCCACTTACCCCGACGTCCCTCAGGATCGAAATTTATTTTAAAAATCATAACAGTCTGATGGTAAGGTAACATTGAGTAAGTAAACATGGTTTTAGGGACAACACTCAATATGACGTAAGTACAGTTATAGTGTTTTAGATAGTGAGATTTAAAAAAAAAAAAACTTGAAACTTCACAGTTGTAGTAGTCCAATTAAAATCAAAATGTATTTATTTAAAAAGAATAAATGAATTAATGAATTAATGAATTAATGAATTAATGAATTAATGAATTAATGAATTAATGAATTAATGAATTAATGAATTAATGAATTAATGAATTAATGAATTAATGAATTAATGAATTAATGAATTAATGAATTAATGAATTAATGAATTAATGAATTAATGAATGATTGAATGAATGAATGAATGAATGAATGAATGAATGAATTAATGAATGAATGAATGGGGTTTTAGTGATTATTTGATGACATTGTCGCTACAAGAATGTGCCTTTCGCCAGGTAAAGTAAGAAATCTGACGCAACCCTGCTTTACGAGCGCACTTTTTTGCTTCTGCACATATTAAGTAGCAGTAAATATTTGCAAAACAACGTATTTCATTATAATACTGACTAGCTGGCTTCTCTGAGTTATTTAAAGTGAACACTTCATTATTTATCTAATTATATCTCTATTCTTTTTATTCACACTCTTCGAATAATTATTAGCTATTCATCAGTTAGTCAAGGCACAGTTTTTTTTACAGATATTAATATAATTTCTATTTTTACTTTAGGTGCTCAAACCTGCACGGGGCATTAATAAAAACAAACGTGCCTAAGTTGTAGTAGATAGTAAAATACAGAAGCAAGAATTCAATGTTTGTGAGTCACTGACGTCGGTGAACTAATTGGTTAAGTCGCCAGGACTGAGTTGAGATGGTTCGAATCCCGCTCGATCGACGTCAAGCGTTGTGATTTTGTGGATGTTTCCTTTAAAGTAGTTGGTTCTATTATATAAATGTATTTTTAAAAAAGTATAATATGTAGTTTATCCGTTATCTAGTACCCATAGTACAAGCCTAGCGTTTACATTGGGGCTACATTGCAATCTGTGTAACGTCGTGCAATATTTTATCATATGCATGTGCAATATTCATTCACTCTCCTATTTGCTGTGTTTATTAACACTATTTCTCAAAATATATCTTCTTCTTACCACCTGTATGCAGATGATTTACAGATATACACACAGGCCCCACTTCATCAATTAAACTATGCGATTCGTTCTATGAACATTGATTTGGACAACATTTGTCAATGGAGTAGATGCTATGGTCTTAAAGTCAACCCAACTAAAACACAGACAATCATAATAGGAAGTTCCAGGTTGACTTGCAAAATTAATTTTAATCAGTTACCTAAAATCGTTTTCGACGGCATTTCGGTGCCGTACAGCAAAGAGGTCAGGAATCTCGGCGTCACTATAGATAGTAATTTCACGTGGGATCGGCACCTTACTGGGCTGAGTCAAAGGATGTTTGCGTCTAATGCCTCGCTCAGGAGGTTGCGGAATTTTCTTCCTACCGCCACCAAAGTTATGTTAGCTCAATCTCTTATGCTTCCCATCCTCGACTACGCAGATGAGTGCTTCCTTGATCTCACTGAGGAACAACTGGACAAGCTTGAGAGGCTCCAGAATCTTTCCATACGGTTTGTTTATGGTCTTCGCAAGTTTGACCACGTGTCAGAATTTCGCAGTGAGCTGAAATGGTTGCCTATTCGTCTGCGTAGAGACTCTCACATTTTATCACTTCTTTACAGAATTTTATTTCTGCCGTCATCTCCATCTTATCTCAAGTCTCGATTTCAATTTCAACACCCTCCTTCTGATGCTGTCCGTTCTTTAAAAGCTCTTCTCCTTAGAGTTCCTTCTCGCTCTTCCTCTTTCTATGGAGATTCCTTCACTGCTAGAGCTGTGGAGTTGTGGAATGCTTTGCCTGCCTTTATACGACAGTCTAAATCCTTGGACATTTTTAAAAACTGCGTGTATAAACACTTTCTGCTGATTGCTGAAAAGCGTCGAGTCCTATGAATGTATCATTTTTGTATTGTTAGGTCTTGGTCCTTTCATGATTATATAAGTATGTATTTGTATGTAGATTGATAAGTAATAATGTATAAAATACTTATATTTGGTTTTAGTTTATGTATGTATAATGTATGGTTTTTATATAATTATATATTTCAAGTGTAGACACCCTACCTCTCACCTTTCTTAGCTTCCATTCCATCCAAAGGTTGCCTGGAAGAGATCGCTTTCAGCGATAAGGCCGCCCATTGTGCTTCCTAAATTTAAGCTGTATTTGTTTCTATTTATTTATCTTGTAATTTATATGGTGTGTACAATAAAGAATTTATTCATTCATTCATTCATTCAATATGTTTATGTTTTATCAATTAAAGTTTTAACCAATGTTTTTCGACTGGACTTACGCTGTATTGAGTTCTGGCCCTATTTAAGGGTTCAATGGTAAGTTAAACTTCTTACTGCGAGACCGTATTCATAAATATTGTAGCAACCTCTAAGAGAAACAGCGAATGTATGCGTCTGAGAAAAACTCTTGACAATAACTTAAACGGGTTTTGCAATAGATCCCTTTTGCAGTTAGGTTCCTACTTGTTCGACCTACCTAGAACTGAGAACTCATCACCCCCTATCTCCCCAACCCCCCTACCGATCTGGCTCATCTTCAAACTCATAAATTCTATTGACCTAAACTACGCGCATACCAAAATTCATGACGATCGGAGCTACGATACTCAAGTTATCGTCGAACAAAGTTACAAAGATACAAGCGCCAGGCCCGTCAACACTGATTTAGTGACTAATTAGTACCCGTAATCACCAAAATCACCAATTTGAATTGTTTTAATCGAAATTTGTACTCCACTGTTCACGTTCTAAGTGTCATCTCAATCAAAATCTATCAAAATGGTTATTGATCAAGTACGGGATCGAGATTAAGGCGGGTGAAATCGTAGGACAACACTAGTCTATACCAAAATTGCCAACCAGTTTTATGCCTATAAATTGTAAACTAAAAACAGTTATTTATTGTTTCAGGTATGTATCGGATTTCTTGTACGAGATTTCTGCCAGTGACAAAGTAACGTAGGTAATTATTCATAATTTGCATGTAAAATAATCATAGAGGACTATTCGACGGGCGTTTTTCATCTAATGGCATTACGAAGTGGCGCCGGATCAGCTAGTAACCATATCCTAAAATGACAGCTCAAAAGTTAGCCGAAAAATATTGCCCATCATTAACTAACCAATAGGGGAAACTGGGGCAATACAGGACACTACGAAACCTATAAATCAATATCTCGATATTAAATAAAATGCCCTCCCTGTATCAAAGGGCGATGGGCCAAAACGACCAGTGTATGTTGAAATGTATTATTTGTGTAAATACTTCGAAACAGAGGTCGTAGAAAAATGGTGAGCACATGTCAGAGGCAAGTAATGCTTATTTAATTCGAAAAGTTATAGTGCTTATTAAGAATCGATTGTTGATGATTTTGTACGGTTAATTTATCGGGGGCGTACAATGGGTAATGTTTTGCTGCGTCCTGAGGATTTACCCGCGTAGTTTCTGATCCTGTGGAAATGTGTATTCTATAATAACTCTTCTGTTGAAATTATGTTTATTCAGATTAATATTAATAATTCTCAATATGAAATTTTGTAATTAAATTCAATAAGCTTCAAAATAAGATTTGCATACCTAGTTTAGTGCTGGTGAAATATGTTGAAATTATATTTATGTGACATTTCTGTAATAATATTTTAAATAAATGACATTAATTCTTTTGGAAATGTCGTAAGTAAATTGTAATGTTAATCTTGCATTTTAGTAACACCATTTTACGCGAACAAACCGGTATCACGAATGTAGATCATAACCTGTAAAATTAAAGTAGGAATTATTGTGATTATGACTGTAAGATAAATTGATAGAAGCATTCATAATCTGAATTCCGGACGCTCGACGATATCGAGTTTGGCCGCAAAAGCGCTGGCGATATGATCTTAACTGCTTCGAGCTAAATTGGCCGCCATAGATCGCAGAAGACCGCGATGGATGAAAAGAAATGAAGGAGGCCGTTGTTTAGCTGTGGAATAGTTCATACAAAACAATAGCTTAATTGTATGTACATACCTAGTTGTGTCGTAATTGGATCAGTAGCGTAAGAATTTACGTAATAATTTAGAAAAGATCAAATCACCAGCAAGATAATGCCTTGACCGAAGCTTCCCACGAAGTATTTGCCCCTTCAGCACCACTACTCTATTACCGTAACAACACGACAATACGAAAGCAAAATACCCTGAAACAGTGAACCAACAAATAAAAACCGTTAGAAGGAATAACATAATATTTACCTGATATCAAGCCTTAGTAAGTCTTACACAAAATAAACAGTATCTAATTTATCATTCCACCTTCACTAGACAAACTTTCTTCCGTCAACACCTCAAAACGTCAAGCAAATTTTAGTAATAACCTCAATATACCTAATGTTTCCAACCTTTAACCATGACAGCCTAAACTACACCTTAAAGTTACATCCTAAGGTGGATTTTCCAGTGTTTCACGTTGGGAACAGAATGCTATTTATCAAGTGGGCCGTTTTTCCCCTCTCTCCTCTTATTGATATGTGAAATACGGTAGTTTGATTGAACCAATTTGGGATGGTGTATATTATTGGGGAACCATTTTGCTTTCAGTGCTTTTGTAGCCTTAAATCAGGAGGTACTTATGATATAATTTTATTGTTCTTAATATTTCACATATTATTGTTAAATAAACATTTTCACTTCATAGGGGATAATTTACATATTTTAGAGAAAACTGTTTTATCGATTACATAATTAAATTGTTATATTAATAATTGAAATGATATTTTTTTTTTTAATTTGCTTTTGGCGGAAAACTGACACGCCTATTTAAAATACGAGTGTTATTTCTAATTTTAAAGATATTTGAAAATGAAAACCATTTTGACCATTAATTTTTAGGAGCTGCCTTTTTGTTAAAGTAGTTCTATAACTTTTAGTACTACCGTTTCTGTGTAAAAAATAATATTCTTCATCCCTTAATCCCGTATGTCTCGACCGAGCTACGTAACAACCCCTTTGTATTTCATTTAAATATGAGCTCGTCACTTGTCGCAGATGTGTGTGTTTTATGGCGTTTTTTTGAGCTCACTGGTCCAGTTTTGTCACATTTCCTTTTTTAATCCGACAGTAGTTGAGTGAAAATTGAAATACCTAGTGAGAATTCGTAACATAAAAAGCATTTTATATAATAAGCTGTAAATCCACTATCCATCTACCGGCCGAATACAGAAACGCTACTCAACATTTAAGAACTACTTAAATATAGAGGCAGCTCTTAAACTCAAAAATTGCCATAGTAATTTTGAATTTAGAAGCTGCTCAATAATTTAAGTATCTCTCAAATGTTAAATGACGTTTCTGTATTCGGCTGTAAGCATCTATATTATACATTTTAGGGTTCCGGGGTAAATACTGGACCCTTTTACTAAGACTCCACGTCCGTCTGTCTGTCAGTTACAAGTCTCTATCTCATGAACCGTATTAGTTACGCAGTTGAAATTCTCACAGATAATGTATTTCTGTTGCCGCTATAACAACAAATACAAAAAACAGTTTTTTTTTCTTTAAGTAAGGCTCTACAACAGATGTTTTTTTTTTGTGATAATAGTACAGAACGCGTCGTGGGGCGAGTTCGATTCGCACTACTTTTTTTTTTAAATATTTCTTATGTTTTTTTTATTTCTCGAGGCATTTGAACTGGAACTTCTATAATTCCAATTTGTCAAACGAAACCGTTCTTATATCAAACTGAGGTATTCCAATAGAAAGGTTGATTTATTAGAAATATCTACTAACGGTGAAAGAAATCTGTTCTCATTGTCGGTATGTGAGGAATTTAATTTAGTAGGAGCTCCGTACGTGTAGACCGCCCTTTATTATCTGCCCTTTCGGCGTGGGATAGTGTGAATGCGGCCTTATTTGACGTCGTTAATAGGCCTGGGTTTTAAAGTTCGCACAAACTGGAGCGACCGCAACTCAATAAAGACTTCCGGTAATTTTAACACTTTGAGCTCCATAACACAAGCTTTGAAATTGCTTACCGGGCCGGCTGAAACGCAGAAGGTTCGATTCCCGCCGGAAACAAATATTTATGTTGACCGATTGAAGTTTCGCAGGGAGGTAGCATTGAATTTTGCAACAAATTGTATATTTTTTTAATACAAGTTTTCCCTGAAATGACAAAAAGGTGCTAAATAATGAAATCTTCGTATAAACCAATGCAGAAGGTTGCGGGTTCGATTCCCGCCGGGTGCAAGTATGGCTAAAATTAATAAATAAAATTTCTTTGGTCTGGGTGTTTTTTTTTAGTAAAATTTTACTTTCTTTTTGTAATTATACATACATTAAATAAATAAATATAAAAATGCACACAGCACAATCTAGCACAAATTAAGCACTAGGCTTGTATTATGGGTACGAGACAACGGATATACTCCATATTATACGTTTTTTTTTGTAAATACATACTGTATATTATAAATAGAAAGACACCCAGACTCGATACAAATATTTATAAAAAAAATTGTCGTAAATAATACATTATAACATGTATGTTTTTACAGTCTAGTACCGTAGTACAAGCCTAGTGCTTAGTTAGAGGCTAGATTGAGCTGTGAGTAATGTCGTGCAATATTTATTAAATAAAACTTTTTAGACCACGAACGGTAAATAAATCGAGCATGTTTGTGCTGAGGTTTGTGCACAGCTTAACAGTGACTTTGTTAACTACGCGACTATACACAACGCGTATACGCGGGGGTAACTCTAGCTATACACAACGTGTACCGGCGAGGGTAATAGTGACGTTTACTGTGTATTTTAACTGTATTAGTGGTTTAATATGTTTGAAACGGAGTTCATTTGTGCTGAGTGTAATTTCCCTTTATTATCATTGCCGTGGTTTTAATTCTTCTTTCGTTTTTAGGCCCTTTGATACGAAATCTAGCTGTGTCCATAACTAAAAACGCACCTTATAAAATAACTAGCTGCGCCCCGCGGTTTCACCCGCGTAAGTCCCGTTCCCGCGGGAATATCGGGATAAAAAGTAGCCTATGTGTTAATCCAGGTCCCCAGCCACCTATATTCCAAGTTTCATCGCAATCGGTTCAGTAGTTTTTGTGTGAAATAGTAACAACCTCACATACATACATACAAACTTTCGCGTTTATAATATTTTTAGTAAGACTAGGGAGGTACCTTATAAAACGTTTATACAAGGTGTAACGGGTAAGCCGTTTTAATCCGAAAGGGGGTTGTTCTAGACGTCTAGGCGAACAACTTTTGTTCTACGACTTTTGGGAATTCGAAGTACTTTTCCTTCCTAACCTTACCCTTATCGACTGTGGGCATGCTTGAGTGCGTTCCAGGTTCTTGCAGACTAAGGATTTTTAGTCAGCCGATACGTCGCCGACTTCATTGCATACATACACTTCATCGTCGCTTCTTATTAGATGAGATGAGGTCTAATGCTAGCTCGTTCGAAAAAAAAATGTTTTTTTGTGGATTATTCGTGTAAAATATTGTACAAAATGACATATTTAACAGCATTGCAATTGCAAAACAATAGACTCAAAATGAAACTATAACTTTCAATTAAGTTGAAAGATATAGTTTTATTATTATTATTAATTTATTTTAGGAAATTATTTATATACATTATTTTCCATAAATTAAATTTAAATAATAGTAGATTAAAAATGAAATGTGAAAAACCAAACATGTCAATTAAATGCCGCGGCGACACGACCTCTACAACTATCGGCAGACAAAAAGTGTTTGGTCTACAAAAGCTTTTAATAAACGAGTAGGTTAATATGGAATATATGGAACCGAGGTATGGTTATAAAATTTAAGTTTTGGGTTCTATCGCCGTCTCCCTCACTCTTGTCATATAGAAATCTTAATGATTAATTCTGTCCCTTTCTTAATAAACAGCCCTTTATTATTTACTAGCAGCACCCTGCGGTTTCACTTGCGTAAGTTCCTATCTTGCGGGAATATCGGGGTAAAAAGTAACCTTAGTTGTTATTTAGATCTTCAGCTATCTGCATAGTTTGACCGCAATCGGTTCAGTAGTATTGCGTGATTGAAACACAAATGAACAACAAAACTTTTGCATTTATTATATTAGTAGCAAATTTAAATTGCTTTAGTCTGCCTTCGATACAATTTTTTACCGAATTATTAAATTTTACTTCCTTAGTCATTTCAAACACTGGCCTATACGCAATAAAAAAAAAGACTCAAAGGGATTTTGCGACGATACGACGACGCGCTCCCGCCGTCTATGAACAATAAACAAACGAATACTCTCCTGAAAAACACTTCGATTTTTTTTACCCGACTATATCGAAGGTAAAAGGAATAATAACGTATTTCATGTCAACTTTAACGCAAAAAGAAACCTATTCTCAAAGCGATCGTATCTCGACTACAGTTTTAAATTCGCAATCATTCGATCTACGATAAGGGCGAGCTATCTGTACTATAAATTGGCGACCACTTACTACAATGTTTTTGTTATCTCGCTGTGGGAAATACAAGGAAATCGCATTGCGTCTACACTGTAGGTACGCAGATTACAATGTTTTATTTGTGTTTTTAGTTCCAGAATAGGGTACTTAACCGATTTTGAAAGAAAGAGTTGGTTAAAATTAAACTAGTCTGGTGGTTTATTATGCAAAATCGCGAAAACCATAGAAGAAATTAGTCTGGTGGGGTTTATTTTGAAATGTCAGTCAGCCAGTCGTGTGGCTACTTTTGATTCAGAAATTCGGAATCAGGACTTAAGGGGCCGTAGTAGGCCAGAACTGATGTTTCTAGGGTGAATTACTACAAAAGTTATTTGAAATAAAAGTTTTTCAAACCATATTTATTAAAGACGAGGATATTTACTAACACGTGAATGTCGTGAAAACACGATTCCTGAAAATTTTCTCGACGATTAGTTTTTCCAAACTTTCCTCTAAATTGTACAAATAAGTGATAAATATTATACGAAAACTAATAAAACTTTGTATAACGACTGAACTTGACTCAATACAGGTGTGGAGGTATGAGGTGGTGTTTACCTCCAAAGGGAAGATCTTCCACCGGGCAGATGGTTTTGCCCGGTAGGCCGCGGCCCGACGATGTTTCGTCGGTAGTTGTATATGAGCTTATCTTGGAAAGAATGTTGATATCGCGATCCAGGATTTCATACTAGTAACGCCATCTAGTAGGTGCTGTAAGCGACCGCCACACCACTCCCCCTCGGAGACCGGAGGTCGATGCAGATTCTTTTTGCCAGTGTGCCAGTTGATGTGCGTCTCATTGAGTTGAGACGGATATCCCAGTGAGTCGGGATGCTTGCTGCTCCAGTGAGTCGGAGTCTTTAGTATTTCCACGGTGAGTCGGGAAAGATGCTGTTCCAGTGAGTCTGAACAGTGATGTCCACGGTGAGTCGGGACGTGTGAAGGGCGTAGCACGTGAAGATCCAGTGTGTCGATGACCAGTCGATGAGGTACCGGATGTACTCAGCATGCTGTAGGTGCCCAATTGCGATGCGGTGTAGCCGTTGGAGGGTGAACCAGTGCTTGTGTCTATACAGGCGTCGTGGTCCAACCGATGTGGCTCTAGAAGTGGTTGTCGGCTTCTGCTGGCAGGATGCATTTGCAGGGGGTAGGTGAGGGTGGTGCAGGGTTGAAAGCTCATGTCGGCGAAGGTTGCGCTCGTTGTCCATGTACGGGGTCACCAGTGTGGAGGTATGACGTGGTGACCTCTAATGGGAAGATCTTCCACCGGGCAGGTGGTTTTTGCCCGGTAGGGCCGCGGCCCGACGATGTTTCGTCGGTAGTTGTATATGAGCTTATCTTGGAAAGAATGTTGATATCGCGATCCAGGATTTCATACTAGTAACGCCATCTAGTAGGTGCTGTAAGCGACCGCCACACAGGCATTGAATTTTTTGAATTTAAAGATTAATTTAAAGAATTTAACGTTTAGTTATCTTGAAACTAGCAATTGTTTGATTTTACGCAATAATATTTTGCATAGTCGCACCTAACATCCTTCACTTACACATCTGAAATTCGCTAGCTTTATCCCTGTCACGCTATTAGGGTTATATAGGCCCTTAAGCGTTAAGCTAGTTTTAAATAAGGTTATTTATCTATCCATTTTGTACCCCGATTCATATCGAATCAAGTAGTCATTCGATTGTCAAACGATATAACAATCGATTGGAGAACTCGCTCGATACCTACATTGATCGTAAAGATGGCCACTTACTGTCCGATATTCTCTCATTGTCACAATTGCTTGTCTTTGACAGGGGTTCTCAAACTTTTACAATTTATGATTTCATTCATTCATTCATTAAAAAAATCAAATAACAAGATCCTCACAAAAACAATAACATAATATACATAAATAAGTCGTGTTCATTAGTGCTATCAATATACTGAAGTCCAAAAAGAAGTCTACCTATTCAATTTTAATGTCAAGTTACAATAGAAATAAAGTGTCAACCGAAAATTTCAATGTGACTACAATAAAAGTTAATAATAATATCCGATTTGAAAATATTTTATTAATAAATGGTGTACGAGATTTTATAATATGCCTTTATTCAGCCAACAATAAAAGTAAAATTTCCCTTCTCGTTCATATTAAACTCGCTGCGCACTTAAATCACCTACGTATGTTTAGGGTAAGTATTCCAAGTTTTATTGTAATCGGTTCATCAATTTTTGCATGATTTTGCACACAAACTTTTATTATAGGTACCTTTTATTTGACCGAGTGAACGAAGCGTCTGTCCATCAAATCTGGTAAAATTTTCTTACGTCTGTATGTATATTGGTTCTTCTACTGGTCGTATTTCTCAACAAATCTTCACGAAATTGAGTATACCTATAAAGGTTATATATTTAAAAATCTACTTTGAATATATAGATTTTATTTTGGACGTGGGGTATTTTTGAATAGTGGGGTGTTTCACCCACTAAGGGGGCTAAGTGCTGGCAAGGTCTACTGTTCGCAAAATTATTAGCATTCATATAATTAATAAGGTCTTTTTCTGTACACTTTATTACCTTCCACTATATTCTTTCCTTTCCTCTGAGGTTTGTCGGTAGAAAACTCTAAACAGGGTTAGACTCACCTTTGTATTTGTATCTAATTATGACTGTTATATTGTGAATGTTTCCTTGTGTACAAAATAAATAAATAAATAAATAAGGTTCTTTTTCCTGACATTTGACAATACAGACAATAGTCTAGTGTGAGGGTCACAGACAAATTTGTAATAGCATAGTTTTATTTGGTAAATAAATATTTTTCATTATTTTCAATTTGAACTGAATGATCGGTTTAATTTTCTTCTGTTTCGGCGATATTCGATTGAAATTAAACCCAAATTTTCGGATTTAATTGCGTTGTTTTTAATATTTTTATCATAAATTGTCATGCTGTAAGCGTCGACGGAAAAAACTTTCTGTAAAGAAACGTCGTCGGTACAGCATAAATAAAACGCGAGTTAAACCCAGAAAATATTGTTACTTATTAGAATGCCCTACGTTTAGTCCATGAATATAACGGTGGGACATTGATAAAATGCTTAAAATAATGAAATGAGATTAATTTTAAATGTTGAGTACCACTGTCTCCCTATCAAAATGCCAGGGTGCGTTGATTGTCGAAAATTGTCGCCCTGTCCACTTCGCTTGTAATCGACGGGACATCCTGAGATTGTCAACTGTTGTACCTACTCGCGACTATAAATAGCCCCAAAATTGACTTCTACGGGACTGTGGCCATGTACTAAGACTGAAATCTATAGTCCGTACTTTCACTTTGCTAAGCAAAAGACAATTTTTGGTATTTATAAAGCGAACTTAGCAACTATCCAAAGTTTTTGCTTAGTAAAGTCGAAGTTTTTCAAATTTAGAATGTAAACCAATGAAAAATAATGACCTAAACTTTGCTTCTCTGTTATGACCATGAAGTTTTTTTTATTTTATTTGTTATATAAAAAAATAATTTTCGACTATAAATTCCAATTCAAAGTTTATGCTTAGCTTTTGCTAAGCTCAGACTGAGTAAAGTCAAAGTACGCACAATAGATTTCAGCCTAACACCCTTAAACACCTCTACCTAATTCTTAGGCCGAAATGTATAAAGCGAACCTAGAGACTAAGCTTAGCAAAAACTTGACAAAGTTTATGCAAAGCATTAACTTTTAATTACCAATTTATAGTCTAAATTCGGTACCGAGTTGTGATAATGTACGGAACTCTGCGTTTGCGAATTCTGTACTTTTTTCATTAATTAAAATGATGTTTTTTTGAGGTTTTATCATAATGTGTCGTTTACAGTTTAGGGTTCTCTCCCCCCTTTTTAAGTAAGGGTAAAACCATATACAAAGTTTTGTGAAACCCAGTGCTTCGAAACCGTGTTCGACTTGCAGGTTTTCTTGGCCGGTTTTTTCTAACTTTCCTTCTTGTGCGATGTTCACAATTCGATAAAATAACTTACTAATCCGACTAACAAACTAGAATTCCCCCCCCCCCCCCAAAATCTGTCAAACACTATCTTTACCAAGTACTTATCTACGCCGTAACTTAGTTTTAACATGACCAAACTAAGTTGAGCCTTTGTGTTGAGGATTTTGTTCGCACTTGGGTCTCTAGTTAACTTTGATGCGTTGTTCTACTGAAACGTGTCGCCAAAAACCAGTAGGATTGCAGAGTGACGACTTTATGTTGGCCGATGGTGTTGATTTTTGCAGCAATTACTGAATTATCGGACGATTATTTATATTCATTTAATTGTGTAGAGCTAAATTATTATTTACCTTGAAGCGATGGGCATGTGTTTTAGTGTCTTATTTACGAAAATCTACCGAACCAATTGCGATGAATCTGAATCGTAGTTAGCTAAGTTTCTGGAGTAATACGATTTATTTCGGTATTTTCGAATACTGTCCGTCTGTCTGTCACCAGGCAGCGATTGCTAGATTGTTAAAATTTTGACATATGATGCATTTCTGTTGCCGCTATTAAAAAGAAATAAATGAAAAAGATATAATTAAGCTCCCACACAACGAACAATATTTTTTTGTGATAATGGTACTCCGACTTGCATTTTGCCGATTTTTTATTGTTTCGATTGCTTTCTGTTTATTTGCACATTAAAAATTTAACTATTTTTTATAATTAAAATAAATAAAACCAATTTGAAATACATTCCCCAACAAAAGTCTTCAGTCTGCAGCCCCCTACTTTAAAACGTGCGGTTCCCAAACTTTCCCCGTTAAAGTATTAAGACTTCATCGCCTATTACGAACGAGGTATTCCACCATAGTTCAAAGTGTAAAGTGATAAGAGTCTGTATGTTGCGGCCGATTTACTGATGTTAGTAGACTTTTAGAGTAGTTGCTGAAGTTGAGGGGTTTTTGGTCTGAGGGGTACTGGGGGGTAGTTGGCCTACTGTTGTTTTACTGTGGCTTGCGCGGTGTAGTTGCAACACTGTTGATTTTACTGTGGCTTTTAGTAGAGTTGTGATTTCGAAATCGGATTTGCGAAGATTGTAATGGAAGACATGATGACAAGAACTGGTCAAGTGTGAGTAGAACATGCGCACGCGGGTTCCGCAGTATAAACTGTTTTTAGTATTTGTTGTTATAGCGGCAACATAAATAAATACATCATCTGTGAAAACGTCATCTTTGAGATATAGGACAGCTTGGTGATCGGCAGACGGACTGTGAAGTCTTAGTAAAAGGATTCCGTGGTTTCCCTTGAGTGCAACAAATGTGATTACTTTTAATTATGACGGCATAATCGGCTTTGAAGCTTCGGGGTTCGGTTTGACTTGTACTCGTCGATTTTTACGCTTTTTCGCTTACTTGCCTTTCAATTTACAGCCATAGTAGACGTTAATCACCCCTAATAATTAAAAAAAAAACTTAAAATAATAAAAAAAAAACAAATATTAATAAAGTTTTCAAATTCAGACGATTTGTTAACATATTTACATTTTACCGGGTCTTAATCGTTATACTATTATTTATTTACTTACGTCGACGTTTCGATCATGTTACAATGATCTTGGTCTCGAGGTGACTGGAGCTGCGGCGGGTGTCGTCCTCTATTTATAACCGTCGTTGTTTACTGTCCGGTGGTAAGTAGGTAAAGAAATTTTAAACCCCGGTAAAATGTAAATAAATTCAAACATTTTTTTTTAAAACCAATGTCGTTTTTTTTAAATAGTGTAAGTTATTTTTTATTACGAAGTAATTTATTCTTAGAGTATACATAAGCAAGCTTAGAGCGCGCCTATAGGTATTTGCCTATGCTCTATACATAGATATTTAAATGTTGAGGTTGAATAGTGATCCGCAAATCATTTTTACACCGCGGCACTGAACATTTCACCATAATTATTACTAGAATAAATTCTAACGAGAGGAACAGTCAATTCTCGTAACCCTAGGTGACTGATGACATCGTTTTTGTGATTTTTGACTGTTCATACCGGTGCTTACAGTTCATACTCGCATACCAGCGCTCTATAGCTTGCTAATGTATAGCTTGCTATACTCAAAGAATTTATTATATTAGCAGACTTGTTCGTACGCTAAAGGAGAACGAAAAAAAACGAGAAACGATTGTGGTAAGCACGAATTTCTTGCTTTCTGGAATATTCCACGAGTCCATGTAAAATATACAAAGCAATTTTTTCATTCATTTCATAAACTCTATTTGAAACAAACGAATGACTTTGCATTCTATTGTGTTCATTCACTCACTTAATCTAATTACTCTGTACAGAACGAATGAACAGTGAATGATTTGCGAAAATAACGTACTTAGAAATATATTTTTTTATCTGTATATCAAATTGTTGATTTTGTTTTATCCATATTTTCTTTTTTAATAATGAATGATGAATTGTGTGGGTTTTTAAAAGCTTTTTGTTTGGATTTTTTCGGCACGTGTAGTCAATTTCTAATGCTTTGTGAACACGGCGATCGAAAAATTTTATATCTAAAATTATAATGATAAATTCTCGTCTCACAGTGTTAGTTCTCATACTCCCTCGAAACGGCTTGACTGATTTTTATGAAATTTTATATGCATATTCAGTAGGTCTGAGAATAGGTTACTATCTATTTTTCATACCCCTAAGTGATAGAGTTTATCCAGGTCCACCCCTATCATTTTTTTTTTTCATTTTTTGGACCGATTTAGATGAAAATTTTCATACCTACCTAGAAATAGTTTAAGTCATTGAGAGTAACATAGGATACTTTTGATCCCAATCCTGCGGGATCGGTACTTACGCGGGTAAAACCGCGGGACGCAGCTAGCTAACTGGAACATTCTTTAGTATACAAGAAAGATTGATTGATTGATTAATTCTTCATTGCATCACACAACAATTAAATAATTAGAATAAGAGGAAAATACTTAAACAACTTAAAAATTTGGTGGCACAATGGGCGGCCTTATTGCTTGAAGCAATCTCTTTCAAGCAACCTTTGGATGGGCCAGAAGCGAAAGAAACATGAATGGTAGGGTGTTAAGACAGTGAGAAAAACACAAAAAGCTGTAATCTATATATCTATCTTTTGCACCCTGTGTTTTCACCCCCATTATTTTCCACTAAATAAACTAGGTGCCGACATTTGATTTAACGTTTCAAAACAAGTGGAAATAGGGCAAGAGATTTACAAGCACCCGATGGAAACTTTACTAAGTTAATTATAAAATAGTTTTCTCATGATAAATATCATTGTGTTCGGTGGAATTTTAGTAAGAACTAGTTGATACATGTGGTTTCTCCTCTACAAGCTCCGTTTGTTTAACGCCAAATTAAAAAAAAACTTTTTTAACAGACTTCCAAAAACGGAGCAGGTTATCAATTCGGATGTTATGTTTTATTATTTATAAATTAGTCCTAAAACTCTATTTAAAAATCCACCAAAAACAACGGTGGTTATGCAATTACGTTTACTACTGTACGTAAACCATTCTTAAACATACCTATAGTATGTCTGTATAAGCTTCGTTTGTTTAACGCCAAATTAAAAAAAAACTAATTGTTTTTAACCGACTTCCAAAAGAAACAGAGTAGGTTATCGAGTTTTAGCGGGAATGCGTTGAGGAGATGTGTTGCTAAATTTTCATTTTTGTGAAACTTAGTTCAAGTGCGTGTAAATTGTTTAATTTCGGGGGCATATTAATCAATTTAGTTTCGTAAAGGTGTACAAGTGAAAATAAAAGTGAAAATCGGTGCAAAACATGGACTTTAGCTTAGTGTTCTCTCCAAAGCTCCGTGTACAAACATTGTAAAAAATGGCCCCCTTTTTACAATGATACCCTCGACTTGACTTTAACTGTGACGACTTGACTGTTTCTATCGATGCAAATAACCTGCAAATATTTTGATAATACTTGACACTGGCAAATGTCCGAAAGGAAAAGCCATTTTAAAGAAGAAGAGTAGGTTATCAATTCGGATGTTGTTTTTATTATTGAGAACTAGCTGCGCCCCGCGGTTTCACCCGCGTAAGTCCCGTTCCCGCGGGATTTTCGGGATAAAAAGTAACCTATGTGTTATTCCCGGTATCAAGCTACCTACATTCCAAGCTTCATCGCAATCGGTTCTATAGTTTTTGCGTGATTGAGTATCAAACAGCTAAACATCCAAACACACACGCTCAGATTTAAAAAATTAGTAAGATTAGTCCATATTAAAAGCCACCAAAAACTACGGTGGATATGCAATTACGTTTCCTTCTGTACGTACTTAAACCATTCTATAACATACCTAGTATTGTCTAGTACGAAACAAGACATTTGACATAGTCGTACGCAGTCCCCAGAAATATTGTCAACGATACGTTATCCACAAGATTGTGGTACCCCTACCTTCATGTCATAGAATATATTGTGATGCTCAGATGTGACATTTCACTCTTACCCCCTTACTTAGAATAAATAAATCCTGTGACGAACACACAGCGCCATCCAGCCCCATGGTAAGCTGCTAAGCTTGTGTTACGGTGACTAGACAACGGATATACTACTTATATTTATTTTTCTTTTGTAACTACATACATATTATACATAAAAATACACCCAGACCAGATACAAATATTTATTTTTATTATTTGCCCCCAGCGGGAATCGAACCCGCATCCTCCTGTATTGCAGTCAAGCGTTCGCCCGACGCGCCACAGAGGTCGTCTACTTATAAACGCTAAGAAGGCCGTTCAAAAAGAACCAGCTATGTTCCACAGATAACACATTCTGCACTTCAAACAACTTTTAATACGATTTTTTTTCATTCCTAAAAAAAGAAATATCGATTATTCAATAGGTTTACGTGTTCTAAAGCCACTGTGTTAGTATTTACGTTTTATTTTCGCTATATTAAAAGATATTGTATGTTAAAGTTTCACAGTTAGAAGCACTACACTATTTTCCTAAGTTGGGAGAGATTGAGCCGCCATATTTAGGTTTGGTGCTCCTGACCGTGAAACTTTAATACACAATATCTTTTAATTTAGCGGAAAATAAACGAAAATATTAACACCGTGGCTTTGGATCACGTAAATCAGTTGAATAATCCATATCTTGTGTTTTAGGAATGCCTTTACAATGTCATTAATGTACCTCTACCCCCTAGGTCTGAGTTCTAAGGAAAAACGCAGATCTTAATGCGCTGCATACGAGTAACTATGCTTCGTTTGTCTTTTACTGTGACATGAAGTTTCAAAGTTGACAGATAGAGACAAACGTCACATAATGTAGTCATAAGTACATAATATTTTATAAGTAAGAGAGTTAGTCGCAACGTAAACAGAATACGGTAAGGCACGGATATGGCGCAGATACTAAAATTATGACAATTTAAATTAAACCTTAAGTCCTATGACATTCGGTTGAAAACTGCGTGCTTAGGTGCGCCCGCGCCTTGCGTCGACAAGCTGTCATGAGAGAGCGTACACTATTTTCAACCGAATGTCATAGAACTTAAAGTTCAGTCTGTCTTAATAACATTGTAATATGTCTCTGTGCTGTGTGATTAACATTGGTAGCAATTTTGTTGTCACCAAATCCTAAAATTTAATTTAAAAATCACTTAAGTTTGGCCAGTATTCCTATTCTCTTGGTGCCATCCTAACTTAAAGTTCTTAACTATTCACTTTGTGGTGCTAAATTTAACTCAGCGTAACCACAGAATAGCTAATTTTGTAATAAAACACAATATTTACCGGGTTTTACTCGCTTTTTTATTTAATAACGGCATTATTTCTGAAGACCGAGCTTTCGGCAACTTTACAGTTAGCTTTTTCAAGGTTGAATTTACTGAGATGTATTTCGTCAAATAGCTTTTTGGAATTCTAAACTAAATTTAAACAATTTAAAGTTTAGTTTAGGTAAATGAACAACAGAATTGCTACCATTGCCGTTCTAACAAGTGTATTGTCTACGTTGACTACTTACTCGTTGACAACATCGTTGCGTTATCTAAATAGGTCGGTAATGCGTACGTGGGGGTAGAAAGGTACCTACCCCCATAACTGTTGGGCTACGAACCTCATTAGAGCGGGTAAATAAGCTAGCTATCCGCTGTCGTGTCATTTGGAAATGCAAACTTATTTTGGCCTATACAGCCATGGTATTTTTGAAATCTTTAACATAAATCTTTTTTCAGATATGAAATAAAACTATAAACTTTTTAAAACAATGTAAATGACAAATTGCCTCAGTCTACTCGTGAATAAAATTTCGGAAATGACGTGGAAACGTTGAGCGTTAAAACATGCTCGTTAATTATCTTTATTAACGAGCATGTTATATTTTAAATGCGAAAGTAACTCTACCGGCTACGCTTTTACGTCTAAACCGATTTTGAGGAATTTTTTATTTAGAGATAGATGGGACCCTAGAGAAGGACATAGGCTACTTTTAAACATAGTTGGAGGTCTGGAACATAGGCTGCTTTTTATTCCGATTATTTAATATCAGACCGTTTCCCGGCCGGGTCCGAGCTTCGTTGTCCATTGCTCGGCCGCCACTCGATTGCAACAGATCGATCGACTGCTCGCCGAGCAATGGACAACGAAGCTCGGACCGTGACGGTCTAATGTAAATCATCCCATAGGGACCGTCTCCACGAGCGTTAGAATCGCGGCGATATTATCGTCGAGCCACTTATTTCTATACAATCTCTATGAACGTGTCTCCACACAGCGATGTTAAGGACGCGACTGATGTGAAATCCCTTCCGATTGAATATTTTTCTTCATAACCGGTATCAAATAGATCTTTAAACAATGTATTATGTTATTGTACATGATACAAGAAGTGTCCCCTTTATTTCAAAAACAATAAAAAATAACTTTTAATACCACTATTATACAGGCAAAGTTACCCCTGTTTTACAAAATAAAACAATTTTTCTTTTAAATCCTTAACCGCTATATTTTCTTATAGGCATCATAATATTAGAAAATACAATACCTAGAACTTCTTTATCGCATTTTATAAATATAATTTTAATCTTCGTTAATGATTGATTTTACGAGAAATTGTAGATTTTTCATGCAATTCCATCTCGCTCATTTATATGCAATCGGACAAGGACCGATAATTATCATCCATCGCCGTCTTAACGTGGCTGTGCGTTGTATAGAAATAACATAATATCGCCACGATTCTAACGCTCGTGGAGACAGCCCACAGGGTGGAATCGTCCCTGAAGACATCGCTGTCGCTGTCGCCTATAACCAAAGCTTCAGTATAACAAGGGGTACCGACTAAGTTACAATTCCCGCAAATATCCAAGACATTTGGCTTGTAATGTCCTTCACGGTGACTCCGAATACTTATATGATATTGGTGTTGTACTATATTATGAGTTTAATATACTTACTTACTTCCTTACTTCAGTTGTTAGTAGTGTGGTGACTTTAGATATAAATTTAGTTTAAACTAGCGGGTACACGGGTGTACGAGATAGTTATAACGGGTTTCGACTATTTTATAACAGACTGCATATCGGTATAAAATCATCATCATCATCATCAGCCTGTTGCAGCCCACTGCTGGACATGCCTCTCCAATTGCACGCCAACTAGATCAACCGACGCGCCACAGGGGCCAACTTGACGACCCCTGTGGCGCGTCGGGCAAGCGCTCGGCTGCAATGCAGAAGGCTGCGGGTTCGATTCCCGTCGGGTGCAAATATTTCTGCTTAAAAATAAATATTTTTATCTGTTCTGGGTGTATTTCTATGTATAATTTGTATGTATTTACAAAAAAAAAGTATAATATGTAGTATATCCGTTGTCTAGTACCCATAGTACTAGCCTAGTGCTTAGTTTGGGGCTAGATTGGGCTGTGTGTAATGACGTGCAATATTTATTTATCGAAAAAAAAGTAGTAGTATTAAAAATATGTCAATACTAAAATTTTCATACTAGCCCATAAAGTGCATATCGGTATAAAGTACTTTAATAGGACTAGTAAAATATCAGTACTCAAATATGTATACTGTGAGAATTTCTGTACTTACATTTTCCAGTACAGTTATTTAACCCTTACTTAATTTTTGTACCAATAAATCCTACTAATCCTACTAATATTATAAATCCGAAAATCTGTTTGTTTGTTTGTTTGTTTGTTTGTTTGTTTGTTCCCTCTTCACGGTCAAACGGCTCGACCGATTTGAATGAAAATTTGCATAGGGATAGTTTAAATGATGGAGAGTAACATAGGATACTTTTGATCCCGAAAATCCCGCGGGATCGGGACTTACGCGGGTGATAATATTTATTAGATGAAAATTTGCATAGGGATAGTTAAAATTATGGAGAGTAACATAGGATACTTTTGATCCCGAAAATCCCGCGGGATCGGGACTTACGCAGGTGATAACTATTTCTTAGATGAAAATTTGCATAAGGATAGTTTAAGTGATAGAGAGTAACATAGGATACTTTTGATCCCGAAAATCCCGCGGGATCGAGACTTACGCGGGTGATAATATTAATGGATGAAAATTTGCATAGGGATAGTTTAAATGATGGAGAGTATCATAGGATACTTTTGATCCCGAAAATCCCGCGGGATCGGAACTTACGCGGGTGAAAATATTTATTGAATGAAAATTTGCATAGGGATAGTTTAAATGATGGAGAGTAACATAGGATACTTTTGATCCCGAAAATCCCGCAGGATCGGGACTTACGCGGGTGATAACCATGTAGCGCCTGGCATCATCAGTACTTCCCTGGTCGTCCGTTTAAGTGTGGATTTTTGCACTGCGGTAGGTAGGTGTTCGAACAACGCGGGATCGCGACTTGCGCGGGTGAAACCGCGGGGCGCAGCTAGTAGTTTATAATTTAAACATAAAGACAATCGAGAATGATCGAAATACATCAATAATAGGAGTATCAATAATATCTGTATCAAAATTTTACGCGACGTATACGTTTATACGCGAAGGTATGAATGTTATTTAAAATAAAATGTATGTGTTGGAACTGCTATTTTGAGTACCGGAATTTAATAGTATGACGTCGTACAAAATAATGTACAGATATTCATACCGAAATACAGTCCTTGCTTTATAAAAACCGATCTGCGTCTCAGCCACCTTATCACGCAAATAGTAATAAACCAATTGCGGTGAAACTAGGAATATAGATAGCTGTAGACCTGGAATAAAAAATAGCCTACTTTTTATCCCGATATTTCCGCGGGAACAGGAAATACACCGGTGAAATCGCGGGGCGCAGCTAGTATTTTAAATGTGAAAGTAACTCTGTATATTTGTCTTTTACGCTTTCACGTATAAACCGCTGAACCTATTTTGATGAATTTTGCTTTAGAGATAGATGGGACCTTCGAGAAGGACATAGGCTACTTTTTATCCCGATATTTCCGCCAGAACAGGACTTACGAGGGTAAAACCACGAGACAAAACTAGTATCATATTGAATTGTTGCGAGGGTACTGTAACCATGGCGACCGTCACACCAAATTACTTCTTAACTCAAACTCGATATAAACTTATATTAGATCTATAGTTACATACATTGTCAATTATGTTACTCCTCTAACTTTGAAATTTGAAGCGACACCTTAAGGAGAATTCACATGGTGCCGATTTTCGTGCCAAAAGTGTCAAAATTTATATCTTAATTTACCAAGTTTAATCGCGTTTTATTCATGATTTTTAAACGAACCGAGCTTTCGCCAATTTACAGTTGGCTTTTTCAAGGTTGACTGAGATGTAATTTGTCCATTTTAACATTCTAAAAAGAAACAAATAAAGCAAAATATAGGTATTATGCAAAATCGCGAAAACCTTAGAAGAAATTAATTTAGATTTATTTAAAAAAAAAGACATTTGTCCGCGTTCTGCTAGGATTCGAACCTAGGACCTTCGGTATGAAAGTCGGGGCGTCTACCACTATACCAAAGAATTTAGACAGGTCTCATATTATTGGAGACTGAAAGGTTAATAGTCGCTTTACAGTGAAGCATTTTAAACTCGGCTCTGACGGACAAGCTTTATCAGTTCCAAAGTCAAATTGTTCGCGGAATTACTCGCACACCTATAAAAAGTCTGTATATATATATGTCTGTGACTTTGTTACTCAATCACGCAAAAAGTACTGAACCGATTGCGATGTAACTTAGAATATAAGTAGCTGGAGACCCGGAATAACACATAGGCTACTTATTATCCCGATATTCCCGCAAGAACGGGACTTACGCCGGTGAAACCGCGGGGAACAGCTAGTAAAATAACATACGTAAATATACGTAAAACGTAAATGCGTATAGAGGTGCCAATAAATTAAAGAATATGAAAAAAGTTTCTTTCTAATATATCGTTGCTTTCGTATCTCGTAGAAAAAGTTTGGAAAATATAATAATTGTATTTCGTAATTTGTTTTATTGCTCAAGGCTCAATATTTTACTAGAAATATTTAAAAGGAAAAAATTATTTTCAAAAATTCATTTGCGGCGAGATTGATCCAGGGACGCGAGTTCAAATCTCGCCGCAGGTGAGTTATCTTTTCTTTTAAAATATTTCTAGTATACCTACAATATAGTCCCGTGATTTCACGTGAGTCCTAATCCCGTGGGAATATCGGGGACAATAGTAGCTTACTCTATGATTATATAGCTTTCAATTGGTGAAATATTTTTTTAAAATCGGTCCTGCAGTTCACCAGCTTATTCGGTACAAACAAATAAATAAACCTTGCCTCTTTATAATTCGCGCACAAACAAATGACGGATGGACAGTGGAGTCTTAGTAAAAGGGTCTTTTATACAAAATCCTGTGTAAGGTAAAATATCATATAGATTTTATAAGTAACTTCACCAGCCTACATATCCCAGTGCCCTGATTCTATAAGGACAAAGCATGCGGAATGCCGGCGGAACGCATGCGACGTGCAGGAGATGTACGTTATTTCGTATTCTGTAAATGTTATTTCATTTAATTACCACTTAGTTACTTAAGTAGCCTTCAAATTTAAGGGCTACTTAATTATTTAAATAGCTCCCCTTCTTTCTCAGCCAATCAGAATTTAAGGAAATTATAGAATAGCTTTTATTTTACTCATGCAACAAATCGACCAATGCAATGCTCGTGCATCCCGCCTGCTTCTCGCATGCTATGTTTTTATAGAATCGGCCCACAGGTCGGTAAACATAAAATATATTTTTTGTTTCCTCGAAAAAAAAAACCTCGCATCATTTGTCAGTCCATCAGTCTGTCAGTCAGTCAAGCCACAGATGTCGTCAACATGAGATTTCTTTTCATATCATTTATTCGTCTTTCTCCATCTGGCCCATTTCATTTTGCCATTTCTTACTGCACCCTCTTTTTGCACAACGCACATTCTAATTTGCGACAAAAAAGTATTTACTAATATAATTACTTAATAACGGGGTATTTATCATGTTTAATATATTGGTATTTCAAGTAGCCTATTCGTTATTCTAGGTCTCTAGCTACCTACATTCCAAGTTTCATCGCAATCGGTTCAGAAGTTTTTGCGTGAAAGAGTAATAAAATCATAAACATAAAAACTTTGGCGTTATATATTAGTAAGATTATTTTACGACGCAATGTTTTTGAATATTTTTAATATTATACCGTATTTTGTTTTGTTATTGCTCAAAACAAAACATTACAACCAAAAATATTTTTATAAAAAAATAATGTAGAAAGTTGCGGGTTCGATTCCCGCGAGGTACAAATATTTATGCTTAAAAATAAATATTTGTATCTGGTCTGGGGTGTATTTCTATGTATAATTTGTATGTATTTATAAAAGAAAATTAAATATAAGTAGTATATCCGTTGTCTAGTCACCGTAACACAAGCTTAGCAGCTTACCACAAGAACACAAGTTCACTTTGCAGTAGTACGATGTCTACAAAATACAGTGTTAGGTATACAGTATTAGTTCACAATTATTAGTTTGTCTGTGTTAATTTGTTAAGTCTTTCATCTAATTACATTTTGCATGACCAGGAAAGAAATAGTTACGTTTCGCATGTCCCAATGTGGAAATGAAAATGAGATGTTGTCGTGTTTTCCAATGTGCGCTGTGCAGTAGAAAAATAAATTAGCATGCGTAGATTGAATTGTCAACCGACTTCGCTAAAGTAGGTATCATGTTAATGGGATGTCTCGATTTTTCTGTTATTTTCAGTCGGAACAAGATTTTGTACCAGTTTCTAGGTTTCTAGTAAAAATATATTTTTTGATTAATTTTTGTAGTAGGTAATTTTACTGGATTTTTCATCTGTTTTCGCGACTTTATCTTCTTACTAGCTGCTCCCCACGGTTTTACCCGCGTTAGTCCCGTTTATCCCCTTGGGGGTAGAATTTATCAAAATCCTTTCTTAGCGGATGCCTGCGTCATACATAACATCTACCTGCATGCCAAATTTCAGCCCGATCCGTCGAGTGGTTTGGGCTGTGCGTTGATAGATCACTATGTCAGTCACTCTGTCACCTTTGAGTTATACAAGATGTAACAGGTAAGCCCTTTTAATCCGAAAGGGGGTTGTTCTAGACGTTAAGGCGAACAACTTTTGTTCTACGACTTTTGAAAATACGAAGTACTTTTCGAAAAATTTAGGTGTAAAGTTTACTTGAAAATCAGGTGTTTCTTAGAGTTCGAGGTCATTGACCTTATGTTGTTCTTTCATTTAGTTTGGTCTACTACAATCAAACCTTCAATTACCTTTATTTTCAAAAACAGCTGTTTTTCCAGTGAAACATAATCTCAAAATTTTCCAAAAAAAAGTTCGAATTTTCAAAAGTCGTAGAACAAAAGGTGTTCGCCTAGACGTCTAGAACAACCCCCTTTCGGATTAAAAGGGCTTACCTGTTACATCTTGTATAATAATATATTTAGATAAACAGGAGGGCTATTTTGCAATGTAACTTCTGAATGTTCGGTTCCGAACGAAAGCCGACCGAAGTTTTGATCATTGCCCTAATACGAAACAAGTGCATAATAATTTGTAACATTCCTAGAAGCAGTTTTGGTGAGAACGCGTTGAGGAGATGTGTTGCTAAATTTTCATTTTCGTGAAACTTAGTTCAAATGCGTGTAAATAGTTTAAATACGGAGGCATATTAATCAATTTAGTTTCGTGAAGGTGTAATGAAAGTAAAAATAGGTGCAAAACATGACCTTCAGCGTTGCTTCCAAAGCTCGCGTGAACCGTCATTATAAAGAGCCACCATTTACAATGACTTTCTTGACTTGCCTTTTACTACGAGGACTGTTTGATGCAAATTGCAAATAACTTGCATAATTAATAATACTTGACACTGGCTACTTTTCAAATGGCCATAATCGGTTCACAACCGATAAGAAGTTAGGCTAGCACAATAGGAAAACAAAACACTACAGAACAATAGAAAACTTTATATGCCAAGTTATCTATCGTGTACATATGTTGTAACATGAAAACAGCGGTTTGGGGATGGTATATAAAACATTTAGTATGTTATGTACTCTGATCTATACGGCCTCGTAAAATACTGCTCGAATGTATGTTTACCTAAGGTTAACGGTACACTGGGTGTCTGATTGGTTTTGAGGTAAAACTCCGCAATATGAAAACCAAATTTTAATTCGTGATAGCTAGACAGTTGACATTTTCACAGAAGATGTATTACTGCTGCCGCTACAACAACAAATACTGAAAACAAAATAAATCAAATATTTAAGGGGGGCTCCCATACAACAAACTTATTTTTTGCCGTTTTTATGCTTGATATTAATAACGGCGAAAGGTAGACGCTTAAATTATAGGTATAGATGGTACGGAACACTTCGTGAGCGAATTCCATTCACACTTAGCCAGTCATAATAAATATTTCAAATTGCGATTACTAAAATGTTATTTTATTCTAAATTGTCATCGTTTTTATCTTTGGTTTTTTGTGTTGGTTTTTAGTCCTTTTAGGTAATTAATTAGCCCCCAGTGTGCCCCAAACTTTACGTCCCTAAAGAGCTGTCGTTCAGGCAGAGGTTTGCAATTCTATTGGTGATACCTAACCCTAAATTACTGTACGGAACCCATTATAGTGTTCCGTTTGTGTGTACCGATTGATATTTACTTACTCGTAGTTTAGTTTCAAAACTATCATGGACATCTTTATACCGGTTCATTCCCATCTGATCCATAAAACTGGTTGAAATGGATCTAATGAGATTTCTTTTCCCAGTAGATTCTTTTTTTTATTTTATTTGTTTATTTATTTATTTTCACAGAATCAACAGCACTTAGAAATAGTTTAAAATAACACTTAGGTAAAACAGACTGCCAATACAACTGTGTGTGTGAGAGTGATTGGAAAACATTGTTTTGAAGAATCTCTGCGGAATAAAATTAACAAACAGTGTTCAAAATAGTTTCTCGGCACTGTAATTGCGACTAAAACAGAGGTATTGGATGTCCTCATCAGAACAGGTAACTTACCAACTGTTTTATATGAGTTCCAGCAATTATTATGGCTAAATATTATCCTTCGCTTATTGATAAACGGTTAAAATCTGCACGCACACATTGACATACTTATTTAAATCACCCAATTGAATTCGCATTAAGCAATTAACCTGAGAATTACCGTAATTCAATAAAAAAACAATGAATGAAATGAATAAGTAAAATGTAATAAACAAAAGACACTGACAGGACAGGACAAGTAAACTATCACCACAGACAAAAACAATTCTGTTTTTATACTTCCGGATTTCGTAATTCTGATGACTTCAAGTATTGCTTGCGCTGAAAGTGTTGCCAACTTGGAATTCTAAATAGTAACAAATCATTATGGATTGTGAGAACATTACTTTTAGAAAGAACAAGAATAAAGCAGAATCAATGGAAAACTTATCTAATTCGACACTTTTTGACAATTCCACGCATAGCTTACCAGGTGACACACTGACTGAGAGTAGCAACTGTAACGAACTACAAAGACGACTTGATAAAATTTCTTTAGAATTACAATCAGCTAATCAGGAAATAGATAGTCTGAATATTGAAAACCAATCATTAAAAAATGAAGTAGAAAAATACAAAAACATAATAAATCGATACAAAACGGTAAATTTTTTAGGAAGCCCAATTCCGAAATCAATTAGTAAAAAGAGTAAAAGAAAATCTCGAAATTTTATATTAAATACAACTATGAGTTCTAGCAGTAATAATGACGAAGATCAAGATTTAGACATAAATAACTTAAGACAAGAAAATGTCTTGCATGACTTTAATTTGGAAACTACGGATTTAAATGACACTCAAAATGAAATGGAAACAATGTTATCGTCACAATTGACAGAAAAACAACAAGAGCAACAAGAGAACAGACAAGCTAAAATACACCTAAACACGAATAAGATTATTGATAATATATCCGAAAACCAAATAAAAAATAATAAATCGTCTGTATCAAAAAACAATAACAATGAAGGTAAAAAGAAAGTTTTGATTTTGGGAGATGAACAAGGAAAGAACATAAGGGAACCATTGCAAAAGTTACTGGGATCCTCTTATGATGTACGAAGCTACTTAAAACCAGGGGCTAGACTGAACGATATAGTGGAATCATCCATCAGTGACGTAAAAGACTTTGGAAAAAATGACTACGTATTACTATTGGCAGGAGTAAATGATAAAGATCCAATTAACTTCACTTCTAAATTAAATTTGTGGCTCAATTTAATCCCTAAAACTAATATCTTAGTCAGTGAAATACCGTTTAACCCATACCTACATGAAGCTAAGTTAAACTATGAACTTAAATTCATTTGTGAGAAAAATTATAACACAACGTACGTAGACATGGGATATAGAGACATGTTACCACAACGCCATTATTTTTCTAAAAATATAATTAGTAGATTTTTGAGAGACATTTTACATTTGGGATACAAAAGTAACTTCTATTCATATTATGTAAATAAAACTAACGTCAATAACAAAAAAATTGTATTGTGTACTTTAGATAAAGAAACTCAGACTTGTTTAAACGATTTTGGTGACGAAGTTCTAATAAATAACTCTAATTTGCCTGAAGAATCAGAAAATAACAAGATAAATGAAGAACACAATAATTTTTTTCGTAATTAACCACCTAATAATTATGCACCAAAATATTGATGGACTAAATACTAAGAAGGAAAGGTTAGCTGTTTTCTTGGATAATCAAAACGATCTTCAAAAATATATAGATGTAGTGTGCATTACGGAGCACAACATGCTCAGTGATGATGTGAACTTGATTACTATTCCTAATTTTATAATGACTTCTTTTTTCTGTAGAACTGCGCGATGTGGGGGATCATGCATTCTTATAAGACGACATTATGAATATGAAATTCTTAATGAAATTGAAAATTTATCTATAATCAACTACTTAGAGTGCTCCGCTATTGAACTTAAACAGCATAAAATTATAATTATCTGTATTTATAGACCACCAGATTACTCTAGTGAAGCAACCGACATATTCTTTGATAGGTTTCAAGATATTTTACATAGGGTATGCTATAAGGTAAATTTTAAGGTAATAGTGTGTGGTGATTTCAATATAAACTTTTTAAAACCATGCAAAAATGTGACCAAATTTAAAACATTACTTAAAGAGTTTAATTTAATGTATGCAATTAAAAAGGCTACAAGGTTATCTAGCGGCACTTTGATAGATCATATTTTTCACAACATTAGAGGGGCGTTAAGTGAAATTATAGAACCTGGACTATCTGATCACACTGCTCAAGTTATTAGATTACCGACTTTAACAACGTCTAGATATAAACTATGGTACAAATACCAAAGAGATCTCTGTATGGATAATAGAAACAGGTTTAAAAAACATTTAAAAACACTCTCATTTGGAAATGCCGTTAGTATGAAAGACCCAAATAACGCGTTTAACAGTTTTCATGAAACTTTTAAATTATTATACGACCTTTGCTTTCCGATTAAGAAAATTAAAATTCCCACTGAGTCTAAACCGAAGTGGCTATCTAAAGGCATAAAAATCTGTTCAAAGAGAACAAGGGAACTATTGTGGAAATTTCGTAAAAATCCAAACAAAGTTAACAAAAGTATTTTTACAAACTATTTAGCCAGATATAAAAAAATAATTAAACTTACGCAAAAATCTCAAAATAATTATCTAATTAAAAATGCAAAAAATAAGTCTAAGGCAACATGGAACGTAATAAACAAACAGAAATACAATGTACCTAAACAAAATATAGACAAAATTAGAGATAATGGAGAATTAATTACTAATCCTGAAACCATTGCAAATTTATTTAATGATTTTTTTACTGACGTAGCAAAGACTGATAATGACAATTCGCTCACAAGTTGTAATTTGATTTGTGACATTCAAAACTCAATGTACTTGACACCTACTATACCGCAAGATGTAACAACAATAATAAAATCTTTAAAAAATAGCAACAGTACTGGCTGGGATGATATCTCAACCCATGTTATAAAACACGTTGCTGAGGAAATTGCACCTGTTCTAAGTGAGATAATCAACAATTGTCTACAAAAAGGTATTTTCCCCGAATTACTTAAAAAATCGGTGGTGTTACCTCTTTATAAAAAAGGAAACAAAGAGGACAAGAACAATTATAGACCTGTTGCACTATTGTCAATTTTCTCAAAAATCTTTGAAAAAGTTATATACACCAAACTTTACGATTTTTGTACCTTTAATGAAATTTTGGTTGATAATCAATTTGGATTTAGGAAAAATAAGTCTATAAACAAGGCCATCTATAATTTCTTATATCAAGTTTATACTAATTTAGATAAGAAGAATAAAGTCCTTGCGATATACATGGATATGTCAAAAGCTTTTGACTGTGTAAACCACGATACCCTTCTGAAAAAAATATATAAATATGGCATAAGAGGCGTAGCACATAATCTTTTAAAATCATATTTGCATAACAGAACCCAAATCACGCACATAAAGAGAATAGAAGTTCCGTCTTGTGTGGAACGAACTCATACTTCCAAATTGAAACCGGTATCCTATGGAGTGCCACAAGGAAGTGTACTAGGGCCTTTATTGTTTATTCTTTACATAAATGACTTTCCGAAATCCGTCAAACATCATATGACATTATTTGCTGACGATAGTACAATATTATACATAGGTAAGAATCTTGACCAACTTGAAAGCGAAGCCAATTCATCTCTAATTGGATTAATTAAATGGCTACAAGACAATAATTTGAAAATAAATCTTGACAAAACCATGTCAATGCATTTTAGACATAGGCAATCCAGAATACAATTTGACATAAATATTAATTATTTAGGACATAGTATTAAAGAAATTGACTCTACGCGTTTTTTAGGTTTAACACTTGACAATCATTTGACATGGAATGCACACACTGACATTGTTATTAAAAGGTTACATAGCTTTGCATATGCTCTCTCAAAATTGAGAAATGTAGCTAACTTATCGACGCTCTTGATGGCATATCATGGACATGTCTCATCAATCATCCGGTATGGCGTTATTTTCTGGGGAAATTCCACAGGGAAAAGAGATGTCTTGGTAGCCCAGAAAAAGTGCATAAGAGCTATGTGTCGTCTAAAACAAATAGATTCTTGTAAACCTTATTTTGTTCAACTGGGAATCTTGACTCTCCCATCATTGTATATCTACGAAGTCGCTAGATTTGTTAGAGAGAACGTTCATCTCTTTACTAGGTGTCCAGAAGGTCACCGGAGGCAGGGTCTAATACGCCCCAATCTCAATTCCCGCACACATCATCTCAGTTCTAGTGTGTTTTGTATGTCACCTATGATTTACAATAAACTTCCATCAGATATTAGAAACAAAGAAAGCAGCAAAGAATATTTGCGTGCTCTTAATGATTTTTTGATTAGTAAACCGTACTATTCCATTGACGAATTTTTGAAGGATAGAACAATTGACTAATAATATATAATTTATGATAACTAATACTAATTGATTTATCTATAAATAATGTTGACATATTTTGTTTATGAAAGTTATGTTTATATTGATTGACTATAAAATGAAAACTAAATATTGTGACAAATTTTATACGTTGGCAACATTTGTTTTTTGATAAATAATATTATATTTTTTTTACTTATCGATGTTTGACATTCATAATTATCCGTTGTTTTCTTAAATTTGTTAATGTACTAGATTTTAATGAAGTAATGCTTAGAATCACAATGAATGTCATGACAATTAATTATTTCATGTAAGTAGATTTAACTATTGTAAAAAGGTTAATTGTTAACTATATTTCATATGCCAATTAGGTTAAGCATGGCTGATCCTGTGTGTTTTTTTATTGTAACATCCTTGTACTTACCCATGTCTTATGAAATGAATAAATGAATTGAATTGAATTGAATTGAATAATAGATTCATACTTTTTAAACAATGAAATAAAATGTATGATTTGTCACTATAGAGAAGCTACAAATAATAAAAATAAAAATAAAAAATACGTACGCAAAGAGCAATCAGGAGGGGGAAGGGAAAAGGAATAAGATGGAAGGGGAAAATATAAAACAAACCTGCAAATATAAATAATAAATAATTGTGATATAGTGTGAAATTTACATAACTCTAATGAAAATATAGATAGGTCATATGTAATTTTAATTTCAGTTTTAATTTTAGCTTTTAACTTTTTTTATTGTCTTGTTTCTTGTTTAATAAAGTTAATTGACGGTTAGAAAAAAAAAAAAAAAAAAAAAAATTAAACGTAAAATTCATCGTCCGGCAACTTGATAATTTGCGATTTAAAAACATTCTTCGAAACGTGGAAGAAATTATTATGATTGATTCTAGTATTTGTGTTTTTGGTACAATAAAGTGTTATTGTAATATTAATCAATTAATCAATATTTTGAACTCTAAGAGGAATAGACAGATCACCAAAATAATCATAAAAAAAACATAACCCTTACTTGGCAGTCGTGTAAAAAGACTCACTTTTAAGGTTTCGTACATATCTACGTACATCTAAATGTAGATATACGGAATCCTAAACCACCCCTTAAGCCTGCAAGAACACCCCATAAGGGGTACAAATCTCGAAATCCGAGCAATAAAACCCTGAAGTGCTTGTTTGACTGCACTTAGGATACATGTGTCTCATTTGTCTGTAATGACTCTGTGGTACTTGAGACCGAGGGTCGGGGGTTCAATCTTACCTCGGCATGTTTGTATAGGTCTGTAATTAGTAACAGACAGAGTTTAGGGGCCTGTTTCTTCATCGATAGTTAAGGTTAAAGTATATAAATTTACTTTCTGAAGCGAATTGTTCTTTGTTATTACATTTTTATTTTTATTTCCATTTGCCACCATTAATTTTGCTACCGAGGTGGCCGTTGGCACAAACTAGTGCAAGCCATGTCGACGGTGGTCGATCAAACTTAACCAATTGGATTTTTCTCGTCTATTTATTCCCGTTTGCCATCTCCATTGACAGAAGTTCCATTCTCAAAAACGTACTCGTCGAAAAGGATAAAAATCTTTAAAAAAAACCACAACCAGAATCGAATCTAAGACCTTTAGTTGCTTCCACATCGTCGTAAAAGCCATCACAGTATTTTACCTATTTGTTCGTTTAAAAAAACAAACAAACAAAGAGCGACACTTTAGTCTGCCGACAGAATTAATCGGCTATCTGTCGTCGTAACCGTTTGTGACAAAGAGGGGTATTCATACTTTTACAATAAAACTATCGATCGTACCCATTAATCGATGCTGCTGTGTGTTTTATATTGATATAGAGTTAAGAGGAAACAGACAGGACTTGTTAAATAGAGTATATCCGCTGTCTAGTGCTCATAGTGCAAGCCTCATCATCATCATCATCAGCCTGTTGCAGTCCACTGCTGGACATAGGCCTCTCCAATTGCACGCCACCTAGATCTATTTTCGGCTTGTCGCGTCCAGTTTGTGCCAGCCGTCTTACGCAAATCGTCGCTCCAACGTGCCTGAGGACGTCCTACACTATGTTTGCCGAGACCCGGTCTGCACTCTAGAACTCGTTTACTCCAACGGTTGTTGGTTCTACGGCTAATATGGCCAGCCCACTGCCACTTCAGCTCGCTAATCCGGTGAACTATGTCGAAAACTTTGGTTTTCTGACGGATCACCTCATTTCTAATGCGATCCCTCAGAGAAACGCCGAGCATAGCCCGCTGAGCGACTTTGAATTTGTGGACCAACCGTGCCGTTAGTGTCCACGTTTCGGCTCCGTATGTCATGAAGGGTAGGACGCACTGATTAAAGACCTTCGTCTTTACGAAGCCAAGCGAGTACAAGCCTAGTGCTTAGTTAAATTCCTTTCTCGAGCTCATCCGTGCTTCGGGAGGCACGTTAAGCAGTTGGTCCCGGTTGTTATCTCTTATAACCAGTCCGCTCTCAGGCGCGATGCGCATGAGACATGTCCACAGTAGTTATTGCGCCTCCGGCTGCCGGGAACGCGAGCATAAATAATGCTATTGTTATGACAAAATGTAACAACTGCCGTAAAATAATCATCAATGAACTCTTGGCATTTTTGTGCCACAAAGTTGACACACTCCACGAGACAGGAATAATTAAAATATGCCTGAGTGCCTACAATGCCGAAGAGATCGAGACCGCGCGTTCAATTGCGTACGCAAATATTGTGCCGACAAAGAAGTTTTTAAGAAAAAAAGAAGGTTCCGAACAAAAGAGCCTACAGGAGATCATCAAGATTATTAAGGAAGCTGAACCGGAAATTTTACCGACATTTGTGGCACATAATCTTAATAAACTCCCTCCGGTATCATTTGATTACATCGATATAACGACATTTCTAAAGGAATTAAGCGTACTTAAAAATGACATCGCCAGCATCAAGTCCCAGGCAGTTGTTGACGGCGACGACACAGTTACGAGTGCAGACATTAATCTCCTTAAAAATGAGATTACGGACATAAAAAATCTAATGCGTGAACTGCGAGGGGATCGCACTAGTAGCAAAGGTAAACCAACCGATGAACACCTATCTCTTAGGCCTTATCATAGTGATAAGGACACAAGAAATATGATGCAAAAATCACAAACGACCGCGACGGTTTACTCCACTGCGAGTGCGAACGAGCCATGTATCGATGCGTCAGGAATGTGTGCACAGGCGAGTGCGGCTGTGGGGCGAGCACAGCGGGGAGGGCCGAGTGATCTACTATCGAGTGCAAGTGCACTGCCGCAGGTGGATATTGCGCGCGCGCGGCCATCCCGCATGCCTGCCCTATCTACACAACAGCGGACTTCAAATACCGGGACAGACTCCAGCTGCTATATACCTACGTATAGAGATATCGCTAGCGCGGCGTATAGCGGTTCTAGCGTAAACAATGATGACGAGCGGTTTACGTTAGTTACTCGGAAAAAAACAATGCCCTATAAATATAGAAACACTAGAGGAACCTTACAGAATACTACTAAGTTGCTGGCAGCTGAATCATATGCCTATGTCTACCTATCACGTACACAGAAGAGTATCAATGAAAGCGACATAAAAGAATATATACAGGAAATGAAGGAAGAATGTTTAGATGTGGAAAAATTGACGCAGACACGAGAAACAAATTTTAATTCTTTTAAAATAAAAGTCTTATCTACTAAATTGACGACGTTTTTAAAGACTGAATTTTGGCCTCAAGGATTGGTGTTTAGAAGATACAGGCAACCGCGGTCAACCGGGACCGATAACGCTGCTCGTCACAAATAATTATGGATTCGCAAAATCAGGATAAAAGCAATTTAAAATTGTTATCTTTTAATTGCCACTCAATTAAAAGCTGTATTCCTGCGGTGCGTGATATGTGTGGATATGCTGATGTGATATGTATACAAGAGCACTGGCTGATGTCGCACGACTTGGGCATCATCAATGAGATCGACGACGAGTTCGGCTGCTTCAGTAAGTCTTCGGTGGACCCGACGGTGATCTTGCGCGGGCGGCCCTACGGCGGGACGGCGCTCATGTGGCGGACTAGCCGATTCGAGCGTGCTGACGTCATTCCGTGTGCTAGTGATCGCGTTATTGCGGTGCGACTTGCGCAGGCGGATCGTAGTCTTTTGGTTTTTTCGGTGTACATGCCGACCGACGACCAGGATAATTTGCCAGAATTTACAGACTGCCTGGCACTGGTGAGCGCGATGATCGAAAGTGCTGACGTTGAATGCGTCTTAGTGTTGGGAGACTTTAACGCACATCCGAACACTCTTTTTGAAAAAGAGTTAACGGATTACTGCCGTGAACAAGAATTAGTCTGCGTAGATTTTGATAGACTCGATGCGAACACGTTCACGTACGTGAGTAGCGCGAATGGCTCATGCCGATGGCTCGACCACTGTCTAGCGACCGAGGCCGCGGCCAGTTTGGTGACGTCGGTACATGTCGACCACAATGTAACGGGATCCGACCATTTCCCTTTAGTCATAGATTGTAACTTTAACTATATAAGACCTAAGATAATAAACTGTGATAATTATCATAATAGTATCCTAAAGCATGTATGGGGTACTACTAGAGAGCGAGACCAAACTTTATTGTTTTCAGAGTTGTGTGACAAAGAGTTGTTTGATTTAATGAGCACTTATGACAATATTTTATGTGAAATGGAATGTACCAAACTTGATCTAGTATGTAGGAATGAATGTCATTATAAATCTATAGATATTTTTTACAATAAAATTGTAAGTACGTTGCAGTCGGCTGCAGAGCATACATCATGTATATCTGAACATAGGAATAGACGGAGGTTATCCAGGGTGATAGGGTGGAACTTTCACGTTCGCCACCACCACGCTAGGGCCAGAGAAATGTTTTCTCTGTGGTTGTTTCATGGAAGACCACGCTCGGGATATCATTATGAAAACATGACTGCCTCGCGCAGGGAGTTTAAGGCCGCGCACAAGTATGTAATTAAGAATCAGGACAAAATTAAAATGGACGTGCTAGCCAGACATCGCGCTAATACAAATTTTGTAGAATTCTGGAAAGAAACAAAGAAACTGGACAATAGAAGTAGTTTACCGATAAATGTAGAGGGTGTAAATGTTAAGAAAAACATTGCCAATATATTTCGGAAACATTTTGATGTTGGGGCCAGCAGCAAGGTGGGATGCTCCGGGGTAAGTTGTGGCTCGGAGCCTCTCTGCGTAAACATACTGCCGAAAGATATTGAAATCATTTTGAGGGGTATGAAGCGCGGGAAGTCGCCGGGCCACGATGGCCTCAGTGTTGAACACCTGCTGTTTGCGGGTCAGCATATTTGTCACGTGTTGGCGAGGCTTTTTAATCTCTGTGTGAGGCACAGCTACCTACCGGAAGGACTAATGCGCACCCTAGTGGTGCCTATACCAAAAAATAAAACAGGTGATATTTCGAGCGTGGCCAATTACAGACCTATCTCTCTGGCGACGATTGTGGCGAAGGTGCTGGAACGGGTTTTACACTTATACATCTCCAAGTTAGAAATCGATGATGGACAGTTCGGCTTTCGGCCGCAGCTCTCAACTGATATGGCGGTATTCTCATTAAAGGAAGTTGTTAAGTACTATAATGAGAATAATACCACAGTCTATGCATGTTTCTTAGACTTGAGTCGTGCATTTGATACTCTTAATCATGACTTGTTGTGGACGAAAATGCACGACTCAAAAGTGCCCTCTGAGGTTGTTGGCCTGCTGGCGTATTGGTACAACAACCAGACCAACAACGTCAGATGGGATACTGAGATCTCTGACAGCTACAGGTTGACTTGTGGGGTTAGACAGGGTGGGGTCACCTCTCCCGACCTCTTCAACTATTATGTAAATGATTTGATCGTGGAGCTGAGCGGCACCCCAGTTGGGCTCAGGTTGGATGGCAGATACGTCAACAATCTGAGCTATGCCGATGATATGGTGCTGCTTAGCCCCACGATCAAAGGCTTGCGAAAGTTGCTAGGTATCTGTGAGAGATATGCACGGGAGCATGACTTAACGTACAATAGCAAGAAAACAGAAATGCTAATATTCAGGTCTGGGAAAGGTCCCCAAAGTGTGCCAGAGCTGCGTCTGAATGGACAGCCAGTTAAAACTGTGGAGAAATTCAGGTACCTTGGCCACATCGTAACCTATGATATGAAAGATAACGAAGACATAGAACGTCAGAGACGTGCCCTGTGTGTAGTAGGCAATATGATTGCCCGAAAATTTTATAACGCTACCCCGGACGTAAAGATTACACTATTTAAATCATTCTGTCAAACATTTTACACATGTCAACTTTGGACAGAATATACTAAGAAATCGCATAATTCCATCAGAGTTGCCTACAATAACATCTACAGGCAGCTGATGGGGTTAGAGCGGGCATGCAGTGCGTCTGGAATGTTTTTCGATGCGCGCATTGATACATTCAACGCCATACAGCGGAAGAGGATAGCCTCTTTCATGTCCAGAGTTGACGTGTGTAAGAATGTTATAATAAGGAGTCTAGCGGACCGCCTGCATCTTACTGCAACGTACAGACGATGGTTGGCTATTGCCACTTAATATAAGTATATTTTAAACTATATACACTTTTAATTTTATTTTTTATTTTATTTTATATATATTATTATTATTATTATTTTTTACTTTGTCTATTTTATTTTGTGTGTCAACTTTGTAACTTTTTGATATGGATCTTGAGTCTGAAATAAAGCATTATTATTATTATTATTATTATTTGTTGTTACCATTTTGGATTCTCGGGGCTATGGAGCACCCGGACCTTTGGAAGGCGTGCGTGGGGCCGAAGCCAACACGTAGAGGCCCGTTTTAGTAACATTTAATTTCAACATTTGAGATGGACACCAAACCGGCGATTATCCCTGTCTGCACTATAAAATGCAGCCAAGGACAACCCCCGGGTCGGATAGAACTATGAATAAACTACGGGTGAAAACTACTTGGGCTATGGAATTGGGTTGGTAGTGGATCGGGTACTGGAGGGAACTATGGGGAATATGGCGCCTGCCGTCACAATGTTCAACAAACACGTAAAAATGGCAGACGGAGACTCGCCAACTCACAAACTGGGCCACCCTAATTAAGCCGAGCAAATTACAGCCAGGGGGCAACAGGGGCGTGAGAGGCTGAAGGATAGAGGGACCTCACTGGATTTTAAACCATCCTAGGTCGAGATCCTGTGGAGCGGGCCAACTCATCACTGACGTGAGGCGTCCATCCTCCGAGCATTACTGCTCTCGCGACTCCACTCTGACCGGCCGGTGAAGGCAAGCCAAAGGCGGGGGACCGCTTCCTCGTCAGTGTTCACTCCGACCAGCCAACTAAGGCAAGCCGGAGGTGAGGAACGGTGATTTCCCCCTGGAGCACTCGGGAAGCCGCGGGGTCGCTACTCCCCGACACCTCGCCTCAAGGTGCCCTGCGGACTTATTATTATTATTATTATTATAACAGTCATCAGGTCAAGTTAGGTAAAAAGAAGTGCTTAGTTTAGGGCTAGATTGCGCTATGTGGAACATCGTGCATTTTTTTCTGTTTAAAATACTTATAAATTTACTGAAATTAGATCTTCACTCAAACTTTACAGGACTAACTCGGAGCTCTCCCCATTTGTAAAAGACTCATCTCAATCGGTCAAGCCATCTTTGAGTAATCCACCGATTACTCCTTGAAAAAAAAACTCAGTACCTACTTGTTTTTAAGTGTATTAAAAAGTACATTGAGCGTACAAAATATCGACGTCTCGTAGTATTCTAAAATTAGATTTTTTTAAACTTAAAACGTAATTCAGAAACGACCCTATGCGCGAGTTAATGTTATGTCTAGCTCATATTAATATACGTTAGCGAAAATGTGACAAAACCTAAGTCGATTCGTAGAGTCGTTTTTAAATGCATGTTAAACATTTTCTTAACTATAAATTTCAGTTTGAGTTCCGATTTTACTGCGATAATAAATTTACAGTATTCGTTTAGCACCTCACAGTGTTTACCTTTCCAGTTTATTACTTTTGTTTATTTTTGCACCTCGTATATTATGATTATGACCCTGTGATGGTCATAAAAATTATATAGTTAAATCAAAATTGGTTGAAAAATGCGCCCTCTAGAGGAAAGAAACAAAAGTACGTACGAGTACATACAGACTGATAGAAAATAGTGAATTTTGTCAGACTTTCACATGCATTTTCGGTTTAAAATCGCGTTTTATTATCTACAGACAATATTTGGTATTTATAAAGCTATTCGCACGGCAATTATCCAAAGTTATTTTTCGTAAAGTCGAAGTTTTTCAAATTTAGAATGTAAACCAATCAAAAATATTGACCTACACTTTGCTTCTCTGTTATGACTATGGAGTTCCTTTTTATTTGATACGTACTTATATTATTACAAAATGAATTTCGACTGCAAATTCGAATTTAAGGTTTATGCTTAGTTTTTGCTAAGCTCAGTCTAAGCTAGATCAAAGTACGCATTATAGATTTAATTAGAGTTTAGTTCATTATTTTTGATAGGTTTACAATCTGAATTTGAAAAACTTTAACTTTACTAAGCAAAAACTTAGGATAGATGCGAGGATCGCTTTATAAATACTTACCAAATATTGTCTTAAGTCAAAGTTCTTGCTTAGCGAGATCAAAGTCCGGACTATAGATTTTAGCCGACGACCCGGGAAAATATGAACGTATGAGTTTAAAAAATCCACAAGCGTAAGTGTTCCTAAAAGCCACCTCTATACTATTCCCAACTCTACGTAACTAAGCACTTGTCTACGACATCAAAGCTCAAAATAACCAATTGACACGTTACCACGCGCGCGCCGCACATAAATCGCGACTTGTCGTGCAGCGCGACATGTCGCGGTTAATTTATGTCGTTGTTCGTTTGTCGAGCGTCTCGGCGCTAATGTACTATGAGTGGAACTTTTAAGCCTTTTTGTAGAACTGAGTTTTAAGGTCGGCACAAACACGCGTAAGTGGTCGCACGAAATAATGACCACTTTCGTTCTAAAAAAAAATCAAAAATCAAAATAGTTTATTTCCTTTAGATTCTTGTACAACATTAAATGCACATGATCATTTGGCCACGTCTTAGGTGTATTGATTTTAGTGTGACTTCGGAACGCGCCCTCCGATGAGAAGAAACCACAAGAAACTCATGGGGTTTTTTTTTGTGATCATGTGTTAAATTACAATCGTCATAATACAGATATTATCTATAATTCGAACAGGAGCAATCAATAAATTATGTGCATGGATTTTTTTCATTAAGATAATTATGACGACGTATCATACGCCTTTTTACACAATTTATGTGTGTTTATGTATCATGTCAATTAAAAAAAAACATTTCTACATCATTGCAATTCCAAAGAATACATACGGAAACTTGCAACTAGACTCCTAATTGTACGGCAAACAGTTTCTAAAACAATTTTTATTATAAAAAATATCACATTTTGTTATTTGACAACCGTCAAATTTAAAATTATTATATTTAGGATAGTTTTATTACGAGAATAGGCCATCTGTGTTACAAATTAGTTAAAATCGGGTAAGCTTAAACATATAAGTACATAATGTCAATGCAATTGCTTGTAAGAGTCGCATACATTCAAACTTATTAGTAAAATCCATAAAGCAAGCTATTCACTGTCGTGCCAAGTCGCTAATGAAAAGTCTAAACTAGACTTCAGTTATTTACGATTATTGTTCTTTAGAATTGATCTTATGTAACTCTACAGTTATGAGACGGTTTAATCATAATAAATTATTTTTTAAAACGCCTTTCTGCCCATTTGGTGAAAACACACACGCATGTGTTTGAGATTTTGTTTCAGCAATTTGCGATTTTTCGGTGTTGCGATAATTTGCGATTTCAAAGTCCAAGAGTTTAGGCCAGTTGCGAAGGTTGAATATGTAGAAATTGTAAAGTAATATTGAAATTATTTACTTAGGTTGGCAGTAGATATTAAAAGAAAGAATATATTAAAATAAATAATTATTTGAGGCCAGATTTGAAGTCGCCACCCTGGATCAAATCTCGTCCCGAGTTCAAATCTCGCCGGTAGTTGATTTTTTCTGGCAGGCACACGACTTACACAAGATTTATTATTACAAGATAAATTAGTAATAGACACAACAAAAAATAGTTTATACTGTTGTTATATGATATTTCTGACGTATTTTAAAAACAAAACCTCATCCTCAATGAGGTCAACACCACAACAGTTTTTCAAAGGGTTTTTTAGTTACAAGTGCGCTTAATAATTCCACTTAATAATATTTGTTTTTTTTTTCTGTTTCAGGTATGTAACTCGAATTAAGAAATCTCAGCGATTTTGTTAGTAAGCATTTTCCATGGCTGCACGTGTGGGCAAAAGGGCTAAAAACCCAACGGGCCCGAGCTACTTGGACTCAAAAAATAATCAAAATCGCAGTCACAAGGTAAGGAAGTTACATTTTTACAAAATAAGGAAGTTACATTTTTAATCCAGCCTGGTGGAAGCCCGCCTAAGAGCGGCCACTCCGAATATCCATAGCTCCCTAAACCAACAAAAAACTTTAATAATCTCCAACCTCTTTAAAAAGTTACTTCTAAATTTAAATTTTAAACTTGGAATCGCATATTTCATAACTCTATTTCCCTCAAAGTTAGATCCTCAAGTGACCTTCTGAGAGCACCAATCTTCTGGACCGTACCTTTTGAACTTTCAAACTTCGAATAAAATACTTGTACATATTAAATAAGTGTCGTCGAAAGTTTCTTATTTGAAGACTTGTTGTCGGGACGTGAATAGAATGCTTTATTGTGTACTAACTGCCTCCTGCGTTTTTACCCGCGTAAGTTTTGAGTCCGTGGGAAAATCGGGAGTAAAAGTAGCTTATGATATTTCTTGATAATATATCTTTACATAGTGAACGTTTTGGTAGTTTCCAAACCTATTCGCTACATAAAAAAAAAAAAAACAAGTTTTTTTTCTTTTTACACCACTGCCAAGGAAGGGTTATGTTGTTATAATATTAGTGTAGACTATCAAACAGTACCGGCATTGCACTGGGGTGTAATTCCTGTATTAAAATTTCCAAAAATTTCATTTGTATCAAATACGTAAAATATTCCATGTCCTTTTGTTGTGCTGTCTCGTTGAGCTAAAAATAAATGTTGAAAGAAATATATTATCAAAAGGTCTCGGATGGTATGAATTTTCTTTTTAAATTTAAGCGACGCAAATGTTCTGTCAGCCACCTTACATGTTTGTGTGAAATGCATGCATTTTTCACCTGTACTTTGACGAAGAGTAAGTAAACTCAGATACGATATTTTCTACGTTACACCAGATCACTTTACTTTGACATTTTTTGACTACAAAAATTACCTTTTAAGTACTTCTTGAAATTAGTAGCTCCCCGATTCTGTAAGAAAAAACCTTAAAATGACATTTTAGGCCTTTAAATATTTTCTAATTTCGGGAGCATATTAATCAATTTAGTTTCGTAAAGTTTTACAATTGAAATGCAAGTGAAAATCGGTGCATAACATGGACTTTAGCTTTGTCTCCAAAGCTCCGTGAACAATCTTTGTAAATGGCCGCCGTATTTACAAATGATTCCCTAGACTTGACTTTAACTATGACGACTTGACTGTTTCGATGCAAATAACTTGCATATATTAATAATACTTGACACGGGCTAATTTCCAAATGGACATAATTGGTATAGGTTATTATTATTTCTTATCGGTTGTGGACCGATAACCTATATTACCTATATTACCGATCCCGGTAAATGAGTTTGTGTGAATATTGGATAAACTTTTGGTATTAAAGGGGTGCTAGACGGGAAAGTACATGGACTTGTGGCTCGCCCTTTTTTCCTGTCTGTCACTGACGTGAAGTCGAGTAAGTTCGCAATCTTATAACCACGTACTTAAATAAATAAAATAATAAATAAATATTGCACAACATTACACACAGCGCAATCTAGCCCCAAACTAAGCACTAGGCTTGTATTATGGGTACTAGACAACGAATATACTACATTTTATACTTTTTTTTTGTAAATACATACTTATAATACATAGATAGACACCCAGACCAGATACAAATATTTATTTTTAAGCATAAACATTTGCACCCGGCGGGAATCGAACCCGCAGCCTTCTGCATTGCAGCCGGGGGTTAGCCCGACGCGCCACAGAGGCCGTCACTTAAAGTTCGTACGTGTCTATCACCCCTTTTAATTACATCTAGCGTACTACTGATCACACCTTCCTTGATGGTAGTGTCCTATTTATACGTCAGTGTGTACTACTCTATGCCCACACTTGGCACCTCAGAGACGAACAGTGAAATTAACCGTGAAACTTAGAATCGTCGGGAATTTGGAATTTAAAGTGCACCAGAATTTTGTACTGACTTCACACCTTGTTACTGTTTGCTAGATATAGGTGAGTTAACTTGAATTGACTTATTGCTTAGATAATAGTAATAATTTGCCTTTTCATCTAATTTTAGATGATTTATACAGGCATATTTTTTTTTAAATATCATTTATGGCGCTGTGGTGCCTTGCCTGCCTTGCACTATACAGTACATTGCTGCTTTGACGTAACGTGGTTATTACCGGTGATTTCCTTAAAAGCAGCAATGTACTGTATAGTGCCCGTCATTTTCCATTGTTGTCAGACTTCTACTGGATAGATAATATGGGGGCAGAACGTCAAAACTGAAATTAAAAATTGATTGCAATGATATTGAAATGTTACTTTGTTTTATTTTAATATGAGATTAGGTTATCAGGAATTACCCAAAATATCAGTTTAATATCTATACAAGTCAATCTTTAATTTTAAATTTAATTATTTCAGACATCATTTGGCTTTTTACAATATTTTTTTTGGAAAAAATTGTTTTCACTATCATTGACCTGACCTAAATATTATAGCTTGCTACCCCCTAGGGGGGTTCCAATAGGGGTCCAAATAGACCCGGAAGGTACTTAACTATATCTAATTGGAAATACAGTACCATCTTCCATAAACACACAAAGGCTAAAGTGTAGTGTAATGGTAGTGCTACTAACATAGTTCTAAGCTATATATTAACACATTCATTTTATTATAAAATATCTATGTATGTTAGTCTATAAGGTATATATTTATGGGCCTTTGTAGCCTGAAATAAGGTATATCTTTTTATGGATTTATTAGGCGTCTATCTACAAGGTGTAACGTGTAAGCCCTTTTAAGCCCAAAGGGGGTTGTTCTAGACGTCTAGGCGAACAACTTTTGGAAATTCGAAGTAGTTTTCGAAAATTTTAAGTTTAAAGTTTACTTGAAAATCAGCTGTTTCTCAGAGTTCGAGGTCATTGACCCTATCTTGTCCTTTCATTTTGTTTAGTCGACGACAATCGAAACTACAATTACGTTTATTTTCAAAAGCAGCTGTTTTTTCAGTGAACCATAACCTCAAAATTTTCAAATAAAAAGTTCGAATTTTCAAAAGTCGTAAAACAAAAGTTGTTTGCCTAGATGTCTAGAGCAACCCCCTTTCGGCTTAAAAGGGCATGCCCGTTACATCTTGTATATTGCATTATATTGGTTCCTCGGTTACTGCGATACAAGCTTTTGTTTAGTGTAGAATCGATGTCTGATATGTGTAATTTGAGAAATCTTACTAACATTATAAACGCGAATGTTTGTATGTAAGTATGTATGTATGTATGTGAGGTTGTTACTCTTTCACACAAAAACTACTGAACCGATTGCGATGAAACTTGGAACATAGGTAGCTGGGGACCTGGATTAACACATAGGCTACTTTTTAATCCCGATATTCCCGCGGGAACGGTACTCACGAGGGTGAAACCGCGGGGCGCAGCTAGTGTCTAATAAGTGTCAAAGTTAATAAATAAATATTTGAATTTGATTTGATTTGATCTGTTAAAAGTACGTACAGTAAGTACAGTCAATCGAACAATACCAGTTATACATATGATTGTAAATAACATGGTGGTAATGAACCGGAGCCGTGACTGGGACGTTCGTGACTGCTCTATACTGACACCATCGTTTTAGTGTTTTGTAGGACATTTTATATTATTTTTATCTCTGACTAGATGCGCCCGCAGTTTCACCCGCGTAAGTCCCACTCCCGTGAGATTATCGGCATAAAAAGTAGCCTATGTATTATTCCCGGTATCCTACTACTTATATTCCAAGTTTCATCGCAATCGGTTAAGTAGTTTTTACGTGATTGAGTAACATACATACATACTCCCAAACTTTCAGCTTTATAATATTAGTAGGATAGGATAGGAGTCGTTAGGTCAAGTTTGATGCTAACAGCGACCTGACAACTTTAACACTTGGTGAGACACACCACTTATTTAAAAGAAGTTTATTTTTATCTTTTAATTGACATGGAATCAACAGTTCTCAGCACACAAAACGGTAAGTACTTAAAATTTAAAGGCTACTTAAATATTTGAGCAGCTTCTAAATTCAAGATAAGAATGAACGAACATTTAAATTAAGGAGCTACTTAATTGTCTAAGTCGCTCTCAAGTTTTGAGTAGCGTTTCTGTTTTTGGCAGTTAGCTCTCAAAAGTCAAAAGTAATAAATAAATATCTCGAATAGCCAAAAATAGATTCCTAATATTTATGTAAGTAATAGGTACAAAGTTAATATGGCTGTTATATATTTATCAATAATAACTAGTAATTCTGCGAACAGTTAACCTCGCAAAAGTACTTAGTTCTATTGAGCGAAAACCCCACTAATTAAAAATCGCTTACGACAAAAAAAACTTCTAAAAATTCAAAGTACACATACACAATTTTTTAATAAAAATAGGTTGAGTTAGACGGCCTGCAGAGAAAATAAAACCTAGTGATATATGAAGGAAAATTTTGCCAGGTTTGTAGCAGACATACAATCCCCATAAAATCATCTCATCCCCAATTCTGTGAAACAGAAAAACACAAAATGTCAAAAGAAAATGTAATAAAACACCAATCGATTGGTTCTACATAATTTTAAACAAAATTTTCTAAGAAAAATGATACCGATTTGTGAGTTTTAGGAATTGGTTCCTCAGACTATATAATAATTTCCAGATACCGCGCTCCGAAAAACAAAGCGATGCCAAGTTGAGTAATACTAAATGAATGACTGAATGAAATCTTTCCGCGCTCAGTAGGCAATCAGCTGTTACTCATGCAATACGTCTCTGTGGTACCAAATAGTATAAAAACCAGATAGTAGCAAGAAACGTATGACACGATTGACAGCTAGTTGCCTACTGAGCGCGAAAACGTATTAATAAAATAAAAAATATTTACTAAACAACAAAGATACAAAGATTTACAAAGATAACCTTAAATTCATTATGGCACAAGGAAAATCCTGAATCGCGGGAGACCTAAATACAGTTTTAATTTTAAATAACATATTTTATTTTTAGTACTTACAAAAATGACTCGAAGAAGGCTGATTACGCCGGCTAACTCCTGCCTGACCATAGTAGGTACATCTTTATGAATGTGTTTGTAGATAAGTTCTGGTGACTAGAAAAAGGGGTGAGCCGGTATATAAGTATTGTGAGTAGGTGTATGTAGTGTAAAAAAAAACACATATCAGTAAAGACGTACTTGACTATTTGACAACCACACGAAAATTTTCAACTTCATTGTAATCCAAAATCAGTAACCATCTTCTTTTTTCTCTTTGACTCATTGAAAGCATAAAAGGTTGCAATATTTAAGCGCTCGTTGGTATAAGAAAGGGAAAGCGAAGGCACCGAATCTATGTGCAAACGCAGTTCTTACATTTGGAAGATTTCTTCTTTTCTATTCCTTTCTTAGATCTTGGTCGCGAGGGGACCAAGATCATTGTAACATGATCGAAACGTCGAGGTAAGATAATTTAATAGTACGCGAATAAGACCCGGGAAAAATAATTATGAGTTCAAATCGTGAGAATTTAAGATTTTTTTATTCTACGGGTCGGGACCGGAATGTATTACTTATGCATTTAGTATTACTGTAATTGGCTTCACTATGTTGTTCGTAGCGCGGTGTCTGGAAATTATTATGTAGTCTGAGCATAATTCTATAATTTGGATTTAAAGCGTTACGCAGGAAAATATCTAATGGAAAATTAGTAGAGCTTAGACTTGTTAGAAAATATATTAAAATTCTAGGAAATCGGTAACATAAAGGTAGAAAAACTTTGAACAAAATTATGTTTACCCACGGATTCTTTGAAATAAGGTCTCTTAGTAGAATATAAATTAGACCAAGCTAACGTTTATAAAATTACACAACTCACGGTAATATATCCTGTACTTACCCATTTTAATAAACCTCGTTTTTTACAAAAAAAAACGAATTGTACCATCCTATTTTGTTTTTTTTAATGTGAAAAAGAGTGGTTCAAAAATTAAGCAATGTGTCCATTGCATCAGGATGAAATTAGGGATCTTTTTCCAATTGCGTTTAGTCGGTTGCAGGTTCAAATCCTGTCGAGTTCAAAATTTTAGAAAGCATTTATTTTTCGAAAATTAGGTTTTTAAGTGTGGGATGGGATAACGCCCATAGGCGAGAGGCCGGCCACTTTCGTTATTGGTAGAGATCTATCGACAATCCTCAATACTCAAAAAACCATGGTATTTGTTGAAAATATTAAAGAATATATTCTCAAAAACCCAAAAACCATGGCAACACTAAAAGTAGCAATTGCTTCATCCAATCATCTACCTAACCGCTAAAACATAATAAGCAGGAAAATGTTATACTCCACTATTGTATCGTCCTACGGGATTTGAGACCGATTGAGTCCATTTGAGGCCACTGTACCGATATCCAACTTGTTTTAACTTTGTTTGGTCAAAAATGTCAAAGGTTTTGATGTAGCATTCTTATTTAGAAGATAGAAAGACGGCAAAAGATCCAACCAATCCTTTTTAATAATCAAAATTCTTTATTATTTTTTAAAGAATAAAAAGATTTACTTATTCTCGTAACCAAAAAGCGATGGCAACACTAACAAAGTAGCAATTGCTTCATCCAATCGTCTACCTAACCGCTATTTAAAACATAATAAGCAGGAAAATGTTATGCTCCACTATTGTACCGTCCCACGGGATTAGAGACCGATTGAGACCATTTGAGGCCACTGTACCGATATCCAACTTGTTTTAACTTTGTTTGGTCAAAAATGTCAAAGGTTTTGATGTAGCATTCTTATTTAGAAGATAGAAAGACGGCAAAAGATCCAACCAATCCTTTTTAATAATCAAAATTCTTTATTATTTTTTAAAGAATAAAAAGATTTACTTATTCTCGAAACTAAAAAACGATGGCAACACTAACAAAGTAGCAATTGCTTCATCCAATCGTCTACCTAACCGCTAAAACATAATAAGCAGGAAAATGTTATGCTCCACTATTGTACCGTCCCACGGGATTAGAGACCGATTGAGACCATTTGAGGCCACTGTACCGATATCCAACTTGTTTTAACGTTGTTTGATCAAAAATGTCAAAGGCTTTGATGTAGAATTCTTATTTAGAATATAGAAAGACGGCATTGGAACATGATCCAAACAATCCTCTTTAATAATCAAAATTCTTCATAATATTTTAAAGAAAAAAAAAGTTTTACTTATCCTCGAAACCAAAAAACCATGGCAAAACTAACAAAGTAGCAATTGCTTCATCCAATCGTCTACCTAACTGCTCTAGAACATAATAAGCAGGAAAATGTTATACTCCACTATTGTACCGTCCTACAGGATTTGAGACCGATTGAGACCATTTGAGGCCACTGTATCGATATCAAACTTATTTTATCATTGTTTGTACAGAACTACAATAAAATTGTTTGGGTCATAATATTATTTTGATTGGAAACGAGTAAACATGTAAAGGTGATTGTACATTTAACGTTTCATTTCTAAAATAATCATATTTTACTTACTTATAAAGACATAAAATAAATATTATTATACGTGACTAAACTATAATTATATTATCACCGCAGAGACCAAGCGTTTGTGTTAAAGACATGTTTGAACAGTGTGTGACAAAAAACACAATGTTCAAATTTCATGTTTTAAGGACGCGACTCATGTGAAATCCCTTCCGATTGAATAGTTTTATTCATAACCGGTATCAAATAGATCTTTGAACAATGTTTAATGTTATTGTACATGATACAAGAAGTGTCCCCTTTATTTCAAAAACAATAAAAAATAACTTTAAATACCACTATTATACGGGCAAAGTTACCCCTGTTTTACAAAATAAATCAATTTTTCTTCTAAAACGTTAACCGCTATATATTCTTAAAGGCATCATAATATTAGAAAATACAATACCTAGAACCCCTTCATCTTATTTTATAAAAATATTATTTTAATCTTCGTTAATGATTGATTTTACGAGAAATTATAGATTTTTTCACGCAATTCCATCTCGCTCATTTATATGCAATCGGACAAGGACCGATGATTATCATCTATCGCCGCCTTAATCACGTGTGTAGTTATAGTGTAATTCATTAAGAAAGGTTATTTCGAAGTTTTCTTGATATTGGGAATTTCGTACGTACGAAACTTCGAGCCGCTGCTAGTCCTAAAAATGAAAATTATTGTTTATTTACCCGCGTCAATCCCGTTCCAGAGGGAATATCGGGATAAAAAATAGCCTATGTGTTATTTCAGGCCTGCAGCAATCTATATTACAAGTTTCATCGCTATCGGTTCAGTAGTTTTTGCATGAAAGAGTAGCAAAATCACATACAACTTTCGCGTTTATAATATTAGTAAGATGTTTGTTTGTTGCTCCTCCACACAAAAACTACTGAACCGATTGCGTTGAAACTCAGTTGTAGATAGCTGGAGACTTAAACAAGCACATAAGCTATTTTTCATCCCGATATTCCCACGGGACCAGAACATACACGGGTAAAACCGTGATGCGCTGCTAGTGTTTTACAGGGGCTTAAAATGTACAATCACCTTTATTAAGAAGAATATTAATAAAAACATAATATTAAATTATTATGTACTTATTTATTCCTGTACCCCTGTACCTATAACCATTTAATGAATAACCAATAACCCGTTAGGCCGTAGCAGGCGAAATGTCCGCTGGGAACGATCTAGCGGTCATTTTGGGCATAGTTTACTTTATAGTTAGTATAGGATTATAATATACTTTAACATGGACAATAGAGGTCGAAATTGCTTACCAATTCCACTTCCGTATATAAGTAATTACTTAGACATGTTGTGGAATTGTGGAGCGATTATGAGTCTAGTGGTTTCTGTCTTTTATTTGGGACTCAAAGTAACATTTCTTCTATCTGTATCTATAAAAAATGTAGGTATCAAGTTAAAATTAAATCAAACGTTAAAAGGTAAAAACTTTGAGTATACATAAGCAAGCTATAAAGCGCTTGTATGCGAGTATGAACTGTAGAAAAATGACAAACACGATGTGATCAGTCACCTTTTTTTTTTTTTATCGAGGAGAAATGCGACCTTATGCACTGTCCCACCACTCCGGGGGGAGCGGCGGGGATGTGTGGGGCTCCCTACTGGCCTGGGATGGAAGGCGGCCAGAGGTTTACCCACTAAAACTCCTCGGTGTCCTTCTCTTCACCATATTCCAGAGGAATGCAGGCACTGTTGACACATACAACTACAATCCCCTGGGATGATTGGTCTTACTAACCCCGTCTTCAGAAACCTTAAAAAGGAAAACCCTCACGAGAGGCGACGTAGGACACGCCGCCGCCATCTCGGGCTCTTGAAATTGGTGGTGGAACCCCCCAAGTCCACCACCATGGGCCACATTAGGGTGGAAGATTGTCATTTCTGACCCTCCTCCGGGTTCGCCGGGAGCGAGCGGGATCGGTAGATGTAATCTCCCTTTCTCGCTCTGCTGCTTCTTTGGCAGACATGACGGCCTCGCTGTAGGCTCTCAACGCTTGCCACGACTCATCGCTGTCCACTATCGCGCGAACAACAGTTGACAGCGACAAATCGGTCCCGACAGCCGCTATGAGGGCGCGCCGCTGTTCATCCCAAGCAGGACATATCGCTAATGTGTGCTGTGCCGTATCACACGGGTCGGCACAGTGATGGCAACGCTCATCAGGCTCTCGTTGGATTCGACACAGGTACTTACCAAAACAGCCATGTCCTGACAGCACCTGTGTCAAACGGAACGAAAGAGCCCCATGGTTCCTCTCCAACCACTCACCGAGTATTGGTCTGATGGCATCAACTGTCATCTTTCCGGATGCAGATTGCTCCAATTTCTGCTCCCATTCAGTCACCGTGGTGACCTGAAATTGAGCTCTCTTTACTTCTACTTCCCTGGGGGCTGGACGGTTGCCTCGATCTCGCTCTTCCTTGCGCCACTGATACAGCGACGCAAGGGCCCTCGCGTCGAGGTCCCAGGGAAGTATACCTGCCAGAACGCACGCGGCGTCACCCGATATGGTGCGGTATCCCCGAACAACTCTGATAGCCATCGCCCGTTGCGATTTGCGCAACTTGGCAACGGTTTGATCTCTCAGAGAGTCGGCCCACACTGGTGCACCATAGAGTGCCATAGACCGGATGACACCGGTGAACAGGCGCCTGCAAAAGGTGTTTGGACCACCCAGGTTTGGTAGCAAACCTGATAGTGCTCCCGCGGCTCCCATCAGTCTTGGCTCCATTAAATCAAAGTGGGCGGCAAACGTCCACTTGCTATCCAAAACCAATCCCAGGTATTGAAGGGTCTTTTGAACAGGGATATGGACACCGCCTACCACGATGTAAAAGCCAGTTGGAGGTACTCTTCGGGGCCCATAAAAGCACACCGCTTCCATGTGATCAGTCACCTAGGGTTACGGGAATTGACTGTTTCTCTCGTTAGAATTTATTCTTGTAATTGAATATCTATGTCTAGAGCATCTGCTTACACTTTGCGTTTACTTTGCTTGCTTATAGGTCTCTAAGGGTAGAAATAATTGGGCAGGTACTCATTGGCCGAAGGCAAATTTCATGTCTTTGAGTACGTATGTGGTACGCAACGTTACCCCCCAGCCACCTAAATTGCTGTTCTTAGAAATTAAAAATTTAAAGAATGTATACTTAAAGAAATGCTTTCCAAAAATTTCCCACCCGACAGGACTTGAACCTGCCTCTCTGAAGAATCTTTGAAGAATGTGTTATTTGTAATGTGTAGGTATTATCCACCTAGAATTATGCATTTGCAATCTTAAAAGGAGTTCGTGCCACTTTACCACATAATATATTATGATCATAAAAAAAAAATAAAAAAAAATACATACGCGACGAATTGAGAACCTCCTCCTTTTTTGAAGTCGGTTAAAAAGAGTAAAGTGGCACCTAGCGAAAACTAGCTTGTGCCACTTTACCACTAGCTATTCCAAAAAGTGGTAAGCTCGCACTAGTGTCAGAATCTGAGCGTGCCACTTTCCTCCCGAAGCCGATTTTTTTTATGAAATCCCGCGGGAACAGTACAAACGCGGGACATCGTAAGGCGTTTTAAATATATTTTCAGTTTCCAAGCAATATCCATATATTTTCACACGTTTTTATACCTACACTTACAATTGTTGTTTGTTTATTTGTTTGTTTGTCGGTCTGGACGGAATCTTGCAACTTCAATTTGAGGCAATTCCCGACTAGCTAGCGGGCTGAAACTTTGGGAATAGTTCGAAAACAGCTGAGAATGCAAAAAAAAAACAGATAAAATTCATTTTACCAATCTAATTTTTCCAATAGGTCCCGACTGTGAGTAATTTTTTACTCATTTATTATGTGTGTATCGATTACAAAACTATTATTACTTAGCGTAATTTCAAATTACTGGGCTTGTTTTTTTCTTTTTGGTTTTTTTGTTGTGTCTATGCGTATTTTTTAATCGAGTTTTTTACGCAGTCGGGTTTTTTGTTTTTTTATAAATTATTTTTTTTATTTTACGCTTTTTAGTTATTTTCATTTATTGATGGTAGGTAAGTCTCGTAATCTATTCATTTCATTAGGGGGTTATAATGTACTAGCTGCGCCCCGCGGTTTCACCCGCGTAATTTCCGTTCCCGCGGGAATAAAAAGTAGCCTATGTGTTAATCCAGGTCCCCCAGCTACCTATATTCCAAGTTTCATCGCAATCGGTTCAGTAGATTTTGCGTGAAAGAGTAACAACCTCACATACATACGTATGTGAGGTGGTTACTCTTATACATACATACTTACATACAAACTTTCGCGTTTATAATATTAGTAAGATTCTATTTCAGTTAGGGTTTAGTTATTTATTGTTTAAATTTATTATTCTTTTAACGTTTTTAGGTACCTAAGTGTTATTAGGCTTTTATTCAGTAGGTAGGTACAATTTATGTAAATATTTTTTTAGTTTATATCAATAAATTCCTGTCACCTGTACCATCACGGCTTATACCACGGCTTATACTTTGATAGTTCCAAGCGTAACTACGTAACAAAAATAAAAACTTGTTCGTTAGTAATAAAAAGCAAGAATACCTAATTGTAAATTAACTTTAAACCGTTATATTTCCTAAACGGTTCTTTAAAACGAAAAATGGTGAAAGAAACCTAATATTTATTTTTAAAAACCTATTCAACGATACCCATCTTGACATACTTTGACGATTTTGGATTTTTTAATTTTGACAATATGGCGTCTGGTTGTGACATATGTTACTTGGGATTACTGTCATGTCTTTAGTCACACTCGCCAGATTAAGACGAATCGATTGACGTAAGAATCATCAAAATCGGTCCATGCGTTTGGCCTCTAGAACGCCACATAGAAACATCCATACATACATACATACATACATACATACATACATAGACCGGTAAACACATTACCCTCCTTTGCGTCGCGCAGTCGGGTAAAAACAACTTTTTCGTCATGAGTGTCGTTTTCGTGGCTTTCGAGGGTGGGGCCGATATTTAATTACGCGTAATTTTAATTTCTAATTAAAAACCTATTTGTTTAATCATGTTTCGAATGGAATTACCTACAATGATTGCTATTGAGATATTTCTCATCAAACGCTAGCTTTAATAGTTGGTTGCATTATTTACGAATCATGGGATATGGTATATTATAAAAATCATTAAATTAAGTTATTGAAAGAGCACTTCAACTTCAGAGTAATTGAATGGATAAGTCGGTAAAAACGGGACCCAGTTACTAAGACTTCGCTGTCCGTCCGTCCGTCTGTCACCAGGCTGTATCTTGAGAACCGTGATAGTTAGAGATTTGAAAGTTTCACAGATGATTTATTTCTGTTGCCGCTGTAACAACAAATACTAAAAACAAAAATTAATTGATATATTCTGAGGGGGCTCCCATACATCGAACATGATTTTTTGCGGGTCGGGTGTCGGGACTAAAAACTAAATATTCTTTGACTTTCTACCTAGATTGTGGGTATTCTAACAATGACTTCAAATCCAAATTTTGATTCATCTTTTTAAAGGTGTGATTGATTTCCCGAACAGTTTGACTGTGGAACTAATGAAGCTTGTCTCTGAAATAGACCAGTCCGGTTCTAGGAAAGTATGATTCATTAACATCCTCCTAATATTATAAACGCGAAAGTTTTTATGTATGAATGTGACTTTGTTACAATTTCACGCAAAAACTACTGAACCGATTACGATGAAACTTGGAACATAGGTAGTTGGAGACCTGGAATAACACATAGGCTTCTTTTTATTCCGATATTCCCGCGGGAACGGGACTTATGCGGGTGAAACCGCGGGGTGCATCTAGTTCATTAGAATACCACATCCAAGTAAGTACCGTCGATAACAACATAATATGAGCCAGTAATGGAGGTGTTGCAAGAGGAGGGTCATTTTACCCGCTCATTGTGCAGCCTTCAGCCGGTCTTTGTACGTCGAATATTGAAGGTTGAAGGTTGGAATGGAGAAAATCATAGATTTATTAATAACAAATACATATTATAGAACTATCAGCCGGTCTAAAATTATACTCCCTTACTTATAAAATATTATTTACACATGACTAAGTTATGTGACGTTTGTCTCTGTCTGTCAACTTTGAAGTTTCATGTGACAGTAAAAGACAAACGATGCATAGTTATGCAGCGCATTAATTAGCGTTTATAAGTAAGGGGGATAGTAATCAAATTATATTTTGCAAACATTAACGATGTGTTTTCACTAGGTAGTGGTAGTGTATGAAATATATTACAGCTCATAAGTATATTTCAATTAAACTCTTCACTTTAGTTTTAGAACTGTTAGAAATTCAAATCTTATTTCTTTCCAAATATTAAAAAATTAAGAAAACCTAATATTTCGTAATTTATTTATTTATTTATTTATTTAATTTATTCAGTACACAAGAGAAATACAATACAAAACAGATGTTTAACAAATTTATACTAAGGTGAGTCTAACCCTGCAAGAGTTTTCTCCCGACAGACCTTAATTAAAAGGAAAGAATATAGTTTAAGGTAGTAAAGTGTACAAAGAGAAGAGAAGAGAAAGTAAAATCAGTACAATTTATGATCTATATTCTATTCAATTTATAAATAATAAAAACAAATACATAGATACAAATACAACATAAACATACTTAAATAAATAACAAATACAAAATAAATAAAACAAATACATATACTATAATAATACATACATAATAATATTATATTATTCCTACAGAGAAGATAAGTAGTGCTCTTTTACTCGTTTCTTGAAAACGTTGAGAGACTGACTCGCACGGACATCGTGTGGAAGGTTGTTCCAAAGCCGCACTGCATGGATGGTGAAAGATCCATTATATTTAGAAGAAGTGTGAGAAGGACATTTCAGTATGAGTTGTTGAGAAGATCTATTAGACTCACCACGGGCATAGAAACAGAAGCGCTCACGAAGGTAAGAAGGATAGGAGGGATTGAAAAGAACAGAAAAGAGAAAAGAGAGAACATGAAGATCATGCCGACGACGAATTGGAAGCCACTTCAGCCTAGAACGAAACTCGGAGACGTGATCAAACTTACGCAACCCGAAAATGAAGCGTATGCAGACGTTCTGCAGTCTCTCGAGTTTGTCCAGAAGAACTTCAGTGGCATCCAGGAAACATACATCGGCATAGTCTAAGTGAGGAAGAAGAAGAGATTGGGCTAAAGTAATCCTGGTGTCCAAAGGCAAGACATTCTGTAGGTGTTTAAGAGAGTGATAGGTGGCAAACACTCGCTGGCTAATTAAATTAATGTGTTGCTCCCAAGAAAGGCGACTATCAAAAAGAACACCCAAATTCTTGGCGCAGTCTGTGTATGGAATCACCACTCCATCAAACATAACCGCAGGAAGTGGACCCCTGGAAATTAAATTGTAGTGATAGGTACTTCCAACAATCATAGCCTGCGATTTAGAGGGGTTCACAAGAAGGCCAAACGACTTAGCCCAGTCTGAAATACATACAAGGTCCCGGTTTATCAAATCTATGCTACCTGTTATATCCTCAGAACAAAAATGATTGTATATTTGCAAGTCATCAGCATACATGTGGAAGTGAGATGAAATAACGTTAGAAAGTGTGTTGATAAAAATACAAAATAGAAGAGGAGACAGGACTCCACCCTGGGGCACACCAGCAACAAGATCACACCAGTCAGAAAATGAGTCATCATGGCGGACACACTGCGAGCGGCCCCGAAGGTAGGAGTCAAACCAGGCGATTGCTGCTGGCGACGAGTTAAGGGAAGAAAGGATAGCTAGTAAGATGTCGAAGTCCACGGAGTTGAAAGCGCTACTGAAGTCTAGTAGCACTAACACAGTTAAATGCTTTTTCTCCATGGCCAGGCGGATATCATCGGATACCTTGACTAAGGCAGAGACGGTACTGTGACCACGTCTAAAACCTGACTGAAAAGGAGAAAACAACGCACAACTGCATAGGTAGTCATTGAGTTGCTTGTGAACAACGCTTTCCAAGACTTTAGATAGCACAGGGAGAATGGATATAGGACGAAACTGAGACAGCGAGGATGGATCAGATGTTTTGGGAAGTGGGATGACATACGCAGCTTTCCACGAGGAAGGAAATTTGTTGGAAGAAAGGGAAAAATTTACTAGGTGAGTTATAATAGGAGCAAGATCATTTAATATCAGACGGACCATTTTGAAGCAAATACCATCCGAACCAATAGCATTGGTGGAAATGGAGAGAAGAAATTTAGTAACGTCTCCAGCAGCAATCTCCTGGAAAGTAAATGGGGCAGATGAGAGTTTAGGAAGAGAGGAGAGAGAATCGAGAGTAGTGCGTTTAACAAGATGATCTAGAATTAGTGGAGGACGAGAGAAATGAGAATTTAAGGAGTTAAGATCAAAGTTGAATTGGGAGTCTGCTGATGACTTGCCAACACCGAGTGATTTTAAAAATTTCCACATTTGGGAGGGGTTGGCCTTGTCTAGAGACTCATGAATATGTAGCCGTTTGGCATCTCTGCACATCTTCGAGCACCGATTACGCAGATTTTTATAAGTAGCATGATTTTCTGCAGTGGAATGTTTATTGTACCGCCTTTTAGCCCTATCACGCCTCGCCATAGCATCCCTGATGTTCTGAGTAAGCCACGGAGCCGGTGGATGTTTGACCTTAACACGTTTCAAGGGTGCATGCTTATCAAACAAAGATAATAGAATTTTATTAAAAACAGCAACCTTGTCATCAACGTCACTAGCCATAAAGACGGGAGACCAGTCCACGTCAGATACCTCCAATCTTAAGACGTCAACATTGATATTCTTAAAACAACGCATCATAAGGTACTGAGGCCTACGCCTTGGACACCGGATTCTATAAGACAGAAAAATGAGGTCATGGTGTGAGAACGGAGCATTGATTTGACCGTGAGTTGCTACACGTTGAACCTGGGAAGTAATCATAAGATCGATCAGAGAAGGGGTACTGTGCGGCTGGAAATGAGTAGCGGACAAGGGGAGGACATGCATGTTGACTGAGGACAGAATTGAATTTAACTTTCGGGAGCGATGATCGTCTTTGATAAGACAGGTGTTAAAGTCACTAAGAATTAATATATGTTCATAAAGAGAGGAAAAGTTCGTAACTAAAGATTCAAATGTAGAGAAATAGTCAACATTGCAAGAAGGGGGGTAGAAGGCACCTAACAACACTTTAGAGTGACGAAAAGTGATTTCAATGAAAATGTATTCTAAAAAGTATTGTTTAGGTGATTTATCCACTATGGTATGCGGGATATCGGAACGTAGGTATATACCGACACCACCACATCCCTTTCCCACCCTATCATTGCGGACAAGTCGATAACCAGGTAAAGCAAATAATTTAGAAGGGAGGGTAGGTTTGAGAAATGTTTCTGAGACGAGTATCACATCAACGACATCGCAATCAAAAGAAGCAAGAAAATCGGGAAAATGTTTGGAAATACTTTGTGCATTGATGTGAACCACGTTTAAATTTCTTGAACAACCAGCAAATTTCGCCGCGAGCTTATCCCTCAGACATAAATCGTCATCGGCATCGGTGTCAAGAGCACTAGCATAGTCATCATCGTCCACCGAGTCAGACGAGGAACAAGAGAAAAAGCTGTCATCAACCTCAAGTGACATGGTAGGAAGATCAATTATATAATAACATAAAATAAATACTATAAATATAAAAACTAAATAATATTATTTAAATGGATGATATAAATAAAATAATTTATAAATTAAAACTACAATAAGAGGAATTCAAACAATAACACACCGCATACAACGTAAAACGTAACGTTTGTAATCAATTAATAGGTTCGTAAAATGGAACGTCGCTAAGCAAACTGTCACTGTCATGTCATTTAGCTTGTCGGACACGCAAGAATAAAATAACCTACAACACAAACAATTTACAATAAAATAAAAAACAACATAGGATAAGAATTATTGAAGGAAATGAAATATGATATAAATAAAAGTGAAATTAAGGACTTATGATATGTATGACAAACAGAAAACGACGACACAAACAGGTCAAGACAAACTTAGTTGCCGGGCACAACCGGCTTTCTCGAGCGCTTCGGCTTCACATCCACCTTCGACGTGCTAGCCAGAGGTGCCTTGCCTTTCGCACCGACAGCGGGATTCGCCGAAGATAGGACCTTCGCGTGCAGGGGGAACCGATTCACCAGTTTACCTAGCTCCGCCGGCGTCTCGATCTTCCGCCGCGACTTATCCGGTAGCAGGACGATGATTTTGCCCTCAGAAGTCCAACACTGTTGTATGCCGAAGTGCTTGCGGGCCGCCATGAAAACATCATGCCTAACTTTGGTCAGAAATTCAGACATAGTTATGCCACTGCCCTTCAACTGTGTCTTGGCATTCCATGCGGCACTGCGAATAGCATATCGCGACAGACGCAACAGCAGCGGCCGGGGCTTTGATGACCTAGTTCCAAGGCGATGACACACATTAATATCATCAGTACTAACATGGCCGATGTTAAGCTGCCCAGACAAGACACTGAGTGCTATCTGCGAAGGACTCTCATCAGGAGCCTCCGGAACCCCATGAAGCAGCAGTACCTTGCGTCTGGAGATTGTCTCCTGCCTGTCAATACCTTGAATTAGCAGCTCAGCCTGTGACTTCAGTATAGATACCGTCTTCCACATCATCGACCTGAATTCCAGGAACTCCTTCGAGAGTGATGCTAAATCTTCATGGTGCGGGACTCCAGGAGATGCAAGACGCTGCAGGGACTCTTCGTAGTCATGCATCCGTGCCTGGAAGTCAGTAGACAGAACCTCCAAGTTCGCTGTCAGTTTAGTGTACAGATCCATTGTTGTGAAAGTGTGTTTCTAGAGAAATTTTGATAGTGCAGTGTGTAATGTAAACCTCAGTTAGTCATAAAAGGTAAACTTTAATACTTTTTTACTACAAATACTATTTTTAATTAATAAAATACGCAGCTCTATAATTTAAAAATGTTGTTATTGTAACTACCCTCAACGAAAAAAGTAATTTGTTTTTATTGCTCAAGGCATATTTATTAGAAATATTTAAAAGGAAAAATTCATCTTCAAAAATCCACTTGCGGCGAGATTTGAACTCGCGTCCCTGAATCAGTACCCCAGTGCCTCAACCGCTCGGCCACGCAAGTTCCTAATATTTTATTTATTTTTTAATACATGACTACAAATGGGTCTGCACATGATTTTTTTAAATCAAATCAAGGGGTATGGAATAAATGAACCTGTGTACGAAGGTTCCAACCGAACCCGGAGGCGTAACCTAGTCAGTCAAATTACAACCTAAACCAACGTCTAATACAAAGATTTAATACAATTTTCTTCAAAGCAATTGATCCAATTAAAGAAGATGAAAGAGAAAGAGTTAATTCTAATAGAAATTGCAAAAAGCCCGCAGGCGTAAGGGACTTATTGTTTTTGTAAGAAATACAGAGAAATCCTTTTTTTTTATTATCATTAAATTGTCTTTTGCAAAGGTAGCCCCTTTTCTTATTTTAATTGTCTATACTTATTTATGTTCGTATATACTTATTTATATATAATTCGTAAAATTCGTTCTGTGATTTTGTTAGTAAGGTGCGAAATTTAAAGAAAAAGTTTAGTGATTTACTTTTTAAACTAACTCGATTGGAACTCATAATTAAATATTTATAATTAGATTTTTTACTTTTTATTTTCTTACCTCGACGTTTCGATTATGTTACAATGATTTTGGCCTCGAGGGGACAACTTAGTAAAAGAGCTTGTTGAAATTTTCACAGATGATTACTATTTATTTTTATTTATTACTATTGCTGCTATAACAACAAATACAACAACAGAATTAAACAAAGTGGCCAGTTTGATGGGCACTTTTCGACGCAATGGTCATCCACCTTAGTTATAAGGCGTGAATCTTATAATTTTTTCATTTAATTTCTATTGTTGCTTATTCAATTTTATAGCCAAAACCTAATTTAAGATCTATATATTTTATATTATGTATGTTAGTCTGTAAGGTATATATTTACAATTTGAATTATGTTTTATACATACATTTTTAGTTTTATTTAGTATCTCGGTTCCTGCAATACAATACAAGCTTGTGCTTAGTGTAGAACCGATTTCTAATGTAACCAGTTTTAAATGCCATTATTTTCAAAAGCCTACAAAGTTCAAGAAACGGTCTTGAAGTTAAACTTATTTACCTCAATGTAAGACGTATAAATGTTGCATCAACTTTGCACGAGGAATGGAGACGCAGCGCCTATGGTTAAACTGAGGTAAACAGGCTAGGGAAACTTTACAGATTCCTCTTGAGTAATAGGGTCTTGGTATAGTGGGCGAGCGGAGCAATTTACCAAGGATTTCGTAGTTAACAAGAACCCTTATATTTTCCTCATGTCTGTCTGACAGTCCGTCCGCAGCTTTGCTCGAAGACGTAGTTCCTCGAAGTATCCTGCTAGGAACAGCAGAAAATTAGCTAAGTTTTAATACGTTTCTGCAGGGTTCGAAACCCGCTTAGTACGGAGTTTTGGAAGCGTCGTTTTCGAAAATCAATATTTTTTAAGTGTTAAATATTATAAAATATATATAAAATTCTTGTGTCACTTCTCCTACTTTTCCTTCGAAACGGCTTGACCGATTTTTATGAAATTTTATATGCATATTCAGTAGATCTCTAACATTCAACTTTATTTATTCTATCGAACTGTATGAAAATTATCATAATATGCATAGTATAAATACAGGCGGCCTGTATTTGTGAATAAAAAGAGGGTATGAGTGTTTAAAACCAGGGACTGCATATCGGTATAAAATGTTTAAATAGTAGAAATATTTTTAAAGGAAAAATTCATCTTCAAAAACTTGGGAACTTGCGTGGCCGAGCGGTATAGGCACTGGAATATTGATCCAGGGACGCGAGTTAAAATCTCGCCGCGAGTGAGTTTTCGAAGATGAATTTTTCCTTTAAAAATATTTCTAGTAAATATGCCTTGAGCAATAAAAACAAATTTACGAAATATTATGTTTAAATAGTGTTTAAAAAAAACTCAAATTTTTATACCATTCCAGAAAGTGCATATCGGTATAAAATACTATAATAGGACTTGTAAAATATCAGTACTCAAATATATACAGGTACTGTGAAAATTTCCGTACCGTACTTATATTTTCCAGTACAGTTATTTAACTCTTATTTAATTTCTGTACTAATAAATAATTTTTAAATTAAACAAAGACAATTGAGAATGATCGAAATACATTAATAATAGGAGTATCAATCATATCTGTATCAAAATTTGGTATAAATGTTATTTAAAAAAATAAGTATGTATTGCTAATTTTAAGTGCTGGATGTGAGAAGTCGAAAATAGATCTAGGAGGCGTGCAATTGGAGAGGCCTATGTCCAGCAGTGGACTGCAACAGGCTGATGATGATGATGATTATTATTTTTAACCGACTTCAAAAAAAGGAGGAGGTTATCAATTCGTCTGTATGTATAATATTTATTTATTTTTTTGTATGTTAACCGATTACTCGAAGAGGGCTTGACCGATTAAGATGATTCTTTTTTTAATGGATAGGTGGGAGCTCCAAGATGGTCCCATAAAAATTTGATGTGGATCTGATGAGGGTCTTCGGAGTGATGAACGTAAATGCTCCTCAAAACGCATTAATCAATTCAGTTGTTTATCGATTACTCGAAGATGGCTTGACCGATTGAAATGATTCTTTTTTTAAAAGTCGGGCAGTTTTACTGGTTGGTTCCATATTGTACTTAGTTTGGCTGCCCGACTTCAGATGATAAAACAGATTTATTAGTCGGTGGCACTGTACCTATGTAGAGGTTATTTTGGTCATTTTTATCAATTCTTTTTTTGTTTTTTGTTGTTTTTTAAATTATTTTTTGTTTCTTTTTGAAGTCGGTTTTTTAATTTTTAAATTATTTTTTTATTGAGTACCTGAATTTAATGGTATGACGTCATACAGAAAAATATCGTACAGATATTCATACCGGTATACAGTTCCTGTTTTGAACTCGTATCTTGTCACTATAACCCCCCCATTGTAAGGCACGTAGGTAAATCGTGATTTCTTAGTACAAGCCGCTCTTACGTATTTAACTATAAAACAAGAAAACAACACAGATAAATCCAACGGACGGGAAAAGAAAAACTTAACCAAGAATGCGGTTTGCAGTTGAAATTACTGTTTCTGTTCGGATACGTAGGAATTTTCAGGCTAAAATATAGGTAGGTAGGTATTGTAGTTATTTTTCATTGTGTTTTTATGTTATAACCTTCTCTTTTGGAAGTGGGTTACAAATTCCAATGAATTTGAGGTTTAATTTGTACGGTATATTAAATCAATAGCTGCAGCCTGCAGTTTCACTCGCATAAGTCCCGATCCCGTGGAAATATCAGGAGCAAAAGTAGTCTATATCCTTATTCCAGGTTCCATCTATTTCTTTACCAAAATTCATTAAATTCGGTTAAGCGGTTTAGGTGTGAAAGCGTAACAGATAGACAGACATAGTTATTTTCGCATTTATAAAATTAGTAAGGATATTATTTAAATGATTACAATAATTTTAATTTAATTTAATGTAACTTTAACCTAATGTTGTACAATATCGCTTACAGTTTATTATGTAATAGTAGTTGTAAAAAATGTCATCTTATGTATTATCTATCTATCTTCTATATTTCTATATCTATCTATATAAAAGAAAGTCGGGTTTTTTTTTTTTTTTTTTTTTTTTCTCTTTATTTAACATAAATACATATGCTTACAAAACCGACATAGTCAGTAATTGTAGTTACACTAAAATTTCACTGACGATTAGGCTAAAAACACCTCTATTAGTCATTTTACAACAAAAAGTTGATGTTTTAGTACCTTTTAAACATTATAGTTATGAGTAGATAGGTGACTATATACATAAAAATGTAGATGACAAGTAGGTAATAAGCCTTTTGTGCCAGGCTCGTTTTTTAAAAAGTTATTATAACATATATTTTAGACTTCGCAACTAAGTAAAAAGAAAAACGTTAACAATCAACCGCACTCCACCTTGATTAATAAATTTAAATATCTACACCGTTTATACACAGTAATCATTGCTGTCGGCATTCGTTAGGAACCTTCCACAATAACAAAAATCTTTTTTAATAACCTTAACCACCCCCATTTTTTAAAAGTTAGTAGTTGTTTACGGTGTCGTTAGCGCGAGCGCGTTTTCGCTCAGTTCCGAACTGTCGATTACGTCACAATCGTCGAGTACGTAGTGATGTGGTAGCCGGTATCTATTGTACGTATCGACATATGGGAGATTTGATAGTCGAGATAAGCCTATTTTAGAAATTAGTCTATTTTTATGGTTATTATTTGTGAATTTATAAAATTTAATAGTTTGATTAAATATAAAATTACTGATTAGCGGGAAATTTATTTTATTTTGCAGTGTTTTGAGGTTAGTATAAAAAGGTGTATTGAATGCAATTTTTATTGCTTTATTTTGCAAAATTTGCAATGTGTTACGTCGGTCAAAGTCGAACCCGACAAAGTCGGGTTAGTTACACCATTTATAACTCAAGAACGGCTGAACCGATTTGGCTGAAAATTGGTGGGGAGGTAGCTTCGAACCAGGAGAAGGACATAAGGATTTTATCCCGATATTCCCGCGGAAACGGGAACGGGACTTACGCGGCTGAAACCGCAGGGAGCAGGTAGTAAATAAATAAATGGAAGTCAGTCAGTCTAGATCAGTCTAGATCTAGGTCTACAATCTAGATTACTTATTCACTTGTCAGTTTTACTAGGTAGAAGTAAAATAACCCAGTAAGTAATCTTACTTCTTACTAATATTATAAACGCGAAAGTTTGTATGTATTATGTATGTATGTGAGGTTATTATTCTTTCACGCAAAAACTACTGAACCGATTGCGATGAAACTTGGAATATAGGTAGCTGGGGACCTGGGTTAACACATAGGCGACTTTTTATCCCGTTATTCCCGCGGAAACGGGACTTACGCGGGTGAAACTGCGGGGCGCAGCTAGTATTTCCTATAATCGTACTTGAAGCTCTAGACGTATTTTGTCGCCATTGAAGTGAAGTTAGCAGTAAATGGTACGGAGTAATAGCGACCGATTATTTTGAATGTCAAATGCGAGAACAAAACGACAAGCGTTCAGAAGACGGAGCTATTTGAGTGTGAAATTAGCTGCTTTCTGGATTGAATACTTAAATATGGGTAGTTAGAGGTATTAAGTTAGGTGAATAGCACATCAAAGTCAAAGTCAACATAGTTTATTTCCTTGAGATTCTTGTACAACATTAAATGCACATGATCATTTGGCTACGTCTTAGGTGATTTATATATTGATATTGATAGTGTGGCTTCCGATGAGAAGAAACTCATGGGTTTTTTTTGTATTCATGTGTTAAATTACAATCGTCATCACAGCACATGTATTCATTCACCTTACCTTTCCTGGTGACCTTGTTACATGTCGGTCAACTAAAGCTGGCACAAAAACTCATTGCACTGTGGTCATCTGCTTACTATGCTTGGAGTTTCCCTGAAAGATATTTATTCGCATAAAGTAAAGTACAAATTGGTCTTAAATTACAAAAAGTTTCAGATACTTTGCCGTCACATCGCATGCAAATTTCTCTTCGAAAAACTAATGTTAAATCAAGTGATGTTCTTATGTTTGGTGCAAATTATTGCTTGCGTGATGTAACCCTGCAATACGGGAATCCGTAGGAGAAGCAAAGTCACCGACATAGCTCTCAAAGAACTACTTTTAATGAAAAGATATATTCACAAAGATATACAAGATATTGAAGCGATAATTAGGCGTATGAGTCACCGCGTCGGTGGACTAAAGGTTTAAGTCGCATTCCCCGGATTGGATTGAGATGCGTTGGTTCGAATCCCGCCTGACGTAGACCGTGCGCTGTGTTTCTGTGAATATATCTTTTCATTAAAAATAGTTCTATGAACGCCCAGTGCGGGGCTTAAGCACTTAAAAAATAAAATATAATTTATAGCTCTCAAAATTAGTAGACTTTAGTGCGGCAATGGGCAGGACATATAGCTCGAAGGACAGATAACCGATGGGGAGTAAAAGTCCTCGAGTGGCGACCACGATGTAATGCGAAACGGAGTGTTGTGGCGATCACCTACTTGGTGGACCGACGACATTGTGGCGGTCGTGGGGAGTCGTTGGATGGAGGTAGCTCTCGATCGCTGTTTGTGGCGTCGTATGTGAGAATGATGATGATGATGAAGATGACTATGGTCATCTACTTATATTAAAAAGGTGAAAGTTTGTATGTGTAAGGTGATTTAGTTTTGTGCCCAAGACCTGCGAATGACCTGCCAAGTTTTTTTACTTATTTTTTAACGTGGTAGATGAGTGTTTGACCGCTATCATACGTGGTAATGATATTTTCTAAGATGTAGCACGTAGAAGCAAGACATAAGTCCAACCCTTCTTCCTCAGTAGCTGCTTCGGTCTACGTAGCGGAACAGTCTGGACGCTACAACTTAGGCCGGCCGGTGTTAATTAGCCAACGGCCTTTTTAGCTATATTTTATTTATGTATAATTTGTGCGTACACACAATAGTAAAAACACCTAAAAACATGTTATTAAAGTAATGCGAACGGTATGTTTTTGTCATATTAATTTGCAAACAAAAGTCGGCATCGTTTGTTTTGTTCCTGCAAACAATTCACCCTTGGGAAATTTGAGGAACCCTTCTCTGAACTGGGTATAACCTTTTGCAGAAAGACCTCTCGATTTCTCAAAATATTTAAGGATTTACGCCGACAACAATTTTGTTGTTTCGGTACATTTTGGAAGTTTGGTAGCGGCTTGTTACCACCAACAGCCCTAAGTGATGATTTAAACTAGACTATGCCGGGTTTGTGAACCGAGTGGCGGCCGAGCAACTGACAACGAAGCTAGGACTTACAGATGATATTTATATTAGACCACCACCCGGCCGAGCTTCGTTGTCCATTGCTCGACGAGCAGTCGATCGGTCTGTTGCAACCGAGTGGTGGCCGAGCAACAGACAACGAAGCTACGACCTAGGAATGATTTATAATAGACCGTCATCCGGCCGAGCTTCGTTGTCCATTACTCGACGAGCAGTCGATCGGTCTATTGCAACCGAGAGGCGGCCGAGCAACAAACAGATAACGAAGCTCGCACAACGTAGCTACAACTTGGGTGACGGTCTAAGTCGTAGCGTCCGGACTTGTTCATATTCCGTTAGAGATGATTTATATTAGACAGTTTCCCAAGTATGCCGGGTCGCCGAGCAATGGACAACGAAGCTCGGCCGGGTGACGGTCTAATATAAATCATCCCTTATACGTAGACAAGTCAATAAGAAAGACGGGTAGTATCTTGTTGTTCTAGAAGAGCCTTAGACTTACACCATATCGACCTATGTTTTGAGTATTGGAAAGACCTCGAAATGTTAATTAAAACTTGGTGATTGTCTGCCGCGTAGCCTAGTTGGTAAGCAAACAAGCAGGGGCGAGTTCGATCAACGCAAATACAACATCTTTTAAAATATTACTTATTTCAACGTTTGAATACGTCGGTATTTTTAAAATGAATAACTTTTCAATGTTCAGAATTTATCAGTAGCATGTCTGGGGGCGTTCTGTAATATATCAACAGAAAACCACCCCCTTGTCAACAAGACTGTACCAACTTACATGCTTACATATATTTTCTCAAATAAAAATGTACAATAGAAATCAAACTATACTACTCCGACAAACGTTTCTCTGCCGATCGATTCGTCGATAGAATTTTTCGTTTATGAGTTTCAACTACGAATGATTCGCCGATAGACCGATTTATTCAGAAGCGAATCGACCACAGAACGTTCCCAATACTAACGTTTCGCCGACAGAACAATTCATTCATGAGTGAATCGACGACAGAACCTTTCTTTCATCAGCGAAGGATTCTTTGGCGAATCATCAAATCATAGATCCTGTCTAGGATGTTTCGAGCTATGTTTCATTATCATACTAGGTATTATATCTGGTTTTCTATTGGTAAAAGAATTTTTTAAATCGGTTTAGTAGTTCCGAAGCCCATATACACCAAGGTCAATATTTTTTGAAACAGAAAAAAAAAAGTTAAATGAAACCCATTGGAAAAGGAAGAGAACATAACAAAAATGAAAAGGTTTTGACTCTGGTTTAACAAACAAACAAATATTTTCTCTTTACAATATTCGTATTATTATTTAGTTGAAATTACAGATAAACCCCATTTTTAAATTAACCATTTATATTTTTAAAATCGGTCTACAATAAAAACACGAATTCGAAATTTAAAAATATGGTTTGTAAAATTTGAAAATAGAAGAGTCAATTTTCCTTCGAAATCCTCTCTAGTTTAAGCTCAGAAATGACGTCAGCACAATCTTGCCACAACACTCGCCTCGAGCCCTCCAATACAAAATAACCAATTCATCTTTACCGGCGGATTTTTACCGAACTGATTTTTCTCTAAGACGTTCTATTACATCGCATAGACGCTAGCGCCACTACAGTTGACAAAGATAAGTTTGTCGATGTAGTTTTAAAACGTGCGAAATCGGATATTTATAGTAAGACAAAAAGTGAAATTGCCCTGTATTGTTTTTAAGACGTTTATCGCATTTTGCAGGGTATTTTTATTGTGTTTTCTAAGCTTTTTCCAATGGCAATAATACCATTTTCTACAATAAAATAAGAGTTTTTTTTCTTGGCTTTTTCACCACTTCTTTCTATAGAAAAATTAACCAATACGAGGAACTAAAACATCAGATTATAGTCTGAAATTAAAAATAAAAACGTGCTTTAGTATAGTTAGTACAATTTTATCGACGCAGCAAATAGTCCATTCGTTTATAAAAAAAAAACAACATGGCCATTAACATACTACCATCTTGACCTCAAAATCAGCACCTTTTATCAATTTCTTCACACGACGACACTTCGACAAGCGCTGACACTATGACACCAATGTCAAATGTCAGAACTGTCAGCTGTCACTGTCAGTTGTGTAATGTTAGATAATTTGGACATTGTTAGGTTTGTTATTATGTATTGTGTCTGAAATTGGTCGACGCGTGACTATGTGTGGTTGTGTTAAGGTCGAATTTACCTGACTTGGACTTATGGACCTTATAATATGAAGAAACATTATCGAGGAATATCATAGGCTACTTTTTATAATAAAAAATAAGTTGTTTTTAAATAAATTTAATTGAATTGATATTTTCCCGATGTTCTTACGGAACCGGGACCTACGCGTGTGCAACTTTTTTTTACATACTAGTAAAAAACAAAGTCTGTCTGTCTGTATGTATGATTAGATCTTTAAAACTACGCGACGGATTTTGATGCAGTATTTTAAGTAGATAGAGTGAAGTAGGAAAGTTTTATTTAAAACATCCAGATATTCCCGCGGGATCGGGACTTACGACTTACCTGAAACCGCAGGGCGCTGGTAGTAAAGAACAAAAATTTTAATACCCACCTAAGAACTAGCAATGTAATAGCTTCTGCTCTGGGAATTATATTATTTCTTACTATTTTTTATAAAAACTCGGGTCTCGATCGCGTTTATGCACTTTTTATAATTTTAAATAATAAAAAGTTCGCGCGTAAAAGCGGTTTTTTTTCGTGTGAGTTTAAAAAGTGTAGGTATTAATATTTCTTTTCGGTTGTAAACCGATTATGGCCGTATGGAAAGTAGCCAGTGTCAAGTATTATTAATATTTGCGATCTGTATCAAAACAGTCAAGTCCTCGTAGTAAAATTCAAGTCAGGAAGTCATTGTAAATGGTGGCTATTTTAAAATTGTAAATGGTGACAATGTTAAACTTCATGTTTTGCACCGGTTTTCACTTTCATTTTTCACCCCGATATTCTTATGAGGTCATGAGTGTCGCTAGTAAAATTTTATAAATAAACAAAAGTTGATCGAAAATAGAAACTAAAAATACATAGAAGTCCTGTGTTTTGTTTAAGAACCCCTAGAAATGAACATCGAAAGAAGAGAGACTGCAAAAAATCGTACAAAAATGTTTTTTTTTCAGCACTGAAACATAACAATTTGTTCCCAGTCCCCGGGAACAATATTTTCTTAAGAGAAATTATAACGGAGACAAAAGTGCAATAGCACTTTGCAAACTTAACGGCATTTGTCACGGTTGGACACCGCTACTAATTGTATCTCGATAGTCGAACGTGGAAAGCGTGAAGAACTCGATCGAACTATTGAAAAATATATTATCAATGGTCAGACCTAGCGCAAGAAACAATAAGAGCTTTTCGAAATCTTTATTTACGAGATCGAGACTTACAAGGATTGCACCGGGGTAAACAGCTAGTTTTGAGAATAAAATTTTGTTTATCTTTATAATAATATCATGGTCTGTTTAGAATACCGATATAAATACGTTTAACCTCTTCGTTCGAGCAAAGTGGGTTGGACGTAGTGCAGGATGTCCTCAGGCACGTTGGAGTGACGATTTGCACAAGACGGCCGCTGGTAGTAAAGATCTGAAACTTGAAGACTGAGTTCTTATGTTATGATGTAGGCATCCGATATGAAAGGAAAAAAATATACGGGATACGGTATATTTTTTTCCTTTCTTACCGGCTAGTCTTACTTCTTACTAATCCTATCCTACTAATATTATAAAGTTTGTGAGTATGTGTGTATGTATGTATGTGTGTTTGTTACTCAATCACACAAAAACTACTGAACCGATTGCGATAAAAGTTGGAATATAGGTAGCTGGGGACCTGGATTAACACATAGATTTTTTACATAATTTTTTGTCCCGATATACCCTCGGGATGACGACTTCGCGAGTGAAACGCGGGTGCAGCTATTCATCCATAAATTTAAAAATATATGCCATTCATCATACCTTTTTTGGGCGCTATATGCTATAAACGTAATTAATAAGCCCCTTGTAGTATGTAGTATTTGTTTTTTTTTTAATAGTAGGTATGTAATGATTATGTTCCTAAAATAAACGTTCATTCATTAATTCATTCAATTCATTCATCAATCTCAACTCTCAATTGACTTTCACAATCTCGATCGAGAAACAACAGTAGGGGCAGTGAACATTTTTCATTACAACACGAAGAAGTTGTAAGAAACTATTGGTGCTGTTATTGCGAAACTGCTAAAGGATATATTACGTAATATGAAACATTGTGAGCCCGGCCCTGTCTGTGAGATGGAATATCTACCAGTACCTACAACATCTGTATCAAATATGTAACTCGATATCAGAGTAAAAAAGTAGTTGCTGATATAAAAAACTTCTTCTTTTTTATTTAGGTTCAAATGTTAGGTTCAAAATTTGGGCCTTTAGTGCCAAAATGTTCAATTCCTAATACGTAGAATTTTCCAAACTAAGCAAAAATTGACAAGCCACATCTTATCTTATCTTACTAATATTATAAACTCGAAAGTTTGTATGTATGCATGTATGTATGTGAGTTTGTTACTCTTTCACGCAAAAACTACTAAATCGATTGCAATGAGACTTAGAATAAATGTAGCTGGAGACCTGGATTAACACATAGGCTCCTTTTTATCCCGATATTCCCGCTGGAACGGGACTTACGCGGGTAAAACCACAGGGGTTATATTATAAACGTGAAAGTTTGTATGTATGTAAGTCACTTTGTTACTCTTTCACGCAAATAATACTGAACCGATTGCGATGAAACTTGAAATATAGGTAGCTGGAGACTTGAGATAACAGATAGGCTACTTTTAAACCCGATATTCCCGCAGGATCGGGACTTACCCGGGTGAAACCACGAGGCGCAGCATTAAGTCATAATTTAAATAAAAATCTGAAAATCCACATTTCTACCATTAAGAACTTTTTGTATAAAAGCCACGTACAAAAAAGCAGTAAATTCAAACTTGTAATTTACTGAGAAAACAGATATCTCTCGATATATTTTCCTAAACGATACCAATTGAATGTTCTACCTGAATTTAAGAGACCTGCGGTTAATTTTCCATTTAAAAAACGCAAAAATGCTGAGATATTTTGTTACCTCTACACCTACGGGAAACTTGCAGAACCAATTGCGTTAAAAATAGTAATGTTGGGAGTTTTTATTAATTTATTTATTCAGTTTACAAAGCAGATTACAATCATAACCTATGTTTACTTTGTTTCAAAGTTGTACAAGGTAATGGTGGCTCTTTACAATGACGGTTTACGCGAGCTTTGGAGACAACGCTAAAGTCCATGTTTCCATGTCATAACACTTGTACACCTTCACGAAACTTAATTGAATAATATGCCCCTGAAAATAAAAAAAAAATTCATGCATTTGAACTAGGTTTCATAAAAATGAAAATTTAGCAACACATCTCCTCAACGCGTACCTACCCGCCAAACCCCCTATTTTTGAATATACGATTTTAAAATTACATGGTTGTTTTCACTACTAAAATTACTTAGTAACGGGGTATTTACCATGAATAATAATTTATTTATAGTAGTATATCCGTTGTCTAGTCACCGTAACACAAGCTTAGCAGCTTACCATGGGGCTAGATGGCGCTGTGTGTTCGTCATAAGATTTATTTATTCGCGGAACTCGATGTTATTAAACATGTTACATACCCCGTTATTAAGTAATTTTAGCACCTATTTTTGCTTTGACTTTGTACATACAACAAACTTAAACACCGCCGGTCCCTTAAGAAAAACAACTCGAAAGAAAATAACATAAAAGAAAAACGTAGTTGGAATACCAAACGGTGAGTCGAAGACACGATATGTCAACGAACTAACGTACCTGTATTATGTACCTATTGCTGCAGTCTCTACTTGTCTTGCTTTGGACCCGAATTCAAAGGTTGTCTGGAAGAGATTTTAGCGATTAATACGTCCATTATAACTTTGTTATTATCTTCCTTACTTATAAAATACTAGCTGAGCCTCGCGGTTAGACCCGCGTAAGTCCCGTTCCCACTTAAATATCGGGATAAAATTTAGCCTATGTTTTATTCCCGGTATCCAACTACTTATTTTCCAAGTTTCATCGCAATCGGTTAAGTAGTTTTTGCGTGATTGAGTAACAAACATCTAAACATACACACTTTCATATTTTTAATATTAGTAGGATTATTTTCATATGACTTAGTTATGTGACGTTTGTCTCTGTCTGTCAACTTTGAAACTTCATGTGACAGTATAAGACAAACGATACATAGTTATGCAGCGCATTAATTAGCGTTTATAAGTAAGGGGGTATATGTTTAATCTGTGTTTTACTAGCTGCGCCATGCGGTTTCACCGCGCGGGATTATCGGGATTAAAAGTGACCTATGTGTTAATCCAGGTCCCCAACTACCTATATACAAAGTTTCATCGCAATCGGTACAGAAGTTTTTGCGTGAAGGAGTTACAAAGTCACATACATACAAACTTTCGCGTTTCTAACATTAGTAAGATTACTTAAATTACTTACCCACCCACTACATATCTATATCAAACATCGTTGACACATAAAACCATGTAATTACCCACATTATGTAAAACACATAGAGCTTAGCCTATGTGTTACAAAGCTGAAAGCTCAGCCGAAAGCACCTTCAAACTTTACATTTCTGTCAGAAAACTTAACAGAGAGATAAAACATTCTGCGAAATCCATGCAGTCTAAATATATGTTATACTCTGTCTGGGTTCTGAATACGCTCGTCTGAACGTTTTTTTTTTTAAATAAAAATAAAACGTGTGTAAAATATCACTTACTACTTAAAAAACTAAAATTTAAAGATAATATTTACCTGGTTTCACTCGCGTTTTATTCAATAACGTCATTATTATCAACGACCGAGTTTTTGAGTCAACCTTGAAAAAGCCAACTGTAAAGTTGGCGAAAGTTCGGTCGTTGATAATAATGACGTTATTGAATAAAACGCGAGTTAAACCCGGTAAATATTGTGATGCAAAATCGCAAAAACCTTAAACAAAATGAAAAGTTAAAGCTTAGAAATCTATAAAAAAAACAAATACCACTGCGTCCCGCTATAACGCTTGAATGTCTTAATCCCGTGGGAATATCGGGATTAAAATTAGCATGTTACTCTTCAATAATGTAGCTTTCTACTGATGAAAGAATTTTTAAAAACTGCCAATTAGTTTCGGAGCCGATTTGGTACAAACATACCAATAAATATATCCTCTTTATAATATTACCATTCCTATAATATACACCGACTATAGATTTTTTCAAAACCCTAAATTTCAAAGTTTTACAGGTTTCCTAATCAAACATCGCGAAAATGTGTTCAGTATGTATTCAGTATTTCAGTATTTCAATGACAAAAAAATATAATATTTCTTAGAAAGATTAGAACTTAGACACTTAGAAATATTTTTCGCAAGGAAAATTAAAAAAAAATCCTCATGACAGGATTCGAACCTGCGCCCCCTCGCTATTCAAATTCGCTAAATTTATTACTTATAAAATAATCTTATCGTAGTATTATAAAACTGAAAGTTAGTAAGTATAATGTATATTTGTTATTCAATCACGTAAAAACCGCTGAACCGACTGTGAAAATTAGAGTACAGATAGATAGACACCTGGATTAAAATACAGGCTACTTTTTATCCCGGTATTTAAATGAGATTTACGGTGGTGAAACCGCGGGGTGCAGTTAGTTTTTTTTAAACATTTTAGTTAAGATCGCTACTCAATAAAGTTGAGTGCGCAAATTTCCAAGACCTACTATAACTCAACAACGTCAGTCCGTGTGAACTGAACCGTGACGGTATAACGAAGTGAATTCTGTAACTTAACAACATCCTGTATATTATGTTTAGGTTTAATTTGTTTGTATTCATTTTCTAAAGTCAAGTGTTTTGTCTCGAAACTTTTGATTGGGCTCCCGAGTTCTGTAAATATGTTACTGTAAAAGAATGGAAATCAGGAACTGTAAAAGATTCCTAGGAAATGTATAAAATTCAGGAATTAGGAATTGTGTAAAATGTTGGTTCTATGTATTTTAAGGCGGTGTTAGTTTAATGGTAGATACTGCGACTTGGTCATGGTTTCGAATCCCGGCCAATATCTTGTCTTTTTCTTTAAGAACAATTTTTGTGCGCTATTGACATCGCTCTTACGATGAAGGAAAACATCGTGCGGAAACCCACGGCTTAAAATCACGCACTAAAGCCCAATAGTAGGGCTAATTGCGGAAACACACAGTTAAAACTTTAATATTATGATTAATTTTATTTAATACACATATCTTAGCAAATGTATACATTTACTGAGAATTATACCAGGAAATTTATTACATTTAATATTAAATTAAAATCTTAGTATTTTCAAGGAATTATACACATTTTCTAAGATAGGTGTGTATTAAATAATTTTTGTAACAAAATTTACACATTTCCTAAATAAACTCGGAATTGTATACATTTTCTAGTAATTGTATACAATTCTTTAGTTTCACACATTTCCTGTAACATGTACAGAGTGTTGTTTATTAGAAAAGTATGTTTTGTAGCCTAAAATGGATACTTTGAACCTAAAATGGAATATTTTAATAAGCGATGATAGGAGTTCGTTTATTAAAAAAGTATTTTGTTGAGTAAAATATTTTTATTGTACAGACTGTTCCTGGGCTAGAAATTGAAGTTATTAAAATGGAAAAGTTTTCAAAGTCCTTAGTAATAATGTTAGATATTAATAAATACGTTAAATGACGTGAACGTTCCTTATTTACAAGGATGTTTCAAATAGATTTATTTGAAATTTAACTCATTTTTCTGGCTTTAATTGCGTTTTTTTTATAATTACCATGCATTTTACCCACGTCCTACAGATGTGAAATGAAATGTGGTCTAACATGAAATGTTATGTCGACCATTAAAACCGTCGACTAAAAGACATTCGATGAAATTAAACATTGATGAATTGTTACGTCGATGGCTCATTTCATCGAATGTCTTTTAATCGACGGTTTAAATGACCGGAATACTATAGGTCGACACTATAGTATTCCGGTCATTTAAACCAACAACTAAAGGGTAAATAACGCATCGTTCAAACAAACAATCGACGAGGTGACATCGATAAATTGTCATTCGACGAAACGTTTTTCGAAATGGAGTGGTGAACCCCATCCATATAGTATGTTTATCTAACAAATTCTGTTCCGAGAATAGGAAAGCGGCAGTCTACTGAATTTCAACCGTCTTTAATTAGCTGCACTGGCCTACGTCAATGTAGACGATTCCACTTATCAACGAATGAATGAATGAATAAATTCTTTATTGTACACGCCATATAAAATTACAAGATAAATAGATAGAAACAAATACAGCATATATTTAGGAGGCACAATGGGCTGAAAGCGATTAATATAGTTTTTGTCATCTTACAATGCCATTGGACCCTTCGATTAGGACATAGGCTAGACTTACGCGGGTAAAACCGAGAGGCACAGCTAGTGTATAGTAGCATGTAGTATTGCATTTTGAAAGAAAAAAAAAATGTTTTTTTTTTAAACATGGTCGAAAACTGTTGTTTCCACCAGTCGTATTCCAGTACAATCGGTACAGAAATCAATAAGTTAGTACCGTACCAACACGATAATGTAAATCAATCGGTTCACTTGCGAGGTTTCTAGTTTCGACTTAGCAATTAGTTTGTAGGTGTAAGTTTATACTCGGGAGTGTACGATTCAGGGTGAACGGCGTGGCGCGGCGTACTTAATTAATATTGTTTAAAATATAATTTTAATATCATTGCTATTGCGTTTGTTTAACATTTATTCGTGCAATAACATGATGTACTTAACGAATAAAATAACAAATACCCAAATCAAATTTAAATCTACTTTTTTTTTTTACTAAAATATAATAAAATTAAAATTAACAGAAAAAGGAATACAAAAAAAAAAAGAATTAAAAAAATAAAATATATGTACACAAAAAATAAATGAAATAAACCACCACCCACAGTTCCCGGTGCAAAACTGCCCAAAACGCTGGCTGCATTACGTTTGCGTTTCAATTATAAGTCGTTGTGATTGCCTCATACAAAATCGCTGGACAACATTATAATTATTTTAATCTATTTGTTTTACATCTTTAGTTGATTGATTGATTAATACTATACTTATTGATTGAACGTTTGTCGCAGAGAAGTAGGTATCCCATTGCAACACACCACAATTAAATAATTATAATAAAAAACCAAATATAAATAACTTAAAATTTAGTTATCTTTTTGATATTATATTTGGAATATTTTAAGTTTAGATTAAATTATTACAAGAGAATTATTGTATGTTTTTTTCTGAAATAAACTACTTATTATAAGAAGCTTGTAGCTGAACTGCAATCGAAATTTTGTCTTTGGTTTTCCAAACCGTTTAGATTCAGTTTGTTGTTCAGTTCTAAATCGAAACTTCATTTACTTGACTCTTTAAAAAGACGAAATTTTCAGTTGCAGTTTCGTTGCAACTGAATCGCAATTGAATTGATGTTGTAGGTAATGACATTCCAATGAAATCTTAGACAGTAATAATACTTAAACTGTTTAACAAATCGATAAATCTTCAACAAATTGTAGGCAGTCACAGCGACATCACTTGCACGCAAATGTGGACCATAAACCACTCTACAAAAGGTCAAATTTCCTTCAGTTAGGGCTGATTTTTCAAATCAGATGTCAGATAAAATGTAACACCACCGAACGAAAAACGTCACTATGATATTTAAAAAGAAAATAAATCTAAATTTAGAACATCAAAATTTGAAGGCTTTTAAATTTGGTTGGGTTCGAACTTATTCGACAGATAGCTTTTATCCGTGGAATAAAAATCAGCCTTTAATAAAAAATACGCCGCACCAAACCGCGCCGTCCTGTAGGAGTCGTACATTAATGTTGTTGTTGATTATAATTTGTTATATAATTATACTGATGTAGTGCTATTATTACCTGCTTTAGAACTTTCCACTTAAGCTACGTTTCCACTAGACATATGCCAGGACGCGTAACTATGGATACGTTTTATAGAACCAATAGAATCGCTCCATTTATACCGTAGCGTATTATTTACCCACCTTGTTCTTCAAGTTACTCGGTTGTTTCGCCTTGGCTGCGTTTACGAAGGAGATGTGCAAGAATGCGTAGCTATGTGTGTGTTGGTTAGAATCAATGGTATCGCTCCATTTATCTAATCCCTCTCTCTCTCTATCTATCTGTCTCTATCTGTCTCTCTCTAACAGAGAGAGAGAGACTCTCTGAAAAGCAAATAAAGACAATTGACAACTTTAGATGTATTTTTATGCAGCGTGGCGAGGCCTCGCCACGCCCTGTATCGCCACGCATCAAGCAGGTTTACCCCCTGCATGACTACAGATGTTACACGTAAAAATTAATTTGTTAAAATTAAAACCCAGCTTCAACTAGGTACGTGAATAAGAAGGGGGTCTCACTATTCCGACCTTCCTCCACGTTAATTAATAAGGCAATATCATCAATGTTGGTAGATCGTTTAATCTTACTAATATTATAAATGTGAAAGTGTGTTTCTTTGAATGTTTAGATGTTTGGTTGTTTGTTACTCAATCACGCAAAAACTACAGAACCGATTGCGATGGAACTTAGAATATAAGTAGTTGGATACCGGGAATAATACATAGGCTACATTTTATCCCGATATTCCCGCGGGAACGGGACTAACGCGTGAAACCGCGGGGCACAGCTAGTTTTTTAATAAAAATCGCAAACTTACAAAAACAGGATGTTCTAAAATTTAATTTCTCTTCAGGTGGCTGGTCCTACCTATATATCATTCGTTCCATTCCATTCAGCTCCTCGGTCGTACGGTTTTCGTTCATTCATTCATTCCACTCTGAACAATGTTAATATCTAGCATTATGAAAGTGGGATTAGCAAGGAATCACTGTGTGTGGACGGTATTATCTTTATAACAAATGAATGTAGAATTTGTTGAAGATGAATGACTGAGGTACGTACGGCTTAAGATAAGGTACGGGGGTACGGTTCGCAAAAATGTGACAGATTCCTACTCTTTATACAAGGTGTAGCGAGGATACCCATTTAAGCCGAAAGGGGGTTGTTTTCGACATCTAGGCGAAACACTTTTTTTGTACGACTTTTGGGAATTCTAACTTTTTTTTTTAATTTTGAGGTGTGCTCTCACTGAAAAAACAGCTGTTTTTGAAAATAAAGGCAATTAAAGTTTTAATTGTAGTAGACCAAACTAAATCACAGGAGAACTTAAGGTCAATGATCTCTAACTCTAAGAAACAGCTGATATGAAGTAAACTTTAAATTTAAAATTTTCGAATTTCTGAAATCGGAGAACAAAAGATGTTTGCTTAGACGTCTAGAACTACCTCCTTTCGGTCTAAATGGGTATCCCCGTTACACCTTGTACTTTAATGAAAAAATACATCAAAAAAATTATTAGCGGCGAGGCAACGAGAAATGCCTTAAGCAATAAAAAATGAAATTCGAAAGATTCCTACTTGTTTGTTTTTATAATAAGTTTTTTTCTTTTAGTTCCGTGCTTGTTGTACTTGCGATTCATAGTTTTATTTAGGGACAGAACAGCTGAGGCCATATTACAAAACTGAGAGTGTATATTTGTATTATTCACATTTTTTCTAACAAAATTAAAAACTATACTTAAAGAAATGCTTTCCAAAAATTTCGAACCCGACAGGACGAAAACCCGGTGCTTTTTTTGGAAAGCATTTCTTTAAGTATAGTTATCCAAGTGTAGGAAACACTTTAAAATATAACAAAAATTAAATACTGTTATTTTTATATTTTTGTTGCTTTTGCCAACGGTACAGCTTTCACTCTAACCAACGTTGACGGAAATCCGACTGAAAACCCCAACTTGAACTTACAATCTTCTTTGATATAGAAAAAAAAAATGATTTTCTAACTCGCTACCTTTCACCCCGGCTTTATGTCAACCTTTTACTGTCTCATTTTATTGAGGTGTGCTCAAATGATAAATATATTTGAGAATTTTCTATTTTTAGAGACTGAAAAATGTCATGTACCATCTAAAATGGGGTTATTATGTGACAGTATGCCTAACTTTGTGACACTCGACTTTTTATTTCGGAACTTTTTATTGCTCAAAGCATATCTACTATACAAGATGTAACGGGTAAGCCCTTTTAAGCCGAAAGGCGTTTGTTCTAAACGTCTAGGCGAACAACTTTTGTTCTACAACTTTTGAAAATTCGAACTTTTTTTTTGAAAATTTTGAGGTTATGTTTCACAAAAAAAACAGCTGCTTTTGAAAATAAAGGTAATTGAAAGCTTGATTGTAGTAGACCAAGCTAAATGAAAGGACAGCATAAGGTCAATGACCTCGAACTCTAAGAAACAGCTGATCTTCAAGTAAACTTTACGCTGAAAATTTTCGAAAAGTACTTCGAATTTCCAAAAGTCGTAGAACAAAAGTTGTTCGCCTAGACGTCTAGAACAAACCCCTTTCGGCTTAAAAGGACTTACCTGTTACATCTTGTATAAATATTTAAAGAAAAAATAATCTTCATAATTTCACTCGCAGCAAGTTTGAACTCGCGTGGTTTAGTTCGGTAGAGCGCGGGGGTATTTACCCAGAGGCGCGAATTCAAACCTCGCCACGAGTGAATTTTTGAAGCCGAATTTTTCCTATAAAATATTTATACAAGATTTATACCTACTCCTTTTTAACAATTAATGACGTACCATAAAATCTTTTCATTTGAACGCATCCAATGATCCTTTAACAAAAGTTAAAACTATATATTTCGATGTGAGTTGAGATTTTTGTTTCTCAATATATAATTTATTCTATGGTTTTCTCGATTTTGCACTATAAAACACTTTATTTACCGGGTCGGTCGTTTAAAAATCATGAATAAAACGCGATTAAACACGGTAAATAGAGTGTTTTATCAAAAAAAAAAACTTCGAAAATTTTTGTCACAAAGTTTCCCCAGTTTGTCACTAAGTTTCCCCAGTTGACGGTATATTTTATTAGTTTTATACGAACGCGAACAGCGAACGTCCCGAGGTTTCACCCCCGTAAGTCCTGATCCCAAGGGATTTTCGAAAAAGCCTTCCTTAGTGGATACATCTTACTTCTTACTAATATTATAAATGCAAAATTTTGTATGTATGTATGTATATGTATGTATGTGACTTTGTTACTCTTTCACGCAAAAACCACTGAACCGATTGCGATGAAACTTAAAATTTAGGTGACAAAGTCATAATACAGTATACTTCCATATGAATGGGATTAATCTTACCTATTTAATTTTATTATATTTATATATTACTAAAAATTTGTTTTTTCTATTTCAGGTATGTTAAAACGAGATAAAAAATTACACCAAAAAAAAATTGAATTACGTAAGTGTACTTTAATTATACACCTATTATTTCCAAGTCCCAAACGTAAAGCAGCCGATAACATCTTACAAGGGTTCTGTATCTCGAGGGTCCTTTTCTTTCTGTACGACGGGACCCTAAACAATTAAAACTAAACAAGACTCGTTCAAAGGAACTTGGACACAAAATCTTGATATTCTGTTGTAATTAAAATATGAGTTCATTAAATTTTTCCTTTGTTTTATGATTTAACGTTTTGTTACAATCTCACTCCCTTATTTATAAAATATTATTTAAACATGACTAAGTTATTTGTCTCTGTCTATCAACTTTGAAACTTCATGTGACAGCAAAAGACAAACGATGGAATAGTAATGCGGCCCATTAATTAGCGTTTATAAATAAGGGGGTATATTTATAAAGTAGCTTTATATCGATATCGCTTATAAATATCAAATGTTGCCTGAACTCAAAATTTTTGCTTAGCAAAGTCAAAGTCCGGACTTTAGATTTCAGCTTTAGGTCATTAAATTAATGATTTAAAAAAAGTTGAGATTTTTCTTCGGTTTTCGCGATGTTGGATGGAAATTTAACTTATTTTCCCCATTGGCTTAGATTTTTTAGACAACAACCATTTTAAAGTTAAACCAATGGCAGGAGAGACGCAAAATCATCGATTTCCTTTTAAAATTCTGTTCTTGAAAAACCGCATCTAACCCAAAGACATACGATTCAAAACACCTCATCAAAACTGTCTTGTAAATTGTAAAATTAAATTTGTTTTCGTGTTTGTGACAGGTATAAGTTTTGTCTAACAATAATCTGGTTTTGATGGGATAATAAAGCCCATCCTGTGATGTTTTAGGGTCTTAGACAGTGGCTGTCAAACTTTTGAATGGTTTCGCCCACTGTTCTAGTTCTAAATCGACAGTATTAAGTTATTAGTCGTAAAGTTTGGATTTATTAGAATAGCTTAAAATTAAAATTATTTCTAGTTAGCTCAAAAAGCTACCATGGCTTCGGAACGCGCCCTCACATGATAAGAAGCCACGAAGAAACTAATAGGGGTTCTCACTGAGCTTGGAAATTTATAAAACATTTTACATCAATTTTAAATTTACACTACCTACTTTATCCAAAAAATCAAAACTAAGTCCAAAATTATTTCAATGAATCCAAAGTCTGCGTACACAGGAATGATTTGATTTAAATAACCTACTAGAAATATTTTTATGGATATTTTCTATCTGCGTTCTCGTGTGGTGTACCTAGTAGTTAGGTTTAACGCTGCTAGTCTCAGGAACTACTGGTCCGAATCGGAAAATTCTTTTTGTGTTTGATAGTCCATTTATCAAGGAAGGTTATAGACTACTTATTATCCCGATATTTCCGCGGGATCGGGACTCACGCGGGTGAAACCGCGAGCGCTGTTAGTAAAACTATATAAGTAAATAAAGTTACTATACTTTATATTTTGTCGATGTATTTTTCTAAAACAAAGTGCAAAAAAAATTCTTAGCGAAGCTTGATGCAGCGCATAGTGGTGAAAAGTCCGCACTTTGAGAATATTTGTCCCAAGGTACTCTTACAAGGATTAATTTAAGTTAAGGGTCAGTGCTTGCGCGTGACATGTCTTAGTAATCAACTGATACGGATAAACAATGAAAATTGATGGTTACGTGGCCATTGTTTCAAGTAAGTATATTGCGGTACTCAAACTGTTTGATTAGATTTACATTTGTATCTGCAAATATGATTAAACTTCAAAGTTTGCATTTGATTTTGACAGACTTTAAAAACATTTTATATCCCTATTACCCTACGAGGAATAAATAGAATGGAGATCTAACTTCTTTATTAAATTCGAAAAAAACGTGTTCCACGGTGACACAGCAGCAAACGCATACACTGATCGACCAATGGCGGACGATCTTTAATTGGCGGTCGAATCACCGTTCTAGGTCCCGCAACCACCGTTTGCGTGGAACATCTTTTTAAGAAACGCTACTTCTATATATATACGAGTTTTTGTTACTACCAGAGAAACGCGTTGTTCTAACAAAATAGTCAAATTCGACTTTTGTCTTTTTGCTCTTACTTAAATTTACTTAAATGCATCTCATTCTTGCCTTAAACAAAACGAAATTTTCCCTTCCTTTTTGTAGTCGAATTGATTACTTCCTTTTTTAAGTACCTAGGTTAAATAAAATCATCGGATAAATACGTTAACAAATCGTGTGAAATATTCCTTTGTTTTTACTGCTCAAGGCATATTAAACTTATATTCCCGTGTAGCGCAGTGGTTAAAGCACTCGCCTGGTTAGCGAGCGGGCGCAGGTTCGAATCCAGTCATGGGAATTTTTTGAAATTATTTTTCCTTGCGGAAAATACATCTAACTCATTTGTATTTAAAAAGTTTAGTAAGCACAGAATTTCATAAAGTAACTTCACGTAGTAATATAAAAGCACCAAAACGACATCAAAGCGATTTATTTGCTTTTTTAAACAGACACAATATTTCTATACCGAGAGATCTGTTTCGCCGACAGTACTCGCCTCTGCCAAAAAAAAACGTTTCGTACAAAACTCATGTCAACTGTATTCGACAGATATTATCTTTGACAATGATAAGAGTTTTTACTCGATTGTTTATTTGCTACCCGTGGAAAATAGGGCACAGGGGCGAGCGGCTGAATTTACACCGGTAACGAACATTGAAGGGCATTGAATTTCGATCGTCTTTTGTTTCTTGTGTTTTATTAAACCCAAACCTCTCATCTTTCTTTTATTCATCTCTGTTCTCGTCTCTCTTTTATTGTTTATGGTTTGTTGCGAAATAAACATTCTATTATATTCTATTCATCGGTGGTGGTCTAGTGGTAGACAGATACCCCGACTTTCTGAAGGTCTAAGGTTCTTTGTCATCCTGAAAGTCATGGTTTCAAATTTCTTCTCTGATCGCGTATCAATGTCTTTTTTGCTTGCGTCCCTTAGGACATAGCCATTTCAAATAGCATGAATTAAAAGTTGCTTGAGCCGTATAAATCATCTAAATTAGATGAAAAGGCTAATTATTTAACCTCCCATCTTAAAGTTGCTTGGAGGAGATGATTCACTTTCTTTCTTTTATCGTACACCACTGTCTCACGAGATGGTAATTGATGGTATGGTCTAAGTTGTAGCACGCTCAGGCTATTATTATCTACGTAATAAGATTCGTTGTAATTTTGGACAAAATTATGTTTACGAATCTAATCTCGAAACTGTTTTTGTTAGGGATTTTATTTCAAAACTAGCTGTGCCCCGCGGTTTCACCCGCATAAATTACTATCCCGTAACGTATGTGACGCACACGTATGTCATACCAAGCGTTACTCAACCCGTATGATTATTCAAAGAACCGTACTATTTCTTATTTCGACCACTAAACTATCCCTGTACCAAATTTCGTCCAAATCAGTTTAACCGTCATTTGTACCCATCACATATGTCATACCAAGCATTGCTTAACCCGTACGATCATTTAAAGTATCGTATTTATACCCTTAACCTAGTCCCGGTACTAAATTTCATTCTAATTGGTGCGATCGTTCCTGTTGACCCATCACGTATGTGTCACGCCAAGCGTTGCTTAACCCGTACGATCATTAAAAGTACCCTACATCGTATTTATACCTTTAAACTAACTCTGTACCAAATTTCATTCTAATTGGTGCGATCGTTCCTGTTGACCCATCAAGTATGTGTCACGCCAGGCGTTGCTTAACCCGTACGATTATTTAAAGTACCCTATATTTTATTTAAACCCCTATACTAACCCTGTACCAAATTTCATTCCTATGGTTCCGCCGTTCTTGAGATATAAATAGTGTAACTAACACGACTTTCGTTTTTACTTACGAGGGTAAATCCCTCGTAAGTCCCGACACCGTAATAATATCGGGATCAAAAGCCTATATATAACCTTCCTCGATAAATGCACTATCAAACACAAAAAGAATTTTTCAAATCGGACCAGCAGTTCCATAGATTAGCGCGTTCAAACAAACAATCAAACAAACTCTTCAGCTTTATAATATTAGTATATTAGTATAGATTTGGTCATCTTTGTTAAAATAAGTCGTTTCTATGGTGACATTTTTCAAAATGATGGTGTAAAATTCTCTTTTTAAAACGATGACGGGCGAATAGTGATTTCTATGTCCAATTGAATCGTTCGGAGTTTTGGAGGGAACACGTTAGCAACGCATATTGCGTTGCTAAATTTTCATTTTCGTGGACCCTTATACAAATGCGTGTAAATTATTTAATTTCGGGGGCGTATTAATCAATTTAGTTTCGTAAAGGTGTACAAGTGTAAATAAAAGTGAAAATCGGAGCAAAACATGGACTTTAGCGTTGTCTCCAAAGCTCCGTGAACAAACATTGTAAAAAAACGGCCCCCTTTTTCCAATGATTCCCTCGACTTGACTTTAACTATGACTTGACTGTTTCGATGCAAATAATTGCAAATATTAGTAGTACTTGACACTGGCAAATGTCCGAATGGAAAAGCCATATTAAAGAAGAAGAACAAGAATTAAATCGTTCAAGGGTAATTCTATATACAGTTCGGAGCTCGTAAAATGCACGCATTTTTTGGCAGAAACATCTATACGTATTACGCTTCGGTGTAACAAGCATCCACATCCACAGATTGGATAAGAATGCCCCTGACAGAGGAGAAAAACAATGTTTTCCTCTCGTAAAGCTCACTATTGACTTATTTTCCAACTATACTCCTTCCGTCTACCTATTTAGGTAAGGGGCAAATATTTCTCGCTTAGAATTCTGCGTTTGTATGATGAACTGACGAAATATAGGCATTTTTACATTTTTTAGGTTTGCGATAAATATTGGCCATCTGTTGGCAACCCAGTAGACTGCAGCTTTGATTCCTGTCGATTTTTAAAGTCGATTAATTAAAACTAGCGTGAACAAGAACATATTTTATGAACCACGTTATGAACGCGGGCATTTTTACAGACACTACACAAGTAAAACGTATGAGAAAGAGGATGAATAAAGGGAAAAGAACAATTAAAGGAGATCTATGGCGAATGAAGACGTACCTAATAAGAAGAATTTGTAGAAAAAAGACGAAAATAAACGAACACCGACGACAGTGGTGAAAAATATTGTTTTATAATTACTTTTCCCCACACGTATACTATGAGTTAAATAAAACAAATCGAATGTAATTTGAACATTTTGGGCATGCAACATTGAAAGAATTTGTCATATTTTAGATTTAATACATTGAGAATGCGACATTAAGGGTGAAATCTTTAGTCCTTACTTTGGCTTTGCTCAGAGTAAGCTTAACAACAACTAAGCATTATTAACTTTGAATTGGAATCTATAGTCGGAATTCATTTTGTAATATACGAATAAAATAAAAAGAACTTCATAGTCATACATAACAGAGAAGCAAAGTTTAGGTCATTATTTTTGAAGCTAAAACTTACTAAACAAAAACTTAGGATAGTTGTAGTTGAGATCGCTTGATAAATATCAGAAATTGTCATATGTTTTTGCTTAGCAAAGTCAAAGAATGGACTTTATATAGCTTTAGTTCCTGAATAAATAAATAAATATTTCACTATGTAGCACACAGCGCAATCTAGCCCCAAACTAAGCACTAGGCTTGTACTATGGGTAGGTACTAGACAACGGATATACTATAACTTTTTTTTTGTACATACATACTTATTATACATAGAAAGACACCCAGACCAGATACAAATATTTATTTTTAATCATAAATATTTGCACCCGACGGGAATCGAACCCGCAGCCTTCTGCATTGCAGTCGAGCGTCCACCCGACGCGCCACAGAAGCCGTCAAATTAATGAAAGAATGTCATTTATTTGCTCGAAATATGGTTACAGAGATGTCACTAAACGATGAAACGATGAATCGGCAGTCAAAAACATGTCACGCTTCATACCATGACATAATATATCGCGGTTAATAAAAAACTAAATTCGTCATGACAAAATAAACTTGTCACGACATAATTACAACAACAGATTCATTCGAGATCAAAGAATTTAATAAACACAAAATATGAGAAATATCATCCAATATCCGGGACCACCCAGTCCTATATAAAAATAAAAATATCCAATTTCAACCCTAACCCCTTGTCTTAAGGTTGGATCTCCTTCTCAAAGACATCAAAAGAAAATTTACGTTTTTCATCAAATGTTTGTTCTTAAATTTCTTATTAGATGTTCGAATTAATTGTCTGATTGTCACCCTTTTATAACCGCCTAGCTGCGCCCCGCGGTTTCATCCGCGTAAGATTTATCAAAATCGATTGAGTATTTTTTCTTTGATAAGAACTTCTCGTGATACAAGCAAACTCAACAAAAAAATAATTATCGAAATCGGTCCAGCCTTTCAAGCGTGGTGATATAGAAGACTAGCTGCGCCCCGCGGTTTCTCCCGCGTGAGTTTTTATCCAAAATTTAAAAAAAATCTGGTAGGCTTAAGATCCTTCTCATGATCGTAACAAACACAAACAAATCGGTCCAGCCGTTTACGCTTGATGCCGTGACCAAGGGATACATTTTATACTATACTCGTTTAAGATTTCTAAAATGGGGAAGGTTATCTTTTGAGATGCAGACTTTTAATTGTTAATGATTCTTTAGTTTAGTTTTTTTTAACTAATGGTGTTCGAAATTAGAATATTAAAATAAAACCCGGTTAAAGGCGAGTAGGAATCGCGCACTAACGTTCCGTACCATTAGCAGAAAGATATAACTTTTTATTTATTGATAGGTAAGCGTTTGACCACTATCTCACCTGATGGGAAGCGACGATGTGGTCTAAGATGGTACACGCTTACCTAGGAGATACCTGTTCACTCCTGACTTGAAGACCTCCAAGTTAGAGACATCCGGGAAGACATACTCAGGCAACTGATACCATTCCCTCGCAGTACGAATAAAGAATAAAGACACAAAAATCTATTTTTGCATAGTTGCTTAGCGTTAAGCAAATCGAGGGCAACTATTTCTTTTTTCTTAGGATATGTGCTATAACTTAGACTACTTTATCACATCTACCATTTTTCAAACATAAGTTAAACTCTATTAAAAATAATTGTTAAATGACAATTATATTAAAGCAAAACAATAATGTAATTTGAAAGGGAATTTCGACTCCTCCAAGCATATAATTGGTTCCATTGTGCACTATATTATAATATTATAATAGAATGCATATACGGTATATGTAATTACAAATAATAGGGTTAGGCGCATGTGATCATATTCGCATTTGGTCATACTTAGATAGAAAAGCTAATTATTAGCATACTTTTATTTTCAAAAAACAATATCGAAATAAAAACAAAAAAACGAAAACAAACGAGCAATCAAAAAATCTGCCAGCTGACAAATGGCAAACTTAAAAAGCTTATACCTCGGAAACTAATGATTCTAGACTAACGTTCTTTGCAAAAGTGATGAAAAGTGAGAACCCTTCAAGATCTATATTTTGAATGACAGATGGCAAAACTTAACTATGTGCATTATAGTTCGAAAGCGAATAGTAACTGGAAGGTAGCTTTTCTATCTAAGTATGACCATATGCGCATATGACCTGATGACAGCATTATGATTAGATTTTCGGGTCTAGATCGCGTTAGTACAAATATTATTTTAAATTTAACCCGAAAATCTAATAATAATAATGAACATAAATCGTTTAAGTTCAAAAAGACGAAATGACGAAATCCGATTATGACCAAATGCGCCTATCCCAAGGATACGTACGTAGATACAATTCCATGTAATGAATTATTGTGTAGATGCATTTAGCCGTAACTGCTATTATTGGGTAGTTCTAGCTAAGGCAATAATAAACAAATTCTGTGACCAACACGCAACGCCATCTAGCCCCATGGTAAGCTACTAAGCTTGTGTTACGGTGGCTAGACAACGGATATACTACTTATATTTATTTATTTTTTGTAAATACTATACAACTAGGAGTTCTCCTCGAACTGAGACCCCCCTATCTCCCCAACCCCCCTACCGATCCGGCTCATCATCAACTCATAAATTCTACTGACCTAAACTACGTGCATACCAAAATTCATGAAGATCGGAGCTACGATACTCAAGTTATCGTCGAACAAACATACAAAGTTACAAAGATACAAGCGCCAGGCCCGTCTACACTGGACCTCACTCGCTTCGCTCGTTCGGTCAAAAAGAGAAAAGCGCCTAAACCAGAAACAAATATTTAATTTTAACCCCACTTAAACCTGTTTGTTTGTAGTTACATCGACAACATAAAAATCGACTTTAAAAAAAGGACAAATAATAACCTCTACATACAGTGCCACCGACTGATCTGTTTTCTCATCTGAAGTAAGAAAATACGTTCATTCGGACAAGCACACGACTATACAAATTGGTACATACAAAACATAAAAAAAAATGGACCAAGACAGGAAAACTGCCCGACTTATAACAGATAACAGAGTGCTATCTGTTTTATGTTAAAAGTCGGGCAGTTTTCCAGACAGATAACAAAACAGATACGTCGATGGCACTGTATGTAGAGGTTAATTTTATTTATTTTTAAAGGCGGTTTTGTTTTTTTTTTATTTCACCTTTTTTAGTGTACCTACCTACTTTCCTCTGCCTACAATCACTAAAAATAATCAAAATTGTAACCGTTATTTTAATAATTGATGAGTTTTTTGATGAGAAAGTGGTTTCAAGTGCTCCATCAATCTGTACCTAGTTGTTTAGGGGCCAATTCTTTTTCACCAAATTTTTATGGGACCACCTTGGGCCTTTCCATTAAAAAAGGAACCATCTCAATCGTAATGCTATGTTCGAGTAATCGGTGAACATGGCATCCCTGAAACATAATATATATATACATACGCGACGAATTTCGAACATACTCCTTTTTTGAAGTTGTTTTGAAAATGCATCATATGTGAAAATTTTCAACAGTCTAGCATTTCAAACCTACTCCTTTTTTTGAAGTCGGTTTAAAAATGCATCATCTGTGGAAATTTTCAACAGTCTAGCTAACACGGTTTATGAGATACAGCCTGTCAGACATACAGACGGACAGTGAAGTCTTAGTAAAAGGGTTCTGTTTTTACTCTTGGCCACGGAACCCTAAACAACCAAATTCTGTAAAAATTACGACTTAAAACTAACACCAATCTTAAAATATCAATGTTTTAACTTTTATTACTTGAAAAACAACTTTAAAAGACTAAAATTAAAGTACGTTTTTCTTCTCAAAGAAAGCACTGTGTTTTTGATTTATGTTTTAGTGTTAAAAAACCGCTTTTCAGTCTAAATTGTAACGTTTTTTGCAGAATTAGCAAACACGGACGGTTTACAAGCGACGCGTTGAAATATAAACCTTAACGTCTGTGATTTAGGAACTATTTTCAGTGTCTGGTTTGAGAAATATTGTTTAAAGGGTGTTTTTTAGATTTTGTTGGAGGATTAGTTGTTTCGATTTTTTACCTAAAATTTTGTGAAGAGTTGTTTGCGGCGATTTGGTGATTGAGAAAGATTCTGCGTTATTTCTAGATATTTTTTAAGAAGTAAAAATAGAGTTTTAAACCTATCATTTATGAGAATGTATCGGAAAGATATTTTTATTGCACCTGTGATAAAATCGACTTTTTTTTTCTAAAAAATTTTAAAATGACGTTTTGTCTAAAATAAGATAAGATAAGATAAAGTTTATTGTTTCATAAAAAAGTTACAGGTACAATTTTAGCATATTTGTGACATAACAGATATAGCGAAGCTTAAGGCGGCGATAGACGATAATTACCGGTCCTTGTCCGATTGCATACAAATGAGCGAGATGGAATTGCGTGAAAAAATCTACAATTTCTCGTAAAATCAATCATTAACGAAGATTAAAATAATATTTTTATAAAATGCGATGAAGAGGTTCTAGGTATTGTATTTTCTAATATTATGATGCCTATAAGAAAATATAGCGGTTAAGGATTTAGAAGAAAAATTGTTTATTTTGTAAAACAGGGGTAACTTTGCCTGTATAATAGTGGTATTTAAAGTTATTTTTTATTTTTTGTTTTTGAAATGAAGGGGACACTTCTTGTATCATGTACAATAACATAATACATTGTTTAAAGATCTATTTGATACCGGTTATGAAGAAAACTATTCAATCGGAAGTGATTTCACATGAGTCGCGTCCTTAACTTAAAATTAGCTTAAACTGTTACCCTTAGAGAACTCTGTCCCCCCACACTAGGTCTTAAATGAGCCTGTACAGCGGGGTTACAGTGATTCGCGTTAGGGATTTTATTAAACGGCATATTTTTCAAAGATAAAAAGAAAGTAAGTAAGGGCAATATTACCTGTAAGGTCTAATCTAAACATTGTTTTGTGTGTGTTTATAAAGTATTAAGTTTGTATGTCAGAAAATGTGTGCGGGTAAATACCTACACTACATGGTGTTTATGCAGTCGCGTATTTGTGGAACATGGAACAGAATAAACACATACAACTGTCTACATACTAAGTTCTTGGCAATTGTTTTAGCGCCTTTTGGTTAAAGGTTGTTGATCCTTTTAGCAAAAACCGTTGAAATAAAACCCTAACCTTGAATTTTTCGTTTGTTTTATTGCTCATTACATGTTACCAGAAATATATTACAAGGAGCATCCGTCAGGCGCAGTGGTAGCGCGCTCGCCGGCCAAGCGAAATGCACAGATTCAAAACCAGTCACTTGGGATTTTATAGACGCTTTGTCCTCCTAAAATGTTCTTACTCTTAATTTATTTAAAAAAAAAACAATTTTGGCAAAAACAAAAATCTTTTTTTTTTTCTACAAAAAAAAATCACCCTCAATATCTCAAAGCAACGCGAACGCCCACACGATATAACCAAAAACACGATCCTACCAAACATCGCTGTTGCAAACAAAAAATCATTTGTATTTCCCGTTGATACGATCACCTCCAGGGAAATACTGAGACGATATATCTTCTATACTTATTGGCAAACTTAATGTTAAAGTCGACGCCCATATCAGATTATATTTTATTCCATACTAGATGCGTCCCGCGGTTTCACCCGTAAGTCCCGATTCCGTAGAAATATCGGAATTAAATGTAGCCTATATTACTTCCTCGGAGATTCCTATTGGTGAAATCGTTTTTGAAATCGGTCCAGTAGTTTCCGCCAAACTAACAAACAAACAAATAAATCTTTCCTATTTATACCTAATATTATTGTAGACAAATAATAATGTAGGTACATGGGTAGTTTATAACGAGGGTATTTTTACCTCTTAATATCTTTACCTTCACTTTTATCCAACTCCGTTGTTTTTTTTTGCATAATTATCTCATACAGCCTTAAGCTGAATTTTTCTCAAAATAAAAGGTGAAATTACCGCCTCCTTCTTTAGAAGTCGGTTAATAAACTAAAAAAAACCTTTTCTTTGCAAAAGAAGCACCCTTTCTATTCAGCTGTCCTGTTTTATTATTTAATAAAGTCATAAAAAAATGACATCAGCATGAATCTAAAAACAAATTTTTCCTAACTAAAAAACGTATTATGCGATGACATCAACGTTTAAAATTAAAAACAGATTTTTTCCCAACCAAAAAAACTGTTTTCCATTATGCAAACAATTTTGTCAAAACAGTTGAGTTCAACAGTGCTTATACCGTAAAGTCAAACGGGTGAAATGTCCTATATTTCACTGCTGCATTGTCACCGTATGAGGAGTAAATCCTGGCTAACACGAAAGGTATGGACACCTCGTCACTCTGCACTGAGAATGTCTCTTTGTCGGCTAGGTGTGACAGACACCCTAGTCTTGTTAGGGTGTGGCCGATTTTCGGTTGCATATTTTTTTTTAAATATATTTTTACGGTTTTGTACCCAAAGTGTAGGCACCCTTTTACTAAGACTCCATTGTTCGTATGTCTGACACCAGACTGTATGTCATGAACCATTATACAAACAAACTTTCGAATTTATTATATTAAATTTAAATTTGGATTCAAATACCATATTATAAGCCTAGTTCCCTCATTCATGGGCTGGATGGTGCAACATTCATTCCTTTTTATAAAAACATCGAAGTTTCCTCGGATTGACCAATAAAAATAATAATTGGAATTTTAATTGAAAATTTTCACGGAATTCTTTGTACGGCCCGAAGCTGGATTGTTTGCAGGTGGATCAAAGGTTGAATGTTAATGTTGTCATACGCGCTTATTGATGTATCTACTTCGCAAGGTTCTGGTGGACTGGCACCGAGGGTTGCAGTGGTGGGTGATACCTTTGGCCGCCCAGCATCCCAGGCCAGAGTGGACCCCCACTCACCAAGCAACTTTCCCCCAGAACGCCCTGAAGCTGACTGAAGGGACTGTGTATCTGAACAATATTTTTCTGTACGACGTCATACCATTAAATTCCTGTACTCAAAATAGTGGTACAGATATTTTTTGTTTTAAATAACATTCATACCTTCATATTCGGGTAGCGTAAAATTGTGATGCAGATATTATTTGATACTGCTATAATTAATGTATTTCGGTCATTCAATGAAAATTTTTGCCATACGTTTATATTACTTTAAAGTTTAATATACAATTTGTAACGGGTGAGCCCTTTTAATTCGAAAGAAGTTGTTCTAGACGTCTAGGCGAACACCTTTTGTTCTACGACTTTTGAAAATTCGAACTTTTTTGAAAACTTTGAGATTATGTTTCACTGAAAAAACGGATGCTTTTGAAAATAAAGGTAATTGAAGTTTTGATTGTAGTACATCAAACTAAATGAAAGGACAACATAAGGTCAACATTTTCGAAAAGTACTTCGAATTTCCAAAAATCGTAGAACTAAAGTTGTTCGCCTAGACGTCTAAAACAACCCCTTTCGGCTTAAAAGACACACAGTTTTCAAAATTTTTCGTCTCTATTATGAGTTGGTTTAGTTTTTAGAATACCTAGATGATGGCTAATATACTGAGACTTTGCTGTCCGTCCGTATGTCACCTGGCTGTATCTCACAAAGCGAAATACACAGATAGTTAAAATTATTACAGATGATGTATTTCTGTGGCCGCTAAAACAACAAATCAGGATGAAAATTAAGGGGGGGCAACCGACGTGAATTTTAAAATATAAAATTTCGCTCACAAACGAATATTAAATATTTTCACAATTGTAATATAAGTAAGATATTATAAATGTAAAAGATTCAAGAACTTCCATTGCCTCCAGTACTCATTTATTTTCTCAAACTGTTTCAACACACCGCTTACATCCGATAAAAACTTGCCATAAATCTAAAAAAACCTAAAGCGACAATTCCGCAGTTTTCCCCAGCCATCTCTCAACGGGGTTGGCAAGTTGGCAGGCAGCCAGGGTAGCGGGTTCGAGTTCCGCCGCCAGATGAGCGTTGCTGATCGATCAATGTTCCCTATGCTAATACCTTAGCTGATTACACGAGGTATTTTGGAGGGAAAATTATTAGGTGGTAAGTTTAAAGTCCGAATACCGAAATATGTAGGAGAATATAAGTCACCGACATGTTATAGGGACTTTTGTTTTTGACGCGTTACTGGAACGTCGTTCTGAATTTTTATTATTGCAAAACAAAGTTTTATTGCGTTTAAATTGTATAATTTCGGCGGCATGCAATTTAGTTACACGAAGTTCAACGGGGGAATTGAAAATAAAAATACCAGTGCCAAACACGAAATTAGCACGTGGGGTTGGAGAAAAATCGTCGCTATTTTTCTGCAGCCTTCACGCATTGAAAATTATTTCAAACGATTACAGTATAATAGTGGTAGTTCACTATTAGTACGAGAAACTGGCTAAATTGTCCTATATTGCTGACAGAAGCCATAACTAAGAAAATGAATGACATATTAAAGCTCTCAAAATTAGTAGACTTCCTCCCTTTACCCTTATTTATAAAATGCGCCCCACGGTTTCACCCGCGTAAGTTCCGTTCCCGCGGGAATATCGGGATCAAAAGTAGCCTATGTGTTATTCCAGGTCTCCAGCTACCTATATTGCAAGTTTCATTGCAATCGGATCAGTAGTTTTGCGTGAAAGAATAACAACGTCACATACATACATACATACATAAACTTTCGCGTTTATAATACTAGTAGGAAGTAAGCAGGTATTATCAAACTATAATGTTTTTTAACTAACCTTTTAACTGAATAAATAGTTAATTTAAATTGAAAAAGGTGTTATTTGTCATAACAAAATGTATAAGGAAGGCATAACGTTTGTAAAAATATTCACAAACGTAAAATATTTCTTGCATAAATTACACATCTTTGAAACACAATATTTACCGGGTTTTATATTTTACTAAAAATATTTATCGCGTTTTATTTACACATCTTTTACCACAATTTATTCTACCATTTCATAAAAACTCAGACACATTCGTTCGATGCAAATAAAACCGCGAAAACGGAGCGGTCTCGGGGAACGGTCGTCCATTTTTAATATCCAATACTTCAGTGTTTTAAAATGGTATATCTAGAATCTAGATGGAAGAAATTCTAACAACAATGTTCGAATTTTGTTCCGACATTTTTAAAAGTGTGTGAGTAATTTCCTAAACAATTTGACTTTGGCACTGCTGAAGCTCGGCCGTCAGAGCCGAGTTTAAAATGCGTCACTGTCAAGCGACCATTCACCTTCTAGTCTATTTTGAAGCTGGGGTCTCAAGGAGCGATGTATCACGCGCCGCGCTACTCCTATCCTGACCTGTAACATGAGTCGTTTGACAAATAGTTTATTCCGTAAATAATTAATATTGTATTTCATACAAACGCTTTTCCCTATTTTTACTCATTCAGAGATGGAATTGTGAACTAATGGAATTAGTTGTCTGAGTATGTCTTCCCGGATGTCTACAACTTGGGGTCTTCAAGTAACGACTGAACAGGTTTCTCCTAGGCAAGCGTGCAGCATCTTAGACCATATCTTCGCTTTACATCAGGTAAATTAGTGGTCAAACGCTTACCTAACAAATATAAAAAAACGTTCTTAGTGTTCACTTTCAATCTCAATATTTTGGACAGTTTGCTTGATGCTTCCCTGCATAAATACCTAAACTTGCATGACGCGCAGTTCGGTTTTCAGCCCGAACTATCTACAGAAAGCGCAATCCTGGGGCTCAAGCATACTGTCCAATACTATACTAATCTTAGGACGCCGGTGTACGCCTGTTTTCTGGACCTCTCCAAGGCCTTCGATCTCGTAGCGTATGATGTGCTTTGGAGAAAGTTGGAGGACAGGGGTGTGCCGGCGGGGATGATCAACATCTTCCGTTATTGGTATGAGAACCAAACCAATAATGTCAGGTGGGCTAGCTGTCTCTCAGAGTCGGACAGGTTGGAGTGCGGAGTGAGACAGGGGGGGCTGACGTCTCCTAAGCTCTTCAACCTGTACGTTGACGGACTCATAGTTGAGCTCGGCAGCATGCGTGTTGGATGCCGGGTTGGTGGCGTTAGTGTCAACAACATCAGCTACGCGGACGACATGGTGCTGCTGGGGCCGACTGTGAAGGCCATTGAGGAGATGTTGAGAGCCTGTGAGACATACGCTGCGTCGCATGGTCTCATTTATAATATAAATAAAAGTGTATACATGGTGTTTGAGGCTGCTGGGAAGTGTCCTGAATCTGTACCCCCTATAGTGCTAAATGACACAAGTCTCAAGCGGGTGTATGAATTTAAATATTTGGGACACTTCGTTACCGACAGCCTTAAAGACGATGTCGATATAGAGAGAGAGCGTAGGGCTCTGGCGGTTCGTGGCAACATGCTGGCCCGTAGATTTGCCCGTTGTACAGACTATGTTAAAATAACACTCTTCAAGGCATACTGCCAGGGTCTGTACACGGGCGGTCTGTGGTTCAGCTGTGCTAAGAAGTCGCTAGAAGCCCTGCGCATTCAATATAATAACATTTTCAGGATGCTGCTGAGACTCGCCCCTTTTTGAAGTGCCTCTGATATGTTTGCACGGACACGAACAGATGGCTTTAATGCTGTCCTTCGTAAAAAAGTGGCGTCACTGGTGCGGAGAGTGAGGGAGAGTAGCAACAGCATCCTCAAAATGGTGGCAGAAGATCCGCATGCACCTGTGTTTGGACATTTCAATCGAGCGATGGCCGCCGTGGAAAACCACTCGGGCGGTCGTCGCTTAATTGATCTGTCCTCCAGGTACATAACATTTTAATTTTAAGTTATCTACTAACATAGTACTAAGTATTTACTAAAAACATATGGATTTATTATTGTTATCTGTAATAAATTATTTGAATTTGAATATTCCAAACATATGCCTACACCTAGCCGTTTAGGCTCTGCATTGTCTATCAGCCAGTGATGAATAAACGTATCAACTCATGGTTGGAGTACTGTACTATTCAAACAAACAAACATCCAAATTTGCACATCCTACTATCCTATCCTATTAATATTATAAAGCTGAAAGTTTGTGTGTATGTTTCTTTGTTACTCAATCACGCAAAAACGACTGTACCGATTGCGATGAAAATGAAAAAGAAATATAAGTAGTTGGATACCAGGGATAACACATAGGTTACTTTTTATCTCGATATTTCCGCGGGAACGGAACTTACGCGGGTAAAACCGCGGGGCGCAGCTAGTTTATAATTTTAGTGGGATTACTTTTTATTTCTAGTGCTTGCAGTGCTCTTAATTAGCCGACTTCAAAAAAAGGAGGAGGTTCTCTACTCGGGTGGCTATGTTTTTTTAAACACGATTCTACGACTGACGCTCTTTTCCAGTTTCACTATTATGGACCTTTGAAATTTACGGTATTCCTTTGAAAAAGCTTTAAAAAAATCCTGTTAAGACACCCTGTGAGCCACGAACTGAAAAAAAAAATGGTTTTGCGCTACTATTTTTGCTTTAAGTTAGAGATGTAATGGGTATAAGAGTTTAAAAATTTAACTGGCTTTGAGTTGAAATCACAATTTGAAACCACAATTACTATGGGTGCTAGACAACGGATATACTAAATATTATACTATATATACAAATACAAATACTACAATAAAATGGCTCGATAAAAAATAAATCGATTTGAACTGATGGCCTATTAAAATTATCCATTAATTTCTTTTAATAACTTAATCTTGAATTTAAAATCTGTTATTGTTTGTTTGTAAATAATATTTATTTTATAAATAACATTTAACATTTTATCCTTGAAAATATTTCTTAAGGAGATGGGGCTAGAGTTTTTTAATATCGGTAAATAATTTATATAAAAAAGATATATAGAAAATACTTTACTTAATCATCAACGAAAACATAACAAATACAACACACTTAAAATGAATATGGAACTAAATAAATGTCGAACAAACAGGCGACCTGATCCTTTCAAGCGAGAACCTCCTCTTTCGGATTTTTTTAAGTTGGTTAACTCTTTGACCGCTGAAGTTGAACAAAAAGTCAAAAAAACAAACGCAAAACCGAAATAAATGCTAAATTAAAATCGCAAGCCCACCATGTGTGTTTTAGCAGTTCAAATTCAAATTCAAAATATTTCTATTCTTTAAAATATTATTACATTTTTTTAAAAACGTCAAGTAAACTATCGTGTCTTCGGAACGCGAACTCCAATGGGAAGAACACACAAGAAACTAATGTGGGTTATTTTTTTTATTTCTTTTTTGTTGCAATGATCATGTGATTGACAGTTTCGCAAATTTAGGACTATAGTGGAACTGAAGCAATATTTTACCATAATTTTTTCCAACACAAAAAGTTCGAAAGTAATTTTGTCTATCGGTTAAAATAAATTGTAAAAGGTAAAAGAAGAAAAAAACGGGAACTTTTGAAATATTATAATATGAAATAATATTTTATGAAAATTGAAAGTGCTCTAACAACTGAGCTGCACAGGAATCTGTGGTTAGAGCACTCGCCTGTTTAGCGACGGGGCGCAGGTTCGAATCCTGGGATTTTTTTAAAATATATTTCCTCGGGAACAATAATTCTAAGTTTAATATGCCTTGAGTAATAAAAACAAAGAAATACTAAAAACGGGAAATCAAATTTTTTTAGCAGTCTACGGGCCCAGTACACCCCTAACCTTAGACAAAGCGAGCTTCGCATGTGTTTGACGTCCGATGTAACTGCACTGACCCATATTTGTCACGTGATCATATCGAGCGACCGACTTCGGAAGTTCTATTGTAAAAGGGAAAACATATTTTCAAAATAATACCTACCTATTAAACTTTTTAAATTCGCACGATTTGTTTACATTTATTTACATTTCCCCGGGTCTTAATCGCGTACTATTTAGAACGCGCACTTCGCGTACTTTTTATTTTTAATTTAAAACTATTATATTTCTACTAGAAATATTTTAAAGAAAAAATACATTTACAAAAATTTGGTTCAATGCAAAACCTCGCCGCGAGTGAATTTTTGAAGATGTATCACCTTTAAAATAATTTTATTAAAACTATTTTTCACAAATCGAGTAGGTAGGTATTATATTTACATTTTACCGGGTCTTAATTGCGTACTTTTTTTATTTTCTTACCTCGACGTTTCGATCATGTTACAATGATCTAGGAAATAAAATATAGTACGCGATTAAGACCCGGTAAAATGTAAATATAATACCTATCTACTCGATTTTTTAAAAATATATTTAAAAGAAATATTTTAAAGGTGATACATCTTCAAAAATTTACTCGCGGCGAGGTTTTACACTAACCTACATTTTTGTTAATATGTATTTTTTCTTTAAAATATTTCTAGTAAAAATACAAGATGTAACAGGTTAGCCCTTTTAATCCGAAAGGCGGTTGTTCTAGACGTCTAGGCGAACACCTTTTGTTCTACGACTTTTGAAAATTCGAACTTTTTTTTGAAAATTTTGAGATTATGTTTCACTGGAAAAACAGCTGTTTTTGAAAATAAAGGTAATTGAAGGTTTGATTGTAGCAGACCAAACTAAATGAAAGAACAACATAAGGTCAATGACCTCGAACTCTAAGAAACAGCGGATTTTCAAGTAAACTTTACACCTAAATTTTTCGAAAAGTACTTCGAATTTTCAAAAGTAGTAGAACAAAAGTTGTTCGCCTAAACGTCTAAAACAACCCCCTTTCGGATTAAAAGGGCTTACCCGTTACATCTTGTATAAGTAACAAACACAGATTTTATTTAATCAAAAATATGATACGATCAAGGGTGGTTTATTTAATTGACTCTATGTAATTTAGTTATAAGGTTATTTTAATATGTTTAAACTTTTTCTATTTGTAATATTTGTAGAAATATAATTGTTTTTGCGTGAAAGAGTAACAAAGTCACATACACACAAATAAACTTTCGCGTTTATTACATTAGTGAGACGTATGATTTGTTTTTCAAATACCACTCGTGATTTAAACCAATTGTTTGTGTTTAACTGCCCATTCACTTCCAACGTCAAATTATGTCATTTCAATGTCAAAAATGAAAGATAATTCCAAAAATTTTATGTTTAACATCCAAATACATGCAATATTAGGCAGAAATAGGTCGAGAGAAAAACAATCGTATTGTTTGTATGTTATGGCTTATTGTAGAATGGCTACGAAATTAGTTTTTAATAATGTATGTGGGACGTACTCAGGGGTATAAATGTGGGGGCGTTATTTTATTTAAGACATGAAAAAAATCCTCGGTCTTTTTTTTGATTTTAAGCGCATGTGCGTTTTTCTATTTGTTTCGATCGTCTTTTGGTTTTAATTGTATCAGCTTATGTTTCTGATTCGAAGATATTTTGATTTTGTTACAGTTTCGATAATAATAAAAAAAATAGGAATATTTTAGTTTCTACACCACCTGACACTTATTTTCAAGTAATGTTTGTTTCCTTTGTATATGTATTTTACGTATAATGAAGAATTTATTCATTCATTCATTATGTCTGACACAACCCTCCCTGGGTTACCAAACAGGTAACTCGCCACCGTGTGTGAAGAACTCCGGGCTTCTTAATCTCCCCCAGATTCCTTAAGGATGATTCTCATTAGAACGGGATATTTACGAGCCGGGCGCGGACGGCATATATTCACTATTCACTAGAAAAAAATCACTAGAACAAATAAAATTTCTTCTATGGTTTTCGCGATTTTGCATAATAAAACACTTTATTTATCCGGTTTTATCGCGTTTTTATTCATTATTTGACCCGAGCTTTACAGTTGGCTTTATCAAGGCAAAAATGGAAAATTTCTTGATAAAGCCAACTGTAAAGTTGGCGAAAGTTCGGATCAAATAATGAATAAAAACGCGATAAAACCGGATAAATAAAGTGTTTTACTAGAACAAATTTCAAAGATATCCCCTTTCCTTACTCCGTTTCTGTACGAAAACAACACTAGAACCAGTAAATAGGAAAGCAAACCCGTGTGAGAAACACCTGTAAAGCTATTGTTCCTACAATTATGGCTGCAGCTTACTTTAGTAATTGGTTTCTTTGACTACCTGCATTTCAAAGCCGTATTCCACACAAGATTGGTTTGAAGATTAAGTTCTATTTTTTAGGTCATTTGCTTTAGATTTTCCTTCTGTTTTCGCGAAAATGAAAAGAAACATATTTTTCTTTTTTTTATATTCATAGTTTTAATTACGTTGCTTCTTATTTTTGCTATGTTTAGAAGTTTTTACAGACTCCTTCCTCAGGGAAGACTCTAACTAAACTAATTGAACGGAATGGAAAGACCGAATATTGAATGAATGAACGAATGATTTAAACCGAAAGAATAGTAATAAATAAAAATATAAAAAATAATAGGTAATTTAAATAATAATTTTGTATCAGCATCGCGGAACCAAAGAAACAAGTTTGCTTTTATTTATTTTTTTATTTTATGGTAATTCAATGACTACTCGAAAATAGACTCGACCGATTGCGATGATTCGTTATTCATTAATTTTAGTAATTTAATTCGCGTAAGTAGTAACAACACTTCGATTATTAAAAAAAATGTTAAAACCATTTTTAGTTAATCGAATATTATAATATTGAATAACAGTTACGATGAACACAGAGGTTAAACTGAAAGTCGGCCGATAGTTTGTTTTGTGGAAGTTAACTAAACCAATGAGGTTGAATTGATAGAAAAGCAGTAAAGTAATACTTTGCTTCTATGGTTTTCGCGATTTTGCATAATAAATCACTTTATTTATCAACCTTGAAAAAGCCAATTGTAAATTTGGCGAAAGCTCAGTTCGTTTAAAACCAATAATAAAACGCTATTAAACCCGATAAATAAAGTATTTTATTAATACTTTGCTTTCGGTTGCAGCGTATAGTTTAATCAGTTGGCAGTTTATATGTTTAGGGAGTGTACGGCAATGGGCAAAAACAGGAGTGCTATTACGAAACGTACCGACCGAACATCAGTAGGTAGTTAATGTTCGTTCTGAATCAATAATTCACAATATATTCTTTGTTTTTGGTCTTATACGTGTTGTAATTAATGGTTCAGAACGAACATTAACTTTAACTACCTGCTTATGTTCGATCGGATCGGTCTGTACGTTTCGTAATAGCCCTTCAGGACTCTCATTAGGACTCCACTGTCCGTTTTTCTGTTATCAGCGTGTATCTCATAAACCGATTGATGGTCGATTAGCTATCGACCGATCAAAAATCTTTAGTCCCGATTCGACCTTTACTATAAAATTTTACAATACTACTAAATAATCTGAGGTCCTAGGTAAAGATATTTAAAATTTACTGAGAAATAGAGTACATAAAAATATTTAAAAAACTAGCTGCGCCCTGCGGCTTCACCCGTGTAAATCTACAATATATTTTTTTCCTAAGAACTTTGTCTCAACACAAAAAGAATTATCGAAATCGATCCAGCCGTTCACGCGTGATTACGTGACCATGCTAAAAAGGGATTCATTTTTTATGTAAGTATGTGTGGTATTTTTATACGTTACTAGCTTCGCCCCGCGGTTCCGTTCCCGCGCGAATATCGAGATTAAAAAAACCTTTTTTTCCACTGTTTTTAGATGTTGTATTGAAATAAAACTTGATTTCCGGTCAACCCTGAAGAAGGAGTCTGTAAAGGCTCGGAAACGAGTAGGAATGGCATTGCAACTATGAAATTAAAACTAACTTAACTAAAATAATTAAAATAACGCAGTTAAAACAGTAAATGAGTTTTATTTCCATCGACTATCTTTTAAATCTCTTTGATCCTATATAAGTATTAACATTAATGTTCGACTGTAAGTTAGAACTTTAAACCTTAGATGGTAAATGGAGGCGAAAATTGAATTTCCTAGATATAATAGGTAATCTAACCTACCTAGGTACCTATTTAGTTAATTAAAAAATCAGCCCGTTAATTTGTCCCACTGCTGGGCAATGGCCTCCTCTTAAAGGGGCAGGCAGTAAGACGCCACGGGAGCCTACTCCGGATTGGCGAATGTCTTATGTCTTCGAACCGTGTGGTGTGTCCTAGGACATGTCGGTTTCCGCACGATGTTTTCCTTCACCGTAAGAGCGATGTTATTGGCGCACATAACTTTTTTTTAAAGGCACACTTTGGTGCGTGGTCGGCCTGATTACGAACTCACGACCCTCGGAATAAAAGTCGGGGTATCTATCACTAGACCATCACAGCTCCATCCTACTAATATTACTAAAACTAAATAACACAAAATATTATAAATATTTTGTTATTTTTATATAACACAAAATATTATAAATATTATATTATTTTTATATAACACAAAATATTATAAATATTTTGTATATATGTGTTTGCTTGTTGCTCCTTCACGCAATAACTGCTATACCGATTGCGATGAAACTCTGTATTTAGTTAGCTGGAAATCTGGATTAACACATTATTAACTTTTTATACCAAAATTCCCGCGGGATAACGCGGGTGAACCGCGTAACGCTACCTATGTAATTGGTAGGTTAGCATGAAGAAATGAGAGGTAATAAATAATAATTGTTGCAACATACATTATCGGTCACCCATCTAAGGAATGACCATACCAGGTGTTGCTTTACCCGGAAAGACTGGCTGACGCAGCCATAGGACAAGCCTTGTGACTTTGCTTGAGAGAAACACCAAACACACTCAAACTTTTAAAATCAAAATGTATAAGGATAGGATTTCAAAAAGTCGGTCATCCATCCCAATAATGAACGGAACAAGCGTTGCTTACCCGGCTGGCACAGCTAGGCGTTTTTACATGAAATAATACCGAACAAGCTCTAGCTGACGTAGCTAGGAAAAGCTTCGCGACTTTGCTTATGAGAAATAATAAACACACTCAAACTTTCATATTATTCATAATGTTATAAGGATATGATTTCAAAAAGTCGGTCATCCATCCAAATGATGAACCGAACAAGTGTTGCTTACCCGGCTGGCACAGCTAGGCGTTTTTGCATGAAAGAATACCAAACACGCTCCAACTTTCAAATTCATAATGTTACTAGAATATGATTTCAAAAGGTTCCTAAAATGCTAAATATGTCACGGTGATAAATGGTATAAACTTCTTCTATTCAATAAAGTTTCCTTCACATATAACTTCACATTTGACCCCATAGCGCTGCACTAGTTATGAAACGCGGTTTTGGTCACAATTTCTGTCGATTTTTGAACACTATCTTCAAACAAAAATCGACTAAAATTTCAAACAAAAAACTGTCTTGAATCAATAATAAAGATTAAAAAGGTACAAGTCACTTGAAAATTTGACAAGAAGCGTGGTTGTCTATGTTAATCTAGGAATACTTCTATCTAATGTTCATAACTCACGAAAATCGGTTCAGTAGTTTTTAGGTGAAGAGTTACAAAGTCAAAGTCAAAATTATTTATTAGGTACCATAGTATGCTTGTACAATACAAAGGTACATGATCACTTAGATACGTCATTAAATCTAAAGATTTTAGTGTGGCTTCAGAACGCGCCCTCCGATGAGAAGATGCCACAAGAAACTTATGGGGGTACCTTTGCTTACCTTGGGTTAAAAAAGTTAAAAAGTTAACTAAATAATAATAACAATAATGGTTAAATAATAGTTGATTAAGTTAGCTTACCTTAGGTTTAAGTCAAGTTAGAAGCCTTATGGCGACCTGCTGTGGTATCATCTAATTAGCATCCACCGCTAGTAGTTGCTAAGTTGCAGTACATTGCTGCTTTGACGTAACGTGGTTGTTACCGGTGATTACTTCAAAACAGCAATGTAGAATACGAAATATGTATTTTGACAGTAAATAGCAACTAGCAGCGGTGGATGCTAATTAGATGATACCACAGTTGACAATTTTTACACTAATTTGAGACACACCATTATACGAAGAGAAGAAGAAATAACAAACATACAGAAACCCTTTCGTATTTATAATCAGTATTACTAGAAAGCTAGTTTCTCTGTCAAAATAGTTGGAAACTATAACAATGGGAGGTTTTTGCTTCGTCCAGTAAAAAGGGGGTTGATGTGTTTTGAGTTTGTCCAGCATTGTTTTGTTGGCGTTGAGTTTTTATAGCCTTTGAAAAGTGTCGACGGGTCTAAGTCCATTAGCAAGGTCTCTTTGGCAGGTTCGGATCCCGTCATGAAAAAATTTTTTAAGTTACTAGCTGCGCCCCGCGGTTTCACCCGCACAAGTCCTGATCCCGCGGGAATATCGGGATAAAAAGTAGCCTATCTGTTATTCCAGTGCAATATTAAAAATAAATAAAATAAATATTTGTATCTGGTCTGAGTGTCTTTCTAGTGTGTAAGTATTTACAAAAAAAAGTATATATGTAGTATGTCCGTTGTCTAGTACCCATAGTACAAGTCTAGAGCTTAATTTGGGGCTAGATTGCGCTGTGTGTAATGTCGTGTAATATTTATTTATTTATTTATATTCCTTGAGAACCGATGACTACAGAAATATCTTCTTATATTTAAAAATGAATTCCTATTTCGCGTGGTCACGGCATCACGCCTAAACGGCTGGACTGTTTTCGATAATTCTTTTTATGTTGTTTTCGTTATGATCAGAAGGTTCTTATGGAAGAAAAAATGCTGAACCAATTTTGATAAATCTTATGGGGGTGAAACCGCGGGGCGCAGCTGGTCTACCTATATTTTGTAGCTAGATGTGTATTATGAGTCACATTTCACCCGAGCGAATGAAACATGAAACCCAGGTTTTCATTTAGTTAGTAAGTTAAGTTAAGAAGTATATAATAAGTAAATATATACAAACATCTCATAGCTCACAAAAGTATATATAAGTATAGTAGTATATATACGAAAGTCAAAGCTCACAACTGATGAATTAAAATAAATATTGACGTCGATCTATCTATCTACAGCTATATATACGAGCGTCATTGATCGTCATCGATCGTCATCATCACTTACATACATACAAATTTTGCCTTACTTCACCTACCTACTGCAGTGCAAAAAACCACACTCAACCGGACGACCAGGGAAGTACTTGTTGATGCCAGGCGCGGTAGAAATAATTACCTATCTTTAAAAACAAAAACGAAAATAATAAAAAGGAAGAATCTCTCAAAATAATATCGTTGAAGTAATTAATTATAATTCTATTCGCATTACCTTCCGTCTCATTAATTAATTTCCGTTAATAGAGACCGCTTTCTTTGCGGAAAATAATAAAACGGTAATATCATTTCGAGAGGCTATCCTAGGAGTAGTAGATAAAATCTCGTGTTCGACACCTCTGAGTTATCTTTTTCCTCTTGTCGATGGCACAGAAACTGTCAAGGTAATGTGGTTAAATTGGAAAGCAGCAAAGACCTTCCAATATGATGAGATGAGGTCAAATGCTAGCCTACTTAAGTTTAAAAAAAAAACTGGAAGGTCCTTGGCGTTTTCATTATAACGCGAAAGCGAAGAATTATAACATGACACGTGATTCCTGTGTAGCTCAGTGATTATAGCAGTCGTCTGGTTAGCGAAAGGACGCAGGTTCGAATCCTATCATGGGAATTTTTTGGAAATATATTTCCTTGCTAAAAATATTTCTAAGTTTTCGTTGGATCAAGTTTACATCCTCGGAGTAATTTAATCTATTTCACCGATAGGCTATAGTTTTACATTGTAGGTACCATCTATCTCATATTCATAGGGCAAAATATAGGGCATAATAATACGCCCGAAATTATGAACCTACTATGTCAATCAATTGACCGATCTATAAAATCAATCACACATAGTGATTGATGACATGCAGGTACCGGTGACATGCTATAGATTGCCGGTAGATGTCGTTCTCAGTCCCAAAAAAGAAGAGATGGAGTCCATTTTTATTCAATTTTATTACGATATAGGACGAGCACTTGTGACGTAAATGGTTAGAACGTTGACTCGGAATGTCGAAGATGCAGGTTATAGGTCCTGAAGGGTGTAGTTTTTTGGATAGAATTTGTTTGAAATAAAAATTCAAATAAACCGCCCCTTGATCAATCAATCTTCATTGGTCTGGATACAAATCCGGACCAATGAACCCAAGGATGATGGTAGTAGACGGTATTGCCTCTTTGTATTCTAATTTAATTTTTCCTTCGACATTATCTGTAATGCGATTCATTTTCTCTCGACTCAAGAATCAGCCCCCAAAAGTTGAATTAATGGATATAGATTTGTTTACTTAAAATTTGTTCTTTACAAATTAATTATTGTAATCCTTAAAATTATGTAAATTATGCCTTAAGGTAATTACCTTTTATTGTAGGTACAGGTGAGTTTAAAGGGTATGAAAAGGTATAACATGAACGTGGGTTTTAAAGGTTATTTTTACATACCCTTTCGGTAAAATAAATAAATAAACATTGCACGGAAATCTAATTTAGCCTCAAACTCTAAACTAAGCCGCGTTCTCGCCGCCAAAGAGAAATAACTCTTTTGACTCTTTTAAACATATCATACATTAGCTGAGCCCTGCGGTTTCACCCGCTTAAGTCCCATTCCTGCGGGAATTTCGGGATAAAAAGTAGCCTATGTGTTATTTCCGGTATCCAGGTACCTATATTCCAAGTTTCATCGCAATCGGTTCAGTAGTTTTAGCGTGAAAGAGTAGCAAATTCACATACAAACTTTCGCGTTTATAATATTAAGTAAGATATCATATGGTTTGAATATAAATGGAAAAACCTAGACCAGAAACGAACATCGGATTACAAAGACTTGTAACGATGGGAATTGAACCTGGATCCTTCTGCGTTGCCTTTTGAATAGAATGGAATTACTTTGGAACCATTTGTTATTAAATATTATAGTAGAATATTGCTCCGGTTCTACTATAGCCATAAATATGCGACAATGTCAATCATATTATGATCATTGCAAAAAAATATATGTATTTTGACGATTGTAAATAAAAACATGATCACAAAAAAAAAACATGAGTTTCTTGTGGCTTCTTCTCATCGGAGGGCGCGTTCCGAAGCCACACTAGAGTCATAGTGGTAAGAACACTCGACGTATTTAAAGTGATCAATACTTTTATTTATTTTATTTATTTATTAAAAACCAAGTTACACCACTCTTACAGCTAAGCCAATGCAGTGACATAACTAACTTACTTATATAATTAAAAAAACTAATAACTTAAAACTAATTATTTTCAATGCATCTATATGCCATTTCTGTGACTTTCGGCAGGCTACAATAAAAAATGTCGTAATCTCTCGCGACGTCAATTATATAAAAAAATTGACTTATTGGACTTTGCGGCCGGGTTTTCACCTTACGCGCCACAGAGCTCTAAAATGACTATTTATTTTTACTTTTAATAGAACTTTTTTATATTTTAAGACCAAAGTTCTTTATTCAGGCTTGCGGGGGTTTTGAATGTGTTAAGACCTTGCGTGGTATGCGAGTATAAACTGTAAGCACCGGTATGAACAGTCAAAAATGACAAAAACGATATCATCAGTCACCTTGGATTACGGGAATTGACTGTTTCTCTCGTTAGAATTTATTCTAGTAATTATTATGGTGAAATGTTCAGTGCCGCGGTGTAACAATTATTCGCGGATAGCATAATATGTATAGAGCATATTATGCTTACACTGCGCAGTAGGCAAATATATGGGTAATATATGGGCGCGCTCTATAGTTTGCTTATGTATACTCTAAGGTGAAGATCGTATTGTAAGAGATAACTTATTTTGTTTGTATTTTCTGTTTTAGGTATGTTGTTCGCAATTAATGGTTCTCGAAGATAAGCTATTTGGTAAGTTAGGAATAGAAATACATATGAAATATATATATGAATATGAATACATATGAAATACATAATATACGGTTAGGAATGTGTTCGAAACGAAACGAAATGAAATTTATTGTTTGTGGATTTAGGTATAATGAGACGGATACAAATTAAAGAATCTCTAGTCCTACCACGTGGGCGTACAAACATGGTTCTTAAAAATAATCGTCAATTAGAAAAAACACATTTATTTTATAGTGAGGGTAGACTACTATCAAGTCCCGTCACTTTGCAGTACGATGTCGGGAGATAAGTTTATTTTAACACTCCAATATTAAATTCAGTTACAGTACTAGATGCCTACATAGTGTCATACAGTATTAGTTGACAATTAATAGTTTATCTGTGTATATTTGGAGAAAACGAAGATTAGCTATTTTCTATATTTCATAATTTTAATTATAATATGTATTTGGTGGGAGGGGTAACAGGCGCTCTGGCGTGTCCTCTTTCAGAGGAAGCTATGGCGCTTTATAAACTTGTTTTTGTAGGGTTGAATGGACGATAAGGTGTAGTGATGTCCTAACAGAGAGACATAAACCGTTTGTTCGGTAAAGCTCTTTATTAATAGATAAAAAAACATAACACTTCCTTTGGCAGCCGTGTAAAAAAATGGTTAGGAGTAGAATTGTTTCTGCTCTGTATTCTGCAACAGTGTACTTCTCTAAGTAAACTTCTTAGTAAATAAGTACCTAATAAAGTTATTATATTATGCACATAAATTAAGTAAAGTTATCAAGCGCGTACCTGCCATCAAACTGTCTAGTTTGGAGGGGTTTATTTTTTGTTAATGTGTGCTTATCATGAATAAATGAATTTAAAAAAATATAGTAAGGAATTTTTTTTGGATCTAATTCTTTTAGTTTAGTGGTGAGGCTCAGCTGGTGTTAAGGCCTCTAACTTGACCAAACGACTGCTATCAGAGATAACATCCGGGACCAACTGCTTAAAGTGGCTTCCGAAGCACGGAGGAGCTCGTGAAAATGATTTTTTGCCACATAAATTTTCGATCACCCATCCAAGTAATGACCGCGCTAAGCGCTGCTTAACCCGCACCGTTGAATCGGCTGATAGAGCTAGGCCAATGTTTTTTTTTTGTATAATAATATTGGCTTCAAACAGCTCATGCATGTATTCAAATCATATACCTCTTATAAAGAAAAATGGCCCATTATTTGCACCAAAATGTTTGTTTAAAAAATAAAATATCTTGTTGTAAAAAGGTCACTAAAAATACAAATACAAAAATACAAAACTTTATTAATAACCTCAGTGTTACATGTCATAAGTAATAAAAACTAATACTTGTCTCAGGCGAGAATCGAACCCTGCATTGCAGTCGGGTAGAGGTACGCCCGAAGCACCGTAGAGGCCGCAAATGTCCATTTTCTTGAAAACAAAGAACACATTACAATTTTCTTTTGAAATCACATTTCGTGAATTAACATTGTAAGACGCGTACCGAAAATAACAAATCTTCTTTGATCCTTTTTCGGGAAGTTATACTTATTATTCCCTTTGCCGTCATCGGATGTTTAGGGTTGTCATCTAATAAAAATAATTAATGACTGATACAAACAGTACAACTGAAAACCGATCGCCCTCAGTAGCTTGAAGATTTTAAACGACCAGTACCTTCCTATGAAATAGCTTTATACTTGTCGATAAGTCTGTGAAATTCTAAAGATTTTTATAAACCGTTTAGCACTCTTAAATATATGAATTTTACTAGCTGCGGTTGGACCCGCGTAAGCCCTCAAAATTAGTCCGGTTTCAAGTGACCAGCTACGTCTTAAGCACAAACAAACGTAAGCAACTTACGTTTAATTATTAAAAAAAAACAGTTTTTCTATGTAATGAATGACAAAGTTACACAACTTTGTAACTGACTGGTAAACACATTCAACCATAGTGATCTGGCATTATTTTTTGTTATGTTATCAATCAATGTGTATTACTGTCGGTGTACCTAATAAATAAATCCTACTAATATTATAAATGTGAAATTGTGTATGTTTGGATGTTTGTCACTCAATCACGCAAAGACTACAAAACCGATTGCGATGAAACTTAGAACATAGGTAGCTGGATACCTGAAATAACACATAGGCTACTTTTTATCCTGATATTCCCGCGGGAACGGGACTTACGCGGGTGAAACCGCGGGGCGCAGCTAGTAAGTAATATTTTTTCCCACTTTAGCAACTTGGTTTTGAAGTTGAAGTTGTATTTCATCGGTGCCAACCCTACCACAGTTTCGTCATAGTAGACCATCTTGAGAGAGTAATGAATTATTCATTACCAAGATATCCGTGCGTTTTTCTGCGTGACCTCTACGCTGTAATACTGTTACATGCTCGGTCGACGTACGCACGGATTTCTCTACTAATGTTATTGTTATTCTTTGGTATATTTTGAGTGGTCATTAATATTATAGCTTTAACAGTTCATTATTATATTTCTTACCTTTACTCTTAGCTGTAGAGAATGATTTGACATATCTTCTTGAATAAAAACTGACAAATAAAAAGAAGTTAAATGTCAGGAAAATATTTTAAACACAATATTTACCGGGTTTTACTCGCGTTTTATTTAATAACGGCATCATTATTAACGACCGAGCTTTCGCTAACTTTACAGTTAGCTTTTTCAAGGTTGATTGAGATATAATTCGTTTATTTTAAAATAGACGAATTACATCTCAGTCGGTATAAGTTAATAATAATACCGTAATTAAATAAAACGCGAATAAAACCCGGTAAATATTGTGTTTTCATATGCAAAATCGCAAAACCCTTATACAAAATTATGTTGACCTTTGCCTGAAAGTAAAAATAAAACGTATTATCGTTATTAGCAAGAAGAACATTATACTATTTCTTTTTGTTTTTATTGCTCAAGGCATTTTAAACATAGAAATATTTTTACCAAGGAAATATATTAGCAAGGGAATATAATAGGGGTTAAAGTATGAAATTGCCGTTTTATTGCAATAGGTTCTTTGAATTGACATAGAATCTTCATGGTTTGAGGTTTTCGAATGAAACTTTTTTCAAATGGTTTCTGTGATGTTCTTTTTTTAAAAAATGTGAAACATTTGAATATCGACTTTCAATTGTTTTTGTTATTCAATTTAGACAAGAAAGATGGATACGAAAATTAAAATTCGAGTGATTTTTGAATACGAGTTCCGACGCGAAACTAACGCGGCAGAAACAGCCCGCAATATCAATGCTGCGTTTGGAGAGGGGTCTACTAATGAACGCACCGTGCGATTTTGGTTTAAACGCTTTCGTGATGGAAATTTCGACGAAAAAGGTAATGGTAACTGTTTGGTGGTCTCAGCATGGTGTTATTCACTATAGTTTTCTTCGATCTGGTCAAGCAATTACGGCAGATGTCTATTGTGCCGAACTCCGAACCATGTTGACAAAACTAGCAGTAAAACAGCCCCGACTCATGAATCGATCTTCACCATTATTGCTCCACGACAACGCGAGACCTCACACAGCACGAGAAACCATTTTGACCCTTCAGGAACTGCACTTAGAAACCATTCGTCATCCTCCGTATTCACCAGACCTTGCTCCAACGGACTACCATTTTTTTCGTGATTTGGACAATTATCTACGTGACAAGAAGTTTTCTTCCCAGGAGGCAGTACAAAATGCTTTCACACAGTTTGTGCAGTCTAGATCGTCGGAGTTCTATCGCAAAGGCATTAATAACCTTCCCATTAGATGGCAGCAATGTATAGATAATAATGGCAACTGTTTTGATTAAATAAATTTGTTAAAAATTTAAAAAATAAACAATTAAGATTTTCAGTACAAATCGGCAATTTCATACTTTAACCCCTAATATTTCCTTGCTAAAAATATTTCTATGTTTAAAACATTATACTACTAATATTATTAATGTGAAAGTTTGTCTGTAAATAAACGAATATGTTTGTAACTTCTTCATGCAAAAACTACTGCACCGATGGCGATGAAATTTAGTAAGCAGATAGCTGGCGATCTGGGTTTAAAAAATGGGCTTTTATCAGAACTTACACGGATGAAACCGCGGTTTCTGCTGGTTCTACACTACGAGTAATAACAAAGTAAATTGTCTATAACAAACAATTGAATGAGTATGTTTTTTTCTACTTCCACGACCGTAAAACGAACTATTCTACAATACGTATCTCACAACAAGAAATCGGTTCACTTCATACACTTTGATAAGTTCTCGAACCAGTGGCTCGGCGTGTGAAAGGAAGGAATCCACTCGCGTGTCTATCGATACGTCTTTATTTGTCGAAAACAACTCAGCCGATTCATCTTTTATTTTCACTATAGGTGTAACAATTGAGTATTGCAAAATAAACTTTGGAACTCGATTGGAACTCATTTTTACACGTTTTCCCGGGTCTTAATCGCGTGATTTTAACTTTTAAATTTTCCTTACCTCGACGTTTCGATTATGTTTCAATGATCTTAGTCTCGATGAAACACAATTTTCCCCTCGTGACCAAGATCATTGATCGAGTTGATTTTTGCAAATTATTTCTTAAGGCGCTCTTTTATTAAGTTGGTTGCGGGTTTGATTCCTGCCGGGTAAAAGTATTTATGGTTTAAAATGGATATTTGTATCTGGTCTGGGTGGCTTTCTATTATGTATGTATTTACAAAAAAAAACTATAATATGTAGTATATCCGTTGTCTAGTACCAATAGTACAAGCCCAGTGGTTAGTTTGGGGCTAGATTGCGCTGTGCAATATATTTATTTTATTTATGAAAGAGACAAACACTTAAAATATAGTATGGCCCTATAGCCCCCTTATCGCCAAAGGCGATATCTTTCAGGCAACCACTTCTCAGTGGATAATAATATCGTCTGTCAAGTGCTACATTTCAACTTAACACCAAAATTTTACCATATTTTTCCGTTCTATAGAAGTCCTCGAACGAAACCCTTTGGTATGTCGTACATAACATAAGTATTTAATACAGTCTGGGCCCTTGAAATGAACAATCTAGATAGAAGGGCCCACCCTACGAGTCGATTTGGTTATTTCGACAACCGTGGAATTAAGGAGGCTATAGAATTGTCTTTTTCTTAGTGCGCCTCGCGTTTCGCACTGTCTGGGTTCGTATTCTATGGCTAATTTGTTTCAACAAGCCTTAGCTTGGTAAGATATTTGTTGAAAATGGTTTAATAATTTAAAGGATATTTTGTAGTTTCGCTAAAGCTTTTGAAGTTGTTTCTAAATATCCACAATTACTTAGAACCGTTTTCGTAAAAAATAAAAAGTCACATCCGAAATGAGGTTGAAATATAACTCGTTTTACAGTTTCAATCGCGCAATGCCGAGCCAAATTGTTTTCAATGCCTATTTCAGACTCTCTTTTCAAGGTAGGATAGTACGAGTTTTATTTCAATACAAAGACGCGAAAACGGTTAAACTAATTTTTCCCGGTAAGTAAAGTGTTTAATTCGGTTAAACTATCTAACAATGCTAAAACATTGATGAGAAATTTCGCCAAAGAAATAATATATTATAAATACATGCATGCCGTGGAGTCAGCCTAGTTAGTATAGGATTTTTTTACTGCATAATTGTTTGCTGACATCCCTCACGAACCACAGAATTCGAGTTCCACCTTAACAATTAAGCAGCTCTTATACTCAAAAATTCTCCTTCTAGGTCATTTAAAAACCAGCTTAAATTTTAAGTTGCGTTTCTGTATATCGAGCTCGATGCTAAAAGCATTTCTACCCCACCTATGTCTGCGGCAAACGAACTGATGTAGGACACAATATGGTTGTATAAACGACGCAGGCGGCCCCCCGAAGGGCACCTCTCCTCCACTTGTCATGGAGGGATATTAAAAAGGGTGCTACTGCCGTGAAGGTACTACTTTATTGACTGTGGAGGTGGTAAGAGGCTAACTGGTAAGAGACCGTATTCTGGGAGATTCTAGGAAGTTCTAGATTTTTCTTTTACCTTCACGACTTTGTTTTAAGGGGTAGGTTAGGTTAGGTTACATCTTCAGTTTAGCTATTCGAGCTAAACTGAAAATTCCTGTCGGATTCATCGAAAGTTGTTGATTATTTTCTGACGCAATGTTTTAGAATATTTTCGTTTGTGGCGTTTGTAAATGACATTGTTTCCTACATTTTGGACACGTTAAAAGTATGTAACTTTGTTACTCTTTCACGCTGAAGCTACTGAATTGATTGCGATAAATGTTAGAATATAGGTAGCTGGAGACCTGGAATAAAACATAGGCTACTTTTTATCCCGATATTTTTGCAGGAACGGGACTTTCGCGAGTGAAATCTCCGGGGCGCAGCTAGTACAAACATTTATCACATATACATACTAAATACCCATAATATATAGTCCAAGTTAGTATAAGTGGTTGTGTACCGCATAGTGTACACGAACTCGGATGTACCGCTTGGCGTGTACCCCATAGGGTGGGTACACTGGACGGTTATCGTGTTAAAGTGCCATATCAACATTTCTCAGGTCGATGTAAACGTCATTCTGTCAGTGGTAATAAAAAAGTTTAGAGAAAAATCCAACGTTTTCAGATGTTATTTTATATGGACAGATAAATCGCTTTTCGGCTGTAGAAATACTTTAGGTAAATTATCGTTACATATTATGTACCCATATATAGATGTCTTAAGGATGCGACTGATGTGAATCGAGCTGAAATCTCTTCCGATTGAATATTTTTCTTCATAACCGATATCGAATACATCTTTAAACAATATATAATGTTATTGTACATGATACAAGAAGTGCCCCATTTATTTCAAAATCAATAAAAAATAACTTTAATTACCACTATTATACAGGCAAAGTTATACCTCTGTTTTACATAATAAAACATTTTTTCTTCTAAATCCTTAACTGCTATATTTTTATAGGCATCTTAATATTAGAAAATACAATACCTAGAACCTCCTCATCGCATTTAAAACAAATACTATTTTAATCATCGTTAATGATTGATTTTACGAGAAATTACATTCATTTAATTCCATTTTGCTCATTTCTATGCAATCGGACAAGGACCATTAATAATTATAATAATACTAGCTGCGCCCCGCGGTTTCACCCGCGCAAGTTGCAAACCCGCGTTGTTCGAATACCTACCTACCGCAATGCAATAATCCACACTTAAACGGTCGCCCATTGAACTTCCCTAGTCGTCCGTTTAAGTGTAGAGTTTTGCACTGCGGTAGGTAGGTGAATTAAGGTAAAGTTTGTATTTCATCAGTAGGTGACGATAACGATGACGAAGGATGACGATGACAATGGATGACGATCAATGACGATGGATGACGATCAATGACGATGGATGACGATGACGATGATGATGATGCCACTCTACATCACTTACCCTACCCCTGTGTCGATTTTCATTCATTGTATTGTTATCACCCGCGTAAGTCCCGATCCCGCGGGATTTACGGGATCAAAAGTATCCTATGTTACTCTCCATCATTTAAACTATCCCTATGCAAATTTTCATCTAATAAATAGTTATCACCCGCATAAGTCCCGATCCCGCGGAATTTTCGGGATCAAATCCCGCGGGATTTACGGGATCATAAGTATCCTATGTTACTCTCCATCATTTAAACTATCCCTATTCAAATTTTCATCTAATAAATAGTTATCACCCGCGTAAGTCTCGATCCCGCGGGATTATCGGGATTAAAAGTATCCTATGTCCTTCTCCTGGTTCTAAGCTACTTCCCCACCAATTTTCAGACAAATCGATTCAGCCGTTCTTGAGTTATAAATGGTGTAACTAACACGACTTTCTTTTATAAGATATATATATATCTATATATATATATATTTTCTAAGATAGATATATATCTATAAGATATAATCGCCGTCTTAAGAAACTCCTTGATACGGTCGTAATTATGATGTTATAGGCTCTGTTTTAATTTGTTTTTACGAAGCTCGATATTTCGCCAGTATACCCTTTTTTGAAAATTAAAATTCGTAGAGTTATTCTAGTTTTGTTAAATGATTTAGAAATCCTTCAAATAGTTTTAAATCACAAGTAATTGTAAGTGCATTTTGTTTTAAGTTCAGTATCTCAAAGCGGTCGAGCTTGCATAAGAACTAAAGTAGTAAAGTCCAACTTTAACACAGCTTTACTTTACACAATTTTATAACTTCTCTTTATCTATCTTTGGAATATAAGACTTTGTAACAAGAGTGAAGTGAGCAGATATTTTGACTTGGAATTTCGAAATATGTTTTGTTTTAGCTTAAAGCTGCTAGAAAAAACATAAAGCAAAAATACATCTTCAAAAATTTACTCGGGACTCGATTTGACCCGGAGACGCGAGTTCGAACTTCGCCGCGAGTGAATTTTTAAAGATGTATTTTTCCTTTAAAAATATTTCTAGTATTTATTTTTCTGATAGAAATATTATTAACAAGGAAATATATTTCCAAAAAAATCCCATGACGGGATTCGAACCTGCGTCCTTTCGCTAACCAGGTGAATGCTCTAACCACTGAGCTACACAGGAATCTATGAAAATCTAAAATATTTCTATGTTTAAAATGCCTTGAGCAATGAAAACAAAAAGAAATATTATGTATTTTTCTGTTAAAATATTTCTGACTTGAAGTTGTTTTAACTTGGGATTAAAACAACCGGAACAACGCGCAGGCGGCTATGCAATGCACTATTTCAGTGTTTCTATATACTATCCCGCGGGAATATCAGGTTAAGAAGTTGCTTACGTGTTAATCCAGATCTCCATCTATCTACATACTTAGTTTCATTAAAATCGGTTTGGTTTTATTTATGCGTAAATCAGTAACAAGTAGTTTCGATTACTTACTCACATACTAGTTTTAATTTTGTTTTAGAATTATAAAATATTAGTATTTTAAAAGGAAAACTAAAGTTTATTTTAGGCCTGTTTTCTCAGAAATCAATTTAGGCTTCTGTGCTCTGGTGCGCCCTTATTTTTAACCGGCTTTAAAAAAGAAGACGGTTCTCAATTCGATTGTGGATATTTATAATGCACATAACACTACAATTTATTACTTATTAATAACGTAATTTAAACACTACAAATACAAATAAATTACATTAAAATACAAATAAATTAAATCTAAATACAAATAAATTAAATCTAAATACAAATAAATTGATTGTATGAACTGAATGCATGAATTGAATAAATTATAGTAAGAATTGTAAAAAAAAAAAAAAAGTTTGTCCTATGTTCTTTGTTTTATTTGACTTAAAATACTACCGATTTTCATCACAAGTAGGTACCTAATAAGAAATACAGTCCAAAACTGCATAATCCAGCAATAATATGATATTGAATTCCGCCCCTCAATGGCATATGAAATACATTACTTGTATCCCACAGTATAATCTCCCTTATTACTCATATTTGTATGGAAATTATTTTTAAACATACCCCTAACGAAAATACAGACTCGAAACTAGACTATCGGCCGATGGTTTGACGACCCAATATGGTATAGGGTCAGCAAAGTCAAAAAAGCTTTATTAATTAAGCCTTTACGTGAACTTTTTGCTGTTAACAATTTGGCCTCCAATGAGAAGAAGGCACAAGAAACTCGTGGAGTTTTTCTGCAGTGATCATGGGATTCACATTGTTCACAGAGTTTATAAGTACACATGTATGCTCCAACGACCTTGTGCCCATTATAGCCGCCCTAAGGCCTCTAACCTGACCCAAAGATTGTTAACAGAGAAAGCCTATGTTACTCTTCGATAATGTAGCTATCTATCGCTCAAAAAAATTTTAAAATCGGTCCAATAGTTTCGAATATTATCCCCAATATACATACTTACACACTTACGTACAAACCAAGCAACGTTGCCAAGCCTGACAGACTGTGGGTAAAGTCAAAAAGTATTTAACTTAAAGTGAGAGTTTTCAAATTATCAATTCATTTGTTTTTGGTGATTTAAAACCTTTGACTCGCGTGGTGGGTGTTTCATAAACCATCTGCCGATTTATAATTTCTTGTGTGTTTTCTCCCTTAACATTTATATAAAGTGTTGTTATCCATCTATTTCGAGGAAAATTATTGCATTTTAAGCCTAACATTAAGTGTAACTTTAAATAATATACAATTTGTAACGGGTAAGTCGTTTTAATCCGAAAGGGGGTTGTTCTAGACGTCTAGGCGAACACCTTTTGTTTTACGACTTTTGAAAATTAGAACTTTTTTTTTTAAATATTTTGTGATTATGTTTCACTGAAAAAACAGCTGTTTTTGAAAATAAAGGTAATTGAAGTTTTGATTGTAGTAGACCAAACTAAATAAAAGGACAACATAAGATCAATGACCTCGAACTCTCAGAAACAGCTGATTTTCAAGTAAATTTTACACCAATTTTTTTCGAAAAGTACTGCGAATTTCCAAAAGTCGTAGAACAAAAGTTGTTCGCCTAGACGTCTAGAACAACCCCCTTTTGGATTAAAAGGGCTTACCCGTTACACTTTGTATAATAAAAAATAAATTATTTGATTTTCATTGATTTTAAAGTTATAATAATTTTAGCTAGACGTTCCTTGGAACTGCTTCCTCTCAAGCGACCTTTAATCATCTTGTCTCTTAAGACCTGTCTAAATTATTGGCTTTTTATCTTTCTCAGAAATTTATTTGCTGAAATAATTAGACAAATAAATATTGCACGAATTGTTACTTTGTTTTTGGGCTATCTAGCCCCAAACTAAGAGAAGAAGAAGAAGAAGAGAAGAATTATACATAGAAAACACCCAGAACCAGAAACAAACATTTTTGGACAGCAGAAATATTTGTTCCCGGCGGGAATCGAACCCGGAAAATTCTGCGTCGGGCGGTCGCTCGACAAATTGATTCCTCGAAAATTTGAGAACTGGGTCAAGATTCGAGAAATTCAGACCGAAACTAAATTTCACTTGACAAACAAACAAACAAGTTTGAGTTTCTTCAGGTTGTCCAAATACTACGTGCTTTAGTTAAATTGAATTAGAACGAAACCTCTTCCTTTTGGAAGTCGGTTAAAATCGTTATATTCAATTTCTTCTATGGTTTTCGCGATTTTGCATAATAAAACTCTGTAAAGTTGGCGAAAGCTCGATTCGTTTAAAAATCATGAATAAATCGCGATTAAACCCGGTAAATAAAGTGTTTTATATAGTTGTATTTTTATAAGAAAAAATAATTAGGAGTCTCATTTCGCCCCGCGGTTTTACCCGCACATGTCACGTTTCCGCAAAAATAGCGGGATAAAAAGTATTCCATGTATTATTGTACGTTTCGAGCTATCTACTATCCAAGTTTCATCTTAATCGGTTCTGTAGTTTTTGCGTGAAAGAGTAACAATGTCACATACGAACTTTCACATTTATGAAATTAGTAAGAAGATAAGGAATTATTATCTAGTGACATTTTCGACTTAGTTAGAACAATTAATTACTATTGCATTGCAAATTTGGCGGCCATCGGATGGGTTTACATTCTAAATTTGAAAAACTTCGACTTCGACTAAGCAAAAACTTCGACTAAGCAAAAACTTTGGATAGTTGCGAAGTTCGCTTTATAAATACCAAAAATTGTCTTACGTAAAAGTACGGATTTCAGCCTTAGTATATTTGTTTCACTCATCCAAGAGTTCGAAGTTCAAATTCCATACAAATAAAATGGATGATCGGAATCTATCTTTCTCCCTCCCTCCCTCGATATTCCAATTTCAAAATCGTTATTAGAAATAACTCGATAGAATTGCGTTTAAAAATGGAATTGAAATGAAATGAAAATAGAGATACGTCTCACCTTCTCACATCTTTTACTTTGTACTGCCTTGCAAAATATTTGGAACATACAAAGAATTTAGACTTTGTATGTATGTTTGTTTGTGGGTATGTTATAAGAAACGAGAAGATTATTGATCGCTTGACAGTGAAGCATTTTAAATTCGGCTTTCATAGTCATGCTTGTCAGTTTCAAAGTCAAATTGTTCGAAAATTTATTTACACACTTTTAATAAAGTTGGACCAAAACTCGAACGTTGTTAGAATACCCATTATCTATGTGATAATAATAATAGGGGTTAAAGTATGAAATTGCCGTTTTATTGCAATAGGTTCTTTGAATTGACATAGAATCCTCATGGTTTGAGGTTTTCGAATGAAACTTTTTTCAAATGGTTTCTGTGATGTTCTTTTTTTAAAAAATGTGAAACATTTGAATATCGACTTTCAATTGTTTTTGTTATTCAATTTAGACAAGAAAGATGGATACTGCGAAAATTCGAGTGATTTTTGAATACGAGTTCCGACGCGGAACTAACGCGGCAAAAACAGCCCACAATATCAATGCTGCGTTTGGAGAGGGGTCGAAAATTTCGACTTAAAGAACGAGCCACGAGGAAGACCGCCCACACAGGTGAATAACGATGAATTAAGAGAGATAGTGGAAGCCGATCCTAGTCAAACTACCCAGGAATTAGCGGCATGGTTTAACGTTACCTTACCCACTTTATTGACTCACTTGCGTCAAATCAATAAAATAAAAAAATACGGAAAATGGGTGTCTCATGATTTGACTGATCTGCAGAAAGAAACGCGTGTTGAAACTTGTGTTGCCTTGTTGAATCGGTACAGAAATGAAGGAATATTGGATCAAATTGTAACATGTGATGGAAAGTGGATTCTTTATGATAACCGGAAAAGAAAAATGCAATGGCTGACCCCAGGTCAAATGCCACAACAGTGTCATAAAGCAAAACTTACCAATAAAAAGGTAATGGTAACTGTTTGGTGGTCTCAGCATGGTGTTATTCACTATAGTTTTCTTCGATCTGGTCAAGCAATTACGGCAGATGTCTATTGTGCCGAACTCCGAACCATGTTGACAAAACTAGCAGTAAAACAGCCCCGACTCATGAATCGATCTTCACCATTATTGCTCCACGACAACGCGAGACCTCACACAGCACGAGAAACCATTTTGACCCTTCAGGAACTGCACTTAGAAACCATTTGTCATCCTCCGTATTCACCAGACCTTGCTCCAACGGACTACCATTTTTTTCGTGATTTGGACAATTATTTACGTGACAAGAAGTTTTCTACCCAGGAGGCAGTACAAAATGCTTTCACACAGTTTGTGCAGTCTAGATCGTCGGAGTTCTATCGCAAAGGCATTAATAACCTTCCCATTAGATGGCAGCAATGTATAGATAATAATGGCAACTATTTTGATTAAATAAATTTGTTAAAAATTTAAAAAATAAACAATTAAGATTTTCAGTACAAATCGGCAATTTCATACTTTAACCCCTAATATAAGGGTCCATACTTAATTTTAAGTCTGACTGCTCTTTTGACTTTACTGTGATTTTGCAATTTACTTAGATTTATTTAGCTTTTTTATTTAAAAAAATAATAATTAAGTCACTCTCTAAAAAAATAATTGAATTTCAATAAATGAAACTTATATCAATGAATAATTTTTTTGATAGTAACTTTTAAAAAAATAAGAAAAAAAAAAGCTAAGAAATCTTATTAACAATTAAGTGCGAAATAAAACTCATTATTTCTGTTTCTATCCGGTTCTGCTAATTAGGTGTGTCTTCGAAAAGCAACCTAAAACCAGAAGAAGACACAAGAAACTCATGGGTTTTTATTTCAGTGATCATGTCGCTGTGGATTCACCGAAACCGAAAAGCACAGCTAGTTACCAACACAATAAAAACGTGTCGAATTAACCTTTTCAAACCGTTAACAAGTTGTTAAAAACAAAACAACAATCCAATCAACAACCAATAATTGTTGTAATCAACAACAGTGCGCTAATTATACAGTATTGTTACAATAAAATAAAATCAGTTAGGATATCTGTACGCTTGGCTTGCAACGGGACCAAACAGGTGATGTCAAAATAATAACGCCTTTTTGTGTACACTTGCGGACAAAATTAACGTTGTAGAAAAACTAAAATACAGATAATTTTGTCTTAGGTTTTTGCGATTTTGCAGAATAAAACACTTTATTCACCGGGTTTTACTCGCGTTAATTTTAATGACAGCTTTATTACAATGTACTAAGCTTTCGCTAACTTTTCAGTGAGCTTTTTCAAGTTAATGTAAACTGATACGATGATTGTGATAAAACCAGGTAAATATTGTGTTTTATTAAAATACGGTTTTTTTTGTTACCTACTTATTTTTTTATAAATACTCACTTTTAAAAACAAATGTCAGTTAAGCTGCTGCTGACTCGGCATACAAGTCTATTTTAAAATCAAAAGAAAACAAATAAAAAAATGACCGAAAATATATTGTTCTATTTATTAAATTAGTTCATGGCAAATAATAAAACCTAAAATACGTAATATATTGTATATTTTTCGGTATGGACATTGCTTGTTTAAAAATCTTGTTAATTAGCTTATTTTGAAATAAGAAAGAAAAATAGAAAATAAAAATAAACAGATTTTGAAGATTCTATGTTTTTATTTCCACTTTTCATTTCCAAACATTTCATTTTAACATTGGTTAATTTAAACATTTTAAGTTATCTAATAATTTTTGTAACAAAATCAGAGTCCCGGATATGAATGTCCCGAAGTGCACACACATCTGTACACCGAAAATTTACAATCACAGATATGTGCGGGATTTTATTTGAATAATTTAAGAGACGCTCCAGGGTTGATGGTATCAAAGAAATTGCACACCCTTAACCAGCAACATTTACTGAAGTGGCGAGCGACGTGGCGCTGGCGTGGACATGGCGAAGACATGCATTTGCCATCTTCAAACATTTTAGTCACCATGTGTATGACAAATACATTTTCTAGGGCTTCTGCGTGCTTCAAAAAACACGTAAAGCAGTCGGTTTCTGTTGGTGCTTCTGATAGCAGTCTTTAGGTTTACTTAGAGGCTTTAGGGCGACCTGAAAGCTAACACTAGGTGAGCCACACCAGTATTCGAAAAGAAGTAGTTTTTTTTTCGAACAACACACTGCTTCAATAACCCTATGTAAACTACTAAGCTTGTGTTACGGTGACTAGACAACGGAGATATTTATTCTTCTATTGTATATACAAACATAATATACATAGAAAGACACCCAGACCAGATACAAATATTAATTTTTAAGCATAAAATATTTGAATTCGCCTTGTTATTTCAACTCGTCAAAATCGATGATTTGATGATGATTTGGAAGTTATTTAAGTCTTTGAAAACTGAAGACATTAAACGACATTTTTAAGATTTTGCCTTACCGTTTTCAAGGTTTTGTGTTTAAACGTATTTCGTATCAGCTCAAAAGCCTCGAGTATTCCTTTACGGTAAGAGCGATGTTAATAGGAAACGTAAATATTTCTTAAAGAAAAAGACATCGGTGTGCGGTATGCCGGAATTCGACCAAAACCCTAGGAATGAAAGTTTATCTCTAGCCCTAGACCTACACCGCTTTTATGGATATAAAATATCTTGTGATGAATCTCCTGGATTTTTTTAGTCCAAACATCCAACATGGATTTAGTAAAAACATTTTGCCGGTTAGATAAAGAGGTCTAGACCATAGAAATAAGAGGTAGTAGTACCTACTACAACTAGAAAGTTCACTGAGGCAGTAAAAACGTTTCCTCGAAAACTCCTCCACTCAACCTCAGTCAAGATCACCTCAAGGAATTCATCCAAACGTCCTCAAAATCGGTAGATAAGTTATCATTTCATCCTTCGCTAAGGACCTTACCTTCAATAAGGTTGAGAGGAGGATTGACGTCATTAAATTTGTTTCATTATGTTGGCAACCGGTAGAGAATTGTTTATGGTACTCTTTTATTTCTAGTGGTTACTGAAACCACTAATAATAAGATTCGAGGATATAGATCGCGACGTACCTTGAGTTTGATAATCAATTCCTCGCCTCGACTGAGGAATTTCCTCAAGGGGAGGATTCTTATAACAACTCAGCATACCGATTCTATCCTTCAAGTTGAGTCGAGGTCGAGTCGAGTGGAGGAAACGACTTTGCATTGGGTGTTAAACTTTACACGTCCTTGTCTTGGGGAGGTATTTGAGGCAAGCTGAAAACCTGTAATATACCTCTCCTAATATACCTCACTACAGATATGAGACCTGCTCAAATTATGTTAAGTAGACCTTAAATTTGAATAGCCTACAAATTTTAAGTAGCACTCTAACTTTAAGTAGCCCTCAAATTTTAAGTAACTCTCAAATTTAAAGGAGCCCTAAAATTTCTCATTTCTATAGTCTAGACGCTTGAAAATGTCACTTACGCCAAAACATCGACAAACTTTTGTCGCTTTCTCAAAACGTCACATTCGCGCAAAAGGTACCTTTTTACCTTTGCAAAAGGTCACAGAGACTAGTTTCTTCATTCGGGCTCGCGTCTCACGCCTCTCCTACGTCCTCCGCCTTAAAGTTCTTACCTTTTGAATTTTTCCTTGTGCCGCCTGAATTTGGGGTTCCACTAACGCGAAGTTATTCACCTTTATTGTGATTGTTCGTACAATTGGTTGTTGTTTGTTGTCTAAACATGCGGTTTTTTGTTTTTACATCTGAAATTGGGAGGCAAATTGTTGTTCAGGGTGTAAATGTGTTTTAAATGTAATTTAGGCACTAAGCGGTTACCTACACTTTTCTGGTTAATAATTAATTTTAAAAGCCCTCGTTACTTTGACTATGGTTTATTTAGGCTGTGCAATTATATAAGTTTAGTCAGTCAGTCAGTTAGTCTCTCTTCCTTATCTTTGCCTCTTCTCACTTTAGGTGGGGTCGGCTCTCCTAATTTGTCGGCGCCACGACATCCGGTCGTGGGTTGTCGGATCTGATAGGCTTTTCCTTTTCAATAGTTGGGCCATGCTGGTCCACCACGTATAGGGGGGGCGACCTCTACCTCTTTTGTGTTCCAGGAAGTTTAGAGCCTTTTTGACCACGTAGTCGTCAGGTTGCCGCATGACATGACCATACCATCTGAGACGGGTTTCCGATAGCTTATCTGGTATTGGGGCAACTCCAAAACTACCTCGAATGTATTCATTCCTTCCGTTCCGTTCCGTAGTCAGTCAGTCAGTCAGTCCGGACTTCAATTTTTTTAAGTATAGTTGGCCAATGTACGCACCATTACACAAGTAAAAACAAATTTAGCACACCATATTATCTCTGAAAGAGATCCGTTTCAAGTTACAAGCAATCTGTCGATTTCAACGCCTTTTCTTATTGCTTATTAAAATTGGTAGTAAATCGTATGTAATCTGTGACATCGCTAGCCACGCCCCGCGGGTTCGGCTTTCGACGCTTTCTGTTTTTACACGTCATGAATAAATTAAAATTAATCTTACTAAAAGTATAAAACTCAAAAGTTTGTATGCATGTATGTAAGTGACTTTGTTATTCTTTCACGCATAAACTACTGGACCGATTGCGATGAAACCTGGAACGTAGACAGTTGGAGACCTGGAATGACACATAGGCTACTTGTTATACCGATATTCCCGCGGGTGAAACCACGAGGCGCAGCAAATGTAATGAATTAATGATAAAATCAGATGTTTAATATCAAAGAAGACTAAAATATGAATTTTTATTCTCATTTTTTTTATTACTGCACGGTTTTGTAACAAATATTTTACACGTTAAAAATCAAAAGGCAACAATATATTTATTTATAGATTATATATACTAGCTGCGCCGCGACTACCGCGGTTTCACCCGTCTAAGTCCCGTTCCCGCGGGAATATCAGGATATAAAGTAGCCAATGTGTTATTCCCGGTCCAGTAGTTTTTGCGTGATAGAGTAACAAAGTCAAATACATACATACAAACTTTTGCGTTTATAATATTAGTAAGAAGTAAGATTATAGTACAATTAGGAAATAACCCCTTTACTTATAAACGCTAATTAATGCGCTGCATAACTATGCATCGTTTGTCTTTTACTGTCACATGAAGTTACAAAGTTGACAGACAGAGACAAACGTCACATAACTTAGTCATGTGTAAATAATATTTTGTAAGTCATTAGTAATATTAGTAAGATAATAGTAAAGATGTATTTAATATCCAACTATAACCTATTACACGCCACGGCATCAAATTAAACCTGAAATTTCATAAATATTTGATACGCTGTACCCTGTAATTCAACCGGTCGTCTGTCGTAAATCATGTTCAGGTTCTAATGCAGTGTCCAATTAGGGACCGGTTCAGGGCTCATATTGAGCAGCTTAAGGGCTCAGGGGAAGAACTTACAAGGTAGCAGGGACTAAGCTGTCGTGTAAATTTATTTAGATTGCTTTCGATTTTTAACCAACTTTAGTAATGGAAGTATTGTGGTTTGAAAGTTTTTGCAGTTAGGACCCTTTTTTTCATCGTATTTTTTTCTTAATTATCGACTATTAGGGACCGTCTCTACAAGCTTTAGAATCGCGGCGATATTGGGCCCTACCATGTTGTCTTATAAGTCGTCGCGAAGCAGTCGTGTTGTCGTTCAGCTAAAATAATTAAAAACACATCAAATATACTTAAAGAAATGCTTTCCAAAAATTTCGCACCCGACAGGGCTTGAACCTGCATCTCTGGGGATCCGTCCCAACGCCTTTTTTCAATTTGGCCAAATTTCAACTCCTGTCGGGTGCAAAATTTTTGGAAAGCATTTCTTTAAGTATCGTCATCTAAGTGTATAAAACACTTTAAAATATATCAAAAACACATCAAATATTAATAAAAAAGAAAAACATAAAAATATTTTTTTTTTTTTAAATTGTCTGTTGTTTTTAAAAGTAGTCGGGGTATTTTTTATTTAAAATTTACTTAATTTTTTGAACGACAAAAGGAGGACATAGCAACAACAAACCGCTCACTTAGATGAACAGAATATTATGTCAAAAACGTTGTTTTTTCAGAAGACCAATTTCAAACTATTTATTTGATAGTATATTTGTTATTTTATTATTTTTATTCCGTTTCCTGTTTTTGAGAAAAAACTAAAATTATTCAAAAAGGTGTTGCAAGTCCGTGTTCATAAGAAATATCTCATTTTTTTTTATTAATACTGCATTTCTTATCCAAAATTCGAGATTTTTGAGATAATACCCTGTTCATTCAAATGAACGTAAACGAGCATGGCATGGTGTTGACATTCTAAATTTGACAAACTTTGACTTTACTAAGCAAAAACTTTGGATAGTTGCGAAGATCGCTTTATAAATACCAATAATTGTCTTAAGTCAAAGTTTTTGCTTAGCAAAGTCAAAGTACGGACTATAGATTTCTGCCTTATTGCCTAGCTGACTTAGACCATGTAAATGACCTGTAATCTAGAATCAACTGGCTTTATATGATAATATCTATACAGCGTGTTCCGACGATGACCATTTAAGCCGAAAGTGTGTTGTTCTAGACGTCTAGGCGAATAACTTTTGTTCTACAACTTTTGAAAATTCGAAGTAGTTTACTTGAAAATCAGCTGTTTCTTAGAGTTAGTGGTCGTTGACCTTATTTTGTTCTTTCATTCAGTTTTGACAAATAATTGTCAAAACAAATTGACTGAGATGTAAGTATGTCTATTTTAAAATTCTAAAAAGTTACTGTAAACTACCGCCTCATAATTATTTGTAACAAAACGTTCCAGTGTACGCAGACTATAGAGTTATTGTAATAATTTTGAATTTAAATTATAGTTATTATTATCTCTAGCTAGCTCTAAAAACTACTAAAGCTCGATTCGTTTAAAAACATGAATAAACGCGATTAAACACAGAAAATAAAGTGTTTTTTTTATTTCCCTTTTCAAAATTATTTTAAAAATTATTCCCTTTATTTTTCAAAAACAAATAATTTTGCTGTGAAATATTAACTCATTTTTTTTTTGATATTTTTAAAAGTTGTTTTACTAGACGTCTAGAACAACCCCCTTTCGGGTCAAATAGTCATCGTCGGAACACGCTGTATAGGATCGGCTGTCAGGTCATATACGATTTCATGCTCAAATTGAGTGTGCGACATAGCGCGGAATCAGCATTAGTTCGCTTCTCATGCTTCGCCGGACTACGTATCCTGTCCTAATTGTGGCGACACACAGTCAGACGTACGTCCTTATCTACTAATAATCTAAGTAGATAGATGGATAAAGGTTGCCTGGAAGAGATCGCTTTTAGCGATACTATTGGAAAAAAAGCTTTTTTACACGACTGCCAAGGGAGTGTAGTGTCCCTTCCTTGGCAGTCGTGTAAAAAAGCTATTGGAAAAATTGCAATCCAAATCATTTCCAAATTTCAAAAATTCTCAAAAACTTACCGTCCGTATTACGAATAAAACATTTTTGATTTTTATTTTAATAATGTTTTCTACTCTTAGATGACTAATTGAAGAAAATGCTTTTCATAAAGGCCTCTGTCGCAAATAACGTAGATAATTTCACGACGACAGAGCTAGCACCTGTGGCGTAATTGGCGAGTGTACAATGCGAAATATCGGAGTTGCAGGTTCATGTCCTGTCGTTTGCAATTTTTTGAAAGCATTTCTTCACAAATTAAAATATATTTTTTTCATGTGCGTTATTAATTATAATTTCAATGGCATTGATAGTTGCACGTTGTGTCAGCATCATGTGAGTGGTCCACAAAGACAAGCTACGACCAAATTAACATATATTTTTTCATAAAATATTTACGATTCGCACTGTATCATTGTTAAGTACCTATAATAATGTTAAGGGAGATTGTTTGTCTGTGAGGCATCCAAATAGGTAACCATTGAGTTTGAAACTAGCACAGTTTTCGTAATAAATGGCTACATAATTTATATTTTATTTACATTGTCTATGGGGTGGAAATTTGGGGTTTGTGAAGAAAAAAATGTTATTTTTACCTAAGACTATATGTACCTACAGTTGATGTATTTGTAGATTTATTTTCGAGTAGGTATAACATTTTTTTAATTGTCATATTCACAGCATAAATTACCCAAGAGTATAGAACTGGATTGGTCTCTATTTGAGACTACAAGGAGAAAAGTCGCCTGATAGTGATGCATTTCAAACTCGACTCCGAACTGTTGTACCTCCGACAAGGTTCAACAGTTTGAAAGTCATCCTTTTCGGGAAATTACTCGCACTACCTTTTACCTACTTTACCGTTGTCTCCAAAGCTCGCGTGAACGTCATTGTAATAAATTAACGACTTCCTTGAATTGACTTTTACTACGACGACTTGACTGTTTTGATGCAAATAATTTGGAAAAATTTGTAATACTTGACACTGGCTACTTTCTTAATGGCCATAATCGGTTCACAACCGATAAGAAATAATAATAATACACCAAAATAAACCCGAATAAAAAAGTTGGAGGGAATCCTTTGCGTCACAGGGGGATAATTCCGGCTAATAATAATAATTTTCTTATATAATATCTATAGTTTATATGGTAGGCATTAGTAACTCAGCCTACGTTCCCTATCACGTAGGTACAGGTATGAGTATTCCCCACAGCGTTCCCCATCGCAGCACAATTTGTAAAGCAATCACAAACATCCATAGGGGATAGCGGAGCTAACGAAGCGTCTTCGCAAATGATTATCGTTATTATGTAGGTAAATACTTGAAGGGTAGTGCAGACAATGGATTTTAAATATACAAAAGTATAATTAAACACGATCTATATTCAATTTTGTTCCGATCAACTTGTGAATAATTCGGCATTCATGGTACCTATATATTATATATCTATTCTTATAATAAAGGAAGAAAAGACAAAAAGTCTGTACTTGAAAGTAAATAAAAAAAAGTTGTCTAGTGGGCTTTGAAAAAGAAGTAAAACAAATATATACAATTTTTAAAATTCATGTCTGTCCGTCTGTTTTTCTATTTGTTCCTTATACAATTAAAAACTACCAATCCGTTTGAAATCTGGTTTTCAATATTAGCTAGTTTTATTTTCAAGGAACGTCGTGGTATACTTTACATTGAAGTCCAATTAGTAGAACCCGAGTAAGGAACAAAAAAGTCGGCTATGCACTTTTTCTACGCAGATGAAGTCGCGGGTAACAAACAGCTAGTTATATAAAAAATGAATCTTTATTTCGCGTGGTCACGGCATCACGCCTGAACGGCTGGACCGATTTCGCTAAATTTTTTTATGTTGTGTTTGTTTTGATCAAAAGGTTCTAATGATAAAGCACCTAGGTAAACTTAGCGAACTAGGAAATCGTCTGACATTTTAGTCTGCAGTCTAAGGACGCCCTTAATCTAGAATTGAAACTCCACTGGGAAACTCAGGTAAGAATCTATTGTGAAGATAAATAAATACTTACTATTTTTTTTGCCACCTACCTCAGTGCTTATTTATGAAAGAATCACGAAAATTTGACTTAATTCAATTATAGCCTTACTACCTGCACCCTGCGGTTTCACCCGCGTAAGTCCGTTCCCGCGGGAATATCGGCGTAAAAATTATTATAGCGTAGCCTATGTGTTATTCCCGGTATGCAGCTACCTATATTCCAAGTTTCATCGCAATGGGTTTACTTGTTTTTGCGTGAAAGAGTAACAAAGTCACATACATGCCTAGCTACTAGAGTATGGCGGCTTTATCGCTCTTCCAGGCAACCTTTGGATGGACAAGAATTGATGGAGGTGATGGGTGGGTTGTTCAATATATTAAATAGAAAGTAAAGGAAATAATTATTAAAAATATCAACTATCTTCGTATCGGGAATAAAAAGTACCTAGCCAACACTGCATGCGCAGTGTGTTATTCTAGTTCTCTAGCTATCTGAATTCTAAGTTTCATCGCAATCGGTTCATTAGTTTTTGAGTGAAGGAATAATAAAGTCACGTACATAGTTACTTGCAAACAATCGCATCCTATATGTTTGTTAAATCTTCATACATTGAAGCTAGCTGGCAACACAAGATATCTCAACAAACATCTGTTCGCCGTTGTAATACAAGATTAATATGCAAAGGAATTACCCCATAATTTCTCAATTTACCCGAAAAACCCTTGTAATAAACTAAGTTTAGACGGAATTCCGTTAGGGCGAGTGCAGTCCGAAGATTTTACAATTATCACTTTTTTATTATTACTCTAATTATTTAATATTACTTGAACATCGCTCTTAAGGTGAAGGAAAACATCGTGAGGAAACCGACATGTCCTAGGACTCACCACGGTACGAAGACATGGGACATTCGCCAATCTGGGGTAGGCACCCGTGGCGTCTTAATGCCTAACCCCCCCAAGTGGAGCTCCGCCCTGCAGTAGGAACAAATTATTTAAAATTTTTGAGAAGCAAGTTTTTTTAAATTTAAAATCATCGTCATTTTGTGTCTCTTGCATTCGTCTTTGTTTTATTTTAGTTGAAATCGTCTTTTCTAGTTACAATATTTTTTTTTGTTATGATAGTCTTTACCTACTCTGATCGTCATCTGTGTTTAGTTTTTTTTTTTTTATATATTTTAATATCTATTTTTGTCGTGCAATATTTCCTTATTTATTTGTTTTGTTTTGAAATTGAATGTTTTTTTTTAGTATTAATGTTATTTTGTTTATATAACACTCCTCGGTGAAGGAAAACATCGCGAAAAAACCCACGTCTTAAAATCACGTCCGATTTGAACAGTTTGACTTTGGAACCTATGGAACTCGACCGTCAGGGCCAAGATAAAAAAGCTTTACTATCAGGCGGTCTTCTAGTCTCTTGTACAGACCAATCCAGTTCTACGCCTTAATACTTTTATTGGTGACGCTGTTTTAAAATTAACGCCGCCATTTTGTCTGCCGATGGAAGTTTTTAATCTGTTCCCGCCCTAAGGGACCCGGTAACATGTCAATATCAAGTTAAATATTCAATCTACGCGATATTAAGCGAAAATAAATCAGGGAAACTTTGTTATTACGCCCGTAATGTGGACGTTATTTTTTTACCCTTTTCGCGCGTAAACGTGTTCAATGTAATTTTGATATGTGTTGCTTGTGACGGGTTAAGCGATTTTTTTTTAATTTCGTGTGAGGGTCCTGCCTTCATTGTATTTTACAAACGGTTTAAGTCGTAGCAACAATTTAAACTATTGATTTTTCGATACCCTATGTCCTGCTCCTCGCTTTAACTATCACTGTGTAAAATTACATCCAAATCGGTCGAACAGTTTAGCTGTGAATAGCTTACATACAAACTGTCATATTTTCAAGAAATTTAATTTTAAAAGCAAACCTTTCTATAACTTTATTCCCCGACTGTACATTCCCTCTATCTCAGTTTAAAAGAAAACAAACAAACAAACTAGATATTCAACCCTAAACATACGGAATCGATTTCCTTACGCTAATTAGGAACTACAAACATTTATTGATAATGTCTTCCAATTTTCCAATCAAAATTCAACTCTATTGTCTGGAAATAAGGTTTATAATAAAACACCCATCACCTGTTGATAGTTACAATCGAATTTGAACTTTAATTATATGAAAATAAGGTGTAAATTTAAATTGAGATTTTCAAACTAAGTGTTAAGTCTAGGAAACTATTCTATTGGACAACTAGCAAAGATTCGTTATTCAAATAGGATTCTGAATTTAAAAATAGAGATTAGATAATGACAAAGTTTCAGATAAAGTTAAGGAATAAAGAGACAAAGTTTTTGTGCGATGGAGAAAAAAAAACAACAACGTGATATAATTTAAAAACCGATTTAAAAAAAAAGAGCAGGTTCTCTATTCGACTGTTTTTTTTTGGTTCCGTACCAAAATAAAGGTAAAACTAAGACTTCGCTGTCCGTCTGGCTGTCTGTCTGTTAAGTAAATTAATTTAAATGTAGACTAAAAGTTAGGATAGCAACAATAGTTTTTTTTTTTGTATTTTTTATAAAAAAAATTGTAAAACTTGGTTAAAATACATGTACATTGATAAATTTAGTTTCCTGAAACTATACGAGTGTAGAGAAAATAAAAACCCTTTCCTTGGATCCGGGTAAAAATCAGCGATGGATATGGACTTTCCCGTTTCCTCCAAATTCTCAATACATCCATCATTCAGAATTACTAACTTTCTTTTTCCAAAGTCGGTTAAGTTAGGCATGCCATTCGGTATTAGATAAGCAGGTATTTGTACAAAATGTTGGAACTGTACCTGCCCTAATGGTGATTGCTACTCCATTATTTGGTAGTTTGGGGTGATGTCCACCTGGTTTGGACATCAATGTTTAGTTTAGTATAGTTATATTATTATGGGAAGGGATAGGTACTTATTTACCTAAGAGTATTATGTATTAATTATTCAACAAAGACCCCGCATTATGAGATGCTATGTTTGGTCCACGCTCTTGAATGGTTGCAATACATGGGTTCTATTAAAAGAAATTTGTAACCGTATATAAGCGTTTTAAATGTGGATTTTGCGTCAAATGTTCGTTTCTCTGAGGGATCACATCAGAAATGATGTGATCTGTCAGAAAACCAAAGTCATCGACATAGCTCACCGGATTAGCAAGCTGAAGTGGCAGTGGGCTGGCCATATAAGCCGTAGAACCGACAACCGTTGCGGTAAACGAGTTCTAGAGTGGAGACCGCGTCTCAGCAAACGTAGTGTAGGACGTCCTCAGGCACGTTGGAGTGACGATTTGCGCAAGACGGCTGCCACAAACTGGATGCGAAAATCCGAAAATAGATCTAGGTGGCGTGCAATTGGAGAGGCCTATGTCCAGCAGTGGACTGCAAGAGGCTGATGATGATGATGTTCAATATCCTGTGGATGAACTAAAGTATTAGGAAGAGCCAATCGCTGGAGAGGGCTAACATCAACCGTCGTTAGACGTAAAGTCACCTTGTTCTGACATGCTAAGAGGATCGCTGTATGATTTTCCACGCCCAGGAATCCAGGGCAGGATTCCGGGGTCAGCAGAGTCCAGGTCAGCAGAGGCGGAAATGGCGCAATGACATTATATGGCTGGATAACATTAAAATTCGTAAGACTTAGGTGGCAATGGGCAGGCCATATAGCTTGAAGGACAGATAACCGATCGAGGAGTAAAAAGCCTCGAGTGGCGACCACGATGTAATGCGAACCGTAGTGTTGTGGCGACCAGATGGTCGCCACAACACTACGTCGGTCCACCGAGTAGATACTCGGTGGACCGACGACATTGTGGCGGTTGCGGGGAGTCGTTGGATGGAGGTGACTCGCGATAGCTGTTTGTGGCGTTCGTATGGGGGAGACCTATGTTCAGCAGTAGACGGTTAAGGGCTGTGATGATGATGATGACATTAAAAAGTGGATAGGAAACAATCTATACCCATATATTAATGAGATAACGTTGGTTATAGGTATGTATGTATGTATGTATATTGAGGGTAATCTCCGAAACCACTAAACCGATTTCAAAAAATCTTTCACTAATGGAAAGTTACATTATCCCAAAATTTTGATCCCGATATTTCCACGGGATCGGGACTTACGCGAGTGAAACTGCGGGATCCAGCTCGTTTAAAAATAAAAACAAAGAAAGTTACAAGTCAATAAAAGAAAATGGCTTTCGAAAACTAAACTTGTTTTAAATTTTGACAGCAAAAGATAGGATAAAGATATTAGGGTTCCGTCCAGAAATGTAAAATTTATGAAAAAATATGTAATGAGGCGAACGGAGTCAGTCACATGCAAATATAGTGCTCGGTTTAGGCCGGGTTCGTGTGTGGGATATGTCACAGGCGGAAGCGAGAATTTGTTTTTTTTGGCTTATTTCGCGTAGGGCAAATGCTTCTTTTAACCGACTTCAAAAAATGAGGTAGTTCTCAACATCTATTTTATTTCAATGTTACGCATCAGGCGAATAAGCGTGAAACGTAGCAGGTTCTGGGCTCGATTCCCACAAAAACATTTTATTTTTATTTTGGACTATAATCTGATGTTTTAGCTCTTTGTATTTTTTTTTAATACAATAACAAAATCGTCAGATAGAGATATTTACAACGCTCCCGTAATCAAAACGTCAGACGGTCAGACGACATGTATTGTGACATCGACACATAGAGCGCGAGTGTGAGATGACGTCACACTCGAGTACGAGTCCGCATCGCACGTTCACTTCTATAAATCGGAAACAAATTAACGTATCAAAGTAATTCTTTGACTTTTATTTTTTTATTTGTGATCGAGAATATGGAGAGCAAATATTTAAATTTAGTTATTTTCTCTATTTATCACTTTCTTGTTTGTTTGTTTCAATACAATACAATATTTTATTAATAACTCCATAGTTACATGTCATGTTTCTTTGTCGGTCCGGGCGGAATCTTGCAACTTCGATTTGAGGAACTTCCCGACTAGCTAGAGTGCTGAGACTTTAGGAGTAGTTCAGAACCAGATGACAATGCAACCTAGAGCTACTTTCAACTTTCCGTAGATACATGAGACAGATAAAAAAAATACGTAATATAAATAGATTTGAAAAATCTAAAAACCCACGTGTTTAAATGTCCTAAAAAGAGTTATTTGAAACCGGTCCAGTATAGTTTCGGAGATGACACCCAATATACATACTTACATACATACAATGTTTCCAACGTTGTAATAATATTAGTACGTATACAAGGTGTAACGGTTATGCCCTTTTAAGCCGAAAGGGGGTTGTTCTAGACGTCTAGGCGAACAACTTTTGTTCTACGACTTTTGAAAATTCTAACTTTTTTTGAAAATTTTGAGGTTTTGTTTCACTTAAAAAATAAAGATAATTGAAGTTTGATTGTAGTAGACCAAACTAAATGAAGGACATCATAAGGTCAATGACCTTGAACACTGAGAAACAGCTGATTTTCAACTAAACTTTACCCTCAAAATTTTCGAAAAGTACTTTGGATTTCCAAAAGTCGTAGAACAAAAGTTGTTCGCCTAGACGTCTAGAACAACCCCCTTTTGCCTTAAAAGGACATAACCGTTACACCTTGTATATAGAGTAAACTTTCTATTTTCTACAACTTAACACAGACTAAACTAGTCCCCAAGTAGTACACAAGATCGCCATTCGTCTGTAACACGAACCGACATTTCCACGTATGGGTAACCGATTTAAATTTCAAAGGGTATCCCCGTTTGAAACTAGATCAACTATATTCCGTGGTAGAGGGATTGGTTACAATTTGTGTTAGTTGATGGCTCTAATCGGGTAGACAAAGGCATATCTTGGCCTTGATTTGAATCGAGGGGGCTTGTAAGATTTTGGTACTTATAATGGCTTCATATTACGTGTCGATCTGTCTGTTATAATAATAAATAAATAAATAAATATTGCACGACATTACACACAGCGCAATCTAGCCCCAAATTAAGCTCTAGGCTTGTACTATGGGTACTAGACAACGGATATACTACATATTATACCTTTTTTTTTTGTAAATACATACATATTATACATAGAAAGACACCAGATACAAATATTTATATTTAAGCATAAGTATTTGCACCCGGCGGGAATCGAACCCGCAGCCTTCTGCATTGTAGTCAGGCGTTCGCCCGACGCGCCACAGAGGCCGGCCAATTTTCTTACAAGGACACTGTTGAACAGGAGATCTAGAAAGACTTCGAAACGTTGGGTGTTAAAAACTGTTTGACATAATAAAAATAACGCGACTGCTAGCGAAAAATATCATTTTTTTTACTATCACTATCAAATAGTTAGCTGTTCTTAAATATAGTCTTAATGCCATACGTTTCAGGCGACCCGTGATTCTGACGCTAACGAAAAATTAAATTAAATCTAAATTCTAAGATAACTTTCAGAATTTCTAATTATTTAATTTACTTATATACCTATTGTCGACATAGATATAAAAACATACTGAACGAAAAAACCTTATTTATAAACTTTTTAAACTAACTAATTGGAACTCATATTTACACATCTAAGTCCCCTCGAGACTAAGACCATTGTAACATGATCAAAACGTCGAGGTAAGGAATATTAAATAAATTAAATCACGCGATTAAGACCCGGGAAAAAGTGTAAATAAAAGCTAATTTAGCCAGATTTGAAGCAGAACTTCTAGAAATATATTTTTAATCTGTTTTTTTTTTGTTACAGGTATGTGCAAATAAACCGTCTGGATCTATTACCTACCTAAGTATTGGTTTGTATAAATTCTTGCTATCCAACCAGGTGAAACACTAAAACAAAAATAGTATTTCTTATCTTTTTATTGCAAAACGATGTTTTCTCAAAACTTCAAATCTAAATAAAGATCAGAAAGAATAGAAAAGATTGAAAACACAATAATGTTTCTAGATTTTTCTCTAAAGCTGAATCAATTGAAAAACGTGATCTAATTATGAAGAACTGTATTAAGAGGACGTTAAGAAAGAGACGGCGACAAAAAAAAAAAGAACTGATTCTTTCTTATTGAAGAAAAAACTGTTTTTCTATGAACTCCAATAGTCGTAACAGACGATCGAACCAGCATCGTTCCGTCAAATTAAGTTTTTGATTAATGACGTTGAAACCGCACAATTAAACACAAAACCAAAATATTCGCAAATCGCTAAATAAAAATCGCAAAAACAACATCTGTGTTTTCAGCAGTCAAATGGTTATGTATCGATTAGATAGATAGATAGATTAGAATTTGCACAACCAACAATAACGAAGAATATTAATAGGAATGCCAAATCGGTTGAAAGTTTGTTACAGTAAAGCTTGTATGCATACAAATACACTAGTTTTTGTTGTAGTCAAAAATACCTATTAGTTTTGATTTTACAGGCATTTAAACTTACGATAAATATTGAGTCTCGCTAACAGTCATGTGACGTCATTTACAACGCTCCGCTAATCAAAACGTTAGACGACATGTACTGTGACGTCGACACATAGAGCGCGAGCGCACTGGGCGAGTGTGAGATGACGTCACACCCGAGTACAAGTCCGCATCGCACGTTTACTTCCCTAAATAATGAATATCGGAAACGAATTAACGTATCGAAGTAATTCTTTCACTTGTATGTTTTATGTTTGACATATTTTATAATCTTACCTGTTTTTGATATATTTTTAAGGGTTTCCTACACTTGACAAATTGGAAAAGGCGTTGAAACGGATCCCCAGAGATGCAGGTTCAAGTCCTGTCGGGTGCGAATTTTTTGGAAAGCATTTCTTTAAGTATATAATCTTTCCTCATTACAATCAGTACACAAATTTTGCCAAACTTCAGGACTTACGCGGGTAGAACCGCGGGGCGCAGCTAGTATTACAGATAAACAGTGGAGTCTTAGGAAGACTCCCGTTTTTACACTTCAAGTACGGAACTCTAAAAGATCGGTAACCAACTATCGCCCGACTTAAAATCCGCACACCACACCCGCCTCTAATGTATCAAACACTATTATCACAAATTGCGAACACCCTGTATTATAATGTAGCAGTTACACCCAAGTAGATTGAGATAGCGCTCTCGAGTTGCGTGTTTCAATATCACCCTGTATAACGACTTGATAGGTACCTCCCTACGTACTGGGGATATGTTTCATCATGTATATTACTTAAGGGTTGGGTATGTACAGGAAAATTCTGGAAAATTTTGCCATTCAGTTTTCAGGAAATTTCTTTGACCTAGTCCTAGTCCATATTGGTTTCCTCACGATGTTTTCCTTCACCGTAAACCACACAATAAACCTATACAAAGTGTAACGGGTATGCCCTTTTAAGCCGAAAGGGGGTTGTTCTAGACATCTAGGGGAACAACTTTTGTTCTACGGCTTTTGAAAAATCGAACTTTTTTTTTGAAAATTTTTAAGTTATGCTTCACTGAAAAAACAGCTGCTATTGAAAATAAAGGTAGTTGAAGTTTTGATTTTAGTATACCAAACTAATGAAAGGACAAAATAAGGTCAATGACCTCGAACTCTGAGAAACAGCTGATTTTCAAGTAAACTTTACACTTCATTTTTTCGAAAAAAATAAAAGTACGAATTTTCAAAAGTCGTAAAACAAAAGTTGTTCGCCTAGACGTCTAGAACAACCTCCTTTCGGCTTAAAAGGGCTTACCCGTTACATCTTGTATACAACTTAATTTTCCCTCCAAAATTTCCCGCCAGTATCAACCTTAAACCTAACATGTCTTAGGCCTTTAAAGGTCATTAAGGAGGTCTTACTTCCAGGTAATATCTTTCTTCAATCCCGACCAGTTCACCAAGACCTCTCTGTTCTTACAAGTTGAAGAGATTCCGGGGAAAGTGGTTCAGAGCGAATGATTTGAGGGGTCAAGTTGGGCTGGTTGTCAGGAAATGAGCTTGAAAACATAGTGTCCAATATTTTGGTACTAGGTAGATGTAATAGTGTAACGGTTATGTTACATACAGATGGGTTTATTTAAGGGTAAACTGAAAATTCATTGAAAATTGTTGATTATTTTCTGACGCACTGTCATGGAATATTTTCGTCTGTAGCGTTTGTAAATGACATTGTTCCCTACATTTTGGTGTTGATTTTAAATAAAAATGTCGATAGGTGTTTGAAGCCTTTGCACATTTTAGACAAAAAAAAATTGTCTGTAATATCCTAAGGCTTCGAAACGATAAGATGTCTTTTCTTGAAACTACACCAAAATGTAGGAAATAATGCCATTTACAAACGCTTTGATTAAAAATATTCTAATATAGTAAATGGTGTCAAAAATTATCGACATTTTTCTATGAAGCCGACAGGGAAGTTTTAATTTAGCTCGTATATCCCCTTATAGGCTATTGATTTTTTATACCATGTTTTTAAACTCAAATAAGTATTTGTATCTCATACAACAAACATGTGTCTTTGAATATAAACGCAAAGCTACCGCGATGTATTTTTACCACTGGCGCCATCTAGTGATAAATTAGCGTAAGTTGCGTTGAGGGGTTTCGCTTGGTCTAGTGTTTATATTACTGTTCGATACCAAATTGTGATAATAATACGATGCCCTTCGTGCGCGAATTCGACTTGCACTCTCTCGTTAAAAATACTTCCAATAAAATAAATAAATAAAATAAGCCTTTATTGCTGTTGAAATTATAGACTAATGCTCTATTACATTTTGTAAAACAAATACATGTTTTTCTAATCTATTCTATGCTATATTATTCTATCTATCTATTTAATAACTTTTAAAATATTGTACTATATTGGAGCCTTATTGTTCTATCGGTCCTCATTATTTTTATTTTTCTACAACTTGTCTTTCGACAAAGGCCTCCTCTAAAGCCCTCCATTTATGTATATCTTCAATGTTTTTCAATGTTTTTCTTTGTCTTTAGAGGGTTGTGGTCATTTTCTCCCACGATGACCAATCGGCTCGGGAGAGGTTTTTGCTTATCTGTTCTTTTAGTTTCGTTTTTCTCAGTTAGTGTTGTTTTCCGTTCGCCGATCTTTAATTGCTATTGTTTTTTTTATCTGTAGAAAGAGAAGTGGACCTGGCTCTCGTCGTGTTATTTAGGACGTTTGTTGTATTATTAAAAGAAGTTGAGGGTTGTGATTTCTTTGCCTGTGGATTGTCATTAGGTGATGATGATAATTCTCTCTTTCTTTCTTAGTAAAAATACTTCTATACGTACGTAAATAAAACGAATCGTAGATAGGTTTTTACTTATTTTGAATACAGCAACCGGGCAAAGGCGGTATGCGCATACTCCCCCCTATCACTCCCTTAGAAGTCGACAAATTTCACAACTCAACATCAAACTATTGCGTTCTTCAACGCATATTTACCCGGACCAATTCCTTACAAAATCCGAGAATACCGTATATAACTTGTCCCCGTTAATAATCCCGAATTTCGTCCCGTATGTTGCCTTTCATTCCCTTACCTACCAATGAAGTTGGAGTATTTTAAACTTTCGCCAATCTTCGGGAAATGTTCGGCTTTCGTCGGGGTATTTTCGGCTATTTACATTTAGCAGATTTGACATGGGAATAAGGACCTAAAACATGTTTTTTTTTTCAACCATTTAAGGAATTGGTTAAATTTCAAAATGTTGAAAATGCAAATTATACTTACCTAAGGAACAACTAGAGAATCTAACTCCCTTAATTATAAAATATTATTAACACATGACTAAGTTATGTGACGTTTGTCTCTGTCCGTCAACTTTGAAATTTCATGTGACAGTAAAAGACAAATTATGCATTGTTAAGCAGCCCATTAATTAGCATTTATGAGTAAGGGGGTAAATCTTTTATTAACTGACTTACCGAAAACCCAAGGGGATTCTCAATTATCACAATATAATTATATTTATTTACTTATCTCATTATTTCCCACGTTTTTATACTAAGTATCACTTTTCTTGTTTGTTTGTTTGTCGGTCCGGGTGGAATCTTGCAACTTTTATTTGAGGCACTTCCCGACTAGCTAGCGAGCTGAAACTTTGGGAATAGTTCAGAACCTGATGACAATGCAACCTAAAGCTTCTTTCAACTTTCCACAAGCACATCTTACTAATATTATAAACGCTAAAGTTTGTATGTATCCATGTGACTTTGTTACTGTTTCGGGCAAAAACTTCTGAACGGATTGCGTTGAAACTTGAAATATAGGTAGCTGGAGGCCTGGAATAACACATAGGATTTTTATCCCGATATTCCCGCGGGATCGGGATCTTAAATAAAATCCGGTCGCTTAATGTTCACGTGTATTCACCGAATACTCAATGACCGTTTTTTTTTAATTCGCAGTCGATCAAAATATTTTACTTTTTCTCACAACTATACACAAAGGCCAGACCAGTGGCAAGTTTAGTGGCAAGAGGGTGATCTAAAAAGCCTTCGTGTTTCTTCGTTTATCTTCGGCAAAGTTCGGGCGGTTCGTATAGAGCTCGTCCCTTCTGGTTCATTTACCGAGGTCTCTCGTTTTTAAGCAAGTCACCCGCTAATGGTAGGAAATTACTGATTCGATGTCAACTTAAAAAGGTTCCGTATAAAAGATGTAGTTGACGGCGACTGGTGACCTGAATCATTTGAATTGAAGTTTATACTGTTACTAACCACGGTTTTACTCGTGTAAGTCCCGATCCCGCAGGAAAATCGGGATCAAAAGTGTTTGTCTGTGCTTTTAAAAATGTTCCCATTTTCCTCCAAAACTTTGACTTGGTCAGTTTTTAAATTTGCATCCAACTGCAGACGTTTTTGTCTGAAAGAGTAACAAAGTCACATACGTATATGTTTGCAAAACTTTAGCGTTCAAAATGTAAGTAAGTATAGTATCTTACTAGATAGTGCTTTGGTAGGAATAACAAATCCCAAAGGATTAACATAATAAGCTTTGTTTTCTCACCAAGATCGGGACTAAACCAAATGAAACCACGAGACGTGGCTTGTAAAAACTAACAAAAAAACCTGAACAAAACCAGAGACAAACGCACTGACAGACATTGCAAAACTGAAGTTTTTTAAACTCAAAAACTGTGCCAAACATTTAGGGAACGGGTAGCCAATAAACCGCGCTACCGTGCTAGTTTGTCGTTGCTATGTCATCCTTTTGTCGTTCAAAAAAATAAATTAAAAATTACCCCGACTATTTTTAAATACCACAGATACTTAATTTAAATTTATTTTTTTATTTTTTGAAGTTGGTTTTCTTTTTTTTTTAATTAAATATTTGATGTGTTGTTATTTTTTTTAGCGGAACGACAACGCGACGACTTATAAAACATCATGGTAGAGCCCATTATCCAACTATATTGGCCGGCCCAAATATAATCTGGTCAGTCCATTGTGCATACGTACGACCACAGATAAAATAAACTATATTTGATTGTCTATAACTTGTGCGTTTTACGGTTATTTGTATTGGCAGCTGACGGTATCAGAAATGTAAGTACATAGACAAATGTAATGTAGAGCGAGTACCAGATAAGCCTGCATATGGAGTTTTGGAAGGAACGCGTTCATTTTTATGAAACAGTTCAACATTGTTTAATTTCGAGAGCATATTAATCAATTTAGTTTCGTGAAGGTGTACAAGCGTAATGAAAGTAAAAATCGGTGCAAATAATGGACTTTAGCGTTGTCTCCAAAGCTCGCGTGAACCGTCATTGTAAAGAGCCACCATTTACAATGATTTTCTTGACTTGACTCACTTGACTCAATTGACAGGGCTCATATTCTTATATTCGCTGCTCGAGATGGGAACTCATGTGGCCGAGTGGTTGAGGCACTGGAGTATTGATCCAGGGACGCGAGTTCAAATCTTGCTTCGAGTGAATTCTTGCAGATTAATTTTTCCTTTTAAAATATTTCTAGTAAATATACCCTTAGCAATAAAAACAAATTACGAAATATGCACTATACTTTGTCGTTTGACTTTTATGCAGTGAAGTGTCACAAAAAACTAGTAATTTTAGACGCGCCTTCTTTGATTTTAAATGGCTACAAAACTTAGATCATTGATCTCAACTGTGACAGCAGATACGACATAAGAGAGTTGAGAGCTGAAACAAGCCAATTGAAGTTACGCTTACTCAAATTGAAGAATACTTTTGACGCTTTAAACGTCATTCATTCCACTACATTTTGAAACTGGTAGCTATTATATAGCTGCTAGCTATACGTTAAAATATTGTTAGCGCTGCAGCGGTTTATATTTATTTCGCGTAGAACGAACATGGAAGATGTTCGAGACGATTCTGGAACACACCTCCGACAAACGTTTCTCTGCCGAACGATTCGCCGACAGAATTTTTTGTTTATGAGTTGTTCAACGGCCGAACCTTTAAACTACGAACGATTTGCCGATATAACGATTTATTCATGACGGAATCGACGACAGGGCGGTCCCACTACGAACGTTTCGCCGACAGAACAATTCATTAATGAGTGAATCGACTACAGAACCTTTCGTCAGCGAAAGATTCTGGACATCACCTCAAGTACATATTCCGCGTTACCATGCTCGTTTGTCGTTGCTATGTCGTCCTTTTATCTTTCAAAAAAATAAAGAAAAATAAAAAAAAAATACCTCGACTACCTACTTCAAAAACCACAGACAATTTATTATTTTTTATTTTTTTTAAACTTTTTTTTTATTATTTGATGTGTTTTTAGTTATTATTTTTTTTGCTGAACGAAAACGCGACGGCTTATAAGACATCATGCTAGGGCCCAGTATCTCAAAGGTTCCGCCGAACCTGTGATGTGACTTGGTATATAGAAACTCTAAAATACAAGAACTCCCACCCCCGGAACGCTCCCGGTTCCCGTATTGTGTGTTCAAGACAATATCTCTTATAATAGAGAATCACAAAGAATAAAGATAATATCGCGAAAGAGAATTTAAGAAAAAAGAAAACAAACAGAAAAATGTCGGGATAGCCACCGTAAACGCACACATAGGAGTCGCTCACTTGATGTTATAGGGAGTTAGAGTTCTTGGAAGTGGCTTTTATATTATCATCCTGTAAATCCTGATCTCACTCGAATATTGGTATCAAAATTAGTCTACTTTATTCCTCGATAATGTAGCTTTCTATCAGTAAAAGAATTTACAAAATTGGTCTAGTAGTTTTGGAACTAATTCATTAAAAAAAAAACATTTTTTCCTATTTATAATGTTAGTATAGACTATGGACGCACCGCGGTTACACTTGCGTAAGTCCTGATACCGCAGGAAGTAACCTATGTGTTAATCCATATCTCCACCTATTTGCGTACTAAGTTTCATCGCAATCGCTTAGGTACTTTTTACGTGATTAAAACACATTCATTCAAGCAAAGCTAACCTTTAGATGGTGTTTTCAGGAGTGTATTTTGAGGCCTGATTTTGTTTCATAATTATTGTATAAGGGCGTTGCTAGTACCTAATTTAGATATAAAAAAATAAATATTGCACGACATTACACACAGCGCAATCTAGTCCCAAACTAAGCACTAGGCTTGTAGTACTAGACGACGGATATATTACATATTTTAGCTTTCTTTTTGTTAATACATACATTATTATACATAGAAAGACACACAGACCTGATACAAATATAAGATCTGTTTGTTGTATGGGTTCAAAATAATTCGATTACGGCATTACCTTTTCATCGTAAAAGGCTACCAAAACGGGTTTCTTGTTGTCCGCGGCTTGATTGTCACCAAACTTGTTATTTGTTTTGTAATTCTGAAAGATTTTGAAAGTGGGTTAAATCCGGAATAAACCCTAAGTCAGAGTGATGGAAAAAATAAGATTTTCAAAGTGGGTTAAATCCGGAATAAACTCTAAGTCTAAGTAAGTGATGTAAAAAGAATTTTTGTATAAATTCAGAATTAAGTAAGTACCTAAAGAAGTTATATTTCTAGAACTAGAATGCGCCCAACTAAAAAAGTGTTCCGCTACATTGAGCGAGCATGCTGTCTCTTTCTAATAACACTATTTGAAAGGAATAGAACGCTAGATTGAAGCACGCTGTCCCATTCTAAATTATTATAAAAGGACAGCCCTAATCCACCTTTTTTAAATTATTAAATGCAAATCAAACTTAGAATATTTTATCCTCAAACAAACCTAAAATAGGAAAAGTACCAGATTTTTCGACACATCCAAATGATCTAAAGCTGCGTTCACACGAGCTTGTTATTAAAAAAGCCCAGAACAATCTGTAAGGGCTCAGTCCGCTCATTCCGGCCTCGTATCCAATTACGTACACAGGCGTAGTGTGAGCTCACCTTTTTATTTCGAACACTGTTCTATCTATGAACTTTATGAAGTGAGATTTGAAAAGAAAGAAAAGGAATGACTTAGGTTGAAATCTATAGAGCGTACTTAGACTTTGTTTAGACTTAGCTTAGGATAAACTTGGTATTTATAGTCGAAATTGTCTAAGCAACATTTTGTCGAATAAAATAAAAAGATCTTCATAGTCATAACAGAGAAGCAAAGTTTAGATCGCAATCCGTTCAAATCCGGATGAAAAAGTAGCCTATGTGTTATTCCCGGTATCCAGCTACCTATATTCCATGTTTTACTGCAATCGGTTTAGGGGTTTTTACGTTATTGAGTATCAAACACACATTAAGCTGAAAGTTTGTAAATATGTGTGTTTATATTTACAAACTTTCAGCTTTATAATATTGAGTAGATTATATTTTATTTAATGATGTATGATATTATCTTATCTTACTTAATATTATAAACGCGAAAGTTTGTATGTATGTATACATATGTATGTGAGGTTGTTACTCTTTCACGCAAAAACTACTGAACGGATTACGATGAAACTTGGAATATAGGTAGCTGGGGACCTGGATTAACACATAGGCTACTTTTTATTCCGATATTCTCGCGGGAACGGGACTTCCGCGGGTGAAACCGCAGGGCGCAGCTAGTGTATGTATAATTTAGAGGTTTAATTGTATTTAGTTATATGTATTTAATTTACCTTTTTCCTATGTAAACACCCTACCTATCACCTATCTTTACTTCTTGTCCATCCAAAGGTTGCCTGGAAGAGATCGTTTTAAGCGATAAGGCCGCCCATTGTGCCACCTATTTTTGAGTTGTAATTGATTACTTTGTGCGTGTTTATCTATATTTGGGGTGTATAATAAAGATTTTTTTTCATTCATTTTACCTATTAATAGTTGTTGCACCTAGTGGCGCTTTTATTAGGCAGCAAAGCATAAGGAACAGGTGTTATTTAGAAAATCTATATAAATTCCCGGTCTAGACACGCTAGGAGCTATAAATATCTAAATGTCGCCGTGGGCGGTACATTTAATTAACTTTCTTAAATAATATAATGGGACAAACACACCGGAGATTTCAAGCAGGACACCTACCGACCTCTTTTTTAATTTTATGTTCTAATTTTATGCGCCATTAACATCGCTTTTACGATGAAGGAAAACACCGTGAGGAAACCCACGGCTTAAAATCACGCACAAAGGCCCAATAGTAGGGCTAATTGCAGAAACACACAGTTAAAACTTTAATTTCAAAGAATTTATCCATTCATTTATTTTTGGTCACCCATCTGAAATGACAACTCCAGGCGTTGCTTAACTTGCACGTTTCTCATCACAATTAATTACCTCGTAAATAAAGCCACAATAGTAGATGCGTATATAAATAGATTTTGATGAAGGACGTCCCTGAAACCATCTGAAACATCAATTTGGGCTGAAATTCAATGAACCTTGCGTAAGAGGTATTTGGTAACTAGATATAGGTATATATAAATATCTATTTACTCTTCGAATGTAGGTTAAATTGAATACACAGACTTCCAATTATCATTACATAGGCTGAAGTCCGTACTTTGACTTTGCTAAGCAACAACTTTGATTCAAAACATTTATTGGTATTTATAAAGCGATCTTCGCAACTATCCAAAGTTTTTGCTTCGTAAAGTCGAAGTTTTTCAAATTCAGATTGTAAACCAATCAAAAATAATGATCCAAACTTTGCTTCTCTGTTATGACTATGAAGTTCTTTGTATTTTATTCATTCTTATATTACAAAATTTATAGTCGAAATTGACGACTATAAATTCCAATTCAAAGTTTATGCTTAGTTTATGCTCAGCTCAGTCTGAGCAAAGTCAAAGTACACACTGTAGATTTCAGCCTAAGTATAAAACAAAGTTATTTCCTGCTGTCTGTGTGTTTGTTTACTTAAATCTTAAAAACTACGCAACGTATTTTGATGCAGTTTTCGATTTTAGTAGATAAAGTAAATAAATAATAAACACAGCGCCATCTAGCCCCGTGGTAAGCTGCTAAGCTTGTGTTACGTTGACTAGACAACGGATATACTACTTATATCTACTTTTCTTTTGTAAATACATACTTATTATACATAGAAAGTGATTCAATAGGAATGTTTATTTGTCGGCTTTTGTTACTCATCCTAAAATTCCCGCGAGTTCTTGGCTTACGCTAGTTAGTTGATGAATAAATATATCGGGCATCGTAAAAATATCGTGCTTTATAAAACACCGTTGGGTGTTAGGTTAGGTGCGTTGAGTGTATTATTCTGTCTGGAATCTAGATCCTATTTCATAATTTCAAATAACCATTAAGAGAACGTCTGCAAAAATAACAATCCATTTTTAAACTGCAGTATTCCATACCACTACCTATTCTATAAAAGTACAGAGAAGCTATTCTCGTAATAAAATTATACAAAATATAATTTTAATATCATTGCAGTTAATCCTTCTATCCTACAAATATTATTAATGTGATGACTAATATTATGAATGTTCTATATTATGTTGTGTATAAGTGTGTGTGTTTAGAGGTTTGGATGGTTTTTACTCAATGACGCAAAGAGTAAGTAAGCAGTTGGATCCCGGGTATAACACATAGGCTACATTTTATCCCGATATTCCCGTGGGAACGGGACTTACGCAGGTGCAGCTAGTTTTAAAACTAAAAATAAATAATATTAATAAAATAGCAGTTTATTACTGTTAATGTTATATTTCCGTTTTTAGTCAATTTTATTTTCTAATATGATGTTTAACATTTTTTCAATAAAGTTTTATCTGGAGAATAATACTATTTTACGTACAATTTGAGCTCAATCAAGTTTCGATTGCAGTCCAGTTGCAAGTTATAGTTTCATTTTGAATGTATTTCACTCCAATAATAAGTAGAGTGGTTCAAAAAAAATAAATAAAAATAAAAATTTCAATATATTTCATGAGCAATAGAATACTTAAAAAAAATTAAATTAAAAATTGACTGCAATTATATTGAGATGAAATTCTATTACAGGAATGACGCTTCTGTTTATGTCTTCGTTTTTCGTTCGATTTAGAATCGCGTCTCTGAGAACCGCTTTATGTTTTTAAAAGTGCAGCGAGACGATATCATTTGTTGCACTCAAATTGCTTTGGATAAATGTTGGAACCGTTAGAGTTAGGTGGATGGGTGTCCAATTTATTTTTATTGGGTTATTGAGGGGGTTGCGTTCGTCTATTTGTACATGTCGATTTTTCTGATGATGTTGTCTATCTATACAAGATGTAACGGTAAGCCCTTTTAAGCCAAAAGGGGGTCGTTCTAGACGTCTAGGCGAACAACTTTTGTTCTACGACTTTTGGAAATTCGAAGTACTTTTCGAAAATTTTAAGTGTAAAGTTTACTTGAAGATCAGCTGTTTCGTACAGTTCGAGGTCATTGACCTTATGTTGTCCTTTCATTTAGCTTGGTCTACTAAATTCAAAACTTAAATTAGCTTTATTTTCAAAAGCAGCTACCTTCAATGACTTTTATTTTCAATAACAGCTGTTTTTTCAGTGAAACATAATCTCAAAATTTTCAAAAAAAAAGTTCGAATTTTCAAAAGTCGTAAACCAAAAAGTGTTTGCCTAGACGTCTAGAACAACCCCTTTTTGGATTAAAAGGACTTGCCTGTTACATCTTGTATATATCTAAAGGTACTAATATGTATTTACAAAAAAGATAAATTAGAGAGACCAGCTGTGGTTTTGATAAGCATCCACCGCTAGTAGTTGCTAAGTTGCAGTATATTGCTGCTTTGACGTAACGTGGTTGTTACCGGTGATTGCTTCAAAGCAGCAATGTAGAATACGAAATATGATTTTTGACAGTAAATATCAACTAGTAGTGGTGGATGCTAATTAGATGATACCACAGCAGGTGGCGTGCAATTGGACAGGTCTTTGTCCATCAGTGGACTGCAACAGGCTGATGATGACGATGACATCCGTTATCTAGTATACTCATTGTACAGGCCTAGTGCTTAGGCTTGTACAATTTGCTTGGCTTTTATATTTTACTAGCTGCGCCCCGCGGTTTCACTCGCGTAAGTCCCGTTCCCGTTATCGCAGAAATGTCAGGATAAAAAGTATCCTATGTCCTTCTCCTGGTTCTGAGCTAACTCCCCACCAATTTTCACCCAAATCGGTTCAGCCGTTCTTGAGTTATAAATGGTGTAACTAACACGACTTTCTTTTATATATATAGACTAGCTGTGCCCCGCGGTTTCGTCCGCGTAATTCCCGTTCCCGAATATCGGGATTAAAATATCCTATGTCCTTCTCCTGGTTCTAAGCTACCTCCCCACCAATTTTCAGTCAAATCGGTTCAGCCGTTCTTGAGTTATAAATGGTGTAATTAACACGACTTTCTTTTATTTATATAGATATTATTATGTATGTTAGTCTGTAAGGTATATATTTACAATTTGAATTATTATCAAATGTTTTGTGTTATTGTATTAGTACCTCAGTTCCTGCAATACAAGCTTCTGCTTAGTGTAGAGCCGATTTCTAATGTAATTTAATAAATGATTGGTAAGATTTCATATTAATTAATAAATTCTATTCTATTAGATTGCGCCTAGATTGCGCTGTGTATAATGTCATGCAATATTAAATAAAAACGCGAAAGTTTGTATGTTTGTGAATTTGTTACTCTTTCAAGCAAAAACTACTAAACCGATTGCGATGAAACTTGGAATATAGGTAGCTGGCAAAACACGCTTTTGTTGTATGGGAAATAAAATAAATATTTGTTAAGTTTTGTTTTTAGTATTTCTTGTTATAGCGGCAACAAAAATACATCATCTGTCTAAATTTTAACTGTCTAACTATCACGGTTAGAGATACAGCTTGGTGACAGACGGACGGACGGACAGCGCAGTCTTAGTAATAAGGTCCCGTTTTTACCCTTTGGGTACGGAACTCACCGAATTTTCATACTCCTCTTTTATTACAAGTCGGTTAAAATAGATACTTACTGATGTAACAGAAAACAGTCATTTCTCACGATATTAAAGCAAATGTGACATTGTTTAATTACGTTATATAAAATATACATTTGTCACATAAATAGGGGTTTGAGTATTTAGGCGGTCGCGCTGTTTTGTATACGGATGACAAATCGTTTGAGAGATAAGAAGTTGAAATGATATACAGACAGACACACCTGATCTTACTTCTTACTCTTACTAATTTTATAAACGCGAAAGTTTGCATGTACATATTATGTTTGTATGTTTCTGAATTTGTTACTAAATCAGGCAGAAACTTCTTAACCGATTGCGATGAACCTTGGAATATAGGTAGCTGGAGATCTAGAATAACACATAGGCTACTTTTTGCTATCATAGGGACTTACGCGAGTGAAGTCTCGCGGAAGTCCCTATGTCTTAGCTGCGCCCCGCGGAATTAATTCCAGCTAGTTCAGTAGTTTTTGCGTGGTTTAGTAAAAAAGTCACAAACATACAGACATATACACAAATTTTCGCGTTTATAACATTAGTTTGAAGTAAGATAAGATTGATAACCACCCCCTCGTTTACTAGTGATCTAAGCTAAACTAACTTAGTTAACTTGCTTTAATCGAAACGTTTTGCAAAAACATAAAATAAAAGCTTCATTCATCATTGTACCGCATCCGATAGTTCAGTCATAGTTGCCATTTATTACAACTTTATAAAGAAAAGCTCATTAAAAACCTTCGCAGCGCGAAATATAAGCGATAAGCGAGTCTGTCTGTGGCATCCTAGGTAGGTACATTCAGAATACGACTCAAGGTACCAGTGGCCCGATTCTGTAAAAACATAGCATGCGACAAGCAAGCGGGATGCAGGAGCATTGCAGAAGTCGATTTGTTGCAGGAGTAAAAATAATAGCTATTCTATAACTTCTTTAAATACTGATTGGCTGAGGAACAAGAAAGCTATTTAAATAATTAAGTAGCCCATGAGTTTGAAGGCTACTTAAATAATTAGGTAGTAATTAAGTAAAATAATATGTACAGAATACGAATTAACGCACATCTTCTGCACGTCGCCTGCATTCCACCGGCATTCCGCATGCTATGTCCTTACCGAATCGAGGCCCTAGTGCATAAGAATTAGAAAATAAAATATGAAATGCATAATAAAACACCTTATTCATCGGGTTTAATCGCATTTTATTCATGATTTTTAAATGACGGAGCTTTCGCATTGAAAAAGCCAACTGTAAAGTTAGCCAAAGCTCGGTCGTTTAAAAAATCGTGACTAAAACGCGATTAAACCCGGTAAATAAAGTGTTTTATTATTCAAAATCGCGAAAACAATAGAATAAATTATGAAGGCATAAATAGACCTGTAGTAACGCGTTTTATGCGTTACTACAGGTCTCCATCCCTGCATAAAAACACTTAGTTTCATTGCAATTCGTTCATCATTACATAAAATAAAGACAAAGCTTTTAAAATGCATTCTCCATCACTTAAACTAATTGCTATGCAAATTTTCATCCAAATCGATCGAACCGCTTGACCGTAAAAAAGGGAACCAACAAACAAGTACCTATACAAACCTTTAGATTCAAAAATTAAATGTTAGATTCGATTAAAATTTACCGTTTTACACATGGTAAGTGTAGTGCCAAATTTAAGGCACTGCACGCACGTACCATGTGTAAATACGAATGAACGAAGTTTACTTATGACAGCGCCTTAATTAGAAACTAAAATTAGTGGGGCTAGTGCTTGAGTGATTTGAATTAGGTAGGTACCTCTCGAGGGTATATAGTAAGTATATTAAAACAATTTAAACTTTAGGGACTAACGAAGAATTTAACTTGTTTGTTTAAAATAGACTGGACATTAAGTAGCTAGTATTTTTCATTAACACCCTTATTTATAAAATACTAGCTGCGCTCCGCGGTTTTACTCGCGTAAGTCTCGTTCCCGCGGGAATATCGAGATAAAATGTAGTCTATGTTTTATTCCCGGTATCCATCTACATATATTCCAAGTTTCATCGCAATCGGTTCAGTAGTTTGCGTGATTGAGTAACAAACATCCATACATCTAAACATCCTAACACACACACTTTCACATTTATAATATTAGTAGTATTATTTACACATGACTAAGTTATTTGACGTTTGTGTCTGTCAACTTTGAAACTTCACGTGACAGTGAAGGACAAAAGATGCATAGTTTTTATAGTTATGCAGCGCGAAAATTACTTCATATATTTTGCATAGTAGCCGCAAACAAGATACTTAACTCTTTTTTTATTAATATTGTAAAATATCAGTTGAAAAATGTTTTTTTTTTGTATTTAGATCTTGAAATCAAAAAACAAAAAAAGAGAAAGTTTGAATTTGAAAAGTGTGTTCTTTATGTGATGTGGCATACGATAAAAAAGGATCTTTGATCGTTTTTGGTAAAACTGGTAAAACGATTATTTCTCCTAGAAATAATTTAAAAGAAAAATTCATGTTCATCAATTCACTGGCGGCGGGGTTCGAACTCGCGTCTCTGCGTCAGTAACGCAGCCCCATATCCAACTAGGCTTCATGAGTTCCCGATAATTTATCGTTTGGTCTATTTAATCAACATCTGTTGACACCGAATGCACAAAACTATTAGGTAGCGTGTTTTGTTAAAGCGCCTAAAATCCTATCTAACGTTTAAAGTTTTATATTCTTTGGACAACATAACTCGAATACATTTCTAGTAAAGTATTCAAATTCATAACATTAAATTAAATTGTTAACTTGATTTGTTAATTTAATCCTAATTTATGTCAAATGTGAATTAACTAATACATTCTTTATTGTACCATTCAAATTACAATTGCAAATGGGCGGCCTTATCGCCTAAACCGACATCTTCTAGACAACCTTTGAAAAAAAAAAACTTGCTTACTCTGTGAAGAACCCGTGGCCCGATTCTGTAAAAACATAGCATGCGACAAACAGGCGGGATGCAGGAGCATTGCATAAGTCGATTTGTTGCATGAGTTAAAATAAAAGCTATTCCATAACTTTCTTAATACTTGATTGGCTGAGGGACAAAAGGAGCTATTTAAATAATTAAGTAGCCCTGAAATTTGAAAGCTACTTAACTAATTAAGAAGTAATTAAGTAAAATAACATTTAAAAATACGAAATAACGTGCATCTCCTGCACGTCGCCTGCATTCCGCCGGCATTCCGCATGCTATGTCCTTAGCGAATCAGGGCCTTGGTTGTAGAGGTGTTTTTTGAAGGAACAGGCTGGAGTTTCAACAGTTTTTCTACAATGAAATGCTTTGCGAAATTTAATTTCCTTCACTGGCGTTTGGCGCTGTGTGCGATAAGGTACCGTGAAAGCGGTCGGCCGTCCCATTTGGATTGGGCATGGCTATTACATTTAATAGCCGAGCAGTTTTGGGTAGCACCGCAATCGATCGGGGCATCGCGCCGATTCCGGTTCTAATTGTTGCTAAATTCTAAATCAATGATGGCGGAAGCCCCGGCTGTAAGAGAAAAGTTTTGGGTTCGATTCCCGCTAAAAAAGAAGTATTTGACGACGTCTGTGCAATACAGAAGGCTTCGGGTTCTATTTTAAATATTTATTCCAGTGGCCCGATTCTGTAAAAACAGCATGCGACAAGCAGGCGGGATGCACGAGCATTGCATAAGTCGATTTGTTGCATGAGTAAAAATAAAAGCTATTCTATAATTTCCTTTAATAGTGATTGCCTGAGAAACAAGGAGAGCTATTTAAATAATTAAGTAACCCTTAAATTTGAAGGCTACTTATATAACTAATTAGTAATTAAATAAAATAACATTTCCAGAATACGAAATAACGTACATCTCCAGCACGTCGCCTGCACTACGCATGCTTTGTCCTTACCGAATCAGGGCCCAGGTCTCCAGCTATCTGCATGCCAAATTCCGTCGCAATCAGTTCAGTAGTTTTTGCGTCATTGAAACCCAATCAACTAGACAGAAATACAAAGCTGCTTTCACATTTATAATATTATTATTAGGAAATATCATTTATTTAATGTAAGTAGTAAGTTAAATTGTGATTATGTTTTTTTTAAAGGTTTTTTTTTGTATTATTGTAATTTTATTTTGTAGTATAGTATTGTGTGTTGTAATGTATTATTATTTGTTTAGAAATAAATATGGATTTATAGTAGAGAGTACAATTTATTAGTGGAATTGACGCCCCAAACTTGTGGCAATTCTGGCAAACACTCAAACATTACAAATGCCTTATTCGGTTATTTGGCTGTGTCCAGGCTATATCGCCTCAGATCCCGGGATATTTTTAGTCCCGATCCCGAACTCCTTTCAAACAAGACATTGACATATTGTGTGTGTTTCAGACTTAATTAGTTAAAGGGGTAGTGGTGGTTTACCGAGTGGCTAGGGGATGGACCGATTTTGAGAAAATGCGGCTGTAATTGGTTTCGGCTTGACCGCTCTATTGTCAGAGGGTAGTTTCAGAGAAACTGTGAAATGAAAATACGATTTTAAAGTAACATAGTTGTTTTTACTACAAATTTTAATAATAATGAAACTAATAACAAATATGTTATACCAGCTGTTTCACCCCATTGGTCCTGTTCCCGCGGGAATATCGGAAGTAAGTCAAAAGTAGCATATTTCGATAGCTCTCTATTGGTGAAAGAGTTTTTGAAATTGGCATAGAAGTTTTTGAGTTTATTCATTACAAACATACACACAAAAATAACCAAACTTATAATAAAGGGAGAGAGGATAAAAACTCTGTACTTGTAGTAAATAAAAAAAAAATATGGGACTTCGGAAAAGTAGTTGAACAAAATTATATAATTTATAAATTCATGTCTGTCTGTCTGTTTTTCTGTTTGTTCCTTATACAATTAAAAACTACTAATCCGATTGAAATCTGGTTTACAATATTGAATAGTTCTATTTTCGAGAAACCTCGTCGTGTACGAAATCCAATTAGTAGAATGTAATGAACGAAAAAAAAAAACCTTAAAAAAGCCAACTGTAAAGTTGGCGAAAGCTCGGTTCGTTTCAAAATCGTGAATAAAACGCGATTAAACCAGGTAAATAAAGTGTTTTATTATGCAAAATCGCGAAAACCATACAAGAAATTATGAACGAAAAAGTCGGCTATGCACTATTTCTTCGCAAACGAAGTCGCGAGTAACAGCTAGTATTAGTGGGTATAGAAGTATATACATGTTAAATTATGACGAAGTGTTGTGGCGACCACCTACTCGGTGGACTGATGACATTGAAGCGGTCGCGGGGAGTCGTTGGATGGAGGTAGTTCACGATCGCTATTTGTGGCGTCGTATGGGGGGGGGTCTATGTTCAGCAGTTGGATAGAGGCGGAATTGATGATAATTATGACTTATCACCATTTCACTTCCACATTGACCATTTTCCAGTCGCACATCACTCTATTGTGAATTTCATCCCTCCTACTGGCCACTGTTAGATATTTGTTAAATTTTGTTGAGTCCTATACTACCCCTCGTCAACTGTCAAGTGGTTAAGGGATGTTCTTAAAAATTGGGGTTTCCGCCCGACTGGTTCACTGGCTGGCTGTTCTTGGAGATTAATTTAGTTTTGTGTAGTTACCCCTTATAGGTATATAGCTATATTTATATACAAAGCTGTCCCAATTTGAAATCTCTAGGGAATTGCAAAAGAATTTTCCTCCTTAGTTTTTAAGTAAGTGATTATGTGGTGAAGCCCAATCTACCAGTGACTAATAAGTCACGGGAGAAACCTTCTAAATGTCACTCATAACTTTTTAATCACGGGTGTAGGTGGGACGAAAAATGGTAGACTTAGATAACCTAGGTTATACCAACAAGACGTTTAAATTTGGATTCATCTCTCTTTAAAAGTGTGTAAGGAAAATTCATCATCATCATCAACCTGTTGCAGTCCACTGCTGGACATAGGCCTCTCCAATTGCACGCCACCTAGATCTATTTTCGGCTTCTCGCATCTAGTTTCCAGTATTCCAACAAGACGTTCAAATTTGGATTCATCTCTTTTTAAAGGTGTGAGGAAAAAATTACCTGAACAGTTTGACTTTGGAATTAGTGATGCTTGCCCCGCAGAGACGAGTTTGAAATGCATAACTGTCAGGTGTCTATACTCTTTTTAGTATCTTATAGAGACCAGTCCAGTTGTATGATGGTAGACTTCTTTAGGTGTTTTTTGTCTTGCCTTTTGTTTCCACCCACGGGAACGCGTGGACCACGAACTCCCTTACTTATAAACGCTAGTTAACGGCTGCGTAGAAATGTAAAGTTTGTCTTTTACTGTGACATGAAGTTTTAAAGTTGACAGACAGAGACAAACGTCACACAACTTGGTCAGCTGTTAATCATGGATTATAATTATAAGTAAGGGGTCTAAAGACTAATCTCCCTACTTATAAACGATGATAAGATAAGTGACGTTTGTATGACGAACGCTAAATTAAAGCATGCTGTCCCTTTCCAATAGGGTTATTAGAAAGGGACAATATGCTCAAAAAGTTAAGTCAAAATTATTTATTTGCATAGAATGCTTGTAAAATACATAAAGTACTTACATGATCACTTGGGTCTTAAGGTGTAAAGATTTTAGTGTGGCTTCGGAACGCGCCCTCCGATGAGAAGAAGCCACAAGAAACTCTTAAGGGTATTTTAATATCAAAAATACCTAAATAAATAATATTGTAGTCAATTTGACGACCTCTGTGGCGCGTCGGGCGAACGCTTGGCTGCAATGCAGAAGGTTGCGGGTTCGATTCCCGCTGGGTACAAATATTTATGTTTAAAAATAAATATTTGTATCTGGTCTGGGTGTATTTCTATGTATTAATATGTATGTATTTACAAAAAAAAGTAAATTTAAGTAGTATATCCGTTGTCTAGTCACCGTAACACAAGTTTAGCAGCTTACCACGGGGCTAGATGGCGCTGCGTGTTGGTCTCTAAAATTTATTATTTATTTAATGTAGTAGAACACTTTTTAGTTCTTCTTTGGGTAAATCTCATTTCTATTAGGTATTATCAACGAGACATCACAACGTGGTAGGTAAAATATTTTTTCCACAAAACTTTTTACAACAAAGGTATTCTAAAAATAGTTACCTACTGTTCACAAATATGAAAGGACATTTAGCCTCAATCTTGTTTATTTCTTTATGAAATATTTTTTCAACATAGGAGTTACGTGTTTCTTTCTTACATTTTCAATACTCATAATTTTCAATAAAGTATCAAAGACGTAGCTATGGCATTAATTTGTTAGAAATTAAAATAGCTATTAAAACTGACGACCTCGGCCGTCGGCCGAACGCCCGACCTCAATGCAGAAGGCTGCGGGTTCGATTCCCGCCGGGCGCAAATACTATGTTTCTGATCTGAGTGTTTTCTGTGTATGCTGGAATTTTAACAAAAAAAAGTAAAATATGTATTACATCTCATACCCATAGTACAACCCTAGTGTTTACTTTGGAGCTAGATTGCGCTGTTTTTAATGTCGTGCAATATTTATTATTTTATTTATCATACTTCTTACTAATATTATTCACGCGGAAGCTTGTATTTATGTATGTGACTTTGTTACTCTTTCACGCAAAAACTATGGAACCGATTGCGATGAAACTTGGAACATAGGTAGCTGGATACCGGGAATAATACATAAGCAACTTTTTATCCCGATTTTCCCGCGGGAACGGAACTTACGCGGGTGAAACCGCAGCGCAGTTAGTTAATCTATAGCTTTTCTTAACATTAACCTAAAGATCGCTTAACCGTATCAAAACATCTACTGATAATAATAAAGATCTATGCATTTAATACAAAACTTAATGTACCGAATATAATACTTCAAACAAATATTATAATCTATAATCTAGTGTCCACTTTAAGACATCTTTCTAGCTATTTGAGTAAACGATTTCATTTTCCATCTCATCGAACAATTTCAGTCATGGCCCAAAATATTTTAGATGAGAAAGGGTTCTTAAGATTTCAAAGAGAATTCTTTTAAATGGAAAAGAATATAATTGTACTTGAAATGGAATGTTTTTTTTAGCGACGGTATTAATCTTACGCGCTCAGAAACAGCAAATTATGACATGCATTAAACTGAACTTTTTTACCGACTTTTGTCGGTTGAATGTTGTTTTTCTAAATTTTCGTAGACAGTCATTCTCAAACTACTCTTTGCGGAGCCCTGGGACTCCACGAAAGCTCTTTTAGGGCTCTGCAAAAATACACAGAAAAAAACAACTGGAAAATGGTTTTTCTTCAATTTCATACCTTTTTAGTAAAGGGATCGTTTTTTGCGATGTTTCTGATACTTCAACTTATTAAATGTAGGGACCAAAAGTGTCAATTCTTTTATTTGACTCCGATTGTTCTCAATCTTTTTCTAAATCATCATCATCATCAGCATCAGCCTGTTGCAGTCCACTGCTGGACATAGGCCTCTCCAATTGCACGCCACCTAGATCTATTTTCGGCTTCTCGCATCTGGCTTTTCTAAGTATATTAAAGAAATTCGTGTTAGTTTCACTATTTATAACGCAAGAACGGCTGAACTGATTTAGCTGAAAATTGGTGGGGAGGTAGCTTAGAAACAGGAGAAGGACATAGGATACTTTTTATCCCGATATCCGGGACTGACGTTGGTGAAACCGCGGGGCGCTAGTGTTATATAAATTAAGGAACATAATATAGGCAGGAATAGTATATGGTTTTAATTTTAACTCGATACATTCTTCCATTCCCGGGATAAAGGGTCTTGACAAACAGACGGACGCACGGACAACAAAGTAATCTCATAAGAGTTCCTTTTATAATTTTATAGAGATCCGTCCAAAAGTTTGCTTTCTAAAAGGGGTCTGTCACCGAAAAAGTTTGAGAACCGCCGGTATAGATTATCATAGATAGGTAGATAGTAGGTATTCTAACAACAAAGTTCGAATTTTGTTCCGACTTTTTAAAGTTGTCTTAGTAATTTAGCAAACAGTTTGACTGTAAAACTGCCGAGAGCCGAGTTTGAAATGCTTTACTGCCCAGCGACAATATTATCTTCTAGTCTCTTTAAGAGTCCTGTCCATATTCTTCGTATTGCAACTAAAGCATTTACTTTTTTATTTATCCATTAGGGGGTCTGGCAGGCTTAAAAACTACGGAGAAAAGAATGGCATTAAGAAATTGAAAGGAAAACTTTTATTTAACCAAATTGAGGTAAGTAAGTAACAAAAAGTTTTACTTAACTTCAATTAGGTAACCAGCGATCGATTCATTAAAAACTTTTTACAAAGTAAAGTTCGTGTTTCTTTTGTGGCAGACGAGACAACGGGAAAAGGTGCTTCCATTATTTTAGCCGTAACGGACGATCGAACCCGCACCGCACCGTACCTTTAAATTATGTACCGACTATAATGTATTTTTTGTATGTTAGACATACATGCAATCATACAAACGCGTTTATATGTTAGTAAGATAAGATGTGGTCTAGGTCAGGGGTTCTTAAATTTTTCTTCATCATGACCCCTATTTGCAAGGACCTGAAAATTATTTTACTCCCAATCTACTCCCGTTATAAAATTACATAAGGATAACGAAAAATGTTGATTATTTCATGAAAAAAAGTATTTATACATAGGTCATGTTATAAGTGTAATTGCCTCCATTTCAGTGTAATTCTCAACCGTTGTTGCACCTAATTAATATAATTAAATAAATAAATTCTGTGACGAACACACAACGCCATCTAGCCCCGTGGTAAGCTGCTAAGCTTGTGTTACGGTGGCTAGACAACGGATATACTACTTATATTTATTTTTCTTTTGTAAATACAAACATATTATACCTACATAGAAATACGCCCAGACCAGATACAAATATTTATTTTTAAGCATAAATATTTGCACCCAGCGGGAATCGAACCCGCAACCTTCTGTATTGCAGCCAAGCGTTCGCCCGACGCGCCACAGAGGTTGTCAAAGTTACAAACATAATCCCTGACTAACTATGATAACAGTGGATTTCAAATCTGTATTCTGTGTACAGCCAAAGCTCTGTACGCTAAAATCACAGAAACTGAGTTACAAGTCGTATTCAGTACTATCCGATGGAATTTATGCTGAAACTCTCGCATAAATTGCTGGCTGCAGAAAATGTATCCATTACACGTTGACACAATTTAAGGTGCCATTTTGTTGACGAGATTTTTTTATTCAATAATTGCTTAAATGATACTGTCGCATACACACGAATACATTAATTAAAAATGTATTGAATGTCTTTGGATTTTTGTGTTAATATACATATTCTGTATCATCACGCAAAAAGGACCCAAATTTATGGCGGTCTATTTGAGGAAAACGAGCTCGTAAACAATTACAACATATGTACTTTTGCAAAAATGTTTTTATACGTGGTATGTAAAATATGTATTAAACTGAAGAGGACATAATATAGTTGGTAATCTTTAAATCCGCTAACTGTGGTCAATTCTATAAAAAAAGTTCCTAGTAAAATAATCAAATTAGTAAAAAAACATGATATTAAAAAAGCAAACCTGGCGTGTTAAACAGTATTTTGTTACTTAGTTAAAGACACTCATTCACATACCTGATGAGAATATAATCTTATCAAAATTAATTAAATTATAAGCCATTTTAGTATGCACAATACAGCATATTTATCCAATAAAACGCATCACAGAAACTGCATCCTAAATCCGAGCAGTCCGTGCCCTGGCGAGTGTCCAAGCCGCGACCGGCCACAGATGACGAAGCGCCTCTCCCACTTACTCGTTATCGCGACAAACTTGACGCAACTACAACGTAATTAAGACGCCGCAGTGAAACTTCGGCTTAAATGTGAAATACTGAATCAGTGCTGAATAAAGTTAAATGATAGATTGGTTTAAGTCTTTAATTTGGATTTCTATAATGGGAGTTCAACGCGATGGTCTAAATTTAGAACGAATTATTAATTGTAAGTTTTGAATCAGCTTAGTCTGTCTATACCTACTGATAATTGTATTTAGAACAAAGAGGAAAAGTGTCAAATTGTTGGTGGGACATTTGGCGTGAATTACTGAACCGATTTTGATAATACAATGTAATCAAAACCATTGAGATATTCTGTACTAGTACTAAAGGTGATGTCTCAAACATATTCCATGTTCCTTTTACGTGATTTAATAATAAAGCGGCGCTAAAGCGCTGAAAATATTCTTACGGTTATCGTAAAAATGAAATTGCAATTGCTGCGAGTGCTATAATGTTGTTACTGAAATGAAAATTATAACGTCATAATTATTGTTTTGAGGTGGCGTTACTTCAGTGACTTAAATAAATAAATATTTCACAACATTACACACAGCGCAATCTAGCCAAAAAAAATCAATTTATTTTTAAACATAAATATCTATCTATATCTGTCTAAAAGTATGTCTTCTAATATATTCCTCAGTGATAAAAGCTTAGAGAAACTGGCAGAGATGGTTGATCGATATCAAAGCTTGAAATTATCATTAATGAACTTACTTGTCTCGCTAATTACAACCTTAGGCAGGTTTTACATCGGGCACAGTAAAGAAAGGAATAGTAGTGCAACTGAGGCCGATCGGCGAGTTAGTTACCTCAGGAGTAGGACGCGTAGGGTTGTCACTTTTATTTTTAATTAATTACTACTTTTGTTTGTTACGTTTACGTTACGTTTGTTATTGCAGTAAACTGCTGTAGGATTATTATTAAATATTAGATTTTCGGGTCTAGATCGCGTTATATCAACAAAATTATTTTAAATTTAGTAAATAAAATCCCGGGACCACGGCCGGTGTAATCCGTTTGCCGAAACGTCGGGGTAATTTTAAATTTATTTACTAAATTTAAAATAATTTTGTGATATAACGCGATCTAGACCCGAAAATCTAATATTTAATAATAATGAACGGAAATCGTGTAAGTTTAAAAAATGTATTGCTGTGGTACATTATCGGGGTTGTGATTTATCTGGCCGTACGATACCTGGTTGTACAATTGTACATTTTGTGACCATATGACGTCATCAACATAATATATATTTTTTTAATTACATAAAAATAACTACCGATCTAAATTACAAAAGAACGAAATTAGTATCTTAAAATAACATAATCTTCTATAATAAAAATGATACTTTTTTTCCTTTTATATACCTACCCAATGGTTCACTGTGTGCTTTCCGAATAAAATAAAATAATCTACAATAAATTTAGGTTTTTTTGGAAGTCATAATTAATATTTTAATTAAAGAACTGAACAAATATATTAACGTTTTTATACTAACACGATTGGAACTGCAAAACGTCAAGGTAAGAAAAATTAAATAAGTTAAAATCACCCGATTAAGAATCGCAAAAATGTGTAAAACTTTTATTTATATGTATTATTTCTATTCGTGGTTTCTCTAATTCATCATCATCAGCCCGTTGCAGTCCACTGCTGGACATAGGCCTCTCCAATTGCACGCCACCTACATCTATTTTCGGCTTCTCGCATCCAGTTTGCGTTTGCGTTTCTCTAATTGGCTCTCGGTTTTCTAGATCTTTAAGTTATATTGTTTTGTAGCTGTTGGTTCTCCTTAAAATAAATAATTAAATAAAGTCAGGCGAAAAAATCAGAGCGGGCGTGCAGCGCAATACGTAATTGCGCACGATCACGGCGCAGCTTGTACTGCGGCCGGTCGAGGCCGGGCGAGAGTGTGTGCGTGAAACGTTCGTGCGTACACGGCTGCTCACTCACGCATTCATTGAAAGCCACTTTGTATGAAGTGAGGCTACTGTTCTTATTCTACTGTGCATCGGGTAAGGTGCAACTAATTGTGGATATTGTGATGTTAGGGTATAGGGCTTCGTATTGTTAGTATAGGGTAGATTGAGAGATAAAGGTTTTATTCTGTACAACAAACAAAATCCTACTAATGTTATAAAGCTGAAAGTTTATGAGTGTGTATGTTTGTTACTTCAATCACGTAAAAATTGCTAAACCGATTGCGCCCCGCGGTTTCACCTGGGTAAATCATAAATCTTAAATGTAAGTATTTGCCTTGTATAACTAAAACATAATAAAACACTTTATTTACCGGGTTTAATCATGCTTTATTCATGATTTTTAAACGACCGAGTTTTCGCCAACTTTACAGTTGGCTTTGTAGAATGTTATAAGAGACGAATTACATCTCAGTCAACCTTGAAAAAGCCAACTGTAAAGTTGGCGAAAGCTCGGACGTTTAAAAATTATGAATGAAGTGCGATTAAACCCGGTAAATAAAGTGCTTTATTATGCAAAATCGCGAAAACCATAGAAGAAATTTTAACAAAAACATGTCAAAGGTAAGTCAGGTACAATACAAAATATCTTAACCATACATAAATATGAACTAATGTAAATAATCCCATTGTAAATAAAAATAAAATTGCATATCGTAAAATCATGAAAAAGTACCTAGTGTTTATAGTTTTATTAGAAAAACTTATTTACTAGAAATATTTTTAAAGGAAAAATTCATCTTCAAAAATTCACTTGCGGCGAGATTTAAACTCGCGTCCCTGGATCAATATTCCAGTGCTTATACCGCTCGGCCAAGCAAGTTCCAAATATAAGTACGAAATATTAAAACTTATTTATTCATGTCACATAAATACAAAATATTACAAAAGTTACAAATAATTTAATAATAAAATATAAATAAAATAAATTAAAAAAATGTAAAGAGTAGTATTTATCTGTTTTTCAGGTCTCAAGCTACCTACATTCCTAGTTTCATCGCAATCACATACAGACAAACGAACTTACACGTTTATAATATTAGTAAACTTAGAAGTAGAATGTACCACCATCTTTACTCCCCTGACCTCCTCATCCTGCAAGCTACGCCACAGACCCTCAAGTACTCGAGTACATAAGAAGGTACATAAATCGCAGCTATCTCACTCCGCCAGCCACTTCGTTAAGATACAATCGGAAGACAATAACAAGGGAGAATAATTTATATGAAGAGCCGAACGTTTGCGGAGCACATCGTCATTAAAAGGCTAGCTGCGCCCCGCGGTTTCACCCGCGTAAGTCCCGTTCCCGCGGGAACATCGGGTTAAGGCGGCGATAGATGATAAGCAACGGTCCTTGTCCTATTGCATATAAATGAGCGAGATGGAATTGCGTGAAAAATCTACAATTTCTCGTAAAATCAATAATTAACGAAGATTAAAATAATATTTTGAAAAAATGCGATGAAGGGGTTCTAGGTATTGTATTTTCTAATATTATGATGCCTATAAGAAAATATAGCGGTTAAGGATTTAGAAGAAAAATTGATTTATTTTGTAAAACAGGGGTAACTTTGCCTGTATAATAGTGGTATTTAAAGTTATTTTTTATTGTTTTTGAAATGAAGGGGACACTTCTTGTATCATGTACAATAACATAATACATTGTTTAAAGATCTATTTGATACCGGTTATGAATAAAACCATTCCATCGGTAGGGATTTCACATGAGTCGCGTCCTTAAAAAGTAGCCTATGTGTTAATACAGGTCTATAAATATTATATTCTACGGATATTATAAATGTAAAAGACGGAAAAATAAACATAATACCTATTTATAGTGAAAATAGCTATGTGAGTTTAAAATCGGCAGAAAAGGAGCTTTTTTAGACGTCTAGGAGAACAACTTTTGTTCTACAACTTTTTCTAAATTCGTTTTTTTTTTTTGATAATTTGAAATGTTGTTTCACTAAAACAACAACTGTTTTTGAAAATAAAGGCAATTATAGTTTTGATTGTAGTAGACCAAACTAAATGAAAGGACAACTTAAAGGACAATGACCCCTAACTCTAAAAAACAGCTGATTTTCAAATTTTCAAAAACTCCTTTAAATTTTCAAAACTGAACCGACTGCTTCTTTTATCGCAGTCGGTTTTCAGTTTTTTGTTTAAATCTAGTAAATTAAGTATGCAATGATTAAAATAATGTACTGGTCGAATTGAGAACCTCTTCCCTTTTTGAAGTCGGTTAAAAATATATAATATAAACTTTCAATTGCACTTCAAAAACCAACAGATAAAAAAAAACCACATGACAAGATCCGTCAACATCGCGTGATCTACAGGGTGATTCATTATTCGTCCAGTTCGAAATGCCACGATAAATACTAGCAACACGCACGCACACGATTTATTCACTCACCCTGTATACAGATTCTTAAAATAGGGTTATTTATTGGCACCTTTTTTCCTATTTTGTAACACGCAAGTTTCAAGTAATAGATTTTGGCGCCATTGTGCGCGAGATGGATTCTTACGTATTGGTGTTTGACCCTTTTTGGGGTATCCATAGAATATTTTATGTAAAAACTAGTATCGCCCTGCGGTTTCACCGGTGTAAGTCCCGATCCCGGAACGTCGGGATAAAAAGTAGCATATATGTTAATAACACAGATCTCCAGCTATCTACATAGCGAGTTTCATCGCAATCGGATCAGTGGTTTTGACTGAAGGAGTAACAAACATAATCGTTTACTTAAAAACTTTTTCATTTATAATATTCGTAGGTAGGGATATAAATAGGAATAGGAACGAACCGTGAATTCATATGAATTAAAAGTACTAAAATTATTATTTTTCTCTTATATTTAAAAAATCTTTTAATCAAATTTCATAAAAATCGGATCAGTGGTAATTGCTTCAGTGAAACTAGGCGTTAAACTTACGACGATAAATAAGAAATGTGAGGTAAACAAAACAATTAAAAAAAAAAACATTATTAAAATTTCTTATGTTTATTGAAAATATTTCTATATTTCTAGTAGAAAGAACACAGGTTCGAATCTTATAATGTATTTAGGCATGTTAAAAGTTTCCAAAAGACACAAGATTGTACTAACAAATATTCCTCGTTTAAAAGTATAAGAATAAATCGTGGCTATTAGTCCTAAAACAGTACCCACTTAACCCAATCAATAGACTGAAAAAAATATATTCGACTTTGGTAATTTGTTTAAACACGCACTGAATTTAAATCAGGCAAGACGGGGTGTTGTGCAAACGACGCGTTGTTTGCAGAACCGTTCAGCAATCTAGTTCGAATTTCGAATTTCGAGCAAACAATACTGATTGGCCATTGCTTTTGTAATCAGCACCCAATCATTTTTGAACACTCTGTATGTTGGATTAATCTGAGATTTTAACATTCTAGTGCTTACAGAAGGCTGCGGGTTCAATTCCTGCTGAGTGCAAATATTTATGCTTAAAAATAAATATTTGTATCTGGTCTGGGTGACTTTGTATATGATGAATATATGTATGTATTTACAGAATTTTTTTTACTACATATTACACATATAAGATGTAGTATATCCGTTGTCTGGTACCCATAGTTCAAGCCTAGTGCTTAGTTTGGAGTTAGATTGCGCTTTGTGCAATGTAATGCATTTTTTATATTCATAGTTTCATTATGTACCTAATAATAAAATAACGAAATATCGAGCTCCGAGAATAAATTATCAAACATGGTAAATACCCCGTTCATAAGTAATTTTGGTAGTACAATGTAAGTTTAAAATCGTATATTGTACGTAATAATGTTATAACAATTAATTATGTAATAAATAACGTCATTAAGTAATAGCTAAGTATATTTCGCAAATTTGTTTTTTATTGCTCAAGGCATATTTACTAGAATTATTTTCACTTGCGGCGAGATTTGAGTGACTTGCGTGGCCGAGCGGTATAGGCACCGGAATATTGATCCATTGACGCGAGTTAAAATCTCGCCGCAAGTGAATTTTCGAAGATGAATTTTTCCTTTAAAATATTTCTAATAGCTAAGTATTTTTGAGAAAATTCGATGTCATTGCCCTAAGGCTTATACGAGCTTAAACGAAACCTTTAATTAAAACAAAACATACCTTCGGTTAATTAATCATAATAAAAACATAAATACAACGTTTAATCTGTTTTAGTTTCCAGCAATAAAATTAGTAACAACATTAAGCCATGATATTGCTATAAGTTTCCCAAAGTTTGTACGTTAGCGCTCGTAATAATCCTTTGTAATAACCGTGCGAAGTCGGGGGCTTGTGCTAGTGTTATTAATTAACTGTAAACACGCTGTGTTAAGATGGAAATTCTAAGGATTTGTTATGGAAACTTTTGGAAAGCTTCTGCGCAATGATTTTTAGGGTACCTTATCTCAAAAGGTGAAAAAAAGAGCCATTAACGAAGCGTTTATTTTACACTAGCTGCGCCCCGCGGTATCACTCGCGTAAGGCCCGTTCCCGCGGGATTATTGGGATAAAAAATAGCCAATGTGTTATTTCAGGTCTCCAGATACCTATATTCCAAGATTCATCGCAATCGGTTCAGTAGTTTTTGCGTGATTGAGTAACAAACATCCAAACATCGAAACGCACACACTTTCACATTTATATGAATAAGAATAATTTATTGTTTAAACTATGTAGGTACATTGGTCTTAAATATGTACTATATGAGTGCACAGTCTACTCATTTCGAGCATACAATAATAAATATAATACTATAATACCTATTAGTATTTTTTTATTTATGAATTTATTTGTATTTCAAGTTTATTACATAAGTGCATGTCAATATAAAATACAATAAAACAATAGAAAACGTCAAACATATTCAAATAAATTTATAACTAAATTACATTGAGTCAATTAAATAAACCACCCTTGATCGCACCTGCCGAACCTCCAAGAACGCTGGGGCGGCGGCGGAGACCGCCGTTTTGAGGAAGCGGGCCAAATATGCGCCAATGCTGGCGGAATATTTGTTTGTGCCATTTGCGGTCGAGACTGCGGGCAGCTGGGCTACAGAGTCGATCGATTTTGTCAAGTCGATCGGCCGCCGTCTTAGGGATAGGGGTCTTGACTACCGCTCGGGGTCGTACTTGGTGCAAAGGTTGGCCATTGCCATACAGAGAGGCAATGCTGCTAGCATTCTCGGATCCTTTGCGCCAGGTGCGATCAAGGGTGGTTTATTTAATTGACTCAATGTAATATATTAGTATTTACATTACGACATATTATAGAGTCAATTTCATAAAGGCAAACTCGCAGCAGTGCTGCAAGCAATTTTACCTACTATCTATCTATTATTGTATCTATTATCGATTTGTCTGTATATATTTTTTTGTGAAACATTACGAAACTAGTAACATTTATATACTTTATCTATCTATACTTATAATAAAGGAAGAGAGGACAAAACGTCTGTACTTGGAAGTAAATCTTACTAATATTATAAACGCGAAAGTTTGTATGTATGTATGTGAGCTTGTTACTCTTTCACACAAAAACTACTGGACTAAACTTGGAATATAGGTAGCTGGGGACCTGGATTAACACATAGGCTACTTTTTATCCCGATATTCCCCCGGGAACGGGACTTACGCGGGTGAAACCGCAGGGCGCAGCTAGTTAAAGTATAAAAATCACCTTTGTTGTATGGAGCCACCGTTAAATATTTGTTTAATTTTGTTTTTAGTATTTGTTGCCATAGCGGGAAGAGAAATGCATTATCTGTGAAAATATCAACTGTCTAGCTATCACAGTTCATGAGATACAGCCTGGTGACCGACGGACGGACAGTGAACTCTTAGTGATAGGCTTCCGTGCTCACCCATTGAGTACGGAACTTTAAAAACTATCATTTCGCACAGCCGTTTCTACCAAAACGGTACATCCAAACCCGAACAATTAATCAAAAGCTCAAGATAATCTGTATTTAAATTATGAATAGTTAATTCATGGTAATTTAAGAGAAATGCTTGGTTTTTAATCGGTTAATAAATAATTTAATAGTCGGTTTTTTTGGTAAATTAATGGCCATCCGCCATATTAATCTTGCCCGATGATTTAATTGAGTTTTAGATTTAGATTTGATAAACATGTGATGATTAAGATATTTTAATTTGGACGTAATATAATATGGTACCTTATCACGGGTCCAACCAACTGTTGACGACCTCTGTGGCGCGTCGGGCGAACGCTTGGCTGCAATGCAGGAGGTTGCGGGTTCTATTCCCGCTGTGTGCAAATATTTATGCTTAAAAGTATTTTTTTGTATCTGGTCTGGGTTTATTTCTACGTATAATATGTTATGTATTTACAAAAGAAAAATAAATATAAGTAGTATATCCGTTGTCTAGTCACCGTAACACAAGCTTAGCAGCTTACCATGGGGCTAGATGGCGCTGTGTGTTGGTCACAGGATTTATTTATTAATTTTATAACTGTGTACCGCAGATTTACCTGCACAATCGATTCGGAAAAAAAAAATGGCCATTGCTACTCTTTTCGGTTGTATTTTGTATCTGTGTCGATCATAGGGACTTATTTTCCTTGTGTTTTGTTTTTTAATTGTATTTTTTTTATTTATCATCAAACCAACAGCCCTTATATCTAATAATATAATACATCTTACTCTTACTAATATTATAAACGCTAAAGTTTGTATGTATGTATGTGAGGTTGTTACTCTTTCACACAAAAACTACTGAACCGATTGCGATGAAACTTGGAATATAGGTAGCTGGGGACCTGGATTAACACATAGGCTACTTTAAATCCCGATATTCCCGCGGGAACGGGACTTATGCTGTTGAAACCGCGGGGCGCAGCTAGTAATATTATAAACACGAAAGTTTGTATGTATGTATGTTAGGTTGTTACTCTTTCACACAAAAACTACTGAACCGATTGCGATGAAACTTGGAATATAGGTAGCTGGGGACCTGGATTAACACATAGGCTACTTTTTAACCCGATATTCCCGCGGGAACGGGACTTACGCGGGTGAAACCGCGGGGCGCAGCTAGTCTAATAATATAATACAATAAATATAAAAACAACACCTTCGGCCAATAACAGGTTTGCGCTATTTGTGTAAAACATTATTAAAATAGTACCGACTTATTTGACGCTATGAGCTAGGAGTGTGAAAATTTTATACAATTTAGTATTTGTTTTTAATTTAATTATTTTCCTAGTAGGTATGTAGGTATTCTCATTTTTAATTCATTAAGGTTATCTGACAAATAAAATGTAACACCAACGAATAAAAAACGTCACTACGATATTTAAAAAGAAAATAAATCTATTGTAGAAGATCAAAATTTAAAGGCTTTTTAATTTTGTTGGGTTCGAACTTATTCGATAGATATCTTTTATTCGTAGAATGAAAAATCAGGCTAAATAGAAATAAATAAATAGAATTCGTCAAAGATCTATAAACTTATAGTTTTATCAATAAGTTACTTTTATTTAACACGTTTATTTTGTTTCAGGTAAGGATTACTTTTCGAAAAAACGCCTTCGTCTAACGAACAAGGAGAGATGTGGAATGAAAACTGGATAAGTGCGAGACTGACACGCAAACGATGGTTTCCGTACCATTATTAAAAAAACACGTTTCTTTAAAATATAATAAAATATTTATTTTATTATATTTTTAGTATTTGTTGACGTCGGCTCTTTCCAAAATTTCTTTATTGCAGGACCTAAATCGGATCTAAATCGTTTAGCTAAAAAAAACTAAAAATAAAAAAAATATCAAATAATAAAATGATTAAAAACAATTTTAAATTGCTTTTGAGTATCTGTGTAAAAAACTGTGTTTCTTTAAAAGTAGTCAGGGTTCTTTTCATTTAAATTTTTAAAAAATAATTTGGCGACAAAAGGACGATTAAATAGTTAGAAACGATCATGGTAAGGGTCATCATCTTCTATCTGTACTTATAATAAAGGAAGAGAGGACAAAAGTTTGTAAGTACTTTGAAGTAAATTAATAAAAAATAGTTGGACGAACAACATTAATTTATTTTTAAAATTCATGTCTGTCTGTTTCTCTGTTTGTTCCTTATACCCTTAATTACTTTACTACTTTACATAGAAATTAAATTAGTAGAACCCGAGTAATGAACAAAAAAGTCGATTACACATTATTTCTACGTAGACGAAGTCGCGGGTAAAACAGCTAGTAGAAAATATAAATTCACAAATTCTTATCCATATAATTCGCACAATAAAGGAAAATCAAAACGAATCCTCTTTAAACCTGATGTATTTATAGTGGAAACAAACACAGATTGATATTGGAAACGATACAAGAAATCCCTCGATACGACCAATCCAGGAAAAGCCGTGTGTCTAGTTTATAAAACACCAAAACATCCTGACCCATTACTGCAAACCTTTTCTTCCGAGACACGGTTCTTTCTCCGCTAGCCGGGTCAGTGTCTAGTTACATCGTCTAATATATCTTGACCCGTGGAAAAGAGCGAGTAACAGTAATTTACAGGTCAAGCCTTGTTGGGCATCAAAGGTTCTGAGACCAACTGAATGTTGCCCAATAGCGTTTCAAAGGTAATTGTGATCATGAATCAATCGTATCTCGAAATTCTCGTATTGCGAACAAATCGATGGAGCGTTCTATTTTATTCGTAACACATTGCGTGCTTTGTATGGACGCTTTTAATTTTGTATTGAATTGGAGCAGCGATGGGTGGGGGAAAATTGTTTGGAAGGAAAAGTCGTGTGCAATTTTGGGATAATTTAATTGTTCAAATATAAAGGATTTTGGGTAATGCTTCTTTAGGCATTATTAGTCGCTAATGTATTGCATTATATGTCACTAGCTGAGCCCTGCAGTTTTACCCGTGTATATTAGAGGACTTAGGGCGACCTGAAAACTAACACTAGGTGAGCCACACCACTACACGAAAAGAAGATGAAGAAAACGCGCATAAATCCCGATCCCGTGGGAATATCCGGACCAAAAGTAACCTATATTACTCCTCGATAAAGTAGCTATCTATTGGTGAAAGAATTTTTTAAATCGGTCCAGTAGTTTCGGACTTAACGAGACTATAAGGTTTTCTTGTTGACTGTGAAACCTTTAAAATAGTTTAAAAACGGTTTTTCTCATTTTAACCTTTAAAATCCCACCCATACGTCTCAATTAAACTTAACTTTATCAGAAACAAATTTCAAATTTGATAAGTCGCTCCAATTCTTCAGCAAAATGAAGATTCCAAAGACCGTATCTTCGCTGATTCTCATTAATCAAGGAAATAATGAGTTCTATTCATCTCCTTTGCCAATCACGTTCGATATTTATTGCATTAACCCCTATTCACCCCCTTAATCACCCCCTTTCACCCCCAGTCTAGATATCCTCTTTAAGAAGCTCAATAGAAATGCCACTTGAAATTTTCTCACACATTGTTCCTGTTTTGAACTGTGATGGCGGTCAGTTTTAGTTGGATGTTGTACATTGCTTGGTCTACTAATATATGTATAATATGTATGTATTTACAAAAATGTGTATATTATGTATAATAGGCGTTGTCTAGTACCCATAGTGCAAGCCTAGTGCTTAGTTTGGGGCTCGATTGCGCTGTGTGTATTAATATTTATACTAACATCTATAACGTGTTGTATAAATATAAATAATGTTACTAAAAAATACGTACTAATAAGCGACACGAAGCCACTTAATCCGAATCTGTTGAAAAAAAGGATTGATAAATTAAAAACTTATCTTACTTCTTATCTTACTAATATTAGAAACGCGAAAGTTTGTATGAATGTACCTATGTGATTTTGTTACTCTTTCTCGCAAAAACTACTGAACCGATTGCGATGAAACTTGAAATATGGTAGCTGGAGACCTGGAATAACACATAGGCTACTTTTTATCCCGATATTCCCGCGGGAACGGGACTTAAGCGGGTGAAACCGCGGCCAACTAAATCAACATTTTTTTTGTTTCGTCTTCTTAAAACTAAAACCGTAACACAGCGGTTTTGGGGATTCCTTTTTTTTCAGGGTTTCCTAAAGACATTTCGTTTTGATATAAGAATATAAGTAGTTGGATACCGGGAATAACACATAGGCTACATTATATCCCGAAATTGCCGCGGGAACGGGACTTACGCGGGGCGCAGCTAGTACTTTATATTATTTAAAAACCAGCAATGTACAGCAGTCGATGCCACATTGCAGAGTTCACCCAGTAGACGTGTTTACTAGATTCACTCAACGAGCTCTTAATTTACCGACTGTGCACCTTTTAACGTCTTTTTTACCGTCTTTTCTGTCTTATTGCATCGAGTCGAATGTCGAAGCAAGGAAATACGAGAATTGTCTGGAAGGTCTGGAGTTGGAAATTTTATACGTGGATAGAGTTTTTCGTTCAATATTTACTAGCTGCGCGCAGCGGTTTCAGTCGCGTTAGGTCTGTTCTCGCGGGATTATCGGGATAAAAAGTAGCCTATGTGTTATTCCAAATGTTCAGCTACCTATATTCCAAGTTTCATCGCAATCGGTTCAGTAGTTTTTGCGTGAAAGAGTTACCAGCTGCGCCCCGCGTCAGACCCGTTTCCGCGGGATTATCGGAATAAAAAGTAGCCTATGTGTTATTCCCGGTATCCAGCTACCTATATTCCAAGTTTCATCGCAATTGGTTCAGTAGTTATTGCGTGATTGAGTAACAAACATCCAAACATACAAACTTTCACATTTATAATATTAGTAGGAAGTAGGATAAGCTGCACCCCGCGTTAGGCCCGTTCCCGCGAGACTATCGGGATTAAAAGTAGCCTATGTGTTATTTCGAATTTCCAGCTACCTGTATTTCAAGTTTCGTCGCAATCTGTTTAGTAGTTTGTGCGTGAAACAGTAACAAAGTTACATTCATACATAAAAACATTGAATACACCCATTAGTACAATATTCATTTAATTGAGCCGATTTTTCATTCCTCAGATAAAAGATATAATATGTCGAAAAAGTTCGAACCTAACCAAATTTAAAAGCCCTCAAATTTTGATTCTTTTTAATATCATAGTGACGTTTTTTATTCGGTGGTGTTACATTTTATTTGTCAGATATCTCTATCTAGGGATTTGATAAATCAGCCCTAAATAAATAACAGTAAACGACAGCTAAAAATAAACTACGGAAATAAACTATGTAAATGAAAACTACCCCATGATAATAATAAGTACATAAATGAGCACATTATGTGATAATTACCACATAATGTTTGTGTAAAACGACTCCACTAATCTATTGCCTTAATTTACTGTTCTGGGAGCATAAAATAGCCACTCAGGAAGCGATTCGCTTTTCAGAAACGGATTTGAAATAATCTGCTATGACAGTAAAAAACCTAGTAAATAATATACATGTAAAAGTAACTCTGTTGATCTGTCTGTTCCGTTTTAATCTCCACAAAACCGCTGAACCGATTTTGATGAATTTTGGTATTGAGTGAGATATATAGATAGATAGATAGATTAACACTTTATTTGCACAACCAACAACAATTAAAATCAGTTTACATTAAAATTAATAAGTGAGACAAATTACACAGAAAGCTTAAAAGTAAAAAGTTGTACAAATGGGCGACCTTATCGCTAAAAGCGATTTCTTCCAGGCAACCTTTGGATGGAGAAGGTCAGTAAAGATTGGATTTGATATATGGGATCTTGGACGGGGTTCCTTTTGGCCTTTTTGCCAAAAAAGCATTTGGTCTCTTTTTGTCCTTTCCTTGCCTATGTCATAATTAAACTGTTCACATTGCATTTATCTTACTAATATTATAAACGCGAAAGTTTGTATGTATGTACGTCCGTATGTAACTTTGTTACTCTTTCACGCAAAAACTACTGAACCGATGGCGATAAAAAGAGGTATTATAGCTGGAGACTTGGAATAACACATAGGCTACTTTTTATCCCGATAATCCCGCGGGAACGGGACTTACGCGGGTGAAACCGGGCACAGCCAGTCCATACATAATTTACACAGATCTAAAGAAAAATAGAGTAAGGTAAAAATAAAAATAAAGAACAAAACTGCACCTCCTAGTAGTGGGTATAGTGGATATAGTTTTTTTTTCATATATTGTTTGGCAAATTTAATAATTTATTAAAAAAATAAATAATAATTAAATAAATCCTGTGACGAACACACAGCGCCATCTAGCCCCATGGTAAGCTGCTAAGCTTGTGTTACGGTGACTAGACAACGGAATATTGAACAAATACTGTATTTGTTAGATTTGTTGATAAATTTCAGTAGGTACAAACTATAGTTTAAAAATCGATACCGACTTAAAAGCCAAATGCTAAAATGCAAAACGTTCAGAGGAAAATTATAGAAAATAAAATGAACCTACTAAAAACTTCTTTATTTCTCCACCCCAATGTTGCCACACCACAAAAGTTAACAAGTACAATATTTGTGGACGAGTACGAAACTCACAAGTTATGAATTAAACATAAATAAAACGAAACTACACTTTTGGCCCAGTTTTTAAGTTTTAAATCGATAACGTGGCGAACCAGCACATCATAATTCTTTGTTAAGATACATTTACAATTGTTTCTTTCCAGCCAAATGCCGAATAAATGAATAAAAAAGAACCATCTCAATCGGTCAAGCCACCTTCGAGTAATCGGTAAACAAACATAAAAAAAAATAACAAGAACAAATTGAGAACCTGCTCCTTTTTTTGAAGTCGGTAAAAAATCAACTTTATCATTATAATAAAAAACAAGTATAAAATGTAGTATATTCGTTGTCTAGAACCCATAGTACAAGCCTAGACCTTAGTTTGGGGCTAGATTGCGCTGTGTGTAATGTTGTGCAATATTTATTTATTTAGGTATTTACCTATAGTCATTATTTTTTATAATTTCAAATGAAGTTGAAGTCCATGTTATGCACTGGTTTACACTTATACATCTTCGCGAAACCAAATTGATTAATATGCCCCAGAAATTTAACAATTTACATGCATTTGAACTAGGTTTCACAAAAATGAAAAATTAGCAACACAATCTCCTCAACGCGTCCCGCCAAAACTCCCAAAATGTAAGACTGAAGAATCTTTTCGAAAACTGCGAAAAAACTTTACATTTTTTAAAGAGTTTTATTTCAAACGTAAAGTCTTCTTAGGTCAATACCGAAGGTACGGATGCAAGATGCATGCTCAGCTGAATTATTCCTTGTTTACTCGTTCAGTTTCGAGACTATTCGAGAATGTTCCACTAAAATAAGACCCTGTTTGAACAAAGAATAAAATTTTGAAATTCGAACGTTTGCACGTTTCTAGGTCGCATTTTGTCCAATCGAAGCGTTCGGTTGCTTGATTTTTCGATGGTTTTGAATTTGGAATTCGTTTTTACGTGCCAATCAAAGCCTGTGGGTATGTTTCGAAAACGAAGTAAATGTTTTTTTTTATAGCTTTTTGATTTTTCCGGCCTATTTGCGTATTTAAATTATCCAAAAAAATATTTCACTATATTTACTGTCAATCTTTAATTTATTTTTTCTATACATTTTTGAGTCAATTAAATTTCGATTGTAATCCAGTTGCAAGTATTATTTTGAGTGTATTCTTTGCAATTGCAATGATGTTAATTTGAAATTTTGGACAGTATAATACAAAAATAACCTCTAAAACAAACGATTTATATCATTTCAAACCTTTATCTGACCTCATGCCGTCAATTTCTTCGTCTAGCTTTTTTAGAATAAACCAATTTAGGTTAAAACCTTTTTGCACCGTCTGTAATTGTAGCAAAATCTAATTTAAAAGGGTTATTTAAAATTTGAGGAGCAAAACAAATACTTTTTAAATATTTAGCTCCTAAATAATGTTTGGCTATTAATATCTGTCTGTGGTAAGAAAACTTATTGTAGAAACTATAAGGGTTTAAAGAAAATTAGATATTCCACCCTACCATGATTGTTTCTCAATGATTTGTTGTCTTTATGTCGCTAAAATAAATAATAGTAGTTTATGCACCGAGGTACTAAAGCCCTGTCTTACATAGCGGGCGTCATATTGAATCCAAAGCGTACGAAGGACTCTAGAGAGTTAACTCCCGAGCGCAGTGAGGGTGTTACACCTTAACTCCTGAGGGAAACGAAGGAGTTATGTAATGTGAGTCCTGAGTGAAGCGTTGGATTGGTTGGGTTGGTTTTATTTAAAAATAATTAAATTGATATATTTTTTGCCTATCAATGGTCTAGAAAGTTCGCGACCGGCCGCACTGAGCGCTCGACGCCTAGCTGTGTATCTTGTCAGATTGCAAGAAACTAGGCGCTAGGCGCAAAGAAAGCCGCCTGCCTATGTGGCCGTAGTTACTCTTGCAAGTTAAATTATATTGATCCACTTTCAACTTAAGTCTTCTTAGTGCCTATCAGCCGAATATAGAAACGTTACTTACAATTTGCGGGGTACTTAAATAATTAAGCACCTTCTAAATATAAAATTTTTAGGGGAATTTGTAAGTTTGATAGATGCTTCATTGTTTAAGTAGAACTCAAATTTTGAGTAGCGTTTTTCTGTATTAGACCATAAAAGAGTTAATAATACATAGCAAATATCAATTAATTTCATTATATTATCAAACAAAAGTCCAAGTTTGTAGTTAAAAGTATCTGAAACTTAAATTTCCCAAGTGACACGTTTCAGGCTATAACAGTTTTAAACAAACTCCATGTTTTTTCAGTTATTATAAGAGTCATTCGTAATAAAACGTTTTAAAAAAATCGTTTTTCTGTATAAAAGACGTCATTTTGTGTGATGTAGTCGTCACATCACACAAAATGACCAAAAAAAACATATCAAGTAAAAAACAGAAAAAAAAATTGTTTGAAGTAATATTTATTTAATTCTATATTTAGTATTTGTTGTTATAGCGGCAACAGAAATACATCATCTGTGAAAATTCCAACTAGCTATCACGATTCATGCGATAAAGCCGAGTTACCGACAAACGGACAGTGAAATCCTCTCGTTTTTACCTTTTGATTACGGAACCTTAAAGAACAATTAGAATATCACGGTTCAAAATATACAGCCTAGTTAAAGACAGGTAGCCGGACAGTGAAGTCTTAGTAAAAACCTCCCGTTTTTACCGTTTAAGTACGGAACCCTAAAGAACAATTAGAATATCACGAAATAAAACACTTTATTTATCCGGTTTAATCGCGTTTTTATTCATGGTTTTAAACGAACCGAGCTTTCACCAACTTTACAGTTGGCTTTTTCAAGGTTGACATTCGTGTTCAGTGTTCATTTCGTTCATTCAGTGTTTTATTATGCAAAATCGCGAAAACCATAAAAGAAATTAGAATATCACGGTTTAAAATATACACCCTAGTTAAAGACAGGTAGACGGAGAGTGAAGTCTTAGTAAAAACCTCCCGTTTTTACCGTGTGAGTACGGAACTCTAAAGAACAGCTGGAACATCGAACGTATAGCTAATGGTAGATAATTCCACCCATCTCCGACGTTTTTCCACCGTTTTCCACCACCCGGTGATAGATGAGAGCATTAGACGTTAAAACTGGTGCACTCAACAACCACGCCCTGTAACGGAGAGGTTCTTTGCTTGGAGCGGTATTAAGCTCCGACCAAACCGATGCGAGTGATCGCACGACTTTGCCAATACGAACGTAAACGTTTAAAATAAACGATAATAATCAAAACTTACGTTTGTTTTAAAGGTAAGTTTTTACAAACATATTTAGGGCCTATTTTTCAAATCCCTAGATAGAGATATCTGACAAATAAAATGTAACACCACCGAATAGAAATCGTCACTATGATAATAAAATGAATCAAAATTTGAAGGCTGTTAAATTTGGTTGGGTTCGAACTTCTTCGCTAGATATCTTTTATCCGTAGAATGAAAAATCGGCTCAATATCACATTCATTTGTTTTTTTTTTAATTTGTCACTGTACCTGAGACCTGACCACGACTTAAACACGATCTAAATTAAACTAATTAGTTAAGAAATTCTATAATTATGATTAATCTAAAGAATCTTATACCGGCTTCAGACTCATGGCGAGAAGACTACTCGTCAGAACATGCTGTAATCCACACTCTCATTTTCCTCACTCGTATCCTTTGTCTCTGCTAAAATGCCGGCACCAAACAGAGAACAGGCGAACGAGAACGAGAAGGCGAGAAACTCCTCACATTCAAGCTTCTCGGGTGTTCTCGGAGATTCTCGGCGTGAGTCTGGGTGGCCTTTAGAGCTGTCAATCTAACACCACCAAGATGGATGGTACCAAAAGAATAAGAATACTGTCTAAAATTAATTTTAGGAAGTTTTAGGGCGAATTTAGCATAATTTTAATATTTGGTGACATCAAAATTGCCACTAGTGAACCAGAACTTTAATAAAATAAAAAAATTGTCTGTTTTCTAAGAGCAGGTTTTTGACATAAGTCATGTGTCAAATTTCCTGCTTTATCCTACAACTTTATGTGGCCTAAAATAAACTAGTAGTTCGCCCCGAACTGAGACCTCACGACCCCCTATCTCCCCAAACCCCCTACCGATCCGGCTCATCTTAAACTCATAAATTCTATTGACCTAAACTACGCGCATACCAAAATTCATGAAGATCGGAGCTACGATACTTAAGTTATCATCGAACAAAGATACAAAGTTACATACATACAAAGATACAAGCGCCAGGCCCGTCTACACTGGACCTCGCTCGCTTCGCTCGTTCGGTCAATAAAATACCGGTATAGGGAAACAAATCTGTATAAAAATGGGTAACTGTAAGAGCGCCGAGACTTTAATCCCAAATTTCAGCGTTCCAAACTTACGCTGTTAGATCCGCGGGGCGCTGCTAGTGTATAAATACATTTTTTCTTGCGACGACTGCTCACGTTTTTAAGAGGTGGTATGTCCAGAGCTTAAATTTCGTTTTACAGAGCAGTTCAGTGAAAATGTCTGTGTTGAAACGATTTTGTTGGTTGTCTTTTTATGGTTAATTATTTTTATATCGACCAGCTTTTATCTATTAGTATATAACTCAGTTCAATGGCCACTACGCTGTACATTGCTGCTTTTAATAACGTGGTAATCACCAGTAATTAACGCAAAGCAGAAATGTATCGCATAGTGTTTATGAAACTTAGTTATCCACTAGCTAGATAGATAATGCAAGAGCTAGGCCCATATTCTATAACTAAGATGTTTCAACAATGCAGAGATGCATATATTCGCAAAATGCAGAGATACTTAAATACTGCACTAACCATACTACCTTTTCTATTCCATCCAAAGGTTGCCTGGAAGGAATCGCTTTCGGCGATAAGGTTGCCCAATTGTGCAACTTGCATATTACGCTTTGTCATACTCTATTTTTTTTTTCACAGAATCAACAGCACTTAGAAATAGTTTAACATAACACTTAGGTAAAACAGACTGCCAATAATAGATTCATACTTTTTAAAAAATTAAATAAAATTTATGATTTGTTACTATCGAGAAGAAGAATAAAATAAAAAACAAAAATACGTACGCATACAGCAATCCATCAGAGGGGGAAAGGAATTTAGGTTTAATTTGCTTGTCCTATGTTGTACAAATAAAGTTATCTATCTAGCTATTTATCTATGTATGATTTTTGACCTGTGTGCAGCGGGTGAAAGGCTGTAGGTTGTATATAGCATGATTAAATTTTTACCAACTCAAAACGTCTAAAAATCCGAAACAGAAAAACATATCCACACCTCAACCGAATCGAGACAGTATTTTTTGAAGTCGGTCAAAAAGATCGATTTTGTTATCTTTCTAACATTAATATAGGAGATCAACAGTCGATCCCAAATTCAAATTATACCCCAAAGCTCAGAAGGCGCTATCGACTTCGCAAAAGACAAAAAGAGAAAGCCCCGCATTGAAATCTAATTTATGAAAAGTCAGAAAATTCTTTCAATTTTCAGGATAATATCAGAAATTCGCTGCCATTTTAAAAGAGTTTAAACCGCAAAAGCTTTTAGCTTTTAGATATTCGGATAGCTGCGTCCCGTGGTTTCGCTTGAAGGAGAATTCTCATTTTGATGGCCTGTTCTGAGTCTGTGTTGCGGGTTCGATTCCCGATTGCTTAAAAATAAATAACTTGAATCTGGTCTAGGTGTCTCTTCGAATATAATTGGATTTGATCTATGAATTTACAAAAAGAAAATAAACATTATGAATATTTAATTTTGTCTAAGGTTTTGGTTTTATTTTTCCTCTAATTTATTTGTTTTTTTTTTTTAATTTTGATCGTATTTCGTATACGAGAAAAAACTGGCATCACAGATGTGGGCGACAAAGCTGCAAAGCTAAAGTGGGATTGGGCGGGTCATGTCTGCAGGATGCCTCCAAATAATAGTCTAATTTCAGGATGCTTAGTATATTATTTGACCTACAAACGTAGGGCAGAACACCAGGTACGAACTAACTTTGTCACTTAGGTCACTGAGGAACTTTAAACAGAAAGTTAGCACAAAAAGGATGAGACCTGACACACCGTGACCTTCCGCCAAGCAATTCGAAACGTCACTCCAGCAATTCGAAACGTCACTCCTCCAGCAATTCGAAACGTCACTCCTCCAGCAATTCGAAACGTCACTCCCATCTATACATCAAATACATCTACATTCTGGACTCCGGACGCTCGACGGTGCCGGGGTCGGCCGCGAAAGCGTTGGCGAGACGATCTCAACCGCTTTGAGCAGACTTGGCCGGAGGTTGCAGAAAATCGAGAAAGGTGAAAAGAGATGGGGGAGGCCTTTGCCCAACAGTGGGACAGTGCAGGCTAAAAAAAAATATTGCATAATAATGCACAATATTTAAGTAAAGTTAGCGAAAGCTCAGTACTTTTGTAATAAATAAATCCTGTGACAAACAAACAGCGCCATCTAGCCCCGTGGTAAGCTGCTAAGCTTGTGTTACGGTGACTAGGCAACGGATATACTACTTATATTTATTTTTCTTTTGTAAATAAATACATATTAAACATAGAAATACCGTTATTAAATACACCTGTGTGTGGGAAACCCTGTGTTTTATCATATTACTAGCTGCGCCCCGCGGTTTCACCCGCGTAGGTTCCGTTTCCGCGAGAATAACGGGATGAAAGTTGTCCATGTGTTATTCCAAGTCTCCAGCTACAATATTCCAAGTTTCATCGAAATCGGCTTAGTAGCTTAGAAAGAGTAACAAAGTCACATACATACCTACATTTTAGTAAGAAGTAAGATAATTGACAAGAAGAATGTTTAGAGCCGATTTTTCATTCCACGGATAAAAGATATCTGTCGAATAAGTTCCAACCGAACTAAATTGAAAAGCCTTAAATTTTTGATCTTCAAAATTTAGATTTAAATTTTCTTTTTAAATATCATAGTGAAGTTTTTCACTCGGTGGTGTTACATTTTATCTGTCAAATATCTCTAGGGATTTAAAAAATCATCCCTTAACAGTATTATAATTACAAGCCGCTATAACAGACCGAAATCAAATTAAGGTAAATTGAACTAATGTCGTGTTCACTAATTGGGGACGCATTTACACCGACACTAATATTTTATATCCCTTCTTACTATTCTTACTAATATTTTAAACGCGAAAGTTTGTATGTATGTGACTTTGTTATTCTTTTAACGAAATCGCCAATCGACAGTTTTTATTGTATGAAATTGACATAAGCTCGCGAAAAATCAAGTGTGACTTTATGTCAATTTGCGATCGATTGGCGATTTCGTTATTCGGTAAGAATGTTGGCTAGGGCCGCTGGACAGATTGCTATAAAAACTTAGAACGTATGCAGTTGGAGATGTGGAATAACACGTAGGCTACTTTTTATCCCGATATTCCCGCGGGAACGGGACCTACGCGAGTGTCTCCGCGGGGTGCAGTTAATTCTTAATATATTCTATGTGGGCTTCTTTGCGAGAGCGTGAGAAGTCAGGTATTTAAGCCCTAAACAAAAATCGCAGTCGGATTTATTTAAAACTAGCGGCGCCCGCGATTTCACCTGCGCAAGTCCCAAACCCGCAAGAATATCAAAAAAAAAGCTACATATCGATACTGGAAATTTCAATTGTCGTAAAGGACATTTTGGCCAAAATGAGTTATTTATATATTTGGAATCAGGATCGCGAGCTCTATCGATTGGTATATTCAAAGTAGTCGTATCTTTAAAAATGAAGATTTTAGAGGCCGTTTACGACCTGAATTTTATAGACTTTTTGCCTAATTATTTCACGATTTGGGGTGTATAGAATAAATATTTTTTATAAGCGAGTGTAAAGACAAATTTTTGTCATGAATGATGACGTAAATCTACTTTTCCAACAAATTGTTATTTACGCCATTGTCAATAATATTATTACAATAAATTTAATGGTCGTAAAGACCACTCTTGTCAATAATAAGCTTGTTCAGGCTTTCAGTTGTAGGATTTACGACCTATTGTTTAAGCTTAATTTCTAGCTTAATTTACTTTGGGGTAAGTAATTTAAATTAAAAAAAATGGTTAATTAATATCTTTTTTTATTTTATTTTAGTTTAAATTTCGCCAAGTTTCTTATTATTAAAATCAAACCATTAACAATACATTTCTAAAACATAAAATGATTTTTTTCTTATTTTTATTGTTCAAAGCATTCTTGATTATCCGCTAACTATGCTTTTGCTACAATTATAAATATTATAATAATAAGGCATTATGAGGTTAATATATTATTTTCGGTATATTTGGCCAATGGTGTCTTACTTTTGGACACAATTTATTATTTTAGTAACACAGTTATCAGTAAATGATGCAGCTACTTATTACTTTTATTAATGCTTTATATTGACAATTTAATATTAAACCCAAAACTATTGACTAATATTCTTAAGTCACAGAAATAGTTTTTAAAGTCTATTTGGTAGATTAGTTTTTAGCAGTTAAATTGCATTTAGCTCTAATGAAATCATATCTATGTTGAGAAGATATTCAGAATACTAACCAAAATATGAAGAATATCATATTCTAGAAAACGAGGAATAAGTTTTTGTTTGTTTTTATAATTGAAATTTAGAATTGTCTAGGTAAGACAGTCTTTTCACATTCGACCTCAACGAAATCATCTTGACGAGAAAATATTTTATGACAGCTAACCTCAACGATAACCTAGTTTTGCACTGCTAACTTTACTGGCATCTGACAGAAGGAGACTACAGGAATGCAATATCGACATAAGACAGTCATATCACATTTAGATTCAACGAAGTCCTATATGAGTAGAAATATTCTTAATAGGTATACTAAAGATTCAGGTGATTTTTAAGATGCCAGACATGGCACCTTTAGAAATTCATTACCTAGATAGGACAGTTTTATTGCATTTGGACTTAACGAAATCATCTTTACGAGGTAATTTTATTCTAGATACTATGAAATAGGTGTAAAAATAATAAAGCCACAGGCAGTAAATGTCTATACAATAAATTAACTAAAAAAATTAAGACATTTAAACAACCGATTTCTTGTTCCCCCAAAACTTAAACAAGAGTTTTGGGTTTTGATTTGGACAAAGATTTTGTTTGTTTAATTATTACAGTTATGATTATAATACTTATTGTATAAGTTTCATTTATAATTTTTTTTAAAATAGATGATATTTTTGGCTGATAATTCTAAAAATTTAGTTTTTTTTACTGTTGCAATGATTTAATACTATTAAAATGTTATAAATAAACACATATTCGATTCATCCATTTCTTTTAAAATAATAAAAGGGCAAAATTTGTTTGTTTGTAACGAATAGACTTCTGATGAATGATAAAATAATAATAAAAAACACTTTACTTCGGGTCGTTTTACTGCCTAATGCAGGTATTTTAACTAGATACTTTAGTTTTTTAGGCCCTTTACCCCCTTAAATTCAAATTTAATTGCCCTGTACATCCCATTGTTGATCATATTTGGTCCTTTACGACACATATGACGCTATTATAACCAATTCTTTGTGGCTGTAAAGTACTTAAGTTTATTTTTTGTAGGCTGTAAAGGACTCCTATTTTCTGCAATAATTAACTTAAGCTTATTTTATTATTTTTTAAGGATAGAGCAAGAAAAAATAGCTAGGGTTGCCCTTAACGTTATTATTGTAGCAGTGTATATGACAAAAATATAAGACATCAAAATTTTTAATTTTTGTTTTTTAGCTCTCCTGAACAATCGTGTTTTGTCCTTTACGACAATTGAAATTTCCAGTATCGATATATTCCAAGTTTTATCACAATCGATTGAGTAGTTTTTGCGTGAAAGAGTGACAAAGTCACATACATACATACAAACTTTCTAGTTAATAATATTAAATAGGATTAAATCCATTAAACTTGTGAATTCAAAAGGTTTATAAAACAAGGTTTAAATGTCATTACAACTGAAAAGAAACCCCAATTCTGAATGCTTCGGTGTAACATACGGTCAGTAAGTATCAGGAATTCATAAACGTAGTAGCAGAATCGATCCCTCATCAGTATTAATTAATTCATGGGTACGAATCTAACTGAGGTCATGTATTTAGTTAGGTACCTAATAATATCTTACTATGTATAGGCATACCCATTATAGATAGATAGATAGAGATTATATAGGGTGTTTTGACGTTTAAAACGTTAACTTAAAACCATTTAAGCCGAAAGGGGGTTGTTCTAGACGGCCTCTGTGATTTGATTGCAACGCAGAAGGTTGCAGGTTCGATTCCCTTCGGAAACAAATATTTCTGCTGACTAGATATGTTTGTTTCTGGTTTTGGGTGTATTATGTGTGTCTTATGTATGTATTTACAAAAAAACAGTATTATATGTAGTGTATCCGTTGTCTAGTACCCAAAGTAAAAGCCTAGTGCTCAGTTTGGGGCTAAATTACGATGTGTGGAAGAAAGTCATAGAGAAACTTTTGTTCTACGACTTTCTTACAAGAAATTCCAACTTTTATTTTTATTCTGAGGTTAATTTTCACTAAGAAAACAGCTGTTTTTGAAATTAAATAAATATAATAGGGGTTAAAGTATGAAATTGCCGTTTTATTGCAATAGGTTCTTTGAATTGACATAGAATCTTCATGGTTTGAGGTTTTCGAATGAAACTTTTTTCAAATGGTTTCTGTGATGTTCTTTTTTTTAAAAAATGTGAAACATTTGAATATCGACTTTCAATTGTTTTTGTTATTCAATTTAGACAAGAAAGATGGATACTGCGAAAATTTGAGTGATTTTTGAATACGAGTTCCGACGCGGAACTAACGCGGCAGAAACAGCCCGCAATATCAATGCTGCGTTTGGAGAGGGGTCTACTAATGAACGCACCGTGCGATTTTGGTTTAAACGCTTTCGTGATGGAAATTTCGACTTAAAGAACGAGCCACGAGGAAGACCGCCCACACAGGTGAATAACGATGAATTAAGAGAGATAGTGGAAGCCGATCCTAGTCAAACTACCCAGGAATTAGCGGCATGGTTTAACGTTACCTTACCCACTTTATTGACTCACTTGCGTCAAATAAATAAAATAAAAAAATACGAAAAATGAGTGCCTCATGATTTGACTGATCTGCAGAAAGAAACGCGTGTTGAAACTTGTGTTGCCTTATTGAACCGGTACAGAAATGAAGGAATATTGGATCGAATTGTAACATGTGATGAAAAGTAGATTCTTTATGATAACCGGAAAAGAAAAATGCAATGGCTGACCCCAGGTCAAATGCCACAACAGTGTCCTAAAGCAAAACTTACCAATAAAAAGGTAATGGTAACTGTTTGGTGGTCTCAGCATGGTGTTATTCACTATAGTTTTCTTCGATCTGGTCAAGCAATTACGGCAGATGTCTATTGTGCCGAACTCCGAACCATGTTGACAAAACTAGCAGTAAAACAGCCCCGACTCATGAATCGATCTTTACCATTATTGCTCCACGACAACGCGAGACCTCACACAGCACGAGAAACCATTTTGACCCTTCAGGAACTGCACTTAGAAACCATTCGTCATCCTCCGTATTCACCAGACCTTGCTCCAACGGACTACCATTTTTTTCGTGATTTGGACAATTATCTACGTGACAAGAAGTTTTCTTCCCAGGAGGCAGTACAAAATGCTTTCACACAGTTTGTGCAGTCTAGATCGTCGGAGTTCTATCGCAAAGGCATTAATAACCTTCCCATTAGATTGCAGCAATGTATAGATAATAATGGAACTATTTTGATTAAATAAATTTGTTAAAAATTTAAAAAATAAACAATTAAGATTTTCAGTACAAATCGGCAATTTCATACTTTAACCCCTAATATTAGGTTTAAGACTAAGAAAAAAAAGTACTGTGAACAACACACAGCGTCATCTAGCCCCATGGTAAGCTGCCAAGCTTGTGTTACGATGACTAGACATCGGATATAATACTTACTTATATTTATTTTTCTTTTGTAAATACATTTACACATAGAAGACAGACTTAGAAAGAAATAACTTAAGGGGCCGTAGTAGGCCAGAACTGATGTTTTTAGAATGATTTACTACAAAAGCTATTTTAAATAAAAGTTTTTAAAATCATATTTATTAAAGTCGAGGATATTAAAGCCGACAAACTGCTCGGCAGTTTGGCAATCATTTGGATTTGTAATTTTAAGTGCTTTCGTTAACAAATAAAAAATGTACTAACACGATCGTCAAAACACGATTCCTGAAAATTTCCTCGATAGAAAAAAAATCTAAATTTCCCTCTATATCGTACAAATAAGTGATATTACTAAGTCAATATTGAACGAAAACTAATAAAACTCTGTATAAGAACTGAACTTAGCTCAATACAGGCAGTGAATGTTTTGAATTTCAAGAATAACATTTAGTTATCTTGAAACTAGCAATTGTTTGATTTTACGCATAAAAATTTTGCAAGGTCGCATCTTACGTCCTTCACTTACACATCTGAAATTCCCTGGCTTTATCCCTGTCACGCTGTTAGGGTTGTATAGGCCCTTAAGGCATGATTTATATTAGACCGTCATCTGGCCGAGCTTCGTTGTCCATTGCTCGGCGAGCAGTCGATCAGTCTGTTGCAACCGAGTGGCGGCCGAGCAATGGACAACGAAGCTCGGACCCGGCCCGCGCTCGTGACGGTCTAATATAATTTTTTTAAGCCAAGCAAACACAAGAACCTTACCTTTTTTCAATCGTCTAAAAATCCTTTTTACGCATAAAGGTTAAGGAATGTAAAATGCACAATATAACCCCTTCAAGTATTCTTTTACGCTCGCCATTTGAAGCGGTATCTCAAATTCATATATTCTGATATCCATTGAACATTCAAATATCAATCTAGAAACCGAGACTGCTATCCGAAAAGCTATTTACCGAATGACGGTGAAACACAATGTAGTGCCACGCGACACAGGTTGCGACTGTCTGAATTTAGTTAGTTGCAGCCACTGAAAAGGCGGGTTGTATATTTTAATTATTACAATGTTAAAGTGTTTCGAACAATGGAAAAATGCTTCAAAAAACCTGCACTTGACAGGATTTGATTCGATCCCTAGAAATATGTCCGCTTGAGCTACAGGTTCCTATTGTATATCGACACGAAATTCGAGACTGAATATTTTGCTTTCTTAACCGACTTCTAAAAAGGAGCAGATTCTCAATTTGTCGCGTAAATTTACTCGGATTACCGATTGGGATAATTCTTTTTTTTATTGAAAGGTCCGATTAGGATAAAAAGATCTTCTGAGTGATGAAAGGTATTGCTCCGCAAAATGAAGTAATTTTCAGGGTTCCGTACTTTAAATGGTAAAACAATGAATCCTTGTATGATCGCTTTGTCTTTGTGTATAATTATATAATTTTGTTCTACTATTTTTCCTAAGTCCTCTAGACTTTTTTTAAATTTACTGCCAAGCACAGTCTTTTTGTCCCCTCTTCCTTTATTGTAAGTATAGATATGTGTAAGTAGCAGCGCCCCGCGTAAGTCTAGTTCCCGCTGGAATATCGGGATAAAAAGTAGCCTATGTGTTAATCCAGGTATCCAGCCACCTATATTTCAAGTTTCATTGCAATCGGTTCCGTAGTTTTTAATATTAGTAAGATATGTAAAAAAATATATTATAATATGCAGTGTATCCGTTGTCTTAGTTCGTGGCTAGATTGCGCTGTGTGTAATATTTATTTATTTTATTTATTATTTATTTGTCTTTACATCTTGGACGCTGTATTGTGCGCTGTCTTTTAAGGTTCGTTCTAACGATAAATCTTGGAACACGTGTGATTGACGATGTGTGTGTGATCGATGTCCGGAGAAGTAACAGGTATTCGATGATGTTGGACGTGCTTCTTGAGGTTTTTGAATTAGGAACATAATAGGACAATGAGCATCCTCACGACCAACACTGTTGTGACAAAGTCGAACCATCGAAGAAAAAATACTATTTTATCTGAAGGAGTACGGCTTTATAATGATCTAACCAATGATATTAAGGAGTGCGATAGCATAAACCTTTTTTAAAAGTAAACTTAAATCATACATTGCTAAGTCATGATTATCTACCCATCTTTGCAAACTTATTCTCAAACAATTATGTACCAGGAATCCAACATGCCATAGATGTTTGAACTACCCACAATTATTTATATTTAATTTTGTTTCTCATTTTAAGTGACACTGTTGTCTTATGAGAATAAACGTCTTTAAACCTAACCTAAGTATGAAAGTTAAAAAGTAAGACATAACGCGATGAAGACCCGTAAATATGTAATTACTAGCTGTGCTCCGCGGTTTCACCCGTGTAAATCCCGTATCGGGAAAAAAGTGGCCTAAGTGTTATTCCAGGTTTCCAGCTACCTATATCCCAAATTTCATCGCAATCGGATCAGTAATTTTTGCGTGATTGAGTAACAAACATCTAAACATACAAACACACACACTTCCACTTTTATAATATTAGTAGAATAAGGGCAAGCAGAAATACATCATCTGTGAAAATTCCAACTGTCTAGCTATCACGGTTCATGGCACATACAGAAGCGGACAAATGTTAGGTAGAGTCTTAATAAAAGGGTCCCATTTTTACCCTTTGAAATCGAACCCTAAAATATAGTAAAAGGCTCTCATGAGATACAGACAGACGGACAGTGAAGTCTTAGAAAATACTAAAAAAACATAGGCCTTCTGCTGTGGTATCATCTAATTAGCAATAATAGTTGCTAAGTACATTGCTGCTTTGACGTAACGTGGTTTATACCGGTGATTACTTCAAAGCAGCAATGTAGAATACGAAATTTGTTTTTTGACAGTAAACAGCAAATAGTATCTTCAAATTGTGAATGAAGTAATCTCGATCATTGAGATGTATGGTTCGGCCGAGAAGCCCCTACATCAAAATATTAAAGTAGGAATCTCAGCCGATTTTTTGTGTCCGAATTTCCCCTAAGCCACCAACGATATACGGCTTAGGGGAAATTCAAAATTCATTCTTCTCGTTGGTACTCAGTAGCCACCCACACAGCACACACGCGCCATGTGTAGGTTTAATCAAAATTTTACCACCCATTTCCCTTTGCGGGTCAAAAATTATAATACTCTGCGTGTAAGAAGACTTTATTATCGTCCCAGATTTTACGATAAACCTCTTGCTAGGCCCATTACTTCTGCATAAACTAAACTTGGACTAAATAAGGGCTAGTAATTAGTTAAGGATCCCTAAAAGTGTTTACTTTTTACATTACTAGCCGCGTTTCCCCGCGTAAGTCCCGTTCCCGCGGGGATATCGGGATGAAAAGTAGCCTATGTAATCCAGGTCCCCAGCTACCTATATTCCAAGTTTCATCGCAATCGGTTAAGTAGTTTTTGCGTGAAAGAGTAACAAACACACATACTCACAAACTTTCGGCTTTATAATATTAGAAGGATAGGATTATTTCTTATCGGTTGTGAACCGATTATGGCCATTTGGAAAGTAGCCAGTGTCAAGTATTATTAATTTTTGGAAGTTATTTTCAATTTGCATTAAAACAGTCAAGTCGTAGTAAAATCGTCGAATGGGGGTGGCCTATGTTCAGCAGTGGACGGATGGGATGATGATGATGACATACTATCTTGACAATTTAAATATAATTAATAAGTTATAATTAATTTATATAGCAAATATTCCAAATTAATTTTAATTTAAGATTAGTTTCAGTTAATTTTGTAAACCATTTAAATATGTATGTAGATAGCTCATAGCTGTATTCGCTTAGAATTATTAACTTTAAAGAATATTACAAAAACCTTTCCTGGACTACAAGACCTTCTCGAGCGAAGTTTGATCGCTACTCGTTTTGGAACAGGGTGACCATGAATACTGAAATAATAAGATAGATAGATAATACTTTATTTGATCAATCACAAAAATATTACAAAAACAACACATTTAAAAATAACATTTAAAACTAAATTAATGTTGAACAAATAGGCGGCCTTCTCGCTTAAAGCGATTTCTTCCAGGCAACCTTATAATAAACTTTTTAAATGCACACGATTTGGTAACATATTTACATTTTACCGGGTCTTAATCACGTATTATTATTTATTTTCTTACCTCGACGTTTCGATCATGTTACAATGATCTTGGTCTCGACGGGAGGGGGTTAATACGCGATTTAGACCCGGTAAAATGTAAATATATTATTCACGACGATACTGAAATAAGTTTGAAGATTTACAACAAATTATTTAACGTACTTTAAATTAGTTAGTACTTTTACACTACCAAAACTCAAGCTGAAACAATTCTACTACATCGGCTGGTGGCCTAGAGGAGATTTACGCTTTCAGTGATAAGGCCGCCCATTTATGCAACTTAATTTTTGGTTATGTTTCTTAAATAAATCTTAATAATAATATTAAAGACGCGAAAGTTTGTATGTATGTATGTTTACGACATTGTTACTCTTTTACGCCAAAACTACTGAACCGATTGCGATGAAACTTGTAATATAGGTAGCTGGATACCTGGAATAACACACAGGCTACTTTTTATTTCGATATTCTCGCGGGAACGGGACTGACGCGAGTTTCACCCACGTAAGTCTCGTTCCCGCGGGAATATCGGGATAAAAAGTAGGCTATGTATTATTTCTGGTATCCAGCTACCTATGTTCTAAGTTTCATCGTAATCCGTTCAATTGTTTTTTGTGAAAGAATAACAAAATCACATACATACTTACATACATACAAACTTTCGCGTTTATAATATTAGTAAGATATGAAACTGTCAACTGTCACTGGAATATTCCACTTAAAACTAAATAAACAGGCACCCTACAGGACCTTTTGCTCCTTCACATGTAGGGCTGTTCATTCACAATAGTAATTCAGAAGAATGTAATATTCATTTCTTTTGTAGTTCCTTAGTCATTTTGAATCGAGTTTTCAATAACGATGGATATAATAATATTGTCTTTAAATAAGACTAGCTATGTCCCCCGATTTCACGCGCGTAAGTCACGATCCCGTGGGAAAATAATGTAACTTTCTATCGGTGAAATAATCTATTTTAAAAATAATCTATTTCTATTGGTCAATTTTAAAAATCGGTTCAGCAGTGTCGGAGCCTGTTCGTTACAAACAAACAAATATACCTTGATAAAACTGACTGTAAAGTTAGCGAAAAATTGTACAAGCATTGAAACAGTGCTGTTTATAAATAAAACAAAAGATAAACCTGGTAAATTTTGTGTTTTATTACAAACATTAAATCTGTCCTCTGTATATTATTAGTATAGAAAACCGAGCATTTGAAATGTATGCTAATTAAGGCACTGTAGTGCCTGGGACATGTTATATTAGATGGTGTACACCTACACGCTTCTCAGCTTAGTCGGCGACGAGGTCAATAAGGTTTAAGATGTTGAACGCTTACCTGATCACTCGTTAACTTGAAGACCCCAAAGTTGTCGACATCCGGGAAGACGTACTCAGGCAACCGATTCCATTCCCTCGCAGTACGAATAAAGAATGACGATGCGAAACGCTTTAATAAAGTCAACATGGACATAAAGAATTATATAAGTCAAAAACACTTAGCTCGCTTCAAAATATTAAGGAAAAACAAGTTAAATTCAAAACGAATTTCAAAACCAATAACAATAAGATAAAGAATACACCAAACCAAATCCCAGTAACAGTCTAACAAAGAACGCTGTAAAAATCAGCAGAGCCCAAAATGGGCAAATTATATTTTGGCAGGGACACTCGAACGCCGCTGTGATTTCATTGAAAAATCTTGGCAAGATTTTCTGTTTAGCCCCACTTGAAAACCGGTCCAATTCCTTCTACTGAAAGAATATTGTTTGACTTGAATTAGATACGTCTGTACTTACTAGATTTTTGAGAAAAATTGTATTGCCTCGTCTTGAAACCGTCGGCACAATGAAGCATGTTAATAGGTATGCCAAATCGGTTGTAAGTTTGTTACATTAAAGCTTGTATGTATACAAATATACTAGTTTTGGTTGTAGTCAAAAATACCTATTCGTTTTGATTTCACAGGCATTTAAACTTACGATAAATTTTGAGTCTCGCTAACAGTCACGTGACGTTATTTACAACGCTCCCCTAATCAAAACATTAGACGACATGTACTGTGACATCGACACATAGAGCGCGAGTGGACTGGGCGTGTGTGAAGTGACGTCACACGCATAGTATTATTAAGTTGTGTCGCGAATTTGTACGCATACGATGTTGTTCGGTTAAATTTGTAAGCGAATATTTTGCCATTGTTTCGAACTTAAACGAAAGGTTGTCCTTTCGTTTAAGTTCTAAACAATGGCAAAATATTCGCTTAATCGCTAAGGAATAAATAGAATGGAAATCTAACTTCCCTATTAAATTCGAAAAAAACATGTTCCACGGTCACAAACGTGCAGATTCACACACTGACATGTTCCGTACAGTATTACGTATGATCGACCTTTGGATCGACCAATGGCGGACGATCTTTAATGACAGACTGGCGGTCGAATCATCGTTCTAGGCCCCGCAACCACCGTTTGCGTGGAACATTTTTTCAAAGGATTGATACTTCCATATATATTCGACTAGCTGCGGCCCGCGGTTTCACCCGCATAAGTCCCGTTCCCGCGGGAATATCGGGATAAAAAGTAGCCTATGTGTTAATCCAGGTCCCCAGCTACCTATATTCCAAGTTTCATCGCAATCGGTTCAGTAGTTTTTGCGTGAAAGAGTAATAACCTCACATACATACTTACATACAAACTTTCGCGTTTATAATATTAGTAAGAAGTAAGATGTCATTGGTAATCAATGTGGCCGGAGATGCAACTTATGTTATTGATGTGTGATTTGTGTTCGCCAACACTTCCCGAAAACAGCACTTTAGACGCATTAGTGAAACTGGTCACAGATCATTTGGAGCCGATCAGCGATCCAAAATTGCCTAACGCCATATTTGTTCTGGTGAAATATTTTTTAATAAATATATTACCTACAGAACCCTAAAACTAAAGAAGGCTATTTTAAATCCGTTTCCGTTTCAGAGTTACGATGGCAAGGGAGAAGTTACATATAGTAAATACTAGCTGCGTCCCGCGGTTTTACTCGTGTAAGTGATGATAAAGGAAGATAGGACAAAAAGTCTGTACTTGGCAGTAAATTTAAAAAAAAGTTGTCTGGGGAACTTAGGAAAGTATTAGAACAAAGTTATATAATTTTTAAAATTCATGGTGTTCTGTTTCTCTGTTTGTTCCTTATACAATTAAAAACTACTAATCCGATAGAAATATGGGTTTCAATATTGGATAGTTCTATCGAGGAACGTCGTAGTATACTTTACATCGAAATCCAATTAGTAGAACTCGAGTAATTAACGAAAAAGTCGGCTAAATGCACTATTTCAACGCAAACGAAGTCGTTTCACTCTATCCACTAAAGAAAATTGCATCAAAATCCGTTGCGCAGTTTAAAGATCTAAGCATAAAACAAACAGACAGAGAGCAAGAAACGACATTGTTTTATACTATGTAATGAAATGCAATTGTTACATTTTACACAAACGGAACAAGCCAATTCCGTTCCAAATAACCGTATTGTTTATAAAGGAAAGACAAAATTAAAAATAGCTTAGCAAACAGCAACAGTAAACAGCGAGATAAACAAATAAAAACTATAAATCTAAGCTGGGCTTTAGGAAAGCGAAATGTAAAAAGTGCTAACTCGAAAGAACGATGTTTAGGGTTGGCAGTAAGGTTAGAAATCATTTTAGAAATGTGTCAATAAATATTGTACGACATTGCACACAGAGCAATCCCCCAATAGCCCCAAGCTAAGCACTAGGCTTGTACTATGGGTGCTAGACAGATATACTGCATATTATACTTTTTTTCTAGTAAAGTTAATCACGAGGAGAAGCCAAAAGCAACTCTTGGTGTTTTTTTGTGATTTAGTATGTGTTATTACGATAGTCATATATAATACAGATATTTGTAATTAGATCAGGAGCAATCAATAATCATGGCCATGGATTCTTTTCATTAAGAATACATAATACATAATATAGAAAGACACCCAGATTAAATACAAATATTTATTTTTTATACTATAGTTTTATCTTGGGTTTTCGCCATTTTGTACAATGAAACATAATATTTACCGGTTTATACTCGCGTGTTATTTATTAACGGCATTGTTAAATGTACCGAGCTTTCGTTAACTTCACAGTTAGCTTGAAACCTTGAAAAACCTAACTGTTAAGTTAGGGAAAGCTTGGTTAATTAAAAACGCGAGTATAACTCGGTAAATATTGTGTTTAATTACGCAGATTTTTAGGTTATAATCGGTTTATAAAAATTACACAACATTAATCGATTTTTAAGTTATAAGTGTCAACCCTATATTGTAATATTATGAAATGGATGCGAAAGAGTGGGCAACTCTTAGCGTCCTACAGAAAAAGCCAGACCCTCCAGTAAACAGAAAGAAAAACTGAATTAAATATCATTGTGTGGTCACATTAATTCACCCCCCCCCTCGCTATAAGGGTGGAGGGGAGGGGGAAGCATAAGTGTGAGTACTACTGGTCATTGACACTAATATCATAAATAGGAAAGTTTAGATGTTTGTTTGTGTTTCAATCACGCAACAAAAAATCAACTCTGTTGGTCTAGTGGTAGATACCTCGACTTTGATTCCATAGATCGTGGATTCGAATACCGGCTGATTTCTTATTACCAATGAAACACTTTATATATCGGGTTTATAGCGTTTTATTAATGATTTTAAACGAAGCGAGCTTTTAAGCGCGTTCCGAAGCCATGGTAGTTTTTGAGCTGGCTAGGGATAAAAATATTATAATTTAAATTCAAAACTATTACAATAACTCCATAGTCTACGTACACTGGAACGTTTTGTTACAAATAATTATGAGACGGTAGTTACTGGTAAAGGTTACTGTACCTTTTTAAAATGTTAAAATAGACAAATGACATCTCAGTCAATCTTGAAAAAGCCAACTGTAAAGTTGGCGAACTCGGTTCGTTTTAAATCATGAATAAAACGCGATTAAGCCCGATAAATAAAGTATTTTATTATGCAAAATCGCGAAAACCATAGAAGAAATTATTCTTATCAATGTCTAAAATAATATGGCTTTACGGTGAAGGAAAACATCGTGACTTAAAGTTACGTTGGTACTATGCCTTAATGAGACAAAACAACCATTACGAAACTTTTTGACAATGGATAATCTATATCTATACTTATAATAAAGGAAGAGAGGACAAAAAGTCTGTACTTAGAAGTAAATTTAAAAAAAAGTGGTAGAACAAAACTATAATATAATTTTTAAAATTCATGTCTGTTTGTCTGTTTCTCTGTCTGTTCCTTATACAATTAAAAACTACTAATCCGATTGAAATTTGTTCCATATTGGATACTACTTAGTTCTATTTTCGAGGAAGGTAGTATACTTTGCATCGAAATCCAATTAGTAGAACCCGAGTAATGAACGAATGAGTGCAACCGCTTGGCGGTGAAACCGCGGGGCGCAGCTAGTTAAGAAATAAAAAAAACATGGTTCCCACGAGATTGGCAACATTCCCTATGCTAATGGCCAAACTGGCCCATAAGCCAAACTGGTCCGAGAGTTAGAAGAAGCTTGCTACTGGATATATGCACAGATCGTACAAAGCCATACATTATAAACAAGTCTTTTTTTTTTAAGTCTAAATCTTTGACTACATTCGCAGGAATTTTGGCGGAACCGCATTGAGGAGATGTGATGCTAAATTTTCATTTTTGTGAAACCTAGTTCAAATGCGTGTAAATTGTTTAATTTCAAGGGCATATTAATCAATTTATTTTTGTTAAGGTGTACAAGTGTTAATGAAAGTAAAAATCGGTGCAAAACATGAACTTTAGCGTTGTCTCCAAAGCTCCGTAAACAAACATTGTAAAAATGGCCTCCTTTTTTACAATGATTCCCTCGACTTGAATTTGACTATGACGTGACTGTTTGTTTGGATGCAAATAACTTGCAAATTTAATAATACTTGACACTGACTACTGTCCGAATGGAAAAGCCATATTAAAAAAGAAGAAAAAGACTACATTCGCAAGGCAACAGTCCGAAGACAATATAATAGAGTTCCGTCGACACGACTGTAACCCTTAGACAGAATAACGTCCAATCAACTCAAAATCCTACCTACTTTATCTTCATTTCATAAGGGTTCCGTAGTCTTGGGACTTTTTAGAGTTCAACCTTTGACAAAAAATGAGAAAGTACCAATAGATGGTGGCTTATTGGTCGATGTTCCGGCTTTTATTCCGAAGAACGTGCGCTTTTAAGGTAACCTTTTATCCAGGTGTTCCAGCCTGAGGCCGAGGTAGCGGTTTCAAATTAAAAATAAATTGTGTATAATTGACCGAACGAGCGAAGCGAGTGAGGTCCAGTGTAGACGGGCCCGGCGCTTGTATCTTTGTAACTTTGTATCACTTTGTAAATCATTACTCACTGGCCTCACTCGCTTCGCTCGTTCGGTCAATAAGTAATGATTTATTAATAATAATCAAATCTATTTATTTAGATATTTTCAATCCATAATTTTCTTCTATGGTTTTCGTTATAATAAAACACTTTATTTATCTGGTTTAATCGCGTTTTATTCATGGTTTTTAACGAACCGAGCTTCCGCCAACTTTTTGGCTTCTTCAAGGTTGACTGTCCATAGTTTGAATGTCAATCCATGGTTTGTTAGTAAAAGCTTATATAGGTAATATTAGTCCGTGGTTAAAATAAGATTCAAATAAAACTAGAAGTTCGCCCCAAACTGAGACCTCACGACCCCCTATCTCCCCAACCCTCCTACCGATCCGGCTCATCTTCTCTCATAAATTCTACTGACCTTAACTACGCGCATACCAAAATTCATGAAGATCGGAGCTACGATACTCAAGTTATCATCGATCAAACATACAAACATACAAGCGCCAGGCCCGTCTACACTGGACCTCACTCGCTTCGCTCGTTCGGTCAAATACTTAACAAAAAATTAACCAAGTTGGACCTTACATCCTTTTTGTCGCTTCGGATGAACAAAAAAATCTCCAGTCTACTCCCTTAGACACAGTGACAGAAAAAACCGTGCCCTCATATACAACACTAGCAGTAGTGAGTGAGTTTCCTTGTAGGTGTAACGTGAATAAATTGCCAAACCGCAGAACGAAATGCCCTATATGGCGATCATTTCTCTGAGGCGTTCGCAAGAAATTCGCACATTTTTTCGATGGTTATTTTTCACGCCCTGAAAGTGTATGATAAGCAAATCTCGCTGGGTTTCATCCTCAGTAGCCACGTACTGTGTCTTGCTTGTGACACGGTAAAATATAGAAAGAATATTTCAAAAGAAAATAGAACGAAAATGTGATTAACTTCTGGTGGTTTGTAACTGCCTACTAATACACCAATTACCTTCTATCAAACATATTACACAAAGTGTGAGTCCGGGATAACTGACAAGCGAAGCGAGTGAGGTCCAGTGTAGACGGGCCTGGCGCTTGTATCTTTGTGTGTTTGTATGTTTGTTCGACAAAAACTTGAGTATCGTAGCTCCAATCTTCATGAATTTTGGTATGCGCGTAGTTTAGGTCAATAGAATTTATGAGTTCGAAGATGAGCCGGATCGGTTGGGGGAGTGGGGCGATAGGGGGTCGTGAGGTCTCAGTTCGGGGCGAACTCCTAGTCATATTTACATTTTACCGGTTCTTAATCGCGTCTACGTGGAATCCGATAATAGGAATGTGCAAGTGTCGCGAATAAACTCCAATCGCGTCTTCTGATAGCGTGAGTGCAGTGTGTCGTGCCCCTTAGCTTTCGTGTGTAGTGACGCGTGCCTTAAACTGTTTACGAACGTATACGTGTAATAGAAAATGTGGGTAGTGCGGTTACTCACGTACTTTAAAAATTTCTTTACCTACCCACCACCGGGCAATAAACATCGACGGTTATAAATAGAGGACGACACCCGCCGCAGCTCCAGTCCCCTCGAGACCAAGATCATTGTAACATGATCGAAACGTCGACGTAAGAAAATAAAAAGTAGTACGCGATTAAGACCCGGTAAAATGTAAATATGACCAGTAGTTCGCCCCGAACTGAGACCTCACGAGAATCCATTTACAGAGATTTTGTTTTTTGTAGGATTTTAACACCAACAGCTTTATTTTTTTACAAAATAAAAATTATTATTAAACGAATAATATAACGAAAGACAAGAAAAACGATAACACAACAAGAATTATTCCTTAATTACGAAAATCGACCAAAATTTGTAACATAAACATGCATTATTTACATTGAACATCATTAGACGTTTACATTCCCTGCAAACATGTCAGATCTTGGAGTATATATCGCAAGCAAACGCAACGATACCGCGATCTAAGAAGGATGTCGAACGCCATCTATTGACAAATTTTTAGAACTTGATTTTTTCTCTTTATGCACCCCCTGTCTCCCCAACCCCCCAACCGATCCGGCTCATCTTCGAACTCATAAATTCTATTAACCTAAACTACGCGCATACCAAAATTCATGAAGATCGGAACTACGATACTCAAGTTATCGTCGAACAAACATACAAAGATACAAAGTTACAAAGATACAAGCGCCAGGCCCGTCTACACTGGACCTCACTCGCTTCGCTCGTTCGGTCAATAACAAATCATGTGAATTTAAAAAGTCCTTTCAGCCTGGTTCTACCCTCACTAAACACTCTAAGGTTTTAATGATTTAAGTAAATAAAGAACAATTGAGGAGTGTCTGTTCAAAAGGTCGTATTTCACTTTCGAATTAAATATTTTTTTATTCCTTTTTTTTAACTGATGGCATAAAAATCCATCGGATTAGCCTAAATATTGGCTCAAAAGAGGCATATTTCCTATAGAAATAACATTGAAAAAATTGAATTTCATTCAATACAGGCGTATTTCTGCATCATGTGAGATGGAGGTGGCCTCTCCAAATGTCTTAGACAAAACAGGCATATTTCTACTACAAAAAGCACCTTTCATTTTTCGTTCTGTTCAAAAGGTCATATTTTTTTTCATACTTTCCCGCGAGTGACACACTTGAAATAATATACATATAGTCAGAGATATGTAAAAACTTCTAGATACATAATAGGGCGAATTTCTTGGCGACACAAATCTAAGCTAGCTAGCCAAAGAAGTCTTAGTTCCATCCCAGCTCACGTCACGATCACCCGCTTGTTAACACACAGTAGGTACATTTAGTTCACTTTCACAACATTATTCACAGACAACAATGCCTTCGTGCGTATTTAGACAATGCACGAATTATACTCCAAAAACTGGCAAAAATATTTCATTTTATACGTAAGTAAAGCTGTATTTGACGACCTCTGTGGCGCGTCGGGCGAACGCTTGGCTGCAATACAGAAGGTTGCGGGTTCGATTCCCGCTGGGTGCAAATATTTATGCTTAAAAATAAATATTTGTATCTGGTCTGGGCGTATTTCTATGTATAATATGTATGTATTTACAAAAGAAAAATAAATATAAGTAGTATATATATCCGTTGTCTAGCCACCGTAACACAAGCTTAGCAGCTTACCACGGGGCTAGATGGCGCTGTGTGTCCGTCACAGGATTTATTTATTTATTTATTTTATTTATTTAAGTTTATTTTTTGCAAAAGTTTTTTTCCAAAAACTCAACGAAGTTTTTGACTTTGACGTTTTATCATTCTCTCCTAACCGCTATGAGATGTCATAATAATATTATGACATCTCTTTCTTACGTCATGCAAGTAGCATTGAGTCTTATGTTTTAGAAAGAGATAACAATAGTTTCGTCTATTTCTTCTTTAAATTATGTGAATGAATATAAATAATGAGGTTGTATAGCATACTTTGTGCCGCTTTTCAATAATGATTTGTTCTGCAATGGCGTCTCTATAACTTTAATAGACTCATTGCGTATAGTATGATATTTTGGAAAATCCTTGATTCACTAGTGGTGGCTGTATACTGAATTGTCAATGCCATAATGAAACATTGCAAAAAAAAAAGATTGTCTCTGCACCTCTCAAATATGACATCAAAGATGACAGATGATAGATTTTTTAAATAAAAGATTTAAAAAATCTATCATCTAATAATAATTAGAATAATAGATTTTACATAGTTATAATAGAATAACATTAGATAGATATAAATATAAATAGAATTACGAATAATAGATTTTTTGAATAAAAAGGGCATATTTCTTTAAGTGACATATGAAATGGTCGTATTTCTGAGGGGTCTGATCATAAAGCCATATTTATAAACTAAAATTAAATAAAAAAAACTTTGTATTCGTTTTTTTTATATTTTTTTAAAGTAGATTGTATTGTATTGTTAACCTACACATGAATAGCTCTTTAAATGTATTTAAAAATAGGAATAGGCAGTGTTTTTTTATTTTTGTAAAGTTGGTTTACCATGAAAATAAGACCTTTTAAACAGATGCTCCTCAATTACTTACAAAGCAAAACGTACTTAGATTTAAGACTTAAGTATCACTTTCTCCAAATTGAAACAGATAGACTAGTTGTGAACTAATACTGTATAGCACTGTGTATTTTGCCGACATCGTACTGCAAAGTGAACAGGACTTGTTAGTAACCTACCCTCACTATAAAAATGTGTTTTAAAATTGACTACTATTTGTAAGAACCATGTTTGTTTGCCCACATGGTAGAACCAGAGATTCTTTAATTGTGTATACTATCTGTTTTTACCTAGATCCACAAACAATAAATAATTTCATTTCACTCTTACTAAAATTATAAACGCGAAAGTTTGTATGTAAGTATGTGACTTTGTTACTCTTTCACGCAAAAACTACAGAACCGATTGCGATGAAACTTGGACTATAGGTAGCTGAAGACCTGACATAACACATAGGCTACTTTTTATTCCGATACTCCCGCGGGAACGGGACTAAGGCGGGTGAAACCGCGCGGGGCGCAGTTAGTACTTAAATAGATGGCATTTATCGATACAAAGTTAAAATATCTATGTACATGAAATGTACCTCAATTCTGGTCAAATCAATTAAAACGATTCTCCCGTTAAGGATTATTCTTTTGATACTGTTGCTAAATTGGATTGCTGGTTTCAAAAACGTAATTGATAAATAAAATATATTCCAACAAAAAGGGTTTAATTCGACAAATCCGTAAAGCGATGTATCAATCTGTTCAGGGATGAATTTGAAAATAAAAAGGTTTGATTATTTGTAATTTGTTTTTATTGCTCTAGGCATTATAATATCGACTAGAAATATTTTAAACGAAAAATTCATCATAATTTCTTCTATGGTTTTCGCGATTTTGCATAATACAACACTTTATTTATCCGGTTTAAAGTTGGCGAAAGCTCGGTTCGTTTTAAAACCAGGAATAAAAGCGCGATTAAACCGAATAAATTAAGTGTTGAAAAATTCATCTTAAAAAATTCACTCGCGACGAGATTTAAACGAAAAAAACACAGGAGGAAAAATTCCAACAGTTTCTCTTGGCAAATGTGTTTTAACTGTAAAGTTAATCATTAGCACAGGTAAATCACTGAAAAGTGATCCTGTAGATGGCGTCTCGATCGAGCCTTAGTCGAGAAATACTTAGTAGACAGGGTAAACATTCATTTTCTTAAATTCGACGCTTGAAATGGGAAGTCGTGTTGCCTAGTTGGTTAAAGCGCTGCGATACTGACGCAGAGACGCGAGTTCAAACCTCGCCGCGAGTGAATTTTTACGAGATGAATTTTTCATTTAAAATATTTCTAGTAGTTTTTAACGATCATAAAAATTATTATTAAATATTAGATTTTCGGGTCTAGATCGCGTTATATCAACTAAATTATTTTAAATAATAAGAATGAACGGAAATCGTGTAAGTTTAAAAAATGTATCATAAAAATTAGTTTAATTCAATGACATGGTTAAAAACAACTTGTAGGTGTGGATAAAAAAAACAAAAGACCATTGAGAGACAAAGTTCGGCATATCTAGGTACAGAGTAAAGAAAAAAAATAATTTAAAAATTAAAAAACCGACTTCATAAAATGAAACAAAAAATAATTTAAAAAACAACAAAAAAAAAAGAATTGATTAAAAAGACCAAAATAACCTCTACCTTCACTTCAGATGATAAAACAGATTAATTAACCACCGACTAATTAATCTGTTTTATCATCTGAAGTCGATCCATCTTCGTGTAATCGATGAACAATTGAATGGAATACAGCGTTTTAAGGAGCATTCCCGGTCTTCACTTCGAAGATCCTCTTCAGATCATCATCAAATTTTTATGGAACCGTCTCGGAGCTCCCACCTTTCCATTAAAAAAAGAATCATCTCAATCGGTCAAGCCATCTTTAAGTAATCGATAAACAATTGGATTGATTAATGCGATTTGAGCAGCATTTCCGTTCATCACTCCGAAGACCCTCATCAGATCCACATCAAATTTATGGAACCATCTTGGAGCTCCCATCTATCCATTAAAAAAAGAATCATCTTAATCGGTCAAGCCGTCTTCGAGTAATCGGTGAACATACAAAAAAAAATTATACATACAGACGAATTGATAATCTCCTCCTTTTTTTTGAAGTCGGTTAATAAAATATACAAACATTTGTAGGAAAATATGTTTTTGAATATTTATATATTTTTTAAATATTGTAAATTAGCTGCGCCCCGCGGTTTCACCCGCTTCAGTCCCGTTCCCGCGGGATTATCGGGTAAAAAAGTAAAGCCTATGTGTTAGTCATGGTATCCAGCTACCTATATACCAAGTTTCACCGCAATCGGGTTAGTGGGTTTTACGTGATTGAGTAACAAACACACATACCTACTCACAAACTTTTAGCTTTATAATATTACTAGCTGCGCCCCGCGGTTTCTCCCGCGTAAGCCCCGTTCCCGCGGGAATATCGGGATAAAAAGTAGCCTATGTGTTAATCCAGGTCCCCAGCTACCTATATTCCAAGTTTCATCGCAATCGGTTCAGTAGTTTTTGTGTGAAAGAGTAACAACCTCACATACATACATACAAACTTTCGCGTTTATAATATTAGTAAGAAGTAGGATGTATAGGAAGCTACAAATGCCTTCATTATTTTTGTACTAATCAGGCTTCAGGTATTTTTCTATCTTTTTATTGTATTTTCAAGTCGTCTTTTTCAAGTCTCAAGTCGATTCTGAATCGACTCAAGTCGATTCTGCAGTCGTCCCCCGCTGGGGACGACTGCAGAATCTGATGGTCTTAGAAGAAGTGGTTCAAATTTAACTTCCAATATTTTACCCGAACATGTATACACATATACTAACAATGCAAGTTAAATAAAAGCTCGTAAAAATACTAGGAAATAGCGCTTTTATTTATTCAGCACCCACTCCGTCTCTGTGGTCAACTTTTGCATCTCAAAAGCAAAAGCAAGCAATTTGTAAATTGTATGTGCCTTCTAAGCTAGCGTTTTATTATGTATGGGATACATAGGTATTGTGTTTCGAATAGGAATATTTTATTTGATACTTGCTGACCCAGCGGACTTGGTATCGCCATCGGTCATATTGTGAAAAGGTAAATTGATTAAAAAGAGTTTCTTTTTACTTTTAAAAGTACGGAACCCTAAATACGGACTCTGGGACGTTAACGACACGGCAATTACTAAAAAAAGTTATTTATTTACTTTTCGCTTATCGCTTATTTAAAAAAAAAAGAAAAGCTGGATAAACACTAAAGCCGTGTTTCAGCCCCTAAAGCCGTAACTAAAGCCGAAAGTAGTGTCGCGAAACTTATAGTCAACTTCACAAATTAATTGCTCAACACTAGTTTTATCAAAAATCGCTAATGCTACGCATTTTTTTTGCAAAGATGACTATAGGTAACTTTCTGTAATGAAACGGCTTTATACTACTTTCTAAATTTTGGAAGAAGCCGCACTAAAGGCAAAAATCCCCAAATATAGATTAAAGTTGACCCAATCCCCTACCTACTTTTTTTTTTTGGAAATTTTTTTTAGTTAAATAGTACCTATACAGGGTTATGGGTTTCGAATCCAAAACCGTTCAGGGGGTGATTCTTCACATCAAAACGAATAAGTTTTGTTCTACGACTTTTTGAAATTCAAAGTAGTTTTCGAAAATTTTAAGTGTAAAGTTTACTTGAAAATCAGCTGTTTCATAGAGTTAGAGGTCATTGACCTTAAGATGTCCTTTCTTTTAGTTTGGTCTACTACAATAAAAACTTAAATTGAATTTATTTTCAAAAACAGTCTTCTTTTTTCAGTGAGATATAACCTTAAAATTTTCAAAAAAAAAACGAATTTCCAAAAATCGTAGAACAAAAGTTATTCGTTTTGATGTGGAAAATCACCCCCTGAACGGTTTTGGATTCGAAACCCATAACCCTGTATACAAGATGTAACAGGTAAGCCCTTTTAATCCGAAAGGGGGTTGTTCTAGACGTTTAGGCGAACAACTTTTGTTCTACGACTTTTGAAAATTCGAAGTACTTTTCGAAAAATTTAGGTGTAAAGTTTACTTGAAAATCAGCTGTTTCTTAGAGTTCGAGGTCATTGACCTTATGTTGTTCTTTCATTTAGTTTGGTCTACTACAATCTAACCTTCAATTACCTTTATTTTCAAAAACAGCTGTTTTCCAGTGAAACATAATCTCAAAATTTTCAAAAAAAAAGTTTGAATTTTCAAAAGTCGTAGAACAAAAGGTGTTCGCTTAGACGTCTAGAACAACCCCCTTTCGGATTAAAAGGGCTTACCTGTTACATATTGTATATGTACTTATACACTACTTTCTAAATTTTTAAGAAAAGGCATAAAATTCCAAAAATACTAGATTACCTAACCATGAAAATCGGCCCAATTCCCTCTCTATTTTTTGTAGCAGTTATATCGAACAATCACGTTCAGACAGTATCACTGCTAGGCATTGAATAGGGTTGTCAATAAAATTGTAATGCGCACTCACGACTAGCACTCCGATAAATTAAGCCGATTGTTGTACGCGCCACCGCCCGCGGACCTATTATATGGATTGTGCATTTTGCGTGCGAGATCGCGATCCACTTCCTAGGGCTGCAAGCGTTTTTTAAAATTGGAACACAAATAGCCAAAAAAATTTAAAAAAACATTTTAATATCATTGTATTCATAAAAACCTTTTATTTACGTTTAAGTGTTTATTAACATAAAAGTTTTTTATTATGCAAAATCGCGAAAACAATAGAAGAAAGCATTTTATTTCAAATATGGTGTTTGCCAAGTATTATAAATCATTCAAAAATTTCAAAAATCGGCCTAACAGTTATTCTAACAGCCTATTCATTAATTACGGACAAACAAATCGTTCCTCTTTGTTATATTTCAAAGTGTTTCCTACATTTTAAAACACTAATACACTGGTGTGTATTAGTGTTTTCAATAACAATGTGTTTTTAATATAACAAAAAGGTAATCGGAAACGACATCTCAACGTTGTATTCATTTCAATGTAAATTGAAAACTGCAAGCTGGCAGTCTACAAAGAATGCCGGTAGATGGCGCTACGTGCCTTGGACTTAAACAAATAAGAGATGCGATCCTTAATTTCAACTCGATTAGACGATCAGCTATGGCCAAATTGGTTAAAGCGTTGGGCCGGACTTTCACAAAAATGCAGGTTCAACTCCTGTCCGGTGCACATTTTTGGAAAGCATTTCCTTAAAAATAAAATCTTTCCTTTTTATTATATTAGTATATACAACTGTCGAGTGTCAACCCTATCATTTAAATCCATTGAACGTTCACGTTTGATTTACATTAACAACGTTAGATATTTGTTTTAAATTGATTGCCATTGATACTTTAGGTGAACGCTCGCGGTTCTTGATCATTGTCAAATTGATATCATACATATTTTACATATATTTTATTAGCTGGTATATGCGCAGTCATAAGTCGCGGGGGAGGTGCGTCTTGTATTTCTTTGACATAACCTCAGCATGAGCGTTAGTCACGATATCATTTGAAACGCTACGACGACGCGCTGCCGCCGGGACTTATCAATGCGCGTATAACAATGGTAAATATGACCATGATTAAAAACAAAAACAGATGACAAACAGTCGGTTTTTTTAAAGGAATTGTTACGTTGTTATTTTTCAATGGCCATACGAAGTGGCGCCGGGTCAGATAATAACAAACTTTAAGTACATAATAGTAAAGTCTAGTCTAGTTCTAAAGTCTAGATGTTTCTACAATGAAAAGTAATCACAGTTTCAAAGATTGATTCTCAAAATTCGGCTGTAAAACTGAACGGATTGATTTTGGAAGAATTGTTGAGTGTCAAAATGAAAAGTTTTTCAATCTTTATCTTTGTTGTGAGGGGCGTTAAATGTACTCCAGAGAAATGAATTTGGACCAGCTTAATAGATCACTAAAGTAGGGTAAAGTAGGGTTGCTTGCTACTTGAGAATTGAGATCCGTAGGGAAAGCCGTAGGGCACTTAGATTCAAGGAAATTATGGAGGTGAAATTATAGAAAACAATTTGGGATTTGTTTATGAATTCAATACTCTAATCAATTAGGTATTAGTGTGGTTTTTCTCACATTAATCTATACTTATAATAAAGGAAGAGAGGACAAAAAGTCTGTACTTGGAAGTAAATTAAAAATAAAGTGGTCTAGGGGACTTAGAATAAGTAGTAGAACAAAATTGTATCATTTTTAACCGACTTCAAAAAAGGAGGAGGTTCTCAATTCGTCGCGTTTTTTTTTTTTTTTTTTTTATGTTTGTTCACCGATTACTCGAAGGTGGCTTGACCGATTATGATGGTTCTTTTTTTAATGGAAAGGTGGAAGCCCCGAGGTGGTCCCATAAAAATTTGGTGAGGATCTGATGAGGATCTTCGAAGTAAGGACCGGGAATGCTCCTCAAAAACCTGTATTCAATTCACTTGTTCACCGATTACTCAAAGGTGGCTTGACCGATTGAGATGGTTCTTTTTTTAATGGAAAGGTGGAAGCCCCGTGGTGGTCCCATAAAAATTTGGTCAGGATCTGATGAGTATCTTCGGAATGATGGACAGGATAGCTTCCCAGAATGTAATAAATTACTCGTTTTTGGACTTCTACCAAAAAGAATAGACCCCTAAAGAACTAAGAACCGATTGATGGGCCACCTAAAACCACCTTCTCATCAGCAAACTCCTCAATAATTAAAATTACGGTAACAATAGGTATTGTTAATTTATTTGGCAGTCGGAAGTAGGTAGGTAGGTACTAAAAAGGGTGAAATAAAAAAATAATTTAAAAATTAAAAAACCGACTTAAAAAAAGAACAATTTTAAAAAGAGCAATTTTACTGGCTGTGTGGTTCCATATTGTACTTAGTTTGGCTGCCCGACTTCAGATGATAAAACAGATTAATTAGTCGGTGGCGCTGTATGTAGAGGTTATTTTGGTCTTTTTTATCAATTCTTTTTTATTTTGGTGGTTTTTAAATTTTTAAATTATTTTTTGTTCTTTTTTTAAGTCGGTTTTTTATTAAAATTCATGTCAGTCTGTCTGTTTGTCGTTTCATCGTTATCGGTTCAGTAGTTTTTGCGTGATTGAGTAACAAACATACACACATACTCACAAACTTTCAATTTAATAATATTAGTAGTATATCACTTGTACTAGCTGCGCCCCGCGGTTTCACCCGCGTAAATCCCGTTCCTGCAGGAATATCGGGGTTGAAAGTAGCATGTGCGCAATCACTTCTGAAAGCCATCTTAGGTGAATATCACGGCGCGAAATTACCGGCAATACCTACGGAGCGCGATTTTTAAGCTTTATCCTATTTTATTTAAACTGACCTAAATCCACTGCTCGAACCATCCATAATTTAAAGAACTAAGTTTATTGAAACGAAGTGTAAATAATGCGAATAAATTAAAGTTTATTTGCTTTAAAGTTTCTTAGGTTGTCGTCGACGGAGTTTTAATAATTTCTTTCATTTATGATGAAAGAAAGTATTAAAATGAAACTCATGAAAGAAATAATACGAGTACATTAATGAAAAGAAAACATAAAGATCAAACGAGGAAAATTCGTAAATAGTAGACAGTGAAACATAAGTCATGTTTTTAAAATTCATCGCTCGGTGTGGGTTCTCACGTGGTGTAATTTGCTAAAACTACAGACCCAGGTACGCGAGTTCCAGTCTCACCGCGAGAAAATTTTGGAAGATGTATTTTTCCTTGGAAATGTTTCTGAGTTTTTGCGTAAAGGAGTAACAAACATCCTCGATTACTTACTTAAACACAACAATTCACATTTATTGACATAAGTAAAAATAGATATTTCGTTAAAAAAGTTAAACAACATTTATTACAGTTATCATCCTCTAATCTTACTTCGTACTAATATTATAAACGTAAAAGTTTGTATTTTTAATACGTATGCATGTAATAATAAATAAATAACAAATGCTGTGACGAACACACAGCGCCATCTAGCCCCGTGGTAAGCTGCTAAGTTTGTGTTACGGTGACTAGACAACGGATATACTACTTATATTGATTTTTCTTTTGTAAATACATACATATTATACATGGAAATACGCCCAGACCAGATACAAATATTTATTTTAAGCATAAATATTTGCACCCAGCGGGAATCGAACCCGCAACCTTCTGTATTGCAGCCAAGCGTTCGCCCGACGCGCCGCAGAGGTCGGTAATGTGGCTTTGTTACTCTTTCACGCTAAAACTACTAATCCGATTGCGATGAAACTTGGAACATAGGTAGCTGGATACCGGGAATAACACATAGGCTACTTTTTATCCCGAAATTCTGAAAAGGTACGGTACTAATGCGGGTGAAACAGCGGGGCGCAGCTAGTAATATTTTAAAGATCAAACGTTGGTAACAATGAATGTAAGTATGTAAATTGAGGTAATCTCCGAAACTAGTGGGCCGATTTCAAAAATTCTTTAACTAATTGAAAGCTACATTATCCAGGAGTAACATAAGCTACTTTTGATCCCGATATTCCCACTGGATCGGAACTTACATGGGCAAAACCGCGGGACGCAGTTACACCCAGCCCGCTTCATCGGAAATGAAGGGCGTATCATGCGCCTATTACTTAGTTTTTAATTTAATTGTGATTAGAATTTGGTCTATTTTTAATTTAATCTGATGATTTAATTGATAATCGATAATGGATGTAAAAATCTGGAATAAACAAATTTAATTTCATTTAAACAAGACTAAGGGGACCTTTACTGCTCTAAGAATCCCTTCATAGGTAGAATTAGCATATGAAGTGGATACTTCCATTAATCTTGTCTTTGCCTTTGGCCAGACTTGCTATTTGACTTTCTAAACAAACATACAGACAGAATAGTCAAACTAGATCCAAAGGGGCTGTAGGGTAGCCAAAGGGGTAGCTGTCAAAAGGTCAATAACCCCAAAGAACAACTAAAGAGGGTGTTCAGTGGAATATATGCAGATGAGGCTAATTTAGGTGGTTGTCAAAGCGTGGTAAATCAGAAATGTCACTGAAAATTTTTGCTTATAGTTACACTGGATTTAAAACAAGTTTCAAATCTATTTCGCCGACTGTAAGTAAAGAGTACTATATTAGGAATATTTTGAAGGAAAACTACATCTTCAAAAATCCACTCGCGGCGAGGTTTCTAGTAGAAAATGCCTTGAGCAATAAAATTGGATGTTTTCAATCTGAGTTTGACACATACCCTCTTACTTATAAACGCTAATTAATGCTCTGCATAACTATGCATCGTTTGTCTTTTACTGTCACATAACTTAGTCATGTGTAAATAATATTTTATAAGTAAGGGAGATAATATTGGAATGCCTTTGTTTAATTTTGTCATAGGTTTTTGCGAATATTGTGTTTTATTATGTGTTTGTATAATTAAATAATTATAATAAATCCTGTGACGAACACACAGCGCCATTTAGCCCCTTGGTAAGCTGCTAAGCTTGTGTTACGGTGACTAGATAATTATACGGCTAGAATATATGAATAAGCTGTATATAATTATACAGCTTTTTCATGTTGACATGACAAAGATAAGGAGCAATAGGTATCTCCTACTTAAGCGTGTTACATCTTAGACCACATCGTCGCTTTCCATCAGGTGGGATAGTGATCAAACGCTCACCTATCAATTTAAAAAAAAACATGGTTACATCTGAAAACTACATACTCTGTGCCCGTTATTAAATGCGTGTATGATAATTAATTAATAAGGTGAAATTTTGACCAGAATACTATTAGGTAATTTAATAGCGTAAAGGCCACCGCAGACACCGAATTTTTCGGTCAGTCGACAAAAAAAACATCGGACAATTACATACTCGTACATACATATCAGTAACAGGTATTTATTGTAAACACACACACACATCAGCCCGTTAATTTGGTACCACTGCAGGGCCTCCTCAATTGGCCTCCTCTTAGAGGGGTTAGGCAGTAACACGCCACGGGAGCCTACTGCGGATTGTCGAATGTCCCATGTCTTCGAACCGTGGTGAGTCCTAGGACATGTCGGTTTCCTCACGGGGTCGTCACGCTCGGCAAAACTATCGGCCGATGAAAAACATTGTTGCCTATATCAGCCCTACCTAATTATACAATGATCAATGAATGGTTGCTAGAATTAGGGAGTTTGAATAATTACAGAGTTAATAAAATGACTATTGATAAGTGAATTTCAGGTTGAAAATTTTATTAACTAGGTACTAATAATTACAAATGCGAAAGTTTGCAAGTGTGTATGCATGTGTAATTGTTAGGGTTTCATGCAAATACTACAAAATCTATTGCGATGAAACTTGGAATGTTAAACAGATGGAGTTTTTGATCAACACAGGCGGATAAAACCACGGGACGCCGCTAGTATAGTAAAGCTTTATTCTATTCAGACCTTACAGCGGTGTTGGTAAATACTCCGACGAATTCCGAAAGGTCGTGAGTTCGCATCTCGGCAACCGCGACGACGTGTCACTAATGTCTGTTTTTTTAAGACCGCTATACGAGCTAAACTGAAAATCCCTGTCGGAAAGGTAATTTAGGTTTGACGGCCTCTGTGGCGCGGCGGGCGTACGTTTGACTGCAATGCAGAAGGTTGCGGGTTCGATTCCTGTCAGGTGCAAATATTTATGCTTAAAAATAAATATTAAAAATAAATTGTGTATATTTCTATGTACAATATGTATGTATTTACAAAAAAAAAGTATAATATATAGTATATCCGTTGTCTAGTACCCATAGTACAAGCCTAGTTCTTAGTTTGGGACTAGATTGCGCTGTGTGTTATGTTGTGCAATATTTATTTTATTATTTATTTATTTAATTGAAGTTTTGATTGTAGTACATCAAACTAAATGAGAGGACAACATGAGGTCAATGACCTCGAACTCAGAGAAACAGCTGATTTTCAAGTAAACTTTACACTTAAAATTTTCGAATAGTATACTTTGAATTTACAAAAGTCGTAGAACAAAAGTTATTTGCCTAGATGTCTAGAACAACCCCCTTTCGGCTTAAAAGGTCCTCGTTACACTTTGTATAGTGGACTATATAGGAAAATGGGTATTTTTTTATTTAGGATTAACAAGTTAATATATATCTAAATAGATAAATACGCGGGTTGACACAAACTGAATAGGAAAGAGAGGAACCTGGTGAATGATCCCAGACTGGTTGGCTACTTGATGCCGTTGCTTGAGGTCACTGCGGCGTGGGCGGTGTTGGTTATTATATCTAAAGCTCACGAAACACAAATAATTACACAAAGGTATCACTTTCACTGTCCAACTCGACTGTATAAGTAACATTAATAAAAGACACAAGGCGGTCTCAATCATTCGCCATCTTTTTCCTCACACACCAAAGTTCATTTTTCTGAATTTTCGAGTAGGTACGCCAACCGAGCGCGAACTCAGCGCCAGCGGCGAATAGGCATTTCGCGTACGTATTTGTCATCTCTGCCTCGCCAGTGAAGGTTGCAGGTAAAGGAAAGAGATGGGAGATGTGTCGACCACGTGGGTAATGCTAAATATTGATTATTAAATAACGGTAGATTTGAATAAATATTAAATAAATAAGATAGCGGGAGATTCAATATGATAGTACGGGGCGCAAACAGCACAATTTAGACAAAAAAATATTCAAACAAAAAATTGGACGTAGTGAACTTTTTAACAAAATAATTATATTTATGTTGATATTATAAATGCAACTCGTCTGTCTGTTTGTCTGTGTGTCTCGTCTAAACGTCTGATCCGATTTTGATGAGTAGATGGGACCATGGTTCTCCATATCCTTATGGATATGCATACTTTTGATCAAGTTTTTCTGGAATATACGCATGTGAAACCGCGGGACGCTAAAAAAAAATATAACTCATAACAATCACCAAAACATAACCTGAAAACCACAACCCTTTTTATAAACTCCAAGCTAAAATAAAAAACATTAAAAAAAGAACAAAAGAACACGCAACTTATTAAGTTATTAAACCAAGTCTTATCTCAAAGTTACGTCAGTCTAAGTTAAAAAAACAACAAACAAAGTTAACGTTGAGTAAAATCGGAACATTTCGCGATCTTTTTATAGTTAAAGGAATTTGTAAACCGTAAAGATAAGCTCAAAGAGCAAGGTGGGCAGCGGAAGTATTTTTTTGAAAGAATTTTTCTATTAAGTTGTCCTTTTTTGTTGGCGGAAAGGGTGAAAAAACGGTGTGTGCGGAAACTTTTTTATCGCTGGTTGGATTTTTGAAGGCTAGAGATCTTTGAGTATACATAAGCAAGCTATAGAGCGCTGGTATGCGAGTATGAACTGTAAGCACCGGTATGAACAGTCGAAAATGACAAAAACGATGTCATCAGTCACCTAGGGTTACGGGAATTGACTGTTTCTTTCGTTGGAATTTATTCTAGTGCCGCGGTGTAAAAATAATTCGCGGATCACTATTCAACCTCAACATTTGTTTATCTATGTATAGAGCATCTGCTTACACTTTGGGCAGTAGGCAAACACCCATAGGCGCGCTCTATAGTTTGCTTATGTATACTCTAAGGCTAGAGATATACTAGAAATATTTTAAAAAGTAAAATTCATGTGCAAAAATTCACTCGCGACGAGATTTAAACTCGCGTCTCTGCGTCAGTACCTCAGCGCCTTTACCAACTAGGCCGCACGAGTCCCCGTCTCGAGCGGCGAATTTAAGAGTGTGTGCCGTGCAATATTTTACTAACATTATAAACGCGAAAGTTTGTATGTAAGTATGCATGTATTAGAGGTTGTTACTCTTTCACGCAAAAACTACTGAACCGATTGCGATGAAACTTGGAATATAGGTAGCTGGGGACCTGGATTAACACATAGGCTACTTTTTATCCCGATATTCCCGCGGGAACGGGATTTACGCGGGTGAAACCGCGGGGTGCAGTTAGTTTTTTAATATATATATTTTGAATTAGAACTATCAGACGATCAAAAAGTACCTCGGTCTGAATTCGTACGTAAGTTTTTGTGAGTAAAAATGAAAGTCATACTTACTTACTTACTAAATTAAAGGGGTCTTTAAACAGCGGGTAAAATGTGACAGTTATATTCTCTAATTGTCGGTTAAGAGTTCCTTTTGTTATTTTTTTCTTTAAAACCAGAATTTTGGAGGTTGTTTTAGCGATAAAACGTCTCAAATTGTTTAATGGTTTGTTAGTGTTTAGTTTAATGAGGAGAGCTAAGCGACGCCTGGCGTGTTTTTTATTTGGATTGGTGGTCGATAATTTGTGTGGCAAAACATTTCATACACGAGCTCCTCAGTGCTTCGGAAGGCACGTAAATCAGACGGTTCCGGTTGTTATCTCTGATAGCAGTCGTTAGGTCAAGTTAGAGGCCTTAGGGCGACCTGCTGTGGTATCATCTAATTAGCATCCACCGCTACTAGTTGCTATTTACTGTCTAATTGTTGCTAGTTACTCACTAAAATATTGCATAGTCGCATCTTACGTCTTTCTTTTACACATCTGAAATTTGCTAGCCCCATCCCTGTCACGTCATTAAGTGAGTATGGGGCCTTAATTGTTAATATGAGAAATACTGTCTGTATGTAATAATCTGTTGAGGTTTTCTGATTGCTACTAAAGTTTATACGTTCCTATGTACTATACAACAGCAATACGAGAAACATCATCATTCCAGAGACTAGTACCATAGAATTTTTACAGAACAAAACAAAACAATAAAGCTATATAAAAGATTCGACGTTCCGGGTTAGGTCTTAGTAATTTATTGAATTATCCGATAGCGTAAGAATTAAAGTCTAAAGAAAATTAATAATAGCCGTACCTAACGATCGAACCGCACAGACGCACCGTCGTCGCACCGCTGACTTTTATACAATAAGTAACGGCTACTGTGGCGCGTCGCGTCGGTCGAATGTAATGCAGCAGGTTGTGGTTTCGATTCTATGATATTTATGCTTAAAATAAATAATTTGTTTTTGGTCTGGGCTTTTCTTTAAGTCCTATCCTAAATGTATGTCCGTAAAAATGTAAAATTTAGAACTTTTTGGTTTATATAGTGTGAATCTGTTATTGGCTGTAAGATCTATTTTACTTTTTACTTTTATACTCTAAGAGCTGTTGTTTCGATGAAAAAATAAATTAATTAATAATTAAATATATAAAATGTAAAAAACGTAGTAAGTATATCCGTTGTCTAGTACCCATATTACAAGTTGTTTAGTTTGAGGCTAGATTCCGCTATTAGTAATTTCCTGCAATATAAAAAAATGTACACTACTATGCCATATTCTGGGGCATTCGAACCATTAATTGGTGCATAATTTGATGTTTTAGTGCGGAGCGTACAAGTTCGATCGTCTGATACGGCTATAATAATAAATCGAACCTCCAACCATAAACCGTAGAATTTTCTCGGTTTAAAAAGCAGCTTTGAAGTCTTAAGGTTTGTAAAGGTGGTCGAACAATTAAAAAAATTTTTTTTCACTACTACGGTTTTGCAAAGTTAATTTACTTAATAACTGACTGAGGTTGACTGAGTCAACCTTGAAAAAGCCAACTGTAAAGTTGGCGAAAGCTCGGGTCAAATAATGAATAAAAACGCGATAAAACCGGATAAATAAAGTGTTTTATTATGCAAAATCGCGAAAACCATAGAAGAAATTAATTTACTTAGTTACAAAATAAGGCTTCACTAGCTACGCCTAGCAGTTTAAGCTTAGTTATCTCGTGAGAATATTGAGATATAAAAGTATTTCTATAGTATACTATGGTCCATGCATATTTATCTTACTTAGTTTGTATGTGAATTTGATTTGCGATTGCAATGAAACTTGGAATATAGATCATTTTAGGGACTCTCTGTCTTATCGTATAAGTTCGGCCCGCGGTTTGACCCGCGTGAGTCCTCTTCCTGCTGGATCGGGATAAAAAGAAGCCTACGTGTTATTCCAGGTCTCCAGCTACCTATATTCAAAGTTTCATCGCAATCGGTAGTTTTTGCGCGATTGAGTAACAAAGTCACATACATAGATACAAAATTTCGCGTTTATAATATTGTACGGAAGTAGGATATTACTAGAGTTCGTATGAAATTGATCCATCAACTATTTTAAATCGCGTCAGTAATATTAAAAGCCCTAAAATGACTCGCGAACCGCGTAAAAGCTAAGTTAAGTAGTACACTATTTTTTCTTACAGAATCTGGGCCCAACTTCCAATCGGCACCGTGGAACTGGTCCCATAAGTCCTAAGGTCAATCTAAAGCTATTTAACTTGGAATTAAGTTGGAAAGTCATCTTGTAACACAGCTAACACGATTCATAACTTATATGGAAAGTGAGTAATATTCATCTCGACAATCTCAAGTTTTACATTGGGGATCGTTCGTGACACGGATTTTGAGGGCTGAATAACCTTGGAGAAATGTAGTCTGTCTTTATTTCTTTTGGGGGCCTACTTTGCTTTGACGAAAAATGTTTTCGTCTTAATTGACCGAACGAGCGAAGCGAGTGAGGTCCAGTGTAGACGGGCCTGGCGCTCTTTGTAACTTTGTATGTTTGTTCGACAATAAGTTGAGTATCGTAGCTCCGATCTTCATGAATTTTGGTATGTGCCTAGTTTAGGTCAATAAAATTTATGAGTTCGAAGATGAGCCGGATCGGTAGAGGGGTTGGGGAGATAGGGGGTCGTGAGGTCTCAGTTCGGGGCGAACTCCTAGTTTAATCTTAGGAATCCTCACAGGACACAGTCAGCTGAACAGACACCTAACAATGAAACAAAGGGATGACCTTTGTCCTAGCTGTCTGGAAGAAGAAGAAAAAGTACAGTTTACCTGTACAAAACACGAAGACGCAATGATAGCGAGTTTTAATTCGACGCTAACGCCATCTATTACCAATAATTAGAACTAAACTAGCTAAGACTATTCTTACGTCTATGACATTGTAAACAGGTACGGAACTATAAAAAACAGTACAATGGAAGTCGACATTTAAAAACCACTTTAACCACAAGCATATTGGCAAAACTCAATCTTTTCCATCTAAAGAACGCACCGGCCCGTTTTTTATAATTGCCAATCTGGTCGAGAGATTCCTATCTGCGTACCTATCTCAATTTTACCAAGAACGATTAACAATTTTGGCCAAATTCAATTTTTTTTTTATAAAATATAAGCACGATTATTATCATCTTTTACAAGAATATTTTAGTACAACTTTTTTGCGGAGAGATAAGAAATGTGTCGGTAGGGTTGCCATGTTGAATTTTAAGAATTTTTATTAATTATTTATAGAGAACTATTTATTCCTATTTTTTTTGTTTTTTTTTTTTTGTAAACTGAAACGTTTTTTTACGACGACTTAGATTTTCTTTTGTTTTTTTAGTAAACTATAACTTTACTTTGGTTTCCACCCGACTAAAACCATTGTAACATAGTCGAATCGTCGAGGTAAGAGAATACAATACGCGAAGAAGACGCCGGAAAAGTTAAAATAAGTACAGTAGCTACAGATCGTGTTAAAAAAGTTTAAGGTTTCGAGGACTTTACAATTCACATGGTTATAGGCAGATCGGTCGACGGAATATTCCTATACGAAAACGGAAAAATAGAATTTAAAGAGGTAAATTCTATTTTTAACCGACTTCAAAAAAGGAGAAGGTTCTCAATTCGTCGCGTATGTATTTTTTTTTTAATTCGAAATCTTTATTTTTTCTATCTCTTATTATACGCTAAAATTCGCTGTCTTTCGTTCTTATATCCCAGTTTTGTTTTTAATAGTTAAGCATCATTAAAAGCAGATGGTAAAAGAAATAAAGTTAAACTAATACAAATGCTGTATAATTTTACTTTCAAGTACCGACGATTTTACATTTAAAACAATACGAGATAGGGGTATAATGCTACACTACTATTTGTGACGCTAACAAACTGTAGTAAAACTGACATGCAGTTTATTCGTACCTACAAATTTTTATGGATCATCTGTTGATCGTCTTTTGTTTCTATTTCAGTGAAAACAACTTGTAACTCGTCAACGTAGAAGTGGGCATTTGTAGAAATGGTCTTAGAACGCCAAAACCAAAGGTTTCAATGATTGGAAGAGTTCACTCTAGCGATAAGGTCGCCCATTTTACCATGATTGTTTTTTTATATTAGTTTTCTTATTTTGTATTTATTAATATTTTGGTTCGTACCTACAATAAAAACGACTCACCCACAACACACATTTTAAAAAGATAAATGAACTCATGATAGCAAGAAAGTTGCATTTTTCACATATGATGTACTATTTCTGTTGCCGCTACAACCAAATCAAACATAATGGGCCCTACCATGATGTCTTATAAGTCGTCGCGAAGTCATCGCGTTGTCGTTCAGCTAAAAAAATAACATTAAAAATACATCAAATAATTTAAAAAAAAAACACAACAAACTTAAAAAAAATTAAATGATTTTTTTAAATTGTCTGTGGTTTTTAAAAGTAGTCGGGGTTTTTTTTTTAAAATTTACTTACTTTATTTTTTTTAATGTCAAAATGACATAGCAACGACAAACGAGCATGGTAGCGCGGAATATATTTAAGGGGGACTCCCTTACAACAAGCGTGATTTCTTGCCCTTTTTGCTCCGAAGCGGAAGAATGTTGGATATATAATGGTATGGAACCCATCGTGTGTCCCACGCGCAGGCGCACTCGGTCATTTTTAGAAAACCTACCATCTAAGTAAAAAATATAATTGTCTAATTGACGGCCCGTAAGGCGCGACAGGCTAACGCCCGACTGCAATGCAGAAGGCTGCGGATTGGATTCCCGCTGGGTGCAAATATTTATGCTTAAAAAAATATATTTGTCTGACAAGAAAAAAGTATAATATGTAGTATATCTGTTGTCTAGTACCCGAAGTACAAGCCTAGTGCTTAGTTAAGGGCTAGATTGCGCTGTGTGTAATGTTGTGCAATATTAATTTCTTTATTTTAAACTACCTGAGTGGGTGAAACCGCGGGGGTTTCACCCACTGAAGTGAAAAACGCGTTATCACGGGCCGCGGCCGGCCGAGCGGCTCTCGAGCGGTTGCACTTTTTCGTTCATTACTCGGGTTCTACTAATTGGATTTTGATGCAAAGTATACCACGACGTTCCTCGAAAATAGAACTATCCAATATTAAACCAGATCTCAATCGTATCAGTAGTTTTTAATTGTATAAGGACCAGACAGAGAAACAGAAAGTAATTTTGTTCTACTACTTTTCATAAGTCCTCTAGAAAACTTATTTTTTAATTTACTTCCAAGTACAGTACATACTTTTTGTCCTCTCTTTCTTTATTATAAGTATAGATACTTTAGCCTCAATGTTATCTGTTTAAGGGTGTTGCAATCAAAGTAATAGTGTTTTAAAAAATCTTAAAATATTTCTCTAGAAAAGGTGGAAATTTCCCTGCAATACACGGGTAGATACAAAGCTGGGATAAGAAGGAAATGGCACCAGGAACCCCGTTAAACCTTGTTAACTGTCGGTTGGATGTCGGGTGCTAAGTAATCGTGCTATAACATCACTGAATAATGGCAAGTGGGTATTTTAATTCGATTTAAAAAAAACATGATGCTGTTTAGAAGATGCGAGATAATAAAGAAATTTATCTATCTATCTTCTATACTTAAAAAGGAAGAGAGGACAAAAGTCTTTACTTGGAAGTAAATTAAAGACAAAGTAGTAGAACAAAATTATATAATTTTTTAAATTGATGTATGTCTGTTTATCTGTCGGTTCCTTATACAATTAAAAACTACTTATCCGATTGAAATTTGGTTTACAATATTTGATAGTTCTATTTTCGAGGAAGGTCGTGGTATACTTTGCATTGAAATCCAATTAGTAGAACCCGAGTAATGAACGAAAAAGTACAACCGCAACGCGTTTTTACTTCTGCGGGTGAAACCGTGGGGCTCAGGTAGTTTAAAATAAAGAAATTAAGCACTAGGCTTGTACTTCGGGTACTAGACAACAGATATACTACATATTATACTAGCTAGTGTATAGATAAATAATCCTAACTAATATTATCAATACGAAAGTGTGTTTGTTTGTTTGACATATAGATGGTTATAGTAAGTGACTGGGCGGTCTAAGACGTAGCATAGTCACCTAGAAAACAGCGCAATCTAGCCCCAAATTAAGCACTAGGCTTGTACTATTGGTACTAGACAAAGGATATACTACATACAGACATATGATATAGAGAGACACCCAGACTAAATACAAGTAAAAAAATTTAAGCATCAATATTTACACTCGGCAGGAATCGAATCCGCATTGCAGTCGGGCATTCGCCCGACGCGCCACAGATGGCTTCGGCTAAACAAGCTCATTCGTGTTCCGTCTTCCGACTTATAGGCCGGTGTATCACTCAACGATCCACGATAAGATAATCCGGAATATATGCGGCGAATCAAATTTTCATCCGACAGTAGCTCACAGAAATCCGACCACAACAAAAACATTTTCCAAACGATACATTTACATATTTCTTACAATTCTCCCTTAGGGCTTACGTAGACGGGCGACTGAAAGGTACGAAATGGTTGGCCGATGGCAACTTAACTCGATAATTTTAATGTAAGAAATATAAAAGGCATAGCGGTACCTCCTTCATATTTTGACTTTTCTATCGTGTTTGACAATTTAACTTATCATAATCTTTTTTCTTTTCTTTTCTTTTTCTAGTTATGGCTTCTGTCAGCAATATTGGTCAATTTAGCCAGTTTCTCGTACTAATAGTGAACTACCACTACTTTACTGTAATCGTTTGAAATAATTTTCAATGCGTGACGGCTGCAGAAAAAATGGCAACGATTTTTCTCCAACCCCATGGAACATTTGTTTGTAACGTGCTAATTTCGTGTTTGGCATTGGTATTTTTATTTTTACTTCACTCGTTGAACTTTGCGTAACTAAATTGATAACATGCCGCCGAAATTAAACAATTTAAACGCAATAAAACTATATTTTGCATACATAAAAATTCAAGACGACGTTCCACTAACGCGTCAAAAACAAAAGTGTAACATAATCTTACACAACGTCTAATCTTATTTTGACATTGGAATAATGTCAGAATAACATTTTTAATATTGACATTAAAAGTCAAAATGAATCCTGTTCTGTTAAAAATATATCTAGTAAAGTTTCAACCAAAGAAGTGTAACCATTAAAACGCATTGTTCTCACAAAATGGTAAACGCATTTGATAATAAAACTTCTTTGTCTCTTTCGCTCTCACTTAAAATGACATCAGCACATCTCACTCTTGCTTCAAACTCAACGTACATCTACAAATCACCATCGCGAAAACAAAAAAACAATATGAGCTGTCACAGGCGCCTGACAGATCTAAAATATTTGACTTTGACAGATATGTTTCTATATATGTGGTGATGTGTCGCCACGGCCTGTATCGCCACGCCAACAATCAAATATCCCTTTACATGTTTTACAAATTTATTTATCTATTTGGAAATCCAACAGCTATTATAAAACAGTAGACTTGTAGTAAATTAGACCAGCAGTAAATTAGTAGACTTGTGGCAATGGGCAGGCCTTATAGCTCGAAGCGACCATGATGTAATGCGAAACGGAATATTGGAAGACCACCAGCTACTCGGTGTACCGACGACATTGTGGCGGACGCGGGGAGTCGTTGGATGGAGGTAGCTCACTATCGCTATTTGTGGCGTCGTATGGGGGAGGCCTATGTTCAGCAGTGAACAGTTGAGGGCTAAGATGATGATGATGATAGATGTTTCACATCAAGAACAATCTGCAGTCTGTGTTTACAACCCCCTCTCACCCCTCCACTACCCCTTCCCCCGAGACCAAGCATTGACACGCGAGTTTTTTTCATGAAAATTCCTTTTGTTTCAGGTGAGTTGAGGCCCGTTATCCTTTTACACTGCCATAAACCGGAATATTTCCAGTTATATCCAGTTTTTTCCACTTTTTTCACCGACAAGGTAAGCCTAAAATGATATTTCACACCATATTAAACCTTACGACGTCGTAACAAAGTCATTTTTGAAACACAAAACTTTGTGACTGAAAATTTAATTGCGACAAAAAATAACAATAACTCGAAGACGGTTGTGGTACGGGCAAGCTTAGATTCCGATTATGGTGTGAGTTTTTGAGTTTTGGTGCGTTTTTGTACTTGACAAGTGGACATTTGCAATTGCAATGATGTTGAAAAGAATTTTTTACTATTGTAATTCAGAAATATACATTTTTAATATGCCCGTCTCAAGACATGTCCATCTTCAGGTCACCAAATCACAAGCTAACTTTTTTTACCTTATAGGAATTAATCGTGTTCGCTATGTTCTAACTTACACATAGTAAAATAGCAGCTTAAGTCCTGATCCTATGGGAATATCGATATAAAAAGCCTATGTGTCAATTCAAGCCTCCAGCTATCAACATACTAAGTTTCATAGCAATCGGTTTCATGCTAACTCATGGGGCCTTAAACCCCCATGTGGTTTACCTTGTAGTACTTTGTGGTTTCTTTTCATCGGACTTCACGTTCCGAAACCACAATAAAATCATAATTTTAATTTGTATGAAAATGAACATGTATTTAGTATAAATAAATAAATAAATATTGCACCACATTATTCAACCACTGCGCAATCTAGCCCCAAACTAAGCACTAGGCTTGTACTGTGGGTACTAGACAACGGATATACTACATAGTCGGGTGCAAATATTTCTGCTTAAAAATAAATATTTGTATCTGGTCTGGGTGTATTTCTATGTATAATATGTATGTATTTACAAAAGAAAAATAAATATAAGTAGTATATCCGTTGTCTAGTCACCGTAACACAAGCTTAGCGGCTTACCACGGGGCTAGATGGCGCTGTGTGTTCGTCACATGATTTATTTATTTATTTTTATTTTACTTTTTTTTTGTAAAAACATACTTAAGAGACATAGAAAGACATCCAGACCAGATACAAATATTTACTTTTAAGCAGAAATATTTGCACCCAGCGGGAATCGAACCCGCAACCTTCCGCATTGCAGTCGGGCATTACAGAGGTGGTCTCCGAAACTACTGGATTGATTAATTGAAAACTTCACTAATGGAAGCTACATTATCGATGAGTTATCGATATTTTGATCGTGCCTGAGTACCTTAAAAATACAAGGAAATACATCATGTAACTAAGAAAATTTGTGGTTACATCGTCGTTTAGTAGGTAGGTATAATATTATTTAAAATATTACCTTACTTTACTTCGAGAGATGTAAAATGTTTTACGTCCCTTTATACCTACGGTAATCCATATTTTTAGAAATTATGAGTAAATTATAAGGAACAATAAACAGGGAAATGGTTGCTTCATTCCGTTATTTGTCTTAAGAAAATTAAACTTCCGAAAACATTTTTTATATAGGATTTAGGTACGCTTTATTAGCTACTAGCTGCGCCCTGCGAGTCCCGTTCCCGCAAGAATATCGGGATAAAAAGTAGCCTATGTGTTATTCCAGGTCTCCAGCTACTAATATTCCAAGTTTCATCGCAATCGGTTCAGTAGTTTTTGCGTGAAAGAGTAACAAACTCACATACATACGTACTTAAATACTTAATTAATAAAGAAGTTTTAAAGTTGACAGACAGAGACGAAAGTCACATAACTTGGTTGGTTTGTAAATATTTTATTTTATTAATATCTTTTAATCTATGCTGTATATGGAGCAGTAGTGCTCAGCACCTTCCTGATTCTACCACTGTATATATATTATTTAGCTAGTAATAATATTAACTATTTATTTACTGACAAAATACCCTATAATACGATCAAAATGTGAGAAAGGGGCAAGCTGAAAACCAGCGCTGTGTAGAAGCACATAGCAGCGTATTGCAGCATTTGCTGAGCTTGCTCCTTTTGCCGTTCGCGTTCACCTTGTTTTAAATAGTTTTAAGTAAGTAGTTTTATTACTTTGGCAATAAATACTTTTATTATTTTTATTATTAAAATATATATTTACTTACAACATGCTTACAACTATTAAATCACAGCACCAAGAAACAACTATTTTACAAAATAATAAAAGTCCGCGAAATTCACGCGTAAATATTTAGCAACGAAAAGAAACAATATTATCTCTATTAAGGCCAGACAATACTTTCAATCCATTCAATGTACTTGGAAACCTTCGTGTAGACTCCGGGTGAGAATTTCCTCCCACAATCTCTGCCGAACGACGTCACTCCGACCACTTTGTGTAGGGGGAAAGTTTGTAGGCAATCTACTCGCTCCACCTTGATTTGCAGGGGTCCTCCTGAGTCGCCTTGACACGAATCTCTGCCTCCGTGGAAGTAGTCGCCTTAAACAATTTTTAGGAGATAATTTTTTATATAGAAAATCCGGGTTAATGAATATCTGGCCCACGCAAAAACTGGCCTGCGGGCCTGATGTCCACTTTGTACAAAATGTGCATGGGTTGATTCGTCCAGAGCAGCTTAGACAAACGGGCCAGATGACTCCTAATAAAAACTAAAAGGATATTTCTTAAATATTAATTAATTCAAATCAAAATCGCGTCATCCGACTGGGATGAACACACGCGTTGCAGACACTATAGACATCTCAATCTTTTTTTTTGTCGAGATGTTTTATAAAAAACTTAAGACCTAATAAATAAATAAATTAAGACCCAAACAGAAATCGAGGTAATAACTATACTTAAAAAAACAAATCTTTTCTTGTATTAATCATTTTTCTTAAAATGTTAAACATAAATTGCGAAATATTGTGTTTTAGCTGCGGTCCGCGGCTTCACCCGCGTATGTCCCGTTCCCGCGAGAATATCGGGATAAAAAATAATTTATGTCTTTTTTCCCGTTATCCAGCTATCTATATTCCAAGATTCATCTCAATAGATTCAGTAGTTTTTGCGTGAAAGAGTCACATACATACATACAAACTTTCGCGTTTACAATATTAGTAAGAAGTAAGATAAGATGAGAAGTAAGATCTCTTTGATGTGTTTAAACCACCCGAAACCTTTGTTATGAAAAATTTACCCAGATATAAATGACTTTTTAGAAGATAAAATCGCATTCAAATTGGCTTAAACGTCATGTAATGCTACTGACAGACACAAGAAAACAACACAACACAACTTATCCAGTTTCATCACGATCGGTTCTATACTTTTTGTATCTAAGGCTGTAATCTATAGTCCGTACTTTGCTAAGCAAAAACTTTGACTTAAGAGAATTTTTGGTATTTATAAAGCGATCTTCGCAACTATCCAAAATGTTTGCTTAGTAAAGTCAAAGTTTTTCAAATTTAGAATGTAAACCAATCAAAAATAATGACCTAAACTTTGCTTCTCTGTAATGAATGACTACAAAAGTTTTTTTTATTTTATTCGTTACAAACTGAATTTCGACTATAAATTCCAATTCAAAGTTTATGCTTAGTTTTTGCTAAGCTCAGTCTGAGCAAAGTCAAAGTACGTGCTATAGATTTCAGCCCAACATTACTAGAACATTTTCTCACCTGCACAAATCTGAGTATCCTTTATACCTTCACCTATAATCCTTCTCTTAATCATATACGAAAACGATTTATTACATACTTCATTATCTATTAAATCTACATCAACTGCCATCAAAGTTTGACTACCACTTGCTGCTCCCGTCTTTGTCACTCCAAAGCCAATGACTGTCAAATTTGCCTTCTTAAAATCATCATTTAAATCCAAACACGCTATTCTAACATCTCTTGATAGTATAAAAGGTGAATCAGCTTTGACCAGCGCTATATCGTTGTATTTCGATGGTGGTTTAAACTCTGGGTGTACTATAAATTCAGCTACGTTTCGATTTTGTTCTAAATCGTCGTATTCATCAAATTCAAATGTGGCTATGCCAATTTTAAGGACAGTAGCTAGTCCGGCTACAGGATCTTCTTTGCAATGGGCAGCTGTTAGAACCCAATTTTCTGAAATCAGAGTTCCTCCACACTTCCAAGCGAGATTATTTTGACCGAAACCAATTAGTACCATATGGGGATACAATAGAATATCTATTGGCACTCTCACTTTACTAGGCCCTAAAATATTTCGACACTCAACCATAGATTGACCATAAGCCTTGCAAACGTTAAATGATTTTTCACCGACTGCATTTACTAGAAATATATTTGCTAGTAAATATAGCATTATTGATTCCACATAATCACATTCTCGTAAGGTCGCGATAACAATGATTTGGAACGGTCAAATCGCAACTTATATAACTAGTTTCTTAGACATGTACTACGGATGTTGTTGGGCGGGTTGTGTGTGTGTGGATGCGGTTGTGTTTTCTCTCTCTCCTTAACAATTTATTTTAATCGATGGACAGAATTCCTTTCGCACTTTTAATGATGATTGTAGTAGATTATTGCTCCAGTTTCACTTAAGGCCTAAATATGCGGTAATGTGAATCACATGATCATTGCAATAAATGATCATGAAAATTAAAAAAAAAACCCCATGAGTTTCTTATGTCTTCTTCTCATTGGAAGGAATTTCTCATTTCTTATTCGCGTTCTGAAGTTGTCTGATGGTTCAACAATAATAATTATGGTATTATCTTACTAAATAAATAAATGTAGAATTCAAATTTGAACGAGTTTGCTTGGCAAAACTACTATTGTAGATACAGTTGTTTTCTCGCTGCACACAACGGGATCGGAGCATCGTTAAACGTGGGAGCGGTGCAGAGAGTATTCCGCTCTCTGTCGCACTAATGGCTTTAATATTTAACTAGCTGCGCCCCGCGGTTTCACCCGCGTAAGTCCCGATCCCGCGGGATTATCGTGATATAAGTAGCCTATGTGTTAGTCCAGGTTTCCAGCTACATATATTCTAAGTTTCATGGTAATCGGTTAGCCGGTTTTTACGTGATTGGGTAACATACACACATACTCACAAACTTTCAGCTTTATAATATTAGTAGGAAGTCAATATAATTTAGAAACAAAATAAGCTTATAATTAAAAACAAATGTTTTGCCTGTCTATTTTAGAAAAATAATATTATCATTCCAATTAATGTTCAGTACCGTCGTAATCCATGGTTTTGGGTCCAAATTATCTAATTAACGTTCACGTAAGGCGTTGCTTCACCGGCTCCAGTTATGTCTACGTAGTACCCAGTTTCACAGACTTACAGACGTACACGCCTTTGATCTTTCTTTCTATAAAATTCATCGTAGTTGGTATGGTAGAAACGTCCGTGCCGAATGGAGTTTATTTACTCGCTTGTCCTTGTATGAGAAATTTCTTTAAAATCCATGCATTAATAACGTAAGAAATTAATTACCGGCATGTCCATCAAATCGATCACGGTTTATCAAACCAATACTTAATTAGATTTTTCTTCGGTTTCTGCGATATCGGATTTGTAATTAAATTAAACTCATAACACATTGCTTACAACGAGGCAATTCAGCCAGCATTCTGGCCACTTTTCCCTCCACCAAGGGTTTAGCTGATTTAGATATGGTTTAGTTTTTAATAAGTTTAATTTCATATAAGTAGTTTTTAATAAATAATTTAATTGTGTATGGAACAAAAAACTCATAACTCGATTGAAACCGATCAAATGACTTTGATTGCTGATCAATATTTGACAGATCAATATTTAATATTTCAGATTTCTTATTATTTTAAAGCATAATTCAATTCAGAAATATTCTGAGATATATTCTTATTTAATCCTTTTTTATAGTTTTGAGTTAAGATCAATATTTTACATAAGAATTAATCTACACATCGGTTATCTTTTTCGAGTGTAAAACAGATAAAAACAATTAAACACCCACAGCATACCACCACCGGTACGAATGTGTTTGTTTATTTTTTGCCTTTTATTTATTTCTGGATCTGTAACTAGATATTTCTAATTTCTTCTATGGTTTTCGCGATTTTGCATAATAAAACACTTTATTTATCCGGTTTTATCGCGTTTTTATTCATTATTTGACCCGAGCTTTCGCCAACTTTACAGTTGGCTTTTTCAAGGTTGACTGAGATGAATCATCTCAGTCAACCTGTCAGGATAAATAAAGTGTTTTATTAGATATTTCTAGAGAAAATATTAAAGTAACTTTTCACTTTTGAATAAAGCATGATTCAAACTGTGTGCTCAGCTCACTTATGAATTCCATTTTCCAAAAAGCAAGTTCTAACGTTCAAATAACGAAATCTGCGCATCGGTCAGACTTGGGCAAACTTTAATCACAGGCAGTTACGTCGTTTTACATCCATTCTATTTCCACCCTTCACTGTTTCATTCAAAAACCAATCCTTTTGTTGAAACCATAGAGTTGTTTTTCAATAAGTTTCACGTTACTATTTTAGGTAGTAGTAAAAAGGTGGAAAACTGCAATTTTTCCGAATGAATATTTGAGAGATTGAATGATTTGAACGATTGATATGAGAATTCAGAAGTGAAGTTCGATTCAAATGTTGAATTTAAACCGGTCAACCGGCGAATCGAACTAGTGCGCCGAGTGTTCCTTACCTACCAAATCCTACTAATATTATAAATCTCAAAGTGTGTGTGTTTGGATGTTTAGATATTTATTACTCAATCACGCAAAAACTACTGAACCGATTGCGATGAAACTTGGAATATAGGTAGCTGGATATCGGGAATAAAACATAGACTACTTTTTATCCCGAAAATCCCGCGGAAACGGAACTTACGCGGGTGAAACCGCGGGGCGCAGCTAGTATACAAGATGTAACGGGCAAGTCCTTTTAATCCGAAAGGGGGCTGCTCTAGACGTCTAGGCGAACAACTTTTGTTCTACGACTTTTGGAAATTAGAAGTTCTTTTCGAAAAATTTAGGTGTAAAGTTTACTTGAAAACTTCAGTTATCTTTATTTTCAAAAGCAGCTGTTTTTTCAGTGAAACCATAATCTCAAAATTTAAAAAAAAAAGTTTGAATTTTCAAAAGTCGTAGAACAAAAGTTGTTCGCCTAGACATCTATAACAACCCCCTTTCGGATTAAAAGGACTTACCCGTTACAAATTGTATAATATTTTTTTCATTTATTCACACAAATATAAGTCAAATGTTTTACAAAAATATAATTTTAACCTAAAGTAATAGGAAGTTATCGGCGTCTCCCGCGGCATGGTGCTCAAAACGCTGGCAACGTTACCGCTAGTCCTGGGATCACTAGACGCACCGACAAGGCAAAAAATTACTTCTACTTATGTATTGCCGTTATGGCAAATAAATTATTATTATTATATTATTATACTAACCTTTTTAATGAAACTCATTACCAGCTTTAATCACGTTGTTTTTATTATTTTTAATCAAAATCGTGAAAGTAAGAAGAAAAACCTACATAAAATAAATAAAACACAATATTTACCGGGTTTTACTCGCGTTTTATTTAAAAACGGCAATAATACAAAAGTAGCTAAGTACAAAAGAGCTTTCGCTAACTTTCAGTTATCTTTTTCAAGATTGACTGAAATATTTACCGTATATTTACCGGGTTTTACTCGCGTTTCATTTAATATCGGTATTATAACAAAGTACCGAGCTTTCGCTAACTTTACAGTTAGTTTTTTTCTAAGTTGACTTGAAAAAGCTAACTGTAAAGTTAGCGAAAGCTCGGTACTTTTGTATCAATGCCGTTATTAAATAAAACGCAATTAAAACCCGGTAAATATTATGTTTTAATCTGATTAGAAAAATTTACACTTACTATCTTTTTTTAATTCAGTAAATCTTTGAATGAATGAATGTCATTGATTTGCACGAAATATAGTAACAATAGATATTATCAATTACTTAGTAGATATAGTTCAACATATTTCACCAGCACTTAACTTCGCATGCAAATATTAGATAATATGAATTATTTTAAGTCAATCTTAATCTCAACTTAATGATTTTCAATTATACCTACTATTACAACTATTGGATATCAAAGAATACAATTTGTTAACAAATAAAATTAAATTAAATCAATGAATATAAATTAAAATCGATGTCACACAATATTAAATAATGCATTTATAAATGATAAACTAACATGGTTATTTTTACTACTAAAAAACTTGGTAAAAAACCCGTTAATAAGTCACCATTTTCACTTTTTATTAAACATGGTAAAAACCCCGTTAATAAGTAATTTTAGTAGTAAATAATGCATGTCACGATTTTACCATTTCAAGTATTTCCCAGTTCGTCTAACAGTAAATAGTATTAAATCTAAGGACAGAATTCCTTTAGGTGCAGGTAGTGTATTACCCTGTATATCACCCACACACATGGTGGCCCGATTGCTAGCCGCAATTCTGTGTCCTCACTGAAGTACGAAGGATTTTGATGTGGCTTTTATTTACTTTTTTAATAAAAGACTAAACAAAAAAAAAGGAGGTACCGTAATTTGTTTTTAGGGATTCGCAGTCGACAAGAAACCCTTAAAGATTCGTAATCTTTTTTTGTCATTTACTCAAGGCATTTCTACTAGAACGACGCCCGCCGCAGCTCCAGTCCCCTCGCGACCAAGATCATTGTAACATGATCGAAACGTCGAGGTATGAGACTTTAAAAATAATAATACGCGAATAAGACCCGTGAAAAAAATTACGATTTCAAATCGTGTGAGTTTAAAATGTTTATTTCTACTAGAATTTGTAAATGTGAATTTTTGAAGATGAATTCCTTAAATTCCTTTAATTCCTTAATTAATTCCTCCTTCCTTATTTGTAGGAAAATTAAATATTTTTTAAATATGCTCTAATATTTTGCCCTAGACAAAATATTTTGTAATGCGTCTATCTGCTTGCGCCAGTAACAAACAAGCGAGTACGTTTGTCACTCCTTTACGCAAAAGCCTGAACCGATTTTGATGAAATTTGAATGCTGATAGCTGGAAACGTAGATTAAAACATAGCTAACTTTTTACCTCGATAACTACGGTTCACGGATAGCTAGTTTTACATATAACATTAAAACCTCTGTTATTTTACAAAGATAATCCACCCATTAAATAAATTAATCTTAGATTATCCCTATTCGAATTTAGTTACGACATTTTTAGAGGTGTGAGAATCTTTTCCCGAACAATTTGACTTTGGAACTGATGAAGCTCGGCCGTCAGAGCCGAGTTTGAAATGCTTTACTGTCCAGCGACCATTCACCGCTTCTATCTATAAAATACGTCAGATGGCGTTAACATGCCTAAGTTGTGGTGAATGGAAAAGATATTGAAGCGATGATTCGGCGTATGAGTCACCGCGTCGGTAGACTAAGAGGCCTAAGTCGCATTCCCCGTATTGGATTGAGATGCGTTGGTTCGAATCCCGCCTGACGTGGACCGTGCCCTGTGTTTTTGTGGACATATCTTTTCTTTTAAAATAGTTCTATAAAATATCTGTCTCAAATCTTTGAAATAAATATTAAATGCCGTATCATTTTCTTACTACACTACAATTTTAACTACAGCACCCCTTCAGTTGTTTGCCCCATTGTACGACCCGTCAGCAAATACTAGCGTCGCGATTGAAAGAAAAAAAATGCACGGAGCGAGAAAAAAGAAAAAATACTCCTTCAACACTCCCATTTTGTAATTGGAAGGCGACATATGATTTTGTTTCTTTTTTTAAATTGGCCGGTTTGATTGATTCTTTTGAAAATAGAAGCAAGAGGTAATTTTAATATCACCAAGGCACCAAGACTAATTTGATTTTATTTTTGTTTAGTTTTTTTTAAGTTTTATCACAGACTTTTTTGTACTATAGTTATGAATTTGTATTAAGAAAGAACCATCTCAATCGGTCAAGTCATTTTCGAGTAATCTGTGAACAAACTTTAAAAAAAATATACGCGACGAATTGAGAACCTCCTCCTTTTTTGAAGTCGATCAGAAAATTGTAAGAAGTTCAACGCACTTAAAGAGCCTCAAGAAAAAAACAACAAACTGTATCTCTTTTCCAAAATTTAAGCAAGTATTATAAATAGTATACATAGTACAAGTAGGTATACATAGTACGTATTGTTAACATAATATTTTTAATTTTTAGAATATATATGCTTTATTTGCCAGAAACGCATTTTTTAAACTAAATTAATGACACATTTTAAATATTTTAGTCAAAAAAGTAGCACATTATTTTTCAGTAGTTTTCTTTTTATTTTTTCACCTAAGATTGGCAGGCAAAAACCCACGCAGCCTCATCTGACGTGTCTGTATATAATTTAATTAATTAATAACATATTGTTTTTATTAATTCTCAAGTGAAAATTAAATAACCCACCTGGTGATAAACTGAATTGTTTTTCGTTAAATAATTATTTTGAAATTTGTTGTACCAGACGGCTTGATTAAAGTTTCATTAAAACTGTACCTACTTAGATTAGCAACTTTTCGATCGGTATCCGGACTATCCGGCATGTGGCCGACTATTTTAGGCTACAGTAGAATCGGTTTATTGTTACTCCGGTTATATTGACCACATCTGTCCACTGGTTTCGGAGATTATCCCTGAAATACATACATACATACATAACTACAAGTTACCTCTTTATAATATTAGTATAGACTTAATAAACTCGGCTATTATGATTCCCTTATAGTGACTTATAATGACTATTAAAAAATTTGCCTACTATTTTTTTATTTTTTATCTGTTGTAAACCGATTATGGCCATTTGGAAATTAGCCAGTGTCAAGTATTATTAATATTTGAAAGCCTTTTGGCATCTAAACAGTCAAGTCGTCATAGTTAAAGTCAAGTCCAGGGAAGCATTGTAAACACGGGGCGGCCATTTACAATGATTGTTCACGGAGCTTTGGAGACAACGCTAAAGGCCATGTGTTGCAGAAGGACTCAGTCTGTCCTTATCTAACTAACCGACGAACACTAAAGTGAAAAAAGGACAGACTGCGGGGTCTCTAGCATCAAGCAGAACCGTTTTTTTTTGATGAAGTAACCTTTCTAGTAACTAAGTAGTACTATTTCTATTCATTACACGAACTCTACTGTATTTTAGAGAACTAAAACTTTATTTTTAAAGAACTTACGAATTACCAACGACCTATCGATCGATCAAAAAGTTTTCAGTCAAGTTAAACCTTAACAACTATACATATCTAGTTACAAAAGACATTGAGGTCAAAGGTATGTCTTGATTTGACCTTTTTTTACAATACCTCTTTAGAACTTAGTAAGACTGAATGGCGCCAAGGTTTTTTTATTGAAGAGCGTTCGCCCACTATCTCACCTGATTTTACGTAATAAAGTTTAAGATATAGCACGCTCGTCTAAAATATAGGAAAACAGCAGTAAAACAAGATTCGACCCGACTTTCTTAGTCTATGCTGCTAAGGAATACTCTTCATCTAATCAAAAAATACGCTTGCGCGATTTAGAACTTCGTTACGTAATGTACACAAAACCGAAGACTTTGAAAGATTGGTTGTAGTTAGACTGGACAACAAAAAAGTATTTTAACGTCACACTGAATAGTCATAACTAGGAGTTCGCCCCGAACTGAGACCTCACAACCCCCGATCTCCCCAACCCCCCTACTGATCCGGCTCATCTTCGAACTCATAAATTTTATTGACCTACGCGCATACCAAAATTAATGAAGATCGGAGCTACGATACTCAAGTTATCGTCGAACAAATATACAAACATACAAGCGCCAGGCCCGTCTACACTGGACCTCACTCGCTTCGCTCGTTCGGTCAATGATTATAAAATAATCTTTAAATGGTTTAAGGTAAGACATCGATTTCATGCGCATAAATTTGGATCGGGATCAAAAGTAGCCTATGTTTTGTTACAGAGCTACTACGGTTACTAACATTTACATTCTAAATTTGAAAAACTTCTAATTTACTAAGCAAAAACTTTGAATAGTTGCGAAGATCGCTTTATAAATACCAATAATTGTCTGAAGTGAAAGTTTTTGCTTAGCAAAGTCAAAGTACGGACTACAGAGTTACAAACGACACTTTTAAAATAGAAATGATGAGATAACTATTAATTTTTTCCTCTCTTAAGTTAGAAGTACAGTCGCACAGTACAACAGCCATTATCTCTGAATCTCGAAGAAGGTAATCGGATAAAGACTGAGATGTGGCTCTAACCCACTTAACATGTTAATACAAAACTTCTAAATATCCCGGGAAACCGGGATATATCCTGGAATTTATACCGGAGTTCTTGTCATTATCACACAATCGCGTTAGGGATCTAGGCGGTTTGTTTTTAGGTTATTTTAGCGGCAAGACGTATGTGACATTTCTTAAACAAGATTAAAAAAATATATTAAACTTAGGGCTTCTTCACACGTACCACAACCACGCCACGACCACAAGCCTACCACGTGGCCGGCCGCATATTTTGTATTGAAAATGAATGGGGCTTGATTCGGTAAGGACATAGCATGCGGAATGCCGGCGGAATGCAGGCAACGTGCAGGAGATGTACGTTAATTCGTATTCTGTAATATTAATCAAAAAATAATTTTATTCACGGTAAATGGTTTACAAAATTAACTAAAAACTAATCCTAAATTAAAATTGAATTGAAAATTACCTATATAAATTAATTCTGTAATTGTTATTTTACTTCATTACTACTTTTTTTTTTTTCAAACACACATATTACAATAAAAAACTATTATTTAGCTATTATTTTTACTCCGGCAACAAATCGACTTCTGCAATGCTCATGCATCCCGCCTGCTTGTCGCATGCTATGTTTTAGAGAATCAGGATCCAGTCGGTGGAGTGATTGTGGTACGTGTGAAGAAGCCCTAAAGGCCTGTCGGATTTATCGAAAATTGTTAATATTTTCTGACGCAATGTTATAGAATATTTTCGTTTGTAGCAAATTACATTGTTCCCTACATTTTAGTGAAGTTTCAAGACAAAAACTTCTTATTGTTTCGATGTTTTAGACAAAAAAATTTTATCAAAGATGTGCTAAGGCCAACACCTTTCGACAATTTTATTTGAAATCTACATCAAAATATACGAAACAATGTCATTTACAAACGCTACAAACGAAAATATTCTAAAAAAAAATGACGTCAGAATCAACTATTCTCGATGAATCCGGATTTTCAGTTTAGCTCGTTTAAACCTATCCCTTAAAGGTCGTTATTAATAAACGTGGAGTAAGGTCGGAGTAGTGAGGACACATGCTTTGTCATTTTCCGTGACAAGTACTTTCAAAGTTGATAGACAGTAACAAAAACGCGAAATAACTACTCCGACCTTAATCCCTTTTATTAATAAGGCTTTTGTGTAATAATAAGACGTATGTGTAGTGTGTAATCGTATTTTAATAATATTAATCCTATGGACATGGAAATTAATTGGTTCTGCTTAAATTATAGTTACACTAGCTGCACCCCGCGGTTTTACCCGCGTCCCGCTCCTACAGGTATATTGCAAAGTAGCTTATGTGCTTTTCCAAGGTGCCATCTATCACTGTGCCAAAATATTTCAAAATCGGTTTAGTGGTTTAGGTGTGAAGACGTAACGGACGGACAGAGTCCCTATCGCATTTATAATGTTAAGGAAGGACTTTATTAAATGACTACTAAAAGAGTTGTTTTTATAGATTTTCAGGTTGGAACCTTAAAAAACACAATTCCGATTCCACCAATAAAATAAATCACAAAAACTTTAGACGAGCGTTATTCCAAAATTTTCCCTCCAAAACTCTAATCACGAAATAACACAGCGAAATGAGCAACGAACATTTAAAAAATTTACCTTTAAAAAGTACCGTCAACAAATCAGGGAGCAATTTCCTAACAATTTCTAACTGTCGCTCGGTAAATAATTTAATTTCTCATCGGGTGTAGGCATGTCCCAATGATTCGCGTGAATGAGTCGCAAGAATCATTGCCGTGTTTGTAAACTCTTCAAATATGCTTGGCGGGTATTGGCTGTCAGGGGTGGCACCTGCGGACTGTCATGTCGCATCTAATTATAATTTTGACAAGGAAATACTCTAATAATTAAATATATACAAGGTGTAACGGGTATGCCCTTTTAAGCCGAAAGGGGGTTGTTCTAGACGTCTTGGCGAACAACTTTTGTTCTACGACTTTTGGAAATTCGAAGTACTTTTCGAACACAACTTAAAATTAATATAAGTAAGACTTATGTTTCAAATTTCTGTCTAAAAATCAAGCTGTTTATCATTCGTCTAAATTGCAAAAAAAAACCGGAAGAGCGAGTCGGACTTGCGGAAAATAGATTCCGTACTATTATAAAATTATAAAAAACGAATAAAATTAATTATAAAAATACATTTGTTGTATTGGAGTCCCACTTGAATATTTTTCTGCATATTTATTCTGTTGTCAGTATTGATTGTTAGTGCGGCAACAGAAATATATCATGTGTAAAAAAACAGCTTAGCTATCACCGTTCATGAGATACAGGTGGCAGACAGACCTACAGTGGAGTCTAGTAAAGGGGTCCTATACACGGAAGTCTAAATACCCTACACGAAAAGACATATCTGAAGAAAAACACCCATCCCGTAGAAGATAAATCTCTTCCTTCGAAAACGTATCGACGATATCCCAGCCCTACACATCGCCCGGTTGGAAAATAGGTCAAGTGAACTCTTTACATGCTGACTGTACTTATCGAGTGTATTCCTTCTTACCGTTTTTGGTAACACACTTTGTTTTGATATCGATATGGGGTAATTATTTTATTAGATGTTTTTTTAACCATGCAGCTCAGCAGCCTGATTATTTAAATAAATATTAAGTCCCTTACTTATAAAATATTATTATCACATGACTAAGTTATGTGACGTTTGTCTCTGTCTGTCAAATGTGAAACTTCACATGACAGTAAAAGACAAACGATGCATAGTTATGCAGCGCATTAATTAGCGTTTAAAAGTAAGGGGTTAAATAAACCAATAAATATTGCATGACATTACACACAGCGCCATCTAGCCCCAAATTAAGCATTAGAATAGAATAGAAAAACATTTATTGACAACAAACACACACATTAGTACATACAAGCAATAGGACACAATTTTTACATAGACAGCATTGTTACTTTAGCAGATTTTTGCATTAGACTTGTATGTTCTATGGGTACTAGACAACGGATATACCTACCACATATTATAGTTTATATTATATAGTTTCTTTTTGTAAATACATACATATGATACATAGAATACACCTAGAACTAAAAACAAACATTTATGGTTAGCAGAAATATTTGTTCCGGGCGGGAATTGAACCCGCAACCTTCTGCGTTGCAGTCCGAGCTTCGCCCGCCGCCCCACAGGGGCCGTCTGAATGTAATGTAACTCTGTTGTTAACAAATCTGTTATATTTTCAGGCATTATCAAACCCTATTTACAGAGACGTAGACCAAAAAGGTAAACAGAAAACTCATATATTTGATTGAAAGTGATAGCTCTTTGTTTACATTTTCCTTAGATAATTGACTGTTCTGTGTTTACATTTTTGATCTACGTTTCTGTGAAAGGGTATAGATACATCCCCCTATCCGACAGTTCCGATCGAAACCGATAGCGGATTCGACAACATCTGTCAATTTGTCAATTGTTCAATTTGTTACTAAATCAATTTGCTCCCTGATTAATTGTCAGTCAATTAGTAAGTCCCTGACATCTTAATAAGATAATTTGTGATTGGATAAAAGGGGATTATGATTCATTATTGATTTTTAACACAGTTGGGTAAGAACAGTATTTTCACTTCATACAAAGTGGCCGCCGCGGGTTTCAAAGCTTGAGCAGCGGGCGCCTACTATTTTTTCTTTACTATGGTTTTAATATGATTTAATTTTATCGTTTTGTGGATATATTTGTTTATTAGGTTACTTGGATGTTTGTGGCAAAGACATTATTTTTTAAAACTAAATAAACTTTTAAGCCGGCTTGCATAACGATTCCTAAACTTGTTTATGTTTCTATTAATCTCACCTTTCTAAAAAAAAAAACAAACACAAACTGGAAAAATACATTTACCCTAATGTCTTTTTCCAGGGAGATAACGAGTTAGTTTCAGCTAACTGTAAATTTAGCGAAAGCTCGGTATTTAGTAATAATGCCGTTATTAAAAAAAAACGCGAGTGAATCCCGGCTAATATTGTGTTTTATTATGCAAAATAGAGAAAACCTTAAACAAAATTATACCAAAATATTTAAATATATTTTTTTTTTAATTTAGTTTACTGCGTTATAATACATAAGGTCATTCAGTACATCAGTCAAGACTTTAAATTTTTAGATTTTAAAATACTTTATCGGTCGATAGAAAAATTGTTAATCTATGCAGGTACATTCTGTAATCTAAACGCAAGCCAGTTCGTTCCGTGTACACTAGAACAATAATCGTAAATTATTTTTCAAAATGCCGCTAAAATATGTTTAAATACGCGTCAAAATATTGCCTTTTCACACGAAAATGTTAAATAAGGTCGAGCGAGAGCTTTTGGTAAAATTGGTAGTTCAACTAGTTATTTAGGCGACTCTTGCGGCGCAGTGGGTAAATACCAGGCATGTCACGCACAAAAAGTAGAATTATCATTGTTATTGTTACATCGAATCTAAGGGACAGTCCGTTTAAACAAAACAAATTTTAGGGCCTTATCACTTACTGAATATGCATAATATAAAATTTCATAAAAATCGGTCAAGCCGTTTCGGAAGAGTATGAAAACTAACACTGTGACACTAGAGTCTAATATTATAAACGTAACGAAAGTATGTATGTATGTGTCTTTGTTACTCTTTCATTCACGCAAAACTTACTGAACCGATTGCGATGAAATTCGAATATAGGTAGCTGGATACCGGGAATAACACATAGGCTTTTTATCCCGATATTCCCGCGGGATCGGGACTTACGCGGGTGGAAACACGGGGCGCAGCTACTTTTATGTACATATACTAGCTACAATACTACATACCTACTAGGGAATATCGGGACAAAATGTAGTCTGTGTTATTCCCAGTATCCAACTACTTATATTCCAAGTTTCATCGCAATCGGTTCGGTATTTTTTGCGTGATTGAGTAAAAGATAAAATTAAAGTTTTAACTTGTGTGTTTCCGCAATTAGCCCTACTATTGGGCCTTTGTGCGTGATTTTAAGCCGTGGGTTTTTTCGCGATGTTTTCCTTAACCGTAAGAGCGATGTTACTAGCGCACATACATTTTTCTTAAAGAAAAACACATTGGTGCGCGGCTTGGATTTGAAACCACGACCTTCGGATGAAAGTCGGGGTATCTACCACTAGACAAACACTGCTCTTGCGTGATTGAGTAACAAAGATCCAAACACATACACTTTCACATTTTAATATTAGTAGGATTAATAGGATAAGATTTACGTCTAGGTATCGACTGATTCCTAGCAAATACCCATACATAATATATCCAATATATATGTCCATCGGAATATACCCTTATTATACGAATGATTTATTAGATATTTATGGGGAAAAGACACAAATGGCGGCAATTGAGATGTGGCTAGACAATCGGCGAGTCTGAGAAACAGGAGGACTACTACGAAATATTCCGACCGATCATGTTCGGTTAATGTTCGTTCTGAACCAACAGGTAATCACTATACGTTCAAGATGAAAAAACAAAGAATAAATTGAGAATTATTGATTCAAACGAACAGTAACTACCTACTGATGTTCGGTCGGATTCGAAATTATTATTTATACTAGCTGCGGTTTCACCCGCGTAAGTCCCGTTCCCGATAAAGGTAGCCTGTGTGTTATTACCGGTATCTAGCTACCTATATTCGAAGTTTCATCGCAATCGGTTCAGTAGTTTTTGAGTAGAGCAACAAAGTCACATACATACAAACTTTCGCGTTTATAATATAAGTATGATTGTGCATTTTGCTGTCTGCTTCAGAACGTAGTTTTGTACTATTTGTATGATCATTATATTGTAGTAGTCTTAAAGTTTGGTTATCGCATTCCTTGGTTTTTTTTCTTCTATTGACCGCTAATTCTCGAGATGCCATTTGTCGACTAATTCATTCCTTAGTTCAATACTGCCGTAACTCTGACCCAACCTTTCCATAATTATTTAACGTGCGAACAGTCGCATGTGACAAAACCAACCTCGTTTCTAGTCAGTAACTTGTAGTTTAGAAGCGTAATTATTAACTTAAATACATCTACCTACAGAGCTCATCTATTGAGTTACAGTTATTTATTAAGTTACTAGCTACGCCCCGCGGATTTACCCGCATAAGTCTCGTTCCCGCGGGAATATCGGGATGAAAAGAAGCCTATGTGTTATTCCCGGTATCCAGCTACCTATATTCCAAGTTTTACCGCAATCGGTTTAGTAGTTTTTGTGTGAAAGAGTAACAACCTCACATACATACATATATACAAACTTTCGCGTTTATAATATTAGAAAGATAAGATAAGATTAAGTAAGAAGTAACAATTAGTAAGATAAGAAGTAAGAATTAGTAAAAAAGATGACATCGAAAACAACAAAAAATGGTAAATATAAACCAGATACCTATATTTCAAGTTTTTTGGTTAAGGTTCAGTAGTTTTTGTGGGAAAGAGTAACAAGTAAGAATTAGTAAGAAAAGATGACATAGAATAAACAACAAAAAGCGTTAAATACAAACCGGACAAGATATACTGAGCGGTTACACCAAGTTACCTATTTTAAACCCCTTACTTATTAACTTAACTGACAAAAATAGCAGAAAACCCACAATCTAATAGTTTTTCTAAGCCAACTACACAGTATACTTTAATTTGACATTTTGTTTGTTCGACTTAGCTTAATATCTACTGAGGTTATTAAAGACCGAGTCGAGGGTGAAGGAAAGAGGGTTCAGTATAAAATTATTATTAAAAAAACTATAGACATCAATATTAAACATTACTACGTTGTCTACGTTATTAATAGATTTATAAAATTGTTTGTATAGAATTTTTAAATTGCCAGTGTTATGGGTTACTTTGCGCCGGATACGATTCGGGGTGAGTCGTTTATTTAGTTTTAAAGTTTGACTTTGTTTTTATTATATTTTTATATTAATTGGATTATATGTCTTTATAGGTTATGTTTAGTTTTATAATCAGTTTTAATTTAAGCTTTCTGTTATTTATTAATTAAAAATAATGAATATTTATTTATACAAAACTTATAATAAATTTAAAAAAAAAACTTAAATTACTTACCTAATAAATAAGAAATTTAAAATAAAATACAGCATTCACATAGGTACAAAAAATGAATTTTACTAGGTAATATTATAAACGCGAAAGTTTGTATGTATGTGACTTTGTTACTTTTTCACGCAAAAACTACCAAACTGATTGTGATAAAACTTGGAATATAGGTAGCTGGAGACCTGGAATAACACATAGGTTACTTTTTATCCCGATATTCCCGCGGGAACGGGACTTATGCGGGTAAAACCGCTTGGCGCAGCTAGTAGAATATATATTTGTACAGAATTTAATAAATTAAGATCTCCCTTTAAGAAATCGAATGGTTTTCATATCCAGCCAACGGAACCTTAAAGCCCTCTATAACCATCTGTTCGTCACGGGTGCCCGATCCGGAGGGTGCATTAGAAACAACATCGGAAGGTCAGTCTGTACGTTTGTTTGTAAGGAATGTTGTCTTAATGACGTCATTTTGTTAACTGACTGAGTGACGTGGACTAATTAATAGTATGTATAAACTAGCAGTGTCCGCCGGTTTCACCTGCGTAAGTTTGAGTGATAGTTTATGGGATATTCCATTCCAAGTAGCGTAGATATGCTAAGAAAGTAGTGGTCTAGTTTCAATAGTTTCCGAGATTTTGACGTTTTAAGTTTGACAGCTGTCATCCAAAATGAAAATCTTAAGGAGTCACTTGGAGTTTTGGCGGGAACGCGTAGAGGAGATGTGTTGCAAAATTTTCATTTTTGTGAAACCTAGTTCAAATGCGTGCAAATTGTTTTATTTCGGGGGCATGTTAATTAATTTAGTTTCGTGAAAGTGTACAACAATCTTTGTGAATGGCCGCCGTGTTTACAAAGGATCTTTTTTTTTAAGTTTGTTTTTTTTTTTCAATTATTTGATGTGTTTTTAATTTTATTTTATTTTAGCTGAACGACAACGCGACGACTTATAAGACTTCATGGTAGAGCCCAATGTTTTCGCCACACACATTATCTTTCACCCATCCAAGGAAAGACCGCGCCAGATGTTGCTCAACTCGCGCATTCAAGATAAACGGGCGTGAATACTTAAGCTCTACTTAATAAATATTTCTAATACTCATCCCTTTTGTCATATAATAACAAATGTCGTAATTAAAAATAAACATTACACAATTGCATGAAGTTGGTTTAGGCGGAACACAAACATATTAAGGAATGATACCACACCCTTAGGGTGTCGCTTAGGGGTTTATTTACAATAAATTTTGTTAAATTAGTAGATTATGCCGCCCTACCATAATCACATAAAAGTCGTCGAGAAGTCGCCGCGTTATCTTTCAGCTAAAAAATCACATCAAATAATAAAAAATAAAATAAAAACCAAATTTAAAAAAAAGGTTTTGTTTAATTATCTGTGATTTTGTTTAAAAAGTCGGGGTATCTTTTATTTAAAATTGACTTTATTTTTGTGCGACAAAAGGGGTTGTTCGGTGGATGTCATGTTCGATTTTAGTCATATTCTGTTTTGGTCATGTTTTTTCCCCTTTAGTAATAACTCTGTTTACGTCATCTTCTGTTTTATTCTAGTTCTTGTTTGGTCATGATAAGGTAGCGCGACTCATATAAATTACTGGGAACTACGTTATTTTAATCGGATAAATATTTGAATCAGGTCTGGGTGTCTTTCTTTGTATAATATGTATGTATTTACAAAAAAAAAAGTATAATATGTAGTATATCAGTTGTCTAGTACCCATAGTACAAGCCTAGAGCTTAATTTGGGGCTAAATTGCGCTGTGTGTAATGTCGTGCAATATTTATTTATTTATTTATACCAAAACATTTTAAGGATGAATTAGATTAGACCGTCACACGGTCCTGCCGGGTCCGAGCTTCGTTGTCTGTTGCTCAGCCGCCACTCGGTTGCAACCAGGGGCAGGGCCCTGATTCTCTAAAAACATAGCATGCGGCAAGCAGGCGGAATGCATGAGCATTGCAGAAGTCGATTTGTTGCAGGAGTAAAAATAATAGCTATTCTATAAGTTCTTTTATCCGATTCCTTTTATTTATTTATTTAACTTTATAATCTCTGCGGTTTCACAGTAATTCATTTGTGTAGTCGTCTCTAGATTCTCGAGATACAGGACTTGTTCCTAGTTCGAGGTCTGATGTTTATCTTGATAACCTATTGTAATCTTTTTTGGTAAAAAATAAACTATTAAATAAATAAATATTGCACGACATAGCACACAGCGCAATCTAGCCCCAAACTAAGCACTAGGCTTGTACTATGGGTACTAGACAACGGATATACTACATATTATACTTTTTTTTTGTAAATACATACATAATTATTATACATAGAAAAACACCCAGACCAGATACAAATATTTATTTTTAAACATAAATATTTGCAGCCGATGGTAATCGAACCCGCAGCCTTCTGCATTGCAGTCGAGCGTTAGCCCGACGCGCCACTAAGGCCGTCAAAATTTCTAAACTAAATTATTATTTCTTTTTTGTTTTTATTGCTCAAGGCATTTTAAACATAGAAATATTTTTAGCAAGGAAATATATTTCCAAAAAACACTCTACACTACATCTGCTCTACACTACATGCAGCTACACAGGAATCATGATTCCTGTGTAGCTCAGTGGTTAGAGCAGTCGCCTGGTTAGCGAAAGGACGCAGGTTCGAATCCTGTCATGGGGATTTTTTGGAAATATATTTCCTTGCTAAAAATATTTCTATGTTTAAATTATTATTTCTAAACTATTTTAATACTGATTGGCTGAGGAACAATGGGAACGATTTAAATAATTAAGTAGCCCCTAATTTTGAAGGCTACTTAACTAATTGCGTAGTAATTAAGTAAAATAACATTTACAGAATACGAATTAACGTAATCTCCTGCACGTCGCCTGCATTCCGCATGCTATGTCTTTACCGAATCGAGCCCCAGAGACATGAAACAACGTTGCGTCGCCTTCGCTCCTAAAAGATTTCACATTTGACAACTTATACTATTTATCTTTTTGATAAAATTGCTTCCAGTAACTATTGTTAGATTGCTTTTATGAAATTGACTCAATAAATATTTGTATCCAGTCTGGGTGTATTTTTATGTATGTATTTACAAAAGAAAAATAAATAAAAGTAGTAAGTATATCCGTTGTCTAGTCACCGTAACACAAGCTTAGCAGCTTACTATGAGGCTAGATGGCGCTGTGTGTTCGTCACAGGAATTATTTATTATTTTATTTATAATGCCGGACACTAGTTTCGTTATATAAATTAGGCTTCGAGTGTGGATTTTTACACAGCAATAATTATAGGTACCTACATGTAATTCTGTCGAAGGTTTTCGCGATTTTGCATAATAAAACACAATATTTACGGGGCTTTACTCGCGTTTTATTTAATAACGTCAGTATTATTAACGACCGAGCTTTCGCCAACTATTGTAAATAAAAGGTAAATATTGTGTTTTAATAGGTAGATTTTAGAAAAACGTGGACGAAGTCGCGGGCACTAGTATGTATATGATTTCATTAGTCAAGTAGACTCAAAGAGACACCGTAACTTAGAAATGGTTCCATAAACTTTCTGAATCAATCGCCATTTTGTTATAATATGGGTCAGCTAATTTTTATAAAAGCTTGTCCCATATTTTTGACGAAGTTTATTGATGGGGCAATCAGTTGATGTGTATTTTTAATTAAAACTAGCTGCGCCCCGCGGTTTCACCCGCGTAAGTCCCGTTCCCGTTTCAGTTCCCGCGGGATTAAAAGTATTCTATGTCCTTCTCCTGGTTCTAAGCTACCTCCCCACTATTTTCAGACAAATCGATTTAGCCGTTCTTGAGTTATAAATGGTGTAACTAACACGACTTTCTTTTATCTATATATAAATATATATATATATATAGAAGATACCTGTAGGGGATTCAATAATTACGCGTAACATACCTTGAACTGACATCTATTTCACTTGATACACTTCTTAAATCTTACTTATATTATTGACGCGACAGTTTGTATGTAAGTATGTATGTATGTGAGGTTGTTACTCTTTCACACAAAAACTACTGAACCGATTGCGATGAAACTTGGAATATAGGTAGCTGGGGACCTGGATTAACACATAGGCTACTTTTTATCCCGATATTCCCGCGGGAACGGGACTTACGCGGGTGTAACCGCAGGGCGCAGCTAGTATAGCCATATACTAGGTAGTACCTAGCCTAGTAGGTACACTCCTCTCTCTTTTTTTTCCATCAAAATCTATCCGCCATCTTTTTTCCCACCCCAACTCCCTGCTCCTACTGGCTAATTCCTTACATTCGAAGTTCGGATACCTATCCTACACTTTTACCCTTGACACCGCAGCTCTAAACAATGTGCTGGTGCTGCAACCGAACCAGTCCCTGCGGTTTTCCAGCCGTAAGTGTCGCCACCGTCCGACACTTCTTTTCCCAGCCATTTTACCCTGGATGATAAGCTGGAGCAATTTGTACTTTTGATTTCTTAAGACGTAATTTCTTCTATGGTTTTCGCGATTTTGCATAATAAAACACTTTATTTATCGGGGTTGAATCACGTTTTATTCATGGTTTTAAACGAACCGAACTTTCGCCAATTTTACAGTTGGCTTTTTTTTCTTTTCTTTTTTATTTTGACTTGAAAACGTGACGTTGACGTGTTTTCTTATGACGTGACCGAAGTAGACAATTTCCTGTGCTTGATGGTAAATGACAAGCTCAACCTTTCTTTTTGCATCTGTAGAGAACTTAAAAAGTTAATACATCCACAAATACAAACTTTCGCGTTTATAAAGGTGATTTCAAATAGGAAGCAGGATAGGATAGTAAGTTAGGTACTTAAACTTCCTGAACTACCATCAAACTTCCTAAACAAGGTTGCAAAATATCATTGTACCCATTGCCCTTCTATTTAGACCAATAAAGATTACAGTGGTCGAAGCAACAGACCACAGAGTATCGATTTCAACCGAACCGTTTCGAATCGCGTAAAATTGCCTATCTTACGACAATGGGAGTTTAGACCCATTTCGAAGCGTTTGGACCATTTGGTTCATTAATCGTTTGGCGATTTTCTGACCCCAATCGCATTATCAATGGTTAAAAACGTTTGTAGGGATCTCTATGTGAAATAGGTTTATGTTGTGTCATTCAGATTATTCGTTTAGTTTAACTTTTCTTCTTTTTAACCGACTTCTAAAAAAGGAGGGACTTCAATTCGCTTGTGGCTGTGTTTTTGTATAGTGGTGTCTCTTACGTAGTGTTAAGTTGTCACTTCGTTCTAATGCCTCTAACTTGACCTTTCAGAAAAAACAACGGTACCATCTGATAAATATTTAAAAGAAAAAATACATTTTCGAAAATACACTCGCGGCAAGGCTATTTTGGGTGTATTTTAATTTAAAGTTTGTTGGTGACATTTGGTTGAATTATTCCTTAGTTTCGGGGCGTGGTTCACCTAGTTTTAGAGTTGTCAGGTCGCCCTTAGGCCTCTAACTTGACTTAACGACTGCTATCAGAGATAATGGCCGGAACCAACTGCTTAACGTGCCATCAGAAGCACGTTGGGGCTCAAGATAATGTTTTTGCCGGATTCAACCGTGTTCCAATACGTAGGCCGGTGCAACCATTAAAAAAGACATATCTAACTGCTTCCTAATGCATAGTTATTGTCAAAAACTAATTCCTTTTGTGAATCTTTTAACACTTTTAAATCCTAACTTAAATAAAAAGTATTATTTAAACTTTAAGAAACAAATAAGCTGAGGAAACACTTCATTGCACCAAAAATAAATCACAGTAAGTATTTTCAAGAATTTTCAAATCATCCATAAGGCCACCTATCAAAATCGCTTCATCCGTTCTGAAAATAAACAACAATAATTGTTTATTTTCAGTAATTAAGTTTTACAGTATAATTTTTCGATTCGAGGCTTCTTTTAAGCGAATAACGCTTGTGTCAGAAAGCCCCTTCCAATATCATTAAAATAGTTACCATTGTCTGTTACTATAGATATTTAAAAAACAGGAACTTGCTGATTCTACATTAAAAAATGTATAAGAAAATTATACATTGTTAAATCACCGAGAGATATACTAGATTTTAATACTGTAATTATATTTAAATTATTATTATACACCCTTATAACACCCTTCTTTTTCTATTAAGTTTCAAAATATATAGAATTTACTCAAATTTGACTTCAAAATAGTAAAGAAACCCTTTCCTATTTGGAAAATGTCGGAATAACATTCGTACGTAGTGAAACGACGTGCGTTATGAAAGGAACGAACAAAAAATGTCTTGATACGCGAAACAATCGAAAACTACGCGAGTTTAGAATTTAATGGATGTGGTAACCTCTTTATTTTTTTATAAGCAAGGCCTTATTTCGTATTAATTTTCAAAAATACCTTTTATAGTGGGAAACTCTCTACCTTCACTTCACAAAGAACTTTAGATTATGCGTCGATAGTTTCGTCATTCAGGACAATGTATGAGAAAAATGAGATTTCTTTATCTTTACATAATATAAAACAAAATCGCTGCTTGCTGTGTGTGTTTGCATGCTTAGATATTTGAAACTACGCAATAATAAAACATTTTATTAACCGGGTTCAATCGCGTTCTATTCATGTCAACCTTGAAAAAGCCAACTGTAAAGTTGGCGAAAGCTCGGTTGGTTAAATATCATGAATAAAACGCGATTAAAGCCGGTAAATAAAGTGTTTTATTATGCAAAATGGCGAAAACCATAGAAGAAATTACTATGCAATAGATAGAGTGGTTCAATACAAAGGTTATGCGGATTTATGCGGGTGAAACCGCTGGGCGCAGCTAGTATTATCATAAATATTGAATGTTAAAAATATTCAAATTGTTTCTGACTGATTCGTTCGGAATATAGGTGAAATTGTGTTAATTGTTTTCTTTCTTTCTATTTCAGGTACGTATCCAGTGTAGCTTCTGCTCTTCTAACTTTTTCGATTAGACATAAATTGAAGGCACTTGAGTTTACAAAGATAAAATTCAAGATTCACGCTCGATGTAAGTAAGTAACACTAAAGCTGTGTTTTCACTACGAAAGTAGTGTCGCGAAAGTTATAGTCAACTTCACAAAAAAGTCGCGCAGCAGTTTACTGGTACTAGTTTTTTAAAGAAATCGCTGGTGCTACGCATTCTTTTTTGCGAAGATGACTATAACTTTCGCGACACTAGTTCCTTAATGAAAACACTGCTTAAAAGTAGTACCTTTTCTAATGATTTTAAAAGTTAAAGTTTTAACTGGGTTTTTCCGCAATTAGCCCTACTATTGGGCTTTTGTGCATGATTTTAAGCCGCCGACAAAATACTTTTTAGACTTACAGGTAGTTTACACCAAAAACAAGACGGCTGAAGAGCTAAATAAAAATAGAGGTTTTCTATAGTAGTTCTCCATTATTTTTCAATCTGCACTGTCCTGTACTTTTCTAATAAAAGCTTTTCTATCCTAATTCTTTTTGTAAAAAGAAATATGATGATCTCAGCTGTGTACAACTCTACCAATTTACTTATATCATTGTGAGTTGCCATTTCGAGAAGTTATCTTTTTGCGAAGTTGACATTTTAAGAAGTTGACGTTATAAGAAATGTGCCACTTTTGTCCGGTTGACATTGTGATAAGTAACATTATTAAATACCCGATCCATTTTATTACCACCTCACAGACCCAAGAACAGCGTAAGTTCTGATAGCAGATGCTACCGAGCCAATATTTGAGGACGCCCGGCCCATTTTTATTTAGTTTTCATTTTCCACGCAATGTCACATGCCTACGAGTATATCCGACTTTAGATAACAACTTTTTATATAAGTTTTATATACTTTACATATGAGAGAAGTTTGGCGTCGTTTTGTTTGTATTGCGGTAAGAAATGTTTGTGTTTTCCGAGAGAAGTTGCGTTTTTGGGTGTTAAGGCTTTTAGGTTTGTTTTAGGTATAAAAACCGGTTAAGTACGAGTCGGATTCGCGCATGAAGGATCCGTACCACGTTCACAATTGGTTACCGAATCTTAAAATAGACACTGAACCTAGCCAAGCAAATAAACACTAGATGGCGCCAGTGGTAAAAATAAATCACGGTGTCGTTACGTTAACATTTTAAAAATCACGTTTGTTGAACTATTTTTAAAGAAAAGATATATTCACAAAAACACAGCGCACGGTCTACGTCAGGCAAGATTCGAACCGACACATCTCAATCCAATCCGGGGAATGCGACTTAGGCCTCTTAGTCTACCGACGCGGTGACTCATACTCCGAATTATCGCTTTAATATCTTTTCCATTTACTACAACTTAGGCATGTTAACGCCATCTGACGGCATTGAGTTACATCAAATGATCGCGTCCTAGTTTGTTAATTTCACGTTTGTTGTATGGGACGGCGAAAAAATTTAAGCTGTCTATAAATGTTGGTTTCTGGTCTTATATGTAAGTACCGTATTTATTAAAAAAGTAATATATGAAGAATATTCGTAATAACACTCATAGTGTAAGCCTAGCTCCTAGTTGCAAAGCCAAAAAAAACGTCGTTTTTTACGGTTTCTCTTATCAATGGCTTGGTATTTAGCACCATGTATTAGTGTTTAATAAACCAGGTTTATGTTAAACCAATTCTAGAACATAAACCTTGTTTATTAGGTAGTCTATTTAGACAAAATTGAATTGTAGACTACCTGCTTTTATGACGACAAACGGAAATATCGGGTTAAAATAAATGTGTTAATCTCTAATAATCTAAAGGTACTCAGTTTCATCGCAATCGGTTCAGTAGTAAGGAGTAACAAACATTATTATGTGGGTAGGTAATTACGTATACACTTTAACCTTTATAAATTTCTTATCGGTTGTGAACCGATTATGGCCATTTGAAAAGTAGCCAGTGTCAAGTATTATTATTTTTTGCGAGTTATTTGCAATTTGCATTAAAACAGTCAATTCATCGTAGTAAAAGTCAAGTCAAGGAAGTCATTGTAAATGGTGGCTCTTTACAATGACTGTTTACGGAGCTTTGGAGACAACGCTAAAGTCCACGTCTTGCACCGATTTTCACTTTCACTTGTACACCTTCACGAAACTAAATTTATTAATATGCCCCCGAAATCAAACAATTTAAACGCATTTGAACTAGGTTTCACAAAAATGAAAATTCAGCAAACACCATCTCCTCACCGTGTTCCCGTCAAAACTCCCTTTATAATCTTAGTAAAATCATTCATTTTAGTGGGTATTAATATTAGTAGATTCAGACCTTCAGCTTATTAAGTGAAATGCCACTTTAGACTACCTAGATTAAATTACTAGATTACACTTCAGGCTAAATATAGACCATTAGACTATAACCCCTCTAATCCTATTAAAACAAACTTCATCTCCTTAACCCAGTCAATAAAATCTAATTTTTCTAAACTAAAGCCGTAAAATGTATATTAAATAACCTAGGAAATCTCATAAAGGCGAGCAATTCCGAGTGCACAAGCACATATAGGGCGGAAACGTTATTTTTATAGGCCGGGACAACGATGGGACAGGCTATATTGAATAGTGACTTAAGATTTTCTTTATTTTACGGGTCATGGAAGGAACAAGGGATTTATTTAATAAGGGTCATATTTGTATCTATGTGATGGAGACGATCTTGGGGAATGGGGTCGTGAAGTTCTTATGGTTCTGACCTATTTGATGTTAGGTTTGAATTTTGGGTTGAATAGGCTAGGTAGGTTCGCCTCGTGTTTTTGGCTGTGTAAGTCCCGGTGATGTTAAAATATCGGGATTAAAAGTACCTAATGTGGTAGTCGAGATTTCCAACTATCTATGTACCGAATTTAATCGTAATCGGTTTTGTAGTTTTTGCGTAACAATAAACATACCAATACATAAATTGCCTTTAAATATTTTTAGGACCGGCTGCATCCTAGGTTTATCATCCCGCGTAAGTCCCGATCTCGCAAAAACTTAGGAATAAAAGTAGCCCATGTGTTAATCCAGATTTCCAGCTATCTGAATACTGAGTTTCATCGCAATCGGTTTAGCGGTTTTTGCGTGAAGAAGCAGCAAACATACACATATGCGTGCACAAAATGTCACCTTTGAAATTTGAATCTGATTATGTAAGTTCAAACTTAGTAGGTAGTTACTATAATAATATACATTTTTATTGTAATCTTATATATATATAATCTATATATTGCCAAAGCTTTTATTGGCTACACCGGCCTACGTGACGTATCCTGCATTACTAAGGGTACATAAACCCAAGAAATACAAAATGGAGTCGCGTTCTCAAATCTCATTTAGGTCCAAACAATGCTCAATCGTGTGGTGGACTAAATTACTCACGGTACACGCCGTACACGATTCGATATCACTATGCCCCGTTTACTGTAGCCAAGTTACTTGTCCTCACTACTTACCACTTAACCATTTGGCAAGTTAGTGAGACTCTCTTAACTGTGACCCGTGGTTTTACTCGAGTTGTACTAAAAACTTAGAAGTTTGAACGGAGGAGTGGATAGATAGATAGATAACAGATTTATTGCATAAAAAGGAACATACTCACAACAACAATTACATTAATAAACATTACAACAAAGTAAAAAATCAAACAAAACAGTCACAGCAACACACAAACAACAAACAGTAAACACCATACAGTCTAAACAGTATAGATTCTTATACAAGATGTAACGGGTATGCCCTTTTAAGCCGAAAGGGGGTTGTTCTAGACGTCTAAGCGAACAACTTTTGCTCTAAGACTTTTGGAAATTCGAAGTACTTTTCGAAAATTTTAATTGTAAAGTTTACTTGAAGATCAACTGTTTCTTAGAGTTCGAGGTCATTGACCTTATGTTGCCTTCAATTACCTCTATTTTCAAAAGCAGCTGTTTTTTCAGTGAAACATAACCTCAAAATTTTCAAAAAAAAGTTCGAATTTTCAAAAGTTGTAGAGCAAAAGTTGTTCGCCTAGACGTCTAGAACAACCGCCTTTCGGCTTAAAAGGGCTTACCCGTTACATCTTGTATAGTTATTTATATTGTGCATGCGTGCGATTTCACTGTGGCACAGAAGGTTCCGTATCAATATTTAAAAAAACACGTTTGGTGTATGGGAACCCCACATAAATATTTATTTAATTATATTTTTGGTTTTTATTTATAGTTTTAGTAGTAGAGTTTTCTACCGACAAACCTCAGAGGAAAGGAAAGAATATAGTGGAAGGTAATGAAGTGTACAGAAAATGATGAAGAGAAGATAAAGTACAAGTTTTGTAAATCCCTACATAAGACGTATAAATAATACTATGCCATAAGTATATACACATACACATATATATTATAAATATAACATTACATATACCTAATACACAAATACATACATACATACGAAATATATAAATACATAAAATATACATACATACATACATAATTATACCTAAAGAGAGGACAGATAATGCTCTTTTACTCTTTTTTTAAATACATTGAGTGATGGACTCGCCCGGACGTCACGCGGAAGATTGATCTTGTTGACATATCAGCAACAGAAATACATCATCTGTAATAATTTCAAATACTCGTATCTAGCTATTACGGTTGATGAACAGTACAGTTTTAACAAAAGGGTCCCGTATTTACCCTTTTTATAATTACTAGCTTGTCTATACTTAAAGAAATGCTTTCCTAAAATTTCGCACCCGACAGGTCTTGAACCTGCATCTCTGGGGATCCGTCCCAACGCCTTTTCCAATTTGGCCACGGATGCATGTTCAATCGAGTCGAAATTAAGGATTGCTTTTCTTATTGTTTACGTTTTTAAGGCATGCAGCGCCATCTACCGAAAATTCCGTCTGATATCCGTCCGATATCCGTCTGTCGGTATGTCCGTCTTTAATTCTGTTTTTTTTTTTCAATTCTTTCCACAACTAAACATCATCAAACGCAGCAGCAGCTAACAGCAAGTGTCATCAACGAACAGTCATCGGCATCGGAACCAGAATTGTCCCGCAAGCCAACCGCAACGTCCCGCGTACCGCACCGCACAAAATACGCGACAAATCGAACCAAATTCCACGTTAAAGCCATATTTTGCGCTATTTTGCGCCAGTTTGTGGCCTCTGCTCCTTTGTGCCAATCTTTGTTGATGAATGAGTAATCAGTGTTTTGGTTTTGATGATTTCGGATGATTCGAAATTGTGTTTCGTCGTGAATATTGCATGCTCTATATGTCGAATATACCCTTAATAATAATAGGTCAGAGTAGTGAGAAAATATTTAGCCTTTTTTTTTTCAAAATTTCAAACAGATACAAACAGCGGAATAACTACTCCGACCTTATTCCCTTTTTATCACTAAGGCTAAAAACGATTAAAACATACGTACATACCTACATTTAAAAGGGTCTTAATAGCTTCATTATCCTGCTTCGACGTTTTAACTATGTTACAATAAACTTGATCGCGTGGATTTGTCAACATATTATTTAGTTAAATAATCATGTCAATTTAAAAAGTTTATAGAATTAAAATTACCTTGCTTACTATTGTAATCTAGACCAGAAGCTTCCAGAAATCTAGCTCCATTCCAAGTTATAAAACAATCAGCTAAGTCTTATTTCCTTTCACATTCCAAAATCACCAGTACACCACAAATTTTCGGTTTTTAACCGTCTTCAAAAAAGGAGAAGGTTCCATACATATTTTTTAAATAATAGTAAGTAAAAACAAGACATTAAATATTAATTCACCGAAAACAAATATCAAATTAACAAACTAATAAACCAAAACTTATCCAGATTAAATAAACGCCGCAAAATTAATATCGTAATTGGAAACAACTGTCCAATCGGGCGTGGATACCGAAATATATAAATGTGGTTAAATTGTTAATTCCATGGTATTTAGCCTTAGCACGTGCTAAAGGAGAAACTACATTTCTTTGAGGCATCGGCCGCGTCTTTCAGATATCCCCCAGTATGTATACATGTATTTACAGAAGAAATAAAAAAAAAAATAAAAAAAAAACTCGACTGCGGTTGTAATTGAAAAGTAAAAAACAAGATTAACAACATTCTTATAAGAATGAATCAGTCATAGTTAAGCTGGTCTAATTTGGCTATTCTTCTCATCTCGTAGCTTAGGAATACCCAAAGGTAAAGAAACCTTAAACATCGTTCAATGCTTCTAGATTACCTATCCTATCCCACTAATATTATAAAGCTGAAAGTTTGTGAGTATGTGTGTTTGTGTGTTTGTTACTTAATCACGCAAAAACTGCTGAAGCGATTGAGATGAAATTTGGAATATAGGTAGCTGGGGACCTGGCTTAACACATAGACTACTTTTTATCCCGATATTCCCGCGGGAACGGGATTTATGCGGGTGAAACCACGGGGCGCAGCTAGTAGGTAGATAATACTGGGTATTCTAACAACAACATTCAAATTTTATTGCGAGTTCCGACCAAGTAATTTTCTAAACAATTTCACTTTAAAACTGATGAACCTCGGCCGTCAGAGCCGAGTTTAAAATGCTTAGCTGTCTCTTACATTACTAGTCTCTCACAAAAGATATGTCCAAATTCTTTGGCGCTAAACTTTGTCCCTATCGGCAACAGCTTTAACAAATTTATAACTCCAATACAGATCGAAACATCGAAAAATGGTAACTCGATCGCGTTGTTTACGTCGTCAATCTACCCCCGCTGGGACACCGTGTGGACGTTCCAGACTATCTGGGGACTTGTCCATACATATATACATACTTGTATATGGAATGATTTGTATAGGTAGTCAATTTGTTTGTCTCTGTTGCGGACAAACTGACGTTCTCTGCAGAGTTAAGGCTGTTGTACACCGGGGCGGTGGGTTGCAGGCGGCTTTTTGACGTCTGGCTTGATACGGTGCATTATACCGCCTAAAATTGCAACAAATCTTAATATTTATAAATTAGTTGTCACCTTGTTTGACCGCAATGGACTCCTAAACTACTGATCCGATTTAAACTTTTTTAAATGTGCTTTTTGTTCCATCTTAAGAGATAGGCTACTTTTGATGGATGTGGTAAGTATATTTGATGTCGCGTGTTCGATAAAAGTTGCAACTGTAGGCAAATTACATATGGGATTTGTCAAATAGCGTGTATTTTTAATTAATTTACACATCTACGGCTCTACAAAGTTACTTTATTTGACTAAAAAGGTCGAGCGAGTCTTTATTCTCTAGGTGCATAAAATGTGCATTTATTTCGGATCCACAGCATAATACAGAAATCTTTTTGAACCCTTATCCTTTAATATCCTTTAAATATCCTTTAAATCTTTTTGAACCTTTTAAATTTTTTGGTTAACTTTTTTAAAACTGTTGGATTTCAAATATTTGCAGAATTTAGCTAAAGATTTCGTTAGTGATGCAAAATTGCCAACAGTAATACGTTACAGTTGCTTAAGTTAAACCCAGTTTGATCATCTCTTGCGCAGTAACGAAGTAACTGTTCTGTTTCAAAATTTAATAATAAAACAACTCGAGTTCCGCCATATCCATCCGTCCCGGACATCTAACCACGACTTACCTCAAGCGGTAGCGGTTCGCTATGTTTACTACCATGTTCCCTGTTATTATTTTTGACGCACACGATAAAAGCCGCCGGTCAGGCCGCCCCGGCACGGTCGCGGTGTGTTGCAGCCTTTACCTCTAGGCTAGAGATGTCATTTTAGAGCAAATATCGGAACAATCTACGGTAGTACCACAGCCTGGTATTGTCTGCGTGATTGTTAAGAGGACTTAGGTCTTGTTCAGATTCAGCTGACTGGACATTGACTGGCTGCTGTCACTGCTGCTGGCTTGGTTCGAAATTCAAAGGCAGTCTCAGTCCAGCCCCCACTATCACATTGGTTAGATACAAAATTACTTTCGTCTAACCGCTGCACTGATAGTAAGAATGGGGACGAGGTAAAAAATAGTGGTAGATAGATAGTGGTTTTTTACCCGGCTGCAAGGAAATTATTATTATTTGTTGTTACCTTTTGGATTCTCGGGGCTATGAAGCACCCGAACCTTTGGAGGCCGCGTGCGTGGGGCCGAAGCCAACACGCAGAGGCCCGTTTTAGTAACATTTTAATTTAAAAACTTGTGATGGGCACCAAACCAGCGTTTATCCCTGTCTGCACTATAAAATGCAACCAAGGACAACCCCCGGGTCGGATAGGACTATGAATAAACAACGGTTGAAAACTACTTGGGGTATGGAAATGGGTTGGTAGTGGATCGGGTACTGGGGGAACTATGGGGAATATGGCGCCTGCCGTAACAATGTTCAATCTCTCTCTTCTTTTCGTGTAGTGGTGTGACACACCTAGTGTTAGAGTTTTCAGGTCGCCCTAAGGCCTCTAACTTGACCTAACGACTGCTATCAGAGATAACAACCGGGACCAACTGCTTAACGTGCCTTCCGAAGCACGGAGGAGCTCGAGAATATGATTTTTTGTCACACAAATTTTCGGTCACCCATCCAAGTAAGGACCGCGCCAAACGTTGCTTAACCCACACGACCATTCAAGATCGGCTGGTGCAGCTAGGCCAATGAGCTCCTCAATGTTCAATAAACATGTAAAAATTATTCATCATCATCAACATCATCATCATCAGCCTGTTGCAGTCCACTGCTGGACATACGCCTCTCCAATTGCACGGGTTATTTTATGTTGTAACAAAATTTGAACTTACTTATTATAAATCTCAACGCAATCAAGTTTTTGTAAAAGCTAAAATGCCGATACGTACGTTGTAAATAAAAGTTCCCAAAGATAATAGTTGATCACCGACGCACGATTCGGATATCCCTTTTTTCGTCACGTAACGAAACATGATCGTGATGATAATTATTGTAATGGGTAGTAAAAATAATGCTTTTTAAATTATCAGGTACTGTGTGATGTCTAAAAAAGGAGAAATGTAAAATACTAGTCGAATTGAGTTGAAATGTCTTCTAAGTAAACGGCTGCATTTTAGACCTATTTTTATTATTAATTTAATGTAGGTCTAACTTTTGAACTTACTGTGTGAAGTCTAAATATGAGTAATTTAAATATTGGGAATTGAGATTAAGTTGAAATTTGATCTTATAAGTAAACTTCTACATCTTAGACCACATATCAATAGATATAGTTGTTAAACGTAGTATCATTTTGCTAATTTGTCCCACTGCAGAGCTAGGGTTTCCTCGCAATGTTTTCCTTCACAGCTACGCTGGATAGATTTTAATTTGCCCAGGCCCGGCCTAGGTCAAAACCTATGTAATAAAACCACTTAGACCAACATATACATAACATAACTAGGTATTATATCAAATTAAATAAAAGACATCAAGAACATAACAATCTATTTAAAAAACGGTTTTATAATAACAATTTTCAATTTAAAAAAACCTGTCAATTTCATTAACATAATAAAACTGTTACCTACCAGCAAAACATATTAATATTGAATTTACAATAGCAATAAAATTAAGATAATATCAAAATCGGTCGAATTTGGTAGGTGTAGGTAATCTGAATTCGATAAAACAAAGTATCGAATTACTAAGTTTATTTATAAAAGTCCATAAAAACCTTTTACGATTAGTATGAAATCTGCGAATCAAACTTTTGAGATATTATTAGGAAGTCCATGACTCGTTTACCTTCGTCAGAATAAGAAATCATCTATACTAATATTATAACGATAAAATATTAATTTGTTTGTTTGTTTGTAATGAATATACTCCGAAACTCTCGAACCGATTTGAAAAAATATTTCACTAAAAGACAACTACATCATCGAAGGACGAGGAGTCACATTGGCTACTTTTGATCGTGATGTTTCCACGAAGTAGGGGCTTATGCGAGTAAAGCCGCATGACGCAGCTACTATAATTTTAAATGCTTTGTCCTTGCTGACTGATGGGTCACCGCACAGCCTAAAAAGCTGCGCTGATAGTAGAAAGCTGACATTTAAAGAGTGCGATCCTCATACGGTGTAGGCATCAGATGAGAAAGGGTTTTCCGAAAGGCGAAATCGGGATTCACTTGGGTCAAACTGCGGGAAACAGCTAGTAGAGAAAAATATGCCTACACTACTTAAAATTCTCAAGGTATATTAAAACTACAAAAGTTATAAAAACTATCACACTCGGAAGACCGTTGCGAGGCCTAAGACGCTTAGAATAAAATTCAATAGTTCAAGTATGACCAAGTAAGACGTAAGTAATCCAATCACGAACCCACGGTCCACAAACCCATAAGAATACTCCACACCTTTTGTGTAAAATTCATCGCAAAACATTAAGCGAAATTCAACACTAGTCTCGCAAACTTTTGTATCCCATAATGGCTTATTATTCGCCCGACCGTGTTAAATTTCAAGGCATATATTTTGTAAATTAACAATATAATTGGGCACTCATACGTGTCGGCTCACAAAGGAGGTCCTCCCAGACATCTGGTGTTCAAAAAAGGGCGGATATCGCAAACACTGAATGAATACGAATGCATATCCCAAAGGCATATTTTCTTCCCAAAAAACAACCTATAAATCCTCTACTTACACCATCCAAAAATGCACATTCTGTCGACTGTGATAAAGCTCAAAATTCCTTGTTAAAAACTACTGATTGAGCTCTTTTGGATTCTCTAAATATTTGCATCTGAACATCCCTCAAACATTTCGTTCCTCTATAGAAAGCTAATCCGAAGTAATTTGAATCATCTCGCTTTGGATTTAAAATTTGAATTCGATTGGGAAGCTATTTCTTTTAGAAATCCGTGTAGTGTATAATTAGCGATTATGAAATTGCTAGCTAAATATGTTGGTAGCTTGTATTTTGTGAAAATAAATCTTATTATTCACTAGAATTATTATTAGAACCGAATAATATTATGGATGGAAATGTTTTTTACTTTTTCACACAAAAGTTGTTAAACCGATAGCGACGAAACTTGAAGAGTAGATAACTCATTTTTTGAAATAACACGTTAGCTACTTTTTATACTGACATTCTCACAGGTTCGGGACGTACTTACATGGGTAAAACCGCGGAGCACAACAAGTTTGTTTTCTTTGAAACTCAAACAAACATAGCTCGTTAAGACTAATTATATAATTTTCAGTTATGTTCTAGTTAAAATATTGAGTTATTACAAGCACAAAGGGTTTCGTGTTACGTATTTCAACCTTAACTAAAGACTCTGTAGACGAGCGGCAAAGACTGCGAACGACAACAAAGCTAGTGGTAATTACAGTTAAATGAATATTGTCTGGTAGCGAGTCCAAAATGTGTCAGCATTACCATATCATTAGGTACATTCTTATATAACAACCAGCTGTTACCCGCGACTTCGTCTGCGAAGAAATAGTACATAGCCGACTTTTTCGCTCATTATTCGGATTTTACGAATTGGATTTCGATGTAGTATACCACGAGGTTCCTCGAAAATAGAACTATCCGATATTGAAAACCAGATTTAAATCGCATTAGTACTTTTTAACTGTATAAGGAACAAACAGAGAAACAGACAGCCAGACACGAATTATTAAAATTATATAATTTTGTTCTACTACTTCTCCTAAGTCCCCTAGACAACTTTTTTTGTATTTACTTCTAAGTACAGACTTTTTCTCCTCTGTTCCTTCCTCTCCTTTCTGTGTATTTGTCTTACTTTAAATGTAAACTGATTGTATTGTTGTTGGTTGTGCAAATAAAGTATTAATCTATCTATCTATCTATCTATCTCCTTTTTTATTATTAAGTATAGAGTAAGAAGATATAGTTATTACGATTTATTATTCTTCTCTTTTCGCGACATTGTATTTAAATAAAACTCAAGGCATCAAAACGCATCAGATCGAAGATGTGCATTGCATTTTCGATCACCGAACGTCAGCGATAGCTGTCGGTAAGGTCCAAAGAAAACGACAAACACGTCACGACCTGCAGTCGCTTTGCAGTCCGTCTGCCGTGACAGCAGACTGCATGCACTAACAATATTGTTAACAAACCATATTTTTAAAAAGCTGACGTGATTCTAAATTATTTCGTTTGAATAGTAAGTTTGCTTGGACAACACAATTGGGTTAGGTTTAAGAAAAATGTATGTTATAAGAAATACCTGCATGCCATTATCGAAGACCTCCATAGCGCGTCGTGCGAATGCCCGACTGCAATGCAGAAGGTTGCGGCTTCGATTCCCGCCGGGTGCAAATATTTATGTTTCAAAGTAAATATTTGTATCTGGTCTGGGTGTCTTTCTACGTATAATTAAGAATGTATTTACAAAAGAAAAATATAAGTAGTATAACTTTTGTCAAGTCACCGTAACACGAGCTTAGTAGTACATTTTTTAAACTTACACGATTTCCGTTCGTTACGTTCGGAACGTTCCGTTCGTTCCTTTGAGTCTTTCCGGGACCACGGCCGGTGTAATCCGTTTGCCGAAACGTCGGGGTATTTTTTTTATTTATTAAATTTAAAATAATTTTGTTGAAATAACGCGATCTAGACCCGAAAATCTAATATTTAATAATAATAAACGAGCTTAGCTTAGTAGAGCTATTGTGTAAAGAGGGGGCAATTGTATGGGTTTTTATACCTGGAATAAATGATTTGATTTGATTTTGATATTTGATTAGTAGCTTACCATGGTGGTAGATTGCACTGTGTGTTGTTCACAGAATTTATTTATTATTATTTATTTATTTCGAACACTATAAATAAATATAGTATCTTTAGCCCGAGTAGGTAATAAATGAATTTGACTACGGTGTCCCCTCCCCGTTCGTATTTATAAGGCAAAAAAGGGAATTTCTATTGGGGATTGAGCCGCGGCTTGTTACCACTAAGTCGTAGCGCCAAGCGTTCGCGTTGTCTACTCGCGACCAAGTCTATTGTAACAAAGTAGAATCGTCGAAGTAAGAAATTAAATGAATACGGCCGTCATTATAAAAGCTACCACGTTTGCGAGGAATCGCTTATGTTCCGTACAATCCTTTTTTGTTTCCAATAATTGTGCTTGTGGAAAGTAGAAAGTAGCTTTAGGTTGCATTGTCATCTGGTTCTGAGTTATGAATATTCCCAAAGTTTCAGCCCGCAAGCTAGTCGGGAAGTGCCTCAAATTGAAGTTGCATGATTCCGCTCGGACCGACAAACAAACAAACAAGCAAACAAGAATGGTGAATGTATAAAAACGTGGAAAAATACGCAATCAAGACTGAAACAAAAGAGCAAACTGAAAAAGCCAAGCAACTCACAGGCAAATACAAAATCTATTTTTCCAGAAACCGCTTCATAACCTAGATTCCAGTTGAAAAAAAAAACATCGGACCAGCAAAAGCTATTAAGAAATAAAGAAGAATAAGAAAAATGGCGGTAATTTTGCTCAAAGAAGTGCAGTATCATGGGATAAACCGTTCCTCAAGAGGGGTACTTATTCTGTAATCCGGGATAGAAATTTACATAGCAAATATTACGTTTTATGGTCTAAGCTCTGGCTGTCTACCCTTTAAGATAAATATAGACTAGAAACATTTAGTCGGCCAACTTTTTCAAGAATAAACAAATGATCCGGAAATTCCCGATCATGTGGGAATATGAGGATCATGAGTGGCTTATAACCTTCCTCGATAAATGGACTATTAAACACAAAAAGATTTTTTCAATTCGGACCAGTAGATCCTGAGATTAGCGCCTCTAAAGAGATCAACTAAACAAACAACCAAACAAAGAAGCAAACTCTTCAGCTTCATAATCGTATCCCGTTCCCACGGGAAAATATCGGGATAAAAAATAGCCTATGTGTTATTCCCGGTGTTCAGCTACCAATATTCCAAGTTTCATCGCAATCTGTTCAGTAGTTTTTGCGTGAAAGAGTAACAAAGTGACATAATTATACACACTTTTACATTAATAATATTATATTAAGTAAGATTGCATAGTTGCACCAAATATAAATTACAATAGGTACTTGACAAAGATATTATAAAAAACTGGCACAATGGGCGTACTTAAAATCGACAGACAGTCTATCGTCCGACTAAAAATCGCAAGTCTGTGTAGTCATTTAACTTGTAATGTACCCTCATTCAGAGTGGCTGTGTGACGCGTGAATACATCAATAAAAGGGCTGAAGAGCTTTCAACTGCGTAAATTAAATGCGACTTCATAAAATATTTATATTCTTTCAAATTTATATAGGGTTGTACTAGCTGCGTCCCAAAGTTTACCCGCGTAAGTCCTGTTCCCGCGGGAATATCGGGATAAAAAGCCTATGTGTTCTTCCAGGTCTCAAGCTACCTATATTCCAAGTTTCATCGCAATCGGTTCAGTAGTTTTTGCTTTAAAGAGTGACAAAGCCACAAACAGACATACAAACTTTCGTGTTTATAAAATTAGTTAGATTCAATATTTTTTATAGATTTTAACCTCATATTCCCCATATTTTAAACTAGCTGTGCCCCGCGGTTTCACCCGCCTTAATTCCTATCCCGTAACGTATGGGTTGCTTAACCCGTATGATTATTCAAAGTGCCCTAAATCTTATTTCAACCACTAATTATCCCTGTACCAAATTTCATCCAAATCGGTTTAACCAAAACAAAGAATGAAAAGTAGGCTATTACCTTCCTCGATAAATGGACTATCAAACACAAAAAGATTTTTTCGGACTAGCAGTTCCTGAGATTAGCGCGTTCAAAAAACATTCAAACTCTTCAGTTTTATAATATTAGTATAGATTAAATTAAATTTGTCATTTTAGTGTAGTCAGGGTGGCTGTGGACGCATATAAATAATTAATAAGTAAATAAAAAAAAATAATTTAAAAAAACAACCAAAAAAAAAAGAATTGATAAAAATGACCAAAATAACCTCTACATAGGTACAGAGCCACCGACTAATTAATCTGTTTTATCATCTGAAGTCGGGCAGCCAACCTAAGTACAATATGGAACCAACCAGTAAAACTGCCCGACTTCAGATGATAAAACAGATTAATTAGTCGGTGGCTCTGTACCTATGTAGAGGTTATTTTGGTCATTTTTATCAATTCTTTTTTTTTTGGTTGTTTTTTTAAATTATTTTTTGTTTCTTTTTGAAGTCGGTTTTTTAATTGTTAAATTATTTTTTTATTTTACCCTTTTTAGTATACTTACCTACCTAAAAATCAACAATATTGTTACCGTAATTTTCATTATTGAGGAGTTTGCTGATGAGAAGGTGGTTTCAGGTGCCCCATCAATCTGTACTTAGTACTTAGGGGTCTATTCTTTTTGGTAGAAGTCCAAAAATGAGTAATTTATTGAATTCTGGGATGCTATCCTGTCCATCATTCCGAAGATACTCATCAGATCCTTACCAATTTTTTATGGGACCATCTCGGAGCTTCCACCTTTCCATTATAAAAATAATCATCTCAATCGGTCAAGCCATCTTCGAGTAATCGATAAACAACTGGATTGATTAATGCGTTTTGAGGAGCATTTCCGTTCATCACTCCGAAGACCCTCATCAGATCCACATCAAATTTTTATGGGACCATCTTGGAGCTCCTACCTATCCATTAAAAAAAGAATTATCTTAATCCGTCAATCCGTCTTCGAGTAATCGGTAAACATACAAAAAAAAAAAAAAATATTATACATACAGACGAATTGATAACCTCCTCCTTTTTTTTGAAGTCGGTTAAAAACAAAAACCTATTCATAAATTATTTTCCGTGGTTCTAAAACCCATAAAAACCCCGTATTTCCATTTACATTCGTTTCAGTATCGCGTCCAGAATATCATCTGAAATGGTATCTGTTCTTTTTATCTGTAAAATGCTGCGAAAAGCGTTACTTACGGGTCAAGAGCGAATCGTATTAGACTACCGAGGGTTCCGTAGATAATAATGTGACCTTATCTTTGCTTCTCTGTTATGCTATGACTAAGAAGTTATTTTTATTTTATTCGTATTGTACAAATGAATTTCGACTATAAATTCCAATTCATAATTTATGCTTAGTTTTTGCTGAGCTCAGTCTGAGCAAAGTCAAAGTACGCAGTATAGATTTCAGCGTAAGTCTACCCTGAGGCAGGAGTCGATAAAGGCTTCGAAACGTAGCAACGACATAACAACAAAGAAAATAATAAAAGCAACGCGATTAAAACCGAAAAATATGTTACATTCAAATATGATTTTGTCTATTTGACGCTAGCTTTGAGGTTTTGTTTCACCTTGTTATGCGGAACTCTAAAAACAAAAGGGAATCGCAATATCTACATGAAAGGTCTACCAGAGTGGATAGGTACCAAAGACAACAAAACCAATTGACTACTCATACCGCGAATTTTTCTACAAAACGCAACTCACTGTTGCGGGCAGGGGGTGAGGTAGAAATCAAACTTTGTGATTGGCCTTTGCGTTACCTATTTATACTTAGACTTATTTAGCCTTATTAATTAAAGGGGAATACGGTCCGAGTAGTGAGAACATGCATCTCTTTTCGTGACAAGAACATTCAAAGTTGACAGACAGAAACAAATAGCAGAGTAACTCCGACCTTGTTCCCCTTGATTCTTCGGCTTAGTTGTTCGATGCAGGAGGAGCTGCCGGAAGACCGGTGTTATGGTTTCTTCTGGTGCCACAACGTATGCCGAGGCAGATCCTTGTTGACAGCAGACACACGGCTTCTTAGACATTTTTAATTGGACTATGTTTTTGTTATTGTTCTTTTTCTTTACCCTTGTTTTTTATGTAATAGTTTGTTAAATTTTATTTTTCTTTAGTGTTCTTTTATGTGTTTGTCTATTATATTAATAAGGCTATTTATGATTGGTTGATTCGTTATCCTAGACTCTTTGTGATTGGCCGTTTTTGCACGAGAGTGCCACTTAAAAGACGTACTATTTTCGTGAAGGAGGAATAGTAACGAGCAGTCATCTGGTTTTATCTTCTTTAGTAGGTACATAAGTAGGTAGATACAAGTGGTAATGACTGGGGAATTATGCTTTGAAGTGAATAAATGTGATATTTTTGCGGGAAATTTACGAGAATTTATCACCTGCGAGGGTCAAGTGCTTATAAAATGTTGAGGTGGGGTTTTTTTCGGTTTAGAGGTAAAGTTAAAATCGACATATATTATTTTGGTAAGCATTTCTTTGAGTATCGACATATTATGTTTTATTTCAGAACAAGTACTACTATTCTATAACTTACTCGTCTCAATACTGCCTCAGCATTGTTAGCTTTTACTCGAAAACGTTTCAACAACTTATACAAGATGTAACGGGCAAGCCCTTTTAATCCGAAAGGAGGTTGTTCTATACGTCTATGCGAACAACTTTTGTTCTGCGACTTTTGAAAATTCGAAGTACTTTTTGAAAATTTTAAGTGTAAAGTTTACTTGAAGATCAGCTGTTTCTTAAAGTTCGAGGTCATTGACCTTATGTTGTCCTTTCATTTAGTTTGGTCTACCACAATCAAAACTTCAATTACCTTTATTTTCAAAAGCAGCTGTTTTTTCAGTGAAACAAAACTTTAAAGTTTTCAAAAAAAAAGTTCGAATTTTCAAAAGTCGTAGAACAAAAGTTGTTCGCCTAGACGTCTAGAACAACCGCCTTTCGGCTTAAAAGGGCTTGCCCGTTACATCTTGTATAGTAGTTTTACAAAACAAAAAAACTTTAAAAGCTTTAGCAAAAAAAACGTGCTTGTCATGGTTTTTCTTTACCGTAGGTCTTTCGATTGAAAATAAAAAGACCTAGACACTAGACCAACACTGCTCAATCTACCTAATACCGGTTGTTATCTCTGATAGCATTTATTTAGTCAAGTTTAAAGCCTAACAACTTTAACACTAGGTGAGATACACCACTATACGAAAAGAAAATCTACCTAACATCTAATTAACACAAGAAAACCTTTCACAAATTACTAATACTATAAATAACATCTAACTAAATAATATTAACAAAAATACCCACCACATCTCGTAGTGACATATAAATTAGTTGACTAGAAGCAAATATCGGTTCAATTAAGGGATCATTTATATTAGACCGTCACCCGGCCGAGCCGGATCCGAGCTTCGTTGTCTGTTGCTCGGCGAACAGTCGATCGGTCTGTTGCAACCGAGTGGCGGCCGAGTAATGGACAACGAAGCTCGGAGCCGTCCGGCGCTCGTGACGATCTAATATAAATCATCTCTAAGTCGACGACTTAGTCCTGTGTACCGTCTACCTCACTGTATTTAGAGACATACACCCATATGCAGAGTCGTTTCCTCCACTCGACTCGACCTCGACTCAACTTGAAGGATAGAATCGGTATGCTGAGTTGTTATAAGAATCCACTTGAGGAAATTCCTCAGTCGAGGCGAGGAATTGATTATCAAACTCAAGGTACGTCGCGATCTACCTTAAGGTATCCTCGAATCTTATTATAGTGTTTTCAGTAACCACTAGAAATAAAAGAGTATCATAAACAATTTTCTACCGGTTGCCAACATAATGAAACAAATTTAATGTCGTCAATCCTCCACTCAACCTTATTGAAGGTTCCTTAGCGAAGGATAAAATGATAACTTAACATACCGATTTCGAGGACGTTTGGAGGAATACCTTGAGGTGATCTTGACTGAGGTTGAGTGGAGGAGTTTTCGAGGAAAAGCTTCATATGCGTGTAAATTTTCATTTTTCTAAAACTTAGTTCAAATGCGTGTTAATTGTTTAATTTCGGGGGCATATTAATCAATTTAGTTTCGTGCAGGTGTACAAGTGTAAATAAAAGTGAAAATCTGTGCAAAACCATGGACTTTAGCTTAGTGTTATCTCCAAAGCTCCGTGAACAAACATTGTAAAAAATAGCCCCCTTTTTACAATGATTCCCTCGACTTGACTTTAACTATGACGACTTGACTGTTTCGTTCAATGCAAATAACTTGCAAATATTGATAATACTTGACATTGGCAAATGTCCGAATAGAAAAGCCCTTTTAAAGCAGAAGGAGAAGAACTAATTTTTGGGTTTTCGGGTTTTAATCATTTTGCTTTTTGACCATCGATGGAAAGAAAGGTAATCTATAAAGTTTTAAGTTATAGTGTATCTATGTGGCTGTGAATCTGTTGGAGCTCCCAAACGGATAAAGCAATTTTGATATAAGTAGTTTTTTTGTTATCAACGCTTGACGTTTCGAAGTCCTTTCAGACCTCTTGTTTACTGGTAGGCTGAAATGTAATCCGACGCTCCACAGAGGCCTTATAGGTATACGATATCTACTTTCAACCATAATATCAAAATCTTAAGGGCGCGACTCATGTGAAATCCCTTCCGATTGAATAGTTTTCTTCATAACTAGTATCAAATAGATCTTTAAACAATGTATTATGTTATTGTACATGATACAAGAATTGTCCCCTTCATTTCAAAAACAATAAAAAAAAACTTTAAATACTACTATTATATAGGCAAAGTTACCCCTGTTTTACGAAATAAATCAATTTTTCTTCTAAATGCTTAACCGCTATATTTTCTTATAGGCATCATAATATTCGAAAATACAATACCTAGAACCCCTTCATCGCATTTTATAAAAATATTATTTTAATCTTCGTTAATTATTGATTTTACGAGAAATTGTAGATTTTATCACGCAATTCCATCTCGCTCATTTATATGCAATCGGACAAGGACCGATGATTATCATCTATCGCTGCCTTAAATTATAATCAGTGAGAACTAACGCTTAGTTACATTATATACCTACTATTTATACCTAACCTGCCTTGTAAATTAATTAATCAAGATACCCATCCCACAACACGCGGTATAACAATTTAGATCGAGATATGTAGATAGACAGATAACCTTATCTATTAGAACTATAATTGGGCTGGTTTGAACTATGAATAATTGATTACCTTCTGTTTATTATGGTTTTAGGGTTCCTCAGACTTATTTCCTTAGTAATTAAACTTATTTCCCGTTCCCGTTAAAGTTAAAAACTTCGAAACTTTAATACGGGCTTTGATAAAGTGCTAAAATTAAATAAATCAAAGCGAATGTAATCAGAAAACGACTTTTATTATAGTCTAACATCGCGAAAACAGAAGAAAAAAAATCTAAATGGAAATTATGTTTAAAAACCTTTTCTTGAGCTAATACACTTTTTTAGGGAAGTAAAACTTAGCCGATTTTTTAGCGTTTTCATAGTCCACACAAAATTCTGTGACGAACTTTGTGGCGTGTGACTGCAATTCAAAAGATTGCAGGTTCAATTCTTGCCGAAGCCAAGTGTTTTGACAGATTTTGATGAAATTTTATATTTTATATGCAATGTGCAATTGTAAATAACATAGGTTACTTTTATTCCGATATTCCCACTGAATCGGGAATTGTGCGGTGGAAACCGCACAAGAAGTTAAAAACATTTTTAATGGTACATTTGTACGGAACACTTCACATCGCGTGTTCGGACACGACACGCACTTGGCCCACTATTTTACAGTTACACGTAACAGGGCTTCAAGATAAATATCTTTGATGAATGAATACTTTTCGCGAATAAAAACTTAAAAATAATGTGTATAATGAGATGCGTAATTAAGATCGAAACTGATTAAAACAAGTACAAGTATTATAGTAATTTTATTGGTAACCACTTTTTAGGGTTCCGTAGCCAGAGGATAAAAACGGGATCTTTTTACTTAGACTCCACTGTCCGTCCTGTCACCAAGGTGTAACTCATGAACCGTGAAAGCTAGACAGTTGGATTTACCACAGATTATGTATGCCTGTTGCCGCCATAACAACAAATACCAAAACATAAATAAAGTGCAACTCCTATACAACAAACGTGTTTTTTTTAAGTTATACTGGTACAGAATCCATGTAGCGCGAGTCCGGTTCGGACTTGGCCGGCTTTTAACACAATGATGGCAGTTTGTCTATTTAGTTAATGCCAAATGGGTATCTTTCTATGTATAATATGCATGTATTTACAAAAAAAAGTATAATATGTAGTATATCCGTTGTCTAATACCCATAGTACAAGCCTAGTGCTTTGTTTGTGCAAATTTAAAAAAAAAAAGTCACAGACTTTCAATCGGGACTGGCTGCTTTACCTACCTTCTAAAGTACGAAGGAGTTTGAAAAACTGTTTTTTTTTTGTCACCCTTCGAAGTATAGACTGAACCAAGCGTTGCTTAACCCGCATGACCATTCAATATCAGTACAGCCAGGCCAATGAAATCCCCTTTCCTCAAATCCTCCTACAAAAAGTTTTAACAAAACAAACCAAGATACACTTCAAAATTTATTCTCAAAAATCCGCTAGATCACCAATATTTCTTCGAGCCACTTTATTAAATACCTAAATAAGAGCTCCTCATAAAAATTGACTCGACAAAGAACACTCAAAAACCTTTCAATTACCGACAAAAAAAGAGAAGAAATAATTCAATATAAATTCAATAAATAGCATTCATTCCAATACATTGATTCAAGAGTAGAAATATAAAATATTTATACAAAGATAGAAAGAAAGAATATATTTGAAAACAACAGACGGCCTCTGTGGTGCATCGGGCGAACACCCGACTTCAATGCAGAAGGCTGCGGGTTCGATTTCCGCCGGGTAATTGCACCTTATGCTTAAAAATTAATATTTGTATATGATCTGAGTGTCTTTTTATGTATAATATGCATGAATTTACAAAAAAGTATAATATTTAGTATATCTGTTGTCTAGTACCAATAGCACACGCCTAGTGCTTAGTTTGGGGGCTAGATTGCGCTGTGTGTAATGTAATTAAAAAGGGAAAAGGGAATGTAGATAAATTGTTCCGCGGATCGCAGTCCCCCATTTGGTGAGCCCTGAATCAACATGATCACAGGAAGATTGGTCGGATCCTGTTTCACTGTCATGTTATTTCTTCTAGATAAGTGTTAAATCTTAGTCCATATTATTATCATCAAATACCATTAGGTGATATAGTGTTAAAACGGTCATCTATCGTTTATTCTTTTATATTTTTTGTCATTTATCATTTACCGACAAAGTATATTTAATTTACTATATACAATCACTAGCTGTGCCCCGCGGTTTCACCCGCATAAATTCCTATCCTGTAACGTATGTCATACTAAGCGTTGCTTAACCCGTATGATAATTTAAAGTACCCTATATCTTATTTCAAACACTAAACTATCCCTGTACCAAATTTCGTTCAAATCGATTTAACCGTCATTTTTACCCATCACGTATGTCATACCAAGCGTTGCCTAACCCGTACGATCATTTGAAGTATCGTATTTATACCCTTAAACTAATCCCTGTACCAAATTTCATTCTAATTGGTGCGATCGTTCCTGTTGACCCATCAAGTATGTGTCACGCCAAGCGTTGCTTAACCCGTACGATCATTTAAAGTACCCTATATTTTATTTAAACTCATAAACTAACCTTGTACCAAATTTCATTCCTATCGGTTCCGCAGTTCTTGAGATTTAAATAGTGTAACTAACACGACTTTCGTTTTTTTAGCTGCGTCCCGCGGGATTTACCCTCGTAAGTCCCGACCCCGTAAGAATATCGGGATCAAAAGTAGCCTATAACCTTTCTCGATAAATGGACTATCATACACAAAAAGAATTTTTCAAATCGGACCAGCAGTTCCTGAGATTAGCGCGTTCAAACAAACAAACAAACAATCAAACAAACAAACTCTTCAGCTTTATAATATTAGTATAGATTGTCAGGTAGGTACACCAACATACCTACTCATTTTTTAATAAAATTAATTTAAATTAAAAATCCAAAAATGCGTCCCTAGTAAGGTACCCAAAAGGCTGGCTGCATTGCCTCTTTGAATTGCTATACCAATTCGAATTAAAAAAAAAACTACTAAGTACTACTACTGATTATAATCATAATTATAATAATTATGGAATTAGGTCGCATTAGAGATTAGACTTTTACTGTAACAAAGACCTTTTAACGTTGACAGACAGAAACGAAAAATGGTAATCTAGGAGTAATCCGACCTTGTTCCACGTTTATTAATAGAGAGTTAGAGAATAACATCAAACATTATTTTTGTATCCTATCCTATTTAACTAATATTGTTGCCCCTTTATGCAAAAACTGCTGTACGGATTGCTATGAAACTCGGTAGATAGATAGCTGAAGAGCTTAACACATATTCCAGTTTTTCTTTCGATATTCTGCTAGTATTCCATACCTATCAAATCTGGTAAAAATCAATTGACTAAACCTCTACTGCCGAAAATTTTAACTCCGGCTAACCGCACCTTATCGGTTATCATATCATTCAGGATTTTAGAATGCTATCCTACAAATATTATAAAGATAAAAGTTTGTGAGTATGTATGTATGTGTGTTTGTTACTCGATCACGCAAAAACTACTGAACCGATTACGATGAAACTTGGAATATAGGAAGCCGTATACCAGGAATAACACATAGAGTACTTTTTATCCCGATATTCCCACGGTAACGGTACTTACGCGGATGAAACCGCGGGGCGTTAGAATATACATGTGAGTGCATTTTTTTTGTATACGTAATAGGCCAGTATTTGACCTCATCTCATCTGATGGGAGGCGAGGATGAGGTCGACGATGAAGCATGCTTACCTAGAAGGTACCTATTCACTCTAGATTTGAAGACCCCAAGGTTATAGGTTACTAGCTGCGCCCCGCGGTTTTACCCGCGTAAGTCCCGTTCCCGCGAGAATATCGGGATAAAGAGTAGCCTATGTGTTAATCGAGGTCCCCAGCTACCTATATTCCAAGTTTCATCGCAATCGGTTCAGTAGTTTTTGTGTGAAAGAGTAACAACCTCACATACATACATACAAACTTTCGCGTTCATAATATTAAGTAAGAAGTAAGATATAGGTTATAGGTAGGTATTATTCTCTATCTCAAGTGATTTTTTATATGTTTTACCTCTTTGGTCAGGAGTTAGAGACCGAGTTACCGCGAGAGGCCTAAGACAAAGGTCTTTACTTTAGTAGGATTTACAGGCTCCGCAGATTAGGGACTTAAGTCGACCGATTTAAAGCACGAGACAAGACACACAGCGCAATCTAGCCCCAAACTAAGCACTAGGCTTGTACTAGACAACGGATATATCACATATTAAGTTTTTTTTGTAAATACATACATAATATACATAGATATACCTACCATTAGTGTCTTAAGAAAATAAAACAATTTCGTCGTAGGATATTATAGCGTATTTATATTATATTTCCATTGGCCATCCCCAATTTTGACACTGGAGTGGTCAATAAAACTTGTTTAATGAAATCTACACCGTCCACTTGTTCCCATTTGCCACCCTTACACGCAGATGGTGGTCTAGTCTCAAAACGTACTCGACAATATGTTTTTTATTCTTTTAAACCGATACGATTTGTACCCATATTTATATTTTTCCCGTGTATCGGGGTATTGTTTTAGAGAATATAACAATTACTTAGTGGAATTAGAATCTGGAAAAAATGAAAATATTTATTACCTACATGTTATAAAGAAATGCTTTCCAAAAATTTGCACCCGACGGGACTATAGTATTTAACGGATGGTATTTTTGGAAAGCATTTCTTTAAAAAACGTAGTCATTCAAGTGTAGGAAACACTTTAAAATAAATCAAAAAGGTAAATTTATTACGGTAACGCCCTTACTTATAAACGCTAATTAATGCGCTGCATAACTATGCTTCGTTTGTCTTTTACTGTCCCATGAAGTTTCAAAGTCGACAGACAGAGACAAACGTCACATAACTTAGTCATGTGTAAATAATATTTTATAAGTAAAGGAGTAATAAGCTAGTAAGTGTAATCAAACGCAACCTTAACAAAATCTTGCCGAAATCTTGCATTATTTGATTCACGGACATGTCTGCCTACAAAATGTCACCCGTCTGCGCATTCCATTCCTTCCATTTATAAAACCTATCGAAGTCCGCCCTTGAATTTAGTCGAGTATTTCTCAATTTACCCGCGGATTTCCGGGAGATTTTTGTAATTAGACCGCGGTTTGAGGTGTTTGAAGGACTGATGGAGGCTTGACGGATGAATGACGAGGATGCTGGATGCTGGATGACTGAAGTGGGTGGTATTTGAGTGGCTTGCCATTGTGATGGCTTAATGAAAGATTTGATTTGAGTGGTTGGGGGGAATGTGGGAAAAAAGAGCTTGTTTGATTTTCTAACCAACTTCCAAAAAAGAAAAATGTTTGTTTTCTGCGTTTGTTATTTTACAAGTTTCGTATATATCAAAAGCGCCTCGCGGTTTTATAGTATATATGTTATTTCAAGTCTTCAACTATCGAGTTTCATCGCAATCGGTAAGCTTTTATGTGTCGATCGTTCTGGATTTTCCAAAAACCCTTCCTTTTGGGGATATTTCATGTATCTTGGACCTTCAGTTTGGGCTCTGCGTTGATTCATACTCGTATTTCAGTCAATCAATTATTTCAGACTTCGAATTTTATATATAAAAATCTTTATATAATGGATTATTAAAATATTATTGTTTAATTAAACAAAATACCTTTTGCTACGCCAAAGTTAAAAGCGTTAACCTCGAAGAAATTAACAATATGAATATTAAAAACATCATATCAAAGAGAATTGATGAATAAATTCATAAACGAAAATGTCATCGCACTCGAAACATAGTTTTTTTTTATTATTTATGTTTTTTAAGCAGATACGTTAGTAAAATATAAATATTTTTATAAGGATATTTTAATATAAATGGCTTTTTAATAATTTTGTATAATATTTGCTATTGTCCGAATTATGAAGAAGTATATATACCTAAACTAGCTGCCTTCCGCGGTTTCACCCGCGGAAGTCCCGTTCCCGCGGTAATTTCAGTATAAAAAGTAGCCTATGTGTTATTCCCGGTCCCCAGTTACCTACATTCCAAATTTCATCCAAATCCGTTAAGCCGTTTATATTTGCGTGATTGAGTAACAAACACACATACTGTCAAACTTTCAGCTTTATAATATTAGTAGGATATAAAACACTTAATTTACCGAGTTTTACTCGCGTTTTATTTAATAACGGAATTATTACAAAGTATCGAGCTTTCCTAACTTTACAGTTCGCTTTTTCAAGGTGGGCTAAGATGTAATTCGTCTATTTTTATATTCTAAAAAGTTACTGTAACGCGAGTAAAACCTGGTAAATATTGTGTTTTATTATGCAGATTACCTACTTAATTGTTTTTTTTTTGTACAAATAAAACCGATATCAAATAGGTAGGTATATCCGACTAACATTATAAAAATATAAAAGTGTTTGTATTTGGATGTTTGTTACTCAATCACGCAAAAACTACTGAACCGATTGCGCTGAAACTTGGAATGTAAATAGTTGGATATCAGGAATAACACATAGGCTATTTTATCCCGATATTCCCGCGGGAACGGGACTTACGCGGGTGAAACCACAGAGCGCAGCTAGTATTTTATATTAGCTATTGATGTTTTTCAATCAATTTTATAATTCAGTAATTTCCTTTATATTGATTTTGGTATTAAGTTGCCATTTAAAATATCTAATGTTAAAATTATGTATTTTAATATCAACAACTGAAGCTACCAAAAACTTGGGACAATAAAGTTTAAAGTATCTCTGTGGGACCAAGACACTTTAGAGGCGTCGCAAACGAACGACTTTATAGTCTGCCGATAGTATAACCCTTCGATAATGTCTTAGATAGATAGATAAATAATAAATAAATATTCCACGACATTACCCACAGCGCTGTCTAGCCCCAAACTAAGCACTTGGCTTGTACTATGGGTATTAAACAAGATACGAGTAGATAAAACGAATTAGGCACACCAAAAACAAATAAAAATAAATAAATTCTGTATCCAACACACAGCGCCATCTAGCTCCATGTTAAGCTGCTAAGCTGGTGTTGCGGTGACTAGACAACGAATATACTAAAACACTTTATTTACCGGGTTTAATCGCGCTTTACTCATGACCCTCAAACGGCCGAGCGCGATTAAACCCGGTAAATAAAGTGTTTTATTATGTAAAATCGCTAAAACTACAGAAGAAATTTAACGAATATACTACTTATTTTTATTTCGACTCGAACTTAGAACTTTTGCTGTCTCAGGGACCCGAAGTGAAACTTGACCTAAGACACCAAGAGACGCCACTATCGCCTATCCTATGCCACTTGTGGTTGTTCGATTTTTGCAGGGCTACCAGCTGTGGTATCATCTAATTAGCATCCACCGCAAGTAGTTGCTGAGTTGCAGTACATTGCTGCTTTGACGTAACGTGGTTGTTACCGGTGAATACTTCAAAGCAGCAATGTAGAATACGAAATATGTTTTTTACAGTAAATAACTAGTAGCGGTGGATGCTAATTAGATGATACCACAGCCCTATTAGCCCTGTGTTAGCCAACACAGGTTTTTGCAGGGCTAACAGGGCTAACAAGCCCTGTTAGCCCTGCAAAATGGCCAATCCAGCGGTATCTATTCTTCTTCTTATATATAAAAATGAATCCCTATTTCGCATGGTCACGGCATCACGCGTGAATGGCTGGACCGATTTTGCTAATTCTTTTTTTGTTGTGTTTGTTATTGTCAAGAGAAGAATCTTATGACTGAAAAATATCGATATTCCCGCGAAATCGGGACTTAACGTGGGTGAAACCGCGGGACGCAGCTGGTTAACAATAAAATTCAAAACTTAAACACATAAAAACTTAGTCAAAAAAGACAGAAACAGGTAAAACACAGCACACATCATACATTTCCTTAGAACATAAAAAGGATATGTCAGCAGGTTGTGAACTGGTAGGTATACGATAACATTATATGCAATAACTTGTCATGTTACAATACAAAGTTTGCTTTTCAATCAACCTGCAACTACGGCCGGTGTAATCCGTTGCTGAATCGTCCTGGTCATTTAAATCTAAAATTATCTACGAACGGGAATTAGACCCGTAGAAATGAAAATATCGAGCGATAGAAAGTTTTTGGTGTGCGATGGGGCGTAGAAACCGACTCCTGCGCAGCGGGCGGTAAGAAACTATGGAACCGTCATTTGATGTACCTATTACCATACGTTATTATTTTATTATATTTATTATGTTACATATTGATGACTCGGAATATTTGTCCAAATGATTTTTAGTCTGAACGAAAAAAACTTGGTCGTTTTTTTTGGCATTTTTTTTTTGGGTTTTCGACGACGTTGATGGGGTTATTGTTTTTTCTGATGGGAAACGTTTGTAAGGTAATAAAATTTGTTATGTAGTTTTTAGTTTTAATTTTATGGTTTTGAACAATGGGAATTTTGTTTGCTTTAAAATAGTTAAGTTTTAAGTTATATTTTTTTAATGTTTGCCGTAACTTTTTGTTGTTTTTTGGATTTTATAGTTTTTTTTTTTTGTTTCAGGTATGTTTTGTGTCATCAAAACTGAAATAAAGGAAATACACTATAGCTGCGATGCCGCTGTCACAGTAAAAATATACATAGTAGGTCGACACAAGCTTGACTTGTAAAGCTTTTAGTCATTTACTTATGAAGAAAGAAGTCAGGTTTCTTTCCCTACTTAAAACTAATTTGCTTAATAAACGATAGATGTCCATGACTAGTTTTTGTTTACAACAAAAACTAGTGTATTTGTATACATACAAGGTTTATGTACTTTTTTTTTTTCATTTAAAAAATTTCGTGAACAACAGTTATCCTTTAGGTTTCTTTGCCTCCTTGAAACAAAATAGAATCACAAATTTAATTAACCAATAAAACTAAACAAACCACCAACACCATCGTTTAACCACTATCCCACCTGATGGTAAGTGATGGCTGGACTAGAATTTAGCACGCTTATCTAGAAGTGAGGATATCGGCAATGAAACAAGATCCGACCCGACTTCCTTATCAAAACGTCTCGTAACTTAACCTAACCTTATGAAACATTCTCGAACACTACCTCTAACATCCCACTGTTTGTCAAACATTCCAATCATGTCAATTTATCTTCGAGGCATGGCAAAAAATGCGCGAATATCTTTCAAAGTAAAGAATTTCCGCGAATTTCCCGCGTATTTTCTAGTAACAAAACATTTTTCATCGCTAGCTCAGTTCATCGCATTACTATGCAGATTGACTGGTCCCACGGCGCCCTTCTATAGTGGGATCACGTTAGTTTGGTCAGTTGGTGTCGATTGAAGTGTGTCAAAGTTTATATAAAATCGTGTACAAATTCTAAGTAATTTTGCACCGCACAATATGTACCTTTTACGAAAATCCTTTGCGGGCATAGTAGGCTTACTGTTTTTAACTCATAGTGTATGTTTATCGGGTGTGTAATAGTTGACATAATAGCCAAAGGTTCTATCGATCACACGACCTAATTTCTTTCATAAAATTTCTTTTGTTATATATAACATTCACTTGAAATAATTTTAATTTGACCTAATTTGTTTTGATATTTGGATCATTTTCTCTAATACACTTGTGACATACTATATCTATAGTTATCAGTGTTATGGATGTTCTTATGTGTCGCTCTATCGTATGGATCGATTTTGATGATTCTTACGTCAATTGATTTGAATTTATCCTATTTAGGAAAATATGTTTATTATAGTTTATAGCACACGGCACATAAGAAGACAGAGATATAAGAAAGAAATATATAGAATATTATCACCCGCGTAAGTCCCGATCCCGCGGGATTTTCGGAATCAAAAGTATTCTATGTTACTCTCCATCATTTAAACTATCCCTATGCAAATTTTCATCTATTAGATAGTTATCACTCGCGTAAGTCCCGATCCCGCGGGATTTTGGGGATCAAAAGTATTCTATGTTACTCTCCATCATTTAAACTATCCCTATGCAAATTTTCATCCAAATCGGTTGAGCCGTTTGACCGTGAAGAGGGAACAAACAAACAAACAAACAAACAGACTTTCGGATTTATAATATTAGTAGGATAGGAAGTTATAATTAGTTTGTGATCCTCCTATATACGGGTAGACTGAGTTATTGGATAGGATGAGATGAGGATCCACCTGTGATTAGGAGACATTGTTAATTCCTTAAAACGGACATTTGAAAAATGCTAAACAAAATAAAAAATGGACGACCTTGGACCTTAATTAAAGAAATCTATCGAGTGGTTTGGAAAATACGAGCTAAGGAAGAATATTTCAAACGTACTTAATACAAGAAAGGCGCGAAAAACATAACCCTTTCCTTGCAGTCGAGTAGAAAACAGGTAACCAAACAGACTGATAAGGGTTTAATTTTTTTACGTTTTTCGTTAAGAAACTCCAAAGCCGAGTTAAATTTTACAAATGACAACGTCAACGTGGTCAGTAGTATAGCTGCTGTAGTGACAGAGTAGTGATTGTGTTTTATACTGAAATTCAGCAGGTTGATTAAGCTTTTCACCAGAGATGAGATAATGTTGATACAAAGTTCAAACAAAAGCTGTATTGTCCCACTGCAGGACAAGCGATCAATTGACTAACCCCTTCCGTAAGTCTTGTCCATACATTGGTAGCTTGGAAGAGATCGCCCATTGGCAATAAGGACGCCTATTGTATAAATAATAAATATAAATCCTATGACGAACACACAGCGCCATCTAGCCCCGTGGTAAGCTGCTAAGCTTGTGTTACGGTGACTAGACAATGGATATACTACTTATATTTATTTTTCTTTTGTAAATACATACATATTATACATAGAAATACGCCCAGACCAAATACAAATATATATTTTAAGCATAAATATTTGTACCCAGCGGAAATCGAACCCGCAACCTTCTGTAATGCAGCCAAGCGTTCGCCCGACGCGCCACTTAGGTCGTCGATCAGTTTAGTTTTACCAATTTAGTTTTAATTAACCTACTCATTGTAAAGGTAATTAAAATTATATGTTCTTGGTATAATAGAACGTTAATCAATCTATTAATCCCGCTTCACACAATTTTAGACGTTTAGATGTGTGTTTGTTTCTGCTTAAATCACGCAAAAACTACTGAACCGATTGCGCTGAAACTTTGTGTGCAGATAGCTGGAGATTTGATTATTAAATAGGCTACTTTATATTTCGATATTCCTACGGGATCGGGACGTATTTGGGCAAAACTTGTAGCATATAGAGCATTAAAAATTAAATGACGAAATACTGTACTTCCACCTGCTGCCTTCAAAAAACTTAACTTGTCCATTCATCAGTTGCCTAAAAGAGATCTCCTTTAGGCGATAAGACCATCCTTTTTTCTACTTTACTTTTAAGTTTTTCATTTGGTACAATCAATTGTTAATCTATCTACCTTCACCTATCTATATTAAAAGTTGGAAAGCTCCAATAAAGCTCAAAAGCCATTGATTACACAGTACAAGGTACGTCGGTGAGTCTCGGTCACTTCGGGACGACGTAAACAAGTCGGTCGGGGCAGGTGATCGATCTATCTATATGTCTTTTATAGGGTTGACGATACCAATCCTTCTAACATTATAAATGAGACAAACTTGATAAAGCCAACTGTAAAGTTGGCGAAAGCTCGGTTCGTTTGGAACAATGAATAAAAACGCGATTAACCTGGATAAATAAAGTGTTGTATTAAGCAAAATCGCGAAAACCATAGAAGAAATTATAAATGAGAAAGTTTAGATTTTTGTTTGTTTGTTCCAAGAACGACTGGACGATTTTTTTCAAAATTTGAAGAGGTATCCTGAGGAGTCCGATATCCTGAGATTTAAATACTTTACTTTACACATCTACGGCTCTACAAAGTTACTTTATTTACCCATTAATACAAAATGCAAAAAAAAAACACGATAATGGTGCGGAACGCCTCTTTGACCCCACTTGACTGGTGTTTTTTATTAATTTTGCCACTACCTATATGTAATTTTTGAGAAAATTAACGCCACCAATAGTTTTGTTCAATCTCCGCCAATGACATTCCAAAAGATCTTGCGCGGTCATGACTAAAGGGACATTGTATAAGTCGTCGCGTTGTCGTTCAGCTAAAAAATATAATTAAAAACACATCAAATAATTTAAAAAAAAAGTTAAAAAAAAATAAGATTTTTTTAAATTGTCCGTGTTTTTTTTTTTAAGTTTTCGGGGTATTTTTATATAATTTTTCTTTAAACGACAAAAGTACGACATTGCAACGATAAACGATCATGGTAGCGCGTAATATAGCATCTATGTATTTCATTACGATACAAATCCTACCGAGTCACTCCTCCCGGAAACGGCGTTAGCAAACATCATCCTAACAGGCAAGAGTTAAAATGACTTGGTCTGTATTAGAATGTTCAAACGGCGACGCGACGTACCTATAGAAGATTTTCAATTATATTGGAAAGTGCCAACCCTACTCAGCCGACCTTCTTTCACTGTCAGTTAGTATAGTCTGAGGACCAGTTTTTTCTCAAACCGTGCCTTACTAGATTAAATCACGCTTCATTGGAGATATATACCGAAGCATCTGTTATAGGTATAGCTGCGGTTTTATCCGCGTAGGTCCCGATACCTCGGAACATTAAGGCTGCTTGCGTGCGCAGAAGTAGCCTATCCTGTCCTACTAATATGATATGATTGATATTCATTTATTAATATAAATCTTACTAAACATTTATCAAATTACATAAGAAATTGGCTTGGATATTTTGAGTATGTTTATTACTCATTTATAAATAAGCCGCTGATCAACTCATTGTGATGAAACTTGGAATATAGAAAGTTGGAAGCCTGGAAAACATTTCCGCGGTGAAACTTTGGGGCGCAGCTAGTGTGCTCATACAGCCCCCAGATTATCTATCCAGTGGCAGTGGAAAATGACAGGCACTATGCAGTCCATTGCTGCTTTGAGGTTATCATCGGTAATAATCACGTTACGTCAAAGCAGCAACTGCATAGTGCCTGTCATTTTCCACTGTTGTCAGACGTCCACTGGATAGATATCCAGCTCTCGACATACAAAATTTCTAAGCAAACGATTCAGTAGCTTATGCGTGGTATGTTACAAACATGCAAACTTCACGTTTTTAATATTAATTGGAAATCATTAATTAAAAACCTGTCTATACCTTTCGCAACTCTACTTCACATATCAGTCAAGGTAGAACCTCGCCTAACTCGTCGTTCATTGTGTTCCCCTGAATAGAGTCTAGAATCTAGAATGTTTAGAACATACCTAGGTATCCTAGACGCGGAGCATTCTCCGGAGCGTGAACTATGCCTGGAATTACGAGGGGGGATTCAAACCCGCACCGTTATCTGGTAAATAGTGTTGATTGATTTTGTCTTGTCTATGCAAAGTGTTTTTGTAAAGAGAAAATAGTAATAAATATAAAAAAATCACCAATTTGTACTTACAAGTTTTCGCAGAAATCTAAATTAACTAAAATGTTGGAATATCAAGATCACAAGTAGCCTATGTCTTTCTCCAACCTCACATCTATTCTATACCAAAATTTCTCAAAATCGGTTTAACATGTAAACGTAACAAACACAGTTTATTTCGCATTTTTAATATTAGTAAGGATTACGATATGGATACCAAAAGCCACCAATATAGTATTTTCTTATGTTTTCGCGATTTTGCATTGTAATAAAACACAATTTCCCTTACTTATAAAATATTATTTACACATGATTTAGTGTTATGTGACGTTTGTCTCTGTCTGTCAACTATGAAACTTCATGTGACAGTAAAAAACAAACGATGCATAGTTATGCAGCGCATTAATTAGCGTTTATAAGTAAGGGGAATATGGTCTGGGTTTAACTCGCGTTTTATTAATTAACAGCATTTTATTTTATTTATTTTTTGTTCGGAAAGCACACTGTGAACAATTACAATATGACTGGAAAACTTTCTAAACACTTCTTAAGAGCTTTCGCATAAAAACAATTATTAACCGATTGTTTTTATGCGAAAGTCGATGCGAAAGTCTACAGTCGAGGTAAGCCCGAAGAATATATTACAATAAAACACAATATTTAACATTAATTTATTAATATAATAAATAATATATTAAATATTTATATATATATTTTAATATTGTGTTTTATTACAAGCTACCAATGGCTAGAAATGACTTCCATCGTGTTGTAATTGGTTGTAATAGGTATAAAATTAAATATGACTATGTAACCATGTAACACGAAGCTGTCAGGTCAGAAGTCAGAACTCATTACCACACTCTGCCCACCTGGCCTACTTACTCACAATATGGGAAGGTAAAGCAAGTCAGTGTTCACTCATGCAGTATAACTTCGCAGCTTTCTTGACTTGTGGTTATTTATAGTATCTTGCTCGAGCGGTGTTTGTCTAGAATACCTACCAAGACTTTTAATCTGAGAGTCGTGGGTTTGAATTCCGGCATAGGCAAATAGATAAAAGCTTAATTGTATCAAAACACAAATATTATGAGGATAATATCTTGATCACTTCACTTTTTAATATATTATACTAGCTGCGCCCTGCAGTTTCATCCCGTTCTCGTTCCCGCAGGAATATCTGGATAAAAATCCTATAATAATAAATAAATTCTGTGACCAACACACAGCGCCATCTAGCCCCATAGTAAGCTGCTAAGCTTGTGTCACGGTGACTAGACAACGGATATACGACATATATTTGTTTTTCTTTTGTAAATACATACAGCATTTACATAGAAATACACCCTGACCAGATCCAAATATGTGTATGTCTAATATGTGTCCTTGTATTTCCTTCTCCTAGTTCTAAGCTACCTCCCCACCAATTTTCAGCTAAATCGGTTCAGCCTTGAGTTATAAATGGTGTAACTAACATGACTTTCTTTTATTTGATACAAACTACTTATATTCCAAGTTTCATCGTATTCGGTTCAGTAGTTTTTGCGTGAAAGAGTAACAAACTCACATACCTACGTACATACAAACTTTCGCGTTTATAATTTTAGTAAGATAGATAGATTAAGAATTAGAGTAAAGTGGTGCAATGGGCGACCTTATTGCCTATGGGCGATCTCTCCTTATTGCCTATGGTTAAAAATACTTGGAATCGAACCCGAAACCTTCAGAATTATAGCCAGGTATAATATAACTTTTATATCAGATTAAAATTACAGCAAATGTCACTCATAATTAAATCCATAGCAAAATCAATATAATATTTCAGTAGGTATAATAGTAAAAACATGTCATAAGTAATTATATTATTAAACAAATAAACACATTAAACACAACATATGCGGTTGTGGCACAACCATGCTAAAACAGATCTATTCCATCCATAGGTTGCCTGGAAGAAATCGCTTTCAGCGATAAGGCCGCCCATTTGTGCAATTTACGTTTCATCTATGTCTATACTTTATGTAATGTAAATATTTGTATTTTGTTGTAATGTTGTATGTTGTACAAATAAAGTTATTATCTATCTATCTATCCATCTCATATTTGCCTAACTGAAACCAACTCAAGCCCACACTTAACTTGATCGTGCTTTAGCGCCGCATGCAGTCTTTTCTAAGGCTTCGGTATCAGGTGTCGGCATTTCAAGGCTTCAAGTATACCTGGGGGTACTGCCGACTGTCTGGTTAGATTGAGGTCGTACTTTGAACCTGCTGTAGTTTGGTTTGGTATGTTAGGATTGAATTAAATAGGGAGTTTTGGCGGGAACGCGGTGAGGAACTTTGCCTGAGTAACCTGCGTAACTTACTCCTTAAAACTATAACTAACTATCCTATTTTTCCGACTGGGGTTAAAAATGCGTTAATTTTTATTTTATTTCAATTAGATTTATTCGTGGTCAAAAATATTTATATTCTAGAAAAGCAAATAAAATGAAAGGAAAACACTAGATCGACTTGAAAACTATTTAGATTTCAAGTCGTTTCTCCCAGATTGAGAAAGATACGTGGTTCGAACACGTCACTGAGCTGGATTTTTAATTTTGTATTTTTTTTAATTTCCTTCTATTTAGAAATATTTTTAGCAAGGAAATATATTTCCGAAAATCCCCATGACAGGATTCGCTTTAGCGAAAGGACGCAGGTTCGAATATATTTCGTATTCGAAATATTTGAATAATATTTCTAAGTTTAAAATTCCTTGAGCAATAAAAACAAAAAGAAATATTTTCCTTCTAATTTTTATTTTTTGGAATAATAATACTTAATAAAATTGTAATGAAATATACTCCTTACTTTAACACCTAGAAATAAAAGTTACATTTAAACTCGCATAGTACTTATAGGACCCGACCAACGCTATCAAAAAACTATTTGAAACCGTGTTACCGTATAACGATTCTTCAATGTTACTTGGGCGAGCGCAGATCGATGACTAAAACATCGGCCGACAGTTGGTCCACTGTATTTAACTAGAGTTTCCATTAGTGCGGAATGTGTGCGGACGCTTATAAAAATAAAACATCAGCACCCTCTGTTTTTTACATTTCGAATCGCCAAAAACTTACCTAGTTATTAACGAAGATATTTCATTTTTGTACTCGTACCAACGAAATACACGAAAACACGATTTGGAAAAATATTTAATAAACGCCCAAAAATCTTTAGTCTACAGTCACCCTTATTTTGTGTCTCAACTGCTTGCATGATCGGGTGTGATGGTACTTTTATAGTTTATAAAACTATGACAATTTTATATAAAATTGCGAATTTATGAGCTTTTGGGTTCTGTACGAGAAACAAAATAAATCTTCTAACAAATGTTTGGTTTTTGTTTAGTTCTTGTGAGGAAAACATATTGTTGGGCAAAAAGGCGTCATCGAATTTGCCATTTTTTATATTTCTGACTTTTTATATAAAGTCTGTAGATAAAAAAGTTTCACTGAGCGTTTCCGTACGTACGTGATTTTAAGACCCGGAATTCCTCGCGATGAAGCAAGGAAAAAGCGTAAAAGCAATGTTTATAGCTCACATATTATGCGCAGTCGACCGGGATTCGAAACCACGACCCTCAGAATAAAAGTTGGTCAACCTACCACGCCACAAACATTACATCATTGTAGCTTTATTTGATATCTGTTTTTATATGATTTTATTTTTCCTATAAAAGATTGATTTTTTTTAAATAGTTTTTTGTATCAAAATAAGGGTTATCATTGTAATTTCGTTTACCATTTCGCCCCGTCGTTTCCCCCCCAAAATATTTTGTTAGCTAAAAAAAAACACTTTATTTACCAGGTTTAATTGCGTTTTATTTATGGTCGTTAAAAATAACGAATAAAAAGCGATTAAACCCGGTAAATAAAGTGTTTTATTATGCAAAATCGCGAAAACTATAGAAGAAATTATTAAAAATAAAGCTGACGGGTTCGATTCCCGTTAGGTGCAAATAATTATGTTTAAAAATAAATATTTGTATCTGGTCTGGTTGTCTTTCTATGTATGTATTTACAAAAAAAAAGTATAACATGTAGTATATCCGTTGTCTAGTACCCATAGTACAAGCCTAGTGCTTAGTTTGGGGCTAGATAGCGCTTTGTGTAATGTTGTGCAATATTTATTTATTTTATTATTATTTAAACAAATTCTACTTAAATTATTATACGGAACCTCTAACTAATTTTCCCACACTCAAGCAGAATGCAAGTTTAAAAATAAACGTATGTTAATATATTTTCGTATTTTATATGGCTTTTCGTATAATACGGTGTCACCATCAAGTCACCATGTTACATCAAGTGTTGACCGCTTCCTATGTGGGTACCACATCCCATAAATAAGGGTCGATGCAGACCAAAAACTTCATATTAAGAGGACGAATTGACAAAATTGAATAAATAAGTATTGTAGAACATTACACACAAAACGCAATCTAGCCCCAAACTAAGCGCTAGGCTTGTACTGTGTATAGTAGACAACGGATATACTACCTATTATACTTTTTGTGAATACATACATATAGAAAACACCCAGACCAGAAACATTTTTTTAAAGTATAAATACTAGCACAATTTTTCTAGATTTGTTTGTCAAATAAATCTCTGTAATTACAAAACATACGGAATATTGCGGAAACTATATTTTTTTAATTATAATTATTTTGTCTTCATCTTGGTATTTTTGTTTACACGATTAGATTTTACAAAAAAAAACAATAGGTACTAAACAATCCTTTAAAAACAAAGATGCATCTTACAGCGAAACGGGATATAATTTGAAAATTTGTCTTTCTCGTATTGATTAGCAATATCATTATTAAACGAGAAATACTGTTTTGATGCTTACGAGACGTAGCAACTCGAGCTCTAGGTACCCGTAGTACACTAGAATGAATTTATAGTTTATCAATCCTTCACCTTTATCACTCACACACAATTTTTCATCCTCCAGGCAGGTGGTCTGCGTCCCAGTTTGAAACTATTTCTATTTGTTCTTTTGTAGGACAAATTATAAAGGTTATATTAATAGTACAGTCAGCACCAGAAGTCGATGGTAAAAAAATTATATGTGTATTGCTCAAGGTACAAGTAAGAAAATCAAATCGTGCCGAAAAATAAACAGGGAGATGATGCATAGACATTCGTACTCGCGCGGCAAGGGAGGGGCAAAGGTTCCAATCCTGCCACAGGAGGATTTTTGATTTTTTTTTCAAAACATTGTCATTCAGTTTTTTAAAATATTTTCTTCTTTCTTTCTTTTCCTTAATTATGGCTTCTGTCAGAAATATAGGACAATTTAGCCAGTTTCTCGTACTAATAGTGAACTACCACTATTATACTATAATCGTTTGAAATAATTTTCAATGCGTGAAGGCTGCAGAAAAAATGGCGACGATTTTTCTCCAACCCCATGGAACATTTGTTTGTAACGTGCTAATTTCGTGTTTGGCACCAGTATTTTTATTTTCACTTAACTCGTTGAACTTCGCGTAACTAAATTGATAACATGCCGCCGAAATTAAACAATTTAAACGATTTTGCAAAAATAAAAATTCAAGACGACGTTCCACTAACGCGTCAAAAACTAAAGTCCATTTTCAAAATAGCTTTATAGGCAATTGTGGGTTGTCAAATCCGGACTGTCATTCTATAAATAACTCTTTCTTCATTTTTATTTTTAATATTATGCTTCATTGTATCAAAACTAATTTTAGAAAGGAAAAATCTAACAAATCACAAATGCAACCAACATATTGAAGAACTTCCTGAACTCAAAAATTTATATAATGGGCGGTCATATCTCAAAAGGATAAACGGCCAAAACTTATTAGATTACGCTGTCTGGCTATCCAAACCTATTTTTTTAAGACATCGAATTGAAGAATTCGGACATTTTATTTTCAACATATCTCAGTACAAACCAAGCCTCAGTTGGTAAACAATTAGCAGGCAGGGCACTGTCAAGGGTAATTATGGAAAAAATATCTCCTTTTGCGTAAGTATAAATATGCCTTAAGCAATAAAAACATAAGAAATATTATATCTCAGTAGTTGCAAAACACACGGAAATATTTTGTATTTAATTTATTAATCTTTTTCCTTCATTTTGGTTCAGTTTTGCTTACACGATTAGTTAAAATTTTCAACTATTACAACCCGACTGTTGAAGGAAGATTTTTTTATATTACTTATGGGAATAGCTTTCAAATTCATCAGCCAAAGACATATCGGTCGATCAAAAAGTTTTTACCCTGTTTCTCACCTCATACGTTTTATGTTTTTAAACACATTTTTAGACGTTATTTACGTCATTAATTATAGAGCCATAAAGTTGTTAGGTCATAAACGATTATGTCGCTTTTCGTAATTGTGTTTTGATTTAGTTTTTTTTATTACTAATTAGCTTTTTTCCGTCTTGGCATTGCGCGATTTATGCATTTGGCCAGCGTTTAGTAAAGTCTATACCTTTAAACAATCAAAGATTTTAATTGACTGACTGACTAAACTGTAAATCCTCATAGCCCAAACCGCTGGTGCTAGAAACGTATTGGCTGATAACTTTTTATCATGTAGACTTAGAACTTTGTTTTTTATACTCCTAATTATTTTTACTCCTGCAACAAATCGACTTCTGCAATGCTCATGCATCCCGCCTGCTTGTCGCATGCTATGTTTTTAGAGAATCAGGGCCCTGGTGACAGACCGAATAGACGATCAGTGGAGTCTTAGTTTAAGGGTCCCGTTCTTATCTCCTTAGAACCCTAAATACGAGGAAAATCCAAGCAAGTGACCATGTCTATACATACCTTCCTATGAGTAGGTAAGTATTTATCTACTTAATTGTAAGTTAAGCAGTAAATCGGCTTAGAGATAATCAGACAACCTTTGAAGTAGGAGCGAGTAGGTACCTGCACTAAAGGGACATTTAATCTGAAAGAAACCATAGAGAAATGACTCACTTCATCAGGTTTACACCATGGAATTAAGAAGTACTACGTACAACTGGAAGGTTCACTGCAAAAACTTTGTCATACAAAATTGAACTATATTCAATGGGTATTAGTACTAAAACATAAGATGTATTTATATTTATTTATTTATTGGAACTTATTATAACATCTTTACAGTTACAACCAATGTGATGCTATAATAAACATTATCAAAAACAAGTAGGTATTTTATTAAACTAAAATTAACTTTTATTCAACCCATATACCGCTTCTGTGAATTTCGACAAAGAACACCCGAAGATATCAATTATTGGATGCAGTAAATTTAAAGATCGTATAGCTCGGACAATCGGCGCAAAACACAATAGATTAGTACGATGCGCGGGCTCAAGATAATTTGTTCCAAATACAAAAACGGTTTTAAGACTTTATCTTTAGTTGTCCCTTCAGACAAGGACGTGTCAAGTTTTAGGTCCTCTCCATAGGTACTTTTTTACTGCCGCAGTGAACCTAGTTTAGTTGTAGTATTTCCTAATTCCATGTTTTACACCGATTAGGGTCACGTCGGTTCGATGTCATATGCGTAAACTAGTAGCGTCCTGTGGTTTCACTTACGTAAATTTCGATCCCGCGGAAATTCCAATTTGAACGTTCCAGATTGAAACTTTGTAAGCAGATAATTATCGCAATCGGTTTAGTAGTTTGTGCATAAAGGATTCACAATAGTCGATTGTTAGACAAAGGATGTCGCCTACTTCACCAATATGATACCGAGCTATTTAATTTATTTATATTACAAACACTTTCAGACTTACAGCATTTAAACACCAAAACGACACCAAATAAAATAGCTCGGTATCATATGTATGTATTTATATTAACAAATATATTATGTACTAGCTGCGCCCCGCGGTTTCACCTGCGTAACTTCCTATCCCGTAACGTTAATGATCCCTCACGTATGTCATACCAAGTATTGCTTAACGATCATTCAAAGTACTATATAATATTTCTACCTCTAAACCAACCCTTTACCAAGTTTTATGAATATCGGGTCACCCGCTCTTTTTCACCCATCACGTATGTTGTACCAAGTGTTGCTTAACCCGTACGATCATTCAAAGTACCCTAAATATTATTTCTACCTCTAAACCAACCCTGTACAAATTTCATTCATATCGGTTCACGGGTTGTTGAGTTAGAAATAGAAATACACGACTTTATTTTTCATAGCTGCCGTCCCGCAGTTTCACTCGCGTAAGTCCCGATCCCGAGGGAATATCGGGATCAAAAGTAGCCTATGTCATATCTGGATAATGTAGCTTTCTATTAGTAAAGGAATTTTTGAAATAGGTCTAGAAGTTTCTGAGATGACCCCCAAAATACATACATACATACATACATGTTACCAACGTAACCTCTTTATAATATTAATTATACCAACATAAAACTAAATATTAAGAATCAAAAGGACAATGAGATATTGCAAAAGAATTTTTAAAAAGCACTGCAGTTTGGTGACACAACCGTCTCGCATGGAGCCGACCGATTGAGCCGCGCGGCATGATGCCTCACAGAGTTGGCTGGCCATCCTCATCATTGTCGCCCGTAACGTATATAATATGCACGCTTGGTACTTAGTAATTATTTATTGTGGAGTTATTTTAAAACTGTAATATCTCGTGAGATATTCATTGAAATCAAGTGATGTTAAGGACAATTATGTTTAAAATTAAATACTTTTAATGCATAACGTATTTATTTCGATAAGGATTAATATCATATTTACAAAATTACCTTCGGAAACAATGCATTGTTCTACAACAAATTTCATTACTCTAAAAAAGGTTATATTGAGTCAACCTTAAGAGATAGACATATGCTGTCGCGGACTATTTATTAGATCCTTTTTAGAGGAAGAATTCTCTCATAAATGGTTTTTATGTAACTCTGACCGTTTACTCAGCGCACGCGACAGAATCTCGGAACAGGGTGATTTTTTTCCCGTTTTTGCAACATTTTTCATGGATGCTCCGCTCCTATTAGTCGTAGCGTAATGTAATATAGCCTATAACCTTCCTCGATGAATGGACTATCAAATACAAAAAGAATTATCAAATACAAAAAGAATTTTTCAAATCGGACCAGCAGTTCCTGAGATTAGCGCGTTCAAACAAACAAACAAACAATCAAACTCTTCAGCTTTATAATATTAGTATAGATTAGTATAGATAAGTATATCCGTTGTCTAGTACCCATGGTTCAGGCCTAATGCTTAGTTTATGGCCAAATAGCGCTGTGTGTAATGTCGTGCAATATTTATTTAATTATCATCATGGCTAAACGTAAAATTAAAAAATACTTTCCACCCTAAAGACGAATAAAGCAATTTTCTATCCGGCTATCTACCCGTGAAAATTAAACTTTAAGAACAGGCGTGAACAGGTACCTCCTAGGTAAGCGTGTAACATCTTAGACCACATCATCGCTTTTCATCAGGTGAGATATTGGTCAACAGCTTACCTATCCAATACAAAAAAAAAAGATAACATATTTTCTTACTTGTGAACACACAAACTTTCACATTCATGGGTATTTTTTCCCACTTTTTCAATTAACCAATCACAAGTCGATAAGTGCACACTTGATCGAAACAAATTGTCTCGATAACATTAACCGGTTGAAACAAATGAGGGTAGTTCACATTTCTCACCCCTTATTGCTCTAAGAGTCGGCGAAGTGTATTAATTAGATCAATTTTGTACTACGTCTTGTTGATTGCAATTAAGCGTTGAGTGCTGTTTTTGTACGAAACTATAAATATTTCTTAGGGTTGTTTCTAGTTTTTAAACGACTTCAAAAAAGGAGGAGATTCTCAATTCGTCGTGTATATTTTTTTCATAGAAGTAGTGGGTTGATGTGGTAGTTCCATTTCGAAGGTCGTGGGTTCGAAACCTGGCTCAGCAAATCGTTTTTGTTTGGCAATAAATGTATATCTGTCAATATTGCTTTTATGGTAAAGACAACAAACTATTGTACTATTTTTTTTTTTCGTGAAAATGAATAACAATTTTATTCAAGACAGAGATTTTGAACTTTATTTGGAGTCTTAGTAAAAGAGTTTTCCATCTTTACCCTTACTTATACGGAACCTTGCAATACTTCTTAGATTGCCTAGATGCTGGGTAATAGAACAAGTACTAATTTGAACTTAACTTTCAACTCATGTCAACTTTTTAGAGATAAATAAATAAATTCTGTGACCAACACACAGCGCCATCTAGCCCCTTGGTAAGCTGCTAAGCTTACGTTACGGTGACTAAAACGGATATACTACTTATATTTATTTTTATTTTGTAAATACATACATATTATACATAGAAATAGATATCTGTCGTAGGTATTATGATAATCAATAATAAAACCCAATAGAAATTGTTATCAAATAAACAAATGTAATAAAATGATATCATTATAATTTTATTAAATTATTGGTGATATGAAATATGTGCTATAAGCAATGAATTAATTTTGATAACAAATTAAGTCAGTTGCATTTATATTCGACAACATAATTACTGAATTAATTTTGTTTAGTTAGGTACGCTAAATCATTTTATACTTAGAGACGATTTTTAAGTTATTTTATTCGATTTATTTATTTATTCGTATGGCATTACAGTTTGCCATATTAAGATAAAAATTAGAGATCTATTCTAAGTTGTTTTATTCGATGATGTACAGTTGCAGTACCGAGTAAAAATATTCTGCCTTGGACGACGCCAGATAGCAGAATACGAGAGTATTTTGAGGTATATCTAAAATAACCTATATCTATACTTATAATAAAGGAAGTGAGGACAAAATTCTGTACTTGGAAGTAAATTGAAAAAAAGTTGTCTAGGAGACTTAGAAAAAGTATTAGAACAAAATCATATAATTTTTAAAATTCATGTCTGTCTGTTTCTCTGTTTGTTCCTTATACAATTAAAAACTACTAAACCGATTAAAATCTGGTTTTCAAGATTAGACAGTTCTATTTTCGGGAAACGTCGTGGTATACTTTACATCGAAATCCAATTAGTAGAACCCGAATTTTGAACGTAAGAGTAACAGCTAGTTTATTATAAAATTGTTAAACATATTGTTAACCAAACCCATCCCTTATAAGTTAATACTTACGATTTTACTATTTTTCATACCTAAATAAAAGTCCAATATTCTCTGAATACAGACGAAAAAATACTTTAAAAAAATTAGTTTTCTGGGTTTTTTTTTATAGAGCGAAGTTGCCAATCTTGGTCGAGAGACCCCTTGTAACATTGTAACATGATCGAAACGTCGAGGTAAGAAAAAAAAATAAGCAATTAAGACCCGGTAAAATGTCCCTATATTCTGATACTAATTTTAAATGTAGAAGCTGCTCAATTTACTTAAGTACCCCTCAAATTTTAAGTAACGGTTGTTAGTTGACTAAAAGTTTCTAGTCTGCTCACAGCATGGCTGTTCTGATTCACACGGCTGAATCACAAAGTACCAATTTAGACAAATTGATAGCTGCCCGGCATGATAGCCCTGTTTTTCAAGCGAAGTGCTATGAATTATGCATGTTATGCATTTTGATGTTGTATTGCTTGCATTGCATAATTATGTTTATTTTAGAATTATTTATTGACTCCACTTAAAAATAAAGATGTTTATTTTGTGAATTATAATAATACTAGCTGCGCCCGCGGTTTCAACCGCGTAAGTCTCGATTCCTCAGGATAATCTGGATCAAAAGTAGGTATTCAATGTTACTCTCCATCACTTAAACTCCAAATCGGTCCAAAAACTTAAAGAAAAATTGTTAGGGGTACAACAATAGCTGGACAACCTTTATCACTTAGGGGTAAGAAAAACAGATAGTAGCCTATTCTCAGATCTACTGAAAAAGCATATAAAATTTCATACAAAACGGTCAAGCCGTTTCGGAGGAGTATGAAAACTAACACTGTGACACGAAAATTTTATAAATAAGATAAAATCTTTTTTGACTTCTTACTCTTACTAATATTATAAACGCGAAAGTTTGTATGTATATATGTTTAGGTGACTCTCTTCAGTGTTACTCTTTCACGCAAAAACTACTGAACCGATTGCAATAAAACTTGAAAAATAGGTAGCTGGAATAACAGATAGGCTTTTTATCCTGGTATTTCCGCGGGAACGGGGTTTACGCTGGTGAAACCGCGGGGCACAGCTAGTTTTATATATAAAATACGATAAGAAATAGGTTAGCTAATCAATCTAATTTTATCTAGAAGATTTACAACCACTAGCAACTGTAATTCATGCTGTTGGTGAGTAGTGTAGAAATACCTTCATATTTTCAACGTTCCAAACAGCTGGCCCATTAGCTCAGTTGGTTAGAGCGTCGTGCTAATAACGCGAAGGTCGCGGGTTCGATCCCCTCATGGGCCAAATATTTTTGCTCAACTAAAACTTTTTGGTACGCAAAATTATCGCGTTATTTAATTAAAATCCTAACATGACTTCTTTATTTTAAATTTTAGAATTCAAGATCATTTTTAAGTAGGTACGAAGCAATGTTTACTGAAAATAAAGTCCATTTAGAATTCCTAGATTTAAGCTTTACCAAAGTTTTGGAACAGAGATGTTATGTCGACATGAATAATACAAGCCTTTGAGAGCTTCCAAACTTCTTGTGATGTTAAAATATACACGGCAACTTAACTACGGGTAAATAAGCAAAATTATATACATTTTCAGGAATGAAGCCGCTGAATTTTCGGAAAGCCGCTGAATTTTCAGAATTTTGTTTTAGTTTTTAACTTCTGTGTATGTTTTTTGCTCTTTTATCCGTTTTAATGCTTCCGTGTTTTTAATAGGGCCATGGTTTTTGAAGTTAGGGTTTAATTTGATAAACCACAGAAGAAATAATAGTTTAATTAGTTCCATTTTCAAAAATCGAAAAAAATAAAAAGTAAGGACGATCGTAGTAATTTTCATTTTTGTTAAACCTAGTTCAAATGCGTGTAAATTGTTTAATTTCGGGGGCATATTCATCAGTTTAGTTTCGTGAAAGTGTACAAGTTTAAATGAAAGTGGAAATCGGTGCAAAACATGGACTTTAGCTTAGTGTTGTCTCCAAAGCTCCGTGAACAAACATTGTAAAAAAAAAAAAAATAACAATTAAAAAACCAACTTCAAAAAGAAACAAAAAATAATTTAAAAAACAACAAAAAAAAAAGAATTGATAAAAATGACCAAAATAACCTCTACATAGGTACAGAGCCACCGACTAATCTGTTTTATCATCTGAAGTCGGGCAGCCAAACTAAGTACAATATGGAACCAACCAGTAAAACTGCCCGACTTCATACAAAAAAAAAAATATATTATACATACAGACGAATTGATAACCTCCTCCTTTTTTTGAAGTCGGTTAAAAAATGGCAAGTACCTAATGACTAGCGTAGTAAAATAGTAATCGATTAAAATAAAAACAAAAGACGAAATAAATACAAAAAAAAATAGACAATTTAGTGTTACTGATGGTACAACACACTTCAGGAACGAAATTTATTTAGAAAAAAAGTATTTTTTGTTTCAAAATTTCTTTTCCCATGCCGCTTGAGCTCACTTGGCGCAGTGGGTTAGCATGTCCCGCCTGAGAACAAAATAAAAAAAAATAAAAAAAACATTTTAAGCCTTTTTATAGGTACACAAGGCGTTATTGTTGTTGTATAAATAGGTACTTATTAAAATAGCTAAATTCAGTCTAACCATACTTGAAACCTAGACTAAACCCAGCTAAACAGACTGTTTGTCTAGGTGACAGGCAAATAGAGCCAGGATGAACTAGCAATCACTTAGGCATCCTAGCCGAGTCTAGAATCTAGAATCTGAATAGAAAGCTTGGATTTGAACGGTAGTTAAATGGGGCTGAATCGATTTCTGTGTTTATTGAGTGTATGTTTTGATGAAACTCAATTTACTAAACCTAATTTAGTTTTATCATTGACTAGCTGCGTCCAGAGGTTTCACTCGTCAAAGTCCTCGGGATCCTCGATAACTTATTTTTCTAATGTTGAAATTATTTTTGAAATCGGTCCAGTAGTTATTCATTGTCAACAAACCAACAAATCTTTCCTCTTTAATATAATACTAACTGCGCCCCGAAGTTTTACCCGCGTAAGTCTCGTTCCCGCGGGAATATCGGGATAAAAAGTAGCCTGTGTTATTCCCGGTATCCAGCTACCTATATTCCAAGTTTCATCGCAATCGGTTCAGTAGTTTTTGCGTGATTGAGCAACAAACACACATGCACACATGCATACACGCATACTCACAAACTTTCGGCTTTATAATATTAGTAGGATAGGATTGGTATAGATATAGACTCTTTGACCCGGTGCCACTTCGTAAAGAAAAAAAAAAGTTGACACTGGCATCACTACAATGCCAATGCCATCAATGTGTAGGTAGGTATGGGAGGAAAAAAAAACGTCTTTGTGCCCCGCAAAGATGTTATAAATTATTAGAACTAGAATGATCACGTAGAACTAAAAAGTGTTCCACTACATTGAGTATCCCTTTCTTATAACTCTATTAGAAAGGGACAGCATGCTTCAATAGTAATATAACTTTTGTGGTGCCCGATTATCGTAATAATGGATCGTTTGAAAATGGAACACAGTTCGTTTGTTAGAAAAAAGTATGAGAAAAGCATTTTGCCGATCATTCTAACAATTATCGTCATATTTTAGTCAATTTACATTAAATCTTGACAAATTAGATACCAAAAATGTATCTTAAGCGACTATTAACCTTCTAGTCTTACTAAAGAAACCTGTCTAAAACTAAGCCTGTATTGTTTAAATGTTTGATTTAAAATATAATATTTGTTACAGTAATTCGATCGCTTAGACAGCAAAACAATAAAATACCGCTATAATACAATTGCGGGATAGGTTAGATTAGGAGCGCGGTGTGCGGTCGGATTGCAACACAAATAGGGATCGATTTAACTGTTCTTTGATTAGGTTCCGTAGCTGCGTTGATCTGGGTCTGTGATTTAGGTGATGGATATTGACAAGAGGGTTTGGCGGAACTCCCCTTGTAAATATAATGTTGCCAATAAAACCTTCTAAAAATTAAATTAAGTACACTTATATTGTTTTATTTCTTTTTAAACGTGGGAACTAATACGGTAATGGTATCGAGCGATCCGTATTGGTCATAAATACGGTAGAATTATCTCAAATTGCCTGACAAATAACATTTAAGGGATTTTACACGGTATTTTTTCAACTACCGGTTGTTGACTCTATAATTCACACACACAAACTATCAATTTAATAATACTACTTGTGGAAGCTGATGTCTCGATTTACATCCATATTACGTAAATGCAATGTAATCTAGCTCGATACTCGAATAATCGATGATAATCAAATCGCAATCGTTCGAAATCGAGTTTATGTATCATATCGCACGTAATCGATTTCTTCGATTCAATTTTACGTTCAAATTCCGAATCCGCTACCTAGAACGGTTCAACGATAAATACAATTTGAAATTCGAATCTTGATTTCAGCTTAGGCACCAACTACTAGGTAAACTGTGGATTTAAAGCCACAGTTTACTTATTGGTAGTTGACAATCCAATGGTTGTCTGGAAGAGATCGTTTTTAGCGATAAGGCCGCCCATTGTACCATCAGTGTTCTAATCTAAATTAGAGTTTATTTATAGTTTTATTTGTTTCTGTGTTTATTTCATGTTTTTTTCTTATCTAACTTTTTTAATTTATTTTGGTACAATAAAGATTCATCTAATCTAGCTGTGCCACTCGGTTTCACCCGCTTAAATCCCGATCCTGGGGGAAAATAGGGATCAATAGTGATCTGTGTCCTTCAAGATCCTATCTATCTCAGTCAGTGCCATCTAGTCTTAAGCTACATACTAAGCTTGTGTTATGGTGACTTGATTAATATTCATATTTTCTTTTCTAAATACGTACATAGAAGACACCAAAACCAGAAAGAAAAAAAAATTAAGCATAAAGAATTTCATCGCCAGAATCGAACCTTCTGCATTGCAGTCGGATATTCACTCAACACGCCACAGAGGTCGTCAAATAAGATTAGACCAAAACCTTCCAGACGGTACCTGCTTCCCTTTTTTCTCTCACAAACTTAAAAATTCCAAAGAAAATTGTACGCGATTCTAAATTTAAAATTCATTAAGTTAGTGAAAGCGCTCTGATTGGCGGCGGCAGTAGAGGGGGGAGTATAAAAGACGGCGTAATGCATGTTTCATTATCACTATTGTACGAACCGGGGCGGCGTGCAGACGTCTCGAACGTTCTTGATATTTTATTGAACAGCTTTGAAATTACCATATGCGGGTATCGATTGACGTATCGGGTTGTATGAATACATTTCTGTGTTCCTTGCTTGAATATGATATTGAGGTTATTCTGTAAAGTTAAATCTAAGATGTTTTCTTGAGGGGTTTTAATACCTAAATTTAATATTTGTATATAAGAAAGTCTGTAATGTTCGTCGGTTAAGACGGCGATAGATGATAATTATCGGTCCTTGTCCGATGCTTAGAAATGAGCGAGATGGAATTGCATGAAAAAATCTATAACTTCTCGTAAAATCAATCATTAACGATGATTAAACCAACATTTTTTTTTTAATGCGATAAGGAGGCCCTAGGTATTGTATTTTCTAATATTATGATGCCTGTAAGAAAATATAGCGGTCAAGGATTTAGAAGTAAAATTGTTTTATTTTGTAAAACAGAGGTAACTTTGCCTGTATAATAGTGGTATTTAAAGTTATTTTTTAATGTTTTTGAAATGAAGGGGACACTTCTTGTATCATGTACAATAACATAATATATTGTTTAAAGATGTATTTGATACCGGTTATGAAGAAAAATATTCAATCGGTAAGGATTTTAGCTCGATTCACATTAGTTGCGTCCTTAAGTTGTTATGAATATCTGAACTAATTACGATGAATTTTCAAATATATGTAAGGAACGCGTTGAGGAAATGTGTTGCTGAATTGTCATTTTCGTGAAAACTAGTTAAAACGCGTGTAAACTGCTTTAAGTCGTAGGCATATTCATCAATTTAGTTTCGTGAAAGTGTACCTACTAGCTTCGAAAGCTTTTGTAAAACGGTCTAAAAAACATAACACTTCCTTTGGCAGTCTTGTAATAATTAAATAAAAAATACAAGGAATTACCTCTCCAAGTTGCGAAAATGACCAGTCGCGAAAATGACGGGTTGAGCAAGCGTGACGAATTTGCGTTTATAACGACTTGATACCAATCCTAAATTTCTAGGACTAACTATTCAGGTTGTGTGTTGATATATAGTTCATTCAGTCAATTAGTCAATAATTTCAAAAAAAAATTACATCTACAGATCAAAATCCTAGACGCAACAAAATTCCTTTCATTTTGTTGCGTCTTTGATTTTGATTTATAATTTTCCCTTTGAGCGGGACACAACAAAAGAATTCATAAACAATTTAGTAAATGTCATTCGTATAATTAATTCTGCTGTTTTATTATAATTAAGGTCCGGGTAGAATTTGGGAGCCTTCGGGGCTTGCGATAAAATGTCACTACTTGAGGCCGTGTTCCTGTGTGGGAGAAATAATATACAGGAATAGTCAGAGATATGTAAAAACTTCTAGATACGTAATAGGGCAAATTTCTTGGTTACACAAATGCAAGCTATCTAGCCAGAGAAGTCTTAGTTCCATCCCAGCTCACGTCACGATCACCCGCTTGTTGACACACAGTACATTTAGTTCACTTTCACAACATTATTCACAGACAACAATGCCTTCGTGCGTATTTAGGCGATGCACGAATTATACTCCAAAAACTGGCAAAAATATTTCATTTCATACGTAGGTAAAGCTGTATTTCTTTATTTTAGTTTATTTTTTGAAAAAGTTTTTTTTCCAAAAACTCAACGAAGTTTTTGACTTTGACGTTTTATAGAATAGAATAGAATAGAATTTATTTATTAATATGAAATCTTACCAAACATTTATTAAATTACATTAGAAATCGGCTCTACACTAAGCAGAAGCTTGTATTGCAGGAACTGAGATACTAATACAATAACACAAAACATTTGATAATAATTCAAATTCTAAATATATACCTTACAGACTAACATACATATAAAATATAAATAAATCTAAAATTAGGTTTTAGGGTTTTCTATCATTCTCTCCTAACCGCTATGAGATGTCATAATAATATTATGACATCTCTTTCTTACGTCATGCAAGTAGCATTGAGTCTCTATGTTTTAGAAAGAGATAACAATAGTTTCGTCGATTTCTTCTTTAAATTATGTGAATGAATATAAATAATGAGGTTGTATAGCATACAATTGTGCCGCTTTTCAATAATGATTTGTTCTGCAATGGCGTCTCTATAACTTTAATAGACTCATTGGGAATAGTAGACCAAAGAGAATATAATCACTACGTTTTATAGTAGACGGGACAATTATTTTTGGTAAACCTGCTGTGGTCAACTAATTAGCATCCACCGCTAGTATTTGCTAAGTTGCAGTACATTGCTGATTTGCCGTAACGTGGTTGTTACCGCCGATTACTTCAAAGCAGCAATGTAGAATACGAAATATGTTTTTTACATGCTTGTACTATGGGTACTAGACAACGGATATACTACATACTAACTGCGCCCCGCGGTTTCACCCGCTAAGTCCCGTTCCCGCGGGAATATCGAGATAAAAAGTAGCCTATGTGTTAATCCAGGTCCCCAACTACCTATATTCCAAGTTTCATCGCAATTGGTTCAGTAGTTTTTGCGTGAAAGAGTAACAACCTCACATACATACATACAAACTTTCGCGTTTATAATATTAGTAAGATTATACTTTTTTTTATAAATACAGACATATGATACATAGAAAGAGGGAGACCAGATAAAAATATTTATTTTAAGCATAAATATTTGCACCCGGCCGGAATCGAACCCACAGCCTTCTGCATTGCAGTCGGGCGTTTGCCACAGAGCAGTCAATATTATTAACATACATAATCGGCTCCACCATGATGCCTTATAAGTCGTCGCGTTGTCGTTCAGCTAAAAAAATATATTAAAAAACACATCAAATAATTAAGAAAAAGAAAAACAATCTTAAAAAAAAAAGTTTTATTTTTATTTTTCTGTGGTTTTTAAAAGTAGTCATGTTATTTTTTTTTTATAATTTAGTATATTTTTTTGAACGACAAAAGGACGACATAGCAACGCCAAACGAGCATGGTAGCGCGGAATATCGCAATCTTTCACTACATCCCAAACTTTACAATTATAAACGTCCAAACTTTTTAGATAGCTCGCAATTCCCAGACCGTCTTTTGTTTGCGATTCTTCTTCTATTCAGGAGTTATTTCGAAATATTTTAATAGTCGTATTACAGTTGCGAGCAACCAAACCGAGTCGGCTACTTGTAACACCAAACACAAGAGTGAAATTAGCTACTTAGTTTCATAGTTTCATATCAACCTTGACAGTAGATATGACTTAGAAATATTTTTAGCAAGGAAATATATTTCCAAAAAATCCCCATGACAGGATTCGAACAGGACGCAGGACGCAGGTTCGAATCCTGTCATGGGGATTTTTTTGAAATATATGACCTTGCTAAAAATATTTCTAAGTTTAAAATGCCTTGAGCAATAAAAACAAAAAGAAATAGTAGATAAGACGCCAGAAATAATATAGTTGAAACGTCATTCATCAACTTCACTTTAGCACCCGTTTGTCATTTCATTTAGGTATGATAGACGTAACAATATTATCAGCGCTGCAGCAGCTGTTTATATTTACATGGTGTAAAAGAAACATGGAATATTTTTGAGACCTCACCTCTAGTCGAACCTAAGTAATCACCTCTAGTACATAATCCGCGCTACCATAATCGTTTCTCTTTGCTGTGTCGTCCTTTTGTCGCTTAGAAAAAATACCCCGACTTCTTTAAAACACAAAAAAAAAACTAAATTGTTTTTTTTTTTATTAAAATAATTATTAACCGGGTTTTACTCGCGTTTTTATTTAAATGGCCTTATTACTAAAGACCGAGCTATCGCTAACTTTACAGTTGGCTTTTACAAGGTTAACTGAGATGCAATTCGTCTATTTTAATATTGTAAAAAGTTATTGTAAACTACCGCCTCATAATTATTTGTATCAAAACGTTTCAATATACGCAGACTCTAGAGTTATTGTAATAGTTTTGAATTTAAATTATTTCTTCTATGGTTTTCGCGATTTAGCATAATAAAACACTTTATTTATCGGGTTTAATCGCGTTTTATTCATGATTTTTAAACGAACCGAGCCAACTTTACAGTTGGCTTTTTCAACGTTGATTGATCCGGGTGGTTGGTTTTTCGAGGTAAATCATGAATAAAACGCGATCAAACCCGGTAAATAAAGTGTTTTATTACAGTTGGTTAGTTAATTATATAATTAATTGTTCTTTTTCATTATTTGATGTGTTTTTAATTTTAATTTTTTTTAGCTGAACGGTATAGCGGCGACTTACTGACTTATAAGAGATTATGGTAGGGCTGAATTTCTCACTGGTCGGCTACTAATACACAAGATGCAAAACGGAAGTCAACTAGACGGAATACTGCGTTCGGAGTTCAAGCCACCGTCTTCATATTGATTACTTAGGTTCAACTTGTTGGATTTTGATGAAAGTTACCAACACGGTTAGATATAGGATAGATCCAAGAAACTGGTCTGTTCATAGGTATTTCTGTGGTAGTTTGAATATTGGTACTGTCAGAAAAGGACTGAGGTACCAGGTGCATAATTTAAACTTTCATTTTTTTTCAATAATGGTTCAGCAATAATTAGTTAGTGTCACAAGCAGACACTTAAGACACACTATTTTCCGTCGGGCGTTAAAAAGTCCCACATTCCAAACCTGTCACCGGAGAATTTTTGATAAAAAAAATTACTTACGATTCGAGGAAAGGGGGATTTCATTGGCCCGGCTGCCCCGATCTTGAATGGTCATGCGGGTAAAGCAACGCTTGGTTCAGTCTATACTTCGAAGGGTGACAAAAAAAAACAGTTTTACGAACTCCTTCGTACTTTAGAAGGTATCTTCTTCTTCTTTAAAAAATGGCTTTTCCTTTCGGACATTTGCCAGTGTCAAGTATTATCAATATTTGCAGGTTATTTGCATCGAACGAAACAGTCAAGTCGTCACAGTTAAAGTCAAGTCGAGGGCATCATTGTAAAAAGGGGGCCATTTTTTACAATGTTTGGTCCACGGAGCTTTGGAGAGAACACTAAGCTAAAGTCCATGATTTGCACCGATTTTCACTTGTACACCTTCACGAAACTAAATTGATTAATATGCCCCCGAAATCAAACAATTCACACGCATTTGAACTAAGTTTCACAAAAATGAAAATTTAGCAACACATCTCCTCAACGCATTCCCGCCAAAACTCCCTTTAGAAGGTAGGTAAAGCAGCCAGTCCCGATTGAAAGTCTGACTTTTTTTTTAATTTGCACGACATTACACACAAAGCAATCTAGCCCCAAACTAAACACTACGCTTGTACTATGGGTACTAGACAACGAATATACTTACTACATATTATACTTTTTTTTGTAAGTACATGATACATAATTTCTTGTCTTCTTGTAGGATATTCAAAGACCCAAATAATTTGCTCGCGTTTCGATCAAAGCCGTTTTGATTCATAATGACTACCGAGTTGAACTTGAAATATCTTATATTTATGTTAATTTGTATTGTTCTGAGATCGTATCGTTTCTAATATCGGGACGCGGGCTGCATACTTATATGTATTTTTGCCGGGACTGCGGGATGGAACGGGAACTCTCAAGGTTGTGTGATTATTGGACTATTTTTTTGTTTTTTTTTTCATTTAGGTATTATTTTGATGAGCAAGGAAATATATTTCCTTACTAAAAATATTTCTAAGTTGCCAAAATATTTCTAAGTTTAAAATGGCTTGAGCAATAAAAACACAAAGAAATATTAATTAGCTATATAGAATTTCTTAAATATTTTTTATTTTGATTACTACTTGCGTCCCTCTGTTTTAATTGCGTAAGTTACGAATTGTATCATTTTAGAATAGGAAATAAATATATAGATAGATAAACAGATAAACTTAAATGCTTTATTTGCACCCCAAACAATAATTACAGAAAATATAAATAAAAATAAAATAGATTAAATCTGAAAATGTAGTCTCATAATCTACTTAAGCGAAGAGATTCCATTTCCAAGCACTAATAGGTTTTTTTTCGGGGACGTATCGTCGTTAACAGCCATTGTCAAATGTTTTTTTTTCGGCGACTCGAAGTTCGCAGGGTCAGCTACTAACTAATATATAACTATACTAGCTGCGCCCCGCGGTTTCACCCGCGTAAGTCCCGTTCCCGCGGGAATAACGGGATAAAAAGTAGCCTATGTGTTAATCCAGGTCCCCAGCTACCTATATTCCAAGTTTCATCGCAATCGGTTCAGTAGTTTTTGCGTGAAAGATTAACAACCTCACATACATACATATAAACTTTCGCGTTTATAATATTAGTAAGATTTAGTAGATAAGTAGGCCGGAGGTCCCTATTTCCGATGACCAATGGCAACACAAAGTCCGCCGGGTCAGCTAGCAACTAGTAATTACCTACAGATATACCAAACAACAACGGTTCGATCGTAATTCGCATATAGAATCGAAATCAGCCACCCGTAAGGGACGTTCGGTTCCCAAATTACTGGTTCCGGTTTCAGCCGGAACATTTGATGCATCTGATCAGCGCCTCTATTCAAAACCATGATTATTCACCCTAAGAGGACATCGCATTATGTCGACCGAACCCTGAATTGGACCCCAATCACACCTGGATTAAACCTTATTACTCAAGGAAATAGGGTTTAAAATAGAAAGGCATTTTTGAAGAACGTAATTTGAATAGTGCGTTCTATTTTCAAATGAAAATTTACTTTATTTACGAAGAATACTGTTGAAAATTTAAAATGGCGATGTTCGAATTTTAAAAATGTTTGTTTATATTATATGTTTAGTTTCTCGGATTTCATGTTCCATGTCTTATAAGTTTTATTTTAAACTACCTTTGGTTTTAAACTCTTGTTCGTATTGGCATTTAAAATTGAACATCAAATTATGAAATACATCGGGCTGAAAGTCGTCACAATCCGTTGAATTAGGAACAAAAAATCAAGTTTCACTAGCATTACCAGGAAAGTTTCACTGGCAAAACTAACAATATTCACTGGCAAAACTACCACTAGCTAGCAAAATAAACTAATAGGTAAATAGTTTTACTGGCAAAACTAGCAAGTTTCACAGACAGTGTGATCTTCTACTTCTTCTTTAAAATGGCTTTTCCTTTCGGACATTTGCCAGTGTCAAGTATTATCAATATTTGCAGGTTATTTGCATCGAACGAAACAGTCAAGTCGTCATAGTTAAAGTCAAGTCAAGGGAATCATTGTAAAAAGGAGGCCATTTTTACAATGTTTGTTCACGGAGCTTTGGAGACAACACTAAGCTAAAGTCCATGATTTGCACCGATTTTCACTTTTATTTTCACTTGTACACCTTCACGAAACTAAATTGATTAATATGCCCCCGAAATTAAACAATTTACACGCATTATTTTGAACTATGTTTTACAAAAATGAAAATTTTGCAACACATCTCCTCAACGCATTCCCGCCAAAATTCACAGTGTGATCTGGCAAATTGAAATTCAAGTCTGGTTTCAGCTCTAGTCTATAAAACTAAATACAATATAATTATTTAAACCAGAACAACGCCATCTGGTGTTTAAAAAACTCCCTAATTACCATTCCGCCATGGAAATAGCCAACAAAACAGAACTGAAACATTCCATATTTGAATAATTGATTTAGCTTCTTACAAAGGGAAGTTGCAACCCTTACCCGACTTGTTAGTCGCATGAAATACATTATTAACTCGAGTTCAAAAATCGGTAGGGTTGGACTAAAGTTACTGCAGATTGACGATTTTATTAGAGTTTTTTTTTTAAACGCAGTCGTAAAGTAAAAACGTAAAAAGCGGCTGGACACTGTCGAACGAATGCTCTCGTCAAATCTCGCCTAAGAGGCCTAACAGCGAGTGCGAGGGAGAGGCGAGCCGAAAGCTACTATGTACTATTGTACACTCTCGCACTCGGCCTGTCTCGGGGTGTCTCGACGAGAGTGTGCAGTAGGGTTGCCAACACTTTTTTCCTAAAATACATATTTGGTGGTAAAAAATAAGTACGCCCCAATAAATATAGTATTTTTAACCAACTGTTTGCAAGAAATGAAAATATAAATATTTAGTTTCGTACTTGTGGAATAAGTACAGATATTTTTAGCACTGAACCTATTTATTTCAGTAGTATACTTTGTACGTATAGGGGCAACTCATTGAGGTGAACCAATGACACTATTAACACAGGAAAAGTGTCACACTTTTATATGACTTTTTCCGGGAAAACAAAAGTAGAAATATAGTATTTTTGCGTACATTATGTTTTTTTTTTAAGTATATAGTACGCAGAGCTGAAATATAGTATAATACTTTATTTTATAGTACGGTTGGCAACCCTAGGTACAGCCCCATCACCTTTGTTTACGAAAATTATATTTCTTGACGAAAGATGCTTACTATAATAATGACAGTTTCCTTTCTGGGTGACAGTTTTTTGTTCGTCCGCAGAATTAAATAAAGCAGACGTTCGGCACCGATCATATAACCGAATAGATTTCGAATAGAAAAGAGAAGAAGAACCGAATAGATTTTTTTCGATTTTAGAATAGAATAAATAAATAAATAATAATAAATTTCGCATCCCTTCAGCAGCCTAAGACAACATTCTTATCGAATAACGAAATCGCCAATCACATACAGACAAACTAGTGCCTATGTGTTAATTCCGGTACCCAGCTACCTATATTCCAAGTTTCATCGCAATTGGTTTAGTAGTTTTTACGTGATTGAGTAACAAAGTCACATACCTACAGACATACTTTCGCGTTTACAATATTAGTACGATTTTTTATGATATTAATGCTTCTGAATCCTTCATACGCGAGTCAAATTCGCACTTGGCCGATGTTTTAACTTTATAGACGTGCTATCGGCAGACTAAAAAGTTTTCCGTCTGTTTCTTTTCACCCTTAGGGTAGGTAAGGTAGCAAATGAACTTATTTGCATAGGATTTTCAAACTAATAACTTATTTAAGACCGACTTAATGGCGGGAGCGAAAAAAAATACAATCAGCTACCTACACTACATATACAAGGTGTAACGGATAAGCCCTTTTAATCCGAAAGGGGGTTGTTCTAGACGTCTAGGCGAACAACTTTTGTTCTACGACTTTTGGAAATACGAAGTACTTTTCGAAAACTTTGGGTGTAAAGTTTACTTGAAAATCAGCTGTTTCTTAGAGTTCGAGGTCATTGACCTTATGTTGTCCTTTTATTTAGTTTGATGGTTTACAATCAAAACTTCAATTACCTTTATTTTCAAAAGCAGCTGTTTTTTCAGTGAAACAAAATCTCAAAATTTTCAAAAATAAAGTTTGAATTTTCATAAGTCGTAGAACAAAAGGTTTTCGCCTAGACGTCTAGAACAACCCCCTTTCGGATTAAAAGGGCATACCCGTTACAAATTGTATTATAAAGCTGAAAGTTTGTTACTTAATCACGAAAAAACTACTGAACCGATTGCAGTGAAACTTAGGATATAATACATATTAAGTATAAACTACAAAATAAACTAATTTATTATTATTATTTAATTATTTAAATAAAATAATTAATTTTTAATTTACACCATTGTTAACATAGTTTTACATTTTACCGAGTGTTAATCGCGTATTATTATAATTATTTTCTTACCTCGACGTTTCGATCATGTTACAATGCAAGATCATTGTAACATGATCGAAACGTCGCGTCGCGAGGGGATTGTTCCCTCTACACTAAGATCATTAGGTAAAAAATAAATAATACTCGATTAAGACCCGGTAAAATGTACCTATATTACTGTACAATTACATAATGATAATTTAGCATCACATCGCCTCACCGCGTTCCCTCCAAAAACTTGAATTTCGTAACCAAAGGAATTCCATTTTCAAACGAACAAAAACCGAACACAAAGAAAGCACACAGATTTTTTTTTTCGTTTAAGTAATGGGTGTATTAACATGCTGCCAATGTCAATTTTTTTTTTTCGATATGACCGAATGCGCCAGGTCTGCCAGTATATAAATACATAATAAAAATACATTTATTTCGAAATGTTACAAATAATTTAACTGAGGTTTTGCCAAATTATCCCAACTTTAACATATTTCTCTTTTAATACTACAATACGTATAAACCAGAAGCCATTCACAACCAGACCTTAACTTAAACTAGGTTTAACCTTAGACTCTGCTTTGTTATAACGTAGTTTCACTTTACTTTTATGTGCGCATGTTGGTTCTACGCACATCTCATACATTGTCCTTACCAAAAATATTTGTATTTATCTCAAAGCTCATAAATATACAATAATATAACATAGACTATATTATATAGATAGAGACCAACTAATCAACGCTCTGGTAAGAAAAAAAACATTTAAAAATGCACCTAAAGTTCGAAAGCACAAGGTCTGTTTTTCTGCTATGTCTACAGAACTCATTCATAAGATAAAATGTACTAAAGAAAGTGAACTTTATCTAGCTGACTTTAATGTTCAATTTTCTACTTATCCGTATACCTCATTTATTGAGTTCGTTTTGTTGTTAAAAATGGTACCGTACAACAAGCAGCTAAGGTCAATATTTCATTGTGTAGAAATCATAGCTTCCGAACACAACAAGCCACATTATTTTCAAAACACGATACCACAAAGCACTTTGTCCGATTTTCTAAGAAGGTTTTAAAATCACCAACAAAACTCTTTTGTCTAATTTCATTTTAAAAACAGAAAGGTAATTATTAGTTTTTGAAAATGGAACTGTCAACACTGGGGACGCCGGACGGTTCATTCATCAAAGATTTATTGAGCGTTCGAATTTCGAATTGTCTTGTTCGATAATTTATTTGTTTTTTTTGGACCTTTGCTGTTTGAAAGTTCGTTCCTTTTTCGAAATTTGAAAGTGTGAATAGGGATGTAATGTCATTATTTCGAATACAAAAAGTAATTTATACTAATTGCTATTGTTTACAAAAGAATTGGATAAAATATTATACACCTAATCTAGAATATCCAATCGGAACAAATTGTATTTTTTTAATGAAAATTTACTAAACGCATATCCTTTTGCACTTATCCAAAATTATTTGCGTTCGTCACAGTAGATAGGTAAGTAAGTCTTCATTGACCATACATACCTCAAATATAGATTTGCCAACGTTTTTACTCCTTATAGATTACATTCTTGTCCGTTCATCTGTCTGTTTTATGTGTTTTTCATTTTTGTGAAACCTAGTTCAAATGCGTGTAAATTGTTTAATTTCGGGGTCATATTAATCAATTTAGTTTCGTGAAGGTGTGCAAGTGTAGTAAAAGTGAAAATTGGTGCAAAACATGGACTTTAGCGTTGTCTCCAAAGCTCCGTGAACAATCATTGTAGGTAAATGGCCACCGTGTTTACAATGATTCCCTCGATTTGACTTTAATTATGACGACTTGACTGTTTCGATGCAAATAACTTGCAAATATTATTAATACTTGACACTGACTAATCTCCAAATGGAAAATAGACATAGTATAAAAGAAGATCACCCACATATATAAAATATAATGTACCTACTTATATAAAATTAAACCTAACTCTGAAATAAACAAAAACCCTACACAGCTAGAAACAGTCATATTAAACAAGACACATAAAATTAGACATAACGAAATTAATACACTAGTTCAAAACATTGCAATTTATACATTACATTGCTGAAAATAGGATACAAATTTCCTTCCAAATCTCGAACACAACACGAATATATTAAAATTCTTTACATTTCACTCGGTGGGCGGAAGTGAGAATTGCAAGCAGTGAGACGCGCCAATATTTTGCGTGTGAGTGCCACTAGAGATGAGAAATGAATGGTTCTATTTTCAAATATCCTAAAAAAAAGGGGTTAGGATAATAGATTTTTAGTTTTACAGCCTTAACGATGTGATGTGGTCAGTATTAAAAAAATGGGGCGATTTACAGTGCAAAGTTTTTGTCTCAAAAATTGTAGACAACAATGTCACCTACAAATGCTGAATATTTTATATTTTTTTTATAAAATTAATGTATTAAAAAAATCTAAATACCCACGTTTTTAAATGTCCTAAACAGAGTAAAATAACCCTGTGGGGCCAAACGAGGGGCAACTCAAAACAAAGGGGCGCATCTTACTTAGGCGATTTTATTGGCATTCATATTGATAGTAACATAGGTTTTGTTCGAGTGTAAATCGTCAAGATGCGCCCCTTTGTTTAGAGAGGTCCTCGTTTGGGTTAAATTACTCTTTTTAGGATATTTAAAAAAGTGGATGTTGCGATTTTTCAAATCTATTAATTTCATAAATTATTTTTAAATGATTTCTGTTGAATCAACATCCCTAAAACCGAATAATAACTCAAATAAATAGTTTATTCTTAAACAGAACAATAAAACGTGTTTTCATTATGTGATTATTTTACAGAAATGCAATATAGCATTTTCACAGACCTATAAATTATTACAGTTGCATTGTTTCGTAGATTTTAATAATAGGGGTTAAAGTATGAAATTGCCGTTTTATTGCAATAGGTTCTTTGAATTGACATAGAATCTTCATGGTTTGAGGTTTTCGAATGAAACTTTTTTCAAATGGTTTCTGTGATGTTCTTTTTTTAAAAAATGTGAAACATTTGAATATCGACTTTCAATTGTTTTTGTTATTCAATTTAGACAAGAAAGATGGATACTGCGAAAATTCGAGTGATTTTTGAATACGAGTTCCGACGCGGAACTAACGCGGCAGAAACAGCCCGCAATATCAATGCTGCGTTTGGAGAGGGGTCTACTAATGAACGCACCGTGCGATTTTGGTTTAAACGCTTTCGTGATGGAAATTTCGACTTAAAGAACGAGCCACGAGGAAGACCGCCCACACAGGTGAATAACGATGAATTAAGAGAGATAGTGGAAGCCGATCCTAGTCAAACTACCCAGGAATTAGCGGCATGGTTTAACGTTACCTTACCCACTTTATTGACTCACTTGCGTCAAATCAATAAAATAAAAATATACGAAAAATGGGTGCCTCATGATTTGACTGATCTGCAGAAAGAAACGCGTGTTGAAACTTGTGTTGCCTTGTTGAACCGGTACAGAAATGAAGGAATATTGGATCGAATTGTAACATGTGATGAAAAGTGGATTCTTTATGATAACCGGAAAAGAAAAATGCAATGGCTGACCCCAGGTCAAATGCCACAACAGTGTCCTAAAGCAAAACTTACCAATAAAAAGGTAATGGTAACTGTTTGGTGGTCTCAGCATGGTGTTATTCACTATAGTTTTCTTCGATCTGGTCAAGCAATTACGGCAGATGTCTATTGTGCCGAACTCCGAACCATGTTGACAAAACTAGCAGTAAAACAGCCCCGACTCATGAATCGATCTTCACCATTATTGCTCCACGACAACGCGAGACCTCACACAGCACGAGAAACCATTTTGACCCTTCAGGAACTGCACTTAGAAACCATTCGTCATCCTCCGTATTCACCAGACCTTGCTCCAACGGACTACTATTTTTTTCGTGATTTGGACAATTATCTACGTGACAAGAAGTTTTCTTCCCAGGAGGCAGTACAAAATGCTTTCACACAGTTTGTGCAGTCTAGATCGTCGGAGTTCTATCGCAAAGGCATTAATAACCTTCCCATTAGATGGCAGCAATGTATAGATAATAATGGCAACTATTTTGATTAAATAAATTTGTTAAAATTTAAAAAATAAAAAATTAAGATTTTCAGTACAAATCGGCAATTTCATACTTTAACCCTTAATATTAATACTTACTTTAGTAAATTTCTGAATTTATCTGACAAGGCCATCTCACAATAAGAAAATCTGTGAACAAACTAGCGAAATGGTGTTATTCCCTCGCGGTGGTGGGTAAACTGCTTGGTCAAAAGTCAAAAAATCAAAGTATTTTTTTTTAATACGTAATAGGCTAGCATTTGACCTCATCTCACCTGATGGGAAGCGAGGATGAGGTCGACGATGAAGCATGCTTACCTAGAAGGTACCTATTCACTCTGGATTTGAAGACCCCAAGGTTAAAGGTTATAGGTTTTATTTAATTAGATGTATTGATCACTTTAAATACGTCGAGTGTTCTTACAACTATGACTCCAGTGTGGCTTCGTGACGCGCCCTCCGATGACAAGAAGCCACAAGAAACTCATGGTTTTTTTTGTGATCATGTTTTTATTTACAATCGTCAAAATATTTTTTTTTTACATTTTTTTACAATGATCATAATATAATTCACATTGTCGCATATTTATGGCTATAGTGGAACCGGAGCAATATTCTACTATAATATTTAATAACAAAAGGTTCCAAAGTAATTCTATCTATTCTATCATGTCGTATAGAAGGTTAGTGGCAGGCAGGCACTAGTAGAAACATTGTCAAATCTATTTGCATACGATTTATACGATGTCTATACAATTTTGTAGCTACTGTGTTTAAGCGGATCTTGGGCCTTCAAAAAAGAACTTCATAAAATTATCTATTAAAGACGAAGTTGGTTACCCGTCACCGCGCGGAGAGATATCCATATTCACAAGTATCCCCCTCTCCTTAGTCACAATTTACGACACCCACATGTAGAGATGAAGTATCCATGGGGATACCCCATCTCTTCTTAAGCTGAATACTTTGACTTTACTCAGACTGAGCTTAGCAAAAACTAAGCATAAACTTTGCATTGGAATTTAATGTCGAAATTCATTTTGTAATATACGAATAAAATATAAAAAGAACTTCATAGTCATTACAGAGAAGCAAAGTTTAGGACATTATTTTTGATTGGTTCACGTTCTAAATTTGAAAAATCTCGACTTTACTAAGCAAAAACTTTGGATAGTTGCGAAGATCGCTTTATAAATACCAAAAATTGTCTTAAGTCAAAGTTTTTGCTTAGCAAAGTTAAAGTCTGGATGCGAGAAGCCGACAATAGATCTAGGTGGCGTGCAATTGGAGAGGCCTATGTCCAGCAGTGCACTGCAACAGGCCGATGATGATGATGATGATGAAAGTCAAAGTACGGACTAAAGATTTTAGCCCTAGAATAGTCTATTCTGATTGTGCACCGCCGTTTTCCCATCCCTATTTGAATAATATGCACATGATTGCACTGTATTGAGTGTCGAAATACATATCGTATAACATTAATATTAGGTATATTGAATTTTGTATTATTGACGGAATCTGTGGCACGTTGGACCACCACCCCGCTGTGATTCAGAAGGTAGCGGGATCGATTCTCACCAGGGATATTTTTTTGGCGACCATTAGATAATTCGCGCTACCATGCTCGTTTGCCGTTGCTATGTCGTCCTTTTGTCGTTCAAAAAATTTAAGTAAATTTTAAATAAAAAATACCCCGACTACTTTTAAAAGCCAAAGGCAATTAATTTTATTTTTATTTTTTTTGAAGTTTGTTTTTCTTTTTTTATTATTATTCGACGTGTTTTTAATTTTATATTCTTTAGCCGAACGACAACGCGACGACTTCGAGACGACTTTTAAGACATCATGGTAGAGCCCTATATCAACCTTCTAACCTATCCTAGTTAGGTTAGAATAGGTTAGAATCAGTTAAAATGAATAGGTTTGGATCGGAATTTTAGTTCGTCTTAAAACTTAGGAGGTATATAGTATTTGTCCCTTTTTTTTTTTTTTTTAATAATTCAGTATTTATATTTTCAGAAATTTAGAGCTTTTAATACTATTGATTTAGTTCCTTTTTATAGTAGCAACAAGCTTCCAAAAACAGTTAACAAAAAATCCTTGTTATGGACAAAAAGTCGGCATCTTTCAATAACCAGACGTCAAGTGCTAAAAGCAAGCAAACAGATCCCTTATTTATGTATATCACGGGTCCCACCAACCTAAATAACCTAAATAAACAAATTTATGGGATCAACACCGTCTCATGTTACCCTTAACACCTTAAAAAACCCAACAACCCCAGTTCTAATAACCATAAGATTGAAATTCCCATCTCATTTTATTTTAAAGTCTTTAGTAGAGATGGGCCGACTGGTTTTATCCGGCTAGTAATCTAGCCGAATAGTCTGTTTTGAAATTACCGACTGTTATTTTAAAACACAATATTTACCGGGCTTTACTCACGTTTTATTTAATAACGGCATTACTACTAAAGACCAAGATTTTACTAACTTTCCAGTTAGCTTTTTCAAGGTAACTGTAAAGTTAGCGAAAGCTCAGTCTTTAGATGCCGTCATTAAATAAAATGCGAGTAAAACACTGTGTTTTATTATGCAAAATCGCGAAAACCTTAGACAAAATTAGATTGTTATATTTAAATTCAATAAAAAATAATAAATGTTTGATTAAAAAAAGATCGAGTAAATCGACTAAGTTCGACTAATCTATACTAATATTATAAGCTGAAAAGTGTGTTTCTTTGTTTTTTTGTTTGAACGCGCTATCTCAGGAACTGCTGGTTCGAATTGAAAAATTATTTTTGTGTTTGATAGTCCATTTATCGAGAAAGTTTATTGGCTATTTATAATCCCGATATTCCCGCGGGATCGGGACTTGCGGGCGCTGCTAGTATTCGAATAGTCGACCATTAATTGTAATAATACAGATCATTAATCATTATAAATCGAAACAAATGGACGAACGGTTTCCAAAAAAAAAAGATCAAAGCTGAGAGCATTGTTGAGACATTTTAGGGACCCTGGTTGTAAGATGTTTGGTCGTTAATTTAATAAATTTTGGATATCTCTTCTATATTTGCGGTTTCAATTAAAATTAAACTCATTTAATAAGAATAACAACGACAATAATAAAGACAAATTACATATCAGTCTGTAAAGACTCCGAAACGTAGGAACGGCATTGCAAAAATCGGAAAATGAGATATTATTGCTTAAATTGACTTACAATCGGCACAATTTGTCTGCCGACTAGTCGGCTATCTCGACTAGTTAGCACATCACTAGTTTTTACCTTTTGTTACCTCAATTACAGTAACCGTTATTTTAAAGTAAATAGGGTTCAAATTCCTGTTTAATTTTTTAAACCATCTGTTAACAGTAGCACCTTAGAAATGAACTTTAAACTGTTGTATTAAGGTACATTTTAGAATGGTAAATAGGGGTTTGTAAACATCCCCTTTGGCTTTGGAGACAAAAAGTCCAGTTTCGTTCGAGAGATAAATCGTGTTTTGAATTCTAAATTCACAGTAGATTGACGCAGTGCATCGGATTCCTGTTTCATTTTTTATTTCTTGCAACAACTGTCTTGGTTGGTGTTAAAATATTAGTAAGATTTATGTTTCTTTTTGTTTTTATTGCTCAAGGCATTTATAACTTAGAAATATTTTTAGCAAGGAAATATATATCCTGCAAAGCTTGACCGGCAGATGGCGCTGGAACCAAGCCGTAGCTGGTGAACAATTAGCAAGGAGAGATATGGCCGTAAAATTATATCATAACACGTGATTCCTGTGTAGCTCAGTGGTTAGAGCAGTCGCCTGGTTAGCGAAAGGAAGCAGGTTCGAATCCTGTCATGGGGATTTTTTGGAAATATATTTCCTTGCTAAAAATATTTCTAAGATTTATGTTTTTACTAGCATCGTCCCGTTTACTCGAGCGAGGCGACTCGCGACGACGACGCCACAGACTAGTAAGAAGATACTAGGACGACCGACGATCGACTGTCGACTGTACCTTCGACAATTAACGATATCACTATAATAGTTACGAGTTGTGATTTTTGTAATGCGTTACTATTACCTACATAAAAATAACTAGTGCTGTAACAGGTGACGCAACAACGTATCAACCCATGTCTACTAGATATACAAGGTGTAACGGGTAAGCCCTTTTAATCCTAAAGGGGGTTGCTCTAGACGTCTAGGCAAACAACTTTTGTTCTTCAACTTTTGGAAATTCAAAGTAGTTTTGAAAATTTTTAAGTTTAAAGTTTACTTGAAAATCAGCTGTTTCTCAGAGTTCGAGGTCATTGACCTTATGTTGTCCTTCATTTAGTTTGATGGTTTACCCAGTGAACCATAACCTCAAAATTTTCAAAATAAAAGTTCGAATTTTCAAAAGTCTGATGTCTAGATGTCTAGAACAACCCCCTTTCGGCTTCAAAGGGCATGCCCGTTACATCTTGTATATAGTAAAACTAGTGTGATAAACAGGCTGAAAACATACACTTTCTAAAGAGACTCCGTGAAGTATATATAAGTAGATGGAACAAAATCACGTCCCGCTCGACCTATTTATATTATATATTTAAAACTCGTACCAAACCAGCATACTTTTTGTCCCATTTACCTGAGTGTAACGAACTCAAATTAGTCGTCTGAATTTTGACGTGACAGTATCAATAACGCCTACTTAAAGAATTTAAGCAGGTCTCTTATATATTAGGGACTAGAAGGTGAATGGCCGCTTGACAGTGTAGCATTGCAAACTCGGCTCTGACGGACGAGCTTCATGAGTTGCAAAGTAAAAAACAAAATCTACTATCTATGGTAATCTAAGGTTGATTTAGAGCGTAAAGTAAGTGGATCATGGAAGGCCACGCTCGTTTGAAGGCCAACTATTAAAAAGTCTTAGGCTGAAATCTATTGTTTGTACTTTGACTTTGCTCAGACTGAGTTGAGCAAAAACTAAGCATAAACTTTGAATTGGAATTTATAGTCGAAATTCATTTTGTAACATACTTACGAATAAAATAAAAAAACTTCATAGTCATAACAGAGAAGCAAAGTTTAGGTCAGTATTTTTGATTGACTTAGTACTTACATGCTAAAGAAAAACTTAGACTTTATTGCTACGCAAAAACTTTGGATAGTTGCGAAAATAGCTTTGTTAATACCAAATTGTCTTAAGTCATAGTTTAGTCTTAGCTAAGCACGCTTTCTATATTTAAGCATTGGCTCATACTATTTCTCATCATGTCATCCTCCCCATGCATCCCTCTCAGGAGCATGGGGTCTTCTTTCCTACTCTTACGTCTCCACTTCGCATGATCTCCAGCATCCCAAGTGAGAGCATTTGTTCGAAGAACAGCCGCCATTTTGTTTGTCTTTCTTCATTGAAACTATTTCAGTAAAGCGGGATTTACATTACGAAATGAATGGCATGCAATTTTAGTCATTTAAAAAAAACTATTGGGTAGAATAGCTTACAGTAACTGCTGGAGACTGCTTTTGTGAATTTTACTCTATAATGCATGACACTGGTTTCGTAATATAATTTTGGCTTCAAACTCAGTATGTAAATGGCTGGAAAATTAATATAACATCCAGACATAAACCCGTGGGAATCCATGGGATCGAAACAAACACGAGTGAAACCGCAGAGCACAGCTAGTCCTCAATTATACCGTTTTCAACAACTTCCATTATGAAAATTGCTATTATCTAAATGAATACACGAATATACGACTATATTTGTATCAGCACACAATATTACCTAACCAAAGGTATTATGCGCATATTCTCTCTATTCAAAATGTATTCGAAAACATCCATTTTCTATTCAAAGAACCTATTAAGAAAATTCTAAGGCTGAAATCTACAGTCCGTACCTACTTTGGCTTTGCTAAGCAAAAATTTTGACTTAAGGCATTTTTTGGTATTTATAAAGCGATCTTCGCAACTATCCAAAGTTTTTGCTTAGTGAAGTCGAAGTTTTTCAAATTGAGAATCGACAAATCAAAAATTGGCCTAAACTTTGCTACTCTGTCATGATATGACTATGAAGTTATTTTTATTTTATTCGTGTATTACAAAATGGAGTTTTGTGGTGAAGACATAATATTGTGTTGCTATTTCCATTTCATTTTTGTAAAACCTAGTTGAAATGCGTGTAAATTGTTTTATTTAGTGGGCATATTAATCAATTTAGTTTCGTCAAGGTGTACAAGTGTAGTGAAAGTGAAAATCAGTGCAAAACATGGTCTCTAGCGTTGCCTCCAAAACTCCGTGAACAGTCGTTGTAAATAGCCGCCGCTTTACAATGATTCCTTCGACTTGACTTTTAAGTGTGACGACTTGTTTCGATGCAAATAACTTGCAAATATCAATAATACTTGACACTGACTAATGTCCTAATGGAAAACAGCCATATCCAAAAAAATAGAAGAAGTATTACAAAATGAATTTCGACTATAAATTTTACAAGAAAAGTTCTAAAAACGCAGCTTCGCAGGTCTAGACCTGCATCCGTTCAACAAAAAACCGCGTCCAGAACATCACAATCCAATTAAGTGGATTACCTAACCTAGTCAACATCGGGAAACTATATAATCCTTACACTAGGGACGTTTCAGAATTGAGATATTACCGTCAAAGCCTTGTTTTAATTAATTTAAACTACAGCCACACCTCGCTTGGATATTATTTAGTGCAATTTGTGTTTCTATTATTGTTTGGTCTAACTGGCATTTTGAACTGTAGTGCTAGGGATTAGCTTAGACTCCAAGGCTTAGAGAGAACTAAGCTAACGTTTGGTTTTATCATAATGTTATGTGATGTTAAATTATACGTGTATCTGAGCCGGCGCCATTTCTTATCGCCCTTTAAAAAAAACCTTGCCTCTGGCATCATTACAGTGATCCCATTACATACTGAAAAAAAAAAGAATTGTCTGGTCTGGTTTGAAAATAGAATTCGTTTGTCCAAATGTATCAGAAATTTAATTTGAACTACCACCTCGCTTGGATATTATTTACTACAATTTTGTGTTTCTGTTATAGTTTGCTCTAGCATTTTAAACTGTGATGCTAGAGATTAGCTTAGAGAGAAATAAGCTGTATTTTGTTTGACCGAATATGTTATGTGATGGATGAGTTAATTGCTACTAGCTTAACCGGCTTCTTTTTATCTCAAAAACAACTTTTTACCGCCATAATACTTGACACTGGCATCATTACAATGGCATTATTTTGTTTGACCGAATATGTTATGTGATGGATGAGTTAATTGCTACTAGCTTAACCGGCTTCTTTTTATCTCAAAAACAACTTTTTACCGCCATAATACTTGACACTGGCATCATTACAATGGCATTATTGGCATACTGGCATTATTACATACTGAAGAAAAAAAACCCGATTTCTACTTCTTCTTCTTCTTTAAAATGGCTTTTCCTTTCGGACATTTGCCAGTGTCAAGTATTATCAGTATTTGCAGGTTATTTGCATCGAACGAAACGGTCAAGTCGTCATAGTTAAAGTCAAGTCGAGAAAATCATTGTAAAAAGGGGGCCATTTTTACAATGTTTGTTCACGGAGCTTTGGAGAGAACACTAAGCTAAAGTCCATGTTTTGCACCGATTTTCACTTGTACACCTTCACGAAACTAAATTGATTAATATGCCCCCGAAATTAAACAATTTACACCCATTTGAACTAAGTTTCACAAAAAAGAAAATTTAGCAACGCATTCCCGCCAAAACTCCAAAACCCGATTTGAAAATGGAATTCGTTATTTTAAATGAAACCAAATCAAAATTAACCCATCAACCGCATACACGACCCGTTTAATAATCCAAATAATGTCTGCTAATAATAATCGCATTGTTTGTTTGTTTGTTCCAGGTACATTTCGACTGCGGTGTCTGGTTTTAATGGCGTTTGTTTTTAATTGATATCATTTATTAAACATTACAATAGATATGTCTAAAGGACGGTCGGTATGTAGGAAGTATTTAGTACATTGACCTTTCGGGGTTAAAGGGTTCACGATGTGACGTCACATTAAATGTATCTTAATATGGCGGCCTCTATATACCTACAGAGGTCGCCATATTAGATACATTCCACGAAACTCAATCCCCCTTAACTGTATACCTTCTACCCGCGTAAGTCCCATTATCGAGGATCCCGAGATCCCGTGGGAATATCGGGATAAAAATAGCCTATGTCCTGATCTAGATCCGCAGCTATTTTATCGCAATCGATTCAGTAATTACTGCGTGAAAGAGTAACAAAACATAATCGCTATTTTAATACTACTAATATTACATTTGTAATATTAGTAGTATTAAAATAGCGAAACCAATTCCAAACGCGTAGGTAGAATCTATAATAATATTATAAAAAAAGAGGACAGATTTATTATTTGTTTGATTGTAACAAATATGCTCTGGAAGTACCTACTGGACCGATTTCGAAAATTCTTTTACCTATGCTACTGCTACTTTTGATCCCGATATTTCTACGGGATCGGGACTTACGCGGGTAAAACCACGCGGTACGGAGCAAGTAACTTTATAAAAAGAGACCTGTTGTTATTCTAAGTCTAAAAGCTATATAAGTTAAACCAAGTAACCAAGTGACTTTACTCACCAACTTTACCAACCAAATTCAACATACCTAACCTCAGCAAACATTTGCCCACCCTCCCTTTTAGTACAAACATACCGACACCAAAATTAAACACACCAATATTAAAAAAACATTTCTTTTTCCAAATTCAAAATTTAATATTTCACCCGACGAAGTCTCTCTGTTATTTGATTAAAGAATAAAATTAATTTGAATATCGAATCCGAAATGTTTTTGAACGATATTTTTGACAGGTTAAAAGTTGATTTCTGAATAATCTTTGGTGGATTTAATTTTTTGTTGACTCGTCTATGTTTCGATGTGTCAGTCGGTTCAGCCATAGTTTTCCGTGACTACATTTTTAAGTCGCATTGTATGAGTATCTTCTAGGTTGGCGTGCTATATTATCTTAAACTGCGTTACGACTAGTTAGATCATCTGATAAGATAGTAAATACTCATTTATCAATTACTATAGCTGCACCCTGTGGCTTCACCCGGATTAGTCCCATTTCCGAGGGAATGTTGAGATAGAAAAATAGACTATGTGTTAATCTAGATTTCCATCCATCTACATACCAAGTTTCATCGCAATCGGTTCAGTAGCATTTACGTGCAGGAGTAATACAATATTCTTTTACGTTACCTACTTATTCACAAATTTTCACCATTAATTGGATACAAAAAAGAGCCCTTTTAACCGACTTCTAAAAAAGGAGGAGGTGCTCAATTCGTCGAGTATATATTTTTGATTCCTTTTTCTCAGATTAAAATTTATAAGTAATAAGAAAGAACGATATTTCCGAACATTGGTCAATAGTAAAAGAAAATCAAAACTACTTAAAAACTTAATTTAACTTTCGCAGGAACCGATCACTGTATCGGCAAAGGAATTTCTCTATAATATCGAACATTTCGTTTGTGGAAAGTTTCATTTTGTATACCTACTCCATTTATTTAAGTACTTCGTTCGTGTTACTACCTAGCAAAGATAGTCAGATTCAACGAAGATTTTTGTGAAACCTAGTTTAAATGCGTGTAAATTGTTTAATTTCGTGGGCTTATTAATCAATTTAGTTACGTGAGGGTGTATGTACAAGTGTAATGGAAGTAAAAATCGGTCAAAAACATGGACTTTACCGTTGTCTCCAAAGCTCACAAGAACCGTCATTGTTAAGAGCCACCATTTCCAAAAACTTCCTTGACTTGACTTTTACTACGACGTGACGACTTGATTGTTTTGATACAAATTGCAAAAATTAATAAAACTTGACACTGGCTACTTTCCAAATGGCCATAATCGGCTCACACCGATAAGAAATAAAAAAATGACGCCTCTCGCATTGAATCAGTTTCTGCAATGCACATTATTCCTTTTTTCATTTCTGTACTCCATCTTGACTTACCTAATCGTAAAGTTTCAATACAGAGTATTCCAAATACCGGGATAGTTTACCTGCTGCTGCTATTGTCCGATCGCAAGCTCGGGACGACCAGATGGTCACGGTACCATCATGTCGGATATACGAGTGAAATAGTTTTTGCTAGACGCAGATCGATTCATTCGTTTTTGTTTGAATTCAGTATTTTGGGGATTGTTGGTTTAAAATTTGTTAATATTATGTTGTTGTAGAATCACAGAGTTTGATAATTAAATGTGAGATTGGCAATATTCAACACACACTTCACAGGTAGGTTTTACAAAATAGGTATCAAGTATTTGGAAGCCTTGTCGCAACGTAACGGATGTACCATGTGTAGATCTAAAAATAAAAATAAAAATAATACCAAGTATTTTTCTTCATCTTTTCGTGACAATTTATGACACTTAAATTCTTTGCCAAATTTAGCTAAGCTGACTGAGCTTAGCAAAGACTAAGCATAAACTTTGAATTGGAATTTATAGTCGAAATTCATTTTGTAATTTGTAAAATAAAAAGAACTTTATGGTCATAAGTCATAACAGAGAAGTAAAGTTTAGGCCATCATTTTTGATTGGTTCACGATCTAAATTTGAAAAACTTCGACTTTACTAAGCAAAAACTTGGATAGTTGCGAAGATCGCTTTATAAATCCCAAAAATTGTCTCAAGTCAATGTACGGACTATAGATTAAGGAGGCCCGCGCCCTGCAGTGGGTCAATTTATCACATTAATCAAAAAACACATAAAACTAGAGAGGCACAATGTGCAGTTTTACCGATGAAAGTTATTTCTGCTATTATTATTTCTTATCGGTTGTGAACCGATTATGGCCATTAGGAAATTAGCCAGTGTCATGTATTTTAATATATTATGCAAGTTATTTGCATCGAAACAGTCAAGTCGTCATAGTTAAAGTCAAGTCTAGGGAATCATTTGTAAACACGACGGCCATTTACAAACAATATTCACGGAGCCTTGGAGACAACACTAAGTCAATGTTTTGCACCGATTTTCACTTTCATTCCACTTGTACACCTTCACGAAACTAAATTGATTAATATGCCCCCGAAATTAAACAATTTGCACGCATATGAACTAGGTTTCACAAAAATGAAAATTTAGCACCACATCTCCTCAACGAGTTCCCGCCAAGACTCTATTTCTGCTAGGAAATGACAAGAATCAAGATCAGTAGCCCTAGACAACATTCTTTTCGATTAACGAAATAGCAATCGACAGATTTTTTTTGTGAATTATATTGTCGGAGTTTTGGCGGGAATGCGTTGAGGAGATGTGTTGCTACATTTTTATTTTTGTGAAACTTAGTTCAAATACGTGTAAATTGTTTAATTTCGGGAGCATATTAATCAATTTAGTTTCGTGAAGGTGTACAAGTGTAAATAAAAGTGAAATTCGGTGCAAAACATAGACTTTAGCTTAGTGTTGTCTCCAAAGCTCCGTGAACAAACATTGTAAAAAATGGCCCCCTTTTTACAATGATTCCCTCGACTTGACTTTAACTATGACGACTTGACTGTTTCGTTCAATGCAAATAACTTGTAAATATTGATAATACTTGACACTGGCAAATGTACGAATGGATAAGCCATTTTAAAGAAGATTTTTTTTGTATGAAATTGACATAAGTTCGCGAAGAGTCACTTGCCTTTCCCGAACTTAAATATATGTCAATTTCAAACAAAAAAATCTGTCTGGCGATTTCGTTTTTCGATAAGAATTGTTGTCTAGGTCTACCGGTTAGATAATATGGATATGGAACATATTTTTCACGCTTTCATTGCAGGATAATTCCCATCAACACTCAGGGACCATAAAAAAAGTATACGATATACTCCCTCAAATTTAGTAGCTAGCGAATAAAAATGATTTCAAAACAAACAACCAGCACATCCCACAGCAAAGTTAATATAACAATTTATTAAATTGGACTTGTTTTCTTCGGTCCTGTAAATTTTATACCTATTTGTTTGAAAACATTTCCCCGGGCTTAACTTCTGTATTTTGTGCAGGTTTCGTGAACAAATATTTAGAATTACCGACCTTATTTGAACAGAAAAGCCACTGAAATGAATATTAATAACAATAGCAGCCGCGGGAAACAAATTGCGCGAAATTTAAGCGGAAATAGACAATGCAATGGAGTACTTAGAATAATCGAGAATGGTGTGTAGGTACTTAGTATTTCGAATCGGTGATTCTGAAGGGGCTTGGTATTTTTGATGTTATAGGTCCGATCTGCCATTTTGCTTGTTTTTTTTTATTTAATTTTTTATTTGAAAACTTATGAAATACTTAAAAACAAAATGCAGGCCATAAATCTCGAGTATTTGTCTGGCGTGCTGAAAATCGTTTAGATCTTATGACTACACTTGTAAATAAAATAGTTCATTCCACACTCGCAAAATAAAAGGCATAGGCAGAAACAGAATAAACAGTAATAGACATGGACTAAATTAAAACACATTAAAAACATTGAACATTGTTTAAATAATATTATTTTATTTATTAGTTATCAAAATCAAATTAAAAAAAAAAATTATTGATTAGACGTGACTATGAAGTTCATTTGACTGTTCTTAAATTACATAGGATGACATCGGTTCTACACTAAGCACATGCTTGTATCGCAGTAACCGAGGTACCAAAATGATGCCATATATACATATATATTATAGACGCCCAATAAGCTATCTATACTAATATTATAATAAAATTGGTAACAGTATGGAAGTGCGTATATCGGGGGTAATCTTCGAAACTACTGGACCGATTTAAAATAATCTTTCACCAATAAAAAGCTAGGAATAACATCGGCTACATTTGGTCCCGATATTTCTACGGGATCGGGACTTACGCGGGTGAAACCGCGGGACGCAGCTAGTAATTCCTATAAATTACACTTTGGAGACTATATCGATTATAAAAAAAATAGTTTTTACTCGAGCTGTCAATGCATATTGAAGTTTATTATAATACTAGCTGCGCTCCGCGGTTTCACCCGCTAAGTCCCGTTCCCGCGGGAATATCGGGATAAAAAGTAGCCTATGTGTTAATCCAAATCCCCAGCTACCTATATTCCAAGTTTCATTCCAATCGGTTGAGTAGTTTTTGCGTGAAAGAGTAACAACCTCACATACATACATACAAACTTTCGCGTTTATAATATTAGTAAGATTATTAAAACTTCAGGTATTATAAATCACGTTTGTAGACGTTTTTACATTTAATTTACCTCAAAGTTTCGGCCCGAATCCAGACCCGAAGTTCTAAAAATAATAATAAACAAAAGATAAGTTAAAAAATATATGTTGAAGCTTCTCAAGTACCTAAACCTCATTGTAAATTGTATACAAGACCATCCTCAATACAAAAATACCCAAAGCCCTTGTGTAAAATGTGCCAAATTAGGCCTCACTTATTTCAGTTCAGTGAAACCAAAATGCTTCAGGGAAAAGCTTTCGAAAGTCGCCGGGCCTTATAAGGAACAAGGGTTTCGAACAGTCCTTGAGAACTCTAGGTTTGGGCTATTAAAGATTGAAGTTCGAAATTCAAATTTCAAACTGTTCCATTCTGGGTACCTACTTGATTGTTTTGCGTGACCCGTTTAGTTGTCATCATTTCATCATGTTATTATATTTAAAAAAAAAAGTATTATATGTAGTATATCCGTTGTCTAGTACCCATAGTACAAGCCTAGTGCTTAGTTTGGGGCTAGATTGCGCTATGTGTAATGTCGTGCAATATTTATTTATTCCTCTTGTTTGGATAGTAATTTTGATGGGTAGATAATCGGGTGGAAAATTGAATTTTCATCTCTAGGGTGGAAAGTGATATTTCTTCATTTGAACGTTTAGCTAGGGTGGATCTATTCTGCAACCTGCCATAATACTTTGATTGCAGAATACTTTATTATTTCTTTTCTTGTCATTGCCGCCTAGGTACATGCCTCTTGACCATAACTGACACACCCATTGAGATATTATATACAAGTACTAAATGGCTCAAGCATATTTCATGCTCCTTTTACGCAAAATAAATATTAAAGTCGGTGCAGCGCTGACAATATTTTTGCGTTTATCGTTAATCATGAAATTGCTATTGCTGCTGGCGCTGAGGTAGAGTCAATGATTGATGATTAAAACGTCAAAAGTATCATTGAGTTTGCGGTGGCGTCACCACCAATGTCTTCCTTCTGATGTCATGTCTACTGTTGTCGTTGAGCTATCCGGATAAAGTAGTCTGAGTCCGGAATGTTCCGAAGTAGCCAGTGTCCGGAACTAGTCCGGAATTCCAGCTGTCTACATTCCAAGTTTCATCGTAATCGGTAAAGTACTTTGTGTATAAGACAATAACAATTCAAATCTACAAATAAATAAGTAGCCTAGTTTAAAAAAAAAGCTTTTCCGGAATTCCGGAATACATTCAAACGGAAACACATCAATTCCGGAAACACATCAAACCGGACCTGAACCTGCTATCCTTAAAATTACGATGTAAAGCGTCTACCGCTTGCGCCACAGTAAAAAAAATCAGTAAATCTATACAATTTTATGGGACAAAACAATATCGCCGATATTTCAGTGAATCATTCAGAAAGAACAGTAATAAAATAATAAAACAAAACGTTTAGAATGTACATATTTTGTGTATACACCTATGAGTAGTAAAATTTTAAGGGTCCAATAAAAATGTTAATTTAATTCGCAAATATGGCGGGAGGGTTATAAAAACCGACGTGTGTTAATTTTGTTGAATCTTAAAGTATCGGTTACAGCCCGGGCCGTATTAAAGGAGATTTCAACGGGCTATTTTTAGGTACCTGGCGGTTTATGGGTTTGTTTTTTGTTGTATCGAAGTGTGCAGGATTGAATTGCTAGAAGAAAGAGGCCATGTGATGATTTGTTACTCATTATGTGAGTAGGTAACACAGTCATGCAATGTTGGCGGATTTTAAGCGCGCCAATTTTGCACCTTTTTTTGTTGTATTGTTTGGCAATTGCGCATACGGCCAGTGTCAAAAAAAATGTAAAACATTAGCAAATTCACTTTTTATGTTACATTTTTTTTAAATAAAACTAGAGAAATCTGTCGAAATAGAATTTACCTACTTTTACTAATATTTTAGATATCTACTAATTAAGATAGGTACTTACTAGAATTCGAAATAAAAAAAATGCTGCTGTCAAAAAACAAGATGCATTAGTAGTCAACCTTAATAGTAAACATGACATCAGAATGAAGACAGTTGTAAACATCCACTGCGGTAACGTTACCGCAAACTCAATGATGCTTTTAGACGTTTTAATCGCAATTCATCTACTTCATCTTATTTTTACGATAGACGTAACAATATTGGCAGCGCTTTTTAAATTTATTTCGCGTAAGGGATAATTTATATTAGACCGTCACGAGCGCCGGCCGGGTCCGAGCTTTGTTATCCATTGCTCGACCGCCACTCGGTTGCAACAGACCGATCGACTGCTCGCCGAGCAATGGATAACGAAGCTCGGACCCGACCGCCGCTCCGGTCTAATATAAATCCTAACTACATGTATGTATTTATGGTTTTTATATAATTATATATTTACAACTGTAGACACCCTGCCTCTCACCTTTCTTAGCTTCCTTTCCATCCAAAGGTTGCCTGGAAGAGATCGCTTTCAGCGATAAGGCCGCCCATTGTCCGCCCCTAAATTTAAGCTGTATTTGTTTCTATCTATTTATCTTCTAATTTATGTGGTGTGTACAGTAAATAATTTATTCATTTATTCATTCATTCACTAAAGGAACATTGAATATGTTTAAAACAATCACCTATAGTAAATACTATAGTAATAAAACACAATAGTATATCCCGGTTTTTACTCTCGTTTTATTGATTAACGGCATTATTTTTAAACGACCGAGCTTTCGCTAACTTTACAGTTAGCTTTATCAAGATAGAACTACTATAGTATACATAAAATCTCAATGGCTGCAGTCAAATAAAATTAAGCTGAATTCTCAATACATTTTTTCTTCTTTGCTCCTTTCAATTAAGTTTAGTCCCCACTTCGTTCCACCGTTCTATAAAACTAAACGAGGCACAGTTCACGGTACGAACTTCTTTAGCACTTCTTGTCCAATATTTAAGTTGCCAGTGCGAGACACGCTGACTAGAAATTACGAGTGATTTCAATAATTTCTCTTGAAAATTTTTATTTACTGGTAAGTGTATTTTTAGGACAGATATGAAGGAAGTTTATTGTTCTTTGTGACTTTCTTTTTTTATTCAATGACGAATGTTTTTTCAGTGAATTTTGAGGTCTTAAAGCGATTTGTTTTTTTTTGAGTGGGCCATATTAGGTTTTATTCAAAATCGTAAAACATAACGCAATGTTTACTGAGTGGGCCATTAGGTATTATGTTTTTTTTTCAAAATCGTATAACTTAACGCAATGTCGCTTTTACGTCGCTTCAAAACAAAATTTTATTGCAAGTAATTATGAAAATATAAGTACTTAAATGTAATTAAGTTTTTACGAAAAAAAAACAACAAATTTCTCGTCTTAAAAAAATGACAAGAATAAATGAGCAATTTTAATAAATTAAAAACTATTGGACCTTAAAAGCTTTTCATTTAATCAATTTTATATTCCTGTATCTACTTGTATATTTTGACATATTATTATAATTATCACATTAAGGGCGAATACGGACCAGAAACTTTACGAATGTCCGTTATGGAGCCCAAAGTATCAACAGACCGTATCATACAGAGCTGTATGTCATGAACAGTGATAGCTAGACAGTTGAAATTATCATAAACTAGCTGTGCCCCGCGGTTTTACCCGCTTAAGTCCCGTTCCCGTGGGAATATCGGGATAAAATGTAGCCTATGTTTTACTCCCGGTATCCGACTACTTATATTCCAAGTTTCATCGCAATCGATTCAGTAGTTTTTGCGTTATTGAGTAACAAACATCCAAACATCTAAATATCCAAACACACACACTTTCACATTTATAATATTAGTAGAATGACGATTACCCACTATTAACGTCTTTTCAGCACAAAAATGGGACTGTAAATTTAATTATTGTAGACCAATATCCAGCCACATTCTCAGCGGCCTTAGTGGCTTCTATTAAATCCTTCCTAGTAGGAAGGACTAATCCTTACTATTAAATTAAGGCCGATTAAAATCTTAAACTTAAAACAACTATAGTTACATACTTAAAGAAATGCTCTCCAAAAATTTCGCACCCGACAGGACTTGAACCTGCATCTCTGGGAATCCGTTCCAGCGCCTTTCCAATTTGGCCACGGATGCATGTTCAATCGAGTCGAAATTAAGGATTGCATTTCTTATTGTTTTTACGTTTTTGGAGGCACGTAGCTACTCCAAAAACGTAAAAACAATAAGAAATGCAATCCTTAATTTCGACTCGATTGAACATGCATCCGTGGCCAAATTGGAAAGGCGCTGGAACGGATTCCCAGAGATGCAGGTTCAAGTCCTGTCGGGTGCGAAATTTTTGGAGAGCATTTCTTTAAGTATAGTTATCCAAGTGTAGGAAACACTTTAAAAAATATAACAAAAAAAAAAAAAACTATAGTTACATTTTATCGGGTCTCAGTCGCGTATTATTATATTTATATAATAATACGCGACTGAGTTGAAAGTCGCGTGGTAAAATGTTATTACTATGTTACTTTAACCTTTCTGTAAATTTTGTGTTACTTATTAATTATTATAATGTAAACTGATTTTAATTGTTGTTGGTTGTACAAATAAAGTGTTAATTTATCTATCTATCTTTAATAAACTTTTTAAATTGACACGAAATTGAATTTAATTTAAAGTGTGAATTTAAAAAGTTTATTAAGACAACTGTAGACCGATTTAAAATCTTTAGTTTATAAAAGTCGTAAACATGTGTAGCTAACCTAAATGAGTAAACACAGAGTTCGGTTTATCAATAATCGAATGTATTAAGTGTATTAAATATGTATATTATACCGATAAACATTCCTACATAATTCTCGGATTAGATAAATGCGCCTACATCTGACCGGGCTGACCTGTGGACGCGGGCTAACGGTGGTTTGGGCTTTATTTTGTGAACTTCCATTTTGTTGACCGAACGAGCAAAGCGAGTGAGGTCCAGTGTAGACTAGCCTGGCGCTTGTATCTTTGTATGTTTGTTCGACGATCGACTTGAGGTATCGTAGCTCCGATCTTCATGAATTTTGGTATGCGCGTAGTTTAGGTCAATAGAATTTATGAGTTCGAAGATGAGTCGGTTGTGGAGATAGGGGTCGTGAGGTCTCAGTTCGGGGCGAACTCCTAGTTAGTTAAAATCAGTTAATATTTTGACATAATATCCAACACTTTTTAGTGAACAGATGGTGGGCCATTTTAGGGTTTGTAACCCTTCCTCTTCCTTAAGACTTAAAGGTATTCTTATTTTGAGTTGAAAATAAACCAGTTTATTTGCGTTGCTTCTATTATATTAAACATTTTATCTGGGGAAAGGGGTCTGTAAATATTTTGAAACGTAGAGAATTCATAAAATGCATAATATAATAAAAACAACGCGATTAAACTGGAAAAAGAGTTTAATATCAATTCTACTTCAGGAAAACATAAGAAATCTTGATTTTGTGCTTTTTTTTCTTTTGTAGCGTGTTTTTTATGCCAAATACTGTATTATTATTCTTAGTAATAATAGGATTTATGCTCCTGAAGTAATTTGACCCCATAATAGATCTTATATACTACTGTTCTAGTAAAGAACTCGAACATATATTGAAGTAGCAATCCTTTGAAAAAATGTTCCACGCACGTGGTTGCGGGGCTTAGAACGATGATTCGACCGCCAGTCTGTCACTAAAGATCGTCCACCATGGTCGATCCAAAGGTCGATCATACGTAATACTTTACGGAACATGTCAGTGTCAGTGCATCTGCTGCTGTGTGACCGTGGAACATGTTTTTTTCGAATTTAGTAGTTCTATTTATTCCTCGTAGGTTCTAGTACATAAGCTGTAATCTATAAATAAAATAAATACCCAAGGTACCTAAAGCTCGGAAGTGATAACTTTCTACCTTGTAATTAAAACCTTCTAACATAAAGTCAGAAAATTATGAATTATAAAAGTATGAAATAACCCTAATCTGAATAAATTGTTTACATCAAAGACTTTTCAAATGTTTGTATGAAATAGACCCGACGGCAAACTTGTTCTTCTTTTCATGTAGTGGTATGTCTCATGTAGTGTTAGAGTTTAACAGCCACATTAGTCTGGAACTAAAAATAAAAAAATAAAAAAAATCTTTATTGTCTGCTGTGTCTCGCGGTTTCACTTGCTCTCGAGGGAAATTTTAATAAATCTTTTTTATTACATAAAACTACAGCGATTTTCCGGCTACTTAGTCCGAATGGCTCATATGGTTCAAATCATACCAATTGTTTTCATCTGAACTATTTTCATCTTAACTGCTACGGTTAGCACGTAAAAAGTCAAACTAGCATAGTAGAAAGATGTAATAGTATGCAAACTTACCTATATTCTAAAAACGGACTTTGACAAGTCACGTGGCAAATTGCCTACAACTTAATATTATGTGACCGCTCCCGAGGAACAAATTTGTATGAAAGTTGGGTAGGTAAATGTAAGACTGCGGCCGCATAGGCAGGTGGCTGGCTTCGCGGCTATATACAGGCTAGCGAATCATTTAACAAAGACAAACGGTCTATAAAGTTCGCACTGAGCGCTCGGCGCCTAGCTGTGTATCTTGTCAGAATGCCAGTCACTAGGTGCTAGCCGCAAAGGAAGTCACCTGCTTATACGGCCTTATCCTAAGAGAGCGCTAATGGGAGCCAACAATAAAGTAAACTGTACCTTTACTATCAGCGGTTTAGGCTGTGCGTTGATACATCGGTTAATCAGTCATTAGCTGCGTCCCGCATGTTTACACGTATAAGTTCCGTTCCCGTGGGTATATCGGGACCAAAAGTAGCCTAAGTTACTTCTCGATAATGTAGCTTTATAATGGTAACATATTTTTCTGATCGGTTCAGTAGTTTCGGAGCTTATTCGTTACAATCAAACAACAAATCTTTCCTCCTCTTTATAACGTTAGTATAGATAAATAAATAAATATATATTTTTGAACAACACACAACGCCACCTAGCCCCGTGGTAAACCATCAAACATGTGTTACGGTGACTAGAGAACGTATATAATACGTAAATTTTAGAAGTAGATTCAGTGTTTTATTGTCACCTCTAGAGTTAAAAGTTTAATCTTTTTTGGTATCTCCAAACATATTGAGAATTATTAAGCAGCTTCTCTGAAGACTGAAAATTGAATACATATTATCTCTCAGCTTACATTAATTATTTAGAATTAATTAGATTTCAGAGAAATAGGAAATTGTTCAGAATAATAAGGAATATCCTACTAACATTATTAGGGTGAAAGTTAGTTATATACGGAGAGGCAAAACTATTCAGTTCTTCCGGTCAGGCAGACCATTTGGCGGCTGACATTTTTTTCTATACACTACATGAATTTTTAATCTCATTTCGTCCCGAGGGTTGAAAGTATTTTGTTTTCATTTTTTCCGTTTAAATTGAATTAATGTTTTTTAAATTGTTCTATATGTTTACTGATTCTCAATTTACCTACCTGTTTTAGTAAATGTACGTGTTGTATTTTAATTTCCTCACAGTCGAAATGAAAAGTAGAGTGTTTAGGTCGGGTGAATGTCACCGATTTCACCCTCGAACTCTCGAAAAATGCATGATTCAGTCCTTGTTTCACCCTCGAACTCTCACCACAAATATCTCAGGTGAAATGCATGACATTCAGCCCTCGTCTAACAATCTACTATTGTATAGTGGAATGTCTCACCTAGTGTTAAATTTATGAAGTCTTTACACCTCTAATATACAACAACACTAATAACAACTGCTATCAAAGACATAATCTACGTAAAAAAAAATAACTGTGTAAAACAGCACCTCCTCTTTTGAAGGTCTTAGTACACGCGTAAAGTTCCTTATCATTGCCCATTTAAAAGAATCTGAAAGAACACTTACTTTTGAATAGTTTTCGACAAAAACTTCCCTAAAGTGGCTCTTCGAAGGAAAAAATACGACCGAGAAAGCTTAGAGTGTTTTAATGTTCTATTTTACGCTAATAGTTACTTATTCTATTGCTTTAGTAGATATACTAAAGCAATAGAAGAATATGGAATAATGGAGGAGCTCATTGGCCTAGCTGTACCAGCCGATTTTGAATGGTTGTGCAGGTTAAGCAACGCTTGGCGCGGTCATTACTTGGATGGGTGACCGAAAATTTGTGTGGCAATAAATCATTTTCTCGAGCTCCTCCGTGCTTCGGAAGGCACGTTAAGCAGTTGGTCCCGGTTGTTATCTCTGATAACAGTCGTTAGGTCAAGTTAGAGGCCTTAGGGCGATCTAAAAACTCTAACACCAGGTGAGCCACACCACTATACGAAAAGAAGAAGAGTCGATATACTAATCTGGTTTTATGGATGTAATTTATGTAACAATTTAATGTATTTTTCTTATTTAAATAAAAAAAAATAAAAAAATAAAGAAAAATAGTTACTAATACTACTAATAGTCATTTACTCCCTTACTTATAAAATACTATTTACACATGCCAAAGTTAAGTGACGTTTGTCTCTGTCTATCAGCTTTGAAACTTCATGTGGCAGTAAAAGACAAACGATGGACAGTTATGCAGCGCATTAATTAGCGTTTATAAGTAAGGGGGTAAGTATAGAAATCTTTTTTTAGTAAAGTGGTATAACTCGCCTAGTTTTAGGCTGAAATCTATATTCCGTACTTTGACTTTGTAAACAAAGTTTTGGTGTTTATAAAGCGATCTTCGCAACTATCCAAAGTTTTTGCTTAGTAAAGTCGAAGTTTTTCAAATTTAGAATGTAAACAAATCAAAAATAATGACCTAAAGATAGCTTCTCTGTTATGATTATGAAGTTCTTTATATTTTATTCGTATTTTACAAAATGAATTTCGTCTATAACTTCCAATTTGAAGTTTATGCGTAGTTTTTGAGTCAGTTTGCGCAAAGTCAAAGTACGCACTATAGATCTCAGCCTAACACCCATATGCAGAGTCGTTTCCTCCACTCGACTCGACCTCGACTCTACTTGAAGGATAGAATCGGTATGCTGAGTTGTTATAAGAATCCGTCACTTGAGTAAATTCCTTAGTCGAGGCGAGGAACTGATTGTCAAACTCAAGGAACGTCGCTTCTCTACCGGTTGCCAACATAATGAAACAAATTTAATGACGTCAATCCTCCACTCAACCTTATCGAAGGTTCCTTAGCGAAGGATAAAATGATAACTTAACATACCGATTTCGAGGACGTTTGGAGGAAGGAGGTTTGGTTCATAAGTTGAGTGGAGGAGTTTTCGAGGAAACGATTCTGCATATGGGTGTAAGACTTAACTTTACCTATAATGACTGCTATCTGAGATTCAAACTTATTTTTTTCTGTCATTATCGCGTAGCTTTTATTATATTAGTTATATTACTTAGGCAATATAATTAGTATAGAAAGACCTCGAAGTGTCGGACTTTAAAATGCTTAGGACCTTCCTCTAATAAAGGCTACGCGATTCAAAATGAAAAAAATTGTTTCATTTTAATTATGTCAGTCTTGTCAGTAATTGTGCTATAACTGCATTGCTTCTTACTAAACCTACTAATTAACTCATTTTTCATTTTTTTTTTCATGTACCATCTAAGGATTAAAAGGTAAGCGTCATAATAATATAATATCATATCCTAACAGACTTACATGTTTTCATTAGAAATTAAGCGTAGATACCCCGACTTTCATTCCGAAAGTTGTGGTTTCAAATCCCGGCAGCGCACCAAAGTGTTTTTCTTTGAGAAAAATTTATGTGCGCTATTAACATCGCTCTTACGGTGAAGGAAAACATCGTGAGGAAACCCACGGCTTAAAATCACGCACAAAGGCCCAATAGCAGGGCTAATTGCGGAAACACACAAGTTAAAACTTTAACTTTTAAAAATTAAGCGTCCAAATCGGGATAATAAATACCATATACCTAATATGAAATTTTGTCAAAAGTTTTCGCGATTTTGCATAACGCGAGTAAAACCCGGTAAATATTGTGTATTAATAGCATAGGTGTTTTTCCCGGTACCCAACTACCTATAATCCAAGTTTTATAGCAATCGGTTCAGTAGTTTTTGCGTAAAAGAGTAACAAAGTCACATACAAAGATACGTATATACAAACTTTTGCGTTCATTATGTTAGTAAGAAGTAAGATTTGAATATAGAATACAGAACTATTTAGATAGATAGATTAACACTTTATTTGCACAACCAACAACAATTAAAATTTATATCTATGTTTTCAAATAATTTTAGTAGAAAAAATAAAAATCTTTAGGTATAATTTTATTTCTATTGATTATTTTGACGTGTTTTATTTTTAACACTACGCGATTAAAATCGAAAAATGAGTTCGAATTCAGCCCAGCATCGCATAACAGAAGTAAAAACTTATTGATTATTTTGTCAAATTAAAAACAACAACAATGGCTACCTACTAACTACCAAATCCACCCGCAAGCCATACTTATTAGAACCATATCTCATTTAAACAAATCAATTGCTAAGGGTTGCTTTCTATAGCCATATGCGCCCAAAATTCAACCCCTGCTTAGCTAAATAAAATATTATTTCAACCCCTCTCTAAAAGCGAGGGTGGTTACACAACTCTCTCTATAGTTTTGTCAAAATCAGTCCAGTCATTTGATACGAATCAATCACTTTATAACAGAGGCTTTTCAATGGTAGGTACCTACTTGAAATGATGATTTTGGATTGTTTGCATTCTCTGGTTTTGAGTAAACTATTTAAAGTGTTAACTTTAGAAGAAGGTAAAACTAATATTATTTTTTTCTAATGTTAACACCGAAAAGGGGTTTGTTGGTGGCTGCGACTGGTTCTACCCACCAGAAACCGTCTAAGTCGTAGCGTCAGACAGACTCGTCTATGTTCCGATACGTAGAACGGTGCAGCCACTAAGGAAGCCGATCTTGTTCCTCTGAGTAGCCTATATGTTAATCCAAATCATTAGCTATCTGCATACCAATTTTTATGCCAATCGGTTCAGTAGTTTTCACCTAAACTTTATTTTTTTATTATACTAGTAGTTCGCCCCGAACCGGCTCATCTTCGAACTCATAAATTCTACTGACCTAAAGTACATGCACACGAAAATTCATGAAGATCGGAGCTACGATACTCAAGTTATCGTCGAACAAACATTCAAACATACAAATATAAGATGCCCATCTACACTGGACCTCAATCGCTTCGCTCGTTCGGTCAATAAGTTTTTGCGAATTGCCTAAAAGCTAGTATTTACGCATAAGTATTTACTACAAGTTTTTGACTCCCCAATATCCGTTGTTTAATTTCCACTACTCACTCTACACTGATTTGCAGTTTCTAGAAATCTGTTATTTGTAAAGTTAAGTGGTGTTGAAATTACACTTTTTTTATTTGTTCGGTTGTGGTTATCGCATTGTGAGTCAACTGATTGACTCACTGACTCGCTGACTCGTTCTTTCATATACAGATTACAAAAACTCGGCTAGAAATTCCTTAGGAGTGTAAAATGCTTGCTTTTATAGTATTTTAACTTTGAAACTTTTTAGTCGTATCGACTATTGGTTTAAGCAGATAGTAACGATAAGGTTTAAGATATAGCGTGGCCCCTTAGTAGAATGAGGACAGGCTGACGAGTTCTGACATGTCTTTCTTAGTGGCCAGTGCAGCCATAAGCAGTCGGGTACTAAGGATTCATTTTCATTACATAGTATTTTTCTGCAAGATGTGACTCAAACTAATTCAAAAGTTACGAAACTTTTTATAACTTTCGAAAAGCTCCGTGAACAATCATTGTAAATGGCCGCCCCGTTTCACAATGATTCCCTCGACTTGACATTAACTATACGATTTGACTGTTTCGATGCAAATAACTTGCAAATATTAATAATACTTGACACTGGCTAATGTCCAAATGGAATATAGCTATATAAAATTGTTTAAACAACACACAGCGCCATCTAGCCCCATCGTAAGCTACTAAGCTTGCGTTACGGTGACTTAACAACGGATATAATACTCATATTATTTTGTATTTCGTAAATTATACATATAAGTTCAGTCAGTCAATCAATCAGTCAGGTTTCTGATGAAATATTGCAAGTAAAGCCACAGCAAGCAGCTATATGCGCCCAAAATACAACCCAAGTGGCTAACACAAGATTAAGAGCATTCATCTTATCAGAATACCACTTTGTATCCCACTTTGTTGGGCGATAAGATCGGTAGAACTCGTAAAGTGACCCTGTTCACACCGCAAGGTATCAATAAAACGGATTATTAAATAAACCTGTCGAGTGAGGCCTAAGATACACTACCGCGAAGTTAGGCGAAGTGCCAGGCAATAGAGACTTCGAAAAAACATTTTTTTTTTGTTTTTTTACGGTGTTGATGTAAAATTCACTTTTCGGTTTAAGCCTAAGACACACCACGGCGAATTTGATCGAAGTTCCCGGAAAACAATGACTTCGAAATAAAGATGATTTAGATTTGCTTCAGTTTTGCTGATGTTAATTTGTACTTACTTAAATGTAAAATTCATTTTTGGGTTTAAGCCTGAGACACACCACGGGGAATTTGATCGAAGTTCCCGGAAAACAAAGACTTCGAAATATAGATGATTTAGATTTGCTTCAGTTTTGCTGATGTTGATTTAAGTAATGAAACTCAGGTTGACGTTTCAAGGTCATTCCATACCTCTTGCTCACTGGTATACTGAGATCACCATGTCAAAAAACCACTTTGTATCCCGCTCTGTTGGGCGATAAGATCGGTAGAACTCGTATAGTGACCATGTTCACACCGCGAGGTGTCAATAAAACGGATTATTAAATAAACCTGTCGAATACCGCGAAATTGTGTAGTGCTCCAAAATAACGACATCGAAAAAACATTTAATTCTGTTTTTTCGGTGTTGCTGTAAAATATTTTTTTCGGTTCAAGCCTAAGACAAGCTACAACAAAGTTGATCGAAGTTTCCGAAAAACAACGACAACCTCCTCCTTTTTTAATCTATTGAAGACCTCGAGGGACTCAAGATTATCGGGTACTTACCATCACAAACTTGTCGAGTAGTGTGATAGTGGCCTTATAATTTAAACGCAAATACATTTTTATCTGAATTCCACAAACTGTTGATTTAGTGGCGGCAGTCGCTTTCTAGAAAATCGAATTCATTTTTTTGTGCATTTGTACACATAATATATAATCTGTTTATTTACATTCTCTTTGAAAAGGTGTACCTTTATTTATATGTAGGTATATCCCTCAATATCCTTTTCCAAGTAACGCATCTGAATACAACTTTATATGCAACTAGCTGCGCCCCGCGGTTTCACTGACATAAGTCCTGTTCCCGCGGGAATATCGGGATAAAAAGTAGCCTATGTATTCTCCAGTTCTCCAGCTACCTATGTTTCAAGTTTTATCGCAATCGGTTTAGTAGTTTTTGCGTGATTGAGTAACAAAATCACAGACATTCATACATTCTTGAAAACTTTCGCGTTTATATATTAGTAAGATGTCACAAATCTCTCTCAAAGGAGTCCTTCTTGGAAAAACTGAAATAAACCGGAAAATTCAATTATAAAACATAGCAATCACATCTCAACAGCATAAAAACATTTACAAGAAACCTACAGGCGAAATGAGTATATCCTCTTTTTTTGAAGTCGGTCAAAAATTATGCAAACGTCAGAATATCTATCAGCCCTATATCATTCCTTGGAGTCTTGGCGGGAACTCGTTGAGGAGATGTGGTGCTAAATTTTCATTTTTGTGAAACCTAGTTCATATGCGTGCAAATTGTTTAATTTCGGGGGCATATTAATCAATTTAGTTTCGTGAAGGTGTACAAGTGGAATGAAAGTGAAAATCGGTGCAAAACATTAACTTAGTGTTGTCTCCAAGGCTCCGTGAAGATTGTTTGTAAATGGCCGCCGCGTTTACAAATGATTCCCTAGACTTGACTTTAACTATGACGACTTGACTGTTTCGATGCAAATAACTTGCATAATATATTAGAATACATGACACTGGCTAATTTCCTAATGGCCATAATCGGTTCACAACCGATAAGAAATAATAATAATATATCATTCCAAATTCAAATATATATCCCTGACAAAGAAATACAGAATCGACAGTATTCTATCATTTTGTACATAAAAGCGCTGTAATCGGGGCTTATAATTTTAAATGAGCTCCCATCGAACGCTCAGGTAGCTTTTTTCCGCTTCACAAAGCGCTTTTGTAGCTGAATTCTAAATCAGCACCGCTGTGCAAACGCGATAACCGAACCTGTGGTAATGAACGGAGGTTTTGCCGATTTTGTTCGCAATATTACTTACCTACAGAGGTACATATTTCGCTTCGTTCGTCATCGTTGCTTGAGGCACTTTTGTCTGTAACTGTACTTTGTTAGTTCGTAGTTTTATTTGTAGGTACGGATGAAATAGGAGATAGCTAGTTCGTTAGTTTGGAGGTAATGAAATATTTTCTCGTATATTATATCAAACTATACAAGGTGTAACAGGTATGCCCTTTTAAGCCGAAAGAGGGTGGTTCTAGACGTCTAGACGAACAACTTTTGTTCTACGACTTTTGTAAATTCGAAGTACTTTGCGAAAATTTTAAGTGTAAAGTTTACTTGAAAATCAGCTGTTTCTCAGAGTTCGACGTCATTAACCTTATGTTGTCTTTTAATTTAGTTTGGTCTACTACAATTCAAACTTCAATTACATTTACTTTCAAAAACAGCTGTTTTTTTAGTTAAACATAACCTTAAAATTTTCAAAAAAAGTTTGAATTTTTAAAAGTCGTAGAACAAAAGTTGTTCGCCTAGATGTCTAGAACATATTATTATGTCTATTACAATGACAATATGGTTGTTATCTATAGTGCGTACTTTGACTTTGCTCAGACTGAGCTTAGCATAAGACTTAGCATAAACTTTGAATAGGAATTTATAGTCGAAATTCATTTTGTAATATACGAATAAAATAAAATGAACTTCATAGTCTTAACAGAGAAGCAAATTTAAGTCATTATTTTGATTGATTTACATTCTAAATTTGAAAAACTTCGACTTTATTAAGCAAAACTTTGGATAGTTGCGAAGATCGCTTTATAAATTTCAAAAATAGTCTTAAGTCAAAGTTTTTGCTTAGCAAAAACGGACTATAGATTTTAGCCTATGAGACTGACATCTATTTGTGCTTCTTTTTCACCTTTTCGTGTAGCGGTGTGACACACCTAGTGTTAGAGTTGTCAGGTCGCCCTAAGGCCTCTAACTTGACCTAAAGATTGCTGTCAAAGATAACAACCGGGACCAACTGCTTAACGTGCCTTTCGAAGCACGGAGGAACTCGAGAAAATGTTTTTTTGCCAATCCAAGTACAGACCGCGCCAAACGTTGCTTAACCCACACGCTACCTATTCAAAAGCGTGCTTTGACTCGGCTTAGACAAAGAAGTGAAACCATGCTGTCCTTTTCTAATAACACTATAAGAAAGGGACAGCATGCTTGGTCAATGTAACGGAACACTTTTTAATATAGGGTGTTAATTTTTTCGCAAAAAGACAAGGTTCGATTCCTGACTAGGGTAATACATTTTTAAAAATCTAATAATGCCATTTTATTTTTAGTGAAAATCGAGGACGCAAGTCCCTTCAGCATTTTTCGCTATCTCTTATAGTTTAGGATATCCCCTTGAAAGTTCATCGAAATGGTTCAACCTGTATACATTGAAATTACAAATCGTTATGTTACGAATGGAATCCACGGTAAATGGCGCCATGAGCCTTACAAATCTTACAATAACGTATTTTTTAAATTCAACCCATTGGACTACCTAAAGCCCCTATTGCGTAATTGATTAGCGCTCCCGGGAGAAAACGGGAGGTCGCGGGTTCAAGTTCTGCTGAGAGCATTGAATTTTGGAACTTTTTTTCTCTAATGCTAAATCGTAACAGACGATCGAACCACACCGCCGCGCCGCTACAGACTGACGTTAGTACTTTTCAATTCACAATGTTAATTATATCTTAAGCTATGTTAGTAAACTAGATTAAATAAACAAAATAAGCTATGTTAGTTAATTAATATAAAGTGCGACTATTTATGAAGTATTCTTCAGCGAAGTTTAAAATAAAAATTAAACTTCATAAAGTATAGCGTAAAGTTTTCAGATTCCGCCGGAATATAAGAATCAAAAGTAGTCTATATGTTACTCCTGATCTCCAGTCGTTTTCATACCAAGTTTCATCGCAATCAGTTAAGTAGTTTTTGCTTAAAGGAGTAACAAACATACTTAGAATACTTACACAAAAACTTTCACCTTTAAAATACTAGTAGGATAATGTATCTACCGTATGTACCTACCCCAAAAATCCTGCCATATTGATAAAGCCGTACAAACGTGCGCAGACGCAGGGCAGGTGCGTCCTGCCTGCCGTCATGTGCTTGTAGCATGCGTGTGCGCAAATTGCGTGTAGGGTGCCCGTGAACTGTTGCTTTTTAGGATAATGTTGTTGGTTTTAAAGTATGTCGTTTAATAATTAAAACGAAAGTGTAATATTGCGTGTAGTGTGAAAGTAAATATCTACCTACTTATACTAAAATTATAATGTTTGTTATGGACTCGAAAATACTGAACCGATTTGAAATGTTTTTTTTTTATAATTTTGTCTAAGGTTTTCGCGATTTTGCATGATAATAAAACACAATAATTTACCGGGTTTTACTCGAGTTTTATTTGATAACGGCATTGTTACAAAAGTACCGAGCTTGCGCTAAATTTACAGTTAGCGTTTTCAAGGTTGAGAACCTTTAATAAATTGTGTTTTACAAATAGAGACCTACATTATCGAGGATTACGCAGGATTTACGCGGGTGAATCTTTGGGACGCAGCTAGTAGGTTTAAATGTCTGTAAGAGTAAAAGTTGTGTCCTGCGACTTTACTCGCCCAACGCATCACAGACAGAAGCGACGCTAGTTTTTCTATGAGTTTGCATAGTATTTGACCTCGTCTTACTTCCCATCAGGTGGTAGTCTACAGCATTTGACCCCGTCTCACCTGCTGTGGTATCATATAATTAGCATCCACCGCTAGTAGTTGCTAAGTTAGAGTACATTGCTGCTTTGACGTAACGTGGTTGGTACCGGTGATTACTTCAAAGCAGCAATGTAGAATACGAAATATGTTTTTTGACAGTAAATAGCAACTGTAGCGGTGGATGCTAATGAGATGATACCACAGCTGATGAGGAGAGACGATGAGGTCTACGATGTAACATGTTTGCTTAGAAAAAATCTATTCACGCTAGACTTGAAAACTCAAGATCTTTGCAATCTAAGCCTATCCTTCAGGTCTTCGAAGTTATGACACTACTAGCTGCGCCCAACGGTTTCACCCGCGCAAGTCCCGTTCCCGCGGGAATAACGGGATAAAAAGCTTATGTATTAATCCAGGTCCTCAGCTACCTATATTCCAAGTTTCATCGCAATCGGTTCAGTAGTTTTTGCGTGAAAGAGTAACAATCTCACATACATACATACAAACTTTCGCGTTTATAATATTAGTAAGATTTTTTTGTATTAATAATTAATAAACATACATACATACATACCTACAAGCATTACTATTTAAAATATTAATAGCATGAAGTATTTTATGATGTTGGTTTCGAAGCTTTTGTGTTTTATTTTGTAATTCTTTGCTTGTTAAAAATTAATTGAATAAAGAACTTGATATAAGTGTAATTATTTATTAAAGATAGGAGATAATACAATATTCCTTTTTTTAGAGTTCCGTACCATAAGAATTTAATAAAGAACCCACATATGTTACTACCGATATTTTTTTATTAACGATTTTTACTCGTTACTATAGAAGTTTCTAGTCATAGAACTGGAGTGATTTCTATTAGAGACTAGAAGGAGACTTGTTGCCTGATAGTAATGCATTTCAAACTCGTCTCTTAGAACTTCCACTTCATCTCTGTCCACACACTTCACCAGTTCCAAAGTCAAACTTTGGCCCCCACATTATCTATCTAGTGGACGTCTGACAACCGTGGAAAATGATGGCACTATGCAGTACATTGCTGCTTTGACGTAATTACCGGTAATAACCACTTTATGTCAAAGCAGCAATGTACTGTATAGTGCCTGTTATTTTCCACTATTGTCAGACATCCACTGGATAGATAAGCTGGGGGCAGTTCGGGATACTTACACACTTTAAAAAAAAAAAATGCGAAAGTCGTTGTTGTTAGAAACACCTACCATATAAGTACTATGTACTTATCTACTTTTTTGAAAAATTATTTATCAATACCTATGTAACTTGTAAGAAAAGAAATTTAATGTAAGCTTGTCACTTTTTTAATTATAGTCTATGCTAAGTAAATGACAGTTGGTGACAGCATGATCGCCAACGAAGAATTAACTGACATTTTAATTGTTAAAATTGAAAAAAAAAATCGAGGTATTTTTTCTTCTTTTTTTTAATTCACCGTCTTGTTGTCGCGCATGAGTTAAGTCTTTGTCATTTTTCGCTCTATTTGCGATTCAAACAGGGCCATACTAAGGATGGGGGCTAAATAAGCGAGCTGTTATCTAGGGTTATTGATTAAAAAAATGACTTAGTGAAGTAGGTTGTTTTTTTGTTATAAAAAGACAAAATCTGTGTAGATATATGTTCTTTGTTTATCTAATTAGACTTACTTTACTTTACTAATTTAAGTACTACCTTTTCGTCATCAATACAGATAGCTAAAACCTGAAATAACACATGGGCTACTTCTTACTCCAATATTTTATCGAAACCGAATCAAATATTTCGTAATTTGTTTTTATTGCTCAAGGCATATTTACTAGAAATATATTAAAGTAAAAATTCGGTTTCGCTAGAAATATTTTAAAGGAAAAATTCTTCTTCAAAAATCCACTTGCGCCGAGATTTGAACCTTTAAAATATTTCTAGCGAAACGGAATTATAAAATACGTGTGAAACCGTAGAACTCCACTAGTTGTTAACCATGAATATCTCCAGCAAAATAAATGGCACCCCGTTAATTTCCATATACAAAGTACTAGTCAGTACATGCCCAGGAGCAAACCGCCCTCAAATTAATCCCTTAGTACGTCCCTTTAACTCAGCCGAGATTAGTTAATCGACCCAATTTGTAGACTTTTTATAGATTTCAACGACATTGCTATTTTTTATTACTATTAGATACTAAAGTTTATTAGCGTGCGAATTTGTTAGGCTTTTATACAGAAATGATTGGACGGATTTTTATGTAATTTACAGAGATAGCTGGTACCGTAGACCACTATAACTATTAATTGATTTTTAATTTTGTTGTATTGTTTTCTATTAGTTTCCTATAAAAACCTGTATGATTTATGCATATGCATGCATATAAAAAAGCTTGTCGCTGATTTAGTCATGTGGAAATAATATTTTTATCATGTGCTAGTGATCTATTATTATTTTTATCATGTGTAATTAATGCGAAACGATATACGAATGCGAAACGAAAGTGTTGTGGCGACCACCTACTCGGTGGACCGACGACATTGCGGCGGTCGCGGGTAGTCGATTGGATGGAGGTAGCCCGTGATCGCTATTTGTGGCGTCGTATGGGGGAGGCCTATGTTCAGCAGTGGGCGGTTAAGAGCTGAGATGATGGTGATGCTAGGTATTTCTTTCTTGAACCTATTTTGAAACTAAGTTTCGTCAACCATATTTTGAAGGTCACGCGTTCAAATCCTGACTGACACACCACATCAGAACAGAAACACAGAAAACATCGTGAGGAAATCAGGAAACCCATGGCATAGTTAGATTTATACATGTCTATTGAACAGTTCTTTCCTCCGGGCATGGCTGGCTAGCCTGGTGGGCTAATCCTAGACAAGTCTTCACCTAATAATACACTAGAACAAGTGCCTACAGCTCTTTCTAAATGGCTGCACCGTCCTATATACTTAATTATGCTAAGTAGTTAGTTTAGGAGTCCATTAAACGCACTGTGGTCAATAAAATGCGTTTTTATGACCAAATAAGTGGGCCGATTAGGTATTAAACGTTGAGATGATTTTTATTGTGGTAACATTGTTGTAAAATAAATCGTAAAATCTTCACTTTGTATTCGAAGAAAATATCCATCGTTTTACTTAAATATGCTCGTACGAATTGAGCACTGAGTTCGTAACTTCTCTTTGAGTTTAGTATAGCTTTCTCGCTCACTCTTCTGTGGTTAAAATAGGGTGCATATATTTTAAGTTTGTTTGTATTTTTTTAAGAAATAGCAAATCTGGTTTCGTTGTTTTTTGAGGTCTGTAAGGCAATTGCGAAATTACTTTAATCTGAGATTATTTTGTCGTAAAAAAGTTCTTGGATTTTAATATTTTATTGAGGAAAAAGAAATTTAATTAAGAATTTTGATTACCTGTCTACCTTTACGTGCCACTCAGAAAAGGGAAAGTCAAACTCAGAACTAGCTATCACGGGAAAATGTTTTTATAGGCAAGTAATATAGAGAGTTTTAAAATTTAATCGACAAGAACAGTATTTTATATCACTTTAACCCTCCTGTGGCCGTGGTAATTTTTTTAAACGTCATTCGTGATATTAAAAAAAAACATTATTTACAAAAATATAAAATTGGATTGTCAAGCATAAATTTTTATTCAATTTTAATCGCATTGCTTTTATTATATCAAGCACAAGCTGCGCCCCGCGGTTTCACCCGCGTAAGTCTCGATATTCAATAATTAGCATTTTTCCTTCAAAGAACCTTCTCCTGATCATAACGAACACAACAAAAGAATAATTAAGCTATTAAGCTTGTGTTACGGTGACTAGACAACGGATGTAATACATAAATTTATTTTTCTGTTGTAAATACATACATATTATGTATAGGAAGAGACACCCAGACCAGATACAAAAATAGATTTTTAAGCATAAATATTTGCACTCGGCGGAAATCAACCCGCAACCTTTTGCATTGCAGTCGTGCGTTCACACGACGCGCTACAGAGGTAGTCATGCTTGAAAAAAAAACAAAATAAATTTCTTTTATGGTTTTCGCGATTTTGCATAATAAAACACTTTATTTATCCGGTTGAATCGCGTTTTTAATCATGGTTTTAAACGAACCGAGCTTTCGCCAACTTTACAGTTGGCTTTTTCAAGGTTGACTGCCTTGAAGACAACCTTGAAAAAGCCAACTGTAAAGTGTTTTATTATAAAAATCAAAATGTTTAAATAAAATAAAAATCAACGCAATAATAACCGAAAAATGAGTTTAAAAAATCAAGTTCAAGTTTCAAGTTTACAAAATTAACAATTTATCGTATCTTAAATGTAACACCCCTTAGTTTAAAGCTCACGCCCCAACAATTTTTGCGTCTACTTTTAAACCAATTTCACGGGTGCCATAGAATTTAGTTTCTTGGGTCCGTAGGAAAGCAGGCTTTTAACAATAGCAGGTAAGAAACCGTATTTAGTCACAGCTTAATAAGCAGTTACTACGTATTCCTAGACACAGGTTACTTAAGAGGGCATTACTCGAACTTTCGCGTTTGATATTGTTTTGGTTGTAAAATGACTCCACAAAATTATTTTTGAGAACGGTTCCAATCTTTAAAACCTAGTTAATTTTGTTTTAAAGCCAGTTTTAAATATTGCAACTGTATCCAGCGTGCTATAACCGATGACACAAGCCGGCCTCGGCCGAAGCACGTTTAATTACAAAACATTCGGAAACCATATTTTTGCTAGTTAATTTCTCGTTGTTTTGGCTTCAATTTGGTAGTTTTGTTTACACGATTAGTTAACTTTTATAACACAAAAAAAATGAAAACAACCCTTTAAAAACAGAGTTTTCTATTTTACAACGAAAAGGCATACACTTATTGTAGTAGAAAATATCTGCACTTCATATTGGTAGAACAGTCTTACCTAATCCTACTAATATTATAAATGTGAAAATGTGTGTGTTTTGTTTGTTACCCAATCACGAAAAACTACTGAACCGATTGCGATTAAACTTGGAATATAGGTAGCTGGATACGGGGTATAACACATAGCCTACTTTTTATTCCGAAATTCCTGCGGGAACGGGACTTACACGGATGAAATCGCGGAACGCAGCTAGAATATAATTTATGATTTTAAACTAGAAATACTGCTTTGGCGCTTACGAGACGTCGCGAATCCAGTTAGCTCATAGTAAACTATTATAAGTTTTTAGTTTACCAATCATTCGCCTTAAGAGTTGTATAGCTATAGCGAAGTTTCTTCTATCTAGTAATTGAATGTTACCGCATCGAAATCGGTTTAACACGGTCTTGCTAAATCGTTTTAGAGTGTTTCCGATCGGCGCTAACGTTTCGAAATAGCGATTAGAGGCAGTTGTTTAATGTCAATGTCAAAATAAATGTTGCAATAATGAAGATAATGATTATTGATTTGTGACAAGAGTGATCTTGAAGTGTTTTTTTTTGTTTGAGATTGCGCTTGGTTTAAAAGTGGTGTGGTGAAGGGTTAAGGTCATGCGCGATTTTGTTAAGCGAAATAAAAGATAAGTTAATATTGCAGTATGTTGTAAACTGCTTTATCTAGTAGGAAACTAAGCAACTAGGTTTGTACTATAGATTCTAGATTACGGATAATGTCATAAGTACTTCTTTTTTGTAAACAGGTTTATAGGTAGTACGTGTGACATAGGTGAAGATTTTTTTTGAGTTTATATAATTCGTATAAGTGGGAATTAGACCTAGTTTAACAAAAAGCAAAATGACATCAGAATATTGAAATTTACTTGATAAATACGAATAGTCTATGATTTCTATATTATAGTGTTTTTTTTAATGGCGTATAGGGCAGCGTTTTACTATATAAGTGTAGATGTAGTCTAAGATGAAGCACGCTGACCTAGAACGTGCCTGTTCACGCGCGACTTAAAGCAAATCATGCCTTCCCACATTTCAGGGAATCTATACTAATATTATAAAGCTGAAGAGTTTGTTTGTTTGAACGCGCTTATCTCATATATTATACAAGGTGTAACGAGGATACCCGTTTAAGCCGAAAGGGGGTTGTTCTAGACGTCTAAGCGAACAATTTTTGCAAATACGAAGTAGTTTTCGAAAATGTCAAGTTTAAAGTTTACTTGGAAATCAGCTGTTTCTTAGAGTTAGAGGTCATTGATGTTAGGTTATCCTTTCATTTAGTTTGGTCTACTATATCCAAACTTTAATTGAATTTACTTTCAAAAACAGCCGTTTTTTTTTCAATGAAATATTATAATGAATACCTCGAAATTTTCACAAACAAAAAAAAACAATTTCTAAAAGTCGTAGAACAAAAGTTGTTCGCCTAGACGTCTAGAACAACCCACTTTCGGTGTATATAGGTGGGTATTCTCGTTACACCTTGTATACTTATTTTGCCCATTAAATAACATCCTACTTCGTAAATGTTAAAAGTGATGGATGTTCGTGTATATTGTAATATTTACTATTCATTTAATAAAGGAAACGAATTTAATATTAAAATTACGGAAACATACGTCAGTTGATTTTGTAAATAAAACGCTAGAAAAAATAACAATAGTAGAAAATATATAAGTACTAGCTGCACCTTGCGGTTTCACCCGCGTAGGTTCCGATCCCGCGGGAATATCGGAATAAAAGGTAGCCTATATGTTATTCCAGGTCCCCAGCTACCTATATTCCAAGTTTCATCGCTATCGGTTCAGTAGTTTTTGCGTGATTGAGTAACAAACTCACAGGCATACATAATGTAAACTTTTGCGTTTATAATATTAGTAGGAAGTAAGAATTAGTCATATGAAAATTATATACTATCAGCGCCCCGCGGTTTTACCCGCGTAAGTCCCGTACCCGCGGGAATATATAGCCTATATGTTATTCCTGGTCCCCAGCTACCTTTATTCCAAGTCTCATCGCAATCGGTACAGTAGTTTTCGCGTGAAAGAGTACCTAACAAAGTCACATACGTACAAACTTCGATAATATTAGTAAGAAATATCAAATAGACGACCTCTGTGGCGCGTCGGGCGAACGCTTGGCTGCAATGCAGAAGGTTGCGGGTTCGATTCCCGCTGGGTGCAAATATTTATGCTTAAAAATAAATATTTGTATCTAGTCTGGGCGTATTTCTATGTATAATATGTATGTATTTACAAAAGAAAAATAAATATAAGTAGTATATCCGTTGTCTAGTCACCGTAACACAAGCTTAGCAGCTTACCACGGGGCTAGATGGCGCTGTGTGTTCGTCACAGGATTTATTATTATTTATTTATTCTGCTGTCTGGCGTCATCCAAGGAAAAGGAATTTTACTTGGTACTGTAACAGGCCCTTATGTTTAGATTTCCCCTAATTTTCTTTTCTTTTTGATTTATTAATACTTTATTGCAACACACCACAATTAAATAATTAGGTACAATAAAAAGAAATATAAACAATACTTAAAGGAATGCTTTCCAAAAATTTCGCACCCGACAGGACTTGAACCTGCAAATATAAACAATTTAAAAAAAGGTGGTACAATGGGCAGCCTTATCGCTTAAAGCGATCTTTTCCAGGCAACCTTTGGATGAACAAGAAGTAAAGAAAGAGGAGATCAAATCAAATCAAAATAGTTTATTTCCTTTAGATTCTTGTACAACAATAAATGCACATGAGGCTACGTCTTAGGTGTAATGATTTTAGTGTGGCTTAGAGTTAGGGTTATTAAATAATGGAGTTTGGATGTTTGTTTGGTCTTTTTGGAGTTTTATCGGCGTACACGCACACAATAAACTCCCGTAGTTCGTAGCAAAAAGTTTCGATATCAACCCCTTACAATCAGTGTCCAAACTCATTACCCAATTTCACACTTTACATGACTAAGTTGACGGTCTGTACGTGTGTATGTAAATTTTAACACAACTTTATTTACATATTTTTTGTTAACATATTTGAATTTTGACGGAATTTTGGCGCAAATTGTTTTTTTGGCTTACCCTGTCCCTTTTTTAACAAAATGTGGAGTTGAATTAGAATATGTTTTAACTGAATACCAATTTTTAAATTGTTTTTGTTTTTAACCGACTTCAAAAAGAGGAGTAGATTTTCTTTTCGTTGATATATTCGCATATATTTAAATACTAGCTACGTCTCGCTGTTTCACCTGCGTCAGTATCGATGCAGTGGAAATATCTGGATAAAAAGATAATAGCCTTAATAAAACACAATATTTACGGAGTTTCACTTGCGTTTTATTCAATAACGTCATTATTTTAACAACCGAGCTTTCGCCGACTTTACAGTTGGCTTTTTCAAGGTTGACGTTATCGAATAAAACACGAGTAAAACCCGGTAAACATTGTGTTTTATTATACAAAATCTAAAGCAAAATTTAATAATGTGTCTGCAAACCACCGAATATTAAAAAACTCGTCCCTTATTTGTAGTGGGTTAAAAAAAACTAATAAAAAGTTGACAGACAAAGATCTCAATTAGATAAATACAGAAATAATTAGTGTCATAAAATGGACGTGTTAATTTTTATAGTACCAGCAGTTTCTGTTAATTGCACTTGATTGCCGCGGCCAATTCAGTAATCGATAGAAACAACATGAAATTCTATAGAAATTGGTTGCCAGCAGAGATATTGGATTGATGGTGTGAATATAGAGTTAATATTACGGTATTTGTATAATGAAACCTAAAAATACCTACACAAGAAATAAATACTACAAAGATAAATAAATAATCTAAGGTGAATGACCATTGAGTCCAAAAGTGCCCATCATGCACACTGGCGGCATTACCCCGTTGAATCGCCAACGATATATTTTGGGCTAAAAAGAGCCCCGACCGTAGAGTTAATCCATAAAATACATGATTGGATTCCATAAGTATGTTAAAACGTAATATCCGCTAATCCAAAAATTCCAAACGAAACACACTCAAAACCAACAAAAAACAAACACTGCGCTTTCTAAAAACCATGTTGAAAATGTCGTATTCAAACCCGAAATTCGATCTGCGAAGCATAAAAAACAGGTCGATACCACCACACCACATCGTACACCAACCCAAGTTTAAATTTATCGCAATAAAACAAAAGAACATTAATCCCTACAAGAATATTGTCGATAATAAATTACAAACTGATCGAGATCCGTTATCTGGCGGCCGTTTTTGTCAGAAAGATGGGACCCAATTTGAAAAAATAAAAAAACGTTTTGGATCGAAGGAATTCTGTTTTCTTTGACGAGTAGTTTGGTAAAGGTTACCTGGAAAACACTTTAGCAATAAGGCCGCCCATTTGTGCAACTTTTTTTATTAAACAAACACTTTCAGACTCACAGCATTTAAACACCAAAACGTCTGAAAGCCAATTGTACTTTATGCTTTCTGTCCTCCATTTTTGTTAAAAAGATGGGGCCCACACATTGTGGACTGAAGGAATTCTGTCTTGCTAGTATAGTTTGACCACAAATATTATTAAGGATAAATTCGTAATTGTAAATCCTCTTGTGACGCGTCACAAGAGGATTTACAATTACGAATTTATGTTATTATATATTTACCCCGTCATGACGGGGTTAGAACCCATGCCCCTAGCTGGCCGGGCGAGTGCACTAAGCCAAACTGGAACTCACATGACACGGTAAATTCATGATTGTGCATCTTCCCCTAAACACGTTTATCTATTCGCTTGGAATAAATTGCTTAGTAAAGCTAGATGGACTAGTTGGACTTAAGTACATACAAGTAATAATATACGATTTTAAAGTAACATGATGGTTTTCATTACAAATATTATTAAATACTGGGGTATTTACTACGTTTAAATTTATTATATATACGGTGCTCGATATTTCGCCAGTAAAACAGAAGCTCTTCAGCCACTCCGAGCTCCGTAAGTAACAAATTTGCAGGTAGTAAATACCCCGTTACTTAATAAATAATATTCATAGATAATAAGTACCTAAGTAAAATATGTTTGAAATGATTCCAGCATATCCAATGAAATCTCAAGAAATCACTACAATTCTGAAGAAAACTAATATAAAAGACAATATTTACCGGGTTTTATTCGCGTTTTATTTTATAACTTTACTATTGCTACTAAAGAACGAGCTTTCGCTAAACTTTACAGTAAACTTTTTAAGGTGGGCGTTTTCAATCTAACTGAAGTAGACAAAAACGAATGGGTACTACAAATCTTTCACAAAGTTTTGGTACCACCATTTATGTCGATCAGTTTGGCTTCCCATTATGTATAATATATGGCATATCTCCTATTCATCTCTTAATCATCATGTTGATCATCATCATCGTCACATCAATTAATAAATAACAAATTATGGTCGTACCAAACCTTACAATACTAATTTCCTAAATTACTTTTACCAGTGTCCCCGATGTTGGTCCTTAAAATTCTACTTTTCTTAACATCTCGAACGATCAAAGTTCCTAATCTACTGTCCCTAAAGCATGTAATTAAAATGTTCTTCAAGAATTCCGGGACGCAGCTTAAGAATTTGGCCGTTATTTTCTAGGGGTTGACAGTAGAAACTTTTTTTGTTCGAGGGTGGTCAGTGTTTTTTGGTGGCTAAAACGAAATTAGGGTGAAAAAACTAAAAAGTTGAAACTCCATGAGTCGTAGAGCATTAATGTTTTGTTGGATTAAGGCCTTTGAATTAAAAATACGATGAATTTAAAACAAATATTTTGTTTTTAATTGGAAAACGTTTGACTATTATCTATAAATGACAACACTTAACAGTTCGAGTGTACAGTTAAACATGAAGGTACGCTGTTGAGAACACCTAGAACCAGAAACAAATTTCCAGTCAGTCAGTCAGTCACTTATACCCCAACTCCCCCCGAAATTCAAAAAACCGTCACTCATAAATAGTAGGAAAGCCGGGGGCAACATCATATACCTCATCAGATACCCCAACAGGCTATGTTTAGATCGTAAACCGACACTAAAACACATTAAAAAATCAGGTCTCCCAGCGTCGTTCCTGCCGGGTATTGTCGATAATCGATATTTTTTGATATAAGATACCCGAATGACAGTGCTGGCAACAGTTTACCATTGATTAACTGTTGAGGTATCTGATGAGGTAGATGATGTTGCCCCGGCTCTCCTACCAAAAACACACAAGTCACACGTCATACAAATCATATGCTAGTTAATTGATAAACTCCTACGGTTGTTTAATAAACTGTTTGTTTACGTTTTTCTCTTTCTCATTCAAATACTTTCTTGAATATGCATTTTAGTGTACATTGTGATCAACATGTTCAATGTTCATTGTTCTTTGACCGATTCATTATCAATTTCAATAGACCGATTCAATCCTGGATATAGACTAGGTTTCAATCTTGGTTTGAAGCAAAATCTTGGATATATTGTATATATCTTAAAACCCAAGTTATAATTAAACACAATATTTACCAAGTAACCAGGTAACATTGAAAAAGCTAACTGTAAAGTTAGCGAAGGCTCGGTACTTTGTAACAATGCCGTTTATAAATAAAACGCGAGTCAAACCCGGTAAATATTGTGTTAATTTATTTATTATGTAAAATCGCGAAAATCTAAGACAAAACAACGCAAGTTGTATTTGATATAATGTGATTTCAGAATGCTTCCTCTGATAACAAGTCACTAGAAATGGTTTCTGTGATGAGATTAAATATGTATTTCGTAACTCAAACAATAATTATTGAATTATTATTTGCATAGATATATAAATATCAAAAATTCATATGCACATTTATATATATATAAATATATATGCATATGAGTATAAAAAGTATGTTAATATTATTGAAATTGATATTTAATCCTACTAATATTATAAAGCTGAAAGTTTGTGAGTATGTGTGTATGTGTGTTTGTTACTCAATCACGTAAAAACCGCTGAACCGATTGCGGTGAAAATTGCGTTGAAAATTGGCGATTACTTGAAATATAGGTACCGGGAATAACACATATATGCTAATTTTTATCCCGATAATCCCGCGGGAACGGGACTTACGCGGCTGATACCGCGGGGCGCAGCTAGTTATTAATATGAATCTTACTAAACATTTATCAAATTACATTAGAAATCGATTTTACTCTAAGCAAAAGCTTGTATTGCAGGAACTGAGATACATACTGATATAATAATAATAATATTATTAGGGATGGCTACAACAATTACTTACGTATTCTATGGTTTATATATAGAATTGAGATTCTACTTGTTTGCGCAGAAGTCAGTGTCTACCAAATTTTAATATCAATTGGCTAAGCTATGTAATCATATTTCTCGAAAGGCATGCTTAATGTTTCATCGTAATAATAGAATGTCACGAAGGTCAAGTCGCTTTTTAATTCAAAACGTTTTGGCTGTACGGTACCTATCTTTCTATTGTCAGGTTTATTATCAAGCAGTTAGCATTGTATCAATGGAATCTGTACGTGATCCAAACGTATCTATTAAACAGATCAAAACTATCTCTCATTGTGTTCGTTTCACAACTTGAAATCTACTTAAAATCCGTAAAATTGGAAACTCCGAACATGCCATATAAATACTTCATTTCGAAACCATCATTATAACTTTACATCGCAGTAGAAGCTATAGTATGGTCCCCGCTTATTCTCTACATTTACCTGTTTTTTTTTTCGAAAGCTCTTAGAAAGAGATGGAACACAAAGATTGTTCCGAAAACAGAAAAGTTTCGTCCCGATGCGAGCTCGATTGAGGGCGACGGCATCGACAATGCACGCTAGTCATTCTGGTTATATTACTCGACTAAGTTTAAAAGATATGCGATTATTGTAAATTAGGTGTTCGAATGCGACTCTCTACATCGGGCGGGTGTGTAGAGCGTGGCCCGGTGAGGCAACGATGCGCGGCGCATTCTTCCCACCCCGACCAACTTCACGCCAGTTGCGTGCCGACCGTCAACGACGCCGGACCGCTGTCCGTCGCTCCGACAAAACTATCGTACAATAAACAATTAACCGAAAAAAAAGTGACTCGAAACAGACAAAAAAACACCCATAAACTATCGGGGGTTGATTATAGTGATGATAAGTGAAAACGCGTGTGCCGAAAAAGTACGATGACCGAAACTTTAACTTGGAAAAAGTTGTGATGCCGAATGCAATCGCCACAAAAAATATGTGCTCGTAACACAGTGATGGCCTGATGGGATCGCAGTGCGGCCAATATAGTGTAGTTAGTGATGTATACTGTGATATAAAATTTTGGCAATCGCGTAGATGATTGTCATATTGTGTGATACAATTAGTTTATTATTTACCAAAGATTCCTGATGATCTTGTACATTAGTTTGTGTTTTATATTAGTAGTTTTAGGTAAGTACCTAATGACTAAGTTGATTGTTGCTTCATCGTTCGTGACTGCGTTATCTTCAAGATTTATTGGACCTCATTTGCATTCATAAGTAATTATGACATCGGCACAATAAATCATACTATGCAGCAACAGAGTATAAATTAATATTGATAAAATTAATAGCTTCAACGTAACCGGGTTAAATAAAAAAATAGCAAACATTAAATAATACTTCGACTAAAATAAACGTTTCGAGGAAAAAAAGCAATTTGGCGTATGTCCTAATCCGCTTCTAATGAAACAAACTCATTGTACTTTGAACGAAAAGTAAATTAACCTTAATAATTTCTAAGGAAAGAAAGATTAAAACAAAAATAGATATGAAAAAATCAAAATAGATAACTAAATGGAAATTCGAACGAAAAGTAATTTAACCGTAATAATTTCTAAGAAAAGAAAGATTAAAACAAAAATAGAGATGAAAATTTTTTAAAAGATGACTAAATTAAATTTTCATCATCCCAATCAAATTAAAACGAAAAGCAAATTAAACTTGACAATTTCTTGGAAGATGAAGGTTTGGAAATAGAGATGGTAATTTTCAAAAAGATAAATTAGAATCAATTTAAAATGAACATGAAAATGATAGAGATAATACACCCGCATACGATAACCAAATCTTGGTCCCGAGTGAGCCCACAAATTCAGTTAACATGACATTTATATTATTACCAACAGAACCCGGTCCTACATGTCAATTAGTAGTTAGTTCATTAAATCAAGAGACCAGACCACACAAAGTTAATTATTATTTAAATTTATTTATAAAAACTTTCAACTTAGAGATTCTGATGATTCTCAAGTACTTGCGTAAGCTTTTTAAATTGGTATCGGTTTTGAAATATGTGTGAGTTTTAGTTATAAGAGTTATAATTATGTTCCATTTAACTCTTTTTATCCGACTGGAAAAGGGAAGGGTTATGTTTATCGTGCCTATCTTTTTATGTTTGTAATATCAGATTACTTAGCAACAACGTTTGAATTTTGAGTAGGTAATCATATTTAAAAGTGTGTGAATAAATATTCCGAACAGTTTAACTTTGCAACGTACGTATGGAACTCAGCCGTCAGGGTTCAGATAACAAAAAGCTTCAAGAAAACATCAGTCAAGTTCTATCTTTGTAATATTCTTTTTTACCTCATATCTTTCAAGCCATACTCGATGGTTTTCTTTAATTATATCTATTATAATGACGCTTCGTTCTGTAGTTTCATTGCGTAAACCTCTTTTACGATGAACATGTGCGTTAATTTCTGGTTTTTACAAAGAATTAAAAACCTGTTCCTATCCTTTTTATTAGCGGCTTAGACGGTAATTTGATAGTTCGTACAAAATATTTTTAATCAGGTAAATTTTTGATCTACCTCTCAATCACAAGATCTACCTAAAGTAAGTACCGATACGGTCTAAGATGGATCACGTTAACTTAAAAGAAACCTGTTCACATGCGACGCGTTTTCTAATTTAAGGGAACTACGAAATTTATACTCTGGCAAGGCAGGCCATTTCTCGCAGAAAAATTTCAATCGATTTTATTAAACAAATATTAATTTTGTTTATACGAGTATATGTAGAGGTATAATCTTGATTAGTCCCCTTTCGACCAAGACTATTGTAAATTTGTAACATATTCGAAACGTCGAGATAAGATCATTTAAAAATAACAATACGCGAATAGGGCCCGAGAAATATGTAGAAAAATACAAATCGTGTAAAAAAGCTTTTTATAACTAATATTAAGAAATATTTTCTATAAATGGCTAGACGAATTTCCAGGATAATGGAATTAAATAGACTCAAATAAATATTAGAACTCTGATATCAGAAATTAACTCAACTGAACTATCGCTACTGCGATGTTTTCCAAAATTCAATATTCGGATTCTATTGTTGACAAAGCTATCAATAACTTGGCAAATTTAAGTTTCTGTTATACAGAATCGAATTACAAAGTTTCCAGAAAGCCAGAGTCGATTTTAATTAGAATCGTCCATATTGACAAGCGTATTTGGTATCCAATCTAATCACGAGGGATTTAAGTTTAAATATCGATGTCCAAGTTGAACTAAGTGACCTAAGCTAGCCTTTGCAAACATAAGTCCTCAACTTCGGCTTGGAGATATCGAATCGTTTACTAAATTCAATTTTGTCCCAACACTATCTGTAGTATGCATATCGAACGCTTGGAATAGATAGCATTCTTATTTTGAAATTTTAAATCGAACGTTCTTTTTGAATTCCTTGTTTGTGATGTTTTTTTTTTAAACTAAAATGCGTGATAGACCTTTAAATAATCTAGTATTTAATTACGAAAAACAAACACAATATATTTGCGCAGATAATAAATACTTGTACGTACCAGTAATACGACTTTGTTTTTTCAAAACTTTATAAACCTAACTTATTCATCCATCATGGATTGAAAATAATGCTTCTGCGTTCCTTAAAATACGGCCAAGCTCGAGGAGGAAGTTCAAACAATACTCTAAGGTTTTTAGACATTTAGCCTTTTAAGCCAGTGAGCTGTTGGCTCAAAAGACTGAACCGTAACTCAAGATAAAGTATTACTGCCAGTATATTTTTCTCCAGAGACATTTGAGGCATGGTTGAGGTATTTTATAATAGCCCCTCGAGAATCTATATTACTTGAGTGCTAGAAATGTATTGAGATATATCACTTGAAATAATGTATCTGGTATTGTGAAAAATGTGTCTGATATATCTTTGAGCAAAGAACAGTGGAATTTCTATTCGTCTGAACTTTAACTTCAAAATTGTAGTAAAAATTAACTCAATATGAGATAAAAAGCGGTTTCAAAATGAATGCAATTATTTAAGTAGGTACCTATTTAAAGCTATCCACGAGTATTTGGGGAATATCTTGCGAAATCAAAACTTTAGAAAAAATAATATTATTATGTCGATTTCACTAATCTTAACAAATACTCAAGATGTGATAGAATAAAAAAGTTAATGCTATAATTTACTTGACACGGTCTAATGTATAACTAGTCCAAATGTGACTGTCTATAAAGCAATAGTAAATACACGGCCATATAGAAAAATATTACGTTCATTTTGTAATACTTTTAGATAAGACACATCGAAACGGAATTGGAATAAATTGAAAAACGTACTAACTAGTACCATGAATGAATAAATTATTAATAATATATCTGTTTATTAAGATATATGTAAAATTGTGATAAGTAGAGGTTGTTCGAAAAAGGTAAAGCTGTACCAAACTATATCTGATCTGTGCATATATTATATACACATACATACATACATATACACGTAGTAGATAGCTAGCTGCACCCCGCGCTTTCACCCGCGCAAATCCCGATCCCGCGGGAATTTCGGGTTAAAAAGGATTCCAAGTTTTATCGCAATCGGTTCAGAAGTTTTTTTTGTAATTTAGCAACAAAGCCATACTTATAGATACATACAAACTTTCGCGTTTATAATATTAGCAAGATTATGATGTAAAAGTGAAAGAACTTGTTATGATTCGTGGCAATAGAAATAAATAATTATGCAATGTCTATACAAAAATATCATATGTTATTTCATATCGCCAATTTATTCATCAATATATAATTTTATTGATAATCTAATTAGTCTTAATATACCATATTACATTTATTATATTGTTTATACACTCGTTATTGGAAATACCAAAATAACTTAATTAAATCTAGTTTGGAAACTAACTTAAGTAATTAGTATGCACAATTAGTTCTTTTAAAGACTTATTAATAACCTTTGTCTTTTTAATGGGATTAGAATCTCTATTGAAAGAAGCGCTAATGATGCTAAAACTTAAACTTATAAGTCCACTTACCTCAAAAATTTAAAAGTCAAACTCGTTAAGTTCTACTTGTTTAATAACGATCTTAAGTTTATTTTCTAAGTGCTCTCAAATAATTTCGTGTTTACAACAATACTTAAGACTGCTATCAACTTGTTTTTAATCGCGTTTTCGACTTCCATTTTGTTTTCTATACTAATGTTATGAAGGGGAAAGTTTTATTTTTTTGTTTGTAACTGCTCAGAAACTACTGGACCGATTTCAAAAATTCTTTCACCTATAGAGAGCTACGTTATCGAGAAATAATATAGACTACTTTTGATCCCGATATTCTTCCGGGATCGGGACTTATGCGGGCGAAACCGCCGGACGCAGATAGTATAAATATAAAAGGGGAATTTAAATGTTTTCTTTGTTATTTCCACTGGTTTATGGAATTGCGTACTGTTTTGTGTCTTGTTTTTAAATTCTGTTTCGCGAACGGTTTTTGAATCACTTATTCTCCATTACTGAATCAAGATTAATCATATTCAACAAAAGCATTGTCGAGTCAAAATATTATTTCGTATTTGTCTTAGTGAATTTGAATTTGTCTTTATTAAAATGATCGAGAGAATAAATTTAGCGAAATATTTGTTCTGAAATTCCGATTTCTTTGAACTTTATGATCAATAGAATTAATAGAGAAATTATTTGTTTTAAGCTTGTTTATCTCTGGAACGCTTTGTTTAGAAGAAAATTATGGTTTTTTTTCACGAAATTTGAAATCCGTTCAGATCAATGCTAGGTACCCTTCTAGTACCTAGCATTGATCTGAACGGCTTTCTAATAGAGACTAGAAAGAGAAAGGTCGCCTGATAGTGATGCATTTCAAACTCGTCTCTGACGGACGAGCTTACCGAGTTCTAAAGTAAAATTATTCTGGAATTTATCACACACCTTTAAAAATAGATTAATCAAAACTCCACCGTCATTGTTAGAAACCCCACCATCTAGGTAGTTTAAGGGTAGTACCTAGTCTATTTTATTTTGTTTAAATATCGAAACCTTCTAATCCTTCGTCATCATCATCATTATCATCATAATGAGTCGTAGGACGTCCACTGTTGAACACAGGCCATTCTCATCGATTTCCAGCAGCGGCGGTTGGAAGCAACCTGCAACCATCGCTGGCCTAAAGTCCTAACCAGATCATTCGTCCGTTCTAACCCTTACTAATATTAGAAATGCGAAAGTTACTCTAAAGTCCTAACCAGATCATTCGTCCGTTCTAACCCTTACTAATATTAGAAATGCGAAAGTTACTCTGCTTGTCTATTACGCTGTCACGTCTAAACCGCTGAAAACCGATTTCGATGAATTTAAGTAGTTATAGAAGGACATAGGCTACTTTTGATTCCGATATTCCCGCAGGCACAGACACGGGTAAAAATGCAAGGCGAAGCTAGTTGCCAATAAAAAAATTGCAAAACCTAACTGTTTTTGAACACACAACACCAACTCGAGCGTTATTTAAAATGAAATATGGAAATGAAAATTCAAAAATAATAGACAAGACCAGATTTCATACCGAACCGATCTATTGATGAAAATACATTTAACTTGCAAATGATTTACAATTTTGTCGAAAAATTCTCGTTGCATGACAATAGGTAGAAAATTCAATTATTTTCACGTTATTCAATTTCGTTTGTAATCGTAGTTTTCGGTTTGACTTTTATTAAAAGACTGACCCATAAAATGAGACACCTATTCTCTAACTGAAATGTCTCAACTCTGTAATTTTTTTTCCAATAAAGTTTTAATATTAATTGGAAACTCCTTCACGCAAAAACTTTAAAACCGATTGCAATGAAACTTGGTGTACAGATAGCTAGAGATCTAGATTAAGACATAGGTTACTTTTTATCCCGATATTCCCACGGGATTGGGATTTATGCGGGTGAAAGGAACAGGTTGCAATTACTCAATGATAATAGTAAAACGCCATCATTTAAGATTAGATTTAAACGCCTTATTGTACCAAAAATTCAAATACAGACTTGTAGTAGAAAAAAACCTTTTTTTATCTATCAATTTGAACCTATCAAAAAGAAAACTGTATCTTATATTATTTTAATACGAACCTAAATCAATTTTATAGTGGACGTTTTTGTAGAAAGTAGTCCCTGCGTTTGAACCAACCGTGGCGGAGTGAATTAAGGGGACGTGACTCGAAGCCACGATCGCAGTCTCTAGATGATCTTCTATTTCGAAATAAAACGTTATTTGTACCAAGATTCATAATTTTAAGAATTTTCGAAGGGCCCTGATTCTCTAAAACATAGAATGCGACAAACAGGCGGAATGCATGACCATTGCAGAAGTCGATTTGTTGCCGGAGTGAAAACAATAGCTATTCTATAACTTCTTTAAATACTGATTGGCTAAGGAACAAGGGGAACTATTTAAACAAGTAATTAGCCCTTAATTTTGAAGGCTACTTAACTAATTAAGTAGTAATTAGGTAAAATAACATTTACAGAATACGAATTCAGGTACATCTCCTGCACATCTCCTGCATTCATCCGCATGCTATGTCCTTACCGAATCGAGCCTCTGGATTTTGTTAAAGTTACGTCTGATATACAACGAAGTAATAATTGTTTTTATAAAGAATCGTATTTAATCATTAACTGTGTCCCAAAGTATCGCCCACGGGAAATTTCAATGGTATCGGATCAATCGAAAATTACTGTTGATTCGTATTGTTTCGAAGCCTTAGCATATTTTACCTAATAATGTTGTTATTGTCTAAAATGTGCTAACGCTTCAACACCTTTCGACATTTCCATTTAAAATCTACTTCAAAACGTCGGAAACAATGTCACTTACAAACGCTAGAAACAAAAATATTCTAAAATATTGCGTCAGAAAATAATCAAAAATGTTCGACAGGGAGAAAACGTAAGAAATGTACAATTAAGTAGGGAGATACCTACTAAGATTTCCATTTATTTTCTAGTCACTATATTTCGTACAGGTTTTATCTAAAATTACGTTCCTAATAACGCAATTATTTCAACATTTTGACTTGTCATGTTCTTTAAAACATCGGAGAAAGCTGGTAAAAGGAAAACTCCTGTTTTTCTTTAACTTACACGTTCCTTTGGAAAACAGACTCCTCTACCTTTTTTCTACGAAAAATTTCGTGTTATAAAACCTTTTTATTATTTCGTAATAGGAAGATGTTTTCTCTAGAAATTGCTTCGGTTAAGGCTGTTAGGAGACTGGTGGCGCCATCTAGTATCTAATAGCGAAACTAAAGAGTCACTAACTTGCGTTTAAAATTTGTTTTAGTAAAGTAAAACCGTACTTTATATTACTTGTAAAATTACCTCAAAAAGGTAAAAAATCCTTAAAGATCACTTTTTGTTTTAGGCTTTAGCACTGAAATGTATTTGTTTAGTAGAGTTGTTAATATTGAAGTTGAATTTATAATCAGTGTATTTATTTGAAAACTCAAAGTCAAAGCTTTTATTGTTATCAATTTATTACTTTTAAGATACACGTTTCGTGTTTAAAAAAAAAAAAGTTTGACAAAATGCGACCTCAAACATAAACATACAGCTAGCGCCATCTATCATCAAGTAGCTTAAACTAAAAACTTAACGAATCCGCAAAGCTACAAAATCTAGCAATAAAAATTGAAGTACTCAAGTACGATAACTCGGTTTATGTTAAGTGTAGCATTTGAAGGTATATTCGCGGAATAATGAGCTGTAAAATAATTTTTAACTTTTAGGATTTTCAAAAGTAAATTTTATTGTGCCCTAAATGTTCGGAGTTTTAAGTATCTATCTACCTATCATTTTAAATGGTCCCTTTTGTTATTTGTAGTCGGTTTTCTTTAAATTACATCAGCCATGTTTATGGAAACTAACACTTTTGTGTAAACTTAATAAAACTTTTCTACTCTACTTTCTTTCGAAAGTTACCTCAATTCGAATTATATATTTTTTGAAACTATAATCATATTAAAATAAACACGAGGAATTCATGTTCATTTTGCCTTGTTGCCCTACTGATATTAAATGGTCGAGCGGGTTAAGCAACGCTTGACGCGGTCATTTCTTGGATGGGTGACCGAATAGTAAGTGTTTGTTTTATGTATTTTAATTGTTTTGTATTTATTTTTTGTTTTTAATGAATAAATGGTTCACCGATAAATTGTGTGGCAAAAAAAACACTTTCTCGAGCTTCTCCGTGCTTCGGAAAGCACGTTAAGCAGTTAATCCTGCTTGCTATAGCAGTTCTCACGTCAAGTTAGAGGCACTTAGGTTGACCTAAATACTCTAACACTAGGTGAGACACACCACTAAGCGAAAAGAAAGGAAAATTTAACCTTCCAGATCATAATTATGTCTAAGGATTTCGCGATTTTGCGTAATAAAACACAATACCCAGACCAGGGGCTCGATTCGGTAAGGACATAGCATGCGAAATGCCGGCGGAATGCAGGCGACGTGCAGGAGATGTACGTTATTTCGTATTCTGTAAATGTTATTTTACTTAATTAGTTAAGTAGCCTTTAAAATTAAGGGCTACTTAATTATTTAAATAGCTTCCCTTGTCTCTGAGTCAATCAGTATTTAAATAAATTATAGAATAGCTATTATTTTTACTCCGGCAACAAATCGACTTATGCAATGCTCATGCATCCCGCCTGCTTGTCGCGTGCTATGGTTTTAGAGAATCAGGGCCCAGGTAAGGTCCTAGAACCTTTTCACACTGGTATTTGTCGTCAAAAAACAATAAACACATATCACGAAAAGGTGTTGATAATACAAAAAAAAAGCGGGAAATTATTGGCTCACTTTTTCCTCGTAAGGCTTAGTTGGCCATACATCATCGGATGACGTGTCGTTCGCTCGGCTGAACCGGCGGCGGAGCTTACTGTTGTTTATTGAAAAAATTGGTAATAATAACGTTACCCTTTGACTTTTCATGACTTTTCCTCGACTGCCTTCGTAGGATGAGTTATGTATGCGTTACTAACCATTGATCTCAACTTTAAGGCGTAAAGGCGTATTGTAAACTAAAAACTTATAACTAAAATTACTTAATAGCGGGGTATTTACCGTGTTTAATTATTTATCTGGGGCTCTATTTACGTGAATCGCACGTCCGGTATCAAACGATAATCAGCAGATATCGAATTATTTAAATCGCCTGAAGTGGAACGAGCGATTCAAAAATAAGGCTCCTGGGCTGGCCATATTAGCCGACAACCGCTGGGGTAAACGAGTTCTAGAGTGGAGACCGCGTCTCGGCAAACGTAGTGTAGGACGTCCTCAGGCACGTTGGAGCGATGATTTGCGCAAGACGGCTGGCACAAACTGGATGCGAGAAGCCGAAAATAGATCTAGGTGGCGTGCAATTGGAGAGGCCTATGTCCAGCAGTGGACTGCAACAGGCTGATGATGATGATGATGATTAATTCTTTATCAGCGAAGCTCGATATTTCGCTGGTAATTTCAACCAGCTTGTTCACGAGCAAGCTTGTTCTCGTAATAATTGTTCTTGAGTAATTTTAGTAGTGACAACAATTATGTAAGTTTAAAATCCTCAAACTTCGTAGCTAGCTCGATTCGCGACGTCTCGTAAGCGCCGAAACAGTTTTTCTCGTTTAATATTAAATATATTGCCAATCAGGTTAAGCTGTATTACCAATTTGAAGTTCATATTACTACCAATCAATACAGGAAAAACCAACATTGTGAAATGGAAGACTCTGTTTTTAAAGTGGTTGTTATTTTGTGTAGTAAAAGTTAATTAATCGTCTAAAAATACCAAAATGAAGGCAAAAGAAGAACAAATTAAATACCAAAATATGGGTTTCGTGTGTTTTGTAATTACTGAGATATATAAACAACCAAATCTACTATTTGTTCAATTCCTCCTCTTAAAACCATAGAGTTTTAACTGTAACATAAAGGTTATAAATAAATAAATAAATATTGCAGAACATTACACACAGCGCAATCTAGCCCCAAACTAAGCACTAGGCTTATACATGGATACTAGACAACGGACTACTCTACTACATATTAAACGTAGAAAGACACCCAGACCTGATACAAATATTTACTTTTAAGCATAAATATTTGCACCTGACGGGAATCGAACCCTCAGCCTTCTGCATTGCAGTCAGGCGTACGCCCGACGCGCCACAGGGGCTGTCAGTCATAATTACGATTTCTTTTGCGATATCTTACTAATATTATAAACGCGAAAGTTTGTATGTATGTGACTTTGTTACTCTTTCACGCAAAAACTACTGAACCGATTACGATGAAACTTGTAATATAGGTAGCTGGATACCGGGAATAACACATAGGCCACTTTTTATCATGACAATCCTACGGGAACGGGACTTACGCGGGTGAAACCGCAGAGCGCAGCTTCTACAATATTTGTATAAATTCAGACCACATAAACTCGTGAACAATCTATCTGTCTATAAATTACTATTTATACTATGTTTACATACACAAGTCAGACAGTTGGTATCTGAGAAAACCTATAAAAACCCGGTTTACAATGTCGTAACCAAAGTTTGCCATGTGTTCGTTTTGGAGATGTAAACAAACTCATTTCTTTCACGTTAATCTATAATCTATATACCATAGCTTACCCAGTAGTTGGCGCCTCGGCGCTTTATCATCTCAGCCCCTAGGAATGATTTTCATCATCATCTTAGCCCTTGATGATTTAAATTAGACCGTCATCTGGCCGAGCTTCGTCGTCCATTGCTCGGCGAGCAGTCGATCAGTCTGTTGCAACCGAGTGGCGGCCGAGCAACGGATAACGAAGCTGGGACCCGGCATGATGGTATTTCGCAGGGCTTCTACTCCCTAAGGGTTATTATTTTGTCCTTCAAGCTTCTTATAAATTTGTTTTCCTGGTCCGGTCGTATAAGTTACTACTTATACGGAAAGGTCTCATTTAAATTGTAGGATAATCCTGCGGGTGAAACGTCCTGCGACTTCACCCGCGGGATTATCGGAATAAGAAGTAGCGTATTTGTTTTTCCTAGTCTCCAGCTATCCACATACCAAGTTTCATCACAAACGGTTCAGCGATTTTTGCGTGAAGGAGCAACAAACAAACTTTCACCTTTATTATGTTGGTAGGATAATAAGTTTGTCCTAAATAGGTTGTCTACTGAAAACAATAAATAATCCAAAACTGTCGGCCATAAATTGCAATTTTTTCAGCAAGAAATAAAACAATAAACAGACCATTTTGTTTCTTAAGATCATTGTTTTCATACGACGCCGTAAATCAACGAAAAACGGAGAAATCCGTCTCATATTCTTTTAAATAAAACGGTATTTACATTACGAAACTAGTTACATTACGAAATTTATAGTCATTGTCACAAAAAATATGTAGACATAGCGTCACTATATTTATCTTTTCAATTAATTGAGTCTATAATTAGGCTTAGTCATTGTAACAAAAAAAAATGCGTAGACAAAGCGGTACTATGTAAGGTACTAGGTAAGCGGTAAGGTTGCCTGGAAGAGATCGCTTTTAGCGATAAGGCCGCCCATTGTACCATAGTTATAAAAATAATTTTAAGTATATGTTTCTTAATGTCATGTTTATTTATTTATTTTGTTTTTTCTTTTTATGTTTATTCTTTTATTGTAAATGTTTCTTTTGGTACAATAAAGTTTTATCTTATCTTATCTTATCTTATCTTATCTTATCTTACTATATTTATCTATTTGATAAATTGAGTCTAAACTAGGCTTTAGACATTTAGGTAAAAATACCCAGTACAAATATATTTTTTTGTCCCTGGCGAAAATCGAACCTGCAAACTTCTGCGTCGCCAGCAGAAGCCGTCAAATTTTACTTATCGTAATTCGAAATTTTACTTACTTTTAAAGGGTTTATTTTCTTAATAAAAATAAAGAAGCTATTAAATATTTATTTCCCATTTTGATTTAACAAATTGAGTCATTCCAACTCGTTTTTTAACAAATTTTCAGTAACGCAAAATAAATTGCCAACATTCATTAAACGAAGTATTTTGACCCCGAAATTGGCAGCATTGGTCGTGGGTTTTATTGCTGGCAACACTTTTAATTATTTCTGTAACATCCTAAACGAGCGAGACGGTTAAATTTAACTGCCTGTTAAGTAAATATTTCGATGGAAATTAACCAAATTAATGATAGATAAATTTGATTTTGTGTATTTTACCTTAGCTTTTTAAATATTTGTGTTTAACCCACCCCGTATACATACAATACACTAGGTGTTTCCCGCCTCAATACTGAAATCTAATTTTACCCGCTGCAAGGAAAGGGTTATGTTTTTCGCGCCTATGTACTAGTAGGTATGTACGTTTTTTTCGTGTAGGTATGTATTTTTGCAATATTCTTCCTCAGCTCGTATCTTCCAAACCGCGCGATGGATTTCTTTAATTAAGGTATCGTTAGATTCATCTCATTTTTCCAATGATTCTTAGATAGATGACATAAAAATAAGAACAATATGGCGACCATCTAGGTATTAAAATCGCATCATAGCATTTAATTCAAAAATACAGTCCCTGAGCTCGAGATCGCAATCAATAGTTACTCCTCAATAATGAAGCTTTACATTGGTAAACGAATTTTTAAAATCGGTCGAACAAATCTTTCCTCCTTATAATAGCTGCGCCCCGCGGTTTCACCCACGTAAGTCATGATCCTATGGGAATATCGGGATAAAAAATAGCCTATGTGTTTTTCCCGGTATCCAGCTACCTGTATTCGAAGTTTCATTGCAATCGGTCCAGTACTTCTGCGTGAAAGAAAAACAAAATCACAAACATATTATTATACCAAACAACTTTTCGCGTTTATAATTTTAGTAAGATTAATTGATAGAATACAATAGGATTAGTACAGAAAGTGCCATTGAAAGTAAAAAAAAATACTTAAGTATTAGAAACATTTTAAAAGAAAAATTTATCTTCAATATTTCACTCGCGACGAGATTCGAACTTGCGTCTCTGCGTCAGTGCCGCTGCGCCCTACAGCTCACAAAATAAAATACCTTACTTATTGTCATAAATTGTTTTTAAAGTGTTATAAAAGTTATATAACATTTACTAATTGAAACTGACCATTAAAAGGACAGTGGACAAGTCTGCTTATAACACTTTCTTTAAACTAATTAAAACATTAGAATAATAAAATCCCACGACATAATTAAGCGAGTATTTTCTCTATCTACGAAGTAAAAGTAATTAACATAAATATTTCTGAGGCAATTAAAGTTTCGTTTTCTAGTTTCGCGAATGTTTCTTGCGAATCCGCCATTTTGTTTTTGACATTTCGGGTGGGAAATCTGGGAGGAATTCTAACAAAGGAACACATAACCGCGAAGTGTTTAGACAATGATTTTTTTTAAGTGCCTCTATAAGGTGCGTCCCGCGTTTTAACCCGCGTAAGTCCCGAACCCGTTGAAATATCGGGATCAAAAGTAGCCTACGTTACTCCTCAATAATGCAGCTGTCTATTAGTGAAAGAATTTTAGAAATCGGTCCAGTAGTTTCGGCGCCTACCTCTTCATAAAAAAGAAAGAAAGAAACGAATAAATATTTCCTTTTTATTAAATTACTTGATACGCCCCGCATAAGTCCCGTTCCCGCGGGAATATCGGGATAAAAAGTAGCCTATGTGTTATTCCCGGTATCCAGCTATCTATATTCCAAGTTTCATCGCAATCGGATCTGTAGTTTTTGCGTGATTGAGTTACAAACACACATACACACATACTCAAAAACTTTCAGCTTTATAATATTAGTAGGATTATAGGCTAGAAGGTAAATGGTCGCTTGACAGTAAAGCATTTCAAACTCGGCTCTGACGACTAATCAGTAGACCTAAAAAGGTTCCTTATAGCAATTCTGCCCGCAATATTGCATTTTGACACATTCACGATAAATGTGCACCTGGTTCTCACGGCTTTGTTCTATGACAGGTGCACGGTTATTGTGAATCTGTTAAAAAGCAATATTTAAGTAGGTACTCACTCACGCACCTTTATATAAATAAACAGGTTGAAGCAAAATTCCAAAGATAGTCAATATTTATGGTAAACTAAGACCATTAAATTTCTTTTTTTTACTTAGTGAAAAACTTGTAACTCAAAAGTTTCCAATTTACACCGCTCACCTCGTTAAAACTTGTTCGAAGACAATTTAGCAACTTGTCGATACCATGTTTCAAAATATAAATCTCGAAATTCTAAAGTGCAAAGTTAAAATAAATGAAAAATTAATTTTAACACTAACTTCGGTAAAGTTTTAATCTGTCTACTTTTATTAGCAATCTGGTAGGTAACAAAGATAATGGACCGAGAGCACATGATTCGAAGACCTACGTCATAGTACTAAATTTTACACGCCAAGTAGTGTCGACAAGTCGACTTAAAATTGTTGAAATTCGAAGTAGTAAAAAAATTTAATAATCCTTAGTAGCTGTTTTATTACTATTCCCTTTACAGCTGTCTTTGCCTGCATATATCTCTAACATAAATACATCTCCAATGTATTTATGTTAGAGATATAATATTAAAAAAATGGTACTACTACCTAGTTAAGACAATTCAAAAATGAATAAAAGTTTTTAAACTCAAACTATTTTTCGCGACCAAAATCACGTAACGTAACGTGGTCGAGGTAAGAGAATTTAAAAATAACATTACGCGAATAATACCCGGGAAGATAATAATATGAATGAATTTTGATTTTATTAATCTTCAAATTTTTTTTATTTAATATCGATATTCACATATCTAATATTCGCAGAAATTCCACAAATGCGAATGCAAATGCGAATTACCGCGAATGCGAATGCGAATATTCGATCATCACTACTGGGTACCTATAACGTCATTAGATTAAATTCTGTTTACATATTTTTTGATTAAAGAACAAAAGGTAGTTAACCGAATTTAGTTTTAAATTGAGTGTACCTACTCTTGCTTAAGGTGGGTCAAAAAAATAAGTAAAATAAATCAACATCATTTTATAAGTACAATAGTGTGACGTAAGCAAGACAGTCACAGTCAAACGGTCCATAATACAGTAAAATTTGTAAAATTTCATTAGCAAAACTTTGGTAACAATCGCTTCTGTATTCATGGTTAGTTTGAACCGGTTTCAACCGCTTTGTGCCGCTTAAAAGCGGTTTCAACTGGTACGAACCGGTGTAGTTTAGTTCAATATTAACATGATTGTTCAATTAATAATTGATTAAACTAGAAATGATGTGGGTTTTCGGGCACCTAAGTTCGTAGATTCGATTTGTTTCCATTGTTTTTGGTTTCGTCGGAAACATTAACATTGGTTTAAGTACTAATTAGATAGACTTCCTAAAACATGCTACTACCTACTAATTAAAGTTAGATAAACAAACTGATTATTGTACCAAAACAATATAGAAACTTTTAACTTAAGTAACTTTTATACAAACATTATACAGAAACTTTTAAATCTAGTGTGGTAAAAGGGGCGGCCTTATTGCCTAAGGGCGCTCTCTTCCAGGCAATCAATGAATGTTCAAGATTTTATAAAAGGGGATGGGTAAGGTGAAAAGTTAATATGAAAAGCAGATGAAAACGTGACAGTTAGTGTGTTCGCTACTTCTCCGAATAATCCAGTCAACCCGGGACCAAGAGGTCTGGAAAAACCTCGAAACGTAGGATCTTGGTAAACTAAAAGCAACGCCGTTCAAAACTTGAAAACTAAGTTAAATTTCAAATCAACATCGCAAAAAAAACTAACTTAAAAAAAAAAAACTGAACCAATTGCGATGAAAATAGACTTCGTTTACCGGAAAAGAAATCGCGTTTAGCAAAAATATTTATATGAAATGTCAAAGTCTACCATATTCCGCCAGCCTCTTAAGTACTTCACAAAAAATGTTGTTAATTTCTCCCAATCGACTCCAGTTCCTGTTGAAAAAACTAAAATCCTACAGGAAACCCAAAAACCCAAAGAAACAACACTTTCTTCAAGATGTTCAAAACTATAATTAGGAGACGGAAGTAACACTGATGTGTTTGTAAAGAGATTTAATAAGAAAATGGTATAGATATTCTCAATTTGATACTACTTTATTATGTAGATGGAGTAGGTTTGCCCAGCACCTATACCACCCTCCCAGCCTAGTCAGCCATGCCCAGAGGAAAGAACTGGTCAATATGTCTGGAGCTAACTAAGCCGTGGGTTTCCTCACGATGTTTTCCTGCACCGTATGAGCGATGTTATGCAACGATGCAACGTCCCGGGCAAATAGCGCCATAAAATAGCATGGATTAAAAAAGTTGCTTGCGCTGTATAAATCTTCTAAAATTAGATGAAAAGGCCAATTATTATTATTATTATGTAGATTCAATTTGGTCTAAGTTTGGTGTATTGCTTCCAACTTATATTGTACTGTATTGACTATAGAATCTAAGTTTAATAAATAAAATAAATAAATGAATAACGGCATTGTTACAATTTACCGAGTTTTCGCTAACTTTACGGTTAGCTTTTTTTAGGTTAAGCCTTGGTTTAGTCACTGCGACTGCAATGCGGAAGGTTGCGGGTTCAATTCCCGCCGGGTGCAAATATCGACAACGAGAAACGATCATAGAGGATTATTTCATGATAATAATACTGAACCCTTCGTACGCGAATCCTGACTGGATCCGTTTTAATTTTTTTCGTTTTAATGTGCCGATTTGCTGATGTACTGTCTACCACTGAGTTTTAAACATCTTAAACCATAAATAAATATACTTTGATTTAAAACGGTATTAAAGTAGGCAGCGAAGTGTTTTAGGTGTCAGTATGTGCGTTTTAACGAGAGGGGTAAATAAAACATACACAGTGGTTAAAAAACCGGCCAAGAACGAGTTTAACACGATCAAGAACGGTTCCGTACCATTGTCATAAAAAACAGGTTTGTTGCAAACGAGACCCACTTTTTTTTTTAGTTTTTTCTTTAGCATTTGGTGTTATAGCGGCAACAGTAACAATGATCAGTGAAAATATTAACTGTACAGACCCATTGAGACGGACGGACAGCGGAGTCTTGGGAAAGGGATCTAGGTTTTTTACCCTTCGAGTACGAAACTCTAAATTTTTTTCTAAAAAAAACTCGTTTTTGGCTCTCTAGGTTACGACCCCACACAACCCTTGTGACCCAGTAATGGCATTTTCTTTTATTGACATTTTGTAATTATAATATTTGAGACATATCTAGACAATTTCAAAATTATATTTTTACTAACATAGCCTGTTAAGAAAATTGTTACTAACCTATGGATCTTTGACATCTGAATAATAAATGAATTTAATTTAATTTAATTTAATTTAAAATACTGTTATGAAGCGTAGGGTTAACAAACGCTTCGGAAACAAACCCGTACGATTGTGTGTGTGTTGTGTGTTCTTCTTACAGAACACTAAAAAGTACGTGATCAATTGTTTAATTCAATTCAATTAACTTTTTATTTATTTGATGTGACAGATTCATTGATTGTTAGTATATACTTAAAGAGCTATGTTAGTAATAAATCCATGCTTGATTACACAACCGCAAAAATAAATAGCTCACAAGGCAAACGTAGTGTAGGACGTCCTCAGGCACGTTGGAGCGACGATTTGCACAAGACGGCTGGCACAAACTGGATGGGAGAAGCCGAAAATAGATCTAGGTGGCGTGCGATTGGAGAGGCTTATGTCCAGCAGTGGACTGCAACAGGCTGATGATGATGAAAAATAAATGAATAATAAAATACTTAGGTACATTTTTTGTCAAAGCCACGCCTCTCTTACACAGTGCAACAAAATTGGCTCATACTTAGCCGAGATGACGTTCAAAATGCTGTTAGAACTACAACGAAATCGACCAAGCAATGAAGCACGAATAATCGCACGAAAAAAAAACAAAGCAATGGTAGACGTACCAACTGGCAACAAAAAGATAAGGAAAAAAAAAACAAATCCCAAAAATTCGAAATTTAAAAATCGAAAAGGAACAGCCCGTTGTAAATATTAGGCTTGCAATTACATTTATTTCTGAAAGTTGGCAATTATGTAAGCTACGTGACCGGGCCGTGTGTTTGTACAAATTTCGAATTTTCCCTCCAAAATTGGGGCGTGTTGATAAAAACTTCCATAATTAAGGTTTCATTCGATTATACATTGAATTTTAGAATTTGTTTTGCGTACAATGTTAGAAAATTATGGTTTGGCGGAAACTTGTATTTTTTTTAATAAAAAAAAAGAGTTCTTTAATTTTATCCTCGTAAGTCCCAATCACATTGCAATATCGGGTTAAAGTATCCTATATCTTAATCTAGATATTCAGCTATCTACATACTACGAATATCATCGCAATTGGTTTAGTAGTTTTGAATGAACATAGAAAATTTCAAAATAGTTACCGCTTGACTCCTAAACTAAACTTGATAAAATAAATGAACTGTCAGAACATTATGAAAAATTAACTCAAAACAAAAGATGTAAGGTAATTTAACAAGAAAAAGCGCAATCTGAATGAAAAACGAAGTCCTTTAAAAAAACTTTTTAATTGTTCTGGCTTTTGAAAAGGACAATTAGACAACAGACAAAGATACTGCTTCTGCATGCTTTAAGACAGTGAAGTCAAATACAACTTTTTAAAGTTTTGACTTTTTAAACTTAAAGTTTTGCACCGATTTTCACTTTCATTACACTTGTACACCTTCACGAAACTAAATTGATTAATATGCCCCCGTAATTAAACAATTTACCGCATTTTTTTAAACTAGGCTTCACCAAAATGAATATTTAGCAACACATCTCCTCAACGCGTTCCTGCCAAAGCTCTAGACTTCATTTAAAAAAATCAAAATTCAAACGTTCTATTTTTAAAATGCAAAACGCGACGCCATTTTCTCATAAAGGATAACAAACAACGAAATAGAATGAATATAACAGATATTCGTACGGATATAAAAATGAGCAAACGAGCACTTTGCTCGAGCGCAAGCATTAAGGTAACAGCAAAAACCTGTTCCGAGCAAAGATAAGAAAGCGTTCAGTGGCAGAACAACGTAAAATGAACTTATTGAGTGTTAAAGGCAAATTCTATTAAGGTAAAGAATTGTGAGTTTTGAAAAGACTTCGAAATTTATCTAGAACTGGCTGCGTCCCGCAGTTTTACTCGCGTAAGTCCCGATCTAGTTGTAATATCGGGATCAAAAGTAGCCTATGTTATTCCTAGATAATGTAGCTTTTTATTGGTGAAAGAAGTATTGAAATCGGTTCAGTAGTTTCGGATATAACTCTTAATATACATACATCCATGTTAATAACTTCCTATTTATTAGTAGATGCGCCCAGCGGTTTCGTGTAATTCCCGACCCCCTGGAATATAACGGTGTGTTATACATATTATGAACCTTCCTATTGAATCACTCTATCTACTAAAATCCTTTGCGTAGTTTTAAATATCTAAGCACACATACAAACAGACAGACAGCGGAAAGCGACTTAGTTTTATACCATGTAAAGATAAAGAAATAGATTTATAGTACGTTTTTTTTAATTTCAGACTATTATCTGACGTTTTGGCTCCACGCATTTGACACCTTTTCTTTAGAAAGAAGTGTCAAATCGAAGTCTACAATTAGGAAACGAAGAATGTACTTCGTTTTTTAATTGAAGTCTACGATTTGACACTTATTCTCAAGGGGAAAATGTCAAATACAATAATCCAAAACGTCAGATTGTAGTCTGAAATTAAAAAACGTACTAGGGACAACAAACATTCCTTCAATAATAGAACCCGCTACCTTCAGGGTCACAAGCTGTTCTGCTATGCACAGAGGTCATTCTATATGCATATACGAGGAGGTACATACAGACATACATTATGTATTTACAATGTACGCGTCAATCCATTACTTTTCAAGGACGGAGTGAAATATTCGCAGTACAGAGGAAGGGGTTCGTAAAAAATTAACAGCCTACATGAGTACATTTGTAGGTACTTTTTAGAGAACACGAAGTGTAGAAAAACGGGACACTATTAGGTACAGGTGCTCGATTCGGTAAGGACATAGCATGCGGAATGCAGGCGACGTGCAGGAGATGTACATTAATTCGTATTTTGTAAATGTTGTTTTAATTAATTATTACTCTAATGGTTAAGTAGCCTTCAAAATTAAGGGCTACTTAAATATTTAAATAGCTCCCCCTTGTTTCTCAGCCAATCAGTATTAAAAGAAGTTATAGAATAGCTTTTATTTTTACTCCGGCAACAAATCGACTTCTGCAATGCTCATGCATCCCGCCTGCTTGTCGCATGCTATGTTTTTAGAGAATCAGGGCCCTGAGACTTCGCCATCTGTCTCCAGGCTGAATTTTTCATAGATGACTTCTTTTGTTACTTTTTTCTTTTTGCTTCTTTTTTCTTTTTTTTGTTGTTATAGAACAACAATTACTACAAAAACAAAATTAAACTAATATTCAAGGATGTCCAAACAACAAAAGTGATATTTCAAATTTATAAACACAATAATTCCGTGATGTATTTTTACCACTGGCGCCATCTAGTGATAAATTAGCGAAAGTTGCGTGCAGGGATTTCGCTTGGTCTAGTGTTTGTTTTAGGGATCGGTACCAAATTATGGTAATATTAAGGAACTCTTCGTGCGCAAATTCAATTTTTATTATAACCAACAATTTCTGAACCGATATTGAAAAATAATACGTTTAAAAATTTGCACCTGGTACCCTAAGTCCTTCGCTGACTGTACTGGTAGTAGTACATTACTGCAGCGGCCGGCAAGAGAGGCATTGATGGACGAACGTGTGAACACATACGTAAGTCTTCTTCTTCTTCTTTAAAAATGGCTTTTCCTTTCGGACATTTGCCAGTATCAAGTATTATCAGTATTTGCAAGTTATTTGCATTGAACAAAACAGTCATAGTTAAAGTCAAGTCAAGGGAATCAATGTAAAAAGGGGGCCATTTTTTACAATGTTTGTTCACGGAGCTTTGGAGACAACACTAAGCTAAAGTACATATTTTGCACCGGTTTTCACTTTTATTTACACTTGTACACCTTCACGAAACTAAATTGATTAATATGCCCCCAAAATTAAACAATTTACACGCATTTGAACTAAGTTTCACAAAAATGAAAATTTAGCAACACATCTCCTTAACGCATTCCCGCCAAAACACCATACGTAAGTCCATCAATGCCTAGTTGCGGCCAAGGATTGTATAGTACTTTTTTTTTCACTAAACAGCTTTCTATGTGCAAGCCAGTTCGAAATTTAAATTAAACCTTTGATAAGTTACCTCTTTGGTCGCCATTTTGCGAAGTAGAAGATCGTTCCATTTTTAAATTACACGACAAATATGATTATACATAGTAATTTGACCGCTAAACACTACAGATATGGATTTTCATACAACTTTTGCCGGCCGCTGCTCGACTAGTACCTACAGCAAGTGCGATTTATCTCTAAGAAGGTTGTCAAAATAATGCTCAAATTTCTAAGCTATGTTTGAGAAAAATAATATTATGTTAATAGGTGGAAAAGGCTTTTATCTAGATATTTTAGCCATTGTATAGAACATAGAAGCAACTCAGGGGGATGAGAGTGGTAGGAGGGGGCGAAGAACTCGTGTGTGTTGAATCACAAAAGCAGTAAAGGAAATAATAAGTCTCCTTGGATACAGGCTTCTAAGAAAAGAGCTTTAAAACCAGTGTTTGTTATAATACTGTAGTTTATTCTTCAGTTCCTACAACCCTTATTCATTTTAAATCAGTCTCCTTATAGTCGTATTCACAAACTACTCGTGTGTAGCTTGGTAAGAGCGATGTTGGTCTAGTGGTAGATACCCCGGCTTTCATTCCGAGGGTCGTTGAATTTAATTCCGAAAATTTCGGTACTAAAATATGACCGGGATCCCGGGATCCCGGACTTCCGGATCCCGGGATCGAATCCTCTAGTCGTGGGGTCGAATCAAGACGGCGCACCATTCTTACTTGCTACCAAGTAAGAACTTTTTTGTATTTCTCTACTTTACGTAGTATAAAATAAAGTCCGTATGTTTATATGCTTAGATTTTTGAAACTACAAAACGGATTTTTTAAGTCTATGGTAAGAGTGATTCAATAGGAAGGTTTATATGTATAACAGGCGTATTTCTATGTAAATAATATGTATGTATTTACAAAAGAAAAATAAATATAAGTAGTATATCCGTTGTCTAGTCACCGTAACACAAGCTTCGCAGCTTACCACGGGGCTAGATGGCGCTGTGTGTTCGTCACAGAATTTATTTATTTATTTATTTATAACACATCCTGATATTCCCGCGGGAACGGAACTTACGCGGGTAAACCCGTGGGGCGCAGCAACTTTACCATGAATATAAAAGACAGATATTACATTAAAATTTAAAAGGAGACGGACAATTTTTTACCCGTCTCGTGGCCCGTCGTATTTAAACTTATTTTGCACCTGGTTCCGTCGTGGATGCAGAATCTTTATTTATTCAGTTCTGAGTTATATCTCTTAGGTACAGTTAAAAGGTTTACGACGTATTTGCAAATCTGAAACTTATTTGTATAGTTACGAACAGAATCGGTAAGTAGATATTTTAAGTTAAGCAAATATTTTACCACGGTAAGATAGCAAATATTATTTGATTTGCGTTGCGGTTTCAGCCGCTAAATTCTAGTTTCCATAGTTATATACATCACTCTGGGATATGGACATTTAGGGACCTAAACGCAATATTAATAACAAAAACCTTCAGTGAAAATTGGATAATTATTAATTAAGTTTGTGGTTTCATTTGACGACCTCTGTAGCGCGTCAAGCGAACGCTTGGCTGCAATGCAGAAGGTGGCGGGTTCGATTCCCGCTGGGTGCAAATATTTATGCTTAAAAAATAAATATTTGTATCTGGTCTGGGTGTATTTCTATGTATAATATGTATGTATTTACAAAAGAAAAATAAATATAAGTAGTATATCCGTTGTCTAGTCACCGTAACACAAGCTTAGCAGCTTACCACGGGGCTAGATGGCGCTGTGTGTGCACAGGATTTATTTTATTTATTTATATTTCGAAATAGTAAACAAATAGAGCCTCTATCTCAAAAAGTTAAAGATTAATTGCTTTAACACAAAAGAATTGAAGTAATCACATTTCTCTTCATAATGGACTAACTTAGAAAGCTTTTACCCACATAATTATTTGGCCCAATAACAATACATCACTAGCACCGATTAAGCGAGTGAAAAAATAAATCGATTCAATAGAAAATCGATTTAAATCGTTAAACCTTATCGGTGATTCAGATGTCATTAGTGTGTAATGGCGGCCCGTTGACTTAGATCCAATCTCTAAAGTTTCAAGGGAGACTTTATTTAAAAACCTTCTTAGACTTAAAATCTCATTATTTAACGTCAATTTCGCCCAAAATTCGACACCATCTGCTTGGCGCACGTTAAGGAAAGGAAAAGTAGGAATAGATAAGAAAAAAACTCAAGCCCAAGACATAAGTAAGGTTGCCAGTGTTCTTTAGCGTCTTTATTTAAAATTTAAAGCTTCTTCTGGCAAAAATATCAAGTGAAGACGTTTTACTTCTATTTTCCGTCATATTTCATGAATTTTTGTTATTCTTAGTGTTTTAAAAATATTCTTATTTTTTAAAAGAAAACCTTTTCTATTTTAACTTGACAAATGAGTTGTCAATAATGCGTCAAATTGTTGTTATTTGCATTTAGTCGTCCCATGAAAAGGACAATGGTCACAGTTTATTAAATGCGTGTGGCCATAAACGGCACATCAAATAAAATTTTCTATGGTCTAAAGTCAATTTGAAGCTACTAAAAATAAAACGAAGGAAATGATTATGGCTTCCTATTTTGTGGTTTTAGGGGTGTACGAAGCAAAAAGGGGAATGTAAGACTCGTATATTTACTGCCAATCAATTTTAGACACATTTTATTTAAATATAAAGATAATAGCGATATTTTTTTTTGTATGTAAAAATACAAATGAAAATGTATTTTTTTATTAAAAGGTTTTATTCAATTTACCAATGAGTTTTCGTCGTGAGGTTTTGTATTTGAAATTGGAACAACTTCCTCTAAACTTTATACTTTGAAGGTTTACGATCTTTTTCATTTTTGGTGATAGAACATTGTTATGGATATTATCACTCTCGATTTTTATTGTATCTAGCTCTGTGTGATCTTCGTCCTATTTCGATGATTCTTTTATTCAAAAGGTCATTTCAAAAGCTCTTAAGAATGTGAAGATCAAATCACACAATCACAAGAATTAGAGTAATATAACAGCTGCGTAAAATACAATAAATGACTCACTTTTATTCGTCTAAGGTGGGTAAATTAGATAAGATTTCTTTATTTGATAAATAAAAAAAGATAAAAAGATCTTAATTGAAATTGTAAATTGTTTCTGTTTTTAAACCGACAAAATTTACCAACTATTCAAAATTGGAAGCAACGGTTTTATTTCGCATACCGCGGTCGTGGCGCAGTAAAAAAGAAACCACAGACAATCGAGCAGTAATAAACGATTGAATGCGCGGGAAAAAAAAACGGAACACTTCAATTAATATTGGTTGCAGTCGATATAAAGGCCCGTATGCACTCGAATTCCGAATTGATTAAAATCGTTTGCCAAAGTTTTGAGAGTTATTTTAATTGTTTGAGAAAAGTTATCGGATTCCAATCGTGTTAAGCTTGTTATAAATCGATTATAAAATTTAGTTTCGCTAGATTTTGCATATTTTCGATTAAGTGTAAACAATTTAATCCTTGTTTTAATCCTACTGATTTTATTAAGGTGAAAGCTTGTTTGTTGATAGTTGCAGACCAAGATTACTACGTTTACATAGTCCCACAGGATCATGGTTTAAACCGTAGGGCGCAACTATTTAATACCTAAATCGCGATGTTAATTTATAATTAAACGGTGAGACTTTTACCACCATCTCACTAGTGGTTAGTGGCGATATAGTATGAGACAGAACACGATTGCCTAAAATTGAAAAAAAAAAAAAGCAATGATGTTCATTCACGGAGACAAATCCAAAAATTACGATTAAAAACTCCTTTAGCAGCATTAAGAGGATATATTACAATTAGAGAGCCTAAAATCCTACGAACCCATAAAAAAATCGTTCTATTTTAATCCAAAATTTAACCCCAGCATTAATTATATAATAATGAATTATTATTACACACCTACAAATTTTTTGTGGCCATAATCTACAGCACCCTTAATAGACCCCACAATTGTAACTGTGATATTAATTGAAAACAAATGTGCCCAGTTCAGTGGTTTGCAAGCAAGAGATACACTATGATTCATTGCTGTTTCGCTGACAGGTTGTGTGCAGAAGAAATGTATAGATAATAAATATATTGCCGTTTCCATTCCGCTTCTATTATCTTTATTAATGTGGATTTGATGTCGATATTATTGTATGAGCGACGCGATGTTATTAATTGTCGGTATAGTTATTTGACAGATAGGACCGGTGGGTTAACTAATTGGCCATTGTCCTTTATGTTTTTTTTAGGTTAATTTTTAATGTTACCTGTTTAGGATATTTTCGCCGCGTGGATCATGCGACTTGTCGTTTGTTGTCTACTCATCTATCATCTACGGAAACCACGTAACTGGTTTTTAAACGGTTTTTACTATATTTTAGATATATTCATCTAGATTGCTTATTACTATACGTTCCCGCGGGAATGTCGGGATAAAAAGTAGCCTATGTGTTATCCCGGTATCCAGCTACCTATATTCCAAGTTTCATCGCAATCGGTTTTGTAGTTTTTGCGTGAAAAAGTAACAAACTTACATACATACAAACTTTCGTGTAATATTAGTAAGATTAGGCTTCGTAACGCCATGCCAGTCATATCTAAAAAAAACTTGACACGACCAGCGCAACTAAAATGTAAATATAGGTTTGATGTATGCATCCATGCGAAGCCAGGTCAAGTCGCTATAATATTAACTAAATTACAATTCCATTTCACGTTAACCGAATCGTTAAATTCATTCTCCGAATCAAACCACAAAGTTGTGAGTCATTATCAAATTTTTGTGTAAATGGGAACGTAAAATTAAAAAATATGACGTGCATTTTCTACTCCCACTTGACATTTTTTGTTATGAAGTTCATAATAGAGGCTATAGAATTGTGTTCTTTTTTTCTAATATCATTGTGAATGATGATTTTATATTACGTGTCGGAATTCTCGCTTGTTAGAAAACATAGTTATTATCTATGTGTGGGTTTTTTAACATTTTGCGGGAGGGTAATATGGTTTTGGTCTGTATTTGACCGTTCTTCTTTATGTAGGGTGGCCATATTGAATGTAGGTTGCTTATAATTTTTTATGTTTTTAGAAAGTTTTTTTAACCATTTATTTCATTGTTTTTTTTTATTGATCGCAATTTTTATTTATAGGTAAAACTTAAATAACATGATGTAATTATTACAAATAAAATAACAAATATTACCAAAATCAAAATTTTAAACTACTATTTATATATTTTATTTATAACATTTTTATTTAATATTACCTTTATCAAATAAAATTTAACATTGTCAAAGGAAGTAGCGAAATTTCGTGTTTTTCGGCTAAAAGTTGTGACAAAACAAAAAATATGTAATCAATATAAATATATTGATAAGTAGGTAAATACTTATATTAGACACTGCGCCCAATATATTTCTGTGTCCCTTTTTCAAATGGTGATAGGCTAATACGGTCTAAGAAGCATCACGCTAACTTAGAAAACACCTATTGTGTGCACAATTCATAATTACGAGGAAAAAAAAGTAACACGCTCTGTTTAATTTGATTAGAAACTTATTTTTAATCTCAGACTTTGATTGACTATTATTACGCCCGGCGTTGATTAAAAATTCTCCTCATACCGCCATTAAAAAAAGATTACGAACCATACAAAGCTTAGACAATCGAAGTATCTGAACCTCAAAACTAAATTCAAAATGGCCGACCCGAATTGCGCGCAATTACGACTCTGTGGCAATTAAAAAAAAACGTTACTTTCTACGCGCTGTTATTAGTGATTGACCGATGACCGAAATAGTTTCGAAGTTTCGGCTACAAGAAGTCGTTTTGGTTAACCGAAACCGAATGTTTTAAATGAAACTATGTTGTAGTAAAGGAACATGAGCTATAAATAACTAGGTAACTATTTAGTTAACAAAGTGGGTATTATTTTGATGACTCATTACCCTTATCTACATATCCATTACAGGCTTTGTCTAATTTCAAACTTTTAACGGTTTCAATATCCTTTTAAAAATAAAATGTGTCTATTATATTTTAGAGAAGTTGTAAACATGCTCAGAAAACTTTTTACTTCGTCTTTTGTTTTCCTATTTCTGATTAATCTGTTGTTAAAACTTAAATCTGTGAAGTTTGCTATCTTAAGATAATGAGGCATTTTTATGCTAATTTGTGTATTCCAATGTATGCTAACACAAGCAGGTCTTATTTTAAAAACTGTATTTAGTTTAGCGTCTTTATTTGTTGTACCCAAATGTATTCTTTCGCATTATTAACTAAATTAAAAAATACTCTATCCCTTTTTAAATTCACACGATTTGTTAACATAGTTACATTTTACCGGGTCTTAACCGCGCATTATTTTTTAATTTACCTACTAATTTTTTAGTTTCGATCAACATGATCGAAACGTCGAAGTCAAAATGTATCGATCATCAAAATGATCGAAACGTCGAGGTAAGAAAATAAAAATAATAATAAGCGATTAAGACCCGGTAAAATTTAACTATTTACTCTGAGTCTAATCCGAAAATACAGCCACCAAAATTTCACTCCATTTTTCGGTTCAAATAAATTATTCGGTTCGTTTTCAAGTTTCTATTTTGTTCGTAAACATTATTCGTGTACAAACTAATAATATTTATAAATACGAACATCTGTTAATTTGTTTGTATGTTCAGTTTAGACGTTAGTTTCGACATTTGACTTTAACTATTTTGACTTATTTGTGATATGGTTACTAAAACACGTCCCACGCTTAGTTAATACTTACATCAAAAATAAGACTAAAACACAAAAGCTCCAAACTAAAACTGGAGTAACTTATCGCTAATAGCGATAAGAAGTTCAACCGAAGTCGCATGTAAAACCTAGTATCTAAACTTCTTCAAAGTGGACTACAAACAAAATAAGTAGGTCGGCAAACAAAGCGCTTCATAAACAAGTCGTAGGTATAAACTGTACGTATGTACGTCTGTACATTGCGTTGGAAATTATTAGTAGGTACTCTTAACAATGCTCTTTATCTCGTTCCAATGAACTTTGAATTTGATAACCTGTGGGAATTGGGAATAGCAAATGTGTACTTTTAATTTTATTAGTTGATTTATCGGAATTCCGACTAGGGTTACCATCCTCCTGGTTTTCCGGGAAATTTGATATGACGGAATTTTGACGTGTTTGTTATTTGATTCGGACGAAAAAAAATAAAAACGAGAAATGTGGTTTGTGTTTTGATTGAAATGTCGGATTATTTTAACAAAGTCCTTTTGTTTTTTATTTAGTAAATTGTTAACTTGATAACTAAAAAATCTATTGTTTTCATACAAATCTGAAGTTGAAATGTTTTAAAATTATGATTAGTTTTCGTAGTTCTTTTTTTATGAAATATTGAAAAATTAAGCCAATAAACGATGAATAGGTAATTTATACGCGACTATAAATTTTATCATTCTTTTTCGGGGTTGAATTTTTTCAAAATCCTATATTTGTGGTTAACCTAATTCCTAAATGGAACCCCTATGCTAAGTTTCAGACTTCAAACACTTGTAGTTTCTGAGATTTTGTGATAAGTTAGGCAGACAGTGAACGTCGTTCAAAAATCCTACTAATATTATAAATCCGAAAGTCTGTTTGTTTGTTTCTTTGTTTGTTTGTTTATTTGTTTGTTTGTTTGTTTATTTGTTTGTTTGTTTGTTTATTTGTTTGTTTGTTTGTTTGTTTGTTCCCTCTTCACGGTCAAACGGCTCAACCGATTTGGATGAAAATTTGCATAGGGATAGTTTAAATGATGGAGAGTAACATAGGATACTTTTGATCCCGAAAATCCCGCGGGATCGGGACTTACGCGGGTGATAACTATCTAATAGATGAAAATTTGCATAGGGATAGTTTAAATGATGGAGAGTAACATAGAATACTTTTGATCCCGAAAATCCCGCGGGATCGGGACTTACGCGGGTGATAACTATTTATTGGATGAAAATTTGCACATCGATAGTTTAAATGATAGAGAGTGACATAGGATACTTTTGATCCCGAAAATCCCGCATGATCGGGACTTACGCGGGTGATAACTATTCAATAAATGAAAATCGACACAGGGGTAGGGTAATATATGTAGAGTGGCATCATGATCATCGTCATCCTTCGTCATCGTCATCGTCACTTACTAATGAAATACAAACTTTACTTTACTTCACCTACCAACCGCAGTGGCTTCAACAGTACTTCAATGGGCGACCGTTTAGGTGTGGATTTTTGCATTGCGGTAGGTAGGTGTTCGAACAACGCGGGTTCGCAACTTGCGCGGGTGAAACCGCGGGGCGCAGCTAGTATAAAGTAAATTTTTAAATAAAAATACTCAGAAAATTAAAAAAACTTGGTTATTTATTTATTTTTATTATTTGATGTTTATTTAATTTTATTCGACTTGGCGACTTATAAGAGATCATGGTAGATTATAGAGACCCGGCAAAAATATTACTACTCGGCGAGCTGTCCGTCTGTGTTTTTTTTTTCGCAGTTTTTTTCCCTAGATTATTCTTTCATCTCACTTAATAATGGTAACCCTATCTCGCACTGAGTTATTGTTTCGTCTGGCTGCTATTCTGATGACCTTACAAGAATTTGAGTCACGAATTCGAAAGTAAGCATTACAATGGCGTAATGGGCCGAACAACCAAAACATCAAAAATCCAATTACATTTTTTAGCCAACATCGCGAACTCCAACGCGTCGTGAATACTTTTGAATTTGAAATTAGAATAAACTTTCTTATCTGTGGGAATAATGTGGCCAGTATTTTTGCTATTCATGTGAAAGTAAAGAGTCGTGTATTTTATTTTATTATTAGATGAGTTTTTTTTTAGATGAACGATAATATATCGACGACTTAGCGACGAATTATAAAAGACCGATCGTAGGGCAGATTATTAATTTTATTATTAAAACCTTTATCAACGTCCGACGATGTTTTGAGGTCTTCACAGACCTCTTGTTCATGGGTAGACTGCGATTAAAACCGAAAAAAAGTATGATTCCAATTCAACTTCAACAATCGAAAAATAATCGTTTTTTCTACATAATTATATTATCATACTTCAACAAACGCTATTGTTAAAATCCATTTTAAAAACTTTAATTCAATTTTTACCCCAGTAAAGTAAGATTTCTGAGTGAATATGTTTTTTAACTGATGTTTATTAAAAACAGGTTGCATTTTAACTCCATACACAGAAAAAAGCTTTGTTTTAATTAACTTCACCCATTAATTTTTAGTGTCGCCCGCTTGCTTTTTCAATTCTATTTTAATTAACAGAAATTGGATCTCTCACTGGAACATACTCATTTATTTTCTTAAAAAAAAACTAAAAGTAATTAACTCGACAACATTTATAGTAACTGTTATGTTATGGACTGAAACAGCTGAAAATTGTAAGTTGGCAACACTGAAACTGTTGAAATTTAAAGATCGTTCTTTATTTGACATTCGTTGGCATTATGCACGTATGATAGTGTATGCCATATTGCCCCGACGATGTGACTTAAAATAAAATTGTTCTTATTATTTTACTGTTCGAATTTCAATTTGCGATTGTGAACTGTTGGTGCAGAAATTGAATAGAATGACAACACGTTTCGCGTTTTCAATTCTTCAACCGAAGTACCGCTTTCCACTGCGGGCGGAACGGTTCTATTACGGACTCCACTATCGACTCCACTCGTAACGATGATATTCATAGCGAAGCGTAGGTCGTCCACCGACGCGATGGATGGATGATCTGGTTAAGACTGCGGGCCACCGATGGATTCCATGCAGGTTGCTTCCAACCGCCGCCGCTGGAAATCGATGGGGGAGGCCTACGTTCAACAGTGGACATCCTACAGCTGATATAGTGATGATGATTCTATGTATGTTACTAGCTGTGTCCCGCGGTTTCTCCCGCATAATTTCCGATCCCGTGGAAATTTTGAAAAACCCTTTCTTATCCGATTCCTACATTATGTAAAGAACACATTCTCCAAATTTAAGTTTTTTTTCTATCAGCGATCTAAGTTGTGTGTTGATCCATCAGTCAATCAGAACAAAGCATTTTATAGATAAGTATAAAATATTTGAAAGAAGAATGATAAATTTCCAAGCATTTCACGGCTCACACGTATTTCTTCACAATACATACTTAATCTAGCCAGCTTCTTATTCTCAAAAGCTATTTATTCCAAATGTTTACATTGACTTGTTTACGAAGCCTGTAAATAAATTTCTTTTAACACTTAAGGGGATTGTACATCAACGGTTGAAGCAAAATTATAAACAGTTTTATAAACAAAAGCCCGGTTTATTTTTAAACGTTTGAAATAAAGAGTACTGTGCGGTTTCTTAGAAGTTATGTATGACTTAATAATTGGTTCGGGGTATTTCAATGTTTATCTAGATAAATAGCTGAGTGTAAATACTGCTACTGTTGCTGCTTAGCTGGATAAATAAATAAAAGGCAGGCCGATATATAGGTTCCGGCCTGTACAATTAATATTAAATTGGTAGTTTAGTATTACATGGAGAGGAAAATACTGATACCGTGCGAAATACCGAATTGCCGATAGAAAATTCGACCTTATGATGCGATTGGGAAAGACAAAATTCGTCTACTTTATCAAACTTAGACCTGATTTTTCATTCTACGGATAAAAGATATCTGTTGAATAAGTTCGAACCCATCCAAATTTAAAAACCCTCAAATTTTGATACTTTTTATTATCATAGTGACGTTTTTTATTCGGTGATGTTACATTTTATTCGTCAGATATCTCTATCTAGGGATTTGAAAAATCAGCTTTTATTAAAACAAATTTTTACTAAAGCTGCTTTCACGACCTGTGAATCGCTCGTTGCACTTTGGGCGATTTTTAAAAATCGAAATCACTTGATCTTCGTTTGATGTCGGACTCCTGCGGCGAGTGGTTAATACCACTCGTTGCGGTCGTGCGATTTACATAGAAAAAATAAAGAAATCAAACGAAAATCGGTAGAAATCAAGGTATTTAAATCGCTCGAGATGGCACATTTGATTCAAAAATAGAGCCCCTGAACAGTTTACAAATGGTTTTTTATTTCTTATTTTTTAATTAATTTCTTCTATGGTTTACGCGATTTTGCATAATAAAACACTTTATTTATCCGGTTAAATCGCGTCTTTATTCATTGTTCTAAACGAACCGAGCTTTCGCCAACTTTACAGTTGGCTTTTTCAAGGTTGACAACCTTTATGTTTTATTTTATTATTTTTAATTAATTAAAAAATATCTACATCTTTTTAATTCTAAATTTTTTAAGAATTCACTTAACATTTAAAACACGATCTACACTAGAAGTACCTAAATATTATTTCTCGAAGAACTTTTATTCACTATCTCTGCGACACACGTCAAATAACCTAGTGCGGATCTAAAATATGCATATTGGCTCAATTTTTTCCAATTTTATTTTTTGTTTTTACTTGTTTAGCGTCTGAGATCCGTATGTATACTTTATATGTGTTTTTGTATAATTTTGTCAAAATAAGTTAAGTTATATATACAAATAAATGTAATAACACAATGTGTCTGTTTGTTCCAGCTGACCCTCTGCCCGGCAAGCACGTGCCGCTAGAGAGCTATGAAAGCGAGTTGGAGAGGGAGCACGCGTTGCCGACGTCCGTTCCCAACGCTGACATACTCAAGACTAACAGTAATCCGACGTATCATAAGCCTAGGTAAGTTTCCTTTATTACTTTTTGTAATGTGAATAAGGGAATAAGACATAAAACTTAGAAGTTAATTATAAATTCTGAAATTATTTGACAATACCCATACTTAATTACTAGTGACTAGTTGGATAAATCATATAATATGAAGGTTGCCGATTTGATTAAGTACCACCGTAAAAAAATGGTATTACTTACAGAGCCCTTAGTATGAGTTTTGATAGTTTATCGTCTCGATGATACTGGCAGTTTACTTCCATACATTATTTTAGTTTATAATAGTTTACCGCTAGGGGCGCTGATAGAAAATGTATGAAGTAAACTGCCAGTTTCATCGAGACGATAAACTATCAAACTCATACTAAGGCTTCAGATATGAAAAAAATATTTTTCATATCTGTAAGCATTTTAAATAAAGCATAATTATATACTTAGATATTTAGAATAAATAACTTGACCATCCTCCTTTATCTAAAACACGCGTGTAGAATTAACATATTAACAGTCATATTACCGTTTAGGAGCTTCCATTAACGTATTCCTAATTCAAAATACGTCATTAAAAGGGCAAAGTACTCAGGCAAGGCAAGAACGGGCCCACCCACACTTCGTCGCGTCCCCCTTGGAAACAAGAAACAATCTTTTTACGCGTCGAATAAAACGACAATTTCAAGTTTAAATCTGCCTTAAAACTTGACTTAAACCTCCTTTTAAACTTTTTACGATGACAATTTATTTGATAAATTATAAAATTACATTTGACTGCGTTCTAAAATTCAGCGGACGTATCAAAATGGTAATTGTTTAATTTTATTGGTGTTTTTTAATCTATTATTATGCTTGATATAAATCTATTTTAAGTAGGTCTTATGACTGCTATAAAATACAACAATATACAACGGAAGGAAAATATTAAGTGTCGTGAATTCTCAGGACTCAATCTAGCTTAAACAAAATAACATTATTTACTTTAATTATTTTACTCACGCATATAATGTCTAGAAACACTTATCAGTTATAAAATATATCTACCTACACACTACCTAAAATAAATGTACCTACTTAGTCTATTTAAATCTACTTGAACTCCTGGTTTTTCACTTTGGTAGTTTTAATTTCTTTATATTAAATTATTATAGTCATTAATGTTACAACTCGCGTCAGTCGATTCAAATATTTTTAATTATAAACAATGTAAATCCTTTAGTGGCTGTAAGATTAATTTTATTCTTTTATAATATCTAGTATTAAGAGCTGTGGATTTTGTGAAATAAATAAATAACAACAACAAATATACGAAATTAGTTATATAAAAAAAAAACACTACGCGGATTTGATACGCTAAGGAAAAAAACTATACTTAGATTTGGACAATCGTTTGTCCTATAACCATTTTAACGCACAGCTTAACCTTCCGATCGACACTGTCTTTAGAACCTGTGGCAATAGGAAACTAAAAAGTCCTTAAAATATCAATTAATGACAAAAACAAATTAAAGCGATACCATCTATTAAAGCTGTTCAGTTAGAGACAGACAGCCTATATCAAACGCAAACTCCTATCAAGAAGAGTGGCAATTATTGATCCCCTAAAATTCCAGGTGCGCCAATTTTGTAAACAAACCGCCATAAAATAAAATACGTTGTCAAAACTGTTTCGAGGCGAGGCAATTAAAAATAATAACCGTGCTTCCATCAAATTTAATAGAAATTGGACCCCTACGGAATTGTTCACTTTGTAATTGCTAAATTGTCGATGAAAAAAAGTTTTTCATTCAAATTTGCCAAGTTTCAGTAATCAATGTTTGCTCATGTTCGGTTTAGGGTTCTGTCTCAATTTTACTTACGTTTAGTGGAACAAGGTCTTTAAACGCTTGCAAGGGGATTAAAATAGTAGAAATCGTAACGTAGCAGTATAAGCTCAACACTAGGTAGTGTTGTAATCTAAATATTTAAAAGAAAGTCGTGTTAGTTACACCATTTATAACTCAGGAACGGCTGCACCGATTTGGCTGAAAATTGGTGAGGAGATAGCTTAGGATATTTTATCCCGATATTCCCGCGGGACGGGAACAGGACTTACGCAGGTGAAACTGAGGGGTGCAGCTAGTAATTGATGTTTTTCTCAATTTTATCCCTCGAGCGCATTTAAAGCACTACATGTGATCTATAGGTTTTGAGTTCAAATCCCGAAACGCCTTTGAATTTTAAAGAATAAAATTGTCTACTAAGTCTTCGAGAAGGGATCCATAAAGAAAAGTTCAGTCAGATAGATCTAGTGTTTCCAGAAATTACCTTTCCAACTTGGCGCGAACTTCGACTGTAAACAAACTCATGTCAAACGTTTCCTTGCAAAGAATCGAAGACATTTGTAACTAAACTTGAAACAAATATTTCAATTCTAACTTCAAGAAACATGAGATGTTAGAGTTGAAAGAATTTTGGCGGCAGCGGACAAGTCTGGGAATATACTGGCGAGCAATCTATTTGTGATGTTGTATTGCAACAAAATATATTTTGATAAAACTTAGTTAACTGTAGTTGTAAACAAATGACGGGCTGAACGTTATATTATGTAAATAAATAAAAATTGGTGATAGTGTATAGTTCAAAAATACAGATCAATCAATCAAATCATTTATTTCGAATGGTATTTATTAAGAAAGACTAAATACTTACACAAGAAATAAATACTACAAAGATAATTAACAATATCTTACGAATATTATAAACGCGAAAGTTTGTATGTATGTGAGGTTGTTACTCTTTCACTCAAAAACTACTGAACTGAGTGCGATGAAACTTGGAATATAGGTAGCTGGGGACCTGGATTAACACATAGGCTACTTTTTACCCCGAAATTCCAGCGGGAACGGGACTTACGCGGGTGAAACCGCGAGGCGCAGCTAGTTTAACATAATTGTTTCTAACTTGTGTCACAATTTCATTGACGGGAAGTTTTAAATTGTATTTTATACGGAACTCGTGGTAGAGACGCGTCTCGCGGCTGACCTGTTTTCCAGTTTGTTCTCAAGGGAAAACTTATACAATTGATGACATTGATTGATGGGAGAACTAAGTATGAACTTACACTTCCTATTATATTCTTATGCAACGAGCCTTACTCATGGAATAAGGAATGACGAAAGCAAGAAAGAAAGAGTCAGAAAGAGAGTGAGTGAGATAACCTATTCAGACCGAGGCTCTCCGAATACTCTTTAGGTTTCAAATCAGTACCTGAGTTGTACGTCCAGTAACGAACGGAAATCTGTGTATTTTTAACTCCTTCACTCAAAATGTACTAAACCGATTGCGATGAAACTTAGTATATAAATAGCTGAAGATCTGGATTAACACATATAGTACTAATTCATTAAATTAAGTGTTACTTTTCAGAACTCCGCAACAACTATGTTAAGGAATGTTTAGTTTTTAGTCGAAACACCAGTTCAGTGACGTGACAAAGCCCCCATGAGTTTCTTGTGGCTTCTTCTCATCGGAGGGCGCGTTCCGAAGCCACACTAAAATCAATACACCTAAGACGTAGCCAAACGATCATGTGTATTAAATGTTGTACAAGAATCTAAAGGAATAAACTATTTTGACTTTATACGATTTTAGATTCGATTCGATTTTCTTTTTTTTTCGATTTCGATTTTTCGATTCTTTTTTTTTTTTTTTTTTTTTTGTATTTTGTCTTTGACGTGCAGTGTGTAGCGTACATACACTACGTTTTGTCACAAAACCGTAGGACGCAGCTAGTAACAGTGAAATGAAATGAAATTTATTGTTTGTGGATCTATTTATGGATACAAAATTAAAGAATCTCTAGTCCTACCACGTGGGCATACAAACATGGTTCCTAAAAATAATCGTCAATTAGAAAACAAAAAAAAACATTTTTTTTTATAGTGAGGGTAGACTGCTAACAAGTCCCGTCACTTTGCAGTACGATGTCGGCAGATAAGTTTATTCTAACACTCCAATATTAAATTCAGTTACCGCTACTAGATGCCTACATAGTGTCATACAGCATTAGTTCACAATTGATAATTTATCCGTGTATATTTGGAGAAAACGGTAAGTCTTATATCTAACTAGCTGCGCCCCGCGGTTTCACCCGCGTAAGTCCCGTTCCCGTTTCAGTTCCCGCGGGATTAAAAGTATTCTATGTCCTTCTCCTGGTTCTAAGCTACCTCCCCACCAATTTTCAGACAAATCGATTTAGCCGTTCTTGAGTTATAAATGGTGTAACTAACACGACTTTCTTTTATATATACAAGATGTAACGGGTAAGCCCTTTTAATCCGAAAGGGGGTTGTTCTAGACGTTTAGGCGAACAACTTTTGTTCTACGACTTTTGAAAATTCGAAGTATTTTTCGAAAAATTTAGGTGTAAAGTTTACTTGAAAATCAGCTGTTTCTTAGAGTTCGAGGTCATTGACCTTATGTTGTTCTTTCATTTAGTTTGGTCTACTACAATCAAACCTTCAATTACCTTTATTTTCAAAAACAGCTGTTTTTCCAGTGAAACATAATCTCAAAATTTTCAAAAAAAAAGTTCGAATTTTCAAAAGTCGTAGAACAAAAGGTGTTCGCCTAGACGTCTAGAACAACCCCCTTTCGGATTGAAAGGGCCAACCTGTTACATCTTGTATAAGATATAGATATAGATAAGATGTATCTTTTGTTTGTAAGAAATCGTTCTGTATCTACATAAATACTTAAAACCGGTTCTTTGTCTTGTTTTAGGGAAAACGCCCACTGTAAAGTCACAAAATAACAAAATATGATTAAAACACTCGGACAATATTGAGCTGACTGCAACACCCTAATTTATTTATTACCCTAACTACTTTCCCATACATATTTCACAGAAGGATTAGCCGATAATGCCTAGTCCATTAGTGCCCACAGCGGGGTGTTCCTAAGAAATCACTAATTGCTTCCCTTCACAACAAAACCCTGACGTCACTAATGTTTAGTGACGTCATTTCCCACTAATGACGTAACTAAACACTAATTCATTACAATTAACTCACAAATTAGAACTAACGAGCCCTTGGTACAACGCTCTAAGGAAATTGACCTGGAGCCTTATTTTTGAATCGCTCGTTACTCGCTAGGCGATTTAAACAATTCGAAATCTGCTGATTTTCGTTAGATGTCTGACTCCTGCGGCAATTGGTAGATAGTACTCGTTGTGGTCGTGTGATTTACAAATTTTTTTTACAGAAAACGAACGTAACTCAGTAGAAATAGAGGTATAAAAATTACTCGAAGTGGCGCTAGTGATTCAAAAATAGAGCCCCTGCCTCCTTTATAATTGTTGCCGAGTGTTCGCTAATTTTTTGTTTGTTCTCTTTTTGAATTGGGATTTTTTTTTCTTTTAAAGGTCTCTTTACACGAATTAATGGGAAGTTAATTAAGTGTCGTATTTTAATTAAATTTTGAGTAGGTACCTACCTAAGTCCAATTAATTATAATGAATATTCTTGTAAAATTTATTAGGTAGGTAAGACTTATTTACTTCTAGGTAGGTGTACCTATTTACTCCTGTCAACTGTCGGTTTATTTTTTATTTCACTTGTTTTTTTTTCCGTTCAATTTTTAATTTTATCCGTTTAAGTAGATTTTATGTACTTTTGACAATGTGCGCTATTAACAACTTGCCAACTTGCCAACTTGCCATCTTTTTTTGTCAAACACGCGACAGCGACGCGAAAGGGGAATTGCGCAAAAGGGGAATTTTCAAAAGCGGAAATCGAATCTGCAACCTTCTTCAACTACGCCACAGATAAAAATTTCTATCTGCTTATAAATAATTTATATTTAGTACCAGATCGTTTTTTCCTCTAAATTGCAACCCAGAATTCGTTAGACGCTCCGTCGTCCGAACGCTAGAATAAATTGAGTTTGATGAAAACGTGGTATTAACAAAGAAATGTTACTATAGAGATGGCTTGTTCTAACCAAAATGGGGATAGAAATTCGGCATTATAATTCGACTTCTGTATTCAGCGCTCTCACTTTTGCTGAATAAGTGCGAACCCAACCAAATTTAAAAGCCTTCAAATGTTGATCTAAATTTTATCTTTTACGTTATTATTTTTTACATTTAATTTGTCAGATATCTCTATCTAGGGATTTGAAAAATTAGCCCTAAATGACATGAATAAAATTCGCTCTTATTTTGCACTCCATGAATAATATCTACAAAGAACTGAAGGTTCAAGATTGCCATGAATAATATCTACAAAGAACTTTCCATGAATAATATGTTTTTTTCATGAATAATATCTACAAAGAACTGAAGGTTCAAGATTGTCTGAAATAGACTGCTTTCAGCAGTAAGACCGTCTATTATGCCATATTAGATGTAAGTGTTTATTTTATTGTAAAAATAAACACTTACATTTTATCGGGACTTACGCGGTTTTACCCACGTAAGTCCCGATTCCGCGGGAACATCAGGTCATCGTGTGTTATACATATAAACCTTCTTATTGAATCACTCTATATACTAAAACAGACAGCATCAAAATCGGTTGCGTAGTTTTGTTTATGCATACATACTAACATCTGAGACGCGGAAGCGACTTTGTTTTGTTCTATGTAATGATGATGATGATGATGTTATTTTTGGCGTGCCTAAGCATAATAATGTGTTCTGTCTATTTATCTTTTATATGACACATCACTGAATATTCAGCAGATTACGACTTTCTAGGAAATAAGAGACGCTTTCAGAATAGAATAGAAAGTGGCTTGTTTTTTGTTGTGGTTGTTATTGAAGTTTCTGTCTATCGATCTATTAGATATGTGACAGACAATATGTCGCGATCAAAGAAGTTATATTACTAGATCGAGAGCATGCAGTCCCTTTCTAATAACACTATTAGAAAGAGACAGCGTACTTCACTGTAGCGTGTATAATTAACCACCCGTCAAAGAAAATATGACGACAAAGTTTGCTTAACCAGGACCACTAAACTAAATAAATGTATTTCTTTATTCCCTCGTTTTTGTACTCTCACTTTCTTGTTTGTTAATTTGTTTGTTTGTTTGTCGGGCGGAATCTTGCAACTTCAATCTGAGGCACTTCCCAACTAGCTAGCGGGCTGAAACTTTTTTGAAAGTTAGATGTGCCTATACTTAGTTATAACATGGCTTTTACGGTGAAGGAAAACATCGTGAGGAAACTTATGTCCTAGGACTCACCGCGGGCCAAAAGCATAGGACATTCGCCAATCCGGAGTAGGTTGATTTTCACTTTCATTCCACTTGTACACCTTTACGAAACTAAATAGATTAATATGCCCCCGAAATAAAATATTTTGCACGCATTTGAACTAGTTTTCACAAAAATAAAAATTTAGCAACACATCTCCTCAACGCGTTCCCGCCAAAAGTCCATGGAACAATCTTCTTCTTCATTTAAAATGGCTTTTTCCATTCGGACATTTGCCAGTGTCAAGTATTGTCAATATTTGCAGGTTATTTGCATCGAATGAAACAGTCAAGTCGTCAAAGTTAAAGTCAAGTCGAGGGAATCATTGTAAAAAGGAGGCCATTTGTTACAATGTTTGTTCACGGAGCTTTGGAGAGACCACTAAGCTGAAGTCCATGTTTTGCACCGATTTTTTATTTTCACTTGTACACCATCACGAAACTAAATTGATTAATATGCCCCCGAAATAAAATATTTTGCACGCATTTGAACTAGGTTTCACAAAAATTAAAATTTAACAACACATCTCCTTAACGCGTTCCCGCCAAAAGTCCATGGAACAAGTTAATAAAAAAAAATGGCCGTCTAGGGAGGCCTGACAGATTTGAAATATTTGACGTTGACAGATGTGTGACAGAGATGCCAACAATCAACTTTACCCACCCTATATAGCTGTTACACTTCAAAAACAAAAATATTCAAGAAAAGAGACTCCCTAAAATAAATCCTCAACTAGGCCCTTACAAAGTTAAACCGAAGACGTGACTCCACAATTAAACTCGATGTACTTACCCTGTTTGCAATTATGTAAATGGTTACAAAGTTACAATGCTCACGAATAAGCGTGTTTTTAATCTGTTACGGTTTGAGATTAATGCTGAGTTTCTATGTTTAATAAAGTTTTTTTATTATATTCTTTCTCTTTTTTTAATATTGCACGACATTACACATAGCACAATCTAGGCCCAAACTAAGCACTAGGCTTGTACTATGGGTACTAGACAACGGATATAATACATATTATACTTTGTAAATACACACATTTTATACATAGGAAAACACCCAGACCAGATACAAATATTTATTTTTAAGCATAAATATTTGCACCCGGCGGGAATCGAACCCGCAGCCTTCTATATTGCAGCCGGGCGTTCATCCGACGCGCCACAGAGGCCGCCGAAAATGTGTACGATGCGTTGAAGTTATGGACAATACATCGGGTTTCATTTCTATTAGTATTTTAGTTTCCAAAGAAAAAGTCAAAACTGTTTATTTCCATACGTTGTTTGTATAATTACAATGATCACTTGCCTACGTTTTATATCTAAAGATTTTAGTGTGGCTTCGGGACGCGCTGGATAAACTGTGGTATTATCCACATTTCCACCTAGTAGACTAAAACTCCCTGGGGGAAATTCGAAGCACTTGTTCGTCGTGTTCACAATAATTTTCACTATCTACATGGCTCGTAACAAATGTTAACAAAAAGCGGGATATTTAAAATATCATGCTCTGTACTAAAGAAATTACACCACGGTAAAAATGCCGGATTAAAATAATGTTTGCAGTGAAAACAATCATATTAGTTTATGAGTTTATACTAGCTGCGCCCCCTTCCCGTTCCTGCGGGAATTTCGGGATAAAAAGTAGCCTATGTGTCATTCCAGCTACGTATAAGTACCTATTCTAAGTTTCATCGCAATCGGCTTAGCAGTTTTTGCGTGAAAGAGTAACAAAGTCACTTAATATACATACAAACTTTCGCGTTTATAATATTAGGTAAGAATTATAAATCGATAAATTTCCAACTACCGTCCGTAACTAAAACGATTCGTAATGAAATATAAAACCCAGCAACAACTTTTTAAGTGACCGATAGAGAAGTTAAGAATTTTTTAATTAGGTCGAAAACAATTCGATTTCGTGCGTTTCGATCTCGTTAAATACGCGTGGCTCGTTATAAAACTTTGTTTTGTGGCCTCTGGCTGCATGTTTCAAAGGCTTTTGCCCTTTTAAGTCGTTCATATACAAACCAACAACCCAATTCCCGTATTGAAACTGTCTAAAGTTCCATTTAAATAATATTACGACTTGTAGACTTGCAACTTGTTACTGAATTGCAATCGAAACTTTAATCTTTGGTTTTGCATTTATTTTGGCATGTCATTTTCCACTGTTGTCAGTGTCAGACGTCCACTGGATACATACTATGAAGGTCTTTTAAATTTTCTTCAAGAATACAAAATTATGAATTGTCTCCCATTAACAACGCGATTAAAACCTGAAATGAGTTTTATTATAATTTATTATCGCGAAAACAGATTAAATATCTTTCTTCCTTTTACTGAAAAGGAAGAAATATCTTTCATCCTTTTCAGTAGGTAAATACAATAAAATTAATATTGACGACGTTACAAGCAGCGCAATTTAGAGTCAAACTAAGCACTAGGCTTGTACTATGGGTACTAAACAACGGATAAAACACATACTGTTTTTCGCTGAGATTTTGCCTATTCGGGCAGCGCACGACTTCTTCCTGACCTGATTGTATTTGTCTGTTTTTTATTTTGATTGTAATTGTTTGTATTTTCATTAATATTTTTTTTTTCATTTTCTCTGATCTTGTGTACCTTTTTGTTTAGTTGTGTGCTTGTCTGAATAAACTTATTTTCTTTCTTTATTTATAATACATATTTATAGTATTTTTTGTATATACTTAAGATACATAGAAAACACCTAGACCAGTGGGTCGATTCTGTAAAAACAGAGCATGCGACAAGCAGGCGGTATGCATGAGCATTGCAGAAGTCGATTTGTTGCAGGAGTAAAAATAATAGCTATTCTACAATTTCTTTAAATACTAATTGGCTGATTAACAAGGGGAGCTCTTTAAACAATTAAGTAGCCCTTAATTTTAAAGGCTACTTAACGATTTAAGTAGTAATTAAGTAAAATAACATTTACAGAATATGAATTAACGCACATCTTCTGCACGTCGCCTGCAGTTCGCCGGCATTCCGCATGCTATGTTTTTACAGAATCGACCCACTGGTTACCTACAGATTTCATCATCATCATCTCTGCCCTTAACCGTCCACTGCTGAACATCCTCCCCCATACTCCCCCACAAATAGCGATCGTGAGCTACCTCCATCCAACGACTCCCCGCGACCGCCGCAATGTCGTCGGTACACCAAGTAGATGATCTTCCAACACTCCGTTTCGCATTACATCGTGGTCGCCACTCGAGGACTTTTACTCGGAGTTTTGGCGGGAATGCGTTGAGAAGATGTGTTGCTAAATTTTCATTTTTGTGAAACTTAGTTCAAATGCGTCTAAATTGTTTAATTTCGGGGGCATATTAATCAATTTAGTTTCGTGAAGGTGTACAAGTGTAAATAAAAGTGAAAATCGGTGCAAAACATGGACTTTAGCTTAGTGTTGTCTCCAAAGCTCCGTGAACAAACATGGTAAAAAATGGCCCCCTTTTTACAATGATTCCCTCGACTTGACTTTAACTATGACGACTTGACTGTTTCGTTCAATGCAAATAACTTGAAAATATTGATAATACTTGAGACTGGCAAATATCCGAATGGAAAAGCCATTTTAAAGAAGAAGAGGACTTTTACTCACCATCGGTTATTTTTTATCACACCTCGGATCAATCAAAACGTCCTATTTTTAGTTGATACAAAAATAAAGTTGTAACCGCGGAACAATTTGTCAATTCCAATAAATATCGAAAACGTCAACTGTAAAACAATCAAAAAGCAATAGATTTGCTAGTTGATGTTTAAAATGGTTGATAGAGATTACATCTTATTTATTTGTGTCGGTTTCCTCATGATGTTTTCCTTCACCGTGAAGAAAAACATCGCGAGGAAACCGACATGTCCTATGAGCCTATGACTCACCACGGTCTTCATTATTTTTTTTATTTATTTGTATATTTCCTTCACCGTGAGGAAACAAACATGTCCTAGGACTCACCACGGTCCAAAGACATGGGACATTTGCCAATCCGGAGTAGGCTCCCGTGGCATCTTAAAATGCTTAATAAGAGGAGGCCCTTGCCCAGCAGTGGGACAAATTAACTGGCTGATTATTAGATTATTTAGTGATTTGGTACACATTATAAAACAAATAGCTGCGCCCTGCGCTTTCAAGATCGTAAGTCCAGTTCCCGCGGGAATATCTGGATAAAAAGTAGCCTATGTGTTATTCCCGGTATCCAGCTACCTATATTCCAAGTTTCATCGCAATCGATTCAGTAGTTTTTGAGTGATTAAGTAACAAACACACATACATACCTTCATACAAACTTTCAACTTTCTAATATTAGTAGGATATTCTGTATCTATTAAAGGCTTTTCCCTTGACTGAATGATGGATCAATACACAGTCTAAACCGCTGATAGCAGAGAGCTGACATTTGGAGACTGTATAACAATACTAGTTGCGCCCTACAGTTTTACCCGCGTAAGTCCCGTTACCGCTGGTTTATCGAAATATAAAGTATCCCATGTGTTATTCCAGATCTGTAACTGCCTACATTCCAAGTTTCGTCTCAATCGGTTCGATAAAAGAATTTTTAAAATCGGTCAAGTCGTTTAGGCGTGATGCCGTGACCACCCGAAATAGAAATTCATTTTTATATAAGCTTTAATTTATTTTTTTTAAACAACACAAGCACGACAAAACAACGAGAAACGTTAATTGTTAACAATTAATACTCGTACAGTTAGAATCTGACTTAAAATGCTCAGATGTTGTATCTACGTCTCTATAGTATAAATTATCTTTGATTTACGAGAATTTCGCGCATTTCGGCCTACAATTGGTCGGGATTCGGTCGTTTTTAATGCCCGTCTAAGCATGATTGAAATATTAATTCCATGTCAAAGCGTATTTTCGTTTTGAAAGGTTGGAGTTTGGTTTGATTAATGCGTATTTGGTTTTCAGAATTGGATTTTCTGTATTAATTTAGTACATCTAGATATATATATCTTCTAAACAGCCTCTACTATTTTCTATAGGTAAGGAGGTATCTCTTTTTCTATTATACTTACCTAAAACTAAATCTATTTAGTTCAAAATGAATTAATAAGGTAGGTAAAAACAAAAGTAGATATTCTCAATTCAGTTGTGGATATTTTATTTTAAGGAGACCTTTTACAACAGAGCATAATCTAAATGTTCTAGAAATAAATTATTTATCAAGTTAAACCTAATATTATGAAGACTAGAACTCCAAACAATAACGCCTGACCCTTTCACACAAAATGGCGCCCGCTTTCTATTCGCGAAACATTCATATTTATATTCCATTTATAAAATAAGGAAGCAAAGTATGTCGGCCAATAGGCTCTCGAATTCTAAATTTAAGCTTTTTTTTTCTTTGGATTACGGTTTTGCACGTCTTCTACATAAGTATAATTTATGTATTATGTGGTATAACTATAATAAAGAACTACCTAGTTGGAGTTTTGGCGGGAATGCGTTAAGGAGATGTGTTGCTAAATTTTCATTTTTGTGAAACTTAGTTCAAATGCGTGTAAAATGTTTAATTTCGGGGGCATATTAATCAATTTAGTTTCGTGAATGTGTACAAGTATAAATAAAAGTGGAAACCGGTGCAAAACATGTACTTTAGCTTAGTGTTTTCTCCAAATCTCCGTGAACAAACATTGTAAAAAATGGCCCCCTTTTTACAATGATTCCCTCGACTTGACTTTAACTATGACGACTTGACTGTTTTGTTTGTTCAATGCAAATAAATTGCAAATATTGATAATACTTGACACTGGCAAATGTCCGAAAGGAAAAGCCATTTTTAAGGAAGAACTACCTAGTTTTTTTTTATTAAAATGGCGCCATATAATTTTTTTTTTCAACACCTCAGCTGTCAATAAAAAAAACAACTTTTAACTTTATAACAGGCTGGCTACTATAAAAAATTAAGTTGTATTTTTTATTAATTACAAATTAAAATAAAAGAAGTTTTTAATGATTTTATTGGCGCCCGCCTGGCGCTTTATTACAAATGATTTGATTCATTAGCCAAACTCAATTTTAAAAAATAAGCTATATAAAACCAATTCTAAGTAAATTAGTATAAAAATATGTTTTCGCAACTGAATTATGACTAAATACTAAACAGAATTTGATGAAGTTACGTAAGAAAATAAACTTTTTAAATTCCGAAGATATCTATCCCATATTTCATCAATTAATAAGTATTTTTTTCTTCATAATTTTTTGTGTAAGTGTAAAATTGATATAAATTTATAGATTCATATTTATGTAATGTATACATGGTATAATACATGTTACTTCATTGCATATTCATCATACATATAACGACCATTAGGTATTCAGTTATGCGCCTGTTAGGCATTCAATTTATTTTGTTTGTGTTAGAAAATGTGATGGTGTTAGTGGCGACATCTAGTATCGAGTAGCGGGACTAAAACTTTCATTTTGTAAATTTTATCACGATTTGTTTTGAGAAGTTTGATTTGCATTAATAATCCTTATCTTATCTCTATGTGTAATAACATTTATTTAATTTTAGCCTTTAATTATAAATCTATGTAAAAATAACCTGACTGACCGATCTACCTATGTATGAAAGCAGAACCTAAACCACTGATAGAAAAGGGCTGAAATTTGGGTGTTGTTTTTATGATATGGGCACCCCTTATGAAACAAGAATCGGGACTTACGCGTGTGAAACCGCTTAACTCGGCTGTTTATAAAGTATACGTATATGTGGCGCCATCTATCTTCAAATAGCTCTAACTAATCATGTTTCTAAATTAAAATCGGTTGAATAATTAATCACCGACCTAATTAATAACCTAAAAACGAAGCTTTATTAATTGATTCAATATTAATTAATATTTTAATGAAATTGGGGTTAAGTTTAGATAAAATTCTATAAATTTTAAACAGGTCCAAACGCCGCAGGTTGAATACAAAGCAAGTTAATTTAGGGAGATATATACGGAACCACGGAACAAGATGTACAAAGATACCTTCTAGTAACGAAATAAGGGCCGCTTTTAAAATGACCTGCTAAAATGAAAACTTTTAATTAGATTATATACTTATATACCTACCTATTATATTAATTATAGGTTAACATTTTGAGAAGAACGAGAAATGCTTTTTTTTTCCTTTTCCTTTTTCGATGGCTTGGCTAGTATATGTTTTTGTCCAATATATATGGTAAAATAACCGTTAGCAATAGAGAAAAAAAAGAAATATTGTGCTTTCTGCGTTTTCTGCCGGTGTAAAAATAACACTAGATCATTTTAATCAAGATAATTTGCATTTTTTTATACCCATAATTGCTGCAAAATACCGAAAATAAGCTCAAATTAGCTTTTTAAAAGCCAATCGTTTTTTTTTTTAATTTGTCCGTCATACTTAAAAATCGTCCGTTCTAATCATTTTCCCGCGCTATTTTCCGTGCATTGTTTCGATTTTTAAATAGGTAGGTAGTTTTTTTAATACCTACTTACCTCTAGCCTGTTAAAATGCAGTCTGCGAACCGAAAATAAAGTTAACTGAATGGGAACGGCTTGGAGTTTTGCCAATTTTTATCATTTCCATACTAGACTGTTAACTCGTATTTTGATCTATAGTGCGTTTAGGATACTACGGTGGGAAGGACCAAGTTAGGCTGGTCTTTAGGCGATAAGGTCGCTGACATTGGAAAAATGTTTGGTCCAGGGATGGCTACCTTATATTGCCTTGTAGATAGATAAATAGATAGATTTATTGGATGGGCCGCCGTCGCCAGAAAAGTTACAAAAATTGTAAGTGTGTGGGTTATTTTTTGTGGTTTACTTGGTGACTAAATAATATTTATTGAGTCTTTTCTTTTACGAAAACTCATTTCACGACCAAACAACAATGCCAGTTAGGTATTTTGCGGAAATAATAAATATTGCACGATGTTATACTGTTAAACACAGGCAGCGCAGCGCCATCTGTCAACTATCAAATGTATCTTTGATTGTTTACAAAAACCTACCTATTGTTTTTTTGCCCTTTTTTTACACTTATGAAATAAAAAATTGACACCGGCCATATTAGAATAGCCAACTTGTAAAAAAAAACAAATGTTGTGACGTCACGCTAGTACAACATGGCGGGAAGGTAACAATATCGCTTTCTGGTTGGAGTGCTCTACTTCTGAGAAAAGTTGATAAAAGCCATGTACTACCTACCTATGCTTAACTCTCAGCTCGGTTACACACTGTGTGATCTTGTTAACGCCGACCTATATGTAGCTAAACGATATTTTATTTGTTACTTGTGTATTTTTAGAATGTTCTAATCATAGAATTGATAATTCATTCGTTGCTGTACTTTTTATTTCTTATCGGTTGTGAACCGATTATGGCCATTAGGAAATTAGCCAGTGTCAAGTATTATTAATATATTATGCAAGTTATTTGCATCGAAACAGTCAAGTCGTCACAGTTAAAGTCAAGTCTAGGGAATCATTTGTAAACACGGCGGCCATTTACAAAGTTTGTTCACGGAGCTTTGGACACAACACTAAGTCCATGTTTTGCACCGATTTTCACTTTCATTCCACTTGTACACCTACACGAAACTAAATTGATTAATATGCCCCCGAAATTAAACAATTTGCACGCATTTGTACTAGGTTTCACAAAAATGAAAATTTAGCAACACATTATCCTCAACGCGTTCCCGCCAAAAAACCTGTTGCTGTACTTATTTCGAATGTTTTTTTTATTACTTTGACAACCTAATTTTCCAATACAAATTCCAAATGATTATTATCAAAATAAAATTAAGAAACAAACAAAAAAAAACCTGCCGGGTATTTCGGAACCGAGCAATTTACAAGCAAAAATCATACCAGCAAAATACGTAGAAAAGCTTCAGCAAAAAACTATTACAATTTCGCGCTTAAATACCACGTTAATACCACGCTGCCATATTGTTATTTTTACTTTTTTAAAATGGCATCACACGGATTTCGCATTATCTCTGCTCTATATTTATTCCGTTATCGTAGTTAAATATGCATCGGTATCGTATTACAAAAAAGGTCGTAAGTGTAAAACCTTTAAAATACGATTTTGTTCCGGAAATAAGCGGTAACCCTGTATTTTAAATAGCGAAGCGGGCACTAACTTCGTTGAAATGTTACGGAGTTTTTGACCGTTTTTATGGAACTGTCTTTTTAAATAAAACTAGCGAAGTGACCCGGCTTTACACGGATGTAGGCACGTACATACGTACAGTGAATTTATTATAAGTACCACACATACACTTATATCTATATATCTATATTCTATCTATTATCTGTTACCTGAATTTATTGTATGTAGCACACATATTCCTTATATCTATCTATCTCTATCAATTACTTATAATAAAGGAAGAGAGGACAAAAAGTCTGTACTTGAAAGTAAATTAAAAAAAAAAGTTGTCTAGAGGGCTTAGAAAAAGTAGTAGAACAAAGTTATATAAGTTTTAAAATTCATGTCTGTCTGTCTGTTTGTCTGTCGGTTCCTTATAGGTACAATTAATTAAACTACTTATCCGATTGAAATCTGGTTTTCAATATTAGATAGTTCTATTTTCGAGGAACGTCGTGGTATACTTTGCATCGAAATCCAATTAGTAGAACCCGAGTAATGAAGGAAAAAGTGCAACCGCTCGAGAACCGCTCGGCCGCCCGCGCCCTTGATAACACGTTTTCACTTTTGGGGGTGAAACCGCGGGGCGCAGCTAGTAATTTTATAAATGTGAACACTGAGTTTGTGACGATTCAAGACGATCATGTAAAATTTTATAAAAAATTTGATAGGTCGTTTGAAAAAAAACAGCAAAACAAGTATATAGGTATGTTTGCTACTTTTTCACGCAAAAAATATTGGATCTATTGCGATGAAACTTAGCAAGCTAGAGATCTGGATTTAGGCTTCTATTTATCTTGATATTCGTTCGGGAACGGGACTTACGTAGATAAAACCGCGTTGCGCTACTAGTATGTATATAAAACCGGAATAAAATTCTTTAGAAATAGTGAAAATAGTGAAGTAAGAAGAAGATATAATAAAGGTTATTATTCCCTATTGCTTAAAATTTAAGCGACCTATGAATACCTTTCACTTAAATATATTTGTACCTAATACAAATGTTTTTAAATTTCATCATTTGATCCTTTTCAACAACCAATTTCATTCAAGAGCCAGAAAACGGTGTGCGGCCTCCGAAACGACCCCGAAGTGGGACTCGCGTAAGTTTCCCTTTATTTTCCCATGGGATCCCATATCTATCAGGATAAAAAGGTAGTTTTATATCGGTCAAGCCGTTTGACAGTGAAAAGGGGCGGCTTTTGTTTGACCAAACATACATTTACTATAATATTTTTTATATCAAGTAAGTATTACCTTACCTAGATAAGTTTGGATTGACATTTTGATCTTTTTTGTAAGTGGAAATTTACCTATTTATTTACTTTTAACTAGCTGGGTCTCGTTTAGGCCGCATTACTTCAGACCCCGCTGGAATATCGAGTTACAAAATAACCTATTTATTTAACAAACACTTTCAGACTTACAGCATTTAAACACCAAAACGTCTGAAGCCAATGTGTTTAAGGTCTCCAACTATTTGTAAATCAAGTTTCATCGCAATAGCCTCAGAACATATTTGGTTACTTAAGGTGCATATAAAAAAATAATAAAATAACATAAAAAAAAAGAAAAAAGAACAAAGGTGCATATAGATTTCCAAAATTTTTTACATACTTTAGTGGAAAAGTGGAGAAGGATTTTAAAAACAACACAAAAAATACGTTAGGTTAGGTTAGGTTAGGTTAGATCCGACGAAATTCTATTTTTAAATCAGGGTTTCTCGATTTAAAAATAGAATTTCGTCGGATCTAACCTAACCAACACTAAACTTTCTAGTACGTACTGTATTGAAATTTTGCAATATCATTATTGTAGTGCCAGCGCTTTATTACCAGTTCTATGTTATTTAGTGAAAATTGAACCATTCTAGAATATGGTTATTGAGGTATTTTTCCTATTCTAGAATATGAATGGGACGGTTATTTCGTCGGATTGAAATAAAAATGATTCATTCTGATTCGAGTTTCATGGACGTATTTTTTTGTTAAGCTGTATTTGGTGCTGTTTTTGATTGAGTTTAGTAGTCTAGACATGTTTTTGTTTTACCTGCATTTAGTCGACTCGTATTCTCGGTATTTTAATTAAATTTATGGCTACAATCTACTATTTTAAATATAATCTAATTTAATTGTGTTTAGTTAGGTATTTTTGTAGGATATAAACGTGTTTACACACAATCAAATGCTTCCAGGGGCCTTCTTGTTATCCCCTTAGATCCTGCATTTGAATTGTTTCGCTTAACAATTGTTTATGGGGAGTTTTGGCGGGAACGTCATTGTAAAGAGCCACCATTTACAATGACGACTTGACTGTTTTAATGCAAATTGCAAATAAATAAATTGCAAAAATTAATAATACTTGACACTGGCAACTTTCCAAATGGCCATAATCGGTTCACAACCGATAAGAAATTAGTTATCCCGATATTCTCGCGAGAACGGGAACGGGACTTACGAGGGTAAATTAATTATGAATTATTATGGATTAAGTAGGTGTCTCTTAAAAAAAAACAACTATTCTTATGTTACGTCTTTTTGTTCCAGACCACCTCAGCACCACGGCGCGGCCCTGCTGGCCGGGGTGGGCGGGGGCGGCGCCGTGCCCTCCTACGCTCCCCCCGGGAGGGCCTTCTTCACTCCCCCCCTCCCGCCTGAGTATAGGAACCCTTTCGCGGACAAGCCTACACTTAGAGGTGAGTAAACCTTCGCCTACATATGGGGTCAACACAGTCTTAAATATAAGTCGTCGCTAAGTCGCCGCTATATCGTTCACTCATGCGCAGTACCGCGTACCGTAAACCAGGGCTTCTTTAACATCCAGGGTAAATTTGACAGTTTGGGGGCTACTTAACAAACCGCCAAAATCTCAATTTAACTTAAATTAAATTTAAATACTAAGTTTATGTAACCCTTGGTTACAAATATTGTGTCACTTAAGACTTGAGGCTCCAATTCCATTCTCCGACGAATAAATGACTCATATAAAGCCACAAATTACTTTAATCCTATACTATAAAAATACAAACAAGGGTCACCGACATAGTTCAACGGATTAGCGGGTTGAAGTGGCAATGGGCAGGTCATGTAGCGCGGAGAACGGATGGCCGAAGAGTTCTCGAGTGGAGACCACGGACCGGGAAACGAAGCGCCGAACGTCCACCGACGCGATGGACGGATGATCTGGTTAAGACTGCGGGCCAGCGATGGATGCAGGTTGCTTCCAACCGCTGCCGCTGGAAATCGATGAGGAAGGCCTGCGTTCAACAGTGGACACCCTACAGCTGATATAGTGATGATGGTACTATAAATGTTTGTTCTTCATCTTTCCAGGCACTAACACAGATGGGAACAACTATCTCAACCGGAGGCCTATCCCTCCGCCCTCGCTGGGAGCAGGCCACGAGCGGATACCAATCAGGCCTCCAGGACAGGTCAGTTATATTACATGTAGTCTAGCAAAATTGTTACATGTATGGGACTTCTTGTAGACGTCTGTTCATGGCGCGTCAGGTGAATACCGGGCTGCGACGCAGAAGGCTGCGGGTTGGATTCCCGCTTGAACAAATATTATGTTGCCTATAAATCTGGTCTGGTCCAGGTCTGGTCTAATCTGGTCTCTGGTGTTGGTGTCACTCTATGTATACGTGATATGTATTTATATTTACAAAAGAAATATAACATGTAGCAAAATCCAGCGCGGCATTCTCGACTTCGGGAAGTTTCGACTATTCTTAATAACTTGTGTAGAAAATTATTAATAACTTGTGTAGAAATGTATAAAATTGCTTTGCGCTATCCGGTCACAGATGGCACTTTTTAAAATAAAGATAAAAGCAGAAGTTATTAATAATAGTCGAAATTTTCCGAAGTTAAGATTGCCCCGCTGGACCTTACTTATATTCGTTGTCTATAGCACATTAGTACTAGCCTAGTTGCTTAGGTTCGGGCTAGATTGCGCTGTGTTTAATGTCGTGAAATATTAATTTATATTAGTTCAAGATAAAAGCCCTAGTGCGACATTATATAATATCTCTAACACTAGGTGAGACACACCACTACACGATGTTTCTAAGTACTACAACTGCTTATCAATGAACCAACATGAACCCAACATCGATTTAGTACTATTAATCTTCATAGATGTTGGGTTTTTAAACATTAACTAATTCTTGATTAATCCTATATTTTTTTGTTTTGTTGTTGATCAAGTTAAAAGTGTAAATAAATCAAGTTTTGTACACGACGTGACGGTGCATTTCCTTTTTTGATTGTGCTCTGACAGTTGTCATGACAACGTTATAACAGAAAAAATTAAATTGCTTTATAGATCTTTGTAATGAGCTGCTATTAAAATCTTGATAAACATAGTAAAAAGGTGTTTGCTTTGAAGTAAGATCTCGGGCCATCTCTCACAGCCAGCACAGCGTACGGACAGCCCGTACATTGGACCTTACGACCCGGATACCGAGATTTACATCTAGCACAATGCCATGTACACGTTCGCAAGGTAAACGTTTATATAATACGGCTGAGCCCTCCGTGTCGACGTCACAGCTACAGCCCGCACCCTCCAGGTGGATATCACAGCCAAAACTACAGCCCGCACCGGCCGCGTCGACGTCGTTACAGTTATCTGCCGATTTAATACCGAGAACGGAAGAGAAGAAAATGGATGAACGAATTTCGACGAAAGAAGGGATAGATAAACAGCCACCGAATCCTTCACCGAGTCGTCCCGCTACCTACGGAGGTAGCCACAGAACGTTATCCAAGGCAAGCAGGAAAACCAAGACAGATCACGCGCTTCAGCTTGCTAAAGCCAAGCTTCAACTTGCTGCTGCTCAAGTCGCTTTATTAGAGGCTGAAAGCGCCGTCGCTGATGACGACAATTAACGATACGGTTGAACCGTCGTCTAACAGAGCGAACGTGTCGATTACTCCCGAAAGTCCCGATACTTGAACAGGTATTATTTTCAAGTAGGAAAAGGTCTCTTTTGCGGTCCAAGTTGACTGTACTGTCTCGCTTCTTTTTCTATCTTCCGTCTCTGTCGCACGATCAGTATCACGTACAAAGTGAAGTAGTTTGTGATGATAATGTGGGCAATCGTTAACTTCGCATCTCGTTCTCTTACATCGATGAGATTTGCTCTTGTATTTTAAGCAAGCGAAACATAGTCTGTGCTTCTTCGCCATTTCCCAACGAGAGTTCACGTCCTGTTCTAGGAACATCTGACACTGTGAAGCGAAGTGACCCTCGGCGGAGCAAATAAAACAATTAAAGGCTTTGTTCAAGTTTAAATAAATAAATATTGCACGACATTACACACAGCGCAATCTAGCCTCAAGCTAAGCAATAGGCTTGTATTTTACTATGGGTATACAACGGATATACTACATTTTGGATATTTTTTTTGTGTAAATACAGTACTCACTCGCTAATCCGCCACCATAAAATCCTAACCATCGGCGGATTACTGAAAACGGCGGATTATAATGTATAGGAACAATAAATTGAAAAAAAAAAACAAAAATGTGTGTATATTTAAGAAATCAACAAACATAAATCTTTTATTAAAGTAATTACTCATTGCAATTTCGAAAAAAATGTCTCTAATTTTGCTTGTTTTTTACCAAAATATATCTTCTTGATAACTTCATCGCGCATTTTACGTAAATTTGCAACCATATCGCATGACTTTCCATTGTCTTGTATATCTACGCTATTCAGGGCATCTTCAGAAAAACGGCGGATTATAGTACTTATCGGATTATCGAGCGGCGGATTAGCGAGTGAGTACTGTACCTACATATTATAAAAAGAAAGACACCCAGACCAGATATAAATATTTATTTTTAAGCATTAATATATGCATCTGACGGGAATCGAACCCGAAGCCTTCTGCATTGCTGCTGTCAAGCGTTTGCTTGACGCGCCGTAGGGGCCGTCTAATTATGTGTTTCCGCAACCAGCCCTACGTGCGTGAGTTTAAGCCGTGGGTTTCCACACGATGTTTTCTTTCACCGTAAGAGCGATGTTAATAGCACACGTAAGTTTTTCTTTAAGAAAAAGAAATTGGTGTATGGCCAGGATTCGACACCACGACCTTCAGAATAAAAGAAGAGGTATTTCTACCACTAGACCAACACGGTTCTCTTGTTGTTTATCAAATAAAGTATTATCTGTGATTCCAGGAGACATCATCCCCGCAAGTGCCGGCGCCTCCCCCCGCGCCGCCGTCCCCGCCCCCCAACAACGAACCTCAGAAGAAGAAGGCATTGAACAGCCCTAGCCATAAGGTAAGTAACTACCAGCCAAGTCCGAGTCGTCCACCATTCACCATCACATAAATATACTGGGAGTTCGCCCTAAACTGAGAGCTCACGACCCCCTATCTCCCCAACCCCCCTACCGATCCGGCTCATCTTCGAACTCATAAATTCTATTGACCTAAACTACGCGCTTACCAAAATTCATGAAGATCGGAGCTACGACACTCAAGTTATCGTCGAACAAACATACAAAGATACAAGCGCCAGGCCCGTCTACACTGGACCTCACTCGCTTCGCTCGTTCGGTCAAAAGAAAAAGCTTTTTGGTTTCTTTAACATCTTTTTGGCTTGAATTTGATTGTCTTACCAAAAACTAGGTCAACCTTGAAAAAGCTAACGTTAAAGTTGGCGAAAGCTCGGTCTTTAGAAATAATACCGTTATTTAAACGCGAGTATAACGCGGTAAATATTGTGTTTAAAAACTAGGACTTTTTCTTTAGTACTAAAAAACATAAGTACCTACTAAAATGCCCTTATTCGACTATTTTTAGTCCATAAAATAGGCACTAAAAATACCTACTACTAAAATGCCCTTATTCGTTAAATGAACTTCCATCCATTCAGTCCGACTAACAGACACACAGACTTCAAAAACTTCCATTAACCTTTCAAATTATCACATAACTAAATAACCACTCATGTTTCACACCACCGTGACCTCTTTACAAACAATGCGTGTAGAAAACTTGACTATGACTCAATGTTTAAAGTCAATACGAAAGGCTTTTTCAAAAGAAAGCTCCATTGACTAAGCGAGGTGGTAATTGGGGTACTAAATACTTTGTAGATGTTTGGAACTTAATTTTACTTCATTAGGAAGTTTATTTTTACTTCTAGATCAGTTCGTGGGAGCTTCCCAAAAATAGATTTCTAAATAAATATATAGTCATAGAACTGGGCTGGTCTCTATTAGAGGCGAAAAAGAGAAAGGTCGCTTGATAGTGATGCATTTCAAACTCGTCTCTGACGGACGGACTTCACCAGTTCCAAAGTCAAATTGGTCGGGAAATTATTCACATATCTTTGATGGCCCAAAATTTGAACGTAGTTGTTAGAAAACCCACCATCTAAGTAATCTAAGTTGTAAACAAATACATGATCATTGTGAATCGTCTTATAAACTAAATCATATGTGGCTTTGAAACGGGCCCTCCGATGAGAAGAAACCACGAGAAAGTCATGGGGGTTTATCTATTTGTGATCTTGTTCTACATTACAATCATCTTAACTATTATGATGTCATCGGTATAATTTGTTTTTCACTAAAATTTGAACAAAAGCAATTCAAATTAATGTCTATGGATAGCTGAGTTGCAGCAATTATGAATTAAGACTAATTTTGCCGATTTTCCCTTTCCAGCCTGAAGATTTAGACAGCGACGTCAAATCGGACCAAGCCAACTTCACCGACTTCGTCCCGAATTCCCTGAACATCCCAACAATTTCCAGAATCCTCTCCGGTTCCAACGGAAGGAAAGAAGACATCCCCGACGTTCTCCTCAGAACAGTCACAGCAAAACCACAACACAATCAAGAACGGACCAGTAAAAGTGACGTGTATATTACTAAAGAAACTGGTATCACACTATCAGATAACAGGGATACTTCGACTGAAGGTGTTTTAGCAGTTTTAGACCCTGAAATGAACAATTTAGATAGGCCCTTAATTGTTGAAAATGGTGAAACAAACACTAGAAGAAATCTTCAATATTCTACTAAAATAAATGACAGTAGAAAAGACGATATTATGCCGGCTACGACTATTGGGTTCGAATTAAAAGACCCAGAAATGTCTACTGAGAGGTATCATAATTTAGCTAACGTGAATTCTGATAAGAAAGTCCTTAAACAAGATAAGGGAAACGAGCCGGTTCAAAGACCAGGTGCCAACTGGTCGTTCGCTTGGAATTTTCACATTTATTTCGCAACAGTAATGTTTACAATCCTCGCAGTATACTCAATATTCAAAATAATCTGCTATAACAAGTTTACACACCTATTCACTCAGTACTACTTCATTATTTTGCATTTGATATTAGTTCTTGTCTGCCTCATGAGAATTTTCTACATGTGTTACGACCCTTATAATATTAATAACTCGCTACCCATTTTCTTGAGTGAAATCTTGCTTCATGTCCCAGAGATTTTCTTGAGTATCGCATTCTCCTGCACCATTTTGTTCCTTCTCAATAATAGTATAAATTACAAGAATACTTGTTGTTCGTTCCTCATTCGGCCTAGAACCATCATAATCGGCGGAGGTATCCATCTCCTCTCGTGCCTAATGCTACATATCTTCGAAAATAGTAATACTATTTACAGAACTCCTCAGGGAGTCGAAAAAAGGGTACTAGGTATTACTTGCCAAATTATTTTTATAATGATATGCCTTACTTTAGGACTGTGCTACGTTTACGTGTATAAGACTTTGAAATCTGTTCTCCAGAAAAAGAGTCATACGTACATAAACGGGTTCCAGAATTTGTATCAAGCGATACATATAAACTTGGCTACTGCGTTGCTTTTCGTGCTGATGGCAACTTGGCAGATTATTGGCATTGTCGGGATAAAAAACCAAGTAAACATGACCAAATTCAACTGGCTCCAATACGGATATCAGTTGTCGTTACGCGTGATCGAAATCAGCATTGTAGCGCTTATTTCTTGGGTGATAAGTCTTAAAGTTGGTATCGCGGCGTTGCAAAACGAGAAGACTGATGGCCACAAGATTTCAGGGATGGGTCTATTCGCATGTGGCGCTGGTTCCAGTAACGAACAGTTCGAATCAGACTACCCAGCCATTTGCAACACAAACACTAATCTACACACGTATACTCTAAGAACTGGGAAGCCTATTTACGAAGGCACTGGTCACCATCCAGCAATTCCTGAACAATGCTGTGGTTCGGCTATAGATCACCAAAGGTTACATGCTTTGGCTGCCAACTGTGACAATAATTCTGGGACAGAGAACTATTCTGGTCACAGTTCTATAGCGAATGCTGGTCACAGCAGTTCGACTGAGTCCAGTAATGCTGCGTCTAGCCAAGGTGTGACCAACCACTTGATCAAGCACCATCCGAACATGGGTTACAATGGAATAGAGTCTGCTTCAGACGACCATTATTCCAACTGCGATCCTGCAATCCAATCACTTCAGGGTGACGATCCACTTGATCACGAATATAATGTCATCCAATACGGCAGTAACAGTGACTTCATTAGAGACATAAAGAACCAAAACTACAATGGCGGCTCAAACAGAAGTTCTCACAACTTCAAACACATGTCCTACGACAGGGTTTCGTCTAGAACGAACAGCAATCCACGTAAAAAACATAGGCCTAAGAATAAGAATGTTCAGAACTGTATGACTATGGGTTATGATTCCATGGGACACCATTACCATCAGCCGCATTTGCCTGATGAGTATGGTAATTATGACACTGAAAATGCGTCGTACCATGCGTCTGGTATTCAAACCCTAAATCCAAATCGGGGGTATAATAACGAATGTCCAATCAGGACTTCTCAGAGAAGAAATTCTCCATCAACTGTCAACTCTAGTGGAAGTCAGAAGCGGGGGAAAGGGAATCCTTTCCCTGATAGGCCTAAATCTACAGATCTTTACGGGTTTTCCGAAGATCCTAATGAGAGGCCGTATCCTACTCCTGCTCCAAGGAATTGCAGCTATGAAGCTTCATATTCCCAGCCCCAAGACGAAGTTCCTCCTGAAGATGGGAACAGTATGTTGGTTGCTCAAGATGGTTTTGTTAGATTTCGACCTTTGGAAGACCCATCTACCTGATTCACCATTACGCTGTCTTGCACAGCGGATAACCTAAGTTTCTGACGATAAGTCGCTTAGGCAAGTTTTTTAAAATACAGGACTATTAATCCTTGAGATCAGATTTTGACTACCTTTTCTGGCGGTAAAAGTCCTAGAAGTACGCGAATTTTGCACGCGATTTTTTAACTGTTACTTTACAAGGACTTGTCGAAATTGTTCTTAAGAATAAAACAATATCATTATGAATGTTTTAAGATTATGTAAAATTGTAAATGTTTTAGCTATAAGGTTATTAATTAATTCCAATTTTAACGGCCTTTTGTACATAGCATTCTTTTTTAATTTATACGGGTCTATCTTGGCTCAGTGTCGATTAGAAGAACAACTTTTTTTTTTCGACATTGCCCCAGAATCAGACCCCAGGTCACATAATTATGCCATTTAGTTTACAATCCATAATTTTAGTAGTATGTAATCAAATCAATTATTGATAATTTAATTGTGATAATAATAAAAGTTTGTTTTACAAATCTGTCCATAGCTTAAAATATTTAAGTCCGTCTTAATACTGGCCATTATTATATTAATTAAATACAATACAATTTTATCATTAAATAATCTGTGGAACTAGTTTTTAAAAGATGAGTGTCTAATGTTCCGAAACTATTTTTTGTTTTTTATCAGGGCCTATTGGTGTAAGAGCAGCGCCTACAGTTTTCAAAGTTAACTTTAAACTTTGTAAGACTTATTTCATGGCGTAATTTTCTTTTTAATATTCAATCAGACCTCACTTTTTAAAAACCAGTCCCTGAAACAACAAATCGCCGAATTTCATTGTAATGTAAAAAAATGTGAAATTCTATTAAATGTTATCTGGTTTTAATATTAGCTATTATTTATATCTGACATTGTACTAATGTTTTAAAACATTGCAGTTATATAATTATGATGATTATTACAATCTGCAATAAACAAATCAAACGTGTATTTTTTAAAATATTGATCGACTTTTGTGAGTTTTCATTTCTTCTCATTATATGTCGCTGTTTTCAATTTTCGAAGTTCATTTTTAACTTACAATTTACCATTGTCCTGCCATATTTTTAGAATCATTAATCCCTAAATAGTTTAGCCGCAGTTGGACCCCTAGAAGTACTTTAAATGACTGAAAAAGGGGCCTATTTGCAAGTTTTCAAGTAAGACAAAATGGCGGATAAACCAGCTGCGTCTAAATTGATAAATATAATGTACTAGCGTGTACGAATTGTTGCGAAATTAATATTGGTGTTAATAATACAGTAAAATAGATAGGTAAAATTGTATTCTAAGCGAAAAAATAACTTGCAGCTTAGATTAAGACAGAAAAGGGGAGATACGGTAGAAATATAATTCGGTATGTCTCTAAACATCTAACATGCTACACCACAGCACCCCACAATGCATGTGTGCAACAAAGGCGACTTAACTTTCTAAAAAAATCACTTTTCGCCCCTGCTGTATTCGTCTATTAGTACGTTTTTTAATCTCAGACTACAATTTGACGTTTTGGTTCTACAACTAAAAAAATAAACAAAGTATGTATGAAAACTTCCTTTGACAGAGATAGGAAGATGTAGTTAGACTGCAGAGTGAATGAGATAGCAACTGTATCTTCCATTTTTTGTTTTAATTTAAGACTTGCAGTGACTTTGTTGATGTTTGAGTACTACCATAAGCTGATGTTTTGGTACATGGGGTTGCCAATTATGTTTTCTAGTACTTAAATTAGTAATAATTGTAACGTACTTAGGCATACCGCAAAAAATAATCATACAACGGAATAATAAATATTTTGTTGACATATTTCACTTGCTGCCCCCCTCGGTTTTATCCGGGCGCCAGCCGGGTACAAGCTTCGTTGTCCATTGCTCGGCCACCACTCGGTTGCAACAGACCGATCGACTGCTCACCGAGCGATGGATAACGAAGGTCGGACCCGGCGCGGTCTAATATAAATCATCCCTAAGTCCCGACCCTGCGGGATTATGGGGTTAAAAAGTGTTTGTCTATGCCTATCTGTTAAACAAGAACTCCCAACTATCTGCAAACCAAGTTTTTTTGCAATCGGTTTTTTAGTTTTGCGAGAAGGAATATCAACAAACAACTCAATTTTACTTACACACAAAGTAAGGTACCTGCAGATTTATAAAATTAGTAGGATTTATACTTCTCTCTTTTTGACATTTATTATTTTTTTAATGGTAAACATACATCAACAAATGGTTACATAAAAATTCCTATGTAAATAAAAAAATAAACTTAGATCAATAGGTATTTAACGGCATACCTAACATTCGAATGGAAAATTACTGAAAACTACATTTTGTATTTAAAAATTTCAATTTTTGACTATACTTATATTTTTTTAATATTTACAGTTCAGGTGAATCTTGGGCTATTTGGTGTCCATAAGTTTAATGGCAAAGTAAAAAAGGGGGAATTTAATTTTCGAGAATTAAAAAAAAATATAAATCTTTTTTAAGAACAGAATATTTACCATATGTTAATGTGTTTTTACGGAGCAAAAAAACCAGTAACCTATCCGTCATGGTAAAATGCTATATAAAACATGGTTAAATAGTAAACATTGTGGTAAATACCCCGTTCTTAATAATTATTTGTAGTAAAAACAACCATGTTAATTTAAAATAGTATATAAAACAAACTATTTTCAGTAATATTCCCAAAAAATTACATGTAAATAATAATTGGGATACTTATGTACCCATGGACAATTAAGTCCAAAATTTTCGTTTGTATAAAATATAATTTTCTTTTTAATTAAAGACTGTACCTATATACCTTAGGTATTATTTTAATAAACAATTAAAATGTATGATAAATAAAAAACGGTATTGAAAATTTATATTGTTTTATTTTATTTAATACTAGCTGCGCCCCGCGGTTTCGCCCGAGTATGTCAAGATCCCACGAGAAAATCGGGATAAAAAGTCAACTATATGTTATTCCAGGTCCCTGGCTACCTATATTCCAAGTTTCATCGCAATCGATTTAGTAGTTTTTGCGTGATTGAGTAACAAAGTCACATACATATATACTTGCAAACTTTCGCGTTTATAATATTAAGTAAGATTTCTTTTGCATAGAATTTCAACAGGTCTCTCATTATGAAAGACAAGGAGAATGGTCACTTGCAGTGAAGCATTTGAAACTGTTCTGACAGCCGGGCTTTATAAGTTCTAAAGTAAAATTGTTCGGATCATTAGTCACACCTTTAAAAAGTTTGAACAAAATTCGAACTTTGTTTTTAGAATCAGAGATATGTAAAGCTACCACTTTTGCTCTACAATTTTTGGAAATTCGAAGTAGTTTTCTAAAATTTTTATGTTTAAAGTTTACTTGAAAATCAGTTGTTTCTCAGGGTTCGAGGTCATTGACCTTATCTTGTCCTTTCATTTAGTTTAGTCGACAACAATTACGTTTATTTTCAAAAGCAGCTGTTTTTTCAGTGAACCATAACCTCAAAATTTAAAAAAAAGTTCGAATTTTCATAAGTCGTAGAACAAAATTTGTTCGCCTAGATGTCTAGAACAACCCCCTTTCGGCTTAAAAGGGCATGCCCGTTACATCTTGTATACAATCTAGGTTACAATGTTCACTGCTCTAATTTACTCGAAATAACGGTCAGCTACACTCGCCCGGCAAGCGAGGCCACAGGTTTGAATCCTGGACTCGGTACAAATCTCGATTATGAAACTTTCCTTGTCAAATATTTCTATTATAAACATTGTAACTGTAACAATTAGACTTTGTACACATCACACCGAAAGTAAATTATCGGCGGCTCGAGCTTTTGGGCGTTGCGGACATGCCCAAACCGTAAGTCTACGTTCTATTCGTTTAAGCAGGAGGCAGGCAATCGAGTCACCCTTCGATCAAATTTACGAGTCACCTACCCCTTTTACAGAAACTTAGATCAAAAATGTAAACATAGAACTGTCATAATTTATCTTATGAAAAAGTAAACAAAGAGCTGTCACTTTCAATCAAATACATGAGATTTACCTTTCTGATCTAAGTTTCTGTAAAAGGGTACAGAAAGTTCGCGACCGGCCGCACTGAGCGCTTGGCGCCTAACTGTGTATCTTGTCAGAATGCAAACAACTAGGCGTTAAGCAAGACGCCTGTGTATGCGGACGCAGCTTAAGGTAAGACCAGACAAGTATAAATTTAAGTCTTTGTTAGAAGGCTCGATGTAGTATACATTACTTTGCTTTACCCCGTTATTTAACGTCACATATTTGACAGTTGTTATGTGATGTCACTTTGATCTGTCAATATTGTTTTGTCTATATTTTTCTCTCTTCCCTTCCGGAAATGGATCTTGCTGATAAGTCTAAGTTAAATTTAATCTAATTAATTGTATGCTGAGAAATATATTGGCTGAATTGACTAAAGCCCGGTGGTGTTATTTCGATTACCTGAAGCCATAACACTTAGCGCATACAGACTCTGTCTAAGAGTCTTGAGTTGCGTAATTTCGATTTCATACAAAATAGGCCGGATGTGTATGTCTTTGGTACTTTGCTTTTCATATAATCTAATATCTATAGGTAGGTACTATAGAATAAAATGAACTATCATAAATAGTATTCTAAAACCCTACCTGACTGAGCTAAGTAAATTACAAACAAGATTCCTTATGTATTTAGTTAGTAAAAAGGATAAAAAACAATGTAACAAATATTATAGGAAGCTATATTATTTAACTAAAATGCTACCACTAGATTTAAAAATAACTTATCAAATAGGTATCGACTTTTATTATAAGTAATGAAAACTTTAAAAATCCAGTTTACAATAAATATAATACTAGGAGGGTCAGGGAGGGTAAGTTAAAAGTACCAACAGTAAAAAATTGTTACGGCAGGAGATTGAACAGGTGGTACCGATGATGTGCAATGATATACCGTGCGTGGCTAAGAGGTAAGCCAAAGTTGCCTAGAAATATGTTAAAATCTAAGCTTAAAAATGTTTTAATTGAAACGTTAAAATAATGCCGACTTTGTTTATTAGTTTTGTTAATTTTGATTGCAAGATTATTTTTAGGAAATATAAATATTAAAAATAATAGGAAGGTTAGGGAGTTAGTAATTGTAAGCAATTATGTAGATGCACAGAATTAAAATAAATGTAAAAAGCGTTCACTCGCCAACAACTCGTCAGTTTGGCGGGATTCTAGTTTAAGTTTAAATGTGTACTCAATTCTGATAAATAAAAAAAAAAAACAAATAATTTTGTTTTAGGTTTACCAAGTGGCTCGGGAGTGAGGGTGCTGACCCGTAAATATTTGTTTGATCGATTGCAGAGCTTTGATTTGCCTAATTTTTTATTTAAAAATTTAGAAAATAAAATTTATTGCGAGATCAACTAATATCAGGTGAAGGTTAGGTACACAGACGATCAAATTGAGAGCATAAAACGCAATTTTGCGTACTTTAAATCGCAAATTAAGCAGAGATGGTCAAAAGCACATAAGAAGTATTTCTCAAAAATAATCATTCTTGGCTAGAAGGAACGTTAGAAATACCACAACCTCGGCATGGAATTAGACGCCCATCTAAATTGTTCAAAGAATCAAGCGAGAGAACCAAGAGGAGGAAAACCAAAGAAGTACGGTCTACTCTACAGCAAGAAGTTATTATTCATGCTGCTCAGGTTGAATTGCAGAAAGCTGGAAAACGAGATGCTTTCAAAATACTCAAAGATATTATGAGTAGTCCGACACATGCAACAAAATGTAAAAAAAAGCTTTTTCAACAAAAACCGAAAAAGCTATTTCATTATACATCATCATCATTATCAATACAATAACGCATTTAGAATGCTATTGGGACTGCCTCGTTTCTGCAGCGCCTCAGCAATGTTTGCGGAGGCTCGCACGGATAGCTTTCACGCAATCATTAGAAAAAAAAACAGCATCCTTGTGCAGCAGATTGCGGGACAGTCCAAATAGTATTCTGAGAACTGTGGCAGACAGGCTTGATTCACCGATTCGAAGGCAAACATAATATGGTGTATGACTGACACTTTATTATAATATAATGACATTACCTAATATACTTTACTAAAATTAGACCTAAGATAAACCTACTAACAAATGAAATTGTACTGTTTCGAGAACAAAAATTATTTGAATTTGAATTAACGCCAGCACAAGCATTGTCGATGTTTGTAGATGCCGATTTATCTCGTCGACAATACGAAATAGTGAGGAATACCAACAAGAAATTCTTTCCATGTTATAGTTTGTTGCAAAAGGCGAAACAAGAATGCTATCCGCCCCCAGAATCATGAAGAGTAACTAGCACTTATGCCGAAACCGATTTACAGCCTTTAGTTCACCATATAGCGAGGCTTTTATCCATTTATCTAGAAGAAGTTTTATCAACAGTAAAAGAGCAAGAAAGAGAAAGCTTAAAGTTAATTCCAAAATGGGGCTGTGATGGTTCACATCAATCACAATTCAAAGAGAAATTTGAAAATGATGCCCACTCAGATGCGAACGTATTCCAAAGTTGATTCGTCCCTTTACGATTAATTTTTGGTAGTCAAGACAAATTTTTATGGGAAAACCCAACACCATCTTCACGTCGATTTTGCCGTCCATTAAGATTCCTTTTTGTAAAAGAAACCTCTGTAAGTCTCGCCTCTGTAAGTGGCATTACAGAGGAAGAAATTAACTTTGTGGAAAATTCAGTGATATCACTAAACGCCACAGAAGTTAATTTAAATGAAAACAAGTTTTCAGTAGTCGTGGCAGTTCATCATGACAATAGTAGATGGCAAGGTTTGCAACGCTGCCACTGGCAAAAAATCCACAAGCCGATAGTATAGTATGGTTACATATGTGGTGCAACCTCGATGGACTTCAACAACATCGAGGTTCGAAAATATATCAATTCTGAAGCTATTAAGTTTGGCCTCTCCATTTTACATGCAAGAATCAAACTTTTTGAAAGTCTTCTCCACTTAGCTTATAAGTTACCAGTAAAAAATATAGAGAGTGGAAGACCGAAGAAGAGATAAAAATGGAACTAGAAAAAAAACATGACATACAAAATTTTTTTGCGAAAAAAACGGATTTACTGGTAGACTACCAAAGACAAATTTTGGAAATACCAATGATGGCTCTGCGTGCCTGAAAAACGTAAACAATAAGAAATGCAATCCTGAATTTCGACTCGATTGAACATGCATCCGTGGCCAAATTGGAAAAGGCGTTGGGACGGATCCCCAGAGATGCAGGTTCAAGTCCTGTCGGGTGCGAAAAATTGTTGGAAAGCATTTCTTTAAGTATAGTCATCCAAGTGTAGGAAACACTACACTTGGATGACTACGGGTATACCAAAATGAATACCAAAGATGGTAATACCAGTAGGAGGTTTTTGAAGAACCGAAATTGGCCTCGGAAATAACGGGCATTAGGTATAACCTTATATATAGAATAAAAATGATTCTAGAAACGATTTCAAGCGGACATATAATAGATCCGGAAAAATACGACAAATATGCATTAGATACTGCTCGCTAGTATGTCGATTTGTACCAATGGCATCCAATGACTCCAACCATGCATAAAGTACTTGTGCATGTTGCAGTGATTATTCAAAATGCATTATTCCCGCAGAAGCGCATAATAAACATTTTAAGCTATATCGCCAACTTTTCGCGCGAAACCTTTCCACAAAAAATTGCAAAGGGACATTTTAAATAGGCTATTATTAACATCGGATCCTCTTATAAGTAGCATAAGGAACGTAAAAAGAAGAAAAATGAGTTCCATTTTGCCAGCAACAATGTATTTTTGTGCCTGCGAAACCGAATGATAACAGTTTAGATAGTGATGAAGATGAAGGATAATTTTAAAGTAAAATTAATAATGTATGATAATAATGATGTTTTTTTTAAATAAATCGTTTTTATAAAATTTTATAAATGTATTTTTTTTTTCAAATTGTAAACTAGTATAGGTTGAAGACTACATCTATCTAGGACACCTTATCTCATTCTCATCGTGCAACGAAAAAGAAATACAAAGAAGAGTCAAACAAACTTGGAATAAATACTGGGCAATGAGGGAAATATTTAAGGAAGCTCTACCAACCAAACTAAAAACCAAAGCATTAAACCTATGCCTAACTCCATGCCTGACATATGCCTGCCAGACCTGGGTTCTCACTAAAAGTTCTAAGACCAAAATAGCAACTTGTCAAAGAGGCATCGAAAGAAACCTTCTGAATTTAAGACTTAGAGACAAAGTTAGAAACGTTGACATAAGGAAACGAACACAGGCCAATGACGTCATCAAATTAGCACAAAAACTGAAGTGGAAATGGGCAGGACATATACAAAGAATGGATCCAAATAGATGGGCACACACACTAACCAATTGGGCTAAACGCGACTTAAAACGTAAAAGAGGAAGACCACCAAAGAGATGGGCTGACGATATAGCAAAGACCGCCGGAAAATTATGGACAAGACTAGCAAAAGAAAGGAAGCACTGGAAAAAACTGGAGGAGGCTTTTACCGCTTAGCGGTCCTTACCAATTTAAACTTAATAAAACAAATACAAATAAACGACTAACAGAAAAAAAAAATAACACTAATATAAGGTTTTTTTACTAACTATCAAATCGGTTATATATCCGTTCGCCGGCCGGAGCAGAGCTTGGTTGTCCATTGCTCGGCCGCCACTCGGTTGCAACAGACCTATCGACTGCTCGCCGAGCAATGGTCAACGAAGCTCGGACCCGTGACGGTCTAATATAAATCAGCCCTAAAAAGGTATTATCCCAAAAAAAAAAACTTGACTATTATATTAGTATCTTGGTTGCTGCGATACAAGCTTGTGCTTAGTGTAGAACCGATTTCTAATGTAATATGATAAATGTTTGGTAAGATTAATATTAATAAATAAATGTTTATTTGTCAAAAAAAGGGTTTTTGAAACCGAATGTTGCAGAAAAAATATTATACGACGCTGAACATAAAAACGTTCGCTCGTCTGGCTTTACACTTAATGTTAGGTAAACATACCTACCAACTCATGGTGGGTATACCTACTAGGCGCATCTTTGGTTTCCATAGACCAAGTGATCATGTACCGTTATATTGTACAAGCATCCTATGGACATAAATAAATTTGAATTTCGATTTGAGCTATCATTGAAACTGGCGTCGCTTTAGCTGCTGGTTTAAATTACAATTCAAACCGTAAGCATTATACAGATTTCCGTAAGATGCTTAAGAAATTAAATTCAAAATTATTTATTTAAATCAATTTAAAATAATTTTAAATTTCGATTTGAGCTTTCATTGAAACTGACGTCTTTTTTCTGGGTTTAAATTATAAATAAATCAATTGTGACCAACAGACAGCGCCATCTAGCCCCATGGTAAGCTGCTAAGCTTGTGTTACGGTGACTAAACAACGGATATACTACTTATATTTATTTTTCTTTTGTAAATACATACATATTATACATAGATATACACCCAGATCAGATACAAATATTTATATTTAAGCATAAATATTTGCACCCAGCGGGAATCAAACCCGCAACCTTCTGCATTGCAGCCATGCATTCGCCCGACGCGCCACAGAGGTCGACAAATTATAGTTCAAATCGACGGCGTCGGCTTCCTAATAGACAAAAACCTCGCACGCACATTATTCCTTTGCGCGGTGCCGATCTCGACGGCCGTCTGCTTGAACTTGCGCGGTAGCCCCCTTATGTTAGGGAGGCTATTTGACACGTAATTCTCCATACTACAAAAAATCTTTTTCACCCCCGAATAGAACCGCGGGGCGCAGCTTGTCACGTTATAGAATAATAAGACCACCATTTATAAAAATAACATTTATTTAATAAATTAACTAGAAATTAAATAATATCACTAAATATTTGTAAATTCATAAAATTATTAAATTAATTACAAATTAAACATAGTTTTTAAAGATGTGCTTTCCAAAAATTCGTACACAACAGGCCTTGAACTTGCATCTCTGGGTTTCCGTCCCAGTGTCTTATTCAATTTGGCCAATTTCCAATTATACACACATATTCATCCTAAATTGTATAATTAATTACAGATAAAACTTATTACTAAATTGTATGTAACAATGATTAACAATTTTAACAATTCTTGTCGGTAGAGACAAAGCGAGACCAGAATGCTGGAATTTACTTGGCACAAAAAATAAGCATTGCCATTCAGCGTGGCAAAATGCTGGCAACGCAGCCAGCATTTTGGGCTCGCTGCCAAGTCACGAAAACTAGGACTTATTCGAATAAGTTTCTTTGTATTTTAAATATGTTTTTAAGTGTTTATAATAAAAACTTGTCACAAAAAAAATACACATATATTTTTTGAATAATTATTTACTCAGTTCGAAGACAAACTTATGTACAACTAGGCTACAAAAGTACATATTAAATTATCAACCATAGAGTTCCAGAAATTACACTAATAAGAATGACTTGCGCAGCTAAATTAAATCAGGATTTGCAAATTAATGTCAATACAAAATGTCAGGATCTCGCTAATCCAATCCGAATTATTTAGTTCGATGTAACTACGATCGGGGTTATGGGGGTCATGACTCCCACTGAGCTGGTTCCAGGACTTAGGTGGACCTAAGGTCACCCCCTTCTGGCGCCAAAGTTGGATCCGCCCTTGTACGCAAGCCAGACTAAATTAGTTATGTTATAACTCGTATGGTAAAACCACGGAAACAGCAGCCCTAGACAACATTGTTATCGAAGAACGAAATCGCAATCGACAGATTTATTTGTATGAAATTGACATATAAGTTTCCGAGAAGTTTCGTTTGTTTGCGATTTCTAATGTAATTTGATAAATGTTTAGTACGATTCATATTTATAAATAAATTCAATTCAATTCATATAATAATAAATCTATGCTAATCTAATCTAAGTCACGTGACTTTTCTCGAACTTATGTCAATTTCATACAAAAAAAAATCTGTCGATTGGCGATTTCGTTATTCGATTAGAATGCTGTTGTCTAGGGCTGCTGAACTATTTTTGGCTGTACCGTCATGTAAACAAGTATAGGTAAGTACGTATAAAAATACAATCTAACATTGTCTAAATATAAAAAATATAACAACATTTATTAATAAAACCATTACAAACAGTCTTTTAAGATTATATACAAAATTATAATTTAATATAATTTGATATAATTCGCAGTCCATCGCATTTATAAACATTTGTAAATGCATATTATTTTATTAATATCTTTATAGAAATGCAACAATTACTGAATTGATTGTGATGAAACATATATTATACATAGACCTACGTTTTACAATAAAACTTAGCTTAAATACTTAGCCGTTTAATTAAAAGCCTAGCCTTTTCGCCATTCCACTAGTTTACTTGGACTCGCCAGGAGTCTTATTTTTGAATCGCTCGTCGCTCGTCTGGCGATTTAAATAATTCGATATCTGCTGAGTTTCGTTCGATATCGGACTCCTGCGGCGAGTGGTTAATACTACTCGTTGCTGTCACGAAGAAAAATCCCAGAATACGAACGAAAATTAGTAGAAATAGATGTTTTAAAATCACTCAAAGTGGCGCTAGTGATTCAAAATTAGAGCCCCAGGAGTGTTTTGTCGACTCGAGCGAAGCGAGCGTTTAGTAATAAATAAATATAATAGTAATAATACTATATTCAAAAATACTATATGCAAAAATACTATATTTCTACTTTAGAAACTTTGGAAAGTTTATTATGTTTTCCCGGATAAAACTGGTGAAAGTTTGATAATACAATGTGTGTGTGTGTAGTGTGTGTGTGTGTGTGGTTGAAGTGTGTGTGGTTCCAGTGTTAATAGTATCATTGGTTCACCTAAATGATTTTCCTTTAAGCGAACAAAGTAAACTACTGAAATAATAGGTTAAATGCCAAAACCATCAGTTTTTTTGTACTTATTCTACAAGTACGGCACTCAATTTTTGTATCATCATCTCTTGCAAACAGTAGGTTAAAAATACTATATTTATTGGGGGCGTACTTAATTTTTAGCACTAAATACTATATTTTAGGGTAAAAGTGTTGGCAACCCTATGCGGTGTCTAATATTAGCTAAATAAATATTTCACTACATTGCACACAGCGCAATCTAGCCCCAAACTAAGCACTAGGGTTGTACTATGGGTTCTAGACAACGGATATACTACATAAATACTATACTTTTTTTTTTAATTTTTACATACATAATATACATAGAAATACACCCAGACCAGATACAAATATTTACTTTTAAGCCTAAATATTTGCACCCGATGGGAATCGAACCCGCAACCTTCTGCATTGCAGTCGAGTGTTCGCCTGACGCGCCACAGAGGTCGTCAAAATATATACATACATACATATTAATATATGTATATAGTCAATATTAGTTTATTCTTCATTACATTACATTATATACCTTATTTAATCGATAATTTAAAATGTCATAGTATAAGTACAAACACAAAACATAGAATATGCGTAATACATATTTATAATTATATGTATATTATATTATATAATATTATGTCTATGAAGATCTATATATATAAATAAGTAAAAAAAAACTATTTTTAATATTATTGAATAAAGGCTTTTAAAATTGAAATGTCTATGAAGAGCCTAGGCTGTTAACTAAACGTCAAATTAAGCCAGTTAGCTATAAAATCACGTGGCACACTTACCCTTTTTAGCCGAGAACTGTTCTCCCAATATTTTCATGACCTGCGCATGAGTTCTTCCTCCCTTCTCACTCGCATAGTTCTCTTTGACGTATTTAGCGAAGTCGTTGGCGTTGCCTTTCCTAGCCGGTGTTGATATAACGACGCCATCTTTGTTTTTCTTGTTTATTACTATTTCGAAAGTACCACGGCAATAGCCGCAAGCTTTTTTCGTTATGTCTATTGATTTCGAATGTCTTTGTATGCTGGAATTTTAGAAAAAAGAAAATTTTGTCTTGGATTTTCCCGATTTTGTATAAATATAATAAATCCTGTGACGAACACACAGCGCCATCTAGCCCCGTGGTAAGCTGCTAAGCTTGTGTTACTGTGGCTAGACAACGGATATACTACTTATATTTATTTTTCTTTTGTAAATACATACATATTATACATAGAAATACGCCCAGACCAGATACAAATATTTATTTTAAGCATAAATATTTACACCCAGCGGGAATCGAACCCGCAATCTTCTGCATTGCAGCCAAGCGTTCACCCGACACGCCACTGAGGTGGTCAGATAAAGAAACACAATATTTACCGGGTTTTATTCGCGTTTTATTTATTAATGGCATTGTTACAATGTACACAGCTGTCGCTAACTCTACAGTTAGCTTTTTCAAGGTTGGCTGAGATGTAATTCGTCTTTTTTAATATCCCATGCCATTAATAAATAAAACGCGAATAAATGCCTGGTAAATCTCAACTAGATTAGAACTCAACTCCTCAACTAGATTAGATTAAACATTTTATTATTTTTATTTCATCCTATTTAATTCCTTGCATATTGATTATATTATTATGCTTTCTCTCTCTCTCCATATTTCTGTGTTGTTACACTGTAATTTTTATTTTTTGTATTTTGAATTTGATAACGTGTACTTCTGTAGTTTATTGTATGATATATATTTCTATTACCTATTTATTTCTATTTTTTTTTGGTTCTCAGAGGATCAAGTAAATATAGATGTAATATGCGAAGACTTGTAAATGGTGTTGAGTTTATTAATTTATTGTTACTTAGTTTTTATTCACTGTATGTTTTCCAAATAAAATAAAATAAAATAAATAAATAAAACCTGGTAAATATTGTGAAAAAAGGATAAGTTGGGTGGACAATACAATGTAAGTTGTTTATTCTGTCTATGGCATTACGTAAATAAATAAAATAAATATTGCATTACATTACACACAGCGCTATAAAGCCCCAAACTAAGCACTAGGCTTGTACTGTGGGTACTAGACAACGGATACCTATTCTTCATAATACTTATATTTTTTTTTGTAAATATATACATATGATAGATAGAAAACACCCAGATCCAGAAACAAACATTTATTGTCAGCAGAAATATTTGTTTCCGGCGGGAATCGAACCTGCAACCTTCTGCGTTGCAATACGGGCGTCGCTCGCCGTGCCGTTTTTCCGTTTACGTGCGTAAACAAAAAAGTAATGCATTCCATAATTTCGACTAGACAGCACTTGTGGCCAAATTGGTTAAGGCGTTGAGACGGATCCCTAAAGATACAAGGTTCCGAGTCCTGTTGGGTGCGAATTTTTGGAAAGCATTTCCTTAAAAATTAATCATCCAAGTGTAAGAAACACTTAAATAAATCAAAAAGGTACTTTGTCTGTCTATTGAAAAATAAATTCAAAAATTAATTAATATTTCTTTAATATATATTTAATTATATTAATTCTAAAAAAAAGTATAATTTGTAGTATATCCGTTGTCTAGTCACCGCTTAGCAGCTTACCATGTGGCTAGATGGCGCTGTGTGTTAGTCACAGAATGTATTTATAACTCAAAAAAAAATGATATACGGGTGTATATATAAACTACAGGACAGACATGATATAGGTACCTGTATCCACATTTAGTACACTTGTATGAGTACTTGAAGTGTATCTCCATATCGTGACAGCGCGTGATCTCGCCGAGTTCCGGGTACACGCGGAGAGCACGCTTCGCCCTGCGGGACATATAGAATACTGTGAACAGGACTTAAAGGGGATTGATTGAGTGCCTGGGGACCACTCAATGTGCCACTTCAATTGACCGAACGAGCGAAGCGTCCATTAAATTTCAGATTTCAGATTCTATTGACCTAAACTACAGCCATACCAAAATTCATGAAGATCGGAGCTACGATACTCAAGTTATCGTCGAACGAACATACAAAGATACGAGCGCCAGGCCCGTCTACACTGGACCTCACTCGCTTCGCTCGTTCGGTCCAAAAATATTCTATACGGATTTATCATACGTGAAAGAAGAAGTGAAAGAAGCCACTCTTCTTCCATTTTTTGTGGTAATTTGAATTACCAAATTTGAATTACTAGGAGTTCGCCCCGAACTGAGACCTCACGACCCCCTATGTCCCCAACCCCTGTACCGATCCGGCTCATCTTCGAACTCATAAATTCTATTGACCTGCACTACGCGCATACCAAAATTCATGAAGATCGGAGCTACGATACTCAAGTTATCGTCGAACAAACATACAAAGATACAAGTGCCAGGCCCGTCTACAATGGACCTCACTCGCTTCGCTCGTTCGGTCAATTATCAAATGTTTTATGATATTGTATTAGTATCTCAGTTCCTGCAATACAAGCTTGTGCTTAGTGTAGAGCCGATTTCTAATGTAATTTAACTAGTAGTTCGCCCCGAACTGAGCCCTCACGAGAATCCATTTACAGAGATTTTGTTTTTTTGTAGGATAAAATCCTACAAACAGCAGCTTTATTTTTATACAAAATGAGAATTATTATTAAACGAATAAATATAACGAAAGACAAGAAAAACGATAACATAACAAGAATTATTCCTTGGTTACGACAATCGACCACAATTTGTAACATTCCTTACAAAAATGTCAGATCTTGGAGTATATATCGCAAGCAAACGCAACGATACCGCGATCTAGGAGGTATGTTGAGCGCCATCTATTGACAAATATTTAGAACTTGATTATTTTCTCTTTTTGCACCCCCTATCTCCCCAACCCCCCTACCGATCCGGCTCATCTTCGAACTCATAAATTCTATGGACCTAAACTACGCGCATACCAAAATTCATGAAGATCGAAGCAACGATACTCAAGTTATCGTCGAACAAACATACAAAGATACAAGCGCCAGGCCCGTCTACACTGGACCTCACTCGCTTCGCTCGTTCGGTCAATAAATGATTGGTAAGATTTCATACTAATAAATAAATTATATTCCATTCTATTCTACTTCTTCTTTCACATGAGGGGGCGGCCCGTGTTACACTCACCACTTCTTCCACAAGGGCCCGTGTCCGGCTCTCAACTCGGCGTCTACCAACCACGTGGCCGCGTGACACAGCTCGTGTATGAGGGTGTCACGCAGGCGGGCCGGCCCGTCTAACACTTTAGTTGATAGTTTTATCAGAGATGTGCGGATGCGGTCGCCTTTCGAGTTCTTTATTAGACGGTTTGTTGTTGTACTGAAAATATTAAGACAAACTTATACAAGATTTAACGGACATGCCCTTTTAAGCCGAAGGGGGTTGTTCTAGACATCTAGGCGAACAACTTTTGTTCTACGACTTTTGAAAATTCAAACTTTTTTTTGACAATTTTGAGGTTATGGTTCACTTAAAAAACAGCTGCTTTTGTAATAAACGTAATTGTAGTTTTAATTGTTGTCGACTAAACTAAATAAAAGGACAAGATAAGGTCAATGACCTCGAACTCTGAGAAACAGCTGATTTTCAAATAAACTTGAAACTTAAATTTTTCGAAAACTACTTCGAATTCTTCAAAAGTTGTAGAACAAAAGTTGTTCGCCTAGACGTCTAGAACAACCCCCTTTCGGCTTGAAGGGCTTACCCGTTACGCCTTGTATAAAAAACCGAGCAAGTGAGAGTCGAATTCGTGCACGGATGGTTCCGTACTATTATCACAATTTGGTACCGATCCCTAAAATAAACACTGGACCAAGCGAAATCTCTGAACGCAACTTACGCTAATTTATCACTAGATGGCGCCAGTGGTAAAACTACATCGCGGTATTTATTGCGTTTACATTTAAAAAATCACTTTTTCTCACACATGCTTGGAAATTTGAGCATTATTTTGACAACCTTCTTCAAGATAACACATATTATATTATACATATTAACATACATATTATACATAGAAATACGCCCAGACCAGATACAAATATTTATTTTTAAGCATAAATATTTGCACCCAGCGGGAATCGAACCCGTAACCTTCTGCATTGCAGCCAATCGTTCGCCCGACGCGCCACAGAGGTCGTCATAATATTCATATTCGTTATAATATTCATTCTAAGATAGCAAAAATATTATACTATCAGTGGTTCTAGCTGTGAATTGATCTAGTCAGTCAGTTAGAATAAATAAATAAATATCTCGTCCTACCCAACCCGCAAGCCGACATGCATTCTTATATGCGATTTTATTTCTTTCATATTAGTTTTTGTAAAAAGTAAGAATCTGTAATTGGCAGTATGACTTGCATAACTTGCAGTAGCAGAATATTAATAAGTGCTGTTGATTCTGTAGAAATAAATAAATAATATGAATTTTTGAAGATATATTTTTCATTTAAAATAATTCTAGTACATAATTTATTTTCTGAATCCTTACCCAGCCGTTCTCCTAAGCTTAGTATCCCAAACAACAGGCAAATCTACGTCCAGGGCATCTCCGAAGACATTCCTATTGAAGTCGATGAACAGCTTCCTCGTCAGCTCATCTCGGAGCTGTTTGTAATTATCATGATAGCGGATGGCTAACGGGTGGCAACGCCAAGAGGGGATGTTGTCTGAAATAGGAAGTACGCCATTAAAGCCAAATTTCCATCAAGGCTATTTATTTGTCTGTACCTATAGTACTATTGTTTGTAAAGAATAAGCTCCGATTCCAATGGACCAATGTCAAAAATTCATTCTCTAATAGAAAGCTACAACATTGGGGAGTAATATAGGCTACTTTGACCTCCATATTCCTAGGGGATATGGACTTACGCAGGTGAAATTGCGGGACGCAAGCAATGAACGGATAAGCATGGAAGAAGCCTTTCCATACTAACTCACTTAAATTAATAGCGCCAAAACTTACTCAAATACGAAGTATGCATACACAAACTACACACCACGCTGTTAGCTAAGCAATTGGACCTTTGTCCTTAACTCACCTCAGTGCCACTTACTCAAATACGAAGTATGCTTACACAAACTACACACCACGCTATTAGCTAAGCAGCAATAATTGGACCTTTGTTTATATTTTCACCAATCGTGTGTTGACAACGAGGACGCCCGGCGGCAATACGCTCTGTTCTCTAACGTGATTGGTTCTTTGAATTACCCGATCCGAGTACAACCGAAGTAATAAATAAATTCTGTGACCAACACACAGCGCCATCTAGCCCCATGGTAAGCTGCTAATCTTGTGTTACGGTGACTAAACAACGGATATACTACTTATATTTATTTTTCTTTTGTAAATACATACATATTATACATAGATATACACCCAGATCAGATACAAATATTTATTTTTAAGCATAAATATTTGCACCCAGCGGGAATCAAACCCACAACCTTCCGCATTGCAGCCAAGCGTTCGCCCGACGCCCCACAGAGGTCGTCAGAAGTGACAGATTCGTGCCGTGGCACAATTTTAATCATCGCGGCCTATTTTACGTGGTGTCATTTTAAAGCATAAGGAATACTTCCATGCTTATCCGTTCACTGGACACAGGTAATAAATAAATTAAGCAAAACCCATACAGACCCATATTTCAAGCTCGAATTTGCTTTAAGTACAAAGAAACTGATCGCATATAAAAACAGGTTTGTTGATGAGCGACTGATCACTATCTCCCTAGATCAGTGATGAGCAAACTACGGCGCGCAGGGCATCTCCGGCCCGCGAATGGCTTAAATCTGGCCCGTGACTATCAAATTGAAAATCAAGTGATGACTTTGTTGAGTCAAAATCTCTCCGTTGATCAGCGGCGCGTAATAAACAATCACTCAATAGGCAGAAGTGGGAATATGGAGATAAATAGTCGCCTATGAAATTCCAATCCTCCAGCTATCCATATTCTAAGTTAAAAGTAGTAAATCACATAGGTACAGACACTTGAAAACTTTCGTGTTTATAATATTAGTAAAAATAAGATAATATTGGTGGCGTAAATATTAGTACGCGAAGGAAAAAGTTTGCCCATCCTTGCCCTAGATGGTATGGTCTAAGATGTAGCATGGTTATCTAGAAGATAGGAAGATGGCATTAGAATAAAATCCGACCCGTCTTTCTTTAGTGGCTCCGTCTTTCTTATATCAGAACAGGCACAAGCCCGTTTGGCACTGCGCCTTAGGCCGGTGTGTGATTAATAACAAATAGCGACCAAAACCACCAAGAAACTTCTTTTTTGGTCTTCGTGGTAAGGTAAGCATTGACACTTAACCTCATTTTACCTGATAAAGTAGCAACATCATCAGGTAAAATGAGGTCTAGTGTAAGCCCATCTTGATTAAAAATAAAATAAAATACCTGCAAGAGATCCCATAAAACTAAGTCTATTCACATTGGCAGGGGTAACAGAAACCTGTTCTACCCTTTTTGTCAAACTTTCAATAATGTCAGTCTTTTTTGTCAAACTTGGAGTAGTTTCATTCTTTTTTGTCAAACTGGGTGTAGTTTCATTCTTTTTCGTCAAACTGGGTGTAGTTTCATTCTTTTTTGTCAAACTAGGACCTTTTCTTTCCAAAGGGTTCTCAACAATTCTATTCTTTTTTGTCAAATTGGGTGTTTTTTCGTTGGTTTTTGTATAACTGGGACCTATTCTTCCAGTTAGATTGTCAACAGATTCTTTCTTTTTTGTCAAACTGGGTGTTTTTTCGTCCTTTTTTGTAAAACTGAGTATATTTTCCTTATTTTTCGTCAAAGTGGGGATTATTTCCTTCTTTTCTGTCAAACTGGGAATATACATAAGATTTCTTGTCAAATTTGATTTGTTATCATTATTGTTGTCTGTCAAAACTTTTTCCTTCATAACTTCGACCATTTCCGTGACAGACATGGTTTTATTAATTTTTGCTTTTTTCGTTGTGCTATTTGCATTTCTTTGTCTCTTTTCAGGCTTCAATTTCGGTACATCAGGCGTGTTTGGAACTTTTTCAGTATACAACTTCTTTTTGGACTTTTTCGTTGTATTACTTGTTGTGTCCTTTGTTTCATTTCGTTTGCAATCTGAACTTGTTAGATACAATTCTTTGTAAAGTTTTATTTCTGATCGAATATTTTCTTTCTCATCATCCTCGAAATGTAACTTTTTAGAGATTCCATTACAATTTTGGCTTTTAGTCAACGATTTTATTAGTTTTGGTATTGATTTCCAAGTGTTTCCGTATAGGTCTGTTAGGAGTTTCTGTTGTGAGTCTTGTATTTTCTTTAAAGAACATTGTTCGAATGACTCATTTATCTTGTCTTTGGGTGTGGTAGGTATGGTTTCATGTCGCGGTATGGCTTTGATGATGTTTTGAGCTGGTGACCAGCCGATGTTGCTTGGACATGTGTTTTGAGGTTCAAGCGAGTCTTTGGAGCAGTCAAATGAGACCTGCAATATATTAAATTGGGAATATTAAGAAGTAGTAATAGTGGATTAAATGTCTTTTTTATAATTATGAGAATCAGGACATTTTTTTGTTAAATGTGCTGTGTGGTCTTAGTGTAATTTAAGTAATATTGTGATTAAAACATTACATAGGTATATGTTATGTATCTCTGACAAAATTAAATTTAGAAATACTTTACAAGGAGAGTCCTTTCACCAAGAGAAATCATTGTATTGTAGTAATGGTTAGCGCATTCGCCCGGCAAGTGACAGGCATGGGTTCAAATTATGTCAGAGGAGGTTTTTTGATGATGCAATTCTCAACATTAATATTTCTAGTAGAAAGCCTTGAGCAATATAAATAATAAATATTTAGATTACATTTTTTTTTGTATCTATATGATGAAAATTTGACTTACATTGCCAGTTCTGCTTGGCTCCTCATCAGTGACAGTGATCTTCGGCAGTTCTTCATCATTATACAACTCACAGGAATCATCAATAACTATCGGTGAATATAACTTGTCAGGAACTAACTAAAGTACAGAAACAAACTTAAAGTATAGTAATATAATGTGAGGTTGCAATGTTTTAACTTGCTTTTTACTTATTCTACCCCTCATAACAGATTCATATTGAACTATCATATTGAAAGAGGATTTCTTTTGGTAGGTTTTGTGTTACTTTTAGTACACCCATGTGAAGCCATAGCGGAATACTGGTGTATAAGTGGTGAGGCTCACCTTGTGTTAGAGTTGTCAAATCACTCTAAATGCCTTCTAACTTGACCTAACAACTGATGTCAGAGATATCAGTTAATAATGTCCAGTGTAGTAATATGTATAATGATATAATGTAATGCAAGTAAAATTCATCATAACAAACTCACATTTCTATGAAATTCCGATCTTAATTTATCGAAAGATTCGTCAATAATAATCACATCAGAGTTACGGTTCACTTTCTTCGATTCCTCATTTAATAATCTGTTTTTCTTCAAAGATAACTTCGTGAATCCTGAAACGAAAATCCAACATGTTTTTATTTTGTGATGATTTTACATGGGCTTCACGCATGTTGTTTTTTTCAATGTTGTACTTACGGTTTCTTTGATTTCTAGTTGAATTCATATTGAGAGGGTGTGATCGAGATTACAGCTGGTGTATTATCTCTCCATTAATTTGAAGAGGTAGGTACGCTGATAATTATACTAGAATTCCTCAATGGATAATGACCTCAGGCTCACTGGCAAACCAGAAGAGCAGATGCCAAGTCTTCTGTCTTACTGAGGCTCTTGTGTTATTCTCCGTTCGCCACACTCGTATGTAATAAAATACTAGCACAATAAATAAAACAAAAAAAATATTGTTTCAAAATCACTTCGTTCGCCTGCCGTTGAGTTTTTGAACTTGGGTGAAGTTTTTTGATTAGTGTTGCTATACTCTTTGACTTTCAAGCACAAAATAATTTGTTTCGTTACTTATTTTGGAAGTTTTGATATAGTTATTACTACTAATTCATTCGCATGGCAAGTAGGTCAAAATATGTGTGAGTGTTGAACATTATATTTGACATGTATTTGACGAAATAATCGTTAAAATTTATTTAAAACAAAGTGTGGTAGTAGATCAAAAGGTTTAATAAATTGACAAATTCGAACGCTAATGGTAATATAAATTGTTATACCTATTTGACGTTTTTACAACATGACAGCAAACTCGACGTACGTCGATTTTCTAGCCGGGGTTTTGGCGGGAATGCGTTGAAGAGATGTGTTGCTAAATTTTCATTTTTGTGAAACTTAGTACAAATGCGTGTAAATTGTTTAATTTCGGGGGCACATTAATCAATTTAGTTTCGTGAAGGTGTCCAAGTGAAAATAAAAGTGAAAATCGGTGCAAAACATGGACTTCAGCTTAGTGTTCTCTCCAAAGCTCCGTGAACAAACATTGTAAAAAATGGCCCCCTTTTTACAATGATTCCCTCGACTTGACTTTAACTATGAAGACTTGACTGATTCGTTCGATGCAAATAACCTGCAAATATTGATAATACTTGACACTGGCAAATGTCCGAATGGAAAAAGCCATTTTAATGAAGAAGAAGATTTTCTAGCCAATGTCAAGTATGAGATAGTTTTGCTATTCAATTATAGATGGCGCTGCTAAAATCCATCATTTAAGCCGCGTTCTAACTGCGAAAGTTTAGAATAGGTGTACAAAACTTTCTATGACATGGAACCCTACTTTTGAATCGCTTGTGTCACTTCGGTCGATTTAAATATCTCGATTAGATTTCTACTGATTTGCGTTTAATGTCGGCCTCTGAACCCTTAGTATAATTTTTTTCGTAAAAACAAAAACGCGAACGTGATGCGCCCTTAGCGGGCCAGTCGAAGTTACCAGTTTCCATACAAAATACGCGTTCGTTCGCGTTTTTTTTACGAAACAACTCGCACTGGAAGTCTATTACGAAATTTTAAGACAAAATACGAAGTTTCGGTCGAACATTCGTATATTTTTTTATACTTAGGCTTATTAGTTACGCTAGCATTTGACCTCATCCCACCTGATGGGAAGCGAGGATGAGGTCGACGATGAAGCATGCCTAGAAGGTACCTATTCACTCTAGACTTGAAGACTCCAAGGTTATAGCTTTGGGGAAACAGCAAACCTGGCAGAGAACGAACTGGGATCGGTCGGTCCGGGTATTTTATTCATTTTGACCGAACGTCATTTGACGTTAGTTGTATCAAAGACCATATACCAATAATTTATCTATGGTTGTATGAATATAAAATAGTCTATGGCCTCGAATGAATTTGTGGTATTAAGGCAATAATCAAAACTTCGGCTTTCGTTCGGAACCGAACATTCGGAAGATAATTACATAACCGACCTCCTGCGCCGTATGTAGAGCCCAGTCGTTGCAGTCGTGCGATACGCGTAGAATAGTTACGAGCTTCGAACGGAAATCAGCAGAAAATAAGCCACTTAAATCGCTCGAATCGACACAAGCGATTCAAAATAAATTTAAGTATTTTTTAACAGTTTTTTTTTATTTTGAGCATGCAGTAAGGTAATGCAAGGTGTATGTATCTTATCAGAATCTCATCGATTATTCACATCTAAGTATAATATTTTTGTTACGTCGACAATCAACATTGATATAGATCTAATTATTAGATCGATCACCAATAAAATCAAATTACTCATTTGATATTGATTTATTAATCATGATCAAAAACTTAATAATCATCGTAGCTAGTAATTTTAGCTTAATTGACATAGGCGTACGCAGGGGTGGGCAACTGGGGCGCTTGCCCCAGTCTAAATCCTAACAAAAATCGGTCATGCCGTTTTAAAGATAAATGGGAACATTAAATTGCGCACACACAACCTCTCACCGTAAACGCATAATAAAAGGTGTAACGGGTAAGCCCTTTAAGCCGAAAAGGGTTTGTTCTAGACGTCTAGGCGAACAACTTTTGTTCTACAACTTTTGGACATTCGAAGTAGGTATAGTTCTCGAAAATTTTAAGTTTAAAGTTTACTTGAAAATCAGTGTTTCTCAGAGTTCGAGGTCATTGACCTTATCTTGTCCTTTTATTTAGTTTAGTCGACAACAATCGAAACTACAATTACGTTTATTTTCAAAAGCAGCTGTTTTTTCAGTGAACCATAACCTCAAAATATTCAAAAAAAAGTTCGAATTTTCAAAAGTCGTAGAACAAAAGTTGTTCACCTAGATGTCTAGAACAACCCCCTTTCGGCTTAAAATGGCATGCCCGTTACATCTTGTATACACTGCTCCACTCTGTCGTAGGCAAAAAAAAAATGAAACAGAACAATTATTGAAATAAGCAAATATTTTTTTTTTTTTTTTTCTTTGTCGATCGTGATCGAATAATTGGCTCGTATTCCATCTGCCAGTGTCTTGTGTAGGTATTTATTTTCTTTTCGCTTTTTGTGGTTGTTATTTTTTTGTGTTACGAAACGAACGAACGAACGAATTAATACGAACATAATATTTATAAAAAATAAGCGAGCTATGTATCTACATTAAATATAGGTAACTTTACTTGTACTACTATAAGTAGTATAAAACTTTTTTGGAATCGTTTTCAGAGAATTTTTCGTCGATTTTTTTCGAAAATTGCTGCGAAACACTCCTAGGAATTTTCATTCGCTGCTACAAACAACCGTTCGGATTACAAAATTTCGCAAAAAAAAAAAAAAAAAAAGGAAAAATATTCGACTTAAATGTAAATCCGAAGTTGATATTTTACTCTATTTTTAAATATTTTTAATACTCTAGGTGCTTATCGAGTTTTCTGACTTTTGCCCCAGTTCAAAGCAAATGCGTACGCCCATGTTAATAGGTACAGATAGCTGTAAATAATTAGTAATTTACACTGAAATCCAAAGCTCAATTGGCGTATTAATTAAAATTATTTTTGAACATATTATCAATATTATTGCAATCAATCCACAATTTTAAATTCGTCGTGTTTGCCAAATATCATTAATCTAACCTATCTACATATTTCGATAAGTACTTAAATCATTTTCTTTCGAGAATATCCATACATTTTTGAGTCAATTACATTTAGAATCTGTGGTAGCAGATAGTATAATGAATACTAAAGTATACATTTGCAACCTACTATCCACTAGTGAACGTTTAGATATTTTTTGGAAATATGGGTAAGTTTTGCTAAGGATTCGAACCTGAGTCCTTTCGCTAACCAGGCGACTGCTCTAACCACTGAGCTACACAGGAATCAAATGTCATGCTATAATTCTTCGGCCATATCTCTCCTTGCCTGGTTAGCGAATGGACGCCGGTTCGAATCCTGTCATGGGGAATTTTTGGAAATATATTTCCTAGCTAATAATATTTCTAAGTTTAAAATGCCTTGAGCAATAAAAATAAAAATAAATATTAAAGTTTACGAAGTTAGTAATTTGAAAATTATGTACGGAACCATTATATAATTAAAAATAACCACTAAATAATTAAAAATAAATACAAGAAACACCGAAATTGTCTTCATATAGTGGCGGTGCATCGCCACGCACGACTTGTATCGTCACGCCAACAATCAGGTTTACCCTCGCCTATGTTTCACATTAATACTAGTCGGAATCGCCGCTGTATTAAAGCATCACAAGATACTCTATGGTCACTTCCAGTATCTTCGAGCTCTACATCTTAAAAAAATTGAATATGAACATGTGACTGTCGATTCAAAGTCTAAGATAATAATAATCGATAATCGAATAGGTCTATTAACGATTACACACACACTACCCCATCCTTATTGAGACATGTCACAGGAATCATCCTATAGGAGTTTTAGCGGGAACGCGTTGAGGAGATGTGTTGCTAAATTTTAATTTTTGTGAAACCTAGTTTAAATGCGTGCAAATTGTTTAATTTCGGGGGCATATTAATCAATTTAGTTTCGTGAAGGTGTACAAGTGGAATGTAAGTGAAAATCGGTGCAAAACATGGGCTTAGTGTTGTCTCCAAAGCTCCGTGAACAATCTTTGTAAATGGCCGCAGTGTTTACAAATGATTCCCTAGACTTGACTTTAACTATGATGACTTGACTGTTTCGATGCAAATAACTTGCATAAATATTGATAATACTTGACACTGAATAATTTCCTAATGGCCATAATCGGTTCACAACCGATTAGAAATAAAAAAAAAACTTTCTATATTTGACAAAGCATCTAGAGATCTGTTTTTGATACATTTTAAAGTGTTCCATACACTTGGATGACTATAATTATTATTAAAGAAATACTTTGCTTGCTTGAAATTTCTGGAAAGCATTTCTTTAATTAATAATTATAGAGCATAGATCATATTATATTTGAATCATAGAATACCTACATACCTTTCCGCTGTATAATAGGCACCTACAAGAAAACATACTTAGGAAACTTATTTTAACTCGATTAATTGGAAAATATTTTTGCGTTTAAGAATTTGAATAAAGGTAGTTTTCGAGAAAAGTGCCAATAAAATAAATAGTTTATGTTTTTACATAAATCAATTTGGGTTCAATTAAGGACCAATTACCTCTTAGGACCAATGTATAATAATTCTCCGATAATTTCGATAACTTTATCCAATAAGTCTATTAAAGTTAACTTTATCTATAGATTTTGAACAACACACAACGCCAGCTAGCCCCGTGGTAAGCTATTAAGCTTGTGTAACAGTGACTAAACAACGGATATAATACATAAATTTATTTTATTTTGTAAATAGATACATACTTACCTACATAATATACATAGAAAAACACCCAGACCATATACCAATATTTGAACCCGGTGTAAATCGAACAAGTACATCTAAGGCACTCATGTGTACAAAACACAAAACTAAAATTCTAAACCTCATGATTTTGCATTTTGTCGACTTCTTAACTTAAAACTAGTTTTACACGACCGAAAGGTCAATAAAGTCTGTCTGCAGGTCTACGAAGCAGACATTATTGTTAAATTCACCCTTGCCCTTAACATCTGACGCATGCGTAACAACCCCCTTAACAAAACTAAAATGGCTACCGTATTCAACCAACAAACATTTTGAAAATAGAACACAAATAATTTAAGTATTTATCAATTTCTCGTCTAACAATCTAATTTCAATTTTAAAAACAATAATCCGCACATTTTATCGAGTTCAAACTTGTAATCTCTATTGTAATAAAATCCTAGCGTTAATGTGTAAAAGTATGCTCTGAAAGGTCACGTTACAATGGTCTCAGCTGTTTTTGAAAATCGAATATCTTGAAAAAATTGTGACAGTCTGACGTCAAAGTTCGTTGTGAGCGGACGGGTGTTTTTTCTACCGACCATGTAAATGGTGAGTGGTAGTGAAAAATTAGTGGAAATTCGAAATTTAAATTATTAGAATCTGTGTGTGTAGATAATAAATGTGCTTTTAGAGTGTAGATGTGTTTTAGTTGTGTTCTTGGACGTTTCTAGAAAGGTTTTCATTGAAAACCTAGAATCAATATGCACGTGGGAATCGTTTGGTTACGCGATTTTCACCCTAATTGTCACGTGGATTACTCAATATTTTGTAATTTATTACGTGCGTAAAGTCTGAAAAACTTTACTAAAAATGCATCATACTTACTCTTATCCAAGTAGGTACCTACTTTGCTACTTACTGTAATTCGATTTATTTTTTCTAAATGCAATACTTAACCGGTGAACTTAAAGAACATTAATTAAATAGGTAAATAAACGCACTGAACTGAGGTGCTTTTTTTTTGAAGTCTGTAAAAATTTGAAGAAATTGTAGTAAAATCTAAAGTAAAACTTTTACCTATCGAAACTTAATAAATAAATAAAAACAACAGTTTTAAACTGAAATAACCTACATAATTGAATTCTAAAAAAAGGATAATAACAATTAATGCATAGGTACCTAACTACCTACTACAAATACGAGAATTAATACTTACTTAATAAAATCAAATAAAATAAAAACAAATCACAATTTAAAAATATGTAAAACCTAAATCGAATTAACAAATAACATTTTTTTAGTTACTTACCTATTTTCATGTACAAAACACAAAACACAAAAAACTAAAAAGGAAACGAATTAATTACTAACTTAATTAAAAATGAAATTACAAATTAACTACATTATTATAAAACAAATAAAAACAACATTAATTTGACAGATTTACATAAATTTTCATAATTCAATACAAACAAAAATATTAGAATGACATTCATATCTTCGATAAAATATCTATTAGAAATTACTTTTATGTTCTAACTTGTCATTATTATCACAAATTTAAAAAAAAAGTACAAAAATACTATCTGGCAGCGGTGGGATTCGAACCCACGCCTCCGAAGAGACTGGTGCCTTAAACCAGCGCCTTAGACCGCTCGGCCACGCTACCGTGTTCCGATGGGCTCGAAATAGTAAAACATCTAAAATAGACATCAAAGAGTGCCAATGCTCTAAATTTTTTATAAGGCGCAGCGCTACCTACACACCTAAATGTTTAAAACTTGTCTTGTAAAATGGGTTAGGCAGGTTATAGGTCTACTAGAATCTCATGGCTTAAGAAAAACGGGTCAAGTGCAAGTCGAATTTGCTCACGAAGGGTTTCGTACTATTATCACTATTAATTTGGTACCGACCGAAACCTAAAATACACTGGACCAAGCGAAATCCCTTGAACGGAACTTACTTCAATTGATCACCCGATTTCAATCGGATTAGCAGTTTTTAATTGTATAAGGAATAAACAGAGAAAATGACAGACATGAATTTTAAAAATTATATTTTGATCTACAATTTTCCTCTCTTCCTTTATTATAAGTATAGATAAAAGATAGATATAGATAGATGAAATAAATAAAAAAGTATAATATTATGTACTTAATATATCCGTTGTCTAGTATCCATAGTACAAGAAGTCTAAGTGCTTAGTTTGGGACTAGATTGCAATGTGTGTAATGTCGTGCAATAATTATTTATTTATTGAAATGCCACGGCATAGGATATTTAAGACTGTTCCTCATCAGTGGCCCGATTCTGTAAAAACATAGCATGCGACAAGCAGGCGGGATGCACGAGCATTGCATAAGTCGATTTGTTGCATGAGTAAAAATAAAAGCTATTCTATAATTTCCTTTAATGCTGATTGGCTGAGAAACAAGGGGAGCTATTTAAATAATTAAGTAGCCCTTAATTTTGAAGGCTACTTTAAGTAATTAAGTAGTAATTAAATAAAATAACATTTACAGAATACGAAATAACGCACATCTCCTGCACGTCGCCTGCATTCCGCCGGCATTCCGCATGCTTTGTCCTTACCGAATCACGGCCCAGGGCCCAGTTTTTTATTTAATAGATAGGTAGGTGTAGGTAGGTACCTTATCAACACGTTGAAGATCAGTTTCAGTTATTATTTTAATCAAGTTCTGAATCTCGATTTAATTACACATTATTAACTAATTAATAATTATTATTGATAAAAAGAAATTCATTATGATAAAATGTTTATTTTAGTTCCAAATACCGATAGGGGATTCATAACCGGATGCGCGGCAAAACTTATATGTTTAAGACAAAAATGTACCTACTTTACATCTTTAGAAAAAGTAGGTGCCTTTTTTTTTAAACTGCATCTAAATCGGTCGAGTATAATAACATATAACTTGTATTAGCAGCCGTATTATCTATCCTATCAAAACATTTTAATATGTAAAAAAGCAGAAGCATTCTTCTATAAAAAGTGGTGAAATCGAATGAAAACCAAGTCGGTTAATTTAGTACCTATCTAGAAGTGAATTTCTAACGCACCAAGTCGAGCAAACGTGGCTATTTTGCTTGACTTGGCGGGGGCACTGTCCTGCCCCCAGATCTTGGTGATAGATAACTGTTTTATAGGCACTATGCAGTTCTGCTTTGCAGTAATCACAGGTGATTACCACGTTACGTCAAAGCAGCAATATAAGTACTGAATAGTGCTTAACAACTGAGTTTCCACTAGATCGATAATAAGACTGCTAGTTGGTGGTTGGAGGCAGCTTTAGCGCTTTACAATCTAGTATTTGATAGATTTTACAGTGACATGTCAGTTGCAACTTGCAACTCAATCTCAAAGAACATCCAAAATTGTAAACGTTAGCTTTAAACTTTATTAGGATTTAGCGCAGTCAGCGAAAATCCGTTCGGACTATAAATGAGGAGCTCATTGGCTCCTAGCCACACCTGCCGATCTTTAATGGTCGTGCGGGTTAAGCAACGCTTGGCGCGGTCAGTACTTGGATGGGTGATCGAAAATTTGTGTGGCAAAAATCATTTGCAATAGCTCCTCCGTGCTTTGGAAGGCACGTTAAGCAGTTGGTCCCCAATAACAATCGTTAAGTCAAGTTAGAGGCACTTAGGGCGACCTCAAAACTCTTAACACTAGGTGAGACACAAAACTACACGAAAAGTTAAAGTACTATAAATATTAGGAAAGTTAGTTAAGGTAAGAGAGCGACTGTACCGCTTAAAGCTTTTTAAATGTTTATATTAAAAAAATCAGCCCAAGTCTTGGGTTTTCTTGCACCGGAAAAATCCCCCAACTCAAAAATACCACTAAACTAAAGCCATATCTACCTATACATGCAATCGTTAATCGAAAATGAACAATTGTTTGTTGGTATGTCAATCACGAACCGTTTTGCGGTGCGAAGACTAACTATTGTGATGTTGGGAATTACCTGCCAGGCATCCGATAATATATTCCGTTATTTACAACATAATTTAAGTTATACATAGGTGTAGGTGTTTGGAGTCTTCAAGTCTAGGATGAATAGGTATCTTCTAGCTAGACAGAGATTCAAATTTAAATTAGGCATTCACATGAAAACTTATGACTGATAGGCACGACAACTCACCGAAGAAGATCTACAAGGGGAAATACAGCGCGTTCCGACGATGATCATTTAAGCCGAAAACGTGTTGTTCTAGATGTCTAGGCGAACAACTTTTGTTCTACAACTTTTGAAAATTCGAAGTAGTTTTCGAAAATTTTAAGTTTAAAGTTCACTTGAAAATCAACTGCTTCTTATAGTTAGAGGTCATTAACCTTATTTTGTTCTTTCATTCAGTTTGGACAACTACAATCAAAACTTTAATTTTCAAAAACAGCTATTTTTTCTTGATTTTTTCAATGAAACGTTGACTCAAAAATTTCAAAAGAAAACGTTAGATTTTTTAAAAGTCGTAGATCGAAAGTTGTTCGACTAGACGTCTAGAAGAACCCCCTTTCGGCTTGAACGTCGTCATCGTCGGAACGCGCTGTACTTCCCCTTGCACATCTTCGGCGGTGAGCTGTCGTGCCTATCGGTCTTAAGTTTTCCTACATAATTGTTAAACATATCATGTAAAATGATTATGTTCCTGTTGACGTCATCAATGTAAGTAGGTACTCGCATCGGTACTTATACTTATGTATAGATTGCTTTTTCCTTTTCGAATTCGATGTATGTATGATTAAGATACACTTAGCATAGTTATTTGTATCTCAGGTAGGTAAGTTCTTCAAAATGTTTTCCCCACATGTTGATGTCGTTGGCTCCATTTACGTCTCAGGTACTTTACTGAAGCCTGTAGGGCTAACAAGATAAAATAACCCCCTTACTTAGAGCGCTGTTGGTCTAGTGGTAGATACTTAGTTTCATTCCGAAGGTCGTGGTTTCGAATCCCGGCCGCGCACCAATGTCATTTTGTTTATGAAAAAATTATGTGCGCTCTTACGGTGAAGGAAAACATCGTGAGGAAACCCACGGCTTAAAATCAGGCACAAAGGCCCAATAGCAGGGCTAATTGCGGAAACACACAGTTAAAACTTTAACTTTTAACCCCCTTACTTATTTATAAACGCTGGTTAACAGCTGCATGACTATGTATCGTTTGTCTTTTCATGTGACATGAAGTGTCGAAGTTGACAGACAGAGACAAACGTTACATAACTTTGTCATCTGTTAATCATCGTTATACGTAACGTTACGTACAACGATGATTAACAGATGTTTGAACATTTAATACGCACATAATATACCATAAGATAAAAGCCTAATACATTATATTCTAATTAAATTTAACAATGTTACAAAAAAATATTAATCGTCTATACAAATGCCCATCGTTTTTAAATAAGGGGGTTAGTTTAGTAGTAGAAGTAAGTAAGTAGGGACTTGTTACTAAATCCCGATCCTAAGGATACTCCCACAGATGCAATGCATCCACATATTTAATTTCATCAAAATCGGTTTAGTAGAAAGGAATATACTTACCAGAAAATAAGTATGTAATAGAAAATAAAATAATTTGAGTTTAATCAGTGATCTTACGAATCATGAAAACAATTCCATTCAAAGGTCTGAAATAAATCATTGTGACAGCTCTTTTTTTAACTTTTACTTTCATTTGCATTTTTGATCTGAGATTCTATAACAGGGTATAGTGCTAACTTACACTAGCTTTACGCATTTAAATTAAAAAAAAACCCATGAAATAATGGGCCCTATCATGATGTCTTATAAGTCGTCGCGTTGTCGTTCAGCTAAAAAAAATATTTAAAAACACATCAAATAATTTAAAAAAAATGGTTTTTTAAAGTAATCGGGGAATTTTTTTTGAACGACAAAAGGACGACATACAACGACAATCGATCATTTTAGCGCGGAATACCTAAATTCAGGTACATAGTAACGCTAAAGTAATAAGAGCTAGGTAGGTATGTACTAAATTCTGCTTAACTAAAAATCGCCCTAAGACGGCGATAGATCTTAATTATCGGTCCTTGTCCGATTGCATATAACTGAGCGAGATGGAATTGCATGAAAAAATCTACAATTTCTCGTAAAATCAATCATTAACGAAGATTAAAATAATATTTTTATAAAATGCGATGAAGAGGTTCTAGGTAGGTATTGTATTTTCTAATATTATGATGCCTATAAGAAAATATACCGGTTAAGGATTTAGAAGAAAAATTGATTTATTTTGTAAAACAGGGGTAACTTTGCCTGTATAATAGTGGTATTTAAAGTTATTTTTTATTGTTTGTGAAATGAAGGGGACACTTTTTGTATCATGTACAATAACATTAAACATTGTTTAAAGATCTATTTGATAGCACCGGTTATGAAGAAAACTATTCAATCGGAAGGGATTTCACATGAGTCGCGTCCTTAAGTAGTCGAGACTTAATCTAACAATTGACGTAAAATATAAGTAAGTTTCTGATTATCAGAGACTGCTATATTAATATTACACGTCAATTGTAATGGTAGATTAAGTCTCGACTACTTAAGTCGATATTTTGATAAAAATCAACGATAATTCAATAAAAAAATAATTACCAAATTGGCAATATTTTGTAATTGTATAACTCTTAAATTGTTATTGGGGGTTGTTAATTTATTTCGTATTAAATAACACGATTAGGACTATAAACTTACTAATAAAATAAAGCGTTTTATAGTTCCAATTCGTTATTATTAAAAGATTTAATCAGTTTTTTTGTTTCGGAATTTTCCTAAACGGAAAATAGATTTTGATAAGTCACTTTTATGAGTTTTGATAAGTCTTGTTTGTTAAAGCAATACCTATAAGTATACATAACACTTAACCACTAGGTAATAGTACATTACGATATACCTAAGTATGTTGTTAAGGAACTGTCTATGACAATAACAAACACAACACAAAAATAATTATCGAAATCGGTCCAGTCGGTCATGCGCGATGCCGTGACCACGTGAAATAGGGATTCATTTATATAATTGCTAAGATAAGATTATACATTTTAAAAGGTATTTACTAAGGTAATTGTATAATAAAACACTTTATTCATCCGGTTTTATCGCGTTTTTATTCATCATTTGACCCGAGCTTTCGCCAACTTTACAGTTGGCCTTTTCAAGGTTGACTGAGATGTAATACCATAAAAGAAATAAAAACCATAAAAGAAAAACCATAGAACCATAGAAGAAATTAAGGTAATTGTAATTAAATATTTTAATACTTTGAATTGGAGTTCATAGTCGAACTTCGTTTTGTAATATACGAATAAAATAAATAGAACTTAACAGTCATAACAGAGAAGCAAAGTTTAATTCATTATTTTTGATTGGTTTACATTCTAACTTTGAAAAACTTCAACAAATAGGTACCTAACCTATACCTCCTACGAATTAAATATTATCTGAACTAAATGGCAATCAATTATTTTCTTGATTAAAATCTAATCGAAAACAAACAAATTTAAATATCAATATCAATCGATAATATAGGTAGGTACGTGAAATACAGTTTACACCTGTATTATAAATAAAAAAGTAATTAAAACATTTCTATTAAGTTGTTTAATTTAATTTTAATTTAACTACTGAATTTTGGTTTTGACAACAACAATGTTTTTTTAGTTACAATAGCAATAAAATAAATAAATTATCCTTCGACTTGACAGTTCGATGCGTCATTAGGAGGAGCTGCCGGAAGACCTGTGTTGTGGTTTCTTTTGGAACCACAACGTATGCCGAGGCTGATCCTCGTTGACAACAGACACGCGGCTCCTTGGACGTTTTTAATTGGACTATGTTTATGTTTTTGTCCCTTGTTTTTTTATGTGAATTGTTGTTTTTTTATTATTTTAATTATTTTGAGACTTTGGTGTTCTTCTGTGTGTTTGCAGCCAATAAATATTTTCTATTCTATTCTATTCTAAATAACTGAGCTAATAACTGAACTAGACTGAGCTTAGCAAAAACTAAGCTTTGAATTGGAATTTATAGTCGAACTTCGTTTTGTAATATACGAATAAAATGAATAGAACTTCACAATCATAACAGAGAAGCAAAGTTTAAGTCATTATTTTTGATTGGTTTACATTCTAACTTTTAAAAACTTCAACTTAACTAAGCAAAAACTTCGAACAGTTGCGAAGATCGCTTTATAAATACCAAAAATTGTTTTAAGTCAAAGTTTTCGCTTAGCAACTTCAAAGTACGGTCTATAGATTTCAGCCTTTTAAACGGGTAAATGTAATTGTGTTAACAATTCAAGTGAATTGAAAAGTTCATGAGCTATGAATATAATATTTTAAAACTTAATCCCATTAAAATAGGGATTTTTTAATAACTCTAAGAACCTACCTGCTCACGTCTAAGTACGTAATTAACAACGATCAATACTTTTAAATGACTTAATTACTCTGATAAAGGAATTAATCTTCGAACGTCATTATTGTAAAGCTACTGAAAATAAATAACTTTGGCTATGTAGGTTTATACTTTGATTAGATGAGGTACTTCCATAATTTGAAGTGATTTTTTTGTAAAACAGTAAACAACACCTATATAAGAACCATTGAAGAAATGAAACGTATCTAACGATACCTAAATTAAAGAAATCCATCGCGTGGTTTGAAAGATACGAGCTGAGGAAGAATATAACAAACATACATGGAGACAATACAGGCGCAAGGCGGACTGTATAATGTTCAGGCCTAACTCGATTGAACACTATAATGTTTTTGGCGTGAACGCGTTGAGGAGATGTGTTGCTAAATTTTCTTTTTTGTAAAACCTAGTTCAAAAGCGTGTAAATGATTTAATTTCGAGGGCATATTAATCAATTTACTTTCCTAAGGTGTACAAGTGTAAATGAAAGTGAAGCAGACAGACAACGCTAAAACATGGACTTGAGCGTTGTCTGCTCCGTGAGCAAACATTGTAAAAATGGCCCCCCTTTTTACAATGATTCCCTCGACTTGAATTTAACTATGACGACTTGACTGTTTCGATGCAAATAACTTGCAAATATTGATAATACTGAACACTGGCAAATGTCCAAATGGAAAAGCCATATTAAAAAAGAAGAACATTGAAGACTATGTGAGATTATTAAGGTGTTTGTCGAAGTAGTTCTTATGCGAAATAGATAAAGGGCGGTATAGGCAACATACATTTAGACTGAAAGCTAATTGAAAGTGACATTTAGGCGTAACGCGAAATAGGTTATCTGCGTATTAGGTATACCGAACGTAAACAAAAATATACTGGTGGCGTGTCGGGCTCGCGCACAAGGAATTTCGAACCATTAGGTACTCTGACTTCAAAAACAGTGAAAACAAAAAAAACGTAAAAACCCGCTGAAGCCTGAAGTCGTTCAGTTTTACACGTATACTTACTTCAGACTTTATAGAGTATTTTAATTTTTTTGTATTTTTACTGTTTTTAAAATAGGAACTTTTTTTTTAAATTATGTTTTTTTATCAGTTTTAGTGTATGATGCTCCACTAGCCACTAAAAATCGTCTTGATTGAAAGTAAAAAAAATGCGCATTTTATGGGAATCCCACTTCTAGTAACTGTCACTAGTAAAAGGGTTCCGTTTTAGTGTTTTTTTACGTTTTTAGTAAGTACGGAATCCTAAAAATGATTTAGGTATTGGTACCTCAGTGTTTTCAAAATTATTTATTTATATATAAAGGACATCCACAGCTACATACACGTAATATAAATTAAAAATATAAAACAAAAAGCCAATTACGGAAATCACAAATGAAAACAAACTAAGAAGATATAAATACTCCTGACAGAACACAAGAAAATGTATAAAATTATAATACAGAGACGTTTTTCGTGATTTAAAAATTTCGGTAATTGTCGTACGTAGCATATCAAAAATAAAAATGAAAATAGTTTATTTCCTTTAGATTCTTGTACAACAATAAATGCACATGATCATTTGGCTATATACGCATATCATTTGGCATGCTCAAAATATTGAGCGTGAATATCTATGTAGAAAATCACACTAATATACAAGGTGTAACGGGTAAGCTCTTTTAATCCGAAAGAAGTTGTTCTAGACGTCTAGCCACTACCGCGAGACAAACGGCCGCGAATCTTGCGTCACGCGTCCACTCGCGAATCGCGAAATTACTCTGCACTACCTGACCGCGACCTTCTCGACAAAAACTATCACAGTTATCAAACTACTACAGCTATAACAAAATAAAAAATACCGACAAAAAGCTAATGGAATCCAGAATAATTTTAAATGTTTAACTAATTATGTAATAAATGTGGAAAGGATAAAAAATACCTTTAATTTAGGTGTTAAGTAAAAATTCCGTAATATTTGTTTATTTCGCCTTTTTTAAATAATTTTTTTGGTTTTTGTTTATTATTTTTTTATCAAAATAAAGTTTATTTTATGCCCTTTCAAACTATATTACTACCTAAATATAAATATTTAGCTAAATATTAAAAATTAATTAGTTTAAATATGTGGGGACTGTGCTCCCCGGCATCGAATATCGATATTTACGTTGTTTTTTTAGGAAAATTAATACAAATCTCAACATTATTTTGTTGTAAATGTCTCTAAATATGACTAACTTAATCACTCTTTATGTTTAATTATTTATTTTACAAAAATATATCCAAATAAAATACAGATTACATTTTGACTTTTCAACTAACCTCTTTGAAGATGCACCCATATTTCATGTTGTCCTATTCACTCAAAACGTTTTGAAAAAGTCGTAACCATAATATTTCGATAAGTAAATATCCTCATAATTAATTTTATGTACAATTATCTATAAATTAGGTGGAAAATTACGATAATTTCTCGAATTTCACTGAACTGCTCTATAGAATAGAATGACGGAACACAGAATGATGGAATGTCATCTTCAATATTTTTTTTCTTTGAAATTGTCTTTGCCATAGAGTGACTTTTACATAACGTTGGATCAAGAATTTAATAAGGAGCCATCTAGTATCGTCGTGTAAAACTATTTCAATCTTTTTTTTCTAAAATAATGGCTTTAAAAAACAACCCCGACGTCACAGAAAAAGGTGACTGTAGTCACCATGAGCAGGCAACGCTACATTTTTTTCGGGGACTGTACTCCCTGTGGTCGCGGTAGTGGGCGAGCAACTTTTGTTCTACGACTTTTGGAAATTCGAAGTACTTTTCGAAAATTTTAGGTGTAAAGTTTAATTGAAAATCAGCTGTTTCTGAGAGTTCGAGGTCATTGACCTTATGTTGTCCTTTCATTTAGTTTGATGGTTTACAATCAAAACTTCAATTACCTTTATTTTCAAAGGCAGCTGTTTTTTCAGTGAAATGAAATAATCTCATAGTTTTTTAAAAAAAGTTGGATTTTCAAAAGTCGTAGTACAAAAGTTGTTCACCTAGACGTCTAGAACAACCCCCTTTCGGATTAAAAAAGGACTTACCCGTTACAAATTGTATACATTGACGTTCATACACTTCTCATCAAAAAAATAAAACAGTACTACAATAACTATTGGATGGGATGAGTTATAGTTATTTTATATCCTCTTGTATAGCATGAGAGCAGTCATTAGAGCCCGGGGAGGCAATACGAGATATTGAATAAACATTATTTTTTTACTTAAACTTTACTTAGAAATATTTTTTAGCAAGGAAATATATTTCCAAAAATCCCCATGACAGGATTCGAACCTACGTCCTTTCGCTAACCAGGCGACTGCTCTAACCACTGAGCTACACAGGAATCCATGATGCATGATTCATGATCCATGATTAATAATTTATTTCCTCTTGTATAGCATGAGAGCAGTCATTAGAGCCCAGGGAGGCAATACGAGATATTGAATAAACATTATTTTTTTTATTTTCACGTAATGGATCATGAATCATGCATCATGGATTCCTGTGTAGCTCAGTGGTTAGAGCAGTCGCCTGGTTAGCGAAAGGACGCAGGTTCGAATCCTGTCATGGGGATTTTTTGGAAATATATTTCCTTGCTAAAAAATATTTCTATGTTTAAAATGCCTTGAGCAATAAAAACAAAAAAGAAATATTAAACTTTACTTCTAAATTTTCTCAATTTTTTCTTAAAGGGTAATATCGTACCTGTTGGACTAAACACGACAGCTAAAGAAATTTAATTTGAATTTGAAACATTAATCTTCGTTAAACGTTACCTTAAAATATCCGCAACAAACTGGCATTATTATAGTTTTATTTGTTTAATATTATAATTAGTTAAACTCTTTCAAACTTATACTACTAAGGTGTTTCGATTTTTTTCATGGGAAGTGTATGTCAAACATGAAAATCGGCTGATCAAATTTTGCGTTAAATTTGGCGCACAGGTGGTTTACAAGACGAATCGAATCTTGTTCTACTGCCGACTATCTTCTAGATGTGCGTGCTACATCTTAGACCATATATTATCAAACGTTTATCTATCGTCCATAAAAAATAGTATTGTACATATACAAATACTAGCTGCGCTCCGCGGTTTCACCCGCTAAGTCCCGTTCCCGCGGGAATATCGGGATAAAAAGTAGCCTATGTGTTAATCCAGGTCCCCAGCTACCTATATTCCAAGTTTCATCGCAATTGGTTAAGTAGTTTTTGCGTGAAAGAGTAACAACCTCACATACATACAAACTTTCGCGTTTATAATATTAGTAAGATTATTGAATATGAGAAAATAAGAAAATGGATGTTTATAATCTACCTATACTTATAATAATGGAAGTTTATAATACATAGCCTTACGTATGAGGGTTGTTTAGTTTAGGGCCGATTTTTCAAATCCCTAGATAGAGATATCTGACAAATAAAATGTAACATCACCGAATAAAAAACGTCACTATGATGTTTTAAAGATTCAAAGTTAAATTTGGTTGGGTTCGAACTTATACGATATAAATCTATTATCAGTTGAATGAAAAATTGGCTCTTAGACTAAAATGAATTTATTTATTTATTATTTATTTTTCATCGAAACAACAGCTCTTTGAGAATAAATGTAAACAATAAAATAGATCTTACAGCCAATAACCGATTCGCACTAATAAACCAAAAACTAAACCAAAACCAAACCATTTATAAACCAAAATAAATAAATATTGCACAACATTACACACAGCTCAATCCAGTCACAAACTAAGCACTAGGCTTGTACTATGGGTACTAGACAACGGATAAACTTCATATTATAGGTAGTTGTTTTTCGTAAATACATAAATAAATAAGTAAATAACAATAATAAATTTCTTCAGGAATATAAGCAAATTTTATTTTATAAGGGCAAATTTTCAAAAAATATGTATATTTTCCCAGTATTAAAAATTAAAAATTGTCGCCTAGATGCCTAGAACAACATTCTAAATTACAAGCCTAGTGGTTTATATTGGAAGGCAAAATGATGCTGCATCGGAAAATGATTATTAATGATTAAATTATTGTCGGATTCCTAAAGAGCAAAACATCACCTACATTTAAAAATAATATTTAAATTAAAATAAGTAGGTAAGTATTCTGTTATCTTGTATTTGCGATTAAAAAATATGTATGCAGTGTATGCTTCAAAATATTTATAAAAACAAATATATTATCGAATCGAAACAATAATTCAAAAGATAAATACACAAAAAGTCTAAATAAATTGCAGTGCGAAGCGAGCGATACCGGTCCTATTGAAAAAAAAAAACATTTTCGAATTTTAAATTCACATGGTTCCGAGACCGATGAACTGCCGGAACCGGTTCCTTAGTAAGCTCCGAATCTTAAGGAACCTTTCCGTGCAACGGTTCCGATCACACTGTCTTATGTCTTATCAATCAATCTCTGATTGAACCGATTGAGTAGTCCACCTGATAAAAACTATTAAAAGTCAACATCGAAATTCCGTTCGGCCAGTATTATCCGAACTACCACGCGGAACGCACCTGCCCGCTGCCGCACGAAAATGTGAATTAATTTCCGAGCGACAGTTTCAAAACGCAGTGTAAATATTAAAATAATTGTAAATTAAAAAAAAAATAGTATTTTTTATTAGTGTATTTTTAAGTGAGTGTTACAAAAGTTACCAATCAACTGTGATAATTTCGTATTTTAAGACACCAGTGGCTAACAACAATAAGTAAGTACCTTACAATTTTTGGTGTGCTTTTTTTGTATCCGCTTTTGCATTGAATGAGATTGTGGAAAAAAAAACGAAAAGGCAGGCAAAAGCAGTGGTACAATGGGACGAATTTCTTCTTTAAAGCCTTTTGTGTGAAGAAGTGGATGAATTTTGGATTGGAATATTTATGATCGGATATTTTTATCTGTGTGACACATTATAATTAAAAAAAAACGAGAATTCATTTATAAATAGCCAAAAATGAATAGAAATATGGATGAACTAAAAGCAGAGGTATGAAAAAACTTTCTGGAATATATAATCTGTTTGGAAAAAAAAAACTGGAACATTAATGAACGTTTTTTTTGTCTGGCCCATATTTTGTAATTTTTACAAAAAAAAAAACAAACAAATACAATCATCATGTCATCATCATCAATCTGTCATGGGGATTTTTTGGAAATACATTTCCTTGCTAAAAATATTTCTAAACAAATACAAATCAATAATTTTAATTTGTCGTTAAATCCCCTTATTTCATTATTGATATTTTTTAATCCGAATAAATACGTGTTATACGTATTTATTCGGTAAAATAATTTAGACAACAACAAAACTTCAAATTACTCTACAAAAATAGATGTCATGTTGTAATAGTAAATTACAAATCCAATTTTATTTCAATTATCTGCTGCCGCAGACATGAAGCAACCTTAACAACTTATTTTTTATTGTTTCGTCATGTTCAACTTAAAATACATTCTATTACACTTAAAATAAAAATCTAAATTGTTTGGTTCAGAATTAACTCATTAATAATATAATAATAATAAAAATTTTATTTACCAAAAACACTTAAAAAACATTAGGTACTTAATTACTTTTGGCCCCCGCACAAACACATCATTTGAACAAATGTTTTTATTTTGACAGTGTAAGACAGGGTACAATGAAATTATGTAATGATGGGTGAACAAACAAACAAAAATAATATACGCGACGAATAGAAAAACTCCTCCTTATTTTGAAGTCGGTAATAAATAAAATGGGAAAACTGATAAAATATTTTTAATGGATTATTTTCGGTCAACTTTTTAGTTTTTTGTATTTTTACACGGCGTCCAAAAAGGTCTATTCGGATGTATAATTTAATATTTTAATCTTTGTAAAATACACTGGGAAAGACGATGAAATATTTTTCATTCATATGTTTTGATTTACATTATTTATTCATACACACTAGCTGCGCCCCGCGGTTTCACCCGCGCATGTCCCGATCCCGCGAGAATATCGGGAAAACGATTTAAAAAATAGCTTATGTGTTATTTCAAGTCTCCAGCTACCTACATTCCAAGTTTCATCGCAATTGGTTCAGTAGTTTTAGCGTGATTGAGTAACAAACACACGTACATACAAACTTTCAGCTTTATAACATTAGTAGGATAATTCTTTAGTAGAATTAAGATTTAAAATTCTATTAGCAATCAGTAGTTTACAATAGATTATTTTTACAAGCACCTTGAGTAATATAACGTCTGCTTACTTGTCGAAGTAGAAACGTGATTTGTCATCGTTATCGCAATTTGCAATTGAAGAGAAACTATTAAGGTGAGGTTTTCGTTGGAATTTCCAAAATTAAAATTTGTTTAATTCAATAGACATTTGTTTAATTCAATGGTATAATCGTAGACTCATTTTTTTTATTGGTCGGATAAAAATATATGTCGAAGTTCAAAAAACCTAATGAGAAAACATTTAAATACAACTTCGTTCGATTAAAAAAACTCAGAAGACTGACAATATTTTAACTATTTTTTTGTCTGTTCAGTGAATATTGGACTTTAATATTTATAAAATTAAAAGTAAAATCGTAGGTATTAACATTTATAAAGGATGTATTTACTTATCAATTCTAAAATCTTACCTTTTACTTATCAATCACGTAAAAACCGCTGAACCGATTGGGTTGAAACTTGGAATATAGGTACCTAGTTGGAGACCTGGTTCTCGATTCGGTAAGGATACATAGCATACGGAATGCCGGCGGAATGCAGGTGACGTGCAGGAGATGTACGTTAATTTGTATTCTGTAAATGTTATTTTACTTATTTACTACTTAATTAGTAAAGTAGTCTTCAAAATAAAGGTCTACTTAATTATTTAAATAGCTCCCCTTGTTCCTTAGCCAATCAGTATTAAAAAAGTTATAGAATAGCTATTATTTTTACTCCTGCAACAAATCGACTTCTGCACGTCGCCTGCATTCCGCCGGCATTTCGCATGCTATGTCCTTACCGAATCAGGTCGAGGCCCTGTACTTTTTATCCCGGGAACAGAAACTGTGGGGCGCGGCTAGTATAAAATCTTACTAATATTATAAACGCGAAAGTTTGTATGTATGTGAGGTTGTTACTCTTTCACGCAAAAACTACTGAACCGATTGCGATGAAACTTGAAATATAGGTAGCTGGGGACCTGGATTAACACATAGGCTACTTGTTATTCCGATATTCCCGCGGGAACGTGACTTACACAGGTGAAACCGCGGGGCACAGCTAGTATGTTTAATAAAATATACAATCCAATATACCGTCCAATGCAAAGAAATTTTAATCCATACCGCAAGAGGGCCTTAAGAATTAGGTAGCAATTGCGTATTTATCTTGAAATTATAAATTTTAACTATTACTAACCTAAAAACAGTATTTAAAAACGGAATATTAAACCACTGTACGTTGTTAAAAGCTTTATTATTATGAGATAGGCACATCCGGTTCCCTTTGTATTTACCTCTCTTTCTACCTATATAGTGCTCTCTCTTTCGCACCCCTCCAGGCCCATCCAGGCGTGGGGGTTGTAGTTTCGAAGGAACTTGAAACCCACTCTGGCTTCATTGGCGTGAAAGTTCCCGTGGTGTTAACTTGTGCTCAAAAGTGCATCCGACATTTTTGTTCACATACCTACCTACCTTTCCATGTAAGTTGCACACTTATTTTTAACTAACGGTTTTACCGTTCATTTTCGTTTTAAATTTTTTCTTTCTACCCACATCATAGTGAAATAATTTTTTATTTTAGTATGGACAATAATAATACTGCAAATAACGTTAACAATGACGCCCCTGTGGCAAGTGGTAGTAAAATTGCGAAAAAATCACGACGACGGCGCTCAAAATCGAGTGATAGCTCCACTACTACAAGCGATAGCTCTAGCAGCAGTTCTAGTTCGTCTGTATCTACCCCTAAAAAGAAAAAGAGGTCGCGCCGTCGATGGCTTAGAAAGAATAAGCACGATCGTAGGCTCCTCGAAAAGTTAACGCATCAAGTAGGCGAATTGAAGAAAAATTTTATGTTTTGCGGTGAAAAGAAAAAATTCCACGATAATGAATCTTATTATATTTCCGATGTTAGCCGTGATATGTACGATGACGACAGTAGGAGTGCCTCGCAGGCACCTCCATCTCAGGGTAACCTTGCATCTGGAAACAATGTCGAGTTGAATTTTGAATTTGGAACTAGACTAAAGGCGCCCGCGGTACCTCAAACCCCGTCGGAATATTTAGATTTGTTAAACCAAATCCAACGATTTGGTACCAATTCGTGGTCTGATATACGGTATTCCGATACTCAAAAATTATACAACCACACACCTGGGTTTATTGATCTCGAAGTGAATGAAGAGGTTAAAGCCTATGATAATACGCGTCACCTAGCTTATTCAGATAAATCTTATGCTGCTGTTACATTTAGTATTCTAAAACAAAAGGAAACCTTCCTGAACAGTATGCGTAGCCTGATATCTTGGTCTAAATCATCGGAGGCCTCACTTTCTAATGTAGACGAGAAAATAAATGAAATATTTCTTCAGGGCGAGTACCAAAAAGTTTCTAACGATCTTTTACAATTGGTTTGCGGCCATCGAGCCGAAACTATAGAGATGAGACGCGATGCTATACTTAAACATGTTCGAGACCCATTATTAAAATCAATTTTAAATAAAATACCACCCTCCAATTCTCATATTTTTACTTCTGAGGCGCTAACAACGGCACTAGAGAAAGCCGGAGGTGTAAGAAAATCTTTTTGGCCAGTCAAACAGGCTAGCAGTAGGGTTGCTTCGCGAGCAAAGCCCACAGATTCTGCACGGCACCCCTCGCAGGGGTCCGCCAACCATAACGTGACATCGCATGTCACTTCCGGTTTTTACTACGAACCTGCTGCGACCAGCCATATGACACAGCCCGGCCGGGGCTTTCATTCTTATTATCCTGTCAGAGAAAACTATAACGAAAATTATGACCAGCGCATGCCAGGTCGGGATTTCTTTCGATCTCGCGGATCGAGACCTAAGCAACAACCTCAAAGAGGTCAGAAACGTGTCTTCTCGTCTCCTGGTGAAAGACGTGGTGGTAAAAAATACAGAAAATGACTCGAGGCACCGGTTGCAACGTTTTCAGGCAGGCCGTCTACCGCGGTTTTTCAATCGATGGAAACAAATGGGGGCCCCAGAATATATTCTGGAAATAATAAAAGGGTATCGCATACCCTTCCGTCGCAAACCACCATTAATAACTCCAAATCCACTAAACAATCAGCATCGTACTGCGGAATCACAACAGATGTCGTTACTGATAAGGCAAATGAAAGAACAAGGTGTTCTAGAGTCTGCGGGTCTCACACCCAGCTTCATTTCCACGATGTTTCTGGTACCAAAATGCGACGGCTCCTATCGGCCGATTTTCAACCTGAAAATGCTCAACCATTACGTGCTAACCGACCCATTTCGTCTAATAAATATGTATCGAGTCCCAGACTTCCTTCAACCCATGGATTGGATGTGCAAGGTAGACTTATCACAGGCATATTTCAATCTGCCTATCACCAAGTCCCATCGGCGGTTTCTACGACTAATATACAAAGACGAGGTCCTACAAATGACTTGTCTACCATTCGGGTTAAGCACAGCGCCCAAAGTTTTCGCAAGTTTAACAAATTGGATCGCTCAAAAAATGAGAGAACACGGCCTGAGAATAATCGTCTATCTAGACGATTATCTCCTGGCCTATCAACAAAGAAATGTTCTAGAAGGACATGTACGCTTGCTACTAGACACCCTAGAATCCTTGGGATTTCAAATAAACTACTCAAAGTCGGTTCTCGTTCCACAAACACAAATTACCTTCCTCGGGATCGTTTGGGATCCATGGACGAATCTAAAGCAGCTTCCCGAAGAAAAGATCGCTATCATTTTGCAAAAAGTCTCGCAGACTTTAATACTGGGCAAAACGACTCTAAAGGAACTTCAAAGTCTGATCGGCCTTTTGAACTTTGCCAGTTTTGCTGTCCCTCGCGGCAGGCTAAATCACCGAGCTGCTCTGAACTTTCTAAATACCTTACCCAAGACCCTTGCCACAGCCAGATACACTGTTCCTGTCAGTGTTTTAGAAGAACTAAAAAGTTGGCTTCACAATTGTCGTCTTGCAACAAAAATACATCTACCTCCTCCTACCCATTTTTTGACAACCGATGCCTCGGACACAGCTTGGGGGGCACAAATCGACAATTGTGCAATATCTGGACCCTGGAAGCCAGAGGAGCAGAACCTACATTGCAATCCGAAAGAACTATTGGTAATCCTGAAAGTTCTACAGTTGTATGCCGAAGAATTGAAACAAACCTCTATTCTGATACAGTCCGACAACCGCGCCGCTGTAGCATATCTTCGCAACGAAGGTGGGACCAGGTCTCGTTCCCTCATGGAAATAACTTACAAAATCTTTTACCTTCTGGACAAACACGAGATCTGCTTCAGGATTTATCATATTCCGGGCAGGTACAACCATCAAGCGGATTGCCTATCCAGGAATCGGCAACCACCAGAATGGCACCTACTCCCGCAATGTACGGAAATGATATTTGTAAAGATGGGCATACCAATAATAGACTTGTTTGCATCGAAAACAGCTCGAGTAGTATCAAACTACGTGACCTTAGATCTCAACGATCGGGAAGCGATGTTCCACGATGCCTTCAGTCGAACTTGGAATTTTCATCTGGCATGGATTTTTCCACCGCCTTATCTTGTGCCCTAAGTACTAATGCACCTCAACCAAGCAACGGGACTTTACTTAATTGTAGTACCCCGTTGGGAGAAAGTATTTTGGCGAGCGGATCTGAAATCACGAGCAATCGCTCCTCCACTAACCATAACGAACGTGACCAAAGTACTGGTGAACACAGTGACCGGCCTACCTCCTCCCAAAGCCCAGGAGATGACCCTAGAAGTCTGGAAATGTGGGGGTGGTCGGAAGCAGTAAAAACTTGGAATGCTAGTCAATTATCCCTTCTTAAATCCGCTTGGCGTCCATCTACTTTGAAAACGTACAAAGTTGCTTGGAATCGTTGGTTAGTTTGGTCACAACAAAATAATCTTGATCCATTTAATCCGAAAGGATCTGAAATCGCTCAATTTTTAGCTGACTTATATTTAAAGCAAGGTCTGTCATATAACACTATTCTTCTTCACAAGTCCGTCATAGTTACCCTATGTAATTCCGAATTATCTGGGACATTAAGTAATGACGCTGTAGTGAAACATGTATTAAAATCTATATCTTTAAAAAATCCTAAATTACACAAACCTCCTGTATGGGATATTAACATTTTATCTAATCACATGTCACATTACTCAGTTGATATTAATAACATTTTTCAAACTGTTCGACATACCGCTTCATTATTAATCCTATGTTCAGGACGCAGAATTCATGATCTTACCTTATTAGCTGTAGATAGTGATCATTGTCAAATAAAAGATGATTTCATTATTTTTTGGCCAAAGTTTGGATCAAAAACTGATTGTAGAGAATATAGACAGTCGGGTTGGAAATTATTGACCAATCTGGACAATCAAAACTTAGACCCTGTATATTGGATCAATAGAACAATAAGTATACTGAATGAAAGGCGTATGAAATCTTCCTCTAATAATTTATTTGTTAATTTAGGAGGTACTCCGGTACCTGCTTCCCGTACGGTAATTGCGGGTTGGATAAAGTCACTTATGAAGGATGCTGGTATAATTGCGCCACCAGGAAGCGTTCGATCTGCAGTGGCCTCTAGAAACTGGATTGATAATTTCGCAGTAGATGATATTTTGGCCAGAGGAAACTGGAGATCAGTTAATACTTTCGAGAAGTTTTATCGAAGAGAAATTTTTAAATCAACAACAAATAATCCTGGTGTAACTAGTTTATTTAATCCAGTATAAAATTGAGATAATGAGTTTTTTGTTTTGGAGAAATGTTTAATTTGAATTTCTAAATTCTAAATAGAACTATACTATCTATACTTCTTTTGTTAATTTGAATAATACTATTGGTTCATAATTAAAATACAGTGGATGTTTATAATAAAATTTGGTTTTATTGTATTAAGTTAACCATGTTATTCATTAAATTATAGTTTATTTCGCACCATACCTCCACCAGGCGATAACAAACAGGTCTCATAATAATAAAGCTTTTAACAACGTACAGTGGTTTAATAGAAGCGTTTTACCTGAAATAAAACGCATATTAAACTACTTACCTTGTTAAAAGCTTTACTTTCTAACCCTGCCTGGTGCATATTATTATTTCAACGCAATGAAGCCAGAGTGGGTTTCAAGTTCCTTCGAAACTACAACCCCCACGCCTGGATGGGCCTGGAGGGGTGCGAAAGAGAGAGCACTATATAGGTAGAAAGAGAGGTAAATACAAAGGGAACCGGATGTGCCTATCTCATAATAATAAAGCTTTTAACAAGGTAAGTAGTTTAATATGCGTTTTATTTCAGGTAAAACGCTTCTATTTAATAACAATGTATGTAGTTCATACCTCGCCAGAAACATGGTAAAAATTCCGTTTTTAAATAATTGGTGGTGAAGAAAACATATTTAGCTAAAAAAAACCGTAAGTATTTCCGTGTTTCCTCACGATGTTTTCCTTCATCGTATTCGTAAGAGAGTTATTTTTATGTAAAATACATTACTCAGAAATGCATGGGACATTCGACAATTCGAAATTGGCACCCTACAGGAGGACAAATTAACAGGGTAATAAAATAACAGTATACTTGTAGTAGACGAATAAAAAGTTTTAATAGATTTTAGTTTCTTTTATATTTTTAGTCCTTGTGGAATAAGTACTTTGGCGGGAACGCGTTGAGGAGATGTGTTGCTAAATTTTCATTTTTGTGAAACCAAGTTTAATTGCGTGCAAATTGTTTAATTTTGGGGGCTTATTGATCAATTTAGTTTCGTGAAGGTGTAGAAGTGAAATAAAAGTGAAAATTGGTACAAAACATGAACTTAGTGTTGTCTCCAAAGCTCCGTGAACAATCTTTGTAAATGGCCGCCGTATTTACAAATGATTCCCTAGACTTGACTTTAACTATGACGACTTGACTGTTTCGATGCAAATAACTTGCTATAACATAATTAAAATACTTGACACTGGCTAAAACGATTTTGGTTGGTCGGAATATCATCATTATAAAACCCTAAGAGACTGCAAAAGATTTCTTTAAACCTACCATATCTAAGTATTATAGGTACCATACATACCTAATAATATTTATGCATATATATAGCACCTAGCTACAATTTAGGTATGTCCAATTTAAACAAACACTGGCTAGACCCGCCTCCAAATCGGCTACGCTGCTCCGCTGTCCAAATATTTAGATTAAACAATACAAGAATTATATAAATACGCACCGGTAATAATTACTTTTTGAAGTACCGAAACCTTAAAAACATGTACTTACCTATAATAAAAACATCGTCATTTCCTCTCAATCGAGTGAAAAGGCAACATATCAGTAGATTAAAAAAAAACACCACAGAAATACCTTAACCACTCGGCCACACGAGTTTTCAGTCATTTCTCGAAATTCGTGTGGCCGAGTGGTTGGGGCACTGGAGTATTGATAGAAATAAAAAGGCAGAATTTCATATATGTGTTTTATTCTGATTCACAATCAAATTTTAGGTAGGTACATTATTAAGTCAGTGATATTTAGTTAGCATTCTTGAATCTTTCTAAAATCTTGAAATAGGTATAAGTATAGCCAAACAAATTGTTAGTTTGGACGGGGACGCGAGTTCAAATCTCGGCGCGAGTAAAAATTTTAAAATGAATTTTTCATTTAAACTATTTCTAGTAAATATGCCTTGAGCAATAAAAAAAATTACGAATTATCAGTACATTGTTAAACTAAACCCCTTTTTATTTTACCCGACTATGTATGGCGACGCCAAAGGTAAGGGTAGGTAAGGTATTGTTTTCCTTAATGATTATTTCAATTACGAGGTAATTCACAGTAGTTCTAATTACCTAGATAAAAAGGCTAATGACTACATAACGAGTTCACTATGGACCTAGCAAATAATGTAAATAACACCTGTCTTTTACCTAAACATCGCTATGTACTTATCTCCGTGTGTTACATTTGTAATTATGTTGGTACAGTGAGTACGACTTAAGGTACCGCAGGTGCATTTTAAAGTATAGTTTTTCAAAAACGGTTCAATAATTTTTGTTTATTCTGCTTCTACAAACAGACACTTCGTAAGCCTTAGTGAAATCGAGCAGAATAATCACCAATTTATTTATTTTTAGCATTTTTTTAAAAAAAGTAGGTAGGTAGGTACTTAAACCAATGCTAGCTGGTAAAGAAGGCTGCGAGTTGGATTCACGACGGTTGCAAATATTTATGCTTCAAAATAAATGTTTGTTTCTGGTCTGGGTGTTTTAAATGTATCATGATATTATGCATTTACAAAAAAAAGTATAATATGTACCTAGTATATCCGTTGTCTAGTACCTGTAGTACAAGCCTAGTGCTTAGTTTGGGACTACATTGCACTGTGTGTAATGTCGTGCAATATTTAAAAATAAATCAGACTATGTAAAAACTTTATAAAATAAATTAAAACCAAAATTCTAGAAGCGTTAACCTACACCTAGGAAATATTGTTTTAAAATACACTCACGGCAAAAACATAACACTTCCTTTGGCAGTTGTGTAAAAATGTTTTGTTCCAAAAATTCGTAGGTACTCTGCGGGATTCGAACTCGCGACTACTGGTAATCCGAAGAAGTGCGTTAGACCGCTTCGCCACGAGTATTTACGTCATTGACTTATTTTGTAAACTTACCAACCGATTTAAATACAGTTTTTATATTTTAAATTGCACTTTATTTTTTCATTTCTTATCGGTTGTTGTGAACCGATTATGGCCATTATGAAAGTAGCCAGTGGCAAGTATTATTACTTTTTCCTAAAACGTAATAACGTTTTTTTTTCAAAACGCAATTAAAGTTTAATTTACGCAAGATGTATTATTTTCATTCTAAGCACTAGCTATGTTGAAATTACCATGTTATTTTACCTACCTATTTATTATCTGTAGACGTTATTTTATTACGGTATCGAACAATAGTTTGAATTATATAATTTTATTGTTGTGTTCGGTTTAATTGCGTTTTGTTTTTGCTTCTTGTCTGTCTTAAGGATTATATAGTAAAAGTAGCTGTGGGAAATGTGTGGTTTTATATAAATTTAAGCCTTTTTAATTTTTAGGGTTCCGTAAACCTTTTATAAAAACCCCACTGTCTGTCACCAGGCTGTACCTATCTCATGAAAAGCTGAAATATTAATTTTAAACAAATGCTAAAAAAACAGAATAAAATAAACATCCAAGAAGTTAAATTAATGGAACTAGAATGCTCACGTGGTACTAAAAATTGTTCCGCTACCTCAAGGTAGCGGAACAATTTTTAGTGTTTTTAATTAATTAAATTTTATTTTTTTAAATTAATTTTTGCACGCTATCTCTTTCTGAAAACACTTATAGAGAGGTACAGAACGCTATATTGAACATGCTGTTCTTTTCTAATAACACTATTAGAAAAGGACAGAACGCTACTTGAAGCGGACTTTGACTTTGACTTTGCACCTTACTTACCATCTTACCGTCTAAAACGATGCTCATTTCACGTAACAACATTGACAGGGCACGCAGGTGCGGCGGCTTTTTTTACTTATTTCGTGTAAAAGGAACATGGAATATGTTTGAGATAAATTACCTAATTATCTAGTAGGTACTTACTAGGTAAATGAAAGTCAATACTGCATTAAAATGATCGTGGTATACTCAGGTAAAAAGTACAAGACGTATATCCCCTACGTCACTAGCTATGCTATTCCGAAGGTCGGATCTAATACTCATCTGTCTAAATTGATGCTTGCACGTGCATCGGTATCGCGGTTCTTTTTTTTTTCATCACGTGAACCAATTATGACCATTTCGGATTTAGCCAGTGTCAATTATTTTGTAATAATTGCAAGTTTTTGCAGATACAAAAACCATCAAGTCGTCGTAGTGAGTAAAATGATTTCTAACATTTTTACAAAAACTTTTTAAGAGATTTGGAAGCAACGGAAATTTGTTTATCCCAAATTAGTCAACCACCACCAATACCCACTAATAATCGGAAATTAGGTACTATTTAAGATGATGTGTATTATTATAATTAATTGAATGACACCTTAATTTATTTTTATAAATATTTTGTCCAGGTTGTCTATCATACAACGCACGTCAAACCAATAGAGTGGTGGGGCATAAAAGCTATTAAATGACGTCAAATGACTAAGAAAAGATTTTTGGAAACTCCAAGAAATTTTATGGCAATTGTCCCGTTCTAAGTCCCGCTAAACGATTGATTGAATCTTTATTACACCACAAAGATAGTACTAAACACTTCAGGGCGAACCCGATCGCACTTGGCCGGTTTTTATTGCCTATTTTTATGCCGTGTCCGCATAGGCAGGTGGCTAGCTTTGTGCCTAGCGCCTAGTGGCTTGCATTCTGACAACTAGGCGCCAAGCGCTCAGTACAGCCGGCGCGAACTTTCTAGATCGTTCATTTTTTAAGTTAGGTGACTCGCTAGCTTCTAACGTAACCCAGCCTCCTGCCTATGAGAGTGGGCCTCGCTGCTCTTGACTGATGTTCCCGGACACCCCTCTTCAGAGCTCAGGTTCTGCTAAAACCTCAATTTATTGGAGGTTGTCAACCTGACGAATCCATAATAAAAATCAAAGAAAATAATTAGTTCAAAATTATGTGACCTTAAAAACCCGATTGAAATCAGATATCTTATTACATATAGCCTAAAATATAATTGTCAACATAACTCTAACTACAAGTTGCCGAAATAAAAAAACATGGTGTCAAATTGCGGTAAATGAACTTTAAAAACGAAGAAAAAACTATTGAACACAATGACCGTCCGGCCGTACCGAAAACGATGGGTTATGAACAAAAAAAAACAAGAAACGCAAGTAGGCCAACTGTCAATCTGACATTTGCGGTGACACATTGCAGTGGCGACAGATGGGCACACGACAACCTCGCTAAAGTGTGCAGACGAGGAACTTTTCATCAATTTAATATATCTTATTACTATTATTATATTACTCCTTATCTTACTTCTTTCTTTCTAATATTATAAACCCGAAAGTTTGTATATATGTATGTATAATACGTAACTATTATGTCACTCAATCAGGGAAAAACCACTGAAACTACGTCCCGCGTTTTACCCGCGTTAGTTCCGTTCCCGCAGGATTATCGGGACAAAAGTAGCCTATGTGTATTCCAGGGTTTCAGTCACCTAAATTCCAAGTTTCAACGCAATCGATTCAGTAGTTTTTGCGTGATTGAGTACATAGTCACATACAGACATACAAACTTTCACGTTTGTAAGTAAGAAATTAGATTATGTTCTTAGTATTTGACCTTTTTTCTTCAGAAAGAAGTGTTAAATCGTAGTCTACAATTATAAATTAAAACTGAAAAGTAAAAAAACAAGAAGATACCTAAAGGTAAAGAAACCTTAAAAATCGTTCGACGCATCTAGGAGCCTTAAAAAATTGTGGATGGACTCGGGTGGGACTTCAACACAATTTGGTGTCATTATACTTTACCTTTAAAAGGAGTCCCACCCGACTGCATCCACAATTGTTTAAGGCTCCTAGATGCGTCGAACGATTTTTCAAGGTTTCTTTACCTTTAGGTATCTTCTTGTTTTTTTACTTTTCAGTTTTAACGGCAGTCGGGTTTTTTATTTTTTTTAAATATTTTTTTTATTTAACGCTTTTTAGTTATTAGAGATTAGATACAATTACACCAGATAAACTCATTAACTCTGGATGTGTATACTCCAGTAGCGAGGACTCGAAATCGGTAAAGATAGGCTATCTAAAAGCCTTCAATATTATAATAGGTAGCTATTCTTTTTGAGTTTTGCTGAGATGGCTATGAAGTAGGCAGGTATTCATCTTAAAATATAATTACCAAATCCGAAAACTTCGTCGCGACTGGTGATACAAACAAAGGCTGGCTTCTTGTCCTAGCTGATTAGCCTTGCTATCCATTATCCATAGCGCGACATTTCAAATTTTTAGTTAATTACTTATTGTAAACATAGTAATTGTTATTTATGTTATCTTGACAAACTGACAAATCAAACATTCAAATTCCTTCAAAAGTTAAAACTCGGCGTCAAAGTCAAATCGAAAAGTTTTTAAGTAACGTTCCGTTGTCTTTGCTCGGTTTTTATGGTCAAGACAAATCTTGCTTTATAGCGTTTTAAATCTTTATTTTTATTTATTTATTATTTTAATGTACCCTATGTCACTCTCACGGTCATGACGAATCTAACGACGTATCGTTTATCTAAATCGGCCCAGCCGTTTAGGCCCTACGACGGCACAAAAATAGGTCACATACATACATACATACATACATACATACATACATACACTCACGGCAAAAACATAACACTTCCTTTGGCAGTCGTGTAAAAATACGTGTGGCACTCGGGGACTGTCGCGGTTAAGCTATTGCATAGCGGGTGCTGCCGCACTGCTGTGCCGGTTGGAGTGGTGGGTGGAATTTCTTGATTCGGTCGCCGCCCTCAAAACCCGCGATAAAAGCTATGCAATAGCTTAATAACTAAGAAATGGAACATTTTTTTTCTTAGTTTTTCATTTATGAAATACTGTTCCCTTTCTAATAATAACACTCTTAGAAAGGGACAGAAGGCTGCATTGAAACACACTGTCCCTTTCTACAGCATGCTCTATGTAGCGGAACTTTTTAGTTCTACGTGAGAATTCTAGTTCCACTAATATAACTTCTTTGACATCGCTCGTCTGCGTCCACGAACCATTTTTAAAACAACTTTTTATTTTTATTGTCTTTAATTTCATGCATGTTTTCGTTGTAAGTTTGTAAGTACCCATTTAAATGTAAATAAATGTTATTCTTTTACTGTCAATAAAACGCACATTAATTTTGTTTAAGTATGTATTTATATAGGTGCCTACTGACTGCGCCCGCGGAACAATTTGTTCAATAGTTTTTGCGTGATTGAGTAACAAAATCACAGACATACATACAAACTTTAGCGTTTATAATATTAGTAAGAAGTAAGGTTGTTTTTGTGTGCAAATCTTTTGGATGTTCCAAACGAAGATCAGCTATTTTCTATGTTACATAATATTAATTACAATATGTATTTGGTTGGAGGGGTAACAGACGCTCTGGCGTGTCCTCTTTCAGAGGAAGCTATGGCGCTTTATACATTTGTTTTCGTAGGGTTAAATAGACGTTAAGGTGTAGTGATGTCCTAACAGAGCGACATAACCGTTTGTTCGGTAAAGCTCTTTATTAAATAGATTAAAAAAAACTTTTGGATAGATTTGAAAGTTTTTAATAATCTAGGCATGCCTTTAGGAAGGTATAGGGTCACTCACTACCGAATATTTTTACATGAGAAGATTAGCATTATAAAGGTTCATCTCACCTGGTGGTATTTTTATATTCTTTGATAGTTAATCTCACGTGATGGAAAACGACGATGACGAAGACTATGTAACATGCTTGCATATAAGAATTATATTCACTATAGACTTGAAGACTCCAAGGTTGTAGTTTTGAATGAATGAATGTATGAATGAATGAATTCTCTGCCAGCTTCGCTGTTTCCCCAAACCTATAACCTTGGAGTCTTCAAATCTAGAGTGAATAGGTACCTACCTTCTGGGTAAGCATGCTTCATCTTCGACCTCATCCTCGCTTCCCATCAGGTGAGATGAGGTCATATGCTACCCTATTAAGTATTAAAAAAAACTACTTTGTAGCAGTACGAACAAGAAATATTTGCAGGTACCAACCAACTATGTGAATTTCCGAAGATTAATTTTATTACTAATGAAAAAAATGTCACCGCTCGATCTTCATATAATTATTTTATTTATGACTAGTGTGCAACGAGAGAAAAGTTATACTAATTACATAGTTATTTAAGGTGAATATCTAGCTTACCTAGCATGCAATGCCTAGGTTTAAAATCTAGCACCGTGTCATTTGAGTTTCAATAGGTATTTCTTATCTCATTTTATCAGTTCTTATCAATGATAAATCTAGGTGGGTAGGTACTTTCTTACGATTTCTGTGATTGGCAAACGATTGGATTACATTCAGAGCTCTTTGGAGTACCTATGTGCTGTTTGGCAACTTCGTAGTTTGTATTTAGACGGTAGGTATATTATTATGTTTTCGCGTGCAACAAGTGAATGATCTAAGAATAAAAGTTCATTTTAAAACGATTTAAAAAAAGAGGAGGTTTTCAATTAGTCGCGTAATTATACCTAGGTATATTTTTTACCAATTAGAATTAAGAACAGAAATCTTTTCCAAAACGCAATGCTCCTTATAGCCAATTCTCGTTAATAATCAATTCATTATTTACAGCAAATTACACTTTATCTATGTATCACAGTAAGTATAACATTATTGTAATATCATTCCGATTTCGCAGTGTTTTATATAAAGTAGATAACTCAATATTTTTAAGAATTAGTTTGAAATTGCAAAAGTTGTTGAACAAAATCAGTTCGCATTGACGTGTAGAACAACACCTTAGTTGATGCTAACTAATTAATTGCCAATAGAATAACTCTGTAATTTAGGTACGCGTTGGCGCTTTTCTACTATAATGTTATTTACTATACTTCTGAGTCTATAGGTACGCATCTCACTCTGTCAAGTATTTACATAATTATTAGTTTTAGCCAAGAAATTTATATAGTTTGGTTTCAGCTTCTTGGCCAAAGGGCTGGCTGCTACTTTGGCAATCGAATAGGTATTCCTATCCAATGAAGTAATGCAGCCAGCATTTTGGGTACCATATCTAGGGACTCTTTTTAGACTTTTCTGTACGTAACTAATCTAACCTTTAGTTAAAAATATCTGTCTAATAAAATATAACACCATCGAATGAAAATACCTTGAGCTTTTCAAAAGAAACTAACCTTTAAAAACTCAAAAGGTTTTAAATTCTTAAATATTTTTTATCTGTAGATTTAAAATCACAAATTCCGTATCATCTGTGGTTTTAGATTTCCGCTTATAGATCTAAATACAATAATAAAAACACTGTACGTTTTCAAAGTACACACAAAAAATCTAGTTTATCTCACGAATTTTCAAGACAAGTATCAGTAGGTAAATACAATAAATTAAAAACCGTATTTCAAAGAAAGACGTAGTATAAAAATCTTAATACATTTATGTCGATTTTGCTCCAAATAAACACATTGTATCTATAGACAGGTAAATATGTATAAGGATTTAGTTATAAAATATGATGTTATAGTTTTATGATGAAGAGATATTAGTGTTGTTTCAATGTCGAGAAGGAAGTCACTGAAAATGTTTGATGTGGAAACAAAACAATGTATTTAATTGTAGTAATTAAGAACAAATGTACTGACTTACATAAAAACTTTTATTTAATTCACCTACTTCTGAGGCCGTAAGACGTCCGGATATTGACAGTAAACATCAATTAAAATTTGAGAGCTACTTAAATAATTAAGCAGCTTCTAAATTCAAAATTAACAATGGATAATTTTGAGTAAAGAGCTGCTTGCCTAGCTTAAATTTATGTTGCGAAATGCGACTTTCAAACGCGACCCAAAAATGACTTTTCAAAACTGTCGCGTACAAACTTACTTATATTTCGTTTCTTAACCACAGTACATAGAATGGCTGGGACCTGAGGCACAGCAGTAAGAAAACTACCTACAAATGCTTGAAACGGCTCACTCACACAAACATGCGCGTCGACGAGACCCCTAAGGCTGAAATCTATAGAACGTACTTTGACTTTGCTCATACTGAGCTTAGCAAAAACTAAGCATAAACTTTGAATTGAAATTTATAGTCGAAATTCAATTTGAATTTCAACAGAGAAGCAAAGTTTAGGTCATTATTTTTGATTGATTTACATTCTAACAAATTTAGAATGTTAATTCGACGTTACTAAGCAAAAACTTTAGATAGTTGCGAAGATCGCTTAATTAATACCAAATATTGTTTTAAGTCAAGGTTTTTGCTTAGCAAAGTCAAAGTACGAACTATAGATTTCACCCTAAGTATGTTTCGCGGTGCAGTCAAGTACTGCGTGCCGCGTCACCACCAGTGTGAACGTGTGTGTGTGCAGTTTTTATACTGTTCTCTCTATGTACTGTGACTTAACCAAGTTAAAGACACTTAGACTAATTAGGAATTCGTCATGTTATTTTCGGCATTTGAAGTGACAAAGAAAATAACAAAGATACAAAATGTGGAACTCGAATTACCTACGTAGGTACGTACCCACGTAGGTATTTTGAGTTCCACTCAATCAACTAGGACCGGTCAACAATTTTAGACGTCACAAAATTTTAATTACCAGCGTTTTACAATACCTAAATGGTATTTTACGATTTTATAATTGAAAATAATAAATTTGGATCTATCTACCTGCGTAGAGTTCCAATATGGCGTAGGATTTCTAGATTTTTAAAGTCATTTACCCAAATGTTAATAACGGGACCCTTTTACTAAAGAAAATAGCCTTTTTTTATGTTGGTAAAACCATGAGGCGCTGATAGTTAAATCTAGAAATAGCCTCTCCTTCTGAATTTTCCATTAGAGTAACAAAAAATAACAATATAAATTAACCCCCTTACTTATAATAAACGATGATAAACAGATGACCAAGTTATGTGACGTTTGTCTTTGTCTATCAACTTTGCAACTTCATCTCACAGTGAAAGACAAACGATACATAGTTATGTAGCTGTTAATCAGCGTTAAAAATAAGGGGGCTAATAGAAAACGATTGTATTTATTAAGATAAGATATTTTGAAAGTAACTAGGTGGTAATCATATACCTAAACCTAACCTCAATCTATACTAATATATTAATATTATAAAGCTGAAGAGTTTGTTTGATTGTTTGTTTGATTGTTTGTTTGTTTGTTTGAACGCGCTAATCTCAGGAACTGCTGGTCCGATTTGAAAAATTCTTTTTGTGTTTGATAGTCCATTCATCGAGGAAGGTTATAGGCTATATTACATTACGCTACGACTAATAGGAGCGGAAGATTATAAAGCTGAAGAGTTTGTTTGATTGTTTGTTTGATTGTTTGTTTGTTTGTTTGAACGCGCTAATCTCAGGAACTGCTGGTCCGATTTGAAAAATTCTTTTTGTGTTTGATAGTCCATTCATCGAGGAAGGTTATAGGCTATATTACATTACGCTACGACTAATAGGAGCGGAGCATCCATGAAAAATGTTGCAAAAACGGGAAAAAAATCACCCTGTTCCGAGATTCTGTCGCGTGCGCTGAGTAAACGGTCAGAGTTACATAAAAACCATATATCAGAGAATTCTTCCTCTAAAAAGGATCTAATAAATAGTCCGCGACAGCATATGTCTAACTCTTAAGGTTGACTAAATATAACATCTTTTAGAGTATTGAAATTTATTGTAGAACAATGCATTGTTTCCGAAGGTAATTTTGTAAATATGATATTAATCCTTATCCAAATAAATACGTTATTCATTAAAAGTATTTAATTTTAAACATAATTGTCCTTAACATCACTTGATTTCAATGAATATCTCACGAGATATTACAGTTTTAAAATAACTCCACAATAAATAATTAATAAGTACCAAGCGTACATATAGATACGTATACGTAGCGGGCGACGATGATGAGGGTGGCCAGCCAGCTCTGTGAGGCATCATGCCGCGCGGCTCAATCGGTCGGCTCCATGCGAGACGGTAGTGTCACCAAACTGCAGTGCTTTTTAACCGACTTCAAAAAAGGAGGAGGTTCTCATTAATAATTATTTTGCAATATCTCATTGTACTTTTGATTCTTAATATTTTGTTTTAAGTTGGTAATTAATATTTTAAAGAGGTTACGTTGGTAACATGTATGTATGTATGTATTTTGGGGGTCATCTCAGAAACTTCTAGACCTATTTCAAAAATTCTTTCACTAATAGAAAACTACATTATCCAGATGTGACATAGGCTACTTTTGATCCCGATATTCCCTCGGGATCGGGACTTACGCAAGTGAAACCGCGGGACGGCAGCTCTGAAAAATAAAGTCGTGTATTTCTATTTCTAACTCAACAACCCGTAAACCGATATGAATGAAATTTGGTACAGGGTATTGAATGAATGAAGGCTTTGAATGATCGTACGGGTTAAGCAACACTTGGTACAACATACGTGATGGGTGAAAAAGAGCAGGTGACCCGATATTCATAAACTTGGTACAGGGTTGGTTTAGAGGTAGAAATATTATATAGTACTTTGAATGATCGTTAAGCAACACCTGGTATGACATACGTGAGGGATCATTAACGTTACGGGATAAGAAGTTACGCGGGTGAAACCGCGGGGCGCAGCTAGTACATAATAATACCTAATAAATGAATTATGTACCTACTGTAGAGTATGTAATACTTTGTTATCGTTGAGTTTCAAAATAGCCGTCTAGACCGTTTTTATTCGTGTTTTATCGAAATAATCAGGTATTTTATAATTTTGAGTCACTTGTAGTAAGTACTTACTTGTAATTTTTATAGATGTAGTAATAAAGTGCGGATTCTAAGAAACATTAATCTGGTTGTTTTTAGGGTTCCGTTTATGAAAAGGAAAAGCTGGTCAAGTGCGAGTCGGAGTCGCGTGCGAAGGGTTCTCTATTCTAACTTACTGCCATAGATAGATAAATAGATGGATCCTTTATTCGCTTACGGACAGATTCGCTTTACACCAGAAATTGTACAGTTAAGTACGCTAAAATAGTGCCTAAGTCAAAAAAGGTATAGGTTAAAATACGAGAGGTAAAGACGTTCTTTAAATCTATACCAAATGTAATACAATATTTACCTAAGGACTGCAAGTCGGTTTACTAAAACAACAGATTTAGGGATGATTTTTAGACGTTCATCGGGCCATGCCGTGCCCGAGCTTCGTTGTCCATTGCTCGGCGAGAAGTCTATCGGTCGGTTGCAACCGAGAGTGGCCGAGCAATGGATAACGAAGCTTGGACACGGTACGGCCCGCTGACGGTCTAATATAAATCATCATAATACACGTTACGCTTTTGTAGTGCGTGTGAGATTAAAAATGCGCGCCATATGGGTAGTAAAATGTATCATGTGTCAGCTTTAGTTAACCAATCTGTATAAGGATAATCAATATTATTTATTAAAATTAAAATTACCAAGTTCAATAAGCGTTTAAAACTAAACTGTTCAAAAGTTTAAGGATAAACGTCAATTGATAAAAAATAGGTACTTTTATACAAAAGTTGAATGGTCACTTTTTTAAGATTTGTTTATCAATTTTGAGTGCGAGCGAGTGCGAAAGCCGATTCTTCGAAGTTTGATTCCTCGATGTCCACGGACATAGAGGACGCTTTCTTTACATCGATGTATTTTGACTGCCATATTACATTAAATTGAAAAACTGTAGTTCGAAAATACCATACTAGGAAGTTTGTATTTCGACCGCGTCTCGGCAAACGTAGTGTAGGACGTCCTCAGGCGCGTTGGAGCGACGATTCGCGCAAGACGGCTGACACAAACTGGATGCGAGAAGCCGAAAATAGATCTAGGTGGCGTGCAATTGGAGAGGCCTATGTCCAGCAGTGGACTGCAACAGGTTGATGATGATGATGAAGTTAACATCTTATTCCGGTGAACTTTTCTTCGAAGCATTTTACTACCACAGGCATAAATATTTATTTTTATATTGATTGTTACTTGGTCGGTCTGCCAAACAAACAAAGTCTTGTTCGGAGTAACGGCGTCGTCAAGTTTGGCAATATGGAATTAACGCAATGAAATCGTTCTCAGTACAAATTTTCGATGTAATGCAACATCGCAGTAACAGTACGTCCGTCGATGTACTAAGGCGTTGCATAAATATATTGGTGAAAAGTTGTGGTCCCGTGGAGTCGTTTGGATGGAGGTAGCTCGCGATCGCTATTTGTGGCGTTGTCGTATGGGGAAGGTCTATGTCCAGCAGTGGACGAATAAAGGCTGAGTCGATGATGAAAGTAGTCTAAGGAACACAACGCAAAGGCTTTCGAACTCAAATACGCATCCCTTTCATTTAAAAAAAAATAGGCTCGTTTTTCGGTCGTGTCTTGATTAGTATATTTCATGACATCATTTTTGGGTTTTTTGAACTGATAATGGGTTCAATGTTGTGACCTTTTTTTTAATTTCAAAGATTAATTTTCTCACCATTTCGACCAAAGATATTTCTGGATTTTCGAGTCCCATGATTTAAATCGATGACATCATTTTTGAAATTTTTGAACTTATGATTTAAACTCAATTCTTCGGATTCATTCGCGTTGCTTTTATTATGTTTAGAATCTTTCAAACACCCGTTCATATTTTGAACTGATAAAAAATGTTTGACTATTTTGACCTTTTTCCTGTTAATCAAAGTTTTCATTGCTATAGTTAGTCCGAGTACCACAAATGTAACTGAATATTTTATGACATCATCAACTGAACTAAAATAAACCGTTTTTGACTAGTGAATGTCCAATTTTAATCGAACTTTTCCTGTAATTATAGGTTTAGAATCATTGTAGGGGAAAGAGGGGCAAGACGGGGTTGCGGGCAAGACGGTGCATTGGCCTTAGAACACAAACCAATTGACCAATAACAATTGTTAAAATGCAAAAAGGTGCGACGGGGGGGTAGCCATTATATGACGTAGTGATTGAACGACGACAACACGCGCATTTGATTTTTTCTGGAAAAAACTGTTTTTTGTCAATCACCTTGTGATTTTTACAATTTTATTAGAACATAACTGCGTGAGACTCAAAAGCATTTCAGATTAGAAATAAAGTGTTTTGTTTAAGGCAATTACTACATTACCAGGGAGGAACTTGTTTATCTTCGTATCCCATTGTGTTTTGTTACTGTGAGGTTTTTAATTTGAAATAACCACAGTGGGCATGATGGGGTATGGTACCCTATCTTGCCCCATTTATGTTTAAACATATGAGAGTAATAAGGAAGTTTTTCATCTTGAATGGTTTATTGAGTTATTTTATTGTAGAATAGTGAAGACCGACATTTATAGGTAAAAACGAAAGAAAAAAGGCCGAATAATCCAAAAAAAACGATCACCAGTTTCTTTTTTCAAAAAAACAATCACCACAATCGTCAGTGATGTCATAATGTGTTCCACAAGCCTTTATATTTGGTCTCTATTGACAGTTGGTCTGCTTATGATGTATGCAGCAAATAGGCTAACTGTAACTATGTTGGTTTAATTGAATAAAACGATGAAACAACTGTAATTTCTTGTACCCCATTTTAGCCCGAGGGTAGGGCAAGATGGGGTCTTAGGAATTTTTATAGTTTTCTACTTTTTTTCAATTAACCATTATTCTAATGGTGCTAAATGAACTTATTTATCAAACAATAATTACCAATAATCATTATGAGAACAATAAATGTTGTGAAAACACAATACTGTCTATTTTATTGAGCTTCAAACCTTAAGGACCCCGTCTTGCCCCCCTCTCCCCTACTAGAATATAGGTTAGATTACAAGCAGTCTAACAAATTTTAAAATACAGGTTCTTAACCTAGCTATGTTCCACGGTCAACCGGCAAAAGTCCCGTGGGAATTTTCGAAAAATCTTTCTTATCGGATGCCTACTTTATATAAAGAACATAAATGCTACAAATTTCAGCGATTTACTATCAGCGATTTGGGCTGTGCGTTGATTTATAGTCAGCCAGGATCAGGGTAATGAACAGAAATTGTCTACGGCTTCGACAATTGCTGCTCGCTCTTTGCGCGGTAGCTTATTTCAACCCCGTAATCGACAGCATTGTATTCCCAAAACGACGTCGAGTTAAACTCGACGGGAATTAAGCGTAAGGGAGGGTAAGGGCAAAGATTATTAAAATTGACTATCTTCTTTTTAATATATAAAAATGAATCCATATTTCCCTTGGTCACGGCATCACAAGTAAACGGCTGGACCGATTTCGATTATACTTTTTGCTTTGTGTTTGTTATGATCAGGAGAAGAATGCCGCAAATTTTTAAATTTTGGATAAAGCGCAGCTAGTTCTTTACATAAAAGACATGTAATTTTGTCTTAGGTTTTCAGTTTATTAAATAAAACGCGAGTAAAACCCGGTAAATATTATGTTTTATTAAAAGAAATGTGTTAATAATAATTGGGTTGTTTTATAATCGATTGACGTAAGAATCATCGAAATCGGTCCACGCGTTTGGCCTCTAGAACGCCACATAGAAACATCCATACATACATACATCCATACATACATACATACATACATAGACCTATAAAGACATTACCCTCCTTTGCGTAACGCAGTCGGGTAAAAAAAAAAAGTAAACCTCCTCGGTTTTTGGGTAGTCGCCTGCTAATAAGCGGCTTCTTAACGCAGACTTGTCCGTTTTCCATAATGATTATCCACTTAGTGCCGAGACAGAAGCGAGACAGGATGAGTTCCACCAGGATCGTCTTACTGCGACTTTGGCCTTAACTCACGTTATTACGGTTTAAGGTCAATCCGTATTTAGGTAGATAAATACCTAATAATAGACGCATTTTGCTTAGTTGATGATTAGTTGACTCTAGGTGTAACTATTCACAAACGATTTTAATTCCATTTCGAGGTTACGCGATATTGGTCGAATCGGTAATTCGTCACATTCTTTATCGAAATGTCAATCGGACCGGAAATAGAATCAAGACAATCGTAATTAAATAAAAGACGATCTAAACGAAAACCCAAAGACTATTGGAATAAAACAAAAATCTATCTAAAACATGATCTAAAGACAATAATAATAATAATAATTGGCCTTTTCATCTAAATTTAGATGATTTATACAGCGCAAGCAACTTTTTTTTTTAATCCATGCTATTTTATGGCGCTGTTTGCCCGGGTGGAGTAAACTTGCCCAGCACCTATACCACCCTCCCAGCCCAGTCAGCCATGCCCAGAGGAAAGAACTGGTCAATACGTCTGGAGCTAACTAAGCCGTGGGTTTCCTCACGATGTTTTCCTTCACCGTATGAGCGATGTTATTAACGCACTTAACTTTCCCGCAAGGAAAAAGACATTGGTGCGCGGTAAGCCGGGATTCGAAACCACAACCTTAGGAATGAAAGTTGGGGTATCTACCACTAGACTAACACCGCTCTTTCCGCTCGCCGCGATCTAAAGACAATCGAAACTAAAACATAAGACGATAGAAACATAAACAAACGACGATCGTCCGTGACAGCTGTCACCAGTGAGTTCCTTTTTTTTCCTCTTTAATATGGCTTTTCCATTCGGACATTTACCAGTGTCAAGTTTCCTACTAATCCTACTATCGGAGTTTTGGCAGAAACTCGTTGAGGAGATGTGGTGCTAAATTTTCATTTTTGTGAAACCTAGCTCAAATGCGAGCAAATTGTTTAATTTCGTGGGCATATTAATCAATTTAGTTTCGTGAAGGTGAAAAGTGAAAATCAGTGCAAAACATTGACTTAGTGTTGTCTCCAAAGCTCCGTGAAAAATCTTTGTAAATAAATGGCCGCCGTGTTTACAAATGATTCCCTAGACATGACTTTAACTGTGACGACTTGACTGTTTCGATGCAAATAACTTGCATAATATATTAATAATACTTGACACTGGCTAATTTCCTAATGGCCATAATCGGTTCACAACCGATAAAAAATAAATCCTACTATCCTATCCTACTAATATTATAAATGTGAAGGTGTGTGTGTTTGGATGTTTGTTACTCGATCACGCAAAAACTACTGAACCGATTGCAATGAAATTTGGAATATAGGTAGCTGGATACCGGGAATAACACATATTCTACTTTTAACTCTAACTTACACTTTAATTGCTTGACATCGTAGCACTAGTGCTATATGCACAGGCCGTGCGAAGCTATTTTACTATAAAGAACATGCTCATAACAAAACACATAAACTAAACAATTATTATTGTGAAAGTCTTACTTTCGTAACTACCACAGCCTTAGATTGAATCGTGGTTGTGAAACCTTCTTGCTAATAATGCATTTTGACTGATTCACTCATAACTTTAGATACAGGAGGCGGCAAAAGTGAATACCCACCGTAGAAGATTCAAATTAATCAATAAATAACTATTGCCGAAAGTTTTTCCAAATTTTGCATCTTAACTGGATTAACGAAAATATGAGCGGTGTTGGTCTAGTGGTAGATACCCCGACTTCCATTCTGAAGGTCGTGATTTCGAATACCGGTCGTGTTCCAATGTGTTTTTCTTTTTTAAAAAAATAGCTGCGCCCCGTGGTTTCACCCGCGTAAGTCCCGTTCCCGCGGGAATATCGGGATAAAAAGTAGCCTATGTGTTATTCTCAGTATCCAGCTACTTATATTCCAAGTTTCATTGCAATCGGTTCAGTAGTTTTTGCGTGAAAGAGTAACAACCTCACAGACATACATACATACAAACTTTCGCGTTTATAATATTAGTAAGATTCCTCCTGAAAATAAATAATTGTAAAATTCGTGATAAATTGATTAATGAAGTTTTGGCGGAAATGCGTTGAGGAGATGTGTTGCTATATTTTCATTTTTGTGAAACTTGTTCAAATGCGTGTAAATTGTTTAATTACGGGGTCATATTAATCAATTTAGTTTCGTGAAGGTGTACAAGTGTAAATAAAAGTGAAAATCTGTGCAAAACATGGACTTTAGCTTAGTGTTGTCTCCAAAGCTCCGTGAACAAACATTGTAAAACATGGCCCCTTTTTACAATGATTCCCTCGATTTGACTTCGACTATGACGACTTGACTGTTTTGTTCAATGCAAATAACTTGTAAATATTTGATAATACTTGACACTGGGAAATGTCTGACTAGAAAAGCCATTTTAAAGAAGAAAAATTGATTAATTATTATCTTGAGACAAGTATTCCGGACTTTTGTTTTTGACGCGTTAATGGAATGTTGTCCTGAATTTTCATTTTTATAAAACATTGTTTTATTGCGTTTAAATTGCGTAATTTCGGCGGCAAGTTACCAATTTAGTTACGCGAAGTTCAACGAGTTAAGTGAAAATAAAAATACCAGTGCCAAACACGAAATTAGCACGTTACAAACAATTGTTCCATAGGGTTGGAGAAAAATCGTCGCCGTTTTTTCTTCAGTTCACGCATTGAAAATTATTTCAAACGATTACAGTATAATAGTTGTAGTTCACTATTCGTACGGGAAATTGGCTAAATTGTCCTATATTGCTGACAGAAGCCACAACTAAGAAAAAGAAAAAGAAAGAAGAAGAATTGATTAATTATTATCTTGAGACAAGAAGTATTCCATCCAAGGTTGTAGTTCAGGTAACACAATTACTTACTAAAGTATTTGCGATATTACTTTTTATGTCAACGATGTTGACAAAAACTTGAGACTTGAGACTCTTGTACGAGATCACTTTACGTTATGAAATATTTACAAACTGTCATAACTTCAGAAACTTCTACAACTTTGCCTTGTGATATTTAATAACAGACCATTCACAAAATGGTTATTTCCGTGCCACTCACCCCCTTACTTATGAACGCTAATTAATGCGCTGCATAACTATGCATCGTTTGTCTTTTACTGTCACATGAAGTTTCATTTTGACAGACAGAGACAAACGTAACATAACTTAGTCATGTGTAAATAATATTTTATAAGTAAGGGAGTATGTACAATCTTTATACTACTAATATTATAAAAGCATAGAATAAATAAATTCTGTGACCAACAGACAGCGCCATCTAGCCCCGTGATAAGCTGCTAAGCTTGTGTTACGGTGACTAGACAACGGATATACTACTTATATTTATTTTTCTTTTGTAAATACATACCTACATATTATACATAGTAATAATACACCCAGACCAGATACAAATATTTATTTTGTAAGCATAAATATTTGCACCCAGCGGGAATCAAACCCGCAACCTTCTGTGAGGTCGTCAAAATGAGTTATTGCACTACATTACAAACAACGCCAATCCCCAAACTGAGTACAAGGCTTGTACAATGAGTACTTGACTACGAATATACCTACTGCATATTAAATATCCTACTGATATTATAAAGCTGAAAGTGTGTATGTGTGTTTATTACTCTTCCACGCAAAAACTACTGAACCGATTGCGATGAAACTTGGGATATAGGTATCTGGATACCGGAAATTCCCGTGGGAACGGGACTTACGCGGGTGAAACCGCGGGATGCAGCTAGTAAATTATATACGTTACGTTGGAAAAATCACGGGACCCTGTAAATATGTCCCACTGTACTGCACAGGCCTTCTCTAGAGACTCCACGGAAGCATACTCCGGATGTCCCTTGCCTTCAGTTAGATTAGACAGTGGTAAGTCCTATCCTATGACATCTCGCTTCACTCACGTTTTCCTTCACCGTAAGACCGCCACGCACATTTCCTCTATTATTAAAACTAATAGATACCTAGGTACCTATAGTCTACGCAGATAATACCTAAGTGTATAGGTATACTTAGGTATAATCTGCATAGCACTCGAGTTTGAAATTACCTTGAGAGTTAATGTAATTCATGATGTTTACTACACAGGCTTCTTTCACGTAACGTTTCAAATATGGATTTTCTATTTATATTCTGAAAAGATGTCGCTAAAGAATCTACCTTGGTGTCTTTCGGTATGTATTTCCTACTATTCTTCAACTTCTTTACGCAATGAAGAATGTTAATGGGTATGCCAAATCGGTTGAAAGTTTGCAACAGTAATGCTTGTATGTAATACAAATACACTAGTTTTTGTTGTAGTCAAATATACCTGTTAGTTATGATTTTACAGGCATTTAAACTTACGATAAATATTGAGTCTCGCTAACAGTCACGTGACGTCCGCTAATAAAAATAAAAATGACCTCGTGCTGACAGCGCAAACGGACTAAGCGAGTGCTCATAGTAATATTTTACTTGTTACTTTTAAAAAGTTTAAGCGAGTGCTGTTTGATGACGTCACACTCGAGTACGATTCCGCATCGCACGTTTACCTATATAAATCGGAAACGAATTAACGTATCGAAGTGATTCTTTCATTTGTATTTTAAATTTTTGACTGAGAATATGGAGAGCTAATAATCCAAAATTAGTTGTTTTTTCTCATCGCGGGCTAACGAATATTGTAAGAAGTAAAAGTCTACGTTTCAGAAGAAAATTTATATTTGGATTCGAAGATAGTGTTCCGATCCGAAAAAAAAATATGCGAAGGTACTAGAAATATATTTAAAGGAAAAATTCATCTTCAAAAATTCACTTGCGGCGAGATTTGAACTCGCGTCCCTGGATCAATATTCCAGTGCCTATACCGCTCGGCCATGCAAGTTACGGAACTTGCGTAAAAATATTTCTAGTAAATATGCCTTGAGCAATAAAAACAAATTTACGAAATATTAATCCGTAGGTACGTTGACTTTCAAACCTTCCTCTGTTTTTTCGTCGGTTAAAGAATCACCCCTTACTTCTAAACGCTAATTAATGTGCTGCATCCAAAATGAAGATCTCGAAGAGCTCTATCACTTGTGCTAAGAAAGTAGTGGTCTAGTGTCAATAGTTTCGGAGTTAGGTAAGATCGTCTTTTGTTTGCACTTCGATCGTCTTTTGTTTGCACTTCGATCGTCTTTTGTTTTCCACCAATCTCTTCTATTAACTGTTTTTTACTTACTTCAAAAATTTCCAAGTCTTTTTTTAACTTGAGAGTGGGACCACTTCACCCCTAGAGAAAATTAAATGTAGTCAACTCGTCCTAATGTCTGAACTATCTTTGGGCCCAGTTGACTACTATGAATTTCGAAAGGGGTCAAGTGGTCCCCTGTCCCAGTTTCGAGGGGTTCCCAGTTAAATGAAACACCTATGGGCAATTTTAGAGCAAAAATCAAATATTTATTAATTACAAGTTAACTACTTACCTACACAGTTTATCAAAAAAATGTATGGAACAAATTCAAGAAATGGTCAAAACTCAATAATTACTATTGAAAATTATTTTTGTTTGTTTTGTACATAACTGATGTTTTTAGACAATAATAATTTCCTCCTATGGTTTTCGCGATTTTGCATAATAAAACACTTTATTTATCCGGTTGAGTCGCGTTTTTATTCATGGTTTTAAACGAACCGAGCTTTTGCCAACTTTACAGTTGGCTTTTTCAAGGTTGACTGAGATGTAATTTGTCTATTTCAACATTCTAAAAAGTTACAGTAAACTACCGCCTCATAATTATTTGTAACAAAACGTTCCAGTGTGTTTATTCGCTGTATTTATTTCTAAAGCATATTTAAAAAAAAATCCGTCATTCCAAGATTCAATTTGCGTCGCAATATCTATTAAAATTTTATCGTCTTATTCAATAGATAATAATTACTAATAAGATAATAATTTATTATCTAGAAATATCCTATTATATTATTAAGTACTTATTACTCATTTTACCTTTGGTTCACGTGTAAGAAACTAATAAATTTTATTCTAAGAATGAATCGAAAGAAAATCGCATTGTTTTACTTTGATGATAATACGGCATTAAATTTTATTTATTTGTTATTTATTAATTACTAATACTAATTACGCGGTTTCACCCGCGGAAGACTTAATTCAAAATTTTAAAAATTCTGGCATAAGATCATTTTCCTCATGTCACTTTGTTACTCTTCCACGCAAAATCTACTTTACCGTTACCATTATCCCAAGAAAATCACGTTTGTTAAGTATATGGAGGCCCACTTAAATATTAATTTTACTGAGTTTGTAGTATTCATTGTAGTCTATGCATTAATCTAGATTTCCAGCTATCTGCATACGAAGTTTAAACCGAAATCGGTTCTGTAGTTTTTTCGTACATGTATACCTACAAACACACTCGTTCACTTACACGTAACAAATTTTCACATTATTACAATATTAAATAGGTTCGATCAACCGTCATCGGTTGATTAGGCATGACGGTCTCTGTATCCCTTGAAATCGACAACAACTGAATGGTTCTTTAGCAACTGACCTACGGAACCCTAAACACCGTTCCACAATAAACGGCGAAGCCTAAAAAGTGAAAAACAACTTTGGTGTCACGTTTGCCCTACATTTTAAATTACCTATAACTAACTCGGGTTACAAAACGCTGGCCCTTCGTGAAGTAATTTAAGTTCCAAGTCAAATAAGATACTATAGCGATCCGCACAGGCTTTGCTTCGACTTTCATGCTGAAATCTATAGTCCGTACTTTGTCTTTGATAAGCAAAAACTTTGATTTAAGACAATTTTTGGTATTTACGAAGCGATCTTTGTAACTTCCCTAAGTTTTTGCTTAGTAAAGTTGAAGAATGTAAACCAATCAAAAATAATGACCTAAGGTTTGCTTCTATGTTATGACTATGAAGTTGTTTTTATTTTATTCGTACAAAAAGAGTTTCGACTATAAATTCCAATTCAAAGTTTATGCTTAGTTTCTGCTAAGCTCAGTCTGAGCAAAGTCAAAGTTCGCGCTTTAGATTTCAGCCTCAGTCCAGAATCAAAAGTGGGTCCCTTGTCAGTGATCTTAACTTGAGCAGTAGATATAATATCAGAAGGAAGGGTACATAGTCCGAATGGTCCACATGGTTGCGTATCTTAACAACTATGGAGTTTCAAAAATTCCTTGTTCGATTAATCGAACCAACTGGAAAAATAGTTCGCGTAGTTCGATTGATCGAACTTTACGGTCGAACCACGTGGCGTGGAGCCTATTTTCAACTGAACTATTTTCAACTTAACTCTACGGTCGATTCACCGGATCATGGAAGACAATTGTAACAACTAACAAGTCACTGAAGCACGGCTACAACAAATTTAATAATACTTTAAAAAAAAATTAAGAGTAATATTCGACTTCATTTTCATTTTTAAGATAGACGTATCAATTGCTTCTGCGGTTTTTTTTTTGCGTAAAAAATATGGAGTTTGTTTTAGACTTCTATCTACCTCTATCTAGTAGGTACCTACATTCCGCGCTACCATGATTGTTTGTCGTTGCTTTGTCGTGTCGTTGCTTGAAATTTTAAATAAAAAATACCCCGACTACTTTTAAAAACCACAGAGAACAAAAACTTTTTTTTAAATTGTTTTTTTTTTAATATTTGATGTTTTTTTTAACTGAACGACAACGCGGCGACTGCGCGATGACTTATAATAAGACATCATGGTGGGGCGGATTATTTCAAAATTTCCCCAAAATATAAAAATTTTCAATTTTTGATATTTTATCAGATTGTATTCATTATGGATTCAAAGATAATTGAATAAAGGATTGGAAGTTAGTGATCCGAACCGAGAAATAATTAAAACAGTAAAAAAATACTGTTCGTCTGAAATTTCGTAAAAAAGCGAGTACACTTTGAACACACGCTTTATCGATGCCTATTATTAATGGAAATAAAACTGAGATTTGAAATCACGTTTTTCAGCAATGTGTACCTTGGAAATCTAGATAATTGACCTAAGTACCTACTACTGATCGATCAATCAATAGATATAAATCTTAGATATATATCTTTTGATTGCGTCTTACTTACAATCTATATTTTCAGCCGGAAACAAGGATTATACAGAGTGTTTCGAGAATGACAAGTTCAGCCGAAAAGAGGTTGTTTTATACGTCTAGGCGAACAACTTTTGTTCTACAACTTTAAAAATGTGTGGCCCTTTTTGAAAATTTAAGGTTTAAAGTTTTCTTTAAACACAGCTGTTTTATAATTGATCGGTAAGCGTTTGACCACTATTTCACCTGATGGAAAGCGACGATGTGGTCTAAGATGTTGCAAGCTCACTTGGAGATACCTGTTCACTCGTGACTTGAAGACCCCCAAGTTGTAGACATCCGGGAAGACATACTCAGGCAACTGATTTCATTCCTTTCGCAGTACGATATATAAAAATACGTTGCGAAACGCTTGGTTCGGGTGACTGGTATTTCTACCATGGACCGGTGCCCCTTATCAGTTGGTAGAAGGGAGTTGGTAAAACGAAATGGTGCAGTACTGGTGCAAAAGACCTAAAGTTGTCCTTTCATTTACTTTTGTCTACTACAATCAAAACTTTTATTCTCTTTATTTTCTAAAACAGCTGTGAAACAAAAGTTGTACAAAAAACGTTGTTCGCCTAGGTGTCTAGAACAATCCACTTTCGGCTTAAATAATCATACTCGAAACACCCTGTAGTAATAGGTACATCAAATAAAAATCAGACCACTATCTCATCCTCAGATATCTCATCCTATTGCTAAAAAAATCTAAACAGATACAAAAAGAGATAGCGATCGATTTTTTAAAATTTCCTGTTTATTTCACTACGTATCATATTATTTGGATCATAAAACAATTTTCAACTGAACTATTCAAATTCGAACAGTCGATTCACCTACAAATAAAGATCGATCACATAATAATGTTTGTTTTAACTAATGGATGATTAACCTAATATAAATATAAATATTGTACGACATTACACACAGCGCTATCTAGCCCCAAACTAAGCACTAGGCTTGTACTATGGGTACTAGACAACGGATGAGACGGTACTAGATAATGAACGACTCAACTACGGTTTATTAAACTACATTCAATTCACCTACGGTTGACTGAACTACTGGATGCATATTCGAAATCATCGTTCCCCGCCTGAATGTTAGTTCAGCTGTAATATCATCTAATTAGCATCCACCGCTACTAGTGGCTAACTTGCAGTACATTGCTGCTTTGACGTAAAGTGGTGATTACTTCAAAGCAGCAAAGTAGAATACGAAATATGTTTTTTGACAGCAAATAGCAACTAGTAGCGGTGGATGTTAATTAGATGATACCACAGCTGGTGTGATAACCAGGTTTATTCTATGACAACCGCTTTTTTTCTATGACAGGTGCATGGTCATTGTGAATCTGTCAAAAGCAATATTGCTAGCAGAATTGCTATAAGGGCCTTTTTAGGTCTTTTGATTTATTTGGAATGAATGCATGACGGGCTAAAAGTAACCTATGATGTATTGTCGTATATCTTCAGCTATCTACATTTCAAGTTTAATTGTAGTTAGCTTGAAGGAGTAAAGCGAATCGTTCCCCGCCTACTAAACTATGTTAGTTCAGCTCCGCTTCGCATAATTGAGCTGGTTATTCGTGTAAAAAAACTTGGATAACAGCATGTTTTGACGAGAAGTCTCGGCGAAACTTCTTGCGTGAATCTGTAGGGCATATAACTACGTACCTACATCTTCACATACTTTTTCTCTTAGTAGCAGAATTTATTTCAACAAACACCGGTACCTGTAATATCAAACTACCCCCATAACGACCAAGGTTAAAATCCAATGCAATAGATCAATAAAATGTGCCTATTTCTAGACTAGAGAAATTATCTAGCTAATAAATATGCAAAGGACCTTGTATAATTGCAGTATGCATAAAATTATTGTTGTCTATATCTATCTTCTATCGATATCTGTAAGTACTAATAATATAATAAAGGAAGAGAGACTAAAAAATCTGTACTTGGAAATAAATTTAAAAAAAAAGTGGTCTAGGGGACTTAGGATAAGTAGTAGAAGAAAATTATATAATTTTTAAAATTCATGTCTGTCTGTCTGTTCCTTATACAATTAAAAACTACTAAACCGATTGAAATCAATATTGGATAGTTCTATTTTCGAGGAACGTCGTGGTATACTTTACATCGAAATCCAATTAGTAGAACCCGAGTAATGAACGAATAAGTGCAACGGCTCGAGAACCGCTCGGCCGCCCGCGCCCGTGACAACTGACAACGCGTTTATCACTTCCGCGGGTGAAACCGCGGGGCACAGCTAGTACTATATATTAGCTGCCTCCCGCGGTTTCATACGTGTAAGGTCCAATTTCGTTAGAATATCGGGATCAACAGTAACTTCTAACCTAACGTATAGCTTCCTATTTCTGATAAAAAATTAAATAGGTCTAGTAGCATCGGAACCTTTACATTACAAAAAACAGTCATATAAAAAAACAGCCGTCACGGGACGCCTGACAGATGTGAAACATTTGACATTGACAGATGTGTTTTCATATAGGACTCGCCACGGCCTCGCGACGCCCAAAATAAGGTCTATAGATGCCTTCCACCTATAGATGTTTTACATCAATAAATATTTCTATCCAATAAATATTTCCACTTAACTTACATCAATTTATTATATTTTTGTCTGACTGTCAAAATAGAAAATATAAATTATAGACACTTAGCGCAACGCGATTAAAACAAGTTCAATTTTTAGCCAACACCAAGAAAAAATGTGAGCCGTCACGGGACGCCTGACAGATGTGAAACATTTGACTTTGACAGATGTGTTTGGGCAGCGTGGCGAAACTCGCCACGGCTTATATCGCCACGTTAAAAATCACGTTTACCCCTGTCTCTAGATGTTTCACATCAAAAATTATAATATTTCTCAAATGCATCGCGGTGCGAAAGTTCCATACAAACCTGCCTTTCTCCTTAACATTCTCAAACATATTATTATGCTACCTACTCATATAATTCTGAGGCTATCTATTAATTTAACGGACTTAAGAAAAGAAGTTATTGTACCACTGACCACTTCTAGTTCTGCCCCCAGCCCCCAGATCTCTATCCAGTGGATGTCTGACAACAGTGGAAAATAACAGGCACTATGCATGCAGTACATTGCTGCTTTGACGTATTGTGGTTATTACCGGTAATTACCTCAAAGCAGCAATGTACTGCATAGTGCCGTCATTATCCACGGTTGTCAGACATCCACTAGATAGATAATGCTGGGTGTTTTCTAAATGTGTCATATTGGTCCCGCCATCTTGACGTCAATATGGCGGGACCAGGGTTTTTGTTAAATATCTTCTAAACTAAAGAGGTACCAATTTTTTTAACTGAGGTACCAAATAGTACCAATTTGGTACTAAATCTGACAATATAAAGTTTTAATATTGGATAGTTGGTTCCGCCATCTTGACGCTAATAATATATCCGCTGCCCAATAGTACAAGCCTAAATGTTTAGTTTCAACGTCCTACAATATTGATTTATTTATTAAAATTGTTTGTTACGTTGTCCCCAGGCATGGTTGGAGCCCCCGATGTTGTCAAGCCGTCTGAAAAGGTTGACGATCAAACGCCATACATCAAAGGCAATAGCACCCCAGTTTACACAATCAGCGGTAAGTCATCATCGCCATCATGAGGGCTTCATCATCTCGGCCCTTATCCGTTCACTGATGAACTAGGATAGGATCCCGAGTCACCTCCATCGAACGACCGTGACCGCTACGATGTCTTTGGTCCACCAGCTGTGGTATCTATTAAAAATCCACCGCTACTAGCTGCTATTTACTGTCAAAAAACATATTTCGTATTCTACATCGCTGCTTTGAAGTAATCACCGGTAACAACCACGTTACGTCAAAGCAGCAATATACTGCAAGTTAGCCACTAGTAGCGGTGGATGCTTATTAGATGATACAACATTAGCTGTGATATCATCTATAAAACATCTACCGCTAGTAATTGCTATTTACTGTCAAAAAACATATTTCGTATTATCTAAGCAGTGAATGGATTTGACAGCCACATTAGCCACCGATACGCAATGTTTTCTACAGTTATGACAGTAGTTTTTTTCAGTATAGATACTTTTAAATTGGTATTCTGTACATAGTGGCTGTTGAAAAGTCACCTTGGTTTACATTTGAATGTCAAAATCCACGTTTCTCATTGGTGGATATATCAAATCCTTCGGTTCGTAACTTTTGTACGGTTTTGACGAAAATAGAACTATCTTATTGAAAACCAGATTTCAATCGGAAAAGTAGTTTTTAATTTTATAAGGAACAAACAGACAGACATGAATTTTAAAAAATATATAATTTTGTTCTACTACTAAGCAAGCCCTCTAGACATTTTTTTTTATTTACTTCCAAGTACAGACTTTTTGTCCTCTCTTCCTTTTTTATAAGTATAGAAATGCAGATAGGACAATAAGTCTTTTCTTACTTGGAAATATTTTTTAAAAAACCTTGAAGTATAAAATGAATAGATCGCAGCGCACTTTGAAGTTTGATTTATGACCTTTCGGCTATCATCTATACTTCTATACTTAATATTATAAAGCTGAAGAGTTTGTTTGATTGTTTGTTTGTTTGTTTGAACGCGCTAATCTCAGGAACTGCTGGTCCGATTTGAAAAAAAAAAAGTAACCGTCATTTTTACCCATCACGTATGACATACGTGATGGGTAAAAATGACGGTTAAACCGATTTGGACGAAATTTGGTACAAGGATAGTTTAGTGATCGAAATAAGATATACTTAGTACGGTTATTTTTGAGCAACGCTTGGTATGACATACGTGTGCGTCACATACGTTACGGGATAGGAATTTATGCGGGTGAAACCGCAGGGCACAGCTAGTTGAGTAATAATTATCATTGGGCTTTCCCACCTAGACGTTCAAAGTGTATTGGGGCACAAAAAATGCCTGCACTTTGACTTGGAATTTAGGTATATCTATCCAATATTGATTAGCTAAAGTACATATTGTCGAAGATAAAAGTCCAAAAAGTATACTAACTATACTTAGCTACTTATCCTACTTACTTAGTAATCAATTTCGCATCGATTTTCGATTCATCACTTTGATATGAATGATAAAATGAAAATTGTTCACTGTAAAGTTGTATGTATGATTTTGTATTTTATCTTTTTTTGTACACATCTGAAAATAGGTCACAAAATCCTTGTCAAAATTTAATTAAATTATAATATAATTAAAAATTTAATTAAATTTGACGTTATAGTGTGCCCTTTTACTGCATCGCACAAAAACGTACCAAAATATTAAATCAAAACTTTTGTGTGAATAGGTAAGGGATAAAAGATAGGGTATTCCTTCCGCATTCCATAATAATTCTAAAAGGAAGTATAGATTAGTTTTGGTTTGACCTACATTATGTTTACATTCAAATTCAGGTTATTACGCCTTGAAAATAATTCCAAAAGATAAACTTTTTAAATTGATAATGATTAGCGATAATCTAGGCCTCAAAATATAAACCGTGTCAATTAAAATTATATTCAAATTCCATATTTTTAAAATGTATATTTACCATAATATATTTACTTACAAATAATTCACTAAACTTTATTTAATAAATAAATAACAGACAGCTTAAATTAAAACTAACTATAAAACTAAACATAACCTATAAATACATATAAACCAATTAATATAACATAATGCAAACAAAGTAAAAATTTAAAACTAAATAAACGACTCACCCCGAATCGTACCCGACGCAAAGGAACCCGTAACACTGGAAGCATTGAAAATATAATATAACTAGCGCCCTGCGGTTTCACCCGCGTAAGTCCCGTTCCCGCGGGAATAACGGGATAAAAAGTATGCCTATGTGTTAATCCAGGTCCCCAGCTACCTATATTTCATGTTTCATCGCAATCGGTTCAGTAGTTTTTGCGTGAAAGAGTAACAACCTCACAACCATACATACAAACTTTCGCGTTTATAATATTAGTAAGATGTAATAATTCCAGATTTTGCAATTATTTACTATAAGTCCAATGAACATTAAATTATTCGCAATTTTATCAGAGCAAATTTTGATATAGAGTGTCGCTATGTGCAATGTCGTACAATATTACAAAAATAGCACATTACTTGAAATTATCATGTTAAAACCGACCGAAGGTCGAACGGCCGGAAAAATAAATAATCAGTCTAATACCTAAGGGTAATCAATTACATATTACGATAATAACGGTGAAAATAAATAAATAAGTGTGATTCTGATTAATTATATAATTAGATATTAATATTTAATTATTATTGTTAACTTTAATCGCGATATATTTATGTTTGGTTAAACAAGGCAGGTAACGGTTTTTTAGTTCTATTTACTTAGGTAATACAAAAGTTGAATATAAATTAAATATTTTATACTTAATAGGTCCTTAAGGTAACATACTCAAGATATTGCCGGCAGGCAATATTTCCCAGTAATTAATTACAAAACATTCGGAAATACTATATTGGTATTTTATTTTTCATTCTTTTATCTTAATATTGGTAGTTTTCTTTACCATTAGTTAACTTAGATAATTAATTTTTTTAAATCTAAAACTATTCGTTTTTAAAACTGAATTTTCATTTTACAGTATTTACGAGTAAACCTCTATTTTTTCTGTACTAAAGAATAATTACATTTACATTTAAAGTTGGTAGAACAGTTTTACAAAATTAGAAATAGTTATCTTAAAACACTTTATTTATCCGGTTTTATCGCGTTTTTATTCATTATTTGAACCGAGCTTTCGCTAACTTTACAGTTGGCTTTTTCAAGGTTGACTGACTGAGGTTGTCAATCTTAAAAAAGCCAACTGTAAAGTTGGCGAAAGCTCGGTTCAAATAATGAATAAAAACGCGATAAAACCGGATAAATAAAGTTAAAACACTTTATTTATCCGGTTTTATCGCGTTTATGCAAAATCGCGAAAACCATAGAAGAAAATAGTTATCTTGTTTAGGAATTGTTTTATTTTACCATATTTCACTCAAGAAAATATTGCATAGTCGCATATTACGTCCTTCTTTTACACATAATATGAAATTTGCTAGCCCTATCCCTGTCACGTCATTAGGCAAGTATGGGACCTAATTTATTGTTAGTCTACAAATACACGATACTTATAATTTAAGAAGAAAAGGTGCAGATTGTGGTTTCAATAGGGAATTTTTGTGGCAAAAAACACTTTTTTGGGCGGTTCTGCGCTTTGGAAGGTAGGCTTAAACAGTTGATCCCGGTTGTTGGCTCAGATAGGAGTCAAGGTCAAGTTAGAGACCTGAAAACTCTAACACTAGGTGAGACACAACACCACACTAGAAGGAAAAGAACAAAGGCAACAGAGAATAAAATTAACTAAATAAATAAAAAAAAATGATTATTTCTTTCTCCACAAATTGTTACAATAATATCTGACACTAGCCCCCTTATTTATAAACGCTAATTAATGCGCTGCATAACTATTTATCGTTTGTCTGTGCTACAGGCTCCACCATCGGACTAAGTGTTTTATATAATAAACTATAGCTTTTCCCCTATTTTATCCTCTTGGAGGTAGAATTTATCAAAATCCTTTTTTAGCGGATGCCTACGTCATAACATTTACCTGCATGCCAAATTTCAGCCCGTTCCGTCCAGTGGTTTGGGCTGTGCGTTGAAATATCAGTCAGTCAGTCACCTTTAAGTTAAATATATTTAGATGAGTTAAAAGAAAATGTACAAATATTGAAGCTTGTTACTTGTTTCAAGTTTATGTAGTCATGTTTGTAAAGTAGACAGTAACAAAAGTTTTTAACCCACTTACAACGGCGGGTGCTGCAGCATGGATGTGGGGGGATTCGGTGTCCTAATAAGGAACAGTAGGTGCATCTGGGCCCTGATTCGCTAAGGACATAGCATGCGAAATGCCGGCAGACTGCAGGCGACGTGCAGAAGATGTGCGTTAATTCGTATTCTGTAAATGTTATTTTACTTAATTAGTTAAATAGCCTTTAAAGTTAAGGTCTACTTGATTATTTAAATAGCTCCCCTTTTTCCTCAGCCATTCAGTATTTAAAGATGTTATAGAATAGTAAAAATAATTTTTACTCCTGCAACAAATTGACTCCTGCAATGCTCATGCATCCCGCCTGCTTGTCGCATGCTAGTTTTTACAGAATCGGGACAATGGGATCTTTCTTTTAAGGAGCAAAGACAAAGGGTAACAATGACTCATATTTGTAAAGATCATTGACACTCAATAAACACAGAACATGATGGCAGGAAGTAATAGTTTTCCTTCCTGATTGTTTATTTCAATACTCATTAGTAGTACAAGAGTCATTGTTTAAAAATACCTGAGGTCTTTGATCTCCATTTTAAGAATCTAATTTGAATGTATATCCCTGTAGCTATTAAGGCCTGTTGGATTCATCGAAAATTGTTGATTATTTCTGACTTAATGTTTTAGATCATTTTCGTTTGTAGCGTTTGTTGATGACAATGCTCCGTACATTTTGGCGTAGTTTCAAGACGAAAACTTCTTTGTTTCGAAGCCTTAGAACATTTTAGACAAAAAGTATTTTTTTTGCCTAAAATGTAATAAGGCTTCACCTTTCGATATTTTTATTTAAAATCTACACCACAATGTAGTGAACAAAAAATACTTAGTGAACATTTTTACAAACGAAAATATTCTAAAACATTGCATCAGAATAGAATCACCAATTTTCGATGAATTCGACAGGAATTTTCAGGGTAGAGCCGCTGGGCGCAGCTAGTTTATTATATTATGGGGGTTACCATGATCTTCCTATTCAGGACCTAATCGTCCTCCTAATAAAAAAATTAAAAAAAAAAAATATAGATTGCTTAAAAACTCTTTATTCCTTTAAGTTTAAAGGAGTCTAGTTTTTTTTAAATTAATAACGGAATGATTTAGATCCTGCCATAAGGAAACCATGGTATCCCTCATTATATGTATTTCCAGACCTCCTGCTCACGAGTCACTACAGATGAAGTTAAAAAGTTAAAGGTTTCACCCACTAAGTCCCGTTCCCGCGGGAATATCAGGATAAAAAGTAGCCTATGTGTTAATCCAGGTCCCCAGCTACCTATATTCCAAGTTTCATCGCAATCGGTTCAGTAGTTTTTGCGTGAAAGAGTAACAACCTAACATACATACATACATACATACATACATACAAACTTTCGCGTTTATAATATTAAGTAAGAAAAAGTAAGATTAGTAAGATAAGAAGTAAGATTTTATACAAATCAGTAGAGTTTGACAAATACAAGAAAAACTGATAGCTCTTAATTTGTTTCTTATAAATCTATGACAGGAACAAACAAGTCTGTATACAATCAGTTGTTTACTGTATAATTTACAAATTACATAAACAAATAAATTATACTATTGATAAGGTCCGACAGAACATAATAAATGTTAATAATCATTATCACAAACGAGGGTAGAAAATATGAAACTAATTTAGTCGACAAATGACATCTGATACGTTCGAACCGCAGTGAATTTAGTGATTTAAACCTTACAATTTTAAATTTTAGAGAAAACAAAAAAAATGTGACACTTAAGTGAAATCCTTTTAATTGGTAAACAAGAAGTGATTTTTAGAACCGTGCAGTTGTATTAAAATGTTTAAAATTAAGTACTTGCAATTTCAATTTTTCACTCGCTACACACCGGTGATAACAAATCATAGTCAGGTTAGAGTAGTAGCATGTTGCAAAATCGATACAGTTTATTTATAGCAACAATACGCAGCACTGCGCCTGCGCACAAGACTTATGAGTGGGGAAAAAGAGAGTAAAATAATTTATAATTTAGAAAAATAAAACCGCCTCGCCGCAAGTGAATTTTAAAGATGAATATTTCAAAAATGCTAAAGCTGTGTTTTCAATACGAAAGTAGTGTCGCGAAAGTTATAGTCAACTTCACAAAAAAAGTCGCGCAGCAGTTTACTGGAACTAATTTTATCAAAAAAGCGCTGATGCTACGCATTTTTATTCTCCGTTCCGTCGTCGGTAAAAACAAACTGTATAGTTAAAAAAATCGAATCGTTCACAAGTTTATTGTTATCAAAACGTCTCAGTAAAAAAACACTTAAATACCTACTACCTAATTGATAACGATAACAATTGAAATAATCACATAAAATTAAGCGATTGATAACAAAAAACCGGCGAAGTAGTAGTCGGAGTCGCGGACGAAGGGTTCTGTAGACCTAAAAAAGGTTCCTTATAGCAATTCCATCTGCAATATTGCATTTTGACACTTTCACAATAACCGTGCATCTGTCATAGAATAAAGCCGTGACAACTAGGTGCACATTTATCGTGAATGTGTCAAAATGCATTAATGCAGGCTTATTTGCTATAAGGAACCTTTTTAGGTCTACCGGTCTACTGTCACAATCGAGTACCGAACCCTAAACGCTGGACCAAGCGAAATGCTTGAACGCAACTTACGCCAATTTAACACTAGATGGCGCCAGTGGTAAAAATAAATCGCGATATCGTTACCTTTACATTTTCAAAATCATGACATGACATATTTAATTGTGATTAAAATATTTATCCTATTTTTTCTGTATTTGTTATAGCGCCTACTGTTTTTTTTAATAATAATTATTGATAGGTAAGCGTTTGATAACCATCTCACCTGATGGAAAGCGACGATGTGGTCTAAGATGTTACACGCTTACCTATATAGGAGATACCTGTCAACTGTCAAATTTCAATTGGTGGCAAACGGACGGACAGATAGCGGAGTCTCAGTAATATGTTCCCGTTTTTACTATTTCAGTACGGAACCCTAAAAAGAACTGATACGCTTCACGCAAAAAATGAGTACTTACAAATAATTGCACGGTTTTTTAGATCTTTCTTGCCTTGATTGACAAGGAAATTGGTAATTTCCTTTAATTTAGTGCAAATTCTTGTAAATTGGACTCGTTCAGTCCGAATTTAGTGATCGTAGTGTGAAGTTCAGTGGAAAATAGTGAACAATGGCGGGTTTCAACAGTTTGGTGATTGAAATGGATAAGTTGTGGAAGAAGTATCATGGATACACAATTGTTGGTAAGGAGAAAACTTCCCATATGTCCCCTTTAGTCAGCTTTCAAAGGGGACAGTCGCCACGAATTGTCACCCCGGGGCAACTTTGAAGACAATTCCCAACTGTCCCCCCGGAGGACGGGGCTAGAGGGGACAACTGGGAATAATCGAAAACTAAGGATTCATGTTGTATTATTAGTGTTTAGATATAGGGATAATCAACAATTGTATGATTTGAAGTTCAAATTGTAATCTTGTAATTTTTATGCATTAAAATTTTGCATCTAGTTGCTTCTTACGTCCATCTTTTACTTTTTCAAAATTTTGAATTCTAGTATTCAATTCTCTAAATGTTGAACTTAGTAAAATGTTGAATTAAAAAAAATATAATACAAAAGAATCAACAGCAATAAAACAAAACAAACAATTTAATAAAATGGATTTTTATTACATTTATGTAACGGAAAATAACACAGTAGTACATAATACTGTCTGTATTTACTTGCCGGTAATTAGTCATAGATAATCAGTGTGTTAAAACCATAAAGAAATAAAGAATACATATAGGAAATTGCGAATTTGCGAGGCAAAAATACCGGTAGTTTGACTGTTTCGTTATTTGACTAATAAAATTATAATACACATGACTTTTAGATTAAACCGACTGGGCGAAAAGGAGGTTAATCAATTAGACCCGTGTAGTTATTATACGTTGTAGTAAGAGTTTTACTTACAGGCGCCGAGGCGCACACACAACTAAGTACTAGAAAGGCTGTGCTCAAAAATTCTAATAAATACCTACCTAATAATAAGTATTTATTAGAATTTTTGGGTTTAGGAACTTAATTGTAAAGGTAGAATTCATAGGAGGCGGCCGCTAGGCGGTTAATAAAATGTTGATTTAATCAAAACTGGCATGCACCATAGACAATCGAAGATTCGCTAACGTTTCTATAAGCCATTCAATTAAATGGCACGCGATTTTCACGAGCAATCAGTTAATTATCACAAACGAACAATTAAATTGATTTAATTTCCTTTTTATTGATCAGTGTCTAGTTTTTGTCGAACTGCATTCATTTACAGAATCTTGAATGGGTAAACCCGTAAAATGGGGCTACTTGAATCCAAACTAATGTAACTGATCCAAAAATGTTTTTTCTGGTTTGCTCACATTTTGGGCAAAATTAGATAGATAGATAATACTTTATTTGCTCCAAAACAAAAGCATTACAAAAATAACACATTTTAAAATCAAATTTGAAACTGGTAACATGTTCAACAAATAAGCGGCCTTAAAGCGATTTCTTCCAAACATTATACTGAAAACATTTGACATTAAATTGTTGCATAAAAGAGCCCGAAAGAGTCGTGGGTCTAGTTAAACTAAAATATCTTTGGAAGTTACGAGTATACTGGCTCAATAGTGACTTCTTACCGTTCTTCTAATGATTTGAAATAAAAATAACTTTCTTAATAACAGGTGTTCCTAGTCCAAAGTCCTAAGAAGCAGCTGATTTTCAGTACATTTTACACCTAAGATTTTCTTTACAGTACTTCGAATTAAAAAAAAGTCATAGAACAAAAGTTGTTCGTCTAGAAAAATCCCCCTTCGGCTTAAAAGGGCATACCCGTTACACCTTGTATCAAAGTATATATTTATCGGTTATGTTTTCTATAATTAACTGAGTTTTTATTTATTATTTCTTATTATATAAACGAGTGTTGTTGTTTGGTACTTATTACGTATTACGTATTAGGTACACGTGTTTGGATATCATTGTGAGACGTTCTTTTGAACTGAAAATTCCTTTGAAGTAATTTACAAAGTATCTTTTATAATGTTTATTCTTTTTGCTTTCAGTTGTTTTTGTACTTATTATATATTTCTAGATTTATCTCTTACAAGCGACCCGTGGTATCGTCCACGTAATATCGGGATAAAAACGATAAAAAAGTTTACCCATTATTCAGATCTCCAGCTATCTGAATACCAAGTTAGTTTCATTGCAATCAGTTATGTGGTTTTTGCTTGATTTAAACACAAGTATCCAAACAAACATTTAAACTTTTCTATTTATAATAATAGAGATTTACATTTTTTAAAATGCTTTCCACAAATTTGCACCCGATAGAACTTGAACCTGCATCTTTGCATTTTTTGAAAACCATTTCTTTAAAAATGAAGTCATCTAAGTGTAAGAAACACTTTAAAAAATCCGAAATAATTGAGATTTTTCAAATATGTATTTTTCTAATTGACTTACATTATGCCAATTTATTAGTGCTGCAATGTTGTAAATTACTAAATAAATTAAAATATTTTAATAAATTGAATCCAATTTATTTAAATATTTTGAAAATAAATTAGATCAAAATAGGTATCAGCCAAAACTTTGGTCACGAGAAGTTAACTTTAATAATTTTGAAATGATCTAAGTAGGATAGGATACTGATTTTTTTTTATTTTGTCCCCTAGACAACTTTTTTAAATTTACTTTCAAGTACAGACTTTTTGTCCTATCTTCCTTTATTATAAGTATAGATAAATTGACAATGGAATAATAAACAACAATAACTACTTCCAAAACCTAAGTAAGTGTTATCTAAGTTAAATAAAATTCTAATTACATAGTGACTTAAGATAAGTAAGACAATCTATGTAAAGTCCGTTATAGCACGTGACTAAATTATTAAATTAATTATCAGTCCCAAAATATGTGATTTTAATGTTTATTTGATTAGTTTTCAACTCAAAATATCGGATTTAAATTGATGAATAACCGCTTTTGAATATGGAATTTGGGTGATGCAATAAATTCAGTAGATGCTTTAGAATTGAGATAAAGAGAAACTGAGTAAAAAATAATAATTTTAAATCTGATACTATCAAAGGAACATTTATGAAAAATATTATAATTATTTTTAATGAAATGGGTTTAAAACTACTGTACAATAATAATTAATTGATTGTTATGATTGATCCTAATTGTTATGATCTAAACCGATTATGATGACCAATTAACTTGTTTATCTTGATTCCACCATGGAATGTAACTATGCATGTCAGTTTTAATATATTTTTAAGTGTTGGATGACTACATTTAAAGAAATACTTTCCAAAAAATTTGCACCCAGGTCAGGTCAGGTCTTTGGGAATCCGGCCCCAAGGCCATTTAATGCATTTTGGCCACATTTGTGCTCCTGTGGCCAAGATGGATTAAGGCCATTCAAGTCTTGTCGGGCGCAAAATTTCGGAAATTATGTATTATATCCAAAATTTTGAAATGTATTCTGTATTTCTCCGGGGACAACTGGGAAAATAATTCCCAACTGTACCCTCGGGGGACAGGGCTAGAGGGGACAACTGGGAATAACCGCAAAAAACAATCATAAGATACATAAACTTTTATCTCAACTAAGATTTAACTAATTAGGCTATATCTTCAACCTCGAAGGTTACCTACAGTAGCGTTTGGAAGATTGACCTTCAGTCTGTTTGTCTGTGCCGGAACTTTCTTAACGTAACTGTAATTGTTTTTGTAACAACAACTAAGACTTGAAAGTCAAATATTCATTAAGAGCGTGATCACATACATACATACATGATAATTTTACGTAAAGTCAAATCTCAAAATTATGATTTTAGTGTGGTTTCGAAACGCGCCCTCCGGTGATAAAGAACACAAGAAACTCAAGCACGGGGGTTTATTGTTATCACGTTTTATGATATTTAAAGCTACTGCTAAGCTAAGCTTTATTGACCGAACGAGCGAAGCGAGTGAGGTCCAGTGTAGACGGGACTGGTGCTTGTATCCTTGTAACTTTGTATGTTTGTACGACGATAACTTGAGAATCATAGCTCCGATCTTCATGAATTTATGTATGCGCGTAGTTGACCGAACGAGCGAAGCGAGTGAGGTCCAGTGTAGACGGGCCTGGCGTTTGTATCTTTGTAACTTTGTATGTTTGTATGTTTGTTCGACGATAACTTGAATATCGTAGCTCCGATCTTTATAAATTTTGGTATGCGCGTAGTTTAGGTCAATAGAATTTATGAGTTCGAAGATGAGCCGGATCGGTAGGGGGTATAGGGGGTCGTGAGGTCTCAGTTCGGGGCGAACTCCTACTTGACCGAACGAGCGAAGCGAGTGAGGTCCAGTCTAGACAGGCCTGGCGCTTGTATCTTTGTATGTTTGTTCGACGATAACTTGAGTATCGTAGCTCCGATCTTCATGAATTTTGGTATGCGCGTAGTTTAGGTCAATAGAATTTATGAGTTCGAAGATGAGCTGGATCGGTAGGGGGGTTGGGGAGATAGGGGGTGCAAAAAGAGAAAAAAATCAAGTTCTAAAAATTTGTCAATAGATGGCGCTCGACATCACTCTTAGATCGCGGTATCGTTGCGTTTGCTTGCGATATATACTCCAAGATCTGACTTTTTGTAGGGAATGTAAATGTCTATTAGTGTTCAATGTAAATAATTCATGTTTATGTTACAAATTGTGGTCGATTGTCGTAATTCAATTAAGGAATAATTCTTGTTGTGTTATCGTTATTCTTGTCTTTCGTTATATTATTCGTTTAATAATAATTCTTATTTTGTAAAAAATTAAAGCTGTTGGTGTTAAAATCCTACAAAAAACAAAATCTCTGTAAATGGATTCTCGTAAGGTCTCAGTTCGGGGCGAACTCCTAGTTCCGAACGAGCGAAGCGAGTGAGGTCCAGTGTAGACGGGCCTGGCGCTTGTTCTTTGTAACTTTGTATCTTTGTATGTTTGTTCGACGATAACTTGAGAATCGTAGCTCCGATCTTCATGAATTTATGTATGCGCGTAGTTTAGGTCAATAGAATTTATGAGTTCGAAAATGAGCCGGATTGGTAGTGGGGTTGGAAAGGGGGTCGTGAGGTCTCAGTTCGGGGCGAACTACTATACTTATATGAAAACTCGGAATCCGCCGTGAGTTTTCTACAGGATTAACTGGCTGTTCTAACGTTGACAGGTAGATACATTATGCAAGTCATAATGTATCACCTACTTCATGATATTTACCGCTTTCATTTAAACAAAACAAACGTGTCAAAACGAAACGTGATACTAAACCAAAGAAATAACATAGGTGTTATGTTATGTTATTGTTCATAATTGACTGAATTATGAACAATGAGACAGTAACTGGTAAGTTAAACATAAACATGAAAGTAATAACCATGATCGTTTGTCGTTGCTTTGTCATTCTTTTGTCGCTCAAAAAAAAGTAAAATTAAAAATAAAAAAATACCCCGACTAGGTAAAAATCACAGACAATTTAAAAAATCTGTTTTATTTTTAGTATATGTTTTTTATTTATTATTCGATGTTTATTTTTCACTGACTTTAATTGTCACAACACAGGCCAAAATGTCCTACATTTGGTGTAATTTTAAGACACCGAATTCTACACACTCTTTAAATAAAACACAATATTTACCGGGTTTTACTCGCGCTTTATTTAATAACGGCATTACTGCAAAGTACCGAGCTTTCGCTAACTTTAAAGTTAGCTTTTTAAAGGTTGACTGAGATGCAATTGGCCTATTTTAATATTCTAAAAAGTTACTGTAAACTACCGCCTCATAATTATTTATAACAAAACGTTCCAGTTTACGCAGACTATAGAGTATTGTAATAGTTTTAAATTTTAATTTTAATTATTTTTATCCCTAGCTAGTTCAAAAAACTACCATGGCTTCGGAACGCGCCCTCACAATGAGAAGAAGCCACGAAGAAACTCATGGTGGTAATTGCTAAACCTAAGACAAAATTACACAACTTTAGCACATTTTAGACAAAAAATATCTACCCCCCCCCTCTCGACCAAGATCATTGTAACATGATCGAAACGTCGGGGTAAGAGAATTTAAAAACAATAATACGTGAATAAGACCCGGGAAAAATAATTATGAGTTCCTATCGTGTGAGTTTAAAATGTTTAAAAAATATCTATTTTGTCAAAAAATAATTTTCGAGGGATTTTCGGGAGCAGTGAGTTTTTGATTTTAGTCTTTTAAATGCCTTAAGCAAAAAAACGTCGGTACTTGTCCCCCCGCCGTGACAACTGGGAAAATAAATGCCAGCTGTCCCCCCGGGGGACAGGGCTAGAGGGGACAGCTGGGAATAATCGGGTGCGAAGTTAAACTAAATCTAAAAATAGTCTTTTTTAATGAAAAGATAAAACACTAAGTACGGTTTTAAAATAATGTTTACAGTAGGCACATCCAATGCCATTGCTACGTCAACACAAAAATGTTCTTTGTACTTTCTATTGCGAACTTGACCGAGTTTCACATCGTAGGCTCACTTAGTCAGCATTCATATTTTCTAACTAGCTGCGCCCCGCGGTTCCACCCGCGGGAGTAAAGAACGCGTTGTCTGAACCCTTAGTGTGAGTCTTTTCATAAAAAAAACGCTAACGTGCTAGTTAAGTTAACGCGTATTTTGTATGGAAACTCAAAAAGCGCCCCTAGCGGACGATATCTAAGTTACCAGTTTCCATACAAAATACCCACGGGAATATCGGGATAAATAGTATGCCTATCTATACTTAATATTATAAAGCTAAAGAGTTTGTTTGATTGTTTGTTTGAACGCGCTAATCTCAGGAACTGCTGGTCCGATTTAAAAAAATCTTTTTGTGTTTGATAATCCATTTATCGAGGAAGGTTATAGGCTACTTTTGATCCCGATATTCTTACGGGGTCGGGACTTACGAGGGTAAATCCCGCGGGACGCAGCTATAAAAACGAAAGTCGTGTTAGTTACACTATCTTTATCTCAAGAACGGCGGAACCGATAGAAATGAAATTTGGTACAGGTTAAGCAACGCTTGGCGTGACACATACGTGATGGGTCAACAGGAACAATCGCACCAATAAGAATGAAATTTGGTACAGGGATTAGTTTAAGGCAGGGACCGTTTTTGGTTACCCTTATTTGAGTTAAGACATGGTTTTTTTAAAGGCTTAATCGAAAAACCTCATTCAATTGGTTATCATTTTAATGGGTAAGTTTTTTCAATAAGCTTACCCCGGCAAAACCCCTTCAATGGGGTTATGCGATGGCTGAGTAAGTGGTAACAGCATCAAACGAGGTAGTTCATTTTAAAGGTAACCCTATAATGATAGTGTAACACGGTACTAAACGGTAACACTTTGTCTCCGAGTAGTGAAATTTATTCCTTATGGCTTTGGAATTAGGTAAAAAAAAGTATGTTTAGAATCGGCTCGGCGAGTCGTCATTATCATGGGTGGCGCCATCTTCCTTGCCTAATTATTAGACGTACACGGGAATTGTTTTTATTGCTATTGACATAAAGTACATTTTATTTTTCTTTCGGCAAAAATAATTTGGTAAACATTTAAAACAAGTTACGCTTCTGATTTCTGTAGAAAGAAATTGCAAATAAATATAGTTTAATTTTATTGTTCAAATTCATTTTTTATTTTATTTAATTGGATGTATTAGATTACTATAAATACGTCGAGCGATCTTACAACTATGACTCTGAGTGTGGCTAGTTAATTTAAATTTACTTGACGGCCTCTGTGGCGCGTCGGGCGGTCGCTCGACTGCAATGCAGAAGGCTGCGGGTTCGATTTCCGTCGGGTGCAAATATTTATGCTTAAAAATAAATATTTGTATCTGGTCTGGGTGTCTTTCTATGTATAATATGTATGTATTTACAAAAAAAAAAGTATAATATTTAGTTTATCCGTTCTCTAGTACCCATAGTACAAGCCTAGTGCTTAGTTTGGGGCTAGATTGCGCTGTGTGTAATGTAGTGAAATATTTATTTATTATTATTATTTATTATAAATGATTTGATGAAGATTTTCATCTAAAATGTCATAATTTAATTTAATGTCATCCTGCTCAATAGATCGAGACAGTTTGGTTATTAACCAAGTTCTTGACTGAAATATTAAAAAAATAAGATAGCAAGCTGTATTTTAATACAATTATTAAGGTATTAATATCTACCTTTTGTCATATAAAAATGTTTACTAACTATAGAGTTAGTATCAATGATGTCAAATTTATTAATATTACATGCTATAGTATGATTTCGCAAAGGTACTCCAACAATTTTATTTGATCAATAGAAGTTAAGGGGCCGTAGTAGGCCAGAACTGATGTTTCTAGGGTGAATTACTACAAAAGTAATTTGAAATAAAAGTTTTTCATATTTATTAAAGTCGAAGATATTTACTAACAAGAGAATGTCGTGAAAACACGATTCCAAAAAAAATTCTTGATAGAAAAAAAACCAAACTTCCCTCTAACTAAATTGTACAAATAAGTGATGTTAGTCAGTCAATATTGTACGAAAACTAATAAAACTTTGTATAAGAACTGAACTTAGCTCAATACAGGCAGTGAAGGTTTTGAATTTCAAGATTAACGTTAAGTTATCTTGAAACTAGCAATTGTTTGATTTTACGCAATAAAATTTTGCATAGTCGCATCTTAGGTCCTTCACTTACACATCTGAAATTCGCTAGCTTTATCCCTGTCACGCTATTAGGGTTATATAGGCCCTTAAACGTGACTGTGTGTTTTTAACGTTGTACCTGCTGAAGAATCATTAAAATACCTAGTCACTTAACCATAATATTATTAGAGGGAAATAATGTCACAACCGAGGCGAGATGCAGTACATAGGTACTTTGAATACGATGAAATGACTAGAAATGCAATGTGGAGGGGCGGGGAAAAGGTAACCCATTAGAAAGTCTATCAAAGGGCTACCCCATCGATGAGGTTTCCGTAATAAAATGTGTAAGCCTTTCGCCTGGGAAACTCAATGATTGGGTTACCATATCAATAGTGGTGTAGGTAGGTTACCCAATGAAGATGGTAACCTTATCCAGATGGTAAGCTGAGCAAAGGGGTTTGGGTTCGATAGAATTAACTCCAAAGCGGTGTTTTGCGGTCCCTGGTTTAAGGGTATAAATATGATATTTTAAATGATCGTGCAACGGGTTAAGTTAGTATGACATACGTGATGGGTAAAAATGACGGTTAAATCAATTTGAACGAAATTTGGTACAGGAATAGTTTAGTTGTTGAAATAAGATATAGGGTACTTTTAATAATCATACGGGTTAAGCAATGCTTGGTATGACATACGTGATGCGTCACATACGTTACGGGATAGGAATTTATGCGGGTGAAGCCGCGGGGCACAGCTAGTATTTATATATGTTATTGCAGGTCTCCAGCTACTTATATTCCAAGTTTCATAGCTGCACCCCCGCTCCCGATCCCGTGGGAATATCGGGATAAAAGTTACCTATTTATTATTCCCGGTCTCCATCTGTCTACGTTCCAAGCTTCATCGGAATCGGTTCAGTAGTTGTTGCGTGAAAGAGTAACAAAGTCATATACATACAAACAAATTTTTACGTTTATAATATTAGTAAGATTATGTATTGTAGCGCTGCACTAGATACATAACAATACATATACACGTGAGCCATTCTGTATATAAATACCTAGGTATCTGAAAAATAGAAAATAGATACCAAGAAATGAACGTTTACAAGCATTATGTACAATTTAATTGTCAATGCAGGTTATTTACAGGATAATTACAATAATGAACGACATGCACATGGATATATCTTATGCTATTTGCACCCTGCATTTTCACCCGCGTAAGTCCCGTTCCCGCGGGATTATCGGGATAAAAAGTAGCCTATGTTTTAACCTAGATCTCCAGCTATCTATTTACCAAGTTTCATCGTAATCTGTTCTGTAGTTTTAGCGTGATTGTTACACAAACAAACATTAACTCCCTTACTTATAAAATATTATTTACACATGACTAAGTTAAGTGACGTTTGTCTCTGTCTGTCAACTAAGAAACTTCATGTGACAGTAAAAGACAAGCGATGCATAGTTATGCAGCGCATTAATTAGCGTTTATAACTAAGGGGGCTAAATTTATATTATGAGTAGTATTATAATATTAGTCGCATTTATTATATTCGTAGGATTTACGAAAGCAATGTATTTACGTTAATAAAGTACTAGGAAAGCGTTGTTGGTCTAGTGGTAGTGGAAGATACCCTGACCTTCATTCGGAGGGTCGTCGGTTTGAAACCAGGCCGACCGCGTATCAATGTCTTTACTTTAAGAAAAAGTTAAGTACGCTAATAACATCGCTCTTACGATGAAGGAAAACATAGTGAGGAAACCGACATGTCCTAGGACTCACCACGGTCCAAAGACATGAGACATTAGCCAATCCGAGGTAGGCTCCCGTGGAATCTGCCTAACCCCTCTAAGAGGTTTGCCTTGCAGTGGGATAATTACAAATTCTCCGGTTTATCCTCTTAACCCTATTCTAAGCCTACCTAACCTTATTGAGTCATCGACATAACGCAGATAAGCAAGCTGAAGTGGCAGTGGGCTGGCAATATTAGTCGTAGAACCGACATACGTGGTTTTAGAGTAGAGACCGCGTATTGGCAAACGTAGTGTAGGACGTCCTCAGGCACGTTGGAGTGACGATTTGCGCTAGACGGCTGCCAGCCACAAACTGGATGCGAGAAGCTGAAAATAGATCCAGGTGGCGTGCAATTGGAGAGGCCTATGTCCAGCAGTGGACTGCAACAGGCTGATGATAACTAGGAGTTCGCCCCGAACTGAGACCTCACGACCCCCTATCTCCCTAACCCCCCTACCGATCCGGCTCATCTTCGAACTCATAAATTCTATTGACCTAAACTACGCACATATTAAAATTCATGAAGATCGGAGCTACGATACTCAAGTTATCGTCGAACAAACATACAAAGATACAAGCGCCAGGCCCGTCTACTCTGATGACTGTCAATGATGAAACCTATTTTATGTCGGGGCTACACGCCAACAATGATTAACTTATTTTATTGAATTGTTCACAGATGAAACAATCGGAGACGAGTATACAATGTCGTCGATAAATTCCTCTATCAACGACCTCAAAAGTCCAGGTGATCCGCCCGATAAGAAGCTACCGGATGCAGATGCTGAAAAACAACCCTTGTCGGGGGTGAGTTTGATTTCTCTTTCGCCCGGTTTTTATATTTAAGGCTAGGTTCTGGTTGGGTTTTCCGAAATCGACCTCTGTTGAATTTATTGGTAAACTATTTTTTTTGGTAGGATAAAAAAAATTGACGACCTCTGTGGCGCGTCGGGCGAACGTTGTCTGCAATGCAGAAGGTTACGTGTTCGATTCCCGCTGGGTGCAAATACTTATGTTTAAAAATAAATATTTGTATCTGGTCTGGGTGTATTTCTATGTATAATATACATGTATGTATTTACAAAAGAAAAATAATATAAGTAGTACCTATATCCGTTGTCTAGTCACCGTAACACAAGCTTAGCAGCTTACCATGGGGATAGATGGCGCTATGTGTTGGTGAAAAAAAAAACATGTCGTAGTTCAAAAAACCTAATGAGGAAACATTTGGTTAAAAACACGATATAAGCAATTTCGCTCGATAAAAAAAGACGCAAGCGCAACCGATCTCGCCATGTAGAAGTGAAGTTTTTTCTCATTGGTTCACACAATGCGATTTGAATTTTCGCTTGTCATTGGATAAAATGCATGACGTCAAGACCAATAGAACATTTGAATGCGTTCGAAATTTAAAAAACATTAGTTAACTTTTTGGAAAGTTATTTTTGAAATGAAACCATAGGTGGTCAATAAGTATTAGAATGTATCAATATGTGGTGTCAGTGATGCGAAAATGGTCAGCCGGTGGGCGGTGCGGTTCGATCGTCTATAGTACAGCTTTAAAAGAAATCGGAGGCAGTCAATGCTTTATTATTTGATTTACCATTAAACTATTTAAAGATGTTATCTTTCATTAAAATAGGTAAATTTTAAAGGCAATAAACGATAAGATTAAACAGTTTATCAAACAAAGAAGTTATTTGTCGGTCACGTCGGAATTTCCGTTAAATCGGTAAACAATAGGGTCAGCTTAAGGTACAAGTTGATACGCGACGGCAGACGACAACTGCAGGCAAGACATACAAAGCAAAACATTACCGACTTATTACCCACGCTAAGTTCTTCTGAATTCCCGGTTGCACTTTCTCAGGGTCCGCTAAAACTTCAAATTATTTAGGGTCGGCATTGTAAATACGTCTATAAATTGACCTTACCTACTGGACATAGTTTATCCATCAACGCACGGGAATAACTCCAAGATTGCTTAGTCTTGCGTCAATGTGAATCACAGCGCAAAAAAAACCATGAACCAAAACCACCAAAACCATTGTGCCTTCTTCTCATTGGTTGTCGTCGACGACACAAAAATTGCTAACGAGTCAAACAAAACGAACATACAAAAAATACATGTATTATGAATTCGATGCATTAGTCGCCTTTTACTTCCACTAAGTTTTTAGACATGTACCCATTTTCTATCTGCAGCAACAACCAGATGTCGCTACTACATAAGCTTTCATAATTTGAACTATGCGTAGTTGAGATAAGATTGATTTTGTCGTTTATGCAGTTATCGCATACCGCCGTCTACCAACACACACAATTACCTTTATTATTATTATGAAATTATACTCGTAATATCAAAGAAATTCCACTATCGCCTACTTAAATATGATTAAAATAAAAGCAATAAAACCTTAAACTAAATAATTTACCAAAATATCTAATCAAATCAATCACTTCCTTTTTACCCGACTGCGCGACGCAAAGGAAGGTAATGTGTTTATCGGTCTATGTATGTACCTATGTATGGATGTTTCTATGTGGCGTTTTAGAGGCCAAACGCGTGGACCGATTTTGATGATTCTTACGTCAATCGATTCGTCTTAATCTGGCGAGTGTTATTGTTTTGTAAGCCCGCTTATTTGTCACAGTGCAGGGCGCGGGCGTCCTTTCAGGGACGTTAGACAGTAAGACATACGTATGGTAAGACGCCACAGAAGCCTACTCCGGATTGGCGAATGTCTTATGCCTTCTATCCGTGGTATACCCTAGGACAAGTCGATCCTCTCACGATGTTTCTTCCACCATAGGAGTCATGTGAACAGCACACTAACATTTTTTTAATGCAAAATTAAAAAACCAACTTTTTTTTTTAATTTTCAGAACAATGGGCAAAACAACTACCTAGCTGGTAGTTGTAAAAAAATTAAAATTTAAAATCGACTTTAACTTTGTTAAGCTTTAGAAAAAGAGATCAAACAACTTCACATTTACAGTGAATGTTATGTAGTTTAATGTCAGGCAGACAAACTACAATCTGGATCTATAATACTGTATTTTTACAACTCTTTTAAAAGTCGGTTATAACATTAAATTCTGAAAAGCATTTAATTCTTACTCTTACTAATATTATAAACGCGAAAATTTGTATGCACATGCATACAAATTTTCATATAAATTGTTGTGACTATGTGACTTTGTCACGCAAAAACTACTGAACCGATTGCGATGTAGCCCTATATTCCCGCGGGAACGTGACTTACGCGGGTGAAATCACGGTGAGCGGGTATTTATAAATTGAGATCATGATCATTTTCTTATACTTTTTGTCAATCGAAATTGTTTAACAAAAACATAAGTCACAATTTTATGACTGACAACTCATTGAGATTTTATGTGTACTAAGACTCGTACATAAACCAGACGGCAACTCATATAAGATTAGATAAAAAAACGTATTTATTCTACAAATGTGATTAAATTGGAATTTCCAATAACTAAACAATACCTGCACTGCATGACTAATACAAAGCAACTATTAGTTTAGTTAAATAAAATTAACTAAAATAACTAAAATGATTACTAACGTCGAGCATTGAAAGAAATGTTGACATTAATAAACACCACGCGATTATAACCAAAAATCGGTTTGAAACCCAAAAACGCGAAACCGTAGAAAAATCTAAGCTTACTAATTTATTTTTAGGATATTCATTTTTATTGAACCCATAATTTAGATTATTTTTATAACAATGTTATTTTAGAAGTATTTTTTTCTTTTTCTTAAAAATATTTTAAAAAGCATCATTTTCTTACTAATATCCTACAAATATTATAAAACTGAAAGTTTGCATGTATGTATGTGACTTTGTTACTCTTTCACGCAAGAACTACTGAACTGATTGCGATGAAAATTAAAATATAGATACCTGGAGACCTGTGATAAACTAATAATAACACATAGACACTTGTTACTCCGATATTCCATCAACGGGAAGGGCCTTACGCGGCGGGAATTAGGGGTAAACTCGTCCCCCTCGATCTGGGACTAGGGACCACTTGACCTCTTTCGAATTTAATAGTAGTCAACTGAGCCCAAAGGTAGTTTAGACATTGGTACGAGTTGACTACATTACGGTGGGTCAGGTAGTCCAAAATATACAAGGGACCAGGACTTTTTTGTGATGTAGGTATTTTCCTTGTAAAATATTCTTGTAAAATGCCTTGAGCAATAAACATAAAGACACATTTACTCCTTCTTCTTGTCAAAGACTTAAATTAATGTTAACCATTAATGTTAATTAATGTTAAGTTCTATTTTTTTTGTAACTTGAGAATTGTATTTATGTAATCACCAAAAAGACTTAACTAAATCTAATCTAATTTACTCATAACATGTCGACGGATATTGTAATTTCTTATCAGCAAAATGATTCATTTCTATTCACAAATAATATATATTTAGTTCCGATTATAACGCATAGTTTTAAGAAACATACCGTGTAGGTACATTGTACTTAGTTTATTTTTCTACGAATTTACCTAATTTATCACAGTTTTTATCTCAATTTTACTAATCTTTTCGATAGCCAAGCCCCTTCTTTTGCACAATTTTCCAGATTAAACTACCAGTACTAGTTATAACTTCACTAATTGTTGTCGACAAAAATGTAGTAAAGTTAATTTTAATGATATTAGCCGATTTGTCAAAATAAATTTTTACCTTTTGAGTCACGGAACCTTAAAAAATCTACATAAAAGTGTGTGTTTTTTTTTCAAAACTGTAATGTGATCAAAGTTACGTATATATTTATCTAAACACCGTTTTAAAACTAAGATAAAAACTGTCTTACTTTAAAAAACAGTGTTCAATTCTAAAGTGCTCTTAAATTGCTATATGCTGTTGTGATAATCTAGTGATCCGTTGGGACGTCACGTGAGACGTTCGGAATAATACAACAAAAGGGACGAAACCAAAAAAAAACATTTGATAACAAAAATGGCCGACAATAACATCGATAGAGTCCGTTTTCAAGAAGAAGCTGGTGGGAGAAATGGCCAAGATAGCGGCGATGAAGTGGAAAGAACAGACGATGAAGTGGAGAGGGAAGAAGATGAAGTGGAACTTAGGTCAGCTCTGAACAGGCCAACTCCTGATAGCATACATCTCGTACCTAATCCTGAAGAGGTATGGAAAATTCATAAAAACAAACAATCAAACAATAAGAAAACAAATCAATACAGGAAAAACCAATGTTCAAATATATCCAGTATCGTTGTAAAATGGAAAACTCTGGTTTAGAGGGTGGTTTTTTTGTGTTGTAAAGGTTGACTAATTGTGTAAACAAAACTACTAAATTAAAGGCAAAAGGCAAAAGAAGGATTAATTATTAAATACATAAATAATGGTTTCCGTATCTAATTAAAATTTAAAACTGTTTTATTCCTTTAAATATTAATTCATATTTTTTAGAAACATCAAGTAAACTATCGTGTCTTCGGTAGATAGAAGAAGACACGATAAACTCATGGGGTTATTTTTTTTCTTGTTTGTTGCATGTTTCTTTTATGTTTTGTAATTACTGAGATAAATTGACAACCAAATCTACTAATTCTTCGATTTATCCCCTCAGATTTTTTTTTTTAAAGTGTTGATTTATTTATTTATTATAATCTCATTGCACACCTCATCTCATTCCCCTTAAGTTATTTCTACTAAGGTTAGGTATTTATGTTGGTATTTGTTATTTATTTATGTCTAGCATGAATTCTTTTAAGTGAAACTCTAAGTAAACATTTTGTATCGTCAGAAACAACATTTTCTGTTACGTGTCAGAACTTGTGACTCTCTAATGTTTTTTGATTTTATTTTTTCAGAAAAATTTCCTTTATTCATAATGAAACATAATATTTACCGGGTTTCACTCGGATTTTATTTATTAACGGCTTTCAAGGTGGAAAAAGCCAACTGCAAAATTAGCGAAACGTGCATGCATTGCAACAATTTTTTTTTTTTAAATTTTAAATCCTGTTTCGAACACACAGCGCCATCTAGCCCCGTGGTAAGCTGCTAAGCTTGTGTTACGCGTGACTGAACAACGGATATACTACTTATATTTATTTTCTTTTGTAAATACATACATATTATACATAGAAATACGCCCAGACCAGATACAATTTTTTATTTATTTTTTTATTTTAACAATGACATTAAAATAATTAAGACACGAGTAAAACTCTGTGAATATTGTGTTTCATTATGATGCGGAATCCCGAAACATAAGACAAAACATTGCCAAAATGTTGAATTTTCCAAACTGTCAAATTCCCAAAATGTTAAATTATCAAATTTTTTTTATATCCCAAAATATAATTTTTGAACTTCACCACAATGTCACGACTCACGACGATTGTAACATCCCTTGAACAAGACTTGTCACTTATGAATGACTTGTCGTAAAAGTAATTAAAAAAGAACAATGGTTTGTTTGTCACTTTATTATTGCCATTAAAGTTTACCACCTTGTTAATTATGATGATTATGTCAGAACTAGCTGCGCGCCGCAGTTTTACCCTTATAGGTCCCGCGGGAATATCGGGGTAAAAAGTGAACGCGAAAGTTCGTATGTATGTATGTATGTGACTTTGTTACTATTTCACGCAAAAACTACAGAACCGTTTGCAATGAAACTTAGAATATAAGTAGCTGGCGACCTAGGCTACTTTTTGTCATGATATTCCTGCGGGAACGGGACTTAAAGAAACCGCCGGGCGCAGCTAGTTATTGAAAATGTTAGAAAAAAAAACTCCTAAGTACATTTATATTTTGCAAATGAACTGCTTTCCAAACATGTGATAACCGGATACCAAGCCGGGCACCGGAAGTTTTTTTCTTTTTTTTTTCTCCAACATACCTAATATAACATTGGCATATTGTAGAGCATTGTGCTGCCAATGTCTACTTTTTCTTGTGGCGATACGAAGTGGTGCCGAGCCAGTTAGTAATTTTATAACTCCCACGACACCATAATGGACAAATTATAAGCGAAACGTTGCGTTACCTACTAGTTTTTAAAGTTATTAAAAACCGATTCGTCTTACATTGCACCATTTTAAAACATTTGTCAAACAATATTCTTTTTTATCCCTATTGTTTTAAAGTCCAACTTTAAGGTAATTTAAAGAAAATTGTGAGAAAATATTTACATTTTCACGGCTTAAAAACATTTAAAAACGACTTAAACGCGTGTCCATGTTTTTTTTTTATAAATCCACTTGAAAACGTTTTACAACACCTAAATGGTACAATTTTGTAGACAAATAGTAATTTGGTCGGCATTGTGTAGTTAAATTATTTATTTTACTACATTTTTAGGTATTACAAAATAGGTTAGTTCGGTTTTACAAATTCAGGATAAATACAACTTGGTTAGTCAAACAAAAGAAAATCTAAATTTAAACCAAATTTTCGTTTTGATTTCAAATTAGAATAGAAGTTTATACACCTAGGTACTAAAGCCCTGAGGGCTTTTTATTAACTACAACTTTTTCTTTACCATTCTATCACAATAACAAATAGAATCAACCCAGTTTTTCTTTTTTATGTGTTATGAGTATGTCTAGCTAAGTGGTCTTTAGACACCGCCTTCACCAATTTCAAAGTTCCAAATTCAAATTACTTTAAGCCCTAGGTCTATGATGCGCACTTCATGCACCTAGACTAATGAATAACTCGCTTAACGTTAACCTTTTTGTCAAATAAAGTTACTTTGTAGAGTCGTAGATGTGTAGAAATTTAGAAAAAAACTTAGAGGATGGTCATGTACACGTTACGTAATTTTATGACTTTACTTGCTGCGCCCCGCGGTTTCACCCGCGTACGTCCCGTTTCCGCGGGAATATTGAGATAAAAAGTAGCCTATGTGTTAATCCAGGTCCCCAGCTACCTATATTCCAAGTTTCATCGCAATCGGTTCAGTAGTTTTTGCGTGAAAGAGTAACAACCTCACATACATACATACATACTTACATACAAATTTTCGCCTTTATAATATTAGTAAGAAGTAAGAAAAGTAAGACGTAAGATAAGATTAATTGTGGAGTTATTTTAAAACTTTAATATCACGTGAGATATTCATTGAAATCAAGTGATGTTGAGGACAATTATGTTTAAAATTAAATACTTTTAATGAAGAACGTATTTATTTGGATAAGTATTAATATCATTTTTACAAAATTACCTTCGGAAACAATGCATTGTTCTACAACAAATTTCATTACTCTAAAAAATGTTATATTGAGTCAACCTTAAGAGTTAGACATTCTGTCCGCTGTCGCGGACTATTTATTAGATCCTATTTAGGGGAAGAATTCTGTCGTAAATGGTTTTTATGTAACTTTGACCGTTTACTCAGTGCACGCGACAGAATCTCGGAAAAGGGGATTTTTTTCCCTTTTTTCCGAGATCCTTCACTCTATCTTTGTAAATGGCTTTTGTTTACAAATGATTCCCTAGACTTGACTTCAACTATGACGACTAGACTGTTTCGATGCAAATAACTTGCATAATATGTATTAAATAATACTTGACACTGGCTAATTTCCTAATGACCATAATCGGTTCACAACCGATAAAAAATAAAAATAATGTCGTTGTCCTGGGAGGAAACAGCCGACAACATTGTATGGGGAATAAGTAGGTGTATCCTTTTGAAATACATATTACATAGGAAAAAATCAGTTTTGCCTTGCATCGTCGAGGCACGTTTAGCAATCGGTCCCGGTTGTTATCTCTGATAGCAGGCGTTAGTCGTCAGTGGTTGTAAGTTAGGTTAGCTTGAATTTTTATGTACTAGTTTCACTCATGTTTTGCGAAAACAAAAAAAAATTGTGTTTTAATATATTATTAGGGGTTAAAGTATGAAATTGCCGATTTGTACTGAAAATCTTAATTGTTTATTTTTTAAATTTTTAACAAATTTATTTAATCAAAATAGTTGCCATTATTATCTATACATTGCTGCCATCTAATGGGAAGGTTATTAATGCCTTTGCGATAGAACTCCGACGATCTAGACTGCACAAACTGTGTGAAAGCATTTTGTACTGCCTCCTGGGAAGAAAACTTCTTCAACTAATTGTCCAAATCACGAAAAAAATGGTAGTCCGTTGGAGCAAGGTCTGGTGAATACGGAGGATGACGAATGGTTTCTAAGTGCAGTTCCTAAAGGGTCAAAATGGTTTCTCGTGCTGTGTGAGGTCTCGCGTTGTCGTGGAGCAATAATGGTGAAGATCGACTCATGAGTCGGGGCTGTTTTACTGCTAGTTTTGTCAACATGGTTCGGAGTTCGGCACAATAGACATCTGCCGTAATTGCTTGACCAGATCGAAGAAAACTATAGTGAATAACACCATGCTGAGACCACCAAACAGTTACCATTACCTTTTTATTGGTAAGTTTTGCTTTAAGACACTGTTGTGGCATTTGACCTGGGGTCAGCCATTGCATTTTTCTTTTCCGGTTATCATAAAGAATCCACTTTTCATCACATGTTACAATTCGATCCAATATTCCTTCATTTCTGTACCGGTTCAACAAGGCAACACAAGTTTCAACACGCGTTTCTTTCTGCAGATCAGTCAAATCATGAGGCACCCATTTTTCGTATTTTTTTATTTTATTGATTTGACGCAAGTGAGTCAATAAAGTGGGTGAGGTAACGTTAAACCATGCCGCTAATTCCTGGGTAGTTTGACTAGGATCGGCTTCCACTATCTCTCTTAATTCATCGTTATTCACCTGTGTGGGCGGTCTTCCTCGTGGCTCGTTCTTTAAGTCGAAATTTCCATCACGAAAGCGTTTAAACCAAAATCGCACGGTGCGTTCATTAATAGACCCCTCTCCAAACGCAGCATTGATATTGCGGGCTGTTTCTGCCGCGTTAGTTCCGCGTCGGAACTCGTATTCAAAAATCACTCGAATTTTCGCAGTATCCATCTTTCTTGTCAAAATTGAATAACAAAAACAATTGAAAGTCGATATTGAAATGTTTCACATTTTTTAAAAAAAGAACATCACAGAAACCATTTGAAAAAAGTTTCATTCGAAAACCTCAAACCCTGAAGATTCTATGTCAATTCAAAGAACCTATTGCAATAAAACGGCAATTTCATACTTTAACCCCTATTATATTGAAACACAATTTTTGCCGGGTTTTACTCGCGGCATTCAAAGTCAAAGTCAAAATAGTTTATTTCCTTTAGATTCTTGTACAACATTAAATGTACATGATTATTTGGTTACGTCTTAGGTGTATTGATTTTAGTGTGGCTTCGGAACGGATTGTTACCATGTACCTACGTTTCCCTAACTTTTAGACTTTGCTAACTTTTAGAGACTTTGAACTAGCGACGTGTTTTGACTGTTTTTTTTAATCTCATTTTGAGCTTATTGTTAAGATGAATCAATCAGTATGCTGAGGTTTATATGTATTATTGTTCTCGTTGACGTTCGCCGTGGTGCGCAGAAGGTTGCGGGTTCGATTCCCGCCGGGGGCAAATACTTGAAAATAAATATTTGTATCTGGTCTGGGTCTTTCTATGTAAGTATTTACAAAAAAAGTATCATCATCATCATCATCAGCCTTTTGCAGTCCACTGTTGGACATAGGCCTCTCCAATTGCACGCCACCTAGATCTATTTTCGGCTTCTCGCATCCAGTTTATGCCAGCCGTCTTGCGCAAATCGTCGCTCCAACGCGCCTGAGGACGTCCTACACTACGTTTGCCGAGACGCGGAAAAAAAGTATACTATGTAGTATATCCGTTGTCTAGTGCTCATAGTACAATCCTAGTGCTTAGTTTGGGGCTAGATTGCGTAGTGTGTAAAGTCGTGCAACATTTATTTATTATTTATCGTAGGTAAATCTAGATAAAATTATTATCTACCATAAACTTTATTAAATACCTAGGCTTCTTACCTAATACAGTTACTTAGTACATGCTAAGCAAGCATACCTTTTTAATTTTTGGTATTTAAACTCACTACTTACTTAAAAATAAGTGGATGTTCACATTATATAAGTGCCATGTTTTTTTTAATTGAATTTTATTGCAAAAAAAAAACATATATTTTAAATTAGCCGCCTTGTTGTTTAAATTAAGAATTGGGTATCCGGCTAGCATTTAAATCTAGGCAACTAAAATTATGTCAAATCGTATACTAGTTTTAACTGGTTTTAACTAGTTATTATTTGAGCTTAGGCGGGAACGCGTTGAGATGTGTTGCCAAATTTTCATTTTTGTCAAACCGAGTTCAAATGCGTGTAATTTGTTTAATTTCAGGTGCATATTACTCAATTTAGTTCCGTGAAGGTGTACAAGTGGAATGAAAGTGAAAATCGGTGCAAAACATGCACTTAGTGTTGTCTCCAAAGCTCCGTGAAAAATCTTTGTAAATGGCCGCCGGGTTTACAAATGATTCCTTAGACTTCTTTAACTATGACGACTTGACTGTTTCGATGCAAATAACTTGCATAATATATTAGTAATACTTGACACTGGCTAATTTCCTAATGGCCATAATCGGTTCACACCCGACCGATAAGAAATAATATCTAAACGTTTGTAACCTGTAAGGTAACCTGCTTTAGACCTGCAAAAAGGTTTTAATTTAAACCGCGCGTTTGAAACTTGTCTTCCAAAATTGTCAAAATAATAGTAAAATTCCGTAGACACAGTCTTTACACTAAAAATACTTCCCTCATTATCAAATTGCTCTTCTTTCCAGAAGAAGGAAGAAAGATGGTGGACGACGCTGATGCAGGTGGCGTTTCCTTTCTTCATAGCTGGATGTGGTACCATTGGAGCTGGTATCGTGTTGGGAACTGTCAGGGTAAGTTGAGATTATCATATCTTAATAAAAAAAACTATGGACATAATTTATTATTGATTGCTCCTGTTCGAATTATAGATAATATCTGTAATATGACGATTGTAATTTAACACAAATGATCACAAAAAAACCGTATGAGTTTCTTGTGGCTTCTTCTCATCGGAGGGCGCGTTCCGAAGCCACACTAAAATCAATACACCTAAGACGTAGCCAAATGATCATGTGCATTTAATGTTGTACAAGAATCTAAAATAAATAAACATCTTCAAAATACCTCAAGTTGGAGGTTATTTAAAAGATTTTATAAAGTAAATTTCGTGGATGGTAATATACGCCGAAAGGAAGTGCTTCATTTTACTCGTCTAGAGAAACAACTTTAAATTAATCGTTTATTAATAATATTCATAGTGAAAATAATCATGTAAGTTTAAAATCGTATATTGACACAACTTTTGTTCGGCTTTCGTTAATTACCATTTTACACAGATGCTTATTAATTAATGATACCGTTCCCGCGGGAATAACGGGATAATAAGTAGCTTATGTGTTAATCCAGGTCCCCAGCTACCTATATTCCAAGTTTCATCGCAATCGGTTCAATAGTTTTTGTGTGAAAGAGTAACAACCTCACATACATACATACAAACTTTCGCGTTTAAAATAATACTAAGATATGGGGTCTAAGATGTTACACGCTTACTGCAATGTAGGTCCGTAGCTTATTGTTACTTGGATAAATGGATATAAACCTTAAATCTAGTAGGCATATTGGGCGGCCTTTTCGCCTGAGGAAGATCTCTTCCAGGCAACAATCCACCCACTTGAACACCCCTTAGCGTCTACAGTAGGCAAACTCGTGTAAAAAATTGCATAAATTATTTGAATTAAATAAGACCATGAAACTTTATAGGTCTTTCGTTATGAATTAATTATCATCATTAGTCATTAAAATGATTTGTAGCCTATGTACAGCCCGGGACCAAAAGTAGTTCCTCACTAAACAAAAAATCTATTATAAATCTAAATCTTATTTCTTACTAATATTATAAACGCGAAAGTTTGTATGCATGTATGTATGTCTGTGACTTTGTTACTTAATCACCCAAAAACTACAGAGCTGATTACTATGAACCTTGTAATATAGATACTTTTTATCCCGATAATTCTGCGGGAACGGGACTTGCGAGGGTAAAACTGCGGGGCGCAGCTAGTATATGCTATCCTACTAATATTATAAAGCTGTAAGTTTGTTAGTATGCGTGTGTGTTTGTGACTCAATCACGCAAAAACTACTGAACCGATTGCAATTAAACTTGGAATATATGTAGCTGGGGACCTGGATTAACACATAGGCTACTTTTTATCCCGATATTCCCGCGGAAACGGGACTTACGCGGGTGAAATCGCGGGGCGCAGCTAGTGAGATCATATAAATAAATTTAAAATACGATGTCTGCACTTTTGGCACTAGACTGTACTAACTTAAGTAGTAATCTACGTACCGTGAAGATAGACTAAAATGTTTACCATTCCTATTCCGTGTAATTCGTTTTTTTTAAGCGACTTCCAAAATAGGAGGAGGTCAATTCGACTCCTTAATTCTTTACCCGACTAAGGCAAAGCCAAAAGATATGTTACCGGAAGATATGTTATCGTATGTTACCGGATATCTTTTGAATATATCTATATCTTTTGAAGTCCGAACGCGATCCTTCTTTTTGTACCAGAAAAGATCCACGCGTATCATTATAACTTATCTAAAATGTGATTGAAATAATTTTGTCTAAGGTTTTTGCGATTTTGCATAATGAAACAATATTAGGGGTTAAAGTATGAAATTGCCGATTTGTACTGAAAATCTTAATTGTTTATTTTTTAAATTTTTAACAAATTTATTTAATCAAAATAGTTGCCATTATTATCTATACATTGCTGCCATCTAATGGGAAGGTTATTAATGCCTTTGCGATAGAACTCCGACGATCTAGACTGCACAAACTGTGTGAAAGCATTTTGTACTGCCTCCTGGGAAGAAAATTTCTTGTCACGTAGATAATTGTCCAAATCACGAAAAAAATGGTAGTCCGTTGGAGCAAGGTCTGGTGAATACGGAGGATGACGAATGGTTTCTAAGTGCAGTTCCTGAAGGGTCAAAATGGTTTCTCGTGCTGTGTGAGGTCTCGCGTTGTCGTGGAGCAATAATGGTGAAGATCGATTCATGAGTCGGGGCTGTTTTACTGCTAGTTTTGTCAACATGGTTCGGAGTTCGGCACAATAGACATCTGCCGTAATTGCTTGACCAGATCGAAGAAAACTATAGTGAATAACACCATGCTGAGACCACCAAACAGTTACCATTACCTTTTTATTGGTAAGTTTTGCTTTAGGACACTGTTGTGGCATTTGACCTGGGGTCAGCCATTGCATTTTTCTTTTCCGGTTATCATAAAGAATCCACTTTTCATCACATGTTACAATTCGATCCAATATTCCTTCATTTCTGTACCGGTTCAACAAGGCAACACAAGTTTCAACACGCGTTTCTTTCTGCAGATCAGTCAAATCATGAGGCACCCATTTTTCGTATTTTTTTATTTTATTGATTTGACGCAAGTGAGTCAATAAAGTGGGTAGGGTAACGTTAAACCATGCCGCTAATTCCTGGGTAGTTTGACTAGGATCGGCTTCCACTATCTCTCTTAATTCATCGTTAATCACCTGTGTGGGCGGTCTTCCTCGTGGCTCGTTCTTTATGTCGAAATTTCCATCACGAAAGCGTTTAAACCAAAATCGCACGGTGCGTTCATTAGTAGACCCCTCTCCAAACGCAGCATTGATATTGCGGGCTGTTTCTGCCGCGTTAGTTCCGCGTCGGAACTCGTATTCAAAAATCACTCGAATTTTCGCAGTATCCATCTTTCTTGTCTAAATTGAATAACAAAAACAATTGAAAGTCGATATTCAAATGATTTACATTTTTTTAAAAAAGAACATCACTGAAACCATTTGAAAAAAGTTTCATTCGAAAACCTCAAACCATGAATGTCAATTCAAAGAACCTATTGCAATAAAACGGCAACTTCATACTTTAACCCCTATTATTTACCGGGTTTTACTCGCGTTTTATAAGGCGGTAGTTTACAGTAACTTTATAGAATGTTAAAAATAAACGAATTACATCTGAATCAACTTTGAAAAAATCAACTGTAAATTTGTCGTTAATAATATTGACGTTATTGAATAAAACGCGAGTAAAAAACCCGGTAAATATTATGTTTTATTTTGTGATTAAAAGTATTTTTTTTTGTTTCTAGGATTGGGAGGTGTTCAGAAACGTATCAGCCATATTTGTATTAGTGCCATCTCTCTCGGGATTAAAAGGTAAGCTAATCCAGTATCAGTAGTGTTGTTCTATAAAACTTGATCATCACTTCACTAGACGCATTCGTCTTCACTCACATTGCGATCTCGATTCGAAACGATCTTGGCTTTATTATACCTAATTAGTATTATTATGAAGATTGTAATTTAACACAACTGATCACAAAAAAACCCCATGAGTTTCTTGTGGCTTCTTCTCAAGGCGCGTTCCAAAGCCACACTAAAATCATTACACCTAAGACGTAGTCAAATGATCATGTGCATTTATTGTTGTACAAATCTAAAGGAAATAAAGTAAACTTTTTTTTTTTGGGTATTTTGACCTTTGGGGTAAAACACCCTATGGAATCAAGTACAGGTATCTAACTAGACTACCTCTGAGGAAAAGGTCTATAAATATCTCAAAAAGTAAGACATTGATAAAATGCTTAAAACATACATACATACACTCAGGGTAAAAATAAAACTAACGCGAATACTTGAATTTCAATCGAACAAATCTCGAAAACAAAGAAAAATCTAAGTACCTACAGCTTCGCAAAATTGTTTTGAAATGAAACTTTTTATATTTAAATAAACACTTTTAATTCACTTTATTGCCATGGAAAAAATTTATTGTGGATTGTGGTGCCACCATTATTTTTACTCATTTTTGCGAAGCTATAGGCACCTACGTAGAATGAGGTTAAACTTTTGAAATATTTAGCTCCCCATATTCTATCAAAAATAAAAATACAAGTAAAAGAATTACTTCGATACGTTAATTTGTTTCCGATTTATAGAAGTAAACGTGCGATGCGGACTCATACTCGTTTGTGACGTCATCTCTCACTCGCCCTATGTGTCGATGTCACTGTACATGTCGTCTTACGTTTTGATTAGGGGAGCGTTGTAAATGAAGTCACGTGACTGTTAGCGAGACTCAATATTTATCGTAAGTTTAAATGTCTGTAAAATCAAAACTAATAGGTATGTTTGATTAAAACAAAAACTAGGTTATTTGTATACATGCAAACTTTACTGTAACAAACTTTCAACTGATTTGGCATACCTAATAATTGACCGAACGAGCGAAGCGAGTGAGGTCCAGTGTAGACGGGCCTGCTTGTATCTTTGTATGTTTGTATGTTTGTTCGACGATAACTTGAGTATCGTAGCTCCGATCTTCATGAATTTTGGTATGTGCGTAGTTTAGGTCAGTAGAATTTATGAGTTCGAAGATGAGCCGGATCGGTAGGGGGGTTGGGGAGATAAGGGGTCGTGAGGTCTCAGTTCGGGGCGAACTACTAGTATTCTTTATTTTAGACCAACGGCCTTTGACAATGTCAGTACTTATTCCTATACTATGCCTATACCTGGTCTACCTACCTACAGCACTAGAATTATCAAGATTGACGCAAATGACAGATGTTTATCTTTAAATGCATGTTAGTAGATAGCTAACGACAGGAAGCGATGATTAATATCATCGTTTTTTCATTGTCATTTTCTCAGATCATTTTTTTGTTTGTGTTTTTTTTTTAGTTTACATTCTGACCAAATACTTGTTTAAACTTTTTGAACTTACACGCCTTTGTCCTCGTGTTTACATGATCACAATAGTCTATTATTCCTCACGAACAGAAGTTATTGTAACTTAACTAGTCGAAACATTTATTGATGTTTTTTTATTTAGTACCTATACTAGCAGCTTCTGTTATAGCTGAAAATTCCTACCGAATTCATCGAAACATGTTGATTATTTTCCGTCGCAATATTTTAGAAAAGGGTCCCGTTTTTTTGTGTGCGGAACCTTGAATAAGAACTTAATAAATACTTAAAATCCATATACTTATAATAAAGGAAGAGAGGACAAAAACTCTGTACTTGGAAGTAAATTAAAAAAAAGTGGTCTAGGTGACTAGACCACTTTATATAATTTTTAAAATTCATGTCTGTCTGTTTGTCAGTTTCTCTGTCTGTTCCTTATACAATTAAAAACTACTAATCTGATTGAAATCTGGTTTTCAATAATGGATGGTATACTTTGCATCGAAATCCAATTAGTAGAACCCGAGTAATGAACGATTAAGTGCAACGGCTCTAGAACCGCTCGGCCACCCGCGCCCGTGACAACTGACAACGCGTTTTTCACTTCCGCGGTTGGAACCGCGGGGCGCAGCTAGTATATTGTAATAAAACTCAATATATTCCGGGTTAGCTCGCGTTTTATTTAATTTAATTAACAGCATTTTTGCAATGCTGTACCGACGCGACGGTTCACCGACTTTGCAGTCGAATTCTTCATGGTAGCCTTTAAAGAAACCTAAACACTAAATTGTTAAATAGTTTCAGATACGTATATATATACCTATATAAATATATATCTACCTAATAAAAACAAAAAGCTGTCGATAAATTCTCAACAAAAACGAAAACTAAATCCACAACAACAACAACAACAAAAAAAATTGAATTCGATAGCAGTTAGTAACTAGAAATAAAAGGAAGGAAAATCATTTACATAATATACCTACCTACACTACACACACACTAATTTTATCACTCATTATTACTAATATACAAGTCTAATCACATGTTCTATAGATCTAGGTCTTAAAATAGGTATTTTTAGAAGGAAAATATTATCGTTAACCTAATTCTTTGAATTTTCCTTAAGTACTTAACTGTCCACTTTATTTATATCTGATACTTAGGATGAGTACTACGTCCTTCTTTTATAATTCATAGGGATTTATATACTACAATGGTAAGTACAGTCAGCGTCAAAAATCGATGAACACGATCAGATTTTCTGAATTCCTATTCTTCATAATGCAGAATAATAGGTATGCCAAATCGGTTGAAAGTTTGTTACAGTAAAGCTCGTATGTATACAAATACACTAGTTTTTGTTGTAGTCAAAAATCCTTATTAGTTTTGATTTTACAGGCATTTAAACTTACGACAAATACTGAGTCTTGCTAAAAATCATGTGACGTCATTTACAACGCTCCCCTAATCAAAACGTTAGACGACATGTACTGTGACATCGACACATAGAACGCGAGCGGACTGGGCGAGTGTGAGATGACGTCACACCCGATTTTAGAGTCCGCATCGCACGTTTACTTCTATAAATCGGAAACGAATAAACGTATCAAAGTAATTCTTTTAATTGTATTGTTTTGACAAAAAATATGGTGAGCTAATATTCAAAATTGTTCCTCATTGTGGGATGTCAAAACAGGACAGAAATTCCGAAAGGAAATCTTTATCTCCTGTTTTATTTTTAGAATTTCTTTCTTGTTTTGATTCCTAAATAAAATAAGTAGGTACGTTAGATATTTTTTTTTAAGTATATTCGTATTATGTACGTTAGATATTAATTTTAAATATATTTGTCGAGTTTGATGCTGACCGTACCTATATTAAGTCAGGTCAGCTTTGGTCATGTCCGTCTGTTTGTAAGCATATAAGGGTATGGAGTTTGGAAGCACTCTTAGATATTATTACCTCGTGTATTGGCCACTTTTTATCTCAGATTGGGATTTGCACAGATAAAATCAAAAGGCGCAGTTTGTTTTAAACAGAGACATGTTACATCGTCGTATTCGCTCCTAGAAGATTGTGCACTTTTGAAATATCAATTTCAATCATGTTCTCTAAGGTTAAGGTAGTTTTTGCTTTGATGTATCAAAACGGTCCTGTTCAACCCAGTTGGATCCAGTCTGTCCTTATCTAACTAACCGACGAACACTAAAGTGAACAAAGAACAGACAGGGGTGTCTCTAACATCAAAGCAGGACCGTTTTTTTTGACGAAGTAAGCTTTCCAGTTACTAAGTAACTAGTACTATTTCTTAGATTTTTGGTATTCTAACATTCTTTGTTTCTTCTTAAGTTTATTTCTTTTCATTCATTCAGATTTCAAACCATTCAGTTTTTTTTCTTCTTACGTTTATTTCGTACCATTCTTACCATTAAGTTTCTCAAAGTTTAGGCACTGGGGTCCGTTATTCGATACAATCAAGCCAAGTACTAATATGTATTATTTATAAATTGGGTATTTAGATCTTGTTTGAATTAGTTTTTACAGAACTCGAAATGTAGATTATCTAGATATGTCCGTCCAGTCCCCTCGTGACCAAGACGACTGTAACACGGTTGAATAATCGTGGTAAGAAAATTAAAAAGTAAAAATTACGCGATTAAGACCTGGGAAAATATGTGATTATAAGTTCCGATTTTGTTAATTTAATAAGTTTATATCGATATGAGCTTTGAGATTTGTAGTAAAAACGAACATAATTATGTTAGCATAAAATCATAAGTTGTTTATTATTTTTTCGATTTCATTGTTGTCTAATAAATCGCTGGTTCTTAAGACGTTATAGTACTTAAAAATATTTTTAGCAAGGAAATATATTTCCTTGCTAAAATATTTCTAAGTTTAAAATGCCTTGAGCAATAAAAACAAAAATAAATATTACGTTATAGTATACTTGTATGCAGGTTAAGAATAGATGTTTGGGGATTCCCACAGAATCGAGACCTATGCAGGTAAAACCACGAAACATTGCTAGTTTATTAATATTCAACCAACCGTTTAGTATTTTAGGTCGGTTAGTCACTTTACAAAGCAATCATATAAATGTAATAAATATTTACTTAAAAGGTAATTTCTCAATACAGATAACGAAATCTATCACAACAAATTACAACACGATCGATTGCTTGAACAATGTTATCAATTCAAGTAGGTTTCTATCTGACTCTTTGGGAAAATCCCAAGTAAAGTATTAAATTCTGAAGTTTATTGGATTACTCTACTTAGTATATGACAGTTTTCTGTTTCTACTTATAATAAAGGAAGAGAGGACAAAAAGTCTATACTCTGTAGTAAATTTAAAAAAAGTTGGTGGGGACTTAGGAAAATTGGTAGAAAAAAATTATATAATTTTTAAAATTCATGTCTGTCTGTTTCTCTGTTTGTTCCTTATACAATTACAAAACGACTAATCCGATTGTAGTCTGGCTTTTAATATTGGATAGTTCTATTTTCGAGGAACGTCATGTTATACTTTATACCGATATCCAATTAGTAGAACCCGAGTAATAAACGAAAAAGTCGGCTATGCACTATTTCTACGCAGACGAAGTCGCGGGTAACAGCTAGTTTGAAATATTGTAAATAAGAAAACTGATTTGTGTGATGATAATTTTGTAGTTGCATTTTCCTATGAAATTCAATTGTAGATGTTGTTTTGTTATACGTACTTGTTTTACGTAAAAATGGACTTTGTAGTTTGGATACCTACTGATTTGTTCTACAATTTTTAGTAAATATTAATCATAGAGCAAAATGTACTATAACAAAACTAAAATACAGAATCAGAATAACTGTGTGGCATGTTGGAACTAAGCAATTATTAAGTTAGGGGATCTTACTGGTAAAACTTTGAGAATTCGTGACATTTGCCAATTCAATATTTATCATCTGTAAATATTCTGATTAAGTAGCTATGATTAGAAAAGATTAAACTGTTTTCATTAGATTTTTGTCGTGATAATCACCTAATTATATAATGTAGTAGGCATAGGTATATGTGAAAACGTGTTTCATATCAAGACAAGAGTCGTAATCACGCGTCACACCTGTAAAACATAACTGACGAATTCTGTAGCGAATTCATCCGTGTAATTACCGATCCCAGGAAAAGTCACACAAATGTCTTCTTATTAGATAATTGGCCTTTTTCATCTAATTTTAGATGATTTATACAGCGCAAGCAACTTTTAATCCATGCTATTTTATAGCGTTGTAGTGCCCGGGACGTTGTTAGAGTACGAGGGACGTTGTGGAGTAGGCTTGCCCAGCACCTATACCACCCTCCCAGCCTAGTCAGCCATGCCCAGAGGAAAGAACTGGTCAATACGTCTAGAGCTAACTAAGCCGTGGGTTTCCTCACGATGTTTTCCTTCACCGTATGAGCGATGTTATTAACGCACATAACTTTTCCGCAAGGAAAAATACATTGGTGCGCGGTAAGCCGGGATTCGAAACCGACCCCGACTTTCATTCCGACGACCTTCGTAATGATAGTCGGGGTATCTACCACTAGACCAACACCGCTCTTATTAGATGCATATGACGAATTTGACTAAAACTACTTAACGTCATGTAATTTCCGGTCCGTCTGCTACGATAGAGAAGTCAAATAACAATCCCACCATATTAAATTCGTCCAAAAGACCGAAAACTGAAATCCAGCGTTAAACCCGATTGATCACTACCATCCAATAGATTTTATACCTTATCTCTGTTCAATAGTGTTTACCGCTTATTTTTCCAATAAACAGGACTTATGTTTAATATGTGTTTTATACACACACGTTTTTGCCTCCAAAGCATTGGGTTTAATTTTAAGTTTTGTTGTACGCATGTTCGAAAATTTAGAAAAATGTGAGAAAGCAAAACTACTATAGATTTAAGCCTTAATATCAATAAAACGTTAGATAAAATATGCGTACTTCCTTGAAGTTATACTGTAATTCTTTGTTCGCAGGTAATCTCGACATGTGTTTAGCGTCCCGACTGTCAACGCAAGCCAACTTGGGCAACATGGAGTCCACTAGAGAAGTTATATCTATGGTAGTCGGCAACATATCATTAGTACAGGTGTGTATTAGATAGATAGATAGATAGATAATACTTTATTTGATCAACTGCAAATTACAAATACAACACACTTAAAATCAGTTTAAAAACTAAATAAAAGTTGAACAAATAGGCGACTTTATCGCTTAAACCTTGCCCATAAGTATTACTATTAATGTTAAAATACAATCATATTCTATGTTTGTATTTTAACTGTAATTTTTAAGCTAAAACATAATAAGTACTTACTTTTGTCTTCGCCGTAGTCATTAAAAAAGTATTTTTTGTAATTGTTGACGACCTCTGTGGCGCGTCGGGCGAACGCTTGGCTGCAATACAGAAGGTTGCGGGTTCGATTCCCGCTGGGTGCAAATATTTATGCTTAAAAATAAATATTTGTATCTGGTCTGGGCGTATTTCTATGTATAATATGTATTACAAAATGTATTTACAAAAGAAAAATAAATATAAGTAGTATATCCGTTGTCTAGCCACCGTAACACAAGCTTAGCAGCTTACCACGGCGCTGTGTGTTCGTCACAGGATTTATTTATTTATTTATTTAATTCCATTAACTTAAAAATCTATTAACCTACTTATAGCTAAGAAAATAAGTTCATGAACCCCTAGGGGTCTCCCGAGAGAAGTCTCGATGATCTTATGTTGATAAATGTTTTTTTTGTTATTTCAGGTCCAAGCCATAGTAGCAGCAACAGTAGTATCAATATTCGCGATAGTAGTAAACACAATCACTGACAAAACCATTAACGGCAACTACGTGCTACTGCTGATCGCTTCTGCTGTCTTCACTGCTACCACTACGTGTTTCGTATTAGGTAAATATACCTTTTGCACTGGATGCGAACTGGAAACGAACTGGAAGCGAACTGCAAACTGGATGCGAGAAGCCGAAAATAGATCTAGGTAGCGTGCAATTGGAGAGGCCTATGTCCAGCATTGGACTGCAACAGGCTGATGATGACCTTTTGCATTCTGTATACTATTATTTTCCTTTAGTCCATTTTTGTAACTGTTTTTTGTAACTAGCTATGAATGCAGTTTTTTTCTTCACTGATTCGTAACTAATTATTAAAATAGATTATTTAATCCATGTTTTTAACTGTGTTTCGTGATGAGTTACAAAAACGTAAAAAAATAATCTTGTTTTAGTAACCAGAAACGAAAATGTTCTATTTTTTACTTTTTGGTAACTAGCTACGAGCTTCTTTTTTTCAAACCCTTACCCTAGTACTTCATTATACGAGTACATAGTTGATGGGGTATTTTACACTTCTTTCTACGGAAAAAATGACAAATACAAGGAACCAAAACGTCCGATTATAGTCTGAAATTAAATGAATAAATTATTTATTGTACACACCATATAAAATTACAAGATAAATAAATATAAACAAATACAGCTTAAATTTAGAAGCCACAATGGGCGGCTTCATCGCTGAAAGCGATCTCTTCTAGGCAACCTTTTTGCCTGGAAGAATTTTATAAAGTTTGTAGGATATTCTTTAGGGGACTTCCTGTTTAACGTTTGAGAAACCCTGACTTTGAACAGATTCGGATAACAAAAGACTAACGACAATGACTATCTATCAGACATTGGTGATAAAGGTATTATAGAATTAAATAGATAGGTGATTGTGATTTTTTTTAACACAATAACATGACACTCATCTTTTTTTATGATAAGTTAAAAGTTTCATTAAATAAGTATATCATTACTTATAATACCTACCCTATTTGTTGTGTTTTAAGTTCGTTTTTATGGGCTTTTCCACGTAGTCTGATTGATCGATCGTCAGACTAATCTGGTCAAAAGAAAATAATTCCTGTTGTTCAGGTCAGGTCACCGTGATTTTATAAAATAAAAACTAGTAGCGCCCAGCGGTTTCACCCGCGTAAGATTCATCAAAATCGGTTCTGCATTTTTTCTTTCATAAGAACCTTCTCCAGATCATAAGAAGACAACAAAAAGAATTATCGAAATCGGTCCAGCCGTTCAGGCGTGATGCTGTGACCAGTGACCACGCAAAATAGGAATTCATTTTTATATAAAAGATATTTTTTAATACTACTATTTTTTATATATCATCTTTAAGTAAGTAAACGAGTATGTGTGTTACTCCTTCACACAAAAACTACTAAACCGATTGCCATTAAACTTGGAATGCAGATCGTTTAATTATGTTTCTTTTATTATTTTAAGCATTTTCATTCACAGGTACTGTAAAATCCATGAAACGTCAAGCGTTGAATAAATGCTAAAAATAATAAAGTAACACGATTTCATTCGAAAAAAGGGTTATTTTCTTATCAACATTGCGAAACCGTAGAAAATATAACCTTAATGCTTATAACTTAGATAAACGCATGGATTTAGGCTTGATTCGACCAAACTAGAATAAGCTAATGTATAAAATTTTCATTTTTTTGATTAAACAGCTCGAGAGTCTTTCAAACAATGGGCGATTTATGAATAGAATTGCTATTGCTTAATAAAACACAATATTTACTGGGTTTTACTTGCATTTTATTTAATAACGGCATTATAAAATAAAATGCGAGTAAAACCCGGTAAGAAATATTGAGTTTTACTATGCAAAATCGCGAAGACCGATAAATATTGAGTTTTATTATGCAAAATCTTAGACAAAATTTTGCTATTCCTTGCATATTCTAGTTTAGTCGAATCATTTTGTACTTCGAAGAGTCGATTCGACCAGTTTTGTTTTGCCCATAGATTTCGTGATGGTGATGGTAATCTACGGGTCACATAAGTTCAAAGTAAACCCGGACAACGTGGCGACGCCTCTAGCTGCTTCCATCGGCGACATTGTCAGCAACACTGTTTTGGCTGTCACTGCGCAGTATATGTATCAACAAATCCGTAAGTAGAAATAGAAATAGTTTATTTTTACCAAAAAAGATTACAATATGTTATCAAGATAAACATCAGACCTCGAACTAGGAACAAGTCCTGTATCTCGAGAATCTAGAGACGACTACACAAATGAATTACTGTGAAACCGCATAGATTATAAAGTTAAATATTTAACAAAACAAAAGGAAATAAAAAAAGGCTCAATGAGACACAAGTACACATTTAGTTTTTAAGGAGATCAATAGAGTAATGCCCGGTTTCTGAACATCTGACATAAACTCTCACTACCTCGAGATAAACTCCAGTTAACTGTCACCGTTTTTCGATGCATGTGACAAGCCGTCACTGTCACTCCGCTGTTCGGAAACGCATTGAAGCTAGTTATCGAACCAATAGCGGTATCGAATAGATAAACCATCGACAAACAGACTTCAGAAACCGGGCACTTAAGACCTAATAAAATTTGAAAATGTATGTACCTATTAAGTGCTATTATATATATTAATATATACTATATTACTTTTGAAGGGATGGCAAGGAATGCGGAACATTGGTAGATTAAGCCTCTTAGTAATCAGCAGTTCGTTGTTGGATTATTGCTGGTCTATCGTAATGGGACCTTACCTGTAAAGATAGACATAAGTATGAAAAATAAATAAATAAATAAATAAACTCAACGTATAAAGTTTCGGAAAAGGCTACTTTTAATAAAACACTTTATTTATCCGGTTGTATCGCGTTTTTATTCATTATTTAAACGAACCGAGCTTTCGCCAACTTTACAGTTGGCTTTTTCAAGGTTGACTGACTTTTACTTGTATTTTTTTATCATAGTTTTGACTCACCTCCGTTTCTTTTGTATATATTTAAAAAATGACCGATTTTTCCAGAAATATCTCTATGGCAGCCTATAGTGCTGATCTGCGTGTACTACAGCCTTCTTCCTCTGTGGGTGTTCGTCGTCTGGAGGAACCGATACACAAAGAAGGTTCTCACCAGTGGTTGGACTCCTGTCATTTCAGCTCTCTTCATCAGCGGGTATGTGTTATTATCCAACTTCCAAAGGAGTTTTTAACATACATACCAATTAACGTTTACAGATCATATTAGAGTTTTTAAAAGATACGAAAGAAGTCTTTTTGATCAGAACCATGTACTTTACTATTGAACATTTGATTAGTTACCTGTAGTAGAGGATGATCATAATTGCGGAACACGCAGTCTTTTAGGGAAATTCTTTAAATTCCCTATAACCATTTTGAAATAATGTGGCTGTATTTTGCATCACCAAAAAATTAAACAGCATATAAATGCTGCATATTTTTTTGCCCATATCCTACTGCTTAATTTTCTCCATCAAGGTTTGGAAACCTTACTTATCCACAGAATCATAATTGTGGAAAACGGCACGCGAACCCTTTTAGCAAAATTTCATGTGACCATTTTTAATTAATGTGGATGTATTTCGCTGACATACTGCACAATTTCCTCCTTCAAGACTTGAAATCCCAAAACTTATATCTAAATCACCAACAAGTCAAACCAGATGTTGACCAAAAACTTCGTTATTCCAGCATCGGCGGTATCGTCCTGGACCAAGCAGTCGATCGCTACCGAGGGTACGAAGTCTTCCAGCCCATCGTCAATGGCATCGGAGGGAACCTCGTCTGCGTCCAGTCTTCGAGAATGGCCACACATCTCCACCAGACTGCTATACCTGGAGTGTTGCCAGAGAATACTAGGATCATGGAGTGGCCATGGAGGACGTTGTTCTTTGGAAGTAAGTGTTTGACGGCTTTCTCCTTTTAAATAATTATTCCCATACCAATTTTGAATTTAGGAGCTGATCAACTTTTTAAGCTGCCCTCAAATAAGTGGTATTACAGTATTAACTACCTGTGCATTATGCTTTTCCAATTTTGAACAAGTTATCTTAGACTTATATGTTTGTAAGGTTCATAATCCTGAGTTAAACTTAATTTCTTTTACATTAGTGAAAGTAGTAGGAATTTCTAGAAGAAGAAAAAGTTTTTCCTCGCTATAGCAGAGTAGCATAACTATAATATTATACCGGATATCTATGTATATATATTATATGGAGATACAAACAAAATACAAAAATATTTATTCAGAACGTTAATTGTTTTACAAATTGTTAAATCGTTAAAAATTTGCATTAGTTGATGGCCTCTTGATTCCCGAATGGTTGATGGTTCGATGGTTCGTTGATGGTTCGATTCCCGCCGGGTGCAAATATTTATGTTTAAAATCAATATTTGTATCTGTTAATGGTCTATTTATGTATATATTTACAAAAAAAAAGTACAATATGTAGTATATCCGTTGTCTAGTACCAAAAGTACAAGCCCCATAGTTTGAAGCTAGATTACGTTGTGCAATGTTTATTTATTTATCTATAACTTGACTGACTGATGGACCAACGCACAGCCTAATCTGCTGAATAGAATAGAAAAAAGTTTATTTGTTCTAAAGTTACACACACAAAGTCGCACAAAAACATAAAATATCAATCTTAAAATGTAGGTAGGTAACGTCTAAGACCAAATACAACATGTGTGTGTTGCAGCAGGACAATGGGCCATGACTCAGTGTATGATTCACTCGTTAGAGCGAACACTGATTTTCTGTCATCACCCAAGGGATTGTAGACCATTGATCACAACAAAATTTAGCATGATCCAACCTAGATATATAAAAGATAGTGTAAGAGAAAAAATAAATAATAATATTAATAATAATATCAAATAATCATACTTAGGATAATTTAAGGTTATAAATTAATACAATAATAGAGATGAATATATATACAAGATGTAACAGGTAAGCCCTTTTAATCCGAAAGGGGGTTGTTCTAGACGTCTAGGCGAACACCTTTTGTTCTACGACTTTTGAAAATTCGAACTTTTTTTTTGAAAATTTTGAGATTATGTTTCACTGGAAAAACAGCTGTTTTTGAAAATAAAGGTAATTGAAAGTTTGATTGTAGTAGACCAAACTAAATGAAAGAACAACATAAGGTCAATGACCTCGAACTCTAAGAAACAGCTGATTTTCAAGTAAACTTTACACCTAAATTTTTCGAAAAGTACTTCGAATTTTCAAAAGTCGTAGAACAAAAGTTGTTCGTCTAAACGTCTAGAACAACCCCCTTTCGGATTAAAAGGGCTTACCTGTTATATCTTGTATAGTATTCTAATTAGGTAATTAAGGTATATAAAATACAATACAAAATCATCGCAATAAGTAAAATAAATATAAAAGATAAATAGAAATTTCGACGACTCAAACAGCAAAGTCCGCTAACAGCCAACCACGTGGTATCCCTAAATTTTGTCTTTCAAGTAATATTTTCTTGTATTTAATTCTGAAGGAATATTTGGACTTAAGACGCTTAAGAGGTGGAGGAATATTGTTCCAACATTTGGTTGACAGATAGCGGAAACTGCCAGCGAATGCCGCAGTTCTGTGATGATAGGCAAACATTGTATCCCGCACCTCACGAACTTCATACCTGTTTCCAAAGGAAGAAAAGTTGCTGATAGTTGAGAGCTGAACTTTGGAGTGTTTGCTCTTCATAATATGTTGTTGGTTGTTCGAATTTCCACGGGATCGGGATTTACTCGAGAGACCGTGGGATTTAGCTAATTATAATAATAACTGCAGTCACTATCACAAATAGCATTAGCATTAACTATAAACTTACAGAAGTATCTTAATATTTAAAAATAAAATTGTAACTTGTGCAACTTCACCATTTTATTCAAATTATTTATGCAAAGCCAAATTATCTATTCAAATGCTTTAATTGTTGTCTGTTACAATAAAAAATAATCTATCTATAATGTATCCTTCTTCCTTTTCAGCAACTGCAGCTAAAGTGGCTCGGATGCTGTTAGTGCTGGCAGTCTTCGGTCAGATCATATTCATGGTGGTCGCTGACTTCGTCTACCAGCGGATGGTTACCTTGGAATTCCCCTTCGCTATCACGTACTTATTGTGTGCTTTGCTACAGGTAAGAAATAACACAATTCATTAGATTTTATGCAAAATCTCTTTAAGAAAATCCTATGAAAAATAATCTATTTATATTGGCTGCTTTTAGTTATTTCTAATAAGAAGATTATCAAATATATCATGTAATAGGATCTTCGTTGTGGCTTTTATCTAAAGTATTTAATACATTGACGTCAATGTGAATCACTTATTTCTAATTATCAAATAAATTAATTGATTATATATCAGTTGCTATCTTAATCTTTATCACTGTCAAAGATGTGATTTATTTACACCTAAGTGTTTTTAAAACAATCGGATTATTTTGTAAGGTATTCATTAGCTGTTGCTCAAAGTTTTATTACATTGTAAGCAATTTGTAAATCTTAAGTTAACTAGATATCTACTAGGACAAGATAAGAAAATCTATATTAGATCAAAAATGTAAATACAGACCTGTCAATTATCAAAGGAAAAAGTAAACAAAGAGCTGTCATTTTCAAATAAATATGAATTTTTTGTTTACGTTTTTGATCTGAGTTTCTGAAAAAGGGTATGCATTTCCTTTTTTAATTATTCGTTTGGAAAAAAAAGGATATAAAAGTTATCACATCTGTATCTCTAATTAGTAATAATTGATGTCCTGGATAAATAATTTTATACGTAAAATATTTAGTAATTTATTTCATTTTGTTCTCAGGTTATGGTTCTTTTATACCTTTCATATATCCTGGTCCACTTCATGTGGAAAAGGAAGAAGGATCCCGACAACGCAGCAATCCCGTACCTCACCGCATTGGGCGATCTCCTCGGTTCAGTTTTCTTAGGCTTGGCCTTCGTTATTCTTTCCTTATTCGGTATGGAATACGGAAGCAATGTCGTTCAACTAGTTACTTAAACAAGAAAGAGAAGAAACAACGATGTATTATTTTTAAACGGAAACTACGCTCGGGGTCATGGAATCAATGAGTCGGAGACTCATCGGCATTCCAAAAGCTTTAGTTGTTTCATAGAGTTGCTTAGGCACTAAAGGCTGCGTCCTCTAAATGTCAAAATGTAGAATAATGATGCGCTAATGAAAGACACCATAAAACTCGCCTAATGATAAAATTAGACTTTCTAAATAGGAAATAGCGTAGTTCCTATTGTGAAATCGATAGACTTTGCCAAAGGATACTAACAGTTGCGAGTTGTTAACGTTATACGTTAGACGCAACTAGTTTTTGTTATTTATTATAATATTTTTCGATAATCACATTCCATTTGGGTAGTATGATAATTTGTAAACAGTATTGAAGGTATTAATAACGATTTATTTAAGAATACTGTAATAGTGCCAATTTGTATATTATGTGGATGACATGTCATTTGTCAAAACTAGTATTCAATTTTGTTAGCAATTGTAAACTATGGTTTGTATGACAAACAACGTACAAACTACGTTGGTATGGTCATATTTTTTTACATCGTATGGCTAAATGATTTTTTTTAAATATCTAAATGGATTTCACTTGCATTTTAAACCTGTCTTAATTTAGAAATAAGCTGTGATATCGATACAAAATGTGATTAGAATCAATTAATTTAAACATCGTTTTTGATGAGGACAATAAATAATGAAGGTAACAAGATGCATGGGACGATTTTGTAATAATACTATGACTTGTTTATGATATGATGTAAAGTGACAATGGATTAAGCAAGATTGAATATGAGCAGTTCCGTTATTTCTCGATATAATAATGTCAGAACGAGCTCACAACATTTATAAAGTTAAAGACCATATCAATGAACACATAACAAACATAGAACGAAATATGGTTACTTTTTAAATGATATTAAGTCATTTTGAATAAAATTTAACGAATCCTAATCAATGTTGGATCTTGAGATTTTTCAAAAAACGCAAGTAAATTATTTTGATCAAGTAATTTCACCGAACAAATAAAAAAAACTTTGCTAAAATATCTTTATAATTAATAGTGTAGGTGTTAGAATATAGCGCCATCTACAGAACAATTTATCGCTATTTGAAAGGAATGAAATGCTTTCTTTGGTTGGTCCTAGGCAATAATACAGAAGACAATAAGTTTTCTGCTCACGATACTTTTGGTGTATCCTCGAGCTGGACTCAATCGAAAACAAGTTTATTTTAGTTGACATTATACCTAACTCAGTAATTTTTATGACGTTTATAAGCCTATAATAGTTTGATTGTAAAAATGTCCCTAATTCGTAAATACCCAAAACCACAGCCGGCGATGTTATGGATAGAAAATCGAAGAATAAATAAATCCCGCTTCCGGAACGCTCCCGGCTTTCAGTTGCGGTATTCTGCGCATTTATAAAGATTGATAAATCACATTTTAGTGTAAATGTAAATAAGGTGTCATTGTAAGATAACAATTGTTAGATACAGTACAATTAAAACAATTTTTAGTTAATAAGTTACGAGGCCTAATAGTGTGTTTTAATTTATTGTAAAATAAATGTTTTAGAAAGATATTTTTGAAAAGAACTGGTACTACCTACTAGGAAATGAAAATATTTTTGTAGCTACCTCTATAATTAGATGCTCATTCCATTTTTTATTATTAAATATTTTGACAGACTACATTCCACTAACAATATCCCTTCTCAAAAACTATTCTTCTTTTTTCCTTTAATTGTTTAATTTCGGGGTCATAATAATCAATTTAGTTTCGTGAGTTTCATGCAAATTGCAAATAACTTGCAAAAAATTATAATACTTGACACTGGCTGCTTTCCAAATGGCCATAATCGGTTCACAGCCGATAAGAAATAAAAATCTATCTTGACAGAAATCCTTTATATCCTCCCCTAAGCTTCCAAAAGGGATGTTTGTAGTCTGTTTGAAATGTTCACTATCTTGTTCAGTAAGAGGGTAAAGAAAATATTTTTCAAAACCCTCTGATAGTTTGTCATCGAAATATGACTCTAAGAATTATAAAAATTAGACGTATTGTGGAATGAATGATGTGATATACTCGAGGTATTATGTGTATACTGAATTGTTATGTAGTAAGTAATTATTACGAGCTGTTGAGTAGTCGGTGGAGTAGTAAATGCTTTTGATGAAATTCCTATAAAAAAATGAAAAAAATACTAAGGAAGGTAGCTTACAGAACCGTAGCAGAAGAGCAGCGCGTAACGTATTGTAATACATCCTCAATGGCTCTTCTGTGAGCGAGCTTTCTAACAGTCTATTCTAAAAGCAAATGGAAAGAACGGTCATTGACCTATAGAAAATAGCTGCGTCCCACGGTTTAACCCGCGTAAGATCCCGGGTCCCTTTGGATTATCGGGATCTAAAGTAGCATATAATATCCTAAGTAACTTTCTATTAGTGATTTTATTGAAATCGGTCGTTTCGGAGCGTATGCTTTACAAATAAATAAATGTTTCCTCTTTATAATATTAAGTATTTAAATAGATAAACCTAACTTGCCTTTTCGGCCATCTGATACCTACCCGTTTCACAAACTAATATGTCAGTGCCCGTTTTTTCCAGTATTTATGAAATAAAACAGTTTTAGCGCTAGTTACGAAAACACCAACTCCTAAAACGATAAGAAGTTCTTACTAAATTCATGTCAATTTTCTTCGCTAGCGCCATCTGTCTTTTTTTGAAAATTCTTAACTCTTTTTACCTCCGATTTTATTATTATATGACAATCATGATGTTTTTTTTATATATATTTTTAATAACCGGATTGTGAAAAAGTTGAGATACAAAACAGTTCTTTGTTGTCGTAAAATGCATTTTTAGCAAACAGTTAAACAATGAATCACTTTATTTATCGGGTTTTATCGCGTTTTATTCACGGTTTTAAACGAGCCGAGCTTTCGCCAACTGTACAGTTGGCTTTTTCAAGGTTGACTGTCAACCTTGAAAAATCAAACTTCATTCAACTTCAATTCCAATTCATAAATAAAGTGTTTTATTATGCAAAATCGCGAAAACCATAGAAGAAATTAAAAAGCTAAACATTTTAAAAGTTGTTTTTTTTCACAATTACGGTGATTTTTTTTACGACTTGACAGTTATGAGTTCTTAAACGAATTTATCACAATTTTGCCATCGCAAATATTTTTAATTTGCTCTGTGAATATATTTTTTAAGTTACTTAACACATTTTTTTCAGACAGCTTTCTTAGTTGTATAAGATAATTTAAAAATAAAAAATATAATTAGTTTTTTTTTATTTAAAAAAAAAAACAAATTAATATTTATTTAGATATTGTATAAATGTGTTTTTATTTTAGAATATTGTTTTTATACCATGAATGTATTCCTAAAAATGTGATGTCCATTTTAGTGTAAAATGTATTTTTATTTCCAATAAAATAATGTCATAATAAATAAATATTTTTATTATTTATGCTATCCATCGCAAACATTATGGGAACCTAACAAAAGCTTCTGAATAATACACACTAATTAATGCCTCTATCTGTATGGGTAGTGTGAGTTTTTTCGTAAAAAAAAACGCGAACGTGATGGTTAAGTTAACGCGTATTTTGTATGGAAACTGAAAAAGCGCCCCTAGCGGATGATATCGAAGTTACCAGTTTCCATACAAAATACGCGTTAACTTAACCATCACGTTCACGTTTTTTTTACGAATAAACTCACACTAAGGGTACTGATGTACAGAATTTGATAGGAAAGGGTTCTTCTATGACCAAAGATTAAGAAACCCTGGTATTTGTAAAAATAGGAACCTACTGTCAGAATTCATACAACGGAGTTCCGGAAAATGTCGCTAGATGTCGTTGGTTGGATAATTAATAGCTAAAAATATAAAATAGGACTTTGGGAATAGAGAAAATATTGAGCTTTTAGAAACCATTTACCTCTATAATAAGAAATTAGGCATATTAATCAAAGTTATATTAAATTTGCATTCATACCAATATCTCAGAAAAATATAAATAGAAAAGAAGTTGCAAAAGCTTTTTAGTATCCTGTTTGAGCCGCTAGAGGTGCTGTGTCAGCTAAATGTTTTCGATTGATTCAACTGTAATTTAAAAAGACAGGTCAAGGTGAAGATACAAGTGTCATTAAACCGAAAAAATGGCAAGTAGTATTATATAACTAAACCTTTCGAAAATGCTTCAGCATTGTAGTGATCTTTCTCAATTTTTTTTGGCAACCTTTCGCCGATGCTTTTTATTTTTGTAATTTATGCTAATAGCTAAATGCTGAAGCCCTCTAAGAGGAGACTCTTGCCCTGCAGTGGGACAAATTAACGGGCTGGGGCTCGATTCGGTAAGGACATGGCATGCGAAATGCCGGCGGAATGCAGGCGACGTGCAGGAGATGTACGTTATTTCGTATTCTGTAAATGTTATTTTACTTAATGGCTACTTAATTAGTTAAGTAGCCCACAAAATTAAGGGCTACTTAATTATTTAAATTGCTCCCCTTGTCTCTGAGCCAATCAGTATTTAAAGAAATTATAGAATAGCTATTATTTTTACTCCTGCTTGCTTGTCGCATGCTATGTTTTTAGAGAATAAGGGCCCTGATTACTATGCTTAAAGCAATTACTGAATCATTTCTGTGAATAACCTAACAGTGTTACGTGAAAGCAGCAATGCACTGCAAGGTGCCTATGAAAGTGAGTATCGACCTTATAAATAATACGTTAACTAGATAGATAGATAATACGGGTTCAGAGAATTAGAAGTACTTAGAAGAATAAAACACTTTATTTATCGGGTTTAATCGCGTTTTATTCATGATTTTTAAACGAACCGACCTTTTGCCAACTTTACAGTTGGCTTTTTCAAGATTGGTTGACCAACAAAATTAAAAGCCTTAAAATTTTGATTTTCTAAATTTAAATTTACATATTTAATTTCTTCTATGCGATTTTGCATAATAACTAACTGTTTCGAAGTAGCGTAGGGAACCCAGTTATGGGTTCCCTACCCAAATATTGGAGCTAGCTCTCGAGCTATATTCAGACAAGGACGTGTCAAGTTTAAGTCCTCTGCTCGTTTTTACTGCCTCAGTGAACTTTCTAGTTTTACTACTACCTCTTATTTCTACGGTCACATGTGTCAAGTAAATGAAAGGAGGTTGCGTGTTTGGAAATGACATTTGTTACGTAAAACGATCCTTCGGTACTGCAAGCTTCGGTCAAACAATTTTCGGTGAAACGAACCATAGGGGAAACGAACAATCGGTTAAACAACTATTCGGTAAAGTAATCTTTCGGTCAATCGTCTTCGGCGAAAGGTGTTTCGATGGATAGTGTTTCGAAGTAGCGTAGGGAACCCTAAAAAGTAATAACAATTATTATGTAACAATTCAGCAAAGTCAGACGAGCTTACGAACTGCCCTGCTTTTGGTCACAGTTTACCAAGTAGTAGGCTGTTTAAACCTACACTTGCCTAGCTGTCGTTTTTTTACCCGGAATATATGGAATCATAGGAATTATAATAAGTCACGTAACTTGTCAACTTCTGCATGTAACTTTATCAAAGAATAGCCCAGCTGACAAATGAAATTTAACAGGCATCGTGCAGTGTGCTGCGTCGAAAAATCCTCACCCTCCCGCTCTTTGCATGCGGCATAACTCATGCTTATGTGTTAGTTAGTGACACTAATCATTGACCAATCAATCAATGTTGTTGGTACGGCCAGCACCAGCAAGCAGCAGGTACCAGCTAGTGTAAAGCTAGCAAAGGAACGCGGCTGCGGCCGGGCGGGCAAGAGCCAGCGATCGTTACAGGCCTGCGCGCACGCGCGAGACAAACCGCTCGGCGCCCGCCAGTCACTCGCGAACACTAGCCACCTTCGGCCACGCCACCCGCCCGCCCAGTTCATGCCACTATCGATCCACATACCTAACTAGGTTAACCGGCTAATTTTAAAGGTTCGTTTTCAACTGAATTCAAGGTTGTATCGCGGGCGCAGCACTAAAATAAAACTCCATGGTAGAATCTTCTTCCTAGCGAAGAACGTAAGGGCTATTATCGCGCGTACCCGTTGTAATGGCGGATGGGGAATTATGTAAGAATCGTACCTACGTTGCCATTCGGTACTTGTTGTTAATACAACGGTATTGTTAAATAGTTTTCTTATTTGAATAGCGAGTGGAAAGTGCTATAGTTTTATAGTGGAACGCTCGACGACGGTCAGTAAGTTGGAAGCTCGATTTGAATGTCTACAGATGAGCCAATGTACCTTTCTTTTATATCTGGGTATTTTTGAGCAAGTCTACGTTCACGCCCTTTCTGCAGTACCTACCTATGTCTAGAATCTTCAGCTTCGTGCATGGTGTTTTTCTGTACATATATAACATAGCACCCTACATTTCTTTTTGCCTCGCCTAACTCCTGTCTAAACCTGAAAACGCCCTACGTGCAATACATGCCAAATCATATTCTTAATTTAAATACACTACAAACTCATCTGGTAGAGAAATAATTGGGTTGTAGCTCTACACTAGTACATGATATCAGGATAGTTTCTACCTACCTACTTAGTAAAATCAATGTAGCAAAGATTTGAACAGGCAATATTGTAGTTTATTAAACCAGAATTACCATAACCTAAGAGGATTTATAATAGAGTTCTCATAGAGCTCACGTTTTGAACCAATAAGCAAAAAAGGGTGTAATCACATTGAGATATTGTCTATCTGTCTGTGTGTCTGCCATTGACTGGCATCGCGCTTCCTAAACGGAAGAATTGGTTTTGATGTGGTGTTTTTGTTTTAAAGAATACTTAATAATGCGTAAGCTTTATCAAAATCGATGCAGCCTACGATTCTAAAACTGATTTCTTACTGTGGTTTAAACAAGGGTACAGACCTACTAATTATTAGTAGGTAATAGCTATATCATTTACCTATTTTTGTAGATTAGAAGCATAGAACTTGTCTCTGACGGACGAGCTTTACCAGTTCGAAAGTCTCAACCGATTGGAATATTACTCTGAAAAAGATGCATCATAATTTCAACGTCGTGGGGATTAGAATACCCACCGTCTAGGTAATGTAAGCTATTAAATATAACAATTACATTCAATCAACAAAACACTAATACATTGGATATCAAACCCGCTACCTTGCGTGGCTAGCGTGTAATTGCTGACAGAGCTGAAGACATAAACCCCAAATTCGGAAACTGTGTAACTTCAAAAAAAAACTAAATGCAATAAATTAAATGAATAAAACAAATAAATTTTGCACGACTTTACACACAGCTCTAGGCTTGTATTAAGAGCACTACAATGTACTAATTAAATCTAAATTTATGCTACCTTGATGTAAATTGGTTATTTTGTTTATTGGTTATTTGGTGTCTACAATAAATTAAATAATTAATCTATCGAAGTGCACGGAGTTTCAAATCAGGCCTGTCGTTAAATGGTGGAGTTGTTTGTTGAATTAGACTCATTCTACGAATCAACTTAGTTTTTAAGCAACGTAGCTTAAGTCGTGCACAACTATTCTACAATTTAAATGTCTCAAACATGCTTCAACCTTGTTTTTTTTTCTTGAAAACGGTACGACAATAATAATTGATTTTTTTGTTTTGAAAAAATTTGATTGCAACATCATTTCAATATCATCGCAGTCAATTTTCAGTCTCAAATTTGGTGTCAAATCAAATTTGACATTTCCCCAAAGAAAAGTTTATCGTTTAATATAAAATTGACTGCGATGATCATGCGATGATATTGAAATGATGTTCAAATGAAATTTTTGTTAATTAAATACGGGAAAACGCGCTCAGAAAGTATAATAAATATTTCATTGAAAAACCAACTTCGTGTGTGAAGAACTTTTCTTACAGGCTAGTTCCACTGAAATCGAACAGATGGCGCGCTTTGTATCACTGAACGAAACTTTACTTTTTTAATTTTTTTTAAATCTAGTTTCGTCCAAAGAAGTTATATTACTAGAACTAAAATGCTCATAATAGTGCATTATTAGAAATGGGCAGTAGGCTTCAATGTAGCTGAACACTTTTTATTAGTTATATTATGTGAGAATTACTCTTCAAAAAGAAGTTGAATCCCCGACTACTTTAAAAAACCACAGATAATTATCAAAAATATATATTTTTTTAAGTTGGATTAAAAACTGAAAACATTGATAATACGCTTTCTTCGAAATGAAATGAGTATCTCTTTGGGTGCTAAGATGCAGTCGATGAACGACGACTAAAACTTCAAAAGCCCAAATCGCAAAGTATTCTGTGACAAACGCCGTCGACACAGAATACGTCGTAACAGTCGAACATTTCTTCCTAATATCAGTGTTGGGACTGTGCGACTAGGTTCGATCGTCTGTTACGGTTACAAACCGAACAGTCACAAACCGAATCTTACAAAAAATCACGCCCGCGGAACGAGCAGTTTCGAGCAATACATACGTATTTTGTACTCAGTTCTCAGCGACCTAAATTTATTTCAAACTTTTATTTGAGCACAATAAAGAATCTGTCTTTAAACACAATTGCCATAAGCAAAAAAAAAACTAGTACCATTTTCTATATTGTACAATTTGTATGGCAACACTGCGCTCTTGGTAGAAATGTTGACGAACTCTGGCATTTAGCGAGGTCAGGGGTCGGCAATCGGCCCGCTGAAACTAGGATAAACTTTATACTCTGTGAAGCTTGAAGCCTTTCATATTTTAATGTAAGTAGGTATACGTACGGCAAGGTAGGTACATATTAAAATGTAGGTAAGTATTTTCATAATTTCTTCTGTTTTTCGCGATTTTGCATAATAAAACCAGTTAAATCAGTCAACCTTGAAAAAGCCAACTGTAAAGTTGGGGAAAGCTCGGTTCGTTTAAAAATCATGAATAATCCGCGATTAAACCCGATGATAAACAAAGTGTTTTATTAAGTATTTTCATTTCATATGTACCTGCAGTTTAATAGAAACTGGTAGTACAATAGACCTCGGAAATACTTTTTTTTAAATTATAACTAGCTTTTGCCCGCGGCTTCGCTCGTGTTAAGAAGTATTATCTTTCATCCCCTATTTTATCTCCTTGGGGGTAGAATTTATCAAAATCCTTTCTTAGCGGATGCCTACGTCATAACATCTACCTTTTCAGCCCGATCCGTCCAGTGGTTTGGGCTGTGCGTTGATAGATCACAATGTCAGTCAGTCAGCCACCTTTGAGTTATATTTAAAGAAATGCCAATTTTTTTACCAAATTGGAAAAAGGCGTTGGGACGGATCCCCAGAGATGCAGGTTCAAGTCCTGTCGGGTACGTAATTTTTGGAAAGCATTTCTTTAAGTATAGTCATCCAAGTGTAAGGAAACACTTTAAAATATATCAAAAACGACCTTTGAGTTATTTATATTTATAGATAGTTAAGCTTTTGTTTGACCACTTACTCACTGATGGAAAGCGACGATGTGGTCTAAGATGTTACACGCTTACCTGTTCACTCGTGACTTGAAGACCCTCACGTTGTAGACATCTGGGAAGACATTCTCAGGCAACTGATTCCGATTCCCTCGCAGTACGAATATTGTTGGCTTTTAATAGACACGAAAGTCATTTTCCTGATTACATTGACATAGTGACCGCAAACATTGTGCATTAAATTGCCTATATATGTTTGAAGAATTAAATTTATGTATTAGTAGGTAAATATTGTAATTTTAATTGTAATGCTCTCACTCATTTTTGTTTTGTATTTTACTTTTATACATTATTATTTCTATTATTCTTTTGTTTTGGTTTAAGATATGGGTTTCTGGCCCGAAATAAATATTCATTCATTCATTCATAAATCGCGTTGCTTTTTAAGGTACGAATCGAAGAATTTGTAGATTTGGAAGTCAATATATCTCAGTAATTACAAAACATACGGAAGCCTTTTTTTGGTATTTGATTTATCCTTCTTTTGCCTACAATTTGGTAGTTTTGTTTACACGATTAGTTAGTTAACTTTTACAACACAAGAAAAATGAAAACGACCTTTTAAGACCAGAGTTTTCCGTTTTACAATGAAACGGTTTTTCTTGTATTGATTAGTAGTCATCTGCACTTTGAATTGGTAGTAGGTAAAAATAGTAAAAAAAGTCTGATATTTAATAAATCCAGAAGTACTTAGCTACAAAAATGGTCAAGGTAGAGCCGTGGTCGCACCCACTATACAGCGTGTTCCGACGATGACCATTCAAGCCGAAAGCGTGTTGTTCTAGACGTCTAGGCGAACAACTTTTGTTCTACAACTTTTAAAAATTCGAAGTAGTTTTCGAAAATTTTAAGATTAAAGTTAACTTGAAAATCAGCTGTTTCTTACAGTTAGAGGTCGTTGACCTTATTTTGTTCTTTCATTCAGTTTGGACAACTAAATCAAAGCTATAATTACTTTTAATTTTAAAAACAGCGATTTTTTCATTGAACAAAAATTTCGAAAAATAGAATTTTTTTAAGTTGTAGATCGAAAGTTGTTCGACTAGACGTCTAGAACTACCCCCTTTCTGCTTAAATGGTCATCGTCGGAACACGCTGTAGGTATATTGTTTATTGTTGTTTGGCCCGACTTCAGATGACAAAACAGATGAGTCGGTGGCACTGTATGTAGAGGTTATTTTTGTACTTTTTTTACATCAGTTTTATGTTGTTATTATAATATTAATTTTTTTATTATCTAACGTAATATTTTTTTATTTTAAACTAATTTATTTTTTGTAGCACACTGGTAAATTATTTGATTATGACGTCGTAGCACGTCAACAATTAGTATTGGTTACGAACTATCGTAGAGGTAAAAGGCACCTTAGGTTACAAATCGTAACCTCTACGCAAAGATACGAAGGTTTTCGAGTAGACGAAAGATAGACCTGCCCACGTATTATCCATTTAATTGATAACTAAGTTTCATGGGCACTTTGTTGCTTCGAGGAGGAGCTCATTGACCTGGCTGTGAGGAGCTCATTGGCCTATCTGTGAAGAGCTCATTGGCCTAACTCTGAGAACCTATTGGCCTAGCTGTACCTGTAGATCTTAAACGCTCATGCAGGTTAAGCAACGCTTGCCGCAGTCGTTACTTAGATGGGTACCGATAATTTGTGTGCCTAAAAATCATTTCTCGAAGTCCTCCGTGCCCCGGAAGACACGTTAAGCAGTTGGTCCCGGTTTTTTTCTCTAATAGCAGTCGTTAGGGCGACCTGAAAACTCTAACACTAAGTGAGCCACACCACTAAACGAAAAGAAAGAAGCTTCAGGGTAATTACCGCTGGAATTATTTTAAAAAGTTTTAGTGGCGACAAAAAATGGGTTCTGAAAATGATTTTAAATAAAAAGGCAGTCTCCTCAGTATAAATTATTATTATTAATATAATATTATGTTTAGCCTATAGTATCCCACTGCTGGGCAAAGGCCTCTCCCAATTTCTACCACATGTCAGGGTCCTCCGAAGTTACTGGCCACTTCGAATCGAAAGCATCCAGAACCCTTAGTGTGATTTTTTTCGTAAAGAAAACGCGAACGTGATGGTTAAGTTAACGCGTATTTTGTCATCATCATCATCATCATCATCATCAGCCTGTTGCAGTCCACTGCTGGACATAGGCCTCTCCAATTGCACGCCACCTAGATCTATTTTCGGCTTCTCGCTTCCAGTTTACGCGGTTTGTGTATTTTGTACGTTCACGTTTTTTTTTACGAAAAAACTCACACTAAGTGTACCTACGGATCATCGCGCCACCTAGCTTTTTTGGGTCTCCCTCTATTATTATTAGAAAAAAAGACGTCGCTAAGTGCCTAATTTGCAACAACACGAAAAACTCAATTTAAAAAAAAATATTAGAGAAGGAGAGAGGGGAGAGGAAAAGGCAAGAGTGTACGCGAATGCTTTTCCGCGGATTCCTTATCTTATAGGTAGTAAAGGTGTTTATCAGAATTTCCCTCAAAAACAAGATGAGCTCGCAGAATTTCATCAAAACTTCAAACACCATTATACCTTTTACAAAAGATAGCCCTTTACCATTCATCTTTCATGAACCATATTTCATTTCATCCTACTAATCTATACTGATACTATGTATGAAGATTAAAGAAAACTTAGAAATATTATTAGAATAATTTTGTCTAAGGTTTTCGCGATTTTGCATAATAAACGACCGACCGAGCTTTCGCTAACTTTACAGTTGGCTTGAACCAGTCAACCTTGAAAAAGTCAACTGTAAAGTTGGCGAAAGCTCGGTCCTTAAAAATAATAAAGTTATTGAATAAAACGCAAGTTAAACCCGGTAAATATTGTGTTTTATAATAAATAATATAAGAAAGGACATATTTCTTCCAAAAGTCCCCAAGAAAGGACTCGAACCTGTACCTCGTTATCCAGGCGGGTGCTCCAACCACTGAGCTACACGGAAGTCACTTGACATGGTGTAATTAATGAACATATTCCCCCTGCAAATTGTTCATCAACTGAGGCTTTCTTTCAGCGCCATCTACCAGAAAGTTTTACAACTGTTGACTGGCGAAAGCTCGGTTCGTTTAAAAATCATCAATAAAAACGCGATTAAACCCGGTAAATGAAAAGTTTTTTTAACTATTGACTGGTTTAAAGACATTTTTTTTTTGTTTGTAACTAGGCTGCGATCAGTACTAGACCGATTTTGAAATATTTTTAATATTTATAATACAATGCTACATTATCAAGGAGTAATATAAGCAAATTTTGATCCCTATATTCTCAGGGAATCGGGATTTACGCTGGGACGCAGGTAGTATTATACAATATGAAAGTTTGTGTATAAGTGAGTGTTGTTGTTACTTCTTCATTCAAAAACTTCTTAACCGATTGTGATGAAACTTAGTATGCTGATAGCTGGAGATCTAAATCGCCCTATAGGGTAACTTCTATCCCGATTTTCGTGCGGGATCATGACTTACGCGAGTGAAACAAACCCCAAACGGACAAGTACCTATATGGTCCGTTTAAACAACTGACTCACAGCCGAATACAGAAACGTCATTTAAAATTTGAGAGGTTCTTAAATTATTGAACAGTTTCTAAATTTAAAATTAGTATGGCAATTTTGGAGTTTGAGAGCTGCTTCTTTGTTTAAGTAGTTCTCAAATGTTGAGTAGTGTTTCTGTATTCGGCCGTTAATCATTGAGATTTTCCGAAATAAATTAAAAACACATCAAGTAATTTAAAAAACACAAGTAAATTTTTTTTTAATTATCTGTGGTTTTTAAAAGTAGTCGGAGTATATTTTATATATAAAATTTACTTATTTCGTAATTTGTTTTTATTGCTCAAGGTATAGACATGAGTTCAAATCTCGTCACGAGTGAATTTTTGATGATGATTTTTTCCTTTAAAATCTCTACGCAGAGACGCGAGTTATTTGTGCGCAATCTTATTGCTAGATATGAAGAAACTATATTTTTAAGTAAGACCATTATGTACCTACCATATTTAATGCCAATAAATCATTTCATTTCATTTCAAATCTTGTCGCAAGTGAATTTTTGCAGATGAATGTTACCTTTAAAATATTTTTTGGAAAATTTACTTTCTTCTTTTGAGCGTAATAATATAGGACGACAAAGCAACGAGAAACGATCATGGTAACGCTGAATATTATAGTACGAGAGGTGTTATCTCAAACATACTCCATGATCTATGTCCTTCCAAAAAGCCGCAGCAGCGGGGCAGACAAATTGTATCGTAAAAGTGAAATGACAACCGCTGTCGGTTAAGTCGATTAATGATGCCTAAAACGTCAATAGTATCATTGAATTTGATATAGCGTTACTGTAGTGGCTTGTTTCAACTTTCTTCCTTCTGATGTCATATCATAATAATAATATCCATTATTTATATTTATTATTATATTATTTATTTAGATTGTCAGGAAAAAACGTTTGAATGTAAGTACGAATTATTTACACCATTTTTAAAATGTATTTCAAAGTAAACGAACAAATAAATGGCAGCTATCGAACCGTTTTCACGACGAGTGACCTGTCTATTCTAACTAGAGCTCTATAAATGTTCAATCCATAGTTGTTTTGTTTGAAAACGTTCCGTGTCCGAGTTCTTGTTTAGTTGGTCGAATAAACAAAGCTATGTATGACAATGGTTAGAGTAGCTAGCGACATCTGTTGGTCGTGGTTGGTAGTTTGTAATGAGGATGCAGTAAAATGTATTTAGAAATTGTGCTTTTTCAATTCCACACGTATTCCATTTCACTTTACACGTATTCTATTAAATAAATAGTCTCAAAATCGCCCCAGCATTGTTTGGTTTTTCTCGAAAACGGTTCAGCAATTGTTGGTTATTTTGCAAGAATTTACTAGATATGTGTTACTGTCTTCAACTTTCTGTATTCTACGTTTAATCTTGATCCGCGAAGTACCTAGTTTTTGCGTGAAGGACTTACAACCATTTTAAAAACTTTCAAGGATTTCTGATGGAAAGCAAGTTGCGAGACGAAACGCAACTTGCTCATTAGCCCTTTTCTATTGACGTAGCTTCTAAAACCACCTTCTCATCACTTCAATGATATCGTTACGAATCACAATTTAGAAAACTCCCTTTTTAACCCCAATAGAGACTCTTCCCCCAGGATATGATCTGCCCTGGCCAGTGTGGAAGACACTTAATAGACTGCGAATTGAGGTTGTTCGCTGCAGGGTAAACCTGGAGAGATGAGGTATGATTGATCCAAGCCGGGCTCAGTGTGACTGTGGAGCTCCCGAGCGACTATGCAGCACCTTAATGTAAATAAATATAAATATTGCACAACATTACACACAGCTCAATCTTGCCCCAAACTAAGCACTAGGCTTGTACAAACTATGGGTACTAGACAACGGATATACTACATAATTATTATACCTTTTTTTGTAAATACATACATATTATACATAGATAGACACCCAGACCAGATACAAATATTTATTTTTAAGCATAAATGTTTGCACCTGACGGGAATCGAACCCGCAGCCTTCTGCATTGCAGTCAGGCGTACGCCCGATGCGCCAGAGAGATGCCCTCAAATAATAGCCCAGTGCTAACTTTAGGAATTGTGATTGGTTTTGATATTTGTGTCAGTGCAAGACAAATCACAAGATGTCGAAGAAGACGAATTCTTGTGATTCGTCTAACAATTTGTAAAGTTAGCACTGAGTTAGCTCCAGGGCTAAGTACAGCAGCGGAAGTGAGCCTTAAAATGTTTCTTTCTAATACAAATATAATTTAAAAACGGGTATTTTATTTACCACGTTGCAATTTGTTTGAAGGATCTCGATATTTCGCCAATTGCAACTGATTTGTTCACGAGAACCAAACAAGTGCATATACCTACCCCATTTTGAAATAATATTTTTAGTAAATACCGAATAATTAGGCTCGGTACATTGTAATAATGCCGTTAAATAAAACGCGAGTAAAACCTTGTAAATATTGGGCCCTACCAAGATGTCTTATTATAAGTCGTCGCTTTGTCGTTTAGCTCCTCCTTCTTCTTCTTCTTCTTTTTGTATCAGTCGGTTCGAACTAACTAAATTGTCCCTGCCCAATGGTCCGCCACAGCAATCGCGGCATCGTTGGCCTCCATGCGATCATCCATTGTGCAGGTGGTCGGGCACAATGGACACTGGAGCAGGTGCAACATGGATTGCGATGGATCACAATCACATTGCTCTTGCACATCCGTTGGCGGAATGTACCCCCATTTGCTCATGTTTTGTCTGCAGCGTCCCACTTGAGTACGGAGTCTGTTAAGACTGTGACTGCCACGTGGACCACTGCAGATTAGACCCAGAAGGGGGGACCTCAGCCTCTCCTGAGGGTTCAGAAACCCAGAGGGTACAGGGTACAGGGTGTTTAATTTTCCGTCGCACCACCCTCTCCTCAGCTGGCCGTTTCTCCAAAGCCTGAGTGCTGCGCAAAAAGCTCTCAGGCGTTCAGCTAAAAAAATAAAATTAAAAACGCATGAAATAAATTAATATTAAAAAAAAAGATTTTTTTAAATTGTCTGTGGTTTTTAAAAGTAGTCGGGATATTTTTTATTTAAAACTTACTATATTTTTTTAACCACAAAAGGACGACATAGCAACGACAAACGGGCATAGTAGCTCGGAAAGTGTTTTACGAAGAAAACAATAAAAAAAACGCCTATAAAATCGCCCGGAAATAACCGACCTACATGTAGCAAACAATATTTATTTCACTAATACAAAACTTCTAGGCAATTGAACAAGCTATAAAGTACCTTCCCGACAAGGGCCGCGACATATCATCATCATCATCCGAGCGACCGATATTAAGTAGAATTCGTCTCCGAAGTATTAAGTTCTGATAATCTAATGAATAATCGTATTTTTGTTTTACAGGTAAGATCGAGATTTCGAAAAGAACCCACTTGGAACACAGATAAGGTAAAAGGTGCAGAGGTGACTTTGAAAACGATTTTAATTAGCGTCACTAAGAGGTAAACAAGACCCAAACCACCATACGTATCTCTGTATTTAGAAAAAAAAGTATGACTAGTATGTACTAGGTATATCCGCTGTCTAACACCCATAGTACAAGCCTAGTGCTTAATTTGGGGCTAGCTTGTCTACTTATACATATACGTTATAAGTAGGTGTAATAATATAATACGTGACGAACACACAGCGCCATCTAGCCTCATCAGTAGCTGCTAAGCTTGTGTTACGGTGACTAGACAACGGATACACTACTCATATTTATTTTTCTTTTGTAAATACATACATATCATACATAGAAATACACCCATATTATACCACAATATAATACATATTATAATACCGTTATTTTATTTATTTATTTTTGATGTACTATTATTTATTTATGCTTTTACCTAATAAACTTCTACTTACTTACTTACACTTTTACCATACTACTACTTACTATTTACTATACTACTTACTTACTTACTTACTTACTACTTTTTAATATTTGTAGTAAAAACAAACATGTTAGTTTAAACTCGTATACGATATAAAAAGTCTTTATAGAACTTTACTTCCCCATTATACTGTAGGTAGGTAGGTATAGATGGTACCGAGTGTCCGTACTACTCGTCTAATCAACGAACTACATTACTCTACGACCGAGCTGGCTTCAATCCAGGGAGCAAACAGAAATAGCCAGCCGCGACATGTACCATCTCTTTAATTGCCTATACAAGAGAATTTTATCAACTATTTTCATTTGATAATTGTCGCGTCACCTTGATGAAAGAATTAGAGGGCTTTGGAACGCGCTTTTGGCCTATATTTTGTAAGTGTTTAGAAAAAATTCTGTTACGATTTATGAATTTTCTTCTAATGATTTACATTAGAAGAATATTCATAAATCATTTATTGGCTAATTATCAGAACATTTTACAAGACATCTATATCTAACACTAGCTGCGCCCTGCGGTTTCACCTGCGTAAGTCCCGTTCCCATTCCCGCGGGAATATCGGGACAAAAGTATAATATTTCCTTCTCCTGGTTCTAAGCTACCTCTCCACCAATTTTCAGCGAAATCAGTTCAGCCGTTCTTGAGTTATAACTTATAGCAATTATATTGATATATTAATTATGATATAACACCCCTATAATATTTTTAATTTTCTATATACAATAATTATCAGGTAGGTACACCAACATATTCATATTTAAATAAAATTAATAAAAAAACGAAAAATAGAAGAAATTAAAATTAATAAAGTTAAAAATCCAAAAATGCGTCCCTACGTAAGATACCCAAAAGGCTGGCTGCATTGCATTGCCTCTTTTAATTGCTATACCAATTCGTTGGCTACCAGCCCTTTTGTCACCCGAAGAAATGATATTGGCCGCACACGTAACAATGTGAAATAAAATGTACCTACCTATGTTAACAAATCGTGTAAATTTAAAAAGTTTTTCGGTAGAATTCAAAGTCACTTAGATAGGTGCACTAAAAATCTATTCTTTTCTAAAATCAAACAGTTAAAACCGTTCGTTTTAAAAAAACAAACTTTAAACCGACTGTCCCGAATCCCAATGTAATAAAACAATCAGATGCTGTCCAGAGTTCGGGCTTTGTTTTACCATCGCTCGAAATAGACCGCCATTTTGTTTCACGGGGATTTTAAAAAAATACATTTAATTTTATATCGAACAAAATACGGGTATTTCGGATTTCCCACTGGTATATTGGTAGAGACCGCGGTCCGACAGGTGAGAATGTTTATCCCATTGGTCAGATTAGATAACTGTCGAATAAGTAAATGCAAAAATGAATGCGTATTGCCTAAGTACGTACAGAACACGACATAAGGAACGGTGCATATTTTATAGATATTTGCAACGCATAAAACAGCGAGGTACCAATTGCTAAGAAAAATTAAAAAAACCCCTCAAATTATAAACTTTTTTATTTTATTTTATGTCAACGTCCGGCGCCTCAGGGTATAGGAGGGGGGGCTTCTTTGTCATTATATCTATTTAAGGCGGCGATAGATGATAATCAACGGTCCTTTTCCGATTGCATATAAATGAGCGAGATGGAATTGCGTGAAAAAATCTACAATTTCTCGTAAAATCAATAATTAACGAAGATTAAAATAATATTTTTATAAAATACGATGAAGGGGTTCTAGGTATTGTATTTTCTAATATTATGATGCCTATAAGAAAATATAGCGGTTAAGGATTTAGAAGAAAAACTGATATATTTTGTAAAACAGGGGTAACTTTGCCTGTATAATAGTGGTATATAAAGTTATTTTTTATTGTTTTTGAAATGAAGGGGACACTTCTTGTATCATGTTCAATAACATTAAACATTGTTTAAAGATCTATTTGATACCGGCTATGAAGAAAACTATTCAATCGGAAGGGATTTCACATGAGTCGCGTCCTTAAATGTGACCATGCTTTTTACATCTTTGACAACGGTATACGGTAGTACTTAATCAAATTGATGTAAAAAATTAGTGGAATAACCATTTTAAATACCTACCTACCTAAGTGGGAAAGGAAAAACTGTTGTTAAATTAATTGATAGGTACTTAGGTAAGTGGGGTAAGTACCTACTAAAATTAGTATAAAAACTTTTTTAAATTGGTACCTAAGTGGGCTAGGTCCCTACTAAAATTAGCGCAAAACTGTTTCAAAGTAGTTAGGTAAGGTATACCTAATAAATTTAGTAGAAAAACTGTAAGTAGCTACTTCCTTTTTTTAATATAAAGAGGCAATCACAATTAGCAATTGTTTTGTTTGAACTTTTACCAACATCCGGTGCGGGCGTCGACCCTTTTAAATTACCTATTTGAACTAATTAAATTTTAATGAACATTTGTCAAGTGTCAGAGTTTTCAGATGTATCGAAACTGAGGGGCCTATTCTTGTTGTTTAGATACAATGTCACGTTCGATATCTTTACTCTATACTTATAATAAAGGAAGAGAGGACCAAAAGTCTGTACTTGTAAGAAAATTTAAAAAAAAAGTGGCCTACGGGACTTGGGAAAAGTAGTAGAATAAAATTATATAATTTTTAAAATTCATGTCTGTCAGTCTGTTTGTCTGTTTCTCTGTCTGGTCCTAATACAATTAAAAATACTTATCGGATTGAAATCTGGTTTTCAATATTGTCCTATTTTCGAGGAACGTTGTGGTATAATTTGCATCGAAATACAATTAGTAGAACCCGAGTAATAAACGAAAAAGTGCAACCGCTCGAAAACCGCTCGGCAGCCCACGCCTGTGTCAACTGACAATGCATTTTTCACTTCCACGGGTGAAACTGCGTTGCGCAGCTAGTCATTTAATATAATGTTACTAGCTGCGCCTTACGGTTTTATCCGTGCAAGTTCCGATCCCGCGTAGCCATACTCAAACAATCAAGCGTCAACTTAAAATATTCATAGTTATTGTTAAATGAAAAGCTACTCAAATATTTAACTAGCAATCAAATTTTAAAAGGTCGTTCGCTATTCGTTTCTTTAAAAGTTGTTCTATGCTAATATTATAAACAAGTTAGTTTTATTTGTTTGTTTGTACAAAAAAAGAAACATGGGCTACTTTTTATTTATTAAGAGGTTCAACAGCTATACATATACATAGCCAATTACAGAACTTCACGAATAGGACCCGATTTATCCCGATATTCCCGTGAGATACCGCAGGGAGCTGCTAGTCTACGCGATTTATATTGCGACATTATATCTAAAACACCAGAATCGGCTCCAAATCTGCTTAATTATGCGCCTTCAGTCGCAAAACCTGAATCTTTAATTTAAGGGTTGAATTAGCGAAGGCTTCGTGAGATTACGATATTAAAGTAGAATTATTTTCTTGTTTAAACGAGAATTTTCTTATTGACGGCTTCTGTGGCGTGGTGGGCCTGAGAAGCAGGAAGTCTAGAGTTCGTTACCCACTACCCCCTTACTTATAAACGCTAGTTAATGCGCTGCATAACTATACATCGTTCGCCTTTTACTGTCACATGAAGTTTCAAAGTTGACAGACAGAGACAAACGTCACATAATTTAGTCACGTGTAAATAATCTCACTAATATTACTAAAGTGAGTTTGTTTATTTGTTTGTTTGTTCCCTCTTCACGGTCAAACGGCTCAACCGACTTGGATGACAATTTGCATAGGGATAGTTTAACTGATGGAGAGTAACATAGGATACTTTTTATTCCGATATTCCCGCGGGATCGGGACTTACGCGGGTGAAACCGCTGGGCGCAGCTAGTTGACTATATAAAGCATGAGACTAGTTTCGTAATGTAAATTGGACTTAAATATTTAACATTTTGGACTTAAAATATCAAGTTTACTATCAATTAAACTAAGTAAGTCTTATTGATAAACGTGGAGTGAGGTCGGAGTAGTGAAAACATGCTTTGTCTTTTTCCGTGAGCCGAAATTCCTAAGTTGACAGACAGAAACAAAAAACCGTAAAGTTACTTCGTCCCTACTCCACGTTTATTAATAGGGGCCAGCAGGTTTAACTAAGCTCGCTTGGTTTCGCGTTTTGCGAAAAACATTTGAGCAATAAAAACAAATATTACAAAGACAAAAACTTAAAACTAGTGTGGTACAATGAGCTGACTTATCGCCTAAGGGCGATCTATTCCAGGCAAGCAATCGGAAACCCGGAGTATGCGCTTTTTTACTTTTGCGTCTCCACTTAGCACAATCTTCCGCACCCTATGTAGTGGGCCCAAGAATAAGGACTGAAATGCGTACAAATGGCACGCAATTCAGCCCTTATTCTTGGGCGCCATAGTTTCAATTCAGCCCTTATTCTTGAGCGCCATAGTTTCAATTCAGCCCTTATTCTTGAGCGCCATAGTTTCAATTCAGCTCTTATTCTTGGGCGCCATGGTTTCAAAGCTTACTTCATGAACGTCTGTGTTTATAAACCTATAACGTTTCGAGTAAATAATCGATAAATCTTCAAATTCCTCAGGAAATAACAATCAGACAACAAGATTAACAAGAACATGGAAACAAGGCGTCGTCGGGGGATAATGGCCGCACTGAATTACTAAATATAATTGCCTTAACATTCCAATTTTATGGGTTTTTCGTGAAAATATTTATGTCGTCATCTCGCTGTTTATTGCCAAGTGATGACGTCACAGACACGTCATGGTAAAGACACGGAAATGTACAGCGCCACTTAGGCCGGCTTGCATAACTGTTCCTAAACATGTTTAAGCCGTTAAACTTGTTTAAAATCTGTCAGAATTTCAAGAACTGAACTGTCCATGTGTGGCAACATATTATCAATCGTCCACTTATGAAATAGAGTCCAATGTTCGATTTCCCAAAAATTCTTTTAAAAATTGATTTAGTTAAATATATTTTTAGGCAAGTCGCCCTTAGTGCGGCAAATCTTATCTTACTTCTTACTAATACTATAAACGCGAAAGTTTTTATGTATGTGAGTTTGTTACTCTTTCACGCAAAAACTACTGAACCGATTGCGATGAAACTCGGAATATAGGTAGCTATGTGTTATCCCTTATATGGTATTACTTTTTATCCCAATATTCCCGCGGGAACGGGACTTACGCGGGTGAAACCGCGGGCGCTGCTTGTACCTAAATAAATTGAACATCATACAGCGCCATCTTGCCCCTTAGTACCTACGCTTTTTTTAAGCTTATGTCACGGTGACTAGACAACAGATTTATTCTTAAAAATATTTTTAGCAAGGAAATATATTTCGAAAAAAATCCTCATGACAGGATTCGAACCTGCGTCCTTTCGCGTCCTTTATTTTGGAAATATATTTCATTGTTACAAATATTTTTAAGCTTAAAATTCCATCAGCAAAAAAAATAAAAGGGAATATTAAACAGATTGATTACTTATGATTGTTTTTCTTTTATAAAAAAATTAAATTTTTACTATTAGACTAACAACGCTCCGCGGTTTCAGCCGCGTTTATTAATATTAATATAAAGTCACGACCACATCAACAACCATGCAAACAAACAATGGAAACTTACCTAATTTATGGATCAATAGCTATTGATACTTGAAATATTCACTATTTAGGGCGAACGGTCTAATATACTGTTTCCCGGCCGTGCCAGGTCCAAGCTTCGTTGTCCATTGCTCGGCCGCCACTCGGTTGCAACAGACCGATCGACTGCTCGCCGAGCAATGGACAACGAAGCTCGGCCGGTTGACGGTCTAATATAAATCATCCCTTAAACAGACTCGTAGCATCACCGAGAGCAGATAGTGCTACGAGCCTGATATATTTCAGTTAAAATTTGCTATTTTACTCCATACGCGTTAGCCATATCTAGTTTATTCTCCTTCACAGCTTAAATAAATCACTACAGCAAGCTTAACTATACAAATGTTTCCTTTTATTCCTTTTATGTGATTAGGATTGTTCCAGATCACATAAAAGGAAAATGACGCGTCACTCACACTAGACTCTTGAGACATTAATTAATTAATTTATTAACCCTTCTCAAAATTAATATAAACTTTATAATAAAACCAAGTAATTCGATAAAAAGACTATGTTACAAACCATGGGGTTTAAATTTTTAACTCAGCTTTGCGCAAGCTCTCCTAAGAGGCGTGGTGATGTTAGACCACTTCCGCGTCGAGCATGTCGCTTCCGGCTCGTTTAAATGAGGAACGATATGACACGTGACATTCACGTGTGCGGTCTACACTCTACCCACATGAGCTAATAGCGTGGTTTTCACATGGTGTCCATTTCCTAGCCAGTTTTGATAGGGCACTGCTGTAATGCTAACCACTGTACTGTATTTTCGCCAAATAAACTAAATACCTAAACATGTAGATAGGTAGATTAATTCTTAAAGATAATAATATATGAAATACTAGCTGCGCCCCGCGGTTTCACCTGCGTAATTCCCGTTCCCGCGGGAATATCGGGATAAAAAGTAGCCTATGTGTTATTCCTGGTATCCAGCTACCTATATTCTAAATTTCATCGTAATCGGTTCAGTAGTTTTTGTGCGAAAGTGTAACAAACTCACATACATACATACATATTTACATACAAATTTCGCGTTTATAATATTAGTAAGATTTATAAAAGACGCCAAAAATAAAGACAGGAGAATCTGTATCAGAGTAATTTCAATCGAAATCAAATCATACTGTCGCAGGATTTGACTCAAAACACACTCAAAATTAAAAAATAGGGACCGTCTCCACGAGCGTTACAATCGCGGCGATATTACTTTATTTTTATACAACGCTCCGCCGCGTTAACATCGCCGTGTGGAGACACGTTCATAGAGATTGTATAGAAATAAGTGGCTCGACGATAATATCGCCGCGATTCTAACGCTCGTGGAGACGGCCCCTTAGGGTTTCGTAGTTAAAAATAAACCCTTATGGTTTCGTCATGTCCGTTTGTCTGTTCGCGGCTTAACTTAGAGACGTTAGTACTAAGAAGTTGTAATTTTTAATTAGTAGGTATACATATTGATCACGGCAAGAAATCCATCGTATGGAGTAAAGTAAAAGTAAAACTTTATTACCTATCAACTTGGATGGCAACTTGTAATTTCAAATTCATAATTATTCTAAATATTTTATGATTGACAATACCGTCAATACCTATATTATCAAATTACAATAACACCAAATCTTTAAAAAAAATTGAGGAATGAATGGGGCTCGAACCACCGCATATCGAATCTCAAAGCAAGGTAGTTAACCAGTCTGCTAATCCAACCTTAACAAACGTAATGAAATAATGAATCTATACCAGCAAACGGCTACTTGTGTATCTACCTACAAAATATTAATATTATAATGAGTAAATTGTGGGTAGTTGTAACATAATTTTAAATAACTGACCTTTTTACATATAATCATTTCACACAACAAACGAATAAGCCATTGTGGTTACTGTGCATTTCTTTCTTTCTTTTTAAGTTTCATTTAAAATATGTTGTAGTGTTATGTAATGAAGAAAACAATTAAATTACATTCGTTAAATCTAACGGTGAGTTTAAAATATTGTTGGGAAACTATGGTCATGTCTATTCAATCTCAAAAAGAAGCATTAAAATTAATAACCTGGTTTATCTACTGACAGAGAAAAACAATCCGGCTATGGGTAAAAATATATGGAGAACCGGAGACCCAGTAACGACATAAAATGGCTTGTGGGGTCAAATTACTTCAAACTGGGACTTATCAGTGGTCAAGCGAAACAAAAGAAAATCTCCAGAATCTAGTGACATCAACTATGGAGTGGATGAGTGGAAACAATTTGTGCCACAATATGGTGAATAGCATGAAAAATAGACTTCAACAAATAATTCAAAGTTAAAGTAGGCCTTTACTTTATTAAAATATTGTTCTTAGTGTTGTGTTCTGAGTGTTATGTTGGGTGTTTTTATAAAAAGTGTTTGCATTTAAAAAAATAAGATGTCACAAGTGATGTTATTGTGTATTTGGTAGAAAATGTATAATATAAATACGTTTCTACCCATACCATACATGTAATTCACGAAATTGGCATTATTGCAAAGTAAGATTTGTTTATAGAACCACCCACAATACAATAAGTCTTGTAAGGCGTTGTTTGTAAGAATAAAGTGTTAAAAAACATTTTGTTTTCGTATTTTTAAGGTTAAGTGTAACATATACTAAGATAAATCATACAAAAGCAAAAATAAATATATAAGTTATCACTTAATACATAAATTTAATCGAAAAGAATTACTGCAGTCAGGTTTCGAACTCGATAGTGTCTGTCACTCAAATCCATGTATGATACCGCTTCACCAACGGATCATTAGAATTATGGTCTAAAATAACTAACTGTTGATAAGCCGTTTCGTTGTAAGTAGACGTTAGCTGTAGCTATGGATATATATGGTGGTTACTTTAATCATATTCCGTCTGTACATACCTATCTTACTGTATTTTATTTACGTAAGTATCTATGTATCTCTTTCACGCAAAAACTACTAACCCGATTGCGATGAAACTTGGAATATGGATAGCTGGATACCGGGAATAACACATAGGCTACTTTTTATTCCGATATTCATGCGGGAACGGGCCTTACGCGGGCGAAACCGCCGGGCGCAGCTAGTAATGAAATAATAACAAAAACTATCACAGATGAGCTGTCTTTTCAAATTCACGAGTAATTGAAAGAAATATAAAGTAAAATTCGAAAAAAAACCATTGAAAATTACATACTAGATAGGTGTTAGTTGTCATTGGAAACTACGGAACCCTACACTGCACGTGGCCCCACAAGGCACGCACTTGCTCAATTTTTTATCCACATTGTCATGACAGAATTTTCCTCAGAAATCACAACACTCCTCTTGACCCAAAGGCGCTTCTTGAGTGACTGTCGAGTCTTCGAACCCCACTATCGGTTCGTAATCTTTGACTTCAGTTCCTCTCGTATTCATACCTAATTATGAACGAGGTTATTTTTAAACAGAGAATAACAATATTTTTAGCAAGGAAATATATTTCCAATAAATCCGCATGACAGGATTCGAAAGCGAAAGGCGAAAGGACGCAGGTTCGAATCCTGACATGGGGTTTTGTTGGAAATATATTTATTTCCTTGCTAAAAATATTTCTAAGTTTAAAATGCCTTGAGCAATAAAAACAAAAAGAAATAGAGAATAACAAAACAAACTTTTTTCCTTTTAAGAGCGGTGTTTGTCTAGTGGTAGATACCCCGACTTTTATTTCGAAGATCGTGGTTTCGAATCCCGACTTACCGCGCACCACTGTCTTTTTCCTTGCGGGAAAGTTATGTGCGCTAATAACATCGCTCATACGGTGAAGGAAAACATCGTGAGGAAACCCACGGCTTAGTTAGCTCCAGATGTATTGATCAGGTGTTTCCTCTGGGCATGGCTGACTAGGCTGGGAGAATGGTATAGGTGCTGAGCAAAAATAATATACTCTATATTCAGTGATCTGAGGTGCTGAGCAGCCAACCTGAAAATATTCCGGGCGGAGTTTTGGCGGGAACGCGTTCAGAAGATGTGGTGCTAAATTTTCATTTTTGTGAAACCTAGTGAAAATCGGTGCAAAACATGACACTTAGTGTTGTCTCCAAAGCTCCGTGAACAATCTTTGTAAATGGCCGCCGTGTTTACAAATGATTCTCTGGACTTGACTTTTACTATGATGGCTTGACTGTTTCGATTGCAAATAACTTGCAAATAATACTTGACACTGGCTAATTTCCTAATGGCCATAATCGGTTCACATCCGATACGAAATAAAAAAACATGTTTCAGGCACTACAGCGCCATAAAATAGCATGGATTAAAAGTTGCTTGCGCTGTACAAATCATCTAAAATTAAATGAAAAGGCCAATTATTATTACTTATTATATTTTTAAACATTAGTAAAAAAAACTAGCAATTAGAAGTCTTGCTTATGTAAGTAGTTTTTTTGTACACTAGGAAAGGATTTCCTTTCAGATATTTTTCAAACAGAAATATCTCTTTTTTCATCAAAATGTACATGTATTGTAGCTAAGCCCTATGGTTTCACCCGCGTTAGTTATTAGAGCCAAACATGAACTTTTCGTACTCGCGCTACTGGTAATCCCAAACCAAACACAAAAAGCAAAAGGAAAGCATTTCTTTAAAATTAAGATTTCCTTATAGTCGGTAAAAACTTTAAAAATAAAGTTTAGATATTGCTTCAAATAACTACAGACTTTTTATCCTTTTTTCCTTTGATTATAGTATAAAAGCCATAGATGTGTTCGCCATTTAATCAATTTAAGGCGCTATATGTATGCATGCCCACGGTAATCTAACTATTGACAGTTTCCGGCACGCGTACTGTGTCCGTGCACATTGTTATCAAACACACGATTTTTAAGGACGCGACTGATGTGAAATCCCTTCCGATTGAATATTTTTCTTCATAACCGGTATCAAATAGATATTTAAACAATGTATTATGTTATTGTACATGATACAAGAAGTGTCCCCTTCATTTCAAAAATAGAAACCTTTTATACCGATATTAAAACCTTTTCAAGCTCAAAATGTTTGGAAGCGAAACGTATCATTGACACGTGACATACATTCATTGCAAATTGTTCTTTTATAACATTAAATAATAGGCTTGCATTTGACCTCATCTCACCTGAACCGAAGCGACGAAATTTATCATAATTTTACAATAAAAAATAAGTGTTAAAAAAAAGGTGGAACGCATAAGTCGTGGTAGATTATTACACTTTACGCCTCATTTTGCTAATGACAGCGCCTTAAGGACGCGACTCATGTGAAACCCCTTCCAATGGAATGGTTTTATTCATAACCGGTATCAAATAGATCTTTAAACAATGTATTATGTTATTGTACATGATACAAGAAGTGTCCCCTTCATTTCAAAAACAATAAAAAATAACTTTAAATACCACTATTATACAGGCAAAGTTACCCCTGTTTTGCAAAATAAATCAGTTTTTCTTCTAAATCCTTAACCGCTATATTTTCTTATAGGCATCATAATATTAGAAAATACAATACCTAGAACCCCTTCATCGCATTTTTTCAAAATATTATTTTAATCTTCGTTAATTATTGATTTTACGAGAAATTGTAGATTTTTCACGCAATTCCATCTCGCTCATTTATATGCAATAGGACAAGGACCGTTGCTTATCATCTATCGCCGCCTTAACACAATTTTCCCATCATGTCGACGGCATGTAGGTAGGTACAATGAAAACCAACCTAATGATATCTAAAGGCATTTGCCTGCTTTACCGCATCGTATGGCTACACCCTTGCAATGTGGGTGCTGAGATACGATATGGAGCTCTGCTTTTACTGGCTGTGTAATAAGGTATATCTTACCCTATTCTACTAATATTATAAAGCTGAAAGTTTGTGAGTGTGCGTATATGTGTGTTTGTTACTCGATCACGCAAAAACTACTGAACCGATTGCGATGAAACTTGGAATATAGGTAGCTGGATATTGGGAATAACACTTTTTATCCCGATATTGCCGCGGGAACGGGACTTACGCGAGTGAAAGCGCGGGGCGCAGCTAGTAATACATAATATATTATACTTACATAGATTTGCATTAATCCGGATTCCTAACGGAAGCGAAGCACTGTTATTAATTTGTCAGTTTAACAACTAGCGATCTATGTCATAGCATGTTACGCTTTATTTTGCTACTTACAGCCCCTTAAGGTGAAGGATTAATAAACTTAAAACTCATTCTAGTTTACTATGGCTAAGCTATAGCTCGAATAAAGACGTCACGTAAGCCCTAGTTTTTGTTTAATACTATTTACCTACATTGCTAATTAGGTATTGTATATTACCAATTTGAAGTGCAGACTACTACAACTCAATACAGGAAAAACGAATGTTAAAATATATGCCGTTTTATTGTAAAATAAAAAACGAGTTGTTTTAACTAATATTTTTTGTGTTATAAAAGTAACTAATTGTGTTAATTTTTTTATTACTTATCGGTTGTGAACCGATTATGGCCATTTGGAAAGTAGCCAGTGTCTAGTATTATTAATTTTTGCATGTTTTTTGCAATTTGCATCAAAACAGTCAAGTCAAGGAAGTAATTGTAAATGATGGCTCTTTACTCTTCACGCGAGCTTTGGAGACAATGCTTAAGTCCATGTTTTACACCGATTTTCACTTTTAGTACACTTGTACATCTTCACAAAACGAAATTTGTAATATGCCTCCGAAATTAAACAATTAGCTCGCATTTGAACTAGGTTTCACAAAAATAAAAATTTAACAACACGTCTCCGAACGCGTTCCCACCAAAACTCCTGTTTTGTAATTAACTACTGAGATACTCGTATCCAAACATGGCGTAAACATGGCGACTATGCGAAATTTTAGAGATTATATATTAAATATTTGCTTTGGACATTTTTCTTTTCTATCGGAAAATCTATCTTTTCTATTCATTGGATCTTTTCTAGTATGAGGTATATATATGCTATTACTTATACATTTTATGATCTTGGCGCAGAAAATCTCTTTTGCAAAAATGTCACAGAGAAAATTTTGTTTTGTTCACAGAAGTCATTTTTGCAATATGTCACTTTCTCAGTCACGATTTTCTTAGTTATAGCTTTCTGTCAGCAATTTAGGACAATTTAGCCAATTTCACATACTAATAGTGTACTACCACTATTATACTGTAATTGTTTGAAATAATTTTGAATGCGTGAAGGGTGCAGAAAAAATGGCGACGATTTTTCTCCAACCCCATGGAACATTTGTTTGTTACGTGCTAATTTCGTATTTGGCACTAGTACCTTTATTTTCACTACACTCGTTGAACTTCGCGTAACTAAATTGATAACATGTCGCCGAAATTAAACAATTTACACGCAATAAAACTAGGTTTTGCAATAATAAAAATTCAGGACGACGTTCCACTAACGCGTCAAAAACAAAAGCCCTTTTCTCAGTCACTTTCGCTGAATATCTTAATGACAATATCTATCTCTATCTTTATATCTATCTATCAATAGCTGCCATAGCAGAGACATCCCCGACTCAAAGGCGACCGGTTCGCCCTTGACCTAACACCGCTACCCCCGCTCAACTGTGTCAGGCTTATGATAGGGCTGCATCGGGGGCTGAATTAACTATACCTACCCTACATATGAGTGTAGGGTAGGTACTATACTATCGGGGTCATATGTGAAGAGTTTTCAAATGAAAACCTAGAGTCACACTATTTAAGTGCAACTCAAATCAATGAAAGTGTCATCTTTACTAATTTTACTAATATTATTAACGCGAAAGCTTGTATGTGTTTGTATGTATGTAAGTGACTTTGTTACTCTTTCACGCAAAAACTACTGAACCGATTGCGATGAAACTTGAAATATGGGGACCTGGAATAACACATAGATTACTTTTTATCCCGATATTCTCGCAGGAACGGGGGTACGCCGGTGAAACTGCGGGCGCAGCTAGTCCTTACTTAAATTCGAAAGTTTACATGTTTATTTGTGTTAAATTACCCAAAAATTACCAAACCAATTGCGACAATCCTTGGTATGCAGATAGCTGAAGATCTGGATTAAATCGCAAAATAAATATTGGCAACTTTTTTACAACTATAGCTGCGCCCCGCAGTTTCACCCGCGTAATACCCGTTCCCTTAGGAAACTCGGGATATAAAGTAGCCTAGCTATGTGTTATTCCTGGTATCCAGCTACCTATATTCCAAGTTTCATGGTAATCGGTTCAGCGGATTTTACGTGATTGAGTAACAAACACACATACACACATACTCACAAACTTTCATATTAGTAGGGACTGACGCGGGTGAAAACACAGGGCGCTTCTAGTTTAAAAATATTGTACACGATAAAAAAAAAAGTAGAACTAGAAAAAAAAAGAAAATTAATTGAAAAGATATTCCTAAGGAATCGTAGCCAAACCGGAGGACTAGTCTAGTCTTATTTTATACAAATTATCATTATGTTGGTACACTTACATTTGTTTTCGTTCGGCCTTTTCTTCACGGTTTTTCCCGACCGTCATTTGTTTTTCTCGTTTTTTTCCTTTTCTTTATTCACGGTGCAGCTAACGAATGACGACGCAAAAACTTGACAAGCTATTCGACATCATTAATTATCGAGTAAAGACATTCGAGTGTGGAGTGTGGTTAAATAATAAACCAGTGGGCCCGATTCTGTAAAAACATAGCATGCGACAAGCAGGCGGGATGCATGGGCATCCCGCCTGCTTGTCGCCCGCCCTTTTACGTTATAGCTAATCTATAACTTCTTTTAACACTGATTGGCTGAGGAACAAGGGGAGCTATTTAAATAATTAAGTAGCCCTTAATTTTGTAGGCTTATCTAATTAAGTAGTAATAAAGTAAAATAACATTTACAGAATACGAATTAACGCACATCTTCTGCACGTCGCCTGCAGTCCGCCGGCATTCCGCATGCTATGTCCTTAACGAATCGAGGCCCAGAAACTGAAACCACACGTCGTGTGTTCATTGTTGCGATTTTAATACACAAAATAACCTCACCGTTAAACATTCGTGATCCTCTCCTACCCAAGGATGCGTGGAAAGGACCGCTCTCAGCGGTAAGGTCGCCTAATGTGTCTCACTTTAGATTTAAGTCTCTCCATTGTGTAATAACTAATAACTGCTATTTTTTGCTGCCAAACGAGTATTGGTGAATAAAATTCGTCGAACAAACACACACGTACACAGGACTGAACGTTATGTTACAAATAATTATGAGGCGGTAGTTTACAGTAACTTTTTAGAATGTTAAAATAGACAAATGACATCTCAGTCAACCTTGAAAAAGCCAACTGTAAAGTTGGCAAAAGCTCGGTTCTTTTAAAAATAAAGAATAAAACACTATTAAACCCCTTAAATAAAGTGTTTTATTATGCAAAATCGCGAAAACCATAGAAGAAATTAAAATTCGTCGATTTTCGTGTGCCAGCCAAATGCAACCTGTCATTTCACTCACGATTCCAAAGGACCGGCGGCCTAACTGTATTATATATAATACATAATTCGAAAGGCAAAAAAAATAATAATTTTAAAAACTTAAGAACAGACCGACTCCTAAAAGTACAAAATAACCTCACCTACATACAGTGTCACCAACTTATTATGTTATCTGAAGTCGGGCAGTCAAACTACAATCTCGACCCACCCGGTAACACTGCCCGACTTCAAATAACATAACAGATAAGTTGGTAGCACTGTATGTACGTGAGGTTATTTCGCTTTTTTTTGTAAACCTAAACTTTACCATCGTCATTTAGTAGGGTAGTTTTGAAAAAAAAAAATGTATAATGGCGACCCATCGTTTAGGAAATGCAATAGGCCGGTTTAAGTACATACAGCGTTGCTATAAATATCTGCGGGAGAAAACATTTTTCATTTCTGTTTACCCCTTTTTACCTTCCTAATTAAAAATAAACATTGTACAAATCACATTAAAATTAAAAACAAAAAAAATAGACCATAGGAAATGTGTTGTTAATAACTATAAATTGTTAGGCTTTACGTTTTACTAAGGTATAATGATATAACAGGCTATACCCGCGGTTTCACTCGCGTATGTGTCGATTCCGTTGGAATTTCGTAAAATCTTTGTTTGGTAGATTATGTATATATTGCACTAAATACATTGCAATACATGCGTCGATATAATCTTTATTTTGTCCTATCCTTTTCCTTCCTTCTGCCGCTCAAAAAAAAAAGTAAAACCAGAGATAATTATTTATTAATAATACACAATCTTTACCGGGTTTTACTCGCGTTTTATTCAATAACGTCATTACTTTCAAACGACCGAGCTTTCGCCAACTTTACTGTTGGCTTTTTAAAGGTTGACTGAGATGTAATTTGTCTATTTTAACATTCTAAAAAGTTACTGTAAACTACCGCCTCATAATTAATTGTATCATGTAATCAGATTTAAATCGAATTAGTCCAACTAAATTAAAGATTTCACAAGTACAACTATTACAAAAAATCATATGACATAATCCATTAATACAATATACAATCACCTAACTTCTTTATTTATTACAATCTCATTGCACCTTAAGTACTACTACAAAATCTCTTCGTCTATTTAAGTTATTAAACAAAATAAAATCAATAAAAAATGTAATTACGTAATCATGTAATTACGTTCCAGCGTACGCAGACTTTAGAGTTAATTGTAATAGTTTTGAATTTAAATTATAATCCCTAGCTAACTCAAAAAACGTAGCGTAACTCAAAAATTGATGACGCGGCGACTTCTCGACGACTCATTATAAGACATCATAGTTGGGCGGAATAATTCGAATTTATAAATTGCATTAAATAAAATTAAACTATAATTTTAATAATTAAAATAGTAATAGTACTAACAATTAAAATAATTCTAACATTAACCGCTTTTAAAAAGGACAATACAAGCAGTAGTAAAAGTAAGTTATTATATTAATTATTAGTACTTATAGAATTAAATGTTCACAGTTTACTCAAAGCCGGTTTGACAGATCTTTATAAAATAAAATAAATGTAGTAAACATCCATCGTTTAGTATCCAATATCCATAGTACAAGCCATAGTTACCTATAATTTAGGTCTAAATACTGTTGTATGCAACGTCCTATGATATTTAGTTATTTTTATCTCATAGTAGGTAGGTTGGCTAACCGATCCTAGATCGCGCTAACGACATTTTTCCGTCCCGCACATAGCATACGACCACCAATATCATATCACCGGGTGGTATATTTCTACGCAGTGAGCCAGTGATCGAGGGGCTGGGCTGACACCTTCGACGTCTAATGTTCTCTTAAACACTCTCCGTTTTCTCTAAGTGTTCGAACACCTTTAAATGAAAAAAAAAATCTGGCACTTGACCGTTTAGAGAAGTTCTCAAACCCACTGATGTAGAATCTTTGACCATCTTTTTTGTTTTTTTTAGGGTTAAAACGAAACGAAACTATAAGGGTTTATTGTTGACTACGAAGTCAACAGTAAACGCTTATAGTTTCGTCATGTCCGTCCGTCCGCGGCTTTGCTCAGAGACGGTTAGTACAAAGAAGCTAAAATTTTGCATGAGTATACATAATGTTCACGCCAAAAAGAGCTACAATATAAAAAAAATAACACTTTTTTAGGGGTATCTCCCCCACATGTAGGTAACACGGGGGTTGATTTTTTCGTTTTTGCATACCCCCCCATGTGGGGTATCGTTAGATAGCTCTTTTAAAATCATTGTCAGTTTTCAAAAACCATTTTTCATTTTAGGGTTCCGTTTTCGAAATATTCAGCTTTAAAGTGTTTTAGAGTTTTAGTTTTTTTGAGTTATTTTCAAATCGTCCTAGTGCGAGTTGTGGCGTGCAATTGGACACGCCTATGTCCAGCAGTGGACTGCAACAGGCTAATGATGATGATGATGACAAGTGCGAGTTATACCATATCACTTAAAACACGTTTGTTGTTCGGGAGCCCCACTTAAATATTAATTTCATTCTGCATGTTTTTTTCCCATTTAGATAGTGTGGTAAGTTTAATAAATATAATTTTATTTTTATCGAAATAAAAAGCGAAGCGGGGTTGGTATAGTGGTAGATACCCCGACTCTTATTCCGAGGGTCGTGGGTTCGAATCCAGGCCGACCGCGTACTAATGTCTTTTCATTAAGAAAAAGCGCAGATTACATTTATTACTAACCTAGAAAAACTAATGTCCGCTAATAACATCGCTCTCACGATGTTTTCCTTCACCGCTAATAACGGTGAAGAAAAACATCGTGAGGAAACCGACATGTCCTAGGACTGACCACGGTCCTAAGACATGGGACATTCGCCAATCCGGGGTAGGCTTCTGTGGCACCTTAGGCAGAAATCTATACCTAGTGCGTATTGACTTTGCTCAGACTGAGCTTAGCAAAAACAAAGCATAAACTTTGAATTGCAATTTATTTTGTGATATACGAATAAAATTAATCGAATTTCATAGTCATAACAGAGAAGCTAAGTTTAAGTCATTTTTTTTGATTGATTTATATTCTAAATTTAAAAATCTTCGACTTCACTAAGCAAAAACTTTGGATAGTTGCGAAGATCGCTTTTTAAATACCAAAAGTTGTCTTAAGTGAAAGTTTTTGCTTAGCAAAGTCAAAAGTACGGACTATAGATTTTTTTCTTACTGCCTAACCCCTCAACGAGGAGACTTTTGCCCTGCAGTGATACAAAATAACGGGCTGATTTGTTATGTTACGAAATATACTTTACTAATAATAATAATGCATAAGCATGTTTAGCATAATGTTGTAATGCCATTAGGTACTATGACGTTTCTGAGTCTTTACAGACTCCTTCCTGAGGGTAGACTGAGATACTTAATTTTTTAATGAGCGGAACCATTTGACACGTCTTGAAAAGCCAAATACAAGGAAAATAAACGTCAGATTACCTATAGAACTATATCTATTGTAAGTAGTTACTTTAGTGTGGCCAATAAAGATTTTATTATTATTATTATTATTTATTATTTTTAGAAATATTTTTAGCAAGGAAATATATTTCCAAAAAATCCCCATGACAGGATTCGAACCTGCGTCCTTTCGCTAACCAGGCGAATGCTCTAACCACTGAGCTACACAGGAATCACAGGAATGCCTTGAGCAATAAAAACAAAAATAAATATTCGTCAGATTATAGTTTGAAATTTAAAAAAGTACCTACTTACCTACCATACATTATTTCGTTATTCTTATTGTTCTTACAAAAATACTGTAAACTACTAATATCTAACATTAAAATTTGTGTTAAAACGTTCCTCTGTAGGTATTGAATGAGTTTTATTTCAATACAACATAGCGATAACAGATGAAAAATCTAACTAGCTAGAATAATATTTTCAAGGAAAAATACACGCCTTCAAAAATTCTTGAAGATTTTAGAATTTTTTTTGAAGATTCCTGACATTTTTTTTAGTCTCAGAATAGCGATGAAAATGAAAAAGAAAATTACGATATTTTTTTTTAAGAACAACTTTATAAACCAGCCAAATCAGAGTTGATTTGCGAACGAAGGGTTCTTTAGCATTATTACAAAATTCCGCTTTAAAATAGTATGGCAAAATCAAAGAATTGTTACCAAAATTGGCAGAAGAATTGAAAAGCGAAAATTTCTTGTAAATTGATATTTATGAAATGCAGCTCTTTTACGATTCTGTATTTGTTCCAGGTGATCGCGGCACAACGTGCGACAGAGAAAGAACATCGAGACACACCCTGAAAACGCTTTATATGGAGCGAGACGGGTATACCGCACGTGCTCCGTCACGTAATAAAACTCACAAAAATCGCGAATGTAGATAATAGAAAATATAAAATAGTCCGAGAGGTGAACGCCTAATTGCTGGCTGTATCTAAGACATTAGGGCGCATTATGCGTTTATAGTTAGTGCGGCGGTGCGGGTGCGTGAAGTGCGGGACACTTGGGTTATGCGGGCGCGGAGGCGGATCCAACGAGTCAAGCCCATCGTGCGAGTCTGACGAAACCGGTCAGGTATGTTCCGACCTTTATTTACTTGCTAGAAGCATCCCGATGTTTCAACCGAATAAATCCCGATCGGGATCTAAAGTATCCTATGTTTTCCATCACTTAACCTTTATCGAAATCGATCGAACCGTTCGACCGTGAAGAGGAAATAAATAAACCTTTAAACAAACTTTCAGATTTATAATAATAGGGGATAAAGTATGAAATTGCCGTTTTATTGCAATAGGTTCTTTGAATTGACATAGAATCTTCATGGTTTGAGGTTTTCGAATGAAACTTTTTTCAAATGGTTTCTGTGATGTTCTTTTTTTAAAAAATGTGAAACATTTGAATATCGACTTTCAATTGTTTTTGTTATTCAATTTAGACAAGAAAGATGGATACTGCGAAAATTCGAGTGATTTTTGAATACGAGTTCCGACGCGGAACTAACGCGGCAGAAACAGCCCACAATATCAATGCTGCGTTTGGAGAGGGGTCTACTAATGAACGCACCGTGCGATTTTGGTTTAAACGCTTTCGTGATGGAAATTTCGACTTAAAGAACGAGCCACGAGGAAGACCGCCCACACAGGTGAATAACGATGAATTAAGAGAGATAGTGGAAGCCGATCCTAGTCAAACTACCCAGGAATTAGCGGCATGGTTTAACGTTACCTTACCCACTTTATTGACTCACTTGCGTCAAATCAATAAATTAAAAAAATACGAAAAATGGGTGCCTCATGATTTGACTGATCTGCAGAAAGAAACGCGTGTTGAAACTTGTGTTGCCTTGTTGAACCGGTACAGAAATGAAGGAATATTGGATCGAATTGTAACATGTGATGAAAAGTGGATTCTTTATGATAACCGGAAAAGAAAAATGCAATAGCTGACCCCAGGTCAAATGCCACAACAGTGTCCTAAAGCAAAACTTACCAATAAAAAGGTAATGGTAACTGTTTGGTGGTCTCAGCATGGTGTTATTCACTATAGTTTTCTTCGATCTGGTCAAGCAATTACGGCAGATGTCTATTGTGCCGAACTCCGAACCATGTTGACAAAACTAGCAGTAAAACAGCCCCGACTCATGAATCGATCTTCACCATTATTGCTCCACGACAACGCGAGACCTCACACAGCACGAGAAACCATTTTGACCCTTCAGGAACTGCACTTAGAAACCATTCGTCATCCTCCGTATTCACCAGACCTTGCTCCAACGGACTACCATTTTTTTCGTGATTTGGACAATTATCTACGTGACAAGAAGTTTTCTTCCCAGGAGGCAGTACAAAATGCTTTCACACAGTTTGTGCAGTCTAGATCGTCGGAGTTCTATCGCAAAGGCATTAATAACCTTCCCATTAGATGGCAGCAATGTATAGATAATAATGCCAACTATTTTGATTAAATAAATTTGTGAAAAATTTAAAATATAAACAATTAAGATTTTCAGTACAAATCGGCAATTTCATACTTTAACCCCTAATATTAGTTTGGATGTTTATACTTATAATTTAAGATAAACGAGAATTTTAACATCGCTCTAACGGTGAAGGAAAACATCGTGAGAAAACACACAGCTTCGTGTAGCTCCTGGCATATTTATACGATTTTCTTCTGAATATGATTGACTAAGACTGGGAGGGTGGTATAGTATACCACGCCTGGCAGTACAGTGCCTTAAATACCATAGATTATAAGAGCTTGTACTTAAAATTAAAAAAAAAAGTATTTTTTTATACTAATGAAGAAAGAATGAACAAAACATATTATTATCTGTATACTTGGACGCAAATAGATAAAAATGAGTCTAGGTCACTTAGGAATAATGTAATAAAGTTTAGTTTTTAGTTCCCAGCTTTTATGAGTGTGTAAAATACACCACCCTCCCACCGCTCTTTGTATGTGGCGTTATAAATGTTTCCCTAGGTGGACGATGATTATTAAAAGTAAGTACCCACAGTTTTTTCAAACATTGGTATGTAATTATTAAACCTTAGATCTTAGTAATTGTTAGCGACAGTCGCTCCCTGGTCTATTTGATTCAGTTTCGTGGTAATTTTATTTGATAAGACCGTTCTTTTTTACGTTTTGTTTACAGAACGTAATTCATTCTCTCATGTACAGACTTTTTATTTTCAAATTGACGTGTAGGATCTGGACTGATTGCTAGAATGAGTACGTATATCAGATAAGTCTGCACATGATCAAAATCGGAACCAACCTCTGTCGTATGCATACACTTACCTGGCACGCACTCTAACATCACTATTGTGTATTGCTATCAAAATTTATCAAGGCGCCAAAAATTTTGAATCGAACGTTTGAAAATACTAATCCATTGTCCTAGGTTGTATAATTAAAAATCGAACTCCCAATCTGCGGTTTGTTAAAAGAAAACAATAAAAAAAAACTGTTTACAACGAACACCGATTTATATTTACGACACAGGGTCTAAAATAACAAGTAATAAAACGTATCAATGAATAATAACGTGCGCACATAAAGTGAATCCTACGTAAAGTGCGTTTTATAGTCGTTTTACAGTCAGTGTACTCTCGGTCTATGCGTGACGTCATCTCAGAAAGAACCACAGAATACATAATTCCTCGTAGAAAACCACCGAGTACAAAAAACCAAGCAAATGAGTTGTTTTTAATTATAAGACAAGTAGTGTCAGCTATGCTTATTTGATTTTTCATGGCTACAAAAATGAGGGTATATTTTATTCAAGAACGAAATGTATTTGTTGCGAATGCTGGTTGCGCCTACTAGATGGCGTTACTAGTATGAAGTCCTAAACGCATTTATATTATGCTTTTACTACCTTAGGTAGGTACTACTACTTTCTTTCTGATCTAATAATAAATAAAGTTGGGCTGCGGCTTACGGGACAAAACCCACTAGGGGCTCTATTTTTGAATGAGGCATTTCGAGCGATTTTAATATTGTACCTCGATTTCAACTTGTTTTCGAGTATAGATTAGGTACCCTGGGGCCTTATTTTTGAATCGCTCGTTGCACTTCAGGCGATTTAAACAATTCGATATAGCTGCTGATTTCGTTTGATGCCAGACTCCTGCTGCGAGTGGTTGATACATACCGCTTGTTGTGCTCGTGCGATTCACGTAGAAAAATTACAGAAATATAACTAAAATGTATCAACTAGGTATGGCTCAGGGCTCAGCACATATTAGTAATACATTTTATGTTCTTTTTTCCTCAAAAACGGTTCAATATTTATTTATAAAATTTCGCTACAACTTTTAATGTGCTAGTGATTAATGATAATGAATGACTGCTGAACCTTTTTGGAAACAAATCGTAAAGAACTGAGGCATAGTTGAAACTCTTTAGTTGCAGAATACGTACACGGTAGAGCAACAAAGTATTTATATCTAGCATACAACTAGCAATTTCAAGAAATCTTTTATGAAATATCAAGTGCCTATTCCGTGATATTATTGTAAAATTAGAAGGACGCGAATCTAGGTCGAATCGTAAAAGCAAAATGATCTCTTTCCAAGTAAGTGGGTATACCTATTAAGACGTGTGTGCAAATAAATCACGAATAAAAGCCTATAAATCAATTGGTTTTATTATAACAAAATGAGATGACGATTTTCTTTGTTTTCTGAGTTTCTGGGACTTAAATTCCAAAGCATTGTAGATCTAGGATCAGACCTACTAGGCACGCGCGAACAAGTAGGTAAAGGAAAAAAGAAAAAGAACAAGTAGGTACTTATAGGAAAGAAGAAAAAGAAAGAACAAGATTACAGGTTATGGGATTTATAAATATGAAAATCTAGTGTAGTACTCCGTAGGTACTTGATATCCATTTTCCAAACACTTTGGTAATTTTATTACCAAAGTGTTTGGAAAATTTAATTACAAAAATGTAATTTTGGACATTTTGTGAAACACTATCTGTTGTTAATCTATTATCCATAGGTATTAAGTTATTAATTTCATCAATGCAAATATTTTATTTTGCTCTTGGTATTTATTTTTTATTAGCTTTTTTTGTTATTTACAAGGATTTCTCCTAAAGTTATTGCCTACTGAACAAATCTTAGTATAGGTATTATATTCACCATTTTCTCGTACCTACTTACACGGTTGTGAATCTGATAAAAAAGATTTTGACAGAAAGATTAAAAATTCAAGGATTCAACAAGAATCAAGAATACAAATAAATCCTCAATATTTTGCTCAGGTAGGTTTACAATTCATTTTGTTATTATTTATTGATTACTATTAATAATAATTATTAATAATTTTTATGTTTTTGTGTCTAGGTAGTGTGATTTGATTTTGATTTTTTATATTTAAATGAATAAATGAATAGTTATGTTAGTCAGGAATTGCAAATTCATAATTTATACCTAATTATTGTTTTATTTACCTATAAAAATCGTTACAAGGTGTGAAAAACTTGATCCAAAATATGAAATATTCATAACTTATTATTGTAATTATTTTTATAGGTAAGTAAAATAATTATTACCTATTTCGTAAATTTGTTTTTATTGCTCAATGCAAAAAAACCCCCATTTTTCCTTTAAATATATTTCTAGTAATTATTACCTGTTATTTAAATATCATTTTTAATTTCCTGACCAATAAAAACTTTGGCTATACTATGTTTTGTTTTATTTACAATAAATAATACAAAACATCAAATTGTTTTGTCAAGCCGTAAGTTTACCTATAATTATTGTTATAATAATAGTTAGGTAGTCTATTATTTTTCCATTGTTAACTTACTTTGTACTTGTAGTACTTTCTTACCTACGTAGGTACCTAATCAAGTTGCGGCGATGGATTTGATAAAATTGAAAACGACCCTCAACTATTTTAATGTTCAATACTTCGTTAAAATAATACTGAAATTGCGGTAGGTAGGTAAATGCTTACACTTAAGTTCCTTTAGTTAACGTCCTCTTGAAAAGTTTAACATAACAGCGCTGTAAGCACGGGCTACCGCGATGTTCTCGATTTAAGAACTTTGCTGCAGCGCTGTTAGTTGGCATTTCGGATCGATGCTGTGTTGCGCGCGCCGGCAGTGACGTCATCCACCGGGCGGGCCGGCCAAAATCATTTGAAAGAACCGAAGGCAAATATTATCTTGTGGTTTACTATTAGAGTAATAAATTCAGTTAACATTGCAGCTTATTACCGTAGCACTTCAGTTAATTTGTTTTAATTAAAAAGTAAAGTAAATGTTTGGTTGCATCAAACTTTTGTTTGACAAACCGATTTATAGTAAAACTAAAATAATTTGTATAGGTTTAAAATAGTTTTGACATTACAAAATTATGATGAGCGGTGATAAAATGCTGACATAAAACAAAGTAGACTTAATAATGGAATCTAGATTAGAATTATGGATTTTATTTGGTTAAATGGAATTTATTATGGAATGATTTTGTTCAATGTCCGCTAATGTTTTGTTTAATTATTTCAAAAGGAAAAAACATATTATTGTAATTATTATTATCTATAAATATATTATTAAACCCTATAGATAACAGATTTTGCATGTTTTTATTATACCTACTCGCATATCCTTATAACGTACTTATGGAATAATTATAGGAAAATTACCCAGTGTTGAGATATTGGTAGGTAGTGAACCTGCCGCGCAAGTAGATTTATGTCCAATTTTATTAAACTTAGTAATACAAATATTCCACCCTACCATCGTCGTTTCTTCGTTGCTTTGTCGTCCTTTTTTCGCTTAAAAAAAATAAAGTAAATTTTAAATAAAAAATACACCGACTTCTTTTAAAAACCACAGATTATTTTTTAAAGCTGGTTTTATTTTTTAATTTTTAATTGATGTGTGTATTTTTTTTTGCTTAAGGACAACGCGGCGACTTCACTACGACTCATAAGACGTAATGGTGGACGGATTATCTACATTTGCAAAAGTCGAAACAACAGTGTCATCAAAACGAAAATATAGTAAGATGCGTTTGCGTAAGGTCGGACTAATTTTCGTTTTCTTAAAGAAAGAAGTGTCAAATCGTAATCATCAATTAAAAATGAAGTGTCAAATCATAGTCTTCAATTATATTCACTGAATGCCTGTTATATTTACCTAATTAGTTACCTATTTAATTGCCTAGGCAGTACCTAGGCAATTAATTCAACACAGCTTAAATTTAACATTTTGTTTTAAATAATTAAAAATAATTATTTGCTTTTAGGAAATTATTATTTTTAGTGACACACCGCAGTATACCTCACGTTTACTATGAAATATTACTTAAGACAATGAGTCTTGATAAAATAACAATGCGACAATTCATTTATCAGTTTATCTACACAAAATGTGCGTCAAATGAAACGCAGTGTGCGTCAGTATGTTGATATGAAATTACTTTAGTTTTATCTTTTAAGGCGTTCGTTCTTAAGAATAGGTACAATTAACATGTGAATTAAGCATGTTAAGAAAAATGCTTTTCCGTCCAAAATTCAATGCTTGCAGCGGAACCCGCAACCTCTCGTTATTTTGACAGGTGCGCTGAATAATTAGCTATGTCCAAAATAATAATATTTGTTTTTTATTTCTAAATGAAAGATTATGTTCGTGATTATAAGTTTTTTTAATATTGTTTTTTTTTATTACTGGCTGCGCCCCGCAGTTTCACCCGCGTAAGATTTATGAGAATCGGTTCAGAAATTTTTTTTTTTTATTTTTTTTTTTTTAATTGATTACAAAAATAATAATCTTAAATAACATTAAAAAAAACCAATGAGGTTTATAACTCATGTTATACTACTAAAGGTATCTCATCAACGACGTCTATCATATTAGCTAAAAAATAAAACTTTAATTTAACTTTAATGTTGTTGGGCCTAATTATGAAGCTGAGTATTCTTAGGAGGATGAAATTAAAAAAACGAAAAGTATGAAGAAGTTCGAGCCCATCTAAATAAAGCTCTTAAATGTAAGTTAGAAGTTATTATATCTACTTTTGTAGGCACCATTTTCAGACTACCTAAATAGTAAGAGTAACATAATACTATTGATCAATTTCTAAATATAGTAAGATACATAAAATTGTTTGATAGACAGATTGACTCTCCTTTGTTTAGTCTGTGTATTGTGTTTGAACTCGAGCTATTTCAGACATTGAAACTATTGTATGTAGCTGGCCAGGCTCGCAGGGAAGATGTACCTACCTATTGTTCAATTACCGTTCCCAAAATAAGAAATATTTTTTTATTTTTTATAATTCATCATTAAAATCTATATTTAATCAGAATTAATCAGTAACACGACCAGAATCTGTCTGACAAAAGAAATCAGTTATGAAATAGGTACCAAACTATATAGACATTTTTAAATTATAGATTTCTACACGATATCTGTAGATTGTCTTATTAGAGAATCCTACTAATATTATAAAGCTGAAAGTTTGTGAGTATGTATGTATGTATGCGTGTTTGTTACTCTTTCACGCAAAAACTACTTAACCGATTGCGATGAAACTTGGAATATAGGTAGCTGGATACCGGAAATAACACATAGGCTACTTTTTATCCCGATATTCCCGCGGGAACGGGACTTACGCGGGTGTAACCTCGGGGCGCAGCTAGTCATTCATAAGGCACTGAAAAACGGGTAAAACTAGAATATTCGTACATAGTCCTTAGCCAAAACAATAGGTACATTACAGCCACAGTACAGTAACTACAAACAGTACAGGTACATAGAAATAGTAACGATTATCCAACTGTATTATACCTCTTTAGGGCTGATAGACAAGATGACTATTTATTCTGCCCTCCAATGATCTTTTATAAGTCGTCGGTAAGTCGCCGTTATAAAAAAAATCTAAAACACATCAAATACAATAAAAAAACCAACTTCAAAATAAAATGTTTTTTTTATTATCTGTGATTTTTTAAAGTACCTACTTACCTACCTAGGTGGGGTATTTTTTTTAAAACTTTTTTTTTTATTTACAAAAAAACGTTAAAAGAACGTGAACGATCATGGTAGGGCGGATTATAGAAAACGACTTATAATAGATTCTTGTTTGCGCCAATTTTTTCGTATGAAATCATTAAATTTACTGTAAGATTTTGATTTAGGAAAATCGACAAAATTTGTTAATTTTCCATCATCGAAATTTCCCAAGTTTGTACCTTGACTTCTTTCGAATTTAGAGATTAATTAAATACAATTAAAACTGGAATTAATTCGTTAGATAAATATACCATTCTACATGTCTTTACATGCGTAACTATCATTATTTATTGTAACCTAATTTTCCCGGTAAACGTACATCACAAAATAGTTTTAAAAAGTACAACGTTTTTATGTCAAAGAGGATCTGCGAAGGTCCAACTGTTTTCTATCAACGTGGCACCTTGAAATGTTTAATTGTCTTACTACAATTATAAATCATGATGTCATTGATGGTGATTACATTCTGGATTTAGCTGCCTACGAGTTAATTTGCAAATTTTAGTTGAATAAAGTTTTGTGTTGTTTCATTTATTTTCATTTGCGTTATTTATTACTAGGTAGATGCTCATAAATTCTGGAACTGTACCTATTTAAAATTTTATAATACATGACTGATTTTTGAAGTTGACTGTCTTCCAAGTGAAGAAAATACTTTAAAAAAAAATGTAAGTACATACATGATTAAATTAAAATCAACTAATCATCATCACCCACCTAAACTTCCTCCCTCCCCCTGACCTAATCTAATCATATCGTAGTAAACTAATGTCGATTTAAGTTTTGAAATATACCAAGCAAATTCTTTTAAAAATCATGCCCTTGTATACTTATCACATTACAAAATTAATCATTATTTATACAGCATATAACATTATGAGATGTTGACTTCCTACACGTATAAGTTTTATTACGTTTTTAGAGTTCAAAATTCATTTTCAAACATGTTAATGTACACATATGTGTTAACAATGATATATATTTGTGTAACGTGATAATTTTGACGCATAGTTACCTAGTAAACCAGATAACTAGTAAGTTCTACTGCACATCTAAATGTCAGAATACTGTAGATACAAGATTGTAATGTTTGATCAGTAATCTCATCAAGGTCTATACAATTTAATTAAGGAAAGTTACAATGTCAAACATTGCAGACTGTAGGTAGATACGGTAGAAAAAACACAAAATAATTAATTATAACAATACACTAATACAGGAATATTTGAAAATCGAATTTGGTATTTTATTATTTTGTGTTATTTTTTTTATATACAGATTTCTTAATATACCAATTCTAATTCACAATTCCAAGGGTAAAAAGGCTTATTACGTGTGCTTAGTTGCACAATAAAAATGTTCCATTTACTTAGTGGAAATTATATTATTTATTATTTTTAAGTTGCATAAGTTGCAATTTACGCTTACGATTGCGACTAATACATTTTGAGAAACATCGATAATTTACTGAAAAAGGCTTATTAAGTGTGCATAGTTGCACTATAATAATGGTCCATTTCCGAAGTGTAAATTATATTATTTAGGTATTATTTTTAAGTTGCATAAGTTGCAATTTACGCTTACGATTGCGACTGTACATTTTGAGAAACATCGATAATTTACTGAATAAAAAAGAAAAGATACAAACATTTATAAAAATCTTTGCGTCACGCAGTCGAGTAAAATTACACTATTTATTAGTACTCACATTTTTATTAGGTGTATATTTTAAATAGAATAGTAATCCCTATGTGTTTAATTTTTCTATGTAGGTATATCGGGTCCTTCCCCGAGTGTCCCATTTCCGGAGGACTCCTTTGTCGAGGGACCCGATTTGATCAGTTAATAATTCATCTATCTATTACCTATAGTCTGTTTTTGCATGCAAGGTTATGCACAAACTTATGTAAAGCTTGATATAGGGTACTTGAAACCCACGACTTAGCATTCTTTTGAAATCGATCGCTTTACAAGCGCAGGGCTTGTCATTCAATTCACTGACGTCGTACCCGCGGTTCTTCTGACGCATGCGCGTCTGGTCAACGTCTATCTCTATCCCGCACGAATATACGATGAAGGCTAGATCACACGTTTTTCTTACTTTACTGAGACCTATTCATTTCAGCCGCGTTATAATGTCGCCGGAATCCACGTTCGAATGGTTATCTCATTTCTGTCGCAACGCGATATAGATAACATTGGCGTTATAATAGAAATATTTTATCAATTAGGAGATAGCAAGACTGGCTAATAAAATACTAAATAGATATTAATGTAAAATGCGACAGACATCCAATGTCGGTCGTACTGACTCGTCCCGTTTGTCGTGCAGTCCATGGGATCCCGATCGTGAAGTCAGTGTCGTTCCGTAGTACGTAATCGAAGCAAGTCAGTCAGCATAGCGGACTCGGAACGCGCAGTCGCGCGGCGCGTCTCTTGGTGCTTGTAGTTTTTTTAGTTTGACATTTGGCGCGTTTTTCGTTTTGGTTCAGGTAGATATTTCTTGTGGAAATCATAGATTTTTAAGCTAGTGTTAATCTGTGTTTTTCTGTTCTGAATATCAAGTGTTCGACTGGATTTGTGAATTTTCCACACCGGCTGTGAATCGAGTAGCAGCACGCCCCGTGCGCTCTCGATCGTGTTGTGCACATTTTTTGTGATTTCTCCTTGAGAAATTGTTTTGTGAAGGTGTCTGAAGCTGCTGGAGACGACAGAGGTACGTATCAAGCATTTAGAAGTAGATTTTTGCAATCCCACGTCGGTTGAAATCTGTAAAATTGCAGAAATTGTGTCGGGCAGCGAATTTCTCTCGTGTACCCGATAAACTGGTTCCAAATATAGCGAATCGTGTGCTAGCCTCAATTAAAATGAGTTTACGTGTATTTGCCAGTTAGTTACAGAGTTTAAATCGAATTTTGTAATGTGTATTGGTGATTTTCCCGTAGTCCGGGCAAAGACTAGCGAGCAGACAGCTGTGTGCGTAACGGGTAAAAATAAATAAGTACGTGGGTATTATTGAGACAAACCGGCTTTGCTGAGGACAATATATTATTAGAGCACATCTATAGGTACACATTTGCTGTGTAAAATGTTAGGTTATGTTGTCTTATTAGATATTAACTAATATTTAATGTAATCTACTGTCAAAGCTGGAAAAAATTGAATTTACTTACAGACTATTAAAAACCATAAAAAGGGCTTTAACTATTTTCTATATTGCTTATTGGGTAGTAAATAAATACCCATACTGTTACCATAGTAATACATAAGTAGGTACCTACCTACTTAGGTAGGTGCTAACAATATTTTGTATAAAATGTAATACTTATGTAAGTACTGTACAAGGAACCAAAAACTAAAACATGTAGGTAAGTACCTACTTAAAGTAATTAATTAAAAATATCTTAGTATGTAAGTACTTAAAATTTGGAAACTTTAATTCAGTTTATTTTGTAAGTAGTTAGTAACCAAACTATTTGAGATATCTGTTATCAGATGGTTGGACAATATAAAACCTAATGACAGTTCAGGATCAGGAATTGGAAATGTGAAAGGATAACTATGAGAAGACAAATACAATAAAATGAAGAAAACAAATACAAAATGTATTTAATCCTGTAAAATAACTTCACACAACAAAAAGAAAACATAAAAGAGAGAAAAAGAAAACTAGTCTTTAAATTACACTGCCTGAATATGCACAAAGTGACATGGGCTCCCACATGATAGAACCTGCATCGCAGGTAAACTGACTACAAAATCTTCTAACTGTTACAATAAACTGTATATCTAAAGCCTACATGAATGCCTCGAACCTTCCTTGCATGCTACTTGCACAGTTTCGTTATTACAAGTCGTACATCTCTTTGTAAGTGTAAGAAACACAAACTTTCACATTTATGCTATTAGTAGGCTGCTGAATAAACAAACCAATGTTTAAGTGAGCAAATAAAGCTAAAAGCAAGTCGGCACACAGTCACTTGTAGGTACAAAGTCTACTTGTTTTTGTTTTGTACTGTTACTGACTACTTACTACCTTTATGTAGCCATTATGTCTATATAATCGTAATTCCTTAGCCTGGGGAGACAAATATCAAATTTGGGGTTTCAGCAGACCCCAGACTCTTAAAATCCCTCTTGAATACAACTGGGAACTTTCCTCGGAGAACAAAAAGCCTGTAGAGACAAATTTCATGTGACAATCTTACGAACATCAGCCATAACTTTTTAAATGTGATTATTCAGATGTCATAGGTCATACTCCGAGAAAGAACAGGACAAGGCAAAAGATCTATAATATACCTTATCGGACTTTTAAGGGTTGTAATCTTCATGACAAGCAACCAATGCCATGCAAGCAGTGTCCTATAGGAAACCTATATGTTAGTCGCTAATAGTGGTTGAACTCGATTTGTAACTTAAGTCTTCATTAGTAAGTAGTTTCATCAAAATACATGTGAAGGTGGATATCTATACAGCTGGAATTAGGCTGCATTACTACCAGAGATAGACAAGGATGTGTTGCTATGAATGTGTTTGTTAGAACCAATAGAAATGCTTCATTTACCAAGTCTTGCATAGTGCAACTCCGGTTAGGATTAAGAATCATTACTTATTAAATGGAGTAATTCTATGGGTTATAATCTCTTGCAACTCTGGATAAAATGCAGTTTTCTTTAGTGTTTCATGCCTGTAATTCCTATAAGTGCCTTATTGAGTTGCACTGCAAATTCGTATCTTCTAGACGAGCATTCTTCATTGGTCAACCTCATCATGAGGTTTTACAGACAATGCTGGCTGACTGAATAATATAAAATTGAGTACATCCTTTTGGGAAAACAATTAGGTATCATAATAATAATGATAATCACCATAGATTCCTCTGTAGCCATTGTACATCACTATAGCCCATTTTGTTTTTACCCGTAGATTTCTTAATAGTTCCATCCTATCCGTTGGTTGTCCTTGGCTGCATTTTATAGTGCAGACAGGGATAATCGCCGGTGTCCACTTCATAGTTTGTGAGTGAAATCGCTATTGAAAAGGGCCTTTACGTGTTGGCTTCGGCTCTACACACATGCCTTCCAAAGGTCCGGGGCTCCATAGCCCCGTGATACTGGACGAATGATAATGCAGTGAGTAGGTTTGTGTGATCGTGTACTATTTATTTATGGCCATTGCTAACTAGTTGCCTACTTACAGGTATGTAAATGTAGACACAGATGTAGATGTTTATGTATTTCTGAGTTAAATAATTATGTACCTATCAAAGTTATTGATAGAATTAAGGCCGTATATTGAAAACATTGAACAACAAGGGTTAAAGAACAATAAATAAATATAAAATAAAACCAAATTAAAATTTTGATAGGAACATTACAAGGAGTACTAATATGTTCATTCATATCTAAACATAGTTATGAGAGGACCGTTTAATGGGCAAGTCGAAGCGTACTTCTTCATACAGCGAGGGTAAAAAGAAAAACATTTTTTCACCCTTAACATTCACTCTTACAGCCGTATCTATAGACGAGTCTAGTAATAACTTGTCTTAAAAAATATGTTTTCACATTTTCTCTAACGTTGAATATCCTTCACACCTATTCATAAAGCATTACTTAGCCAAAGTAATTACTTAGACTCGTCTATAAATACGGATGTTAGAGAACTGTACTTAACCTTTTTATTTTTTCAGTTGCTTAATTCTTTGAGAGATAAATTACATAATGAAACACAATATTTACCGGGTTTTACTCGCGTTTTATTTATTATCGGCTTTGATTCAATGTACCGACGTTTCGCTAACTTTACAGTTAGCCTAGGTAGTTAGTTCAAGGTTGACTCCCAAAAGTAAATTACCGCAATCTGATAATTTGAAGGGCGTGAAACAGAGTGTTTTTTTTATGGAGTCAGTGTGTCAACGTGTCAAATAACCCCCTTTAAGCCACGCACTAATGGCACAACATAATACCAAACATGCAATAAAATCATTAAAGTCTATATAGTTAACTAACCCTTGCCAAAAATCGTAACATAAATTAATGTTACTCATTATTTTTCATAATATTTTTTTCCTATAATAAGTATGCAATGTGTATCTGTCTGTCTGTCTGTATTGATAATATTGTTGGACAGCAGCCAACATGTAATATTGAAGATGTAGGCCGAATTAAGTATTCATTCAGTGCAATAAATCTTTTCTATCGTATTCGTAAAAGGCCATTCGAATGTTGTACCGACATTTTGTCCTCATTTCTATAAGAGGATAAGACAAAAAGTTATGAACGCTCGCGGGGGTTGCCTCGCTTATGTGGTGCTAGCTGATTCCCGCGTGTTCGTTCGCATTGTGACTTCATAGTTTTGAGAATGAGTACTTACTCATGAGTTTCTTTCACAAAAACAGTTTGGAAAAAGAAAATACCGGCAGTAAATAAATATGACCCGAAGAATGAACCACGTTTCGAAAGCATCGGACTATGTGACATTCACCATTCCGACCTATCCTTAAGTTTATGCATTCCAATCAGAATCTGAGAAAGCTCGGAAACTGTCGCGCTCATATACCGTTATCTCTTTCTGCGATAGCGCAGCGTCCTTTTTCCACATGACGAATCCGTTAAAATCGGATGCAGTCCGTAAATGCCCTAATACCTTCCTTCCTCTTCAATGGGAAATTAATGACCCATCTTTACAGCAAACCAGACCGAGTTGCCTAAGATTTAACAGGAAACATGATGCATATTTCGTGACCTACTTATCTAAGAGGAACAGATATGCGTGCTACAGCACAGCTATTAATAGGGGCTAGCTATTTTAATTCCATTATTGTTAGGACGATCGATCAAAGTCAGTCTCTTCAGTAGTAGGAAGCAAGGTAATTTTATAACCTTTAGAATTTCTTTCCTGACATTCTTTCAATCTAATCGACTCATTTAAAGCGATTTTTTGACGTTTTCTCAATTCGCGATGTGACGCGATTTTGTCACATTAATCATCATTATCATTAGCTTAAATCCAGTCCATTGCTTGACACTAACGGATGCCCCCTCCCAATAAAAGATATTCCATATTACAATGGCTTCAGATTACCGCATTCGCCATCTATACCGCAGAAAGCACACACGTGTTTACCACTAATCCGGAAGCTTCAGGGCGTGAAATTTCATAGTGTTCGAGTTTCTGTACCATCACCAACATCCACGTTAAATAACTAGCAATTTTGCTATTATAGCCGAAAGATTAGGACCAGTGGAAATGGGCATACATTTTTGGAGTCCAGATCACATAGTTATACTTTTTTTACTGCCTACTACTGGGCAAGGTACTCTCAAGAAGGTTGGGCAATAAGACACCACGAGTGTCTAGCCTACAGCGGATATCTTACCCATAATAAAATATTCCCAGTAACATTGAACAACCAGACAGACAGTCTGCATGGAGACTAACATAACGTAAATAAATACCAAGGATAAATATCTGTCGACGAACCTTATGATTTCTGATCGACTAGTAAAATTGTAACCACAGCAAATTGTACATAGATCTAGCTTCTTATTTGTTTTTTATATAAAGGACAAGATTATATAAAAAACTATTCTGAGTTTGTTCTTTGATAGAAGATCACTTCATATTAGAATTTTATTGATGACGATCATAAGTTTGCTTTTATTTATCTGAAGAAATTGTGGGTAAACATGTATTTTAGTCAACCATTAAAGAAGAACATAAGAAATGTCTGCCAATTTTTTCCTAATGTAGTATTTGATACGCAAGAAGTTGGTGATGCTAAATTTGAGAAGGCGTAAGTACTAAATCAGAATCTCACCAGAGGCAAAATTTTACATTCTTACAAGAAGTAGCAAAGTGAAATCTAGAAAAATGATAGTCCTGCAGCAGATGCGTTGCTGTAGCTGCGCCGGCCTGGGTAATGAAACATGAACTACTCCACTAAGCCGGTGTTAAGGACGAGCTGCTGCCGAAAACTCCGACCAAACACAATAGAATCAATAGTTTCAAAAAGCTAGTGGAGGTATTTAAATCGAAATCGCTGGCCACTCGTGATATTACCGTGATGCGCGTGCGGCGTGCCGTGTGCGTCACACACAACGCGAATAGAATTCGGTGACCCTCGATGGGTGACGCCAGTGGCGGGAATGCGTGACGGACCGAGACAGCTTCACTACACTTTTATTGTAGTGAAAGTGAGATAATGGGGGTGAGGATACTGACGTTGCCATGACGACCAAACCATCACGTCACTGCCCGTGAACTTCATGTGACATAGCAGCTTACGCCGCGCCCTCAGGGACGTTTGTCAACGATGATGTAGGGCATGGTGGCATGGTCCAATGAACGTAACACCAAGGTCATTCTGCGATCAGTTCCATTTATTATTTTGGATATAAGTTATTGATGCCGAGATGATGGATGATTTTTCGCGAATTATTTTTATCATAGCCATCATTCCTTATCATTCATTTGCCCATAATTCTGCCCTGAATATAGGCTGGATTATAAGCAAAATGAGTGTGCAACCTTGCTCTAACAAAACTTATTTATTTCGCTATCGCTTCAAAAATCTTATGTTGTATTCTCGAACATATTATTGTTTTAACCTTGTTCCTTCCCAGCTTAAAAGATAGGAGGACAAAGAAAATGTATTTCAATTGTACTGAGACTGCGTAAGTGGATTCGGGCGAACCCTACGTTGCCCGAAATGGAGGTAAACTCCGCATGACAAATGACATCTTTCATCCGAAAACGCATAAAAACAGTTGTAGCGGTAGCGTTCTGAATCTACCATTTATCTCCGTCTCCGAAAAAGGAGACGCAGACCACGTAGACTTTTTCATCGTCCGACAGCAGACTGTTCAAGTTTAATACAGGGCGTTAACTTGTCTTATGTTTGTATGTCTTATGTTGGAGATGATCGGACGATCGATTTGCCTGTAGCCTGTTTTGATGAGCGGTTGTTTTCCCTGAACAATTGGAATGTATTCAATCATGTGTATTTGAAATAACTACTTTTGTATCGTAAGTCGTAGCCAGATGTGAAGGCGATGTATTGATATTGACGGAAAACTATTTTCATCTGCGAAAATTTGATCGTGGGATCGAGGGCTTGTTTATTAATGATATATTTTACCATCTGTATGGTTACAAAATCAGTTGTTTTGGTTTGTTGCATTTATTATATTAATATTTATTTATTTTTAGCCTGTACCGTCCCACTGCAGGGCTAACGCCTCCCTTCTGTCTTTTCGCTGGTCCCTATCTATTGCCAGCTGGATCCAGTCCCTAAGGTACGGGTCTAGTTCGTCCCGCCATCTCTTGCCACCCTGTTCCACTTGAGCTCGAGATCTGGCCTGCGTCCTTTATTTTTGTTTGGAAGCGCAGCTCTATATTTCTGGTCTTGTCAGTTACTTTGACAGAAAGTAAGCCGATGTCGGACTTTTTACATTTAGTTAATGACCATGTCTGCGTTCCGTAGGTGAGAGTTAAGAATCCAATTAATTTTAGTTTACTTAATTAAGGAAATTCCAATCTTATTGAAGATAGAAGACGATCTTTATGCGCTGCAGTTGTAGAAAATGGCGTACCTACTTAACACTCCTTTGGTTTCTTTATCTTCTGCTGCTCAGATTACCTCATATTTTGTACAATTTCTGCAAATATTTTCACTCAAGTTAGTCGATGAATATTTAAGAATAATATTGCTGGCTTTCAGTTCACTGAACTTGTCTATTTGGCTTGTGTTTCTCATAATTTTAGGCCAAACCGAGTTGTCAATGTACTTATTTAGCTCCGGGTGCCAATTTCTCTACGAATAACAAAGCTGTATATAAGATTTATAAGTCCTCTTATAATGTCAATGTTCCTATTTATTTGCTAAGTAGGTAGGTACTTGAATTCCTTTGGCAAAGTTTGTTCTGGGTAGACATGATATCACAATTTGTGTGATGATAAGATTCCGTGGCTTGTTGTCTTAATTGAGGGTGAGAGGTCAGCAGTCTGACATCATTGCTTAATCAGTTCCACTTCAGGTGAGAAGGCCTTGCAATTAAAAGGTTAAAGACCTTTGTCTCACTACTAAATCATAGGAATATCTCCAACTGTCCACCAAATTTTTAATACTTGAACCAGTTTTTAATTTTTGAATATTATCAAATAGTAGTATGCTATTAGTCTTCTACGTTGATTACTTAGTCCCGGCATCGAGCCAAAAGTATGCTATGTTACTCATCCAGAATAACTTATATGCGTATTTAGAGAATTTAGGGCTAACATTTAGCATGTAACGAATGTGTCATTCTATGTTGGATTGGTGGAAGATCCCTCGACTTTCCAACAGCAGGCCGTGACATCAAATGTCCAAACTTTAAGCGATCAATAAACTTTTACAGTAAAAACATTTGGTTGTTAGTTAAAGGAAAATGTACCTAATACAAATTTTATAATATTTTCACCGCCAGACATATTGACGTGTTCGTTTTGAATACGGCGGCAATCCCTGGCACTGCAGCATCCTGAATAGCAAAAGTTGGAGAAGTTATTGGCACTGTTATAAATCACGAGGAACTGCAGATCTATAAAAGATTCCGTATAGTGTTTTACAGTCCAGTTTGTGCTTGTTCTTTTCGCATAGGAGCTTGACTCATCTAGTGTTGCTTATTATGAGTTTTCAGGTCGCCCTAAGGCCCCTAATTTTGACCCGGCGACTGCTATCAGAGATTACAACCGGGGCCAGCTAATTAACGTACCTTACGAAGCACGGAGCAGCACGAGGAAATGATTTTTATCCCGCACGTATTATCGCTCATCCATCCGAATAATGACCGCGCCCGGCGTCGCTTAACTCGCACGATTATACAAGATCGCCGGCACAGCTAGGCCAATGAATTTGTGGTAATATATTATTATGAACAAAGGATGAAATACCCACCTGAAATTCCATTACCGCGAGTTTAGCGGGGTCATGGGTTCTTTAATTAAATTTAACTTGAGTGAATGTTTTAGAAATATTTGGATTAGAAACTATATGCTACTGGTCATCTGTTTAGTCGTCTTCTTTGTATTTTATCAGTTTTCAAGTATTTTACTACGAACTCTTTGTATTACGGCCCCTGTGGCGCGGCGGGCAAAAGCCCGATTGCAACGCAGAAGGTTGCGGGTTCAATTCCCTTCCTTCTATTTTATGTTTCTGGTCTGAAAGAAAAATCATGTTCTCACTACTCCGACCTTATTCCACGTTTATTAATAAGGCTATCTGAGAGAATAGAATCAGTAACTTTACAGTTGCTACGCCTTACACAGCATCTTTACTTATTCTGATACATTGTGGGCAATAGCTGAAATATTCAAAACGTAATCAAATTGAAATATTTTAATTTTCTTAAGGGCCCTATAGTTAGCCGCTAAACTGAAAATCCCGGTCGGATTCAACGAAAATTGTTGATTATTTTCAGACGCAATGTGTTAGAATATTATAATAGCGTTTGTAAATGAAACTGCATTATGATGTAGATCTTAATTTAATATTATAAACGCGAAAGTTTGTATGTATGTATGCGACTTTGTTACTCTTTCCTACTATACCGTTTGCGATGAAACTTGGAATATAAGCAACTGGATACCGGGAATAACACATAGGCTACTTTTTATCCCAAAATTCCCGCGGGGACGGAACTTACGCGGGTGAAACCGCGAGGCGCAGCTAGTTTTAAAAAATAATATATTTTTGTCTAAAATGTCTTATAGCTTCGAAACAATAAGAAGTTTTTGTATTGAAACCACATCGAAATGTAGGGAACAATGTCATTCTTCTTCTTTTCGTGTCAATGGCATAAAAATAACAATAGGCAAGTCAAATTTTGTTGGACCAGCATTTACAAACGCTATAAACGAAAATAAATAAATAAATCCTGTGACGAACACACAGCGCCATCTAGCCCCGTGGTAAGCTGCTAAGCTTGTGTTACGGTGACTAGACAACGGATATACTACTTATATTTATTTTTCTAATAAAAATATATTCTAAACTAATAAAAAACTAACTAATAACTTCTAATATTTCTAAATATATTCTAATATATTATATATATATTCTATTCTTCTTATATTCTTATATTTCTTTTTTTCTTAATATTCTAAAACATTGCGTCAGAAAATTTTCAACAATTTTCGATGAATCTGACAGGGATCTTTAGTTTAGCGGCTTTAGGGGCCTTAACCACAGATTACCTAATTGTCGATACGCCTCGGCGCTACTCTACAATCTGTCACAAATAACGTATAAATTTGTGTTTTTTCCGACTTAAAAAAAAGGAGGAGGTTGTCAATTCGTCGCGTATATTATTTTTTTTCTTAATCGTTGTTATTAAGTAAATAGTACTATTTAGTAGCACGATAAAGACACTAGAGTGCTATGGACTGTGTACTATACTGTATGAGTCATACAACATGGCGGCACAATAGCCAATTAACAGTGCCTAGCAAATCTTTTGAACCATGCCTTGAATTTGAACTTAAAACAACAGAATTTTGTTACTATTCGGAGTAGTTATTTGTCATACTTGTATCTATTACGAACAGCATTTGTCACATTTTTTCGAACGTAGTTTTTAATTTTTATATAGATTGTTTTACATTGAACATTTTTGTTTTACTTTTTGTGTGTACTGGTAGCGGCCAGCGGCGGTATAAATAGTCAAGGAGAGTGCGGTGTGTTCTTCTAAATGTGTGCACCCAATAGGTACACGCATATGATTTGTACCAGACTTAGAGAAGTTATTCTTTTTCGTACTAGCTAGAGCAAGTAAGTAGGTACAAACAATATGCAATAAGTACACTGAGAAGAACAGTAGCCATAGTGACGACCGACATTGATAAAAAAAACTGGAAAATTTGATGGATGACCTTACTACTAATAAATAATACTATTCTTTATTATGTGGATTCTGTGAAACTGTATTGAAAAAAAAAACAATCTGTGTAACATCAATTATTTCTATACCTACCTAGACTTTACAGAATTGTTATGCCTAGTCAACATTTGCAAGTATCAGAAATTTAATAGCCACAAATTGCTCCCTAAAGTGTGTATGAAATATGTTTATCCAAAAGCCGTAAATATATTTTATCGCGTGTATTTTAGACGGTCTTTAGTAAACGGCTGGTTAAATCTCCGGTTGGCATTATCTGTGTTGCCGGCCCACGTGGGATATAGTTTGTTTCGCAAAAGAAGCGCCGCGGAAGACCCAATCATATACAAGTCGACTATTAGATAGCCCGTCTGTCACTTACAGTAATGACTGAGTGAGATGGATTGATTGCTAAATAACCAGGAGGGAGCAAGACGAAGTATAAGCCTTCTTTCTCTATCCGCGTATCACTATTCTTTGTCTGACCTGCCCTGGTCAAATTCATTTAAAATTGCATCCCAATTTACATTAATTTACTAGCTTACATTTCAGTTGTAATATTACTTTTTCACTTTTTACGCCATTTCTTGTCTATTCTCCTCTACGCTATTTTGTGACCATAATGTTGTTTTACCAATTTTTTATTTGGCGCAACAACAGTTAAACTTAAACATCCTAATAAAAAACAAAGACAAGAAGTTAGTGAAGTGATCTGCTTACCAATAATATGTATGTACCTAATGAATTATTATTAATTACTTTGCATTAAAAATGTAATGGTAAGGTGATTATTATTATACTAGTAGGTTTCTGATAAACCCTAAAAACTCTAGGACTAAAACAGGCACGATAAAAGCTGAAATTAAATTAATTATTTATGGTAAAAAAATGCACAAATAAGTATACGCTTACGCACACTAAAGCCCAATGCATTATGCATATTGGAAATTCGCGAAATCATCTATCAGTATTGAAAAGCTCTCGCGCAACTATAGCAATAGTACAGTTTACTGTTAGGTAAACTGTGCTATAGGGCTGTTTCGTAGTTAAGAATAGGAATAGTTTATTGTTCTGTGTAGTTAGTTACATGAAATATATACTATTATATTCTATATTAGTGCACAATCTACTTATTTCGAGCATACAATAATGTAGTACAAATATTTTAAAGGAAAGAATCATCTTCAAAAATTCACTCGTGGCGAGATTTAAACTCGCGTCCCTGGATTAATACTCCAGTGCCTCAACCACTCGGCCACACGAGTTCCCATCTCGAGCAGCGAATTTAAGAATATGAATGTTTCCTCTGTCTACCATTTTCGACTAAGGCTCGATTAAGTCGCTATCTACAGGTAGTACATTTAAAATTATATTATTACAATTTAATGGATTCTCACGCCTCGTTATTTCAATGCGCATTGACCACAGAACGAGTACACCGCGCGAATTATTTTATAAAACGCACTCTATCTAAGGTCCACAAGCACAGAGCGGTCGAGGTCAAACATTACATCATTGTCTTTTTTATATTCTCTTACAATACCTACCTACCTAACGCTAACTTAGTCGCCTACTTGTTTTGATAAATTCTCATGTTATTTTAAACGCTTTTTCGGGGATTCCGGAGGTTGTGTTTGTTCATACATAACATTTCTGTGACGTCAAGTTATGGTACGAAAGAAGCAGGTAGATGGCGTTAGTGGTTGTAGGTATGTATAATTATCATTTTTTATTTCGGTTTATTTAATGCGATTTATGTATTTAATATCTGGAAGTTTTACTTATTTTTTTAAAGTACTTCTTTGTGAAAATCTTACATAAGTTGTACAGGCGATAAGTTACTTTTTTATTATATTTGATTACCTATCTAATAAGATCTACTGGGTACTTCAGGTGGGCTTTGAAATGGGAAATAGGGTTGCCAACGTGCCAACCAAAATATAGTAAATATGTATAATGTGACTTGCCATACAAAAGTTACATACAACTTAAAGCTTGTCTGTCAGACCATTGATAATGAATTGATGACTGAATCTTTCCAAGTCTATTAACGTCTATCTATTCTCCGACAAGGATCTTAATGACCGTGGCGTGGTGTTAATTTTAAAGGGATACATTACTGTTCGTTGCCTTACATTCTAATATTTGTTAATACTTTTCTCATCCTTGTCCTGTTGGGTGCAGAACTCCGCATCCGACAGGACTTGAACCTGTAACCTGATATTGGAAATCATTATTTCAAAAACTTAAGTTAAAGTAAAAATAAAATCATGTTACAACCTTAGACCTAACACATCCTAATCTAACTTAACCGCAAATAAAAACCGGACTAATAGTGCTTTCCGAAGGGTCAAAAAATATTCTGCAACCGCTGGTTTTCTGTTACTATAGGCCAAATCGGCCATCCTCAAGCCACATTCGACGAAATAATGACCGACCACGCATTTCTTAATTCCCTTTTTGTCACGTTCACTAGGACCCTTATCGTGTACCATTCACTTATGATGCCGATGCCGGGACCCTTGGCCTGACAACTTTTCATCTTATATATTTACTTATCTACTTACTGTCAATTTGTTTATATTCATCACTAAGCTTCAGCGACTTTGTATCGGAATTTGGCGCGTAAAACTCGCGAAAAATTGTAAGCAAATGAATAATTTTGGTTATGAATGACCTAAGTTGTATATTTATTTATGTTTTCATGTAAGTTTTTAGTGCTTCCTATTGAAGATGGGAGGTCGACTATGTAACTTGCTTAGAAAAACCCCATTCACTCTAGACTTCTAAACTCCAAGGTTATTATAACTTTAGGAGGTTGAACTACTTATGGCATGCATATAATTATTTTTAACCGACTTCCGAAAAATGGGTTAAGTATCGATTCGGATGTATTGTTTTTTATTTAAATGATATTTATTGTATGTGACAAGCTTTTTATACTTTTCTAATTTTTTCCCTCCTATTTTTTTAAAATGTTTTATAAGGTTCCGTACCTTATTAATCACTCACTTGTCCGTCTTGTCCGCTTTTTTATTTACGTGTAAGGCAGTGTTTGACTATTACTACACCTGATGGTAACTGTAGAGAGGTCTAAAATTAAGCACGCTGACTTTGAAGGTAAAGGTACATACCTGTTTCTTCTATATCTCTTAGCTATTTTTGTAAACATATTCTATATGGGTCCTACTTAATTCAATTCACAAAATTATATAATCAAATGGCGCCGAACAGTTGATAAGTTCGCGTAAAACCTTTTTATCAATTAACGCATCTAAATGGCGTTCGATAATCGTATTAATATCGTTGTTGAGATAACATCGATATAATATCGTATCGATATTTTATCGATAACCAGTTGACATACCTTAAATTGTTACTATACCAACGGGTCGTATATCAAACCGTGAGTTATTGAATTTAGGCTACAATGCTTTACTATACAGGGTGGAATAAATACCGTGATTGGACGAAAAGTACCCTTAATATTGATGATGGCGAATTTTGCTGAAAGGAAACATACCTTTATTTTCAAAAATAAATAGGTAAAACGGCATTTATTATTATTTTATATGACATATTTTTTTTATTCTTTGAATGCAGTTTTACTTATTTTTAAAATAAAGGAATCTTTCCTTTCAGCAAAATTTGCTATCATCACTTTTACTTTTCCTCTAACCACGATCTTTTTTTTCATCCTGTATATGTATAGCAGCACGAGTAAATATGTGGACGTACTAGAAATTAGATTTATAAGCCATTTACAGTGATATATGAGAGCGATGTTGGTCTAGTTGTAGAAACCTCGACTTTCTTTCTGAAGGTCATGCGTTTGAATCCTGGTCGAGTGCGCAATAAAATCTTTTCCTTTCGTCGTGCGGTTTCACACACATAGGTCCCGTTCCCGTAGGTATATCGGGATCAAAAGCCTATGTTACTCTATTGCAACTGTCTATTGGTGAAATAATTTTTGAATCAGTCCAGTAGCTTGATTTGAAACTTCGTTACAAAAAGGAAACGATTTTTTTCTTGTTTATAATTTCAGTATAGATGAATCAACTCCGACTGTTCAGGGGATAACGCTTCCCTTGGGATAGTTAAGTAGGTAACTAGATAAACGCGGACTGTAACTTTAATGAGGTTTTATTAAGTTATTTTACAAGAAAAAAGGTGAAGGTTATGTCGGCGCGAAAACGTTCCATCTGTCAGCTGACATCTCGACCGGTGTTGCCAACTTCTCCCGGCGGCTGCGTAGCCCAATATAATGTTGCTCGAACACCGACTATTAGTCGCAGTTGATCGGAGTAGTCGAATCATCTCTTGGGGCATCAACTTCGACTATTACATCTATTGGGGGAGTCCTATTGGATCGATCGAACCTAATAGGACCAATCGTTTATTATATCCATTGGAGATTCACATCAAAAACAAAAAAAAACAAGATAGAGGATTTCCTTTAGATTCTTGTACAACATTAAATGCACATGATCATTTAACTACGTCTTAGGTGTATTGATTTTAGTGTGTTTAGCATGACTCCAGAAATCTCTGCATACCAATTAGTAACTATCGTGTGTACCTACCATTTTTTGAGTTTATCGTAAACGATTCACTAGTTTTTGCGTATTACAAACATCCAAACATACATTTAAATTTTGGCGTTTATATTATTTTGATTTCGAATGCTGAACCAATTTTGAACGCGACTGTACAATACTGTACATCCTCATATATATTTATTTGATTAATTACCTTCCTACCTAGTCAATATTTGTTCATATTACGTCTATTTCAATGGTAGGGTAGTATTCTGAATTTACAATTAATGAAAACAACAAACGAAACATTATCTGTAACCTCACAGATAATAAAATTAATATATGAATAGGTTGCGTATTCTATAACTATAAAGTCTCAACTATGCCTCAGCCCTGTAATTTCTTTTTTTCTTTGAAAACGGCTTCGTTATTGTCAGTAATTTTGTAAGAAACTACTAGCCCTTCAAAAGCTTTGGAAACTTACGTTTTTCCAGTAAATGTTGGACTGTTACGATATCTATTGATGGAAGTTTAATAATAGTAATTTACCCTACGAGGAATAAATAGAATGGAAATCTATCTTCTTCATTATTAAATTCGAAAAAAACATGTTCCACGGTCACACAGCAGCAGATGCACACACTGACATGTTCCGTACAGTATTACGTATGATCGACCTTTGGATCGACCATGGTGGACGATCTTTAGTGACAGACTGACGGTCGAATCATCGTTCTAGGCCCCCCAACCACCGTTTGCGTGGAACATTTTTTCAAGGGATTGCTACTTCCATATATATTCGAGTTCGTTGTAATTTACCGCATTATAAGTAAGCTATTCAGGTCATCTTTCCGAAGGTTCTCATCAGATCTTCACCAACTTTTAATGGGGCCCACAAGTAGCTACCTAATACCTTTCTAATATATATCATTGCGATCGTACTTCATACGGAGGTAACATGTCTTTTGCAGACTTTACAAAAAAACATAGCCCTTCCTTGGCAGTCGTGTAAAAAACCCTACATCTGCATAAATAAATAAATAAAAATATTTTTTTTAAATTTTATTGTTTCCTCGCAAGTGTGTTAAAAACGTCGTTCGATATACGTCTAAACACACTCGGCTCTATTATGAGTGTGCTATCTACATTAAAATAACCTCCTTTTTAGAAAATCAATTAAAAAAAAAACATCGCGGTCGTACATAGTTAAGCATAGTTAAGACATTTTAATTACAGAATAGGTGTTTTAGAGTAATCAATGAGGACCTTGCTTCGAGTCCTCAGTTATCATTGTTTGCACCACCATTCATGTCACTTCATAATTAACTATGTATTTATTTATTATATATGTACTGTGTAAATATAAATAACTTTGAAACGATTCCTTTAGTGACAGGGTCTTTACATTTCCGTGATTAGTTTTCAGACTGGCGTTTTTATTTTGGTGGTTGTAGTTTTCCTCTCATACTGCTTCCTTTTTCAGTTAATTGCTTAATATTTTAAAGGCCGAATACAGAAACGTTTTTTAAATTTTGAGTTGTACTTAAAGTGAGTTGTAAGTTTTTTTTTTCGTCAATTATACTTAAGTATTCTGTTTTATTTTTGTATGTAAATTTAGTAAATTATTTGTTTCTTTTTTATATTGTAATTTAATTTGATCATTATAATTTGTAGTAGTTTTAAAATATAGTACTTATTACTAAGATAATTTATATTTTTTAATAAATAAATTTCCTTTTATTAAATTTAGAAGCTCAAGTATTTAAATAGCCCTCAAATTTTAAGTGGAGTTTGTCTATTCGACTGTAAGACTTCTATTGGTTACCTATTTAGCGAAGGTTGGCAGTTCGGTGTGATCTGTTGCCCTTATTAGGGTTCCGTTTTGCGTATCTAAAATGTAAAAACGGAACTCTTTTACAAATCAAATAATTGTAAACAAGTAATAATTATAATTAATACTAAAATTCAAGTAAACTTTTGTGACTATTAAAAAATAACAGGGAAGGGACTGTTATGCCAAAACCATATCAAAGGGGTTCCGCCATGTGATTTTAGGACGAAATTTTAATAGTTTTGCGAAAATTGAGGATTCCTTATACACCTTCATATAAGTTGATGATAGCATGATTTATATTAGACCGTTTCCCGGCCATGCCGTGTCCGAGCTTCGTTGTCTGTTGCTCGGCCGCAACAGACCGATCGACTGCTCGCCGAGCAATGGACAACGAAGCTCGGCCGGTTGACGGTCTAATATCAGTCATCCCTTAGTAAGATGTCTAAATTATATTGTTATTATTTATGTTTCTAGTGATTGTGACTTAAAAGTTTTGCACTGAAAATCACCGCTGTGGTGTATTTTACATCACAGCATTATGCTGATTGCAACCCTTTTTTGTTTCACTGTACGTGTCTAGTCTAGTTAAAATGCTTTATTAGATCTTTATAATTATTGTTCATGTATTTTTGATGTATAGAGAATAAAAAAAAACACAATTTTCTATTCTATTCTATGTCTGCTTAAGGTTGCGGTTGAAATCTGAATTTCCAAGACGAATACTTCGCAATTGTGGTTTACTAATTTGTACCTACTTTATGTCGGTTTCCTAGAGACGGCCTATTTACTTTCATGATGGCGGAAACTTAGCAAAGATGATCATCTTCATGTCAATGGCGGCAGAAAGTCTATGTTAACAGAGTCAATAAGAAAAGAACGAAAGATAATTATAATTTGCAGTGTAGCCCCAGCGTGGTAAGGGCCAGTAGCCCACCCCATCGCTTCACATGGGTGCTATTAAAAGACGACTAAGGGTTCTGGGAGAGACTGGCGATCAAATCAAATTTAAATATTTTTATTCTTTTAATTACTAAAACATATTTTTTAAAAACATCAAGTAAACTATCGTATCTTCGGAAAGCGACCTCCAATGAGAAAAAGACACAAGAAACTCATGGTTTTTTTTCTTTTTCTGGAGTTTTAACTTGGTCCCAAGGAGATTTAATATTAGGCATAAAGGCGAGGTGCCATAACCAAATTTATGTCTTTTTAATGAAATGTTTTATTTTCTTCAAACGACAAAAAAAAGAGAAGGAACATTTTTCTTGATCAACAAAACGCTTCTCGTACTCGTATGCTACAGCTTGACACCAGGAGTCTTCCTTTTGTTTGCGTTTTTTTTTTCGAACCGGATGACAGATTTTCTTTCTTTTTCTTAGAATTAAAGGTTTGTTCAATCAGTCTGTTTGGACAAGCGACTGCTACTAACTATAAATATTTGTATATTGCAACGCAGGATCTAATTACAGAACTTTATCTAAACTCCGAAGGTGCTCCATTTTGTGTTTTGATCCATTATAGTGACGATAACAATCTTTCAAAACGCTCTTAAAGAAACAATCAACCGCGTGATAGATCTTTGATTCGTGAAACAACAACGCAGGCACGTTTATCTCGAATATCTGCAGAAAAGATGCGATTCAATTGTTCGCAGTGAAACAACAGCTGTCTCTTTCGCTTATACTTAAAATGCTATACCTAGTTAAGTAACTCATCTCGTTCTTTCATCAAACTCACCCTCACTTTTTTGTAGCCATGAAAAATAAGAAGGATCTATAAGAAGAATGACTTATTTAGAATAGTTAAATAAATTATTGACCAACCGAGCGAAGCGAGTGAGGTCCAGTGCAGACAGGCCTGGCACTTGTATCTTTGTAATGTTTGTATGTTTCTTCGACGATAACTTGAGTATCTCCGATCTTGATGAATTTTGGTATGCTCGGCCGTCACTCGGTTGCAACAGAACGATCGACTGATCGCCGAGCAATGGACAAAAACGCTCGGCCGGGTGACGGTCTAATATAAATCATCCTAAAAACGTAGGAAACAATAATGTCATCTGCAAACGGTTTGAAGAAAAATATTCAAAAACAAGGCGTCAGAAAATAATCAACAAGTTTCGATGAATCTTAGGGCGACCTGACAACTCTAATATAAGGTGAGACACACGACTATACGAAAAGAAGAAGAAATAGGTATCTAATCGTGCAGAGCTGCAATATCGAGAATTGCGACTGAATCGCGATACGCGATTTTACACATATAAAGTTGTAACGCTCTAACTGAAGTCTGTGCTTAACCTCCCTTTAGAGTTTTATACAGCCAATACAGTAAAAGCCACACAGATATTTAATTTCCGACCTGTGCCCGTTCGGGGCTGTGATTGATTCGGAACGCTTTGAACTCTAAATTGGAGCAACTAGATTTAGCGCCGTATTCTACCTAATGCATTCATGGGCTGGCTGGAGTGGGCTAGTCGGTATGAATAACGTTAATAACAAAATAAAAACTTGTTCGTTAGTAACAAAAAGCAAGAATACTTAATTGGTAAATAACTTTAAACCGTTATATTTCCTAAACTGTTATTTAAAATGAAAAATGGTTAAAGAAACCTGACAATAATTTTTATTTTTTAAATACCTATTCTACGATACCCATCTTGACATACCTTGACGATTTTCCATTTTTTAATTTTGACAATATGGCGTCTGGTTGTGACAAAAGTTAATTTGGATTACTGTCATGTCTTTAGTCACACTCGCCAGATTAAGACGTAAGAATCATCAAAATCGGTCCACGCGTTTGGCCTCTAGAACGCCACATAGAAACATACATACGTACATAGATCGATAAACACATTACCCTCCTTTGCGTCGCGCAGTCGGGTAAAAACGCGATTCACGCGATGGTCGGTGGTAGATACCCCGACTTTCATTCCGAAGGTCGTGGTTTCGAATCCCGGCTTACCGCTTACCAATGACTTTTTAATTGCGGAATTATTATATGCGTTAATAACATCGCTCATACGGTGAAGGAAAACATCGTGAAGAGACCCACGGCTTAGTTAGCTCTAGACGTATTGACCCGTCTTCTTTTTGGGCATGGCTGACTGAGCTGGGAGGGTGGTGTAGGTGCTGGGAAAACTTACTTCACCTAACAACGTGCCCTTCACTCAGCGCCATAAAATAGCATGGATTAAAAGGATAAATATGTTTTTTCTCGTTTTGCGACTCTGTATTGAAATAAAAGGGTAGACCTTGAGGAAAGTGTCTGTAAAGACACTAAAACATTGGTACAGTTAACAATGCTGTTAATTAAAACTGGAAAATGAGTTTTGTTTCTGTCAATTTTTGTTAAACTGTTGATTTGTTCCACTTTAGGACAAAAACCTCCTATTAGAGACGTTAAACAGTTAGATGCCTCCGTGGCATCTAACTGTTTAACGTGTTTTTAGCCTACTCCGGATTGGCGAATGTCTCTTGTTTTCTCACCGTGGTCATATCTTAGGACATGCCGGTTTCCCCAAGATATTCATAAGATGCCAAACTGGAATAAGCAACAAATAGCAATTCTACCTTTAAACAGTCTCTTGTTCGAGAAACTCGAACTGTTCAGAGTAAACGACGATTTGTGCTAAGAATAGTTGTTTAATGCTTATTCTAGTTTAATCGTATCAAACCTTAATGTTGTTTCTGCGAAACCTTAGCGTTAATGTGTTTGTGTACTACTTAGGTACATTATGTACCTTCTACGAATTGAAAATAATTGCCCTAGAAACTGTAATGTGTGATTGAAGTATTTTCTAACAGTTTAATATAGCGTAACCGAGTTATAAATAAATGGTTTCTATAATTTAATTAGCTTGGAACACCCGTTTAAATTAAGTTGGAGGTTTACGCGTGGGTGCAAATATTGGAGCTGACGAATACTTCAGAAACAATGTTTTGGAGTTTTGAACCCATATCACCGAATACCCCATAGTTCATTGAGTTTTCCTTGTCCCTTCTGTATGTTACACTGTCCTATTCGAAAAAAATACTCCCCAAAGCCCCAAAGTGAAAAACATTGTGTTGATTTTTTTATTTGATACTTTACAACACGACAAATTAAAAACTGAAATCTATGGTTTACAGGTTACAAGTCAAGTTTCGCAGCATGTAACTAATAATGGGCAAAAATAAAACCCATTGCAGTCTCATATGCAGGTCGCATAATGAAACACATGTACCTAAACAAAAAGCCAGCACAATCGAGTCCACAATAGAAAAGTACGAGATGCACAATCGTTGTCTAGAGAATGGCGTGTCACAACTCAATAACCGCTACGAACTAACTCATATCGAGTTAACAGTCCAGATAGGGACCACAATAGTCTCTTGCCACAATAGCCAACTGATCTCAGACACAGATCAATGAAGATTTAAACGTACCCACTCAGAACGGTTATGATACAGAATAAATGGCTGCTGATCGACGATGCAACTTGTTTTGTTTGATGGGAATGGGTCAAGGTCTGCCGTTTAGTTATGTAGTACGAAGTTGCTTGCAATTTCGATCAAAAATGTTTCAAAAATCATTTTTGATCCAAAATGACGTTTATTTTATAATTAAGTCACTGCATGGTCTTTATTGTATGTCGGTATATATGTACTTGTATGTCTCTGTATTTTATATATTGTATATGTTTAAATATGTGTATTTATTGGTATGTATTTATTCATAATTTTGTTATGTATTTCTTTACTATTTGTATGTGTCACACTATTATTGTAATACTTATCAAGTATTATTTCTCCTGTCTGAACACCCTACCTTTCATCATTCTTAACTTCTTTTCCATCCAACGGTTGGTTGCCCGGAAGAGATCGCTTGAAAGCAATAAGGCCGCCCATTGTGCCACGTAGTTTCAAGTTTTTTATGTTTACTGTTTCTTTTGTTGTATTTTGTTTATTTTTGGTGTGTTGCAATAAAGAATTAATCAATCATGGTAATCGTAAATCGTGATTATTTATTCTTCGCTAGTAATTACTAGCCTATCTTTTTTTCGTCCTTATTCTGAAAAAGTCTCTACGCGATCAGTAAATATTATGATACGCGACTAACGAGACATTCCTTATTTTCTCCTTAGCTATAAATTAGCTAAAGATAAATTATCTAATATGAAGTGCGCCTTATATATTTTTTTGCGACATGCCTTATCTTATATTTCTTTTTAGTAAATAATTTCTAATATAAAAAAGTTTTTTAGGTGCATTTTTATGGCTACAATAAGTGAGGGTAAATAAGGTAATTCACCCCGTAAGGATGAATTATATCAGACCGTCACCCGGCCGTGCCACGGCCGAGCTTCGTTGTCTGTTGCTCGGCCGCCACTCGGTTGCAACAGAGCGGTCGACTGCTTGCCGAGCAATGGCCGAGTGACGGTCTGATATAATTCATCTCTTATAGTTCAAAGTAAGAGACAGTTGTCTTTTATTCTCTTAGAGAGAGAGAGAAAAAGACAGCTGTCGAATTTCAATGAAAAATTTGTTCACCATTTTGTTAGCACAAGGCGCTTCTCTTCAAATCTAATCAAAAGTTTTTTCATTTAATTGAATGGGTTGATCACTTTAAATACGTCGAATGTTCTTACAAATATGACTATATATATATGGCTTCGGAACGCGCCCTCCGATGAGAAGAAGTCACAAGAAACTCATGGGTTTTTTTGGTTACATATTCCTGTGCTTGTCTCGTCAGATGATGATCTACAAGTCTATTAACTAAACATTTTCCTAAACCAAATAACAATTCGCTTTTACATAATAATAAAAACTGCCTTTACTTAATTACCATTCTGCGATTTTCCCGCCCTTAATAATAAAATGTCGCGTTAAGTAATCAAGAAGACGTCAACGGACGTCCTGAAGTACTACGTTAAGTTAAAGTTATGACGTCACATAAAACGACCAGTTAAGTTGAGTGATCAGGGTAAATAAAGATTCTCGTCTAACTATATCTATCTATCCATACTCTTTACTTATAATATAATAAAGGAAGAGAGGACAAAAAGTCTGTACTTGGAAGTAAATTAAAAAAAAAGTTGTCTAGGGGACTAACGGCCGAATACTGAAACGCTACTCAATATTTGAGAATCAGCTCTCAAACTCCAAAATTGCCATACTTATTTTAAATTTAGAATCTGGTCAATAATTTAAGAACCTCTCAAATTTTAAATGACGTTTCTGTATTCAGCAGTTAGGGAAGTAGTAGAACAAAATTATATACCTAATTTTCACAATCAAACTAAACTAAAATTAAAATAGCCAGCATTCTGGCCACTTTTCCCTCCACCAACGGTTTAGCTGATTTAGATATAGTTTCTTTAGTTTTTAATTAGTTTCATCTCAATTGATAACTTATTGTTATATTTTTTATTACAGGTAAGTTCCACATTTTCTACAAGATTCAAGGCAATGTAAAACAAAACTAACATCAAGCTGGTAAGTAAGTATTATCATACAAATCAAGATTTTAGGAATTAAACATATTGAGATTCAACATTTTTGGAAATTCAACATTTGGGGTATTCAACATTTCATCTGTTTCGCTGTCACGGTTTATGAGATACAGCCTAGTGACGGACGGACAGACTTTACTTAGTAAAAGGGTCCCCTTCTTACCATTTAGTTAAAATAGGTAGCTGTTTTTAATTATTAAGGTTCTAAAAATGATAGAAAGCTATCTTTAGCTATAATATAATTAATATATGTACCTATCTAAACAGCTTACGAATCAAAAGTCAAAAACGTACCTAACCCAATAACTAACTTCAAAATATGTGCACAGTACCCATAATCCGCTACCATAGACTATAAAAACGTTTCGGGACGATCCTAAACTCCACTTATTATCCCGGATTATATGACCCAAACCACAGACTGCGTAACGTAGCCCGATAACCAAAGTTTCACAGTTAAAACAAACGCTCCCGCACTCTTCGCCAAGTTTACAATCATTAAATAACTATTTTGCGATTGTTTTGTAGTTTGTTGGTTTAATATTGGGTAATAAGCTATAGGCATATTCCTCGTTTATGTACCTACCTCATCGGTATTTGGAATGTACATAGGAATATCCTCAGCCGATAGAACGTTTAGCCCAATTCATTCAAGTCCATGGTTAGTTTTATGAATATACTCTTTGCTAATTTTGTCTAAGGTTTTCGCGATTTTGCATAATAAGACAAACTTTTTTAAGGTTGACAGGGTTGGTTGGGTGTTTTAGGCTAAAATCTATATAGTCCGTACTTTGTCTTTGCTAATCAAAAACTTTGACTTAACTTTTTTTTTTGGATCGATGGAATCCGCAACTATCCTAAGTTCGCAACTTAGGATAGTTGCTTTTGGTTAAAGTCGAAGTTTTTCAAATTTAGAATGTAAACTAATCAAAAAAACTGAAAAGTAAAAAACAAGAAGATACCTAAAGGTAAAGAAACCTTAAAAATCGTTCGACGCATCTAGGAGCCTTAAAAAATTGTGGATGGACTCGGGTGGGACTTCAACACAATTTGGTGTCATTATACTTTACCTTTAAAAGGAGTCCCACCCGACTGCATCCACAATTTTTTAAGGCTCCTAGATGCGTCGAACGATTTTTAAGGTTTCTTTACCTTTAGGTATCTTCTTGTTTTTTTACTTTTCAGTTTTAACGGCAGTCGGGTTTTTTATTTTTTTTAAATTTTTTTTTTATTTAACGCTTTTTAGTTATTAGAGATTAGATACAATTACACCAAAGAAACTCATTAACTCTGGATGTGTATACTCCAGTAGCGAGGACTCGAAATCGATATTATAATAGCTATTCTTTTTGAGTTTTGCTGAGATGGCTATGAAGTAGGCAGGTATTCATCTTAAAATATAATTACCAAATCCGAAAACTTCGTCGCGACTGGTGATACAAAGGCTGGCGGTTTCTTGTCCTAGCGGATTAGCCTTGCTATCCATTATCCATAGCGCGACATTTCAAATTTTTAGTTAATTACTTATTGTAAACATAGTAATTGTTATTTATGTTATCTCTGACAAACTGACAAATCAAACATTCAAATTCGTTCAAAAGTTGAAACTCGGCGTCAAAGTCAAATCGAAAAGTTTTTAAGTAACGTTCCGTTGTCTTTGCTCGGTTTTTATGGTCAAGACAAATCTCGCTTTATAGCGTTTAAATCTTTATTTTTATTTATTTATTATTTTAATGTACCCTATGTCACTCTCACGGTCATGACGAATCTAACGACGTATCGTTTATCTAAATCGGCCCAGCCGTTTAGGCCCTACGACGGCACAAAAATAGGTCACATACATACATACATACATACACTCACGGCAAAAACATAACACTTCCTTTGGCAGTCGTGTAATAATGGCCTAAACTTTGCTTCTCTGTTATGACTATAAAGTTCTTTTTATTTTATTCGTATAATTCAAAGTTTATGCTTAGCTTTTGCTAAGCTCAGTCTGAGCAAAGTCAAAGTACGCACTATAGATTTCAGCCTTAGGCTCTTTGCCGATAGATCGTTTTGCTAAAATGACTTTAAATCGGCAATTGCTTTTACTAAATAATTCTTTGCCCGATAGGCGGTTCACCGAAAGAATAATTTGTAGACGATTTGCCGATTTGCTTTACGAAAACATAATTTACCGAATTCAAACCACACCTCAAAGATATCTTCAAAGGTTTAGGCCACAGGATTTTCACACAGATCTTGATGCGGTTTCAAACATTTTGTTATAACTTTCTTTGATATTTCTCATCTGAACGATGTTCCCGATTAGGATCCTCTCGGGAGAGTGTCCGCTAAAACCCCCCTTACTAATTAGGTACTATTGTAATTTTTTTTGACTAACTAGCTGCACCTGATAAACGTGTTGTCAGTTGTCACGGGCGCGGGCGGCCGAGCGGTTCTCGAGCGGTTGCACTTATTCGTTAATTACTCGGGTTTTACTAATTGTATTTCGATGCAAAGTATACCACGACCTTCCTCGAAAATTGAACAATATTGAAAACCAGATTTCAATCGGATTAGTAGTTTTTAATTGTGTAAGGAACAGACAGAGAAACAGACATGAATTTTAAAAATTATATAATTTTGTTCTACTATTTATTGTAAGTCCTCTAGACAACTTTTTTTTTTAACTTACTTCCAAGTACAGACTTTTTGTCCTCTCTTCCTTTATTATAAGTATAGATTGTAATTGTTCTAGAGTTTTATGTTGCAGTAAACATTATTTGTCGGTCAATATCGAACCCACACCACGATAGTATGGTAGTCGAAACTAATTTAGGTTATCTCGAACAATAATGTTAACTGATTGATAAGGTATTACCTGTAGTTATCGTGGCAAGGGCAAATCACGCCTTGTTTTCGTATTATCATTATTGATACAGCTTACGACTGTATCTTTGATTGTTTATCTATGTCTTTAAATCTAAGTTTTATTGATTACCTCTTTTTAAAGGTAAAAGATTTATCAGTCGATTAGGTTAGGTAACTTCTGGTTTGCTAGTTGGTAAGTGGGTTATCAAGAAAAAATAAGCTACGTCCCGCGGTTTTACCCGCGTAAGGTTTCCTACGCGAAGTCGTACAACCAATCTACTATCTGGATCTAGTCAGTGAAACTGTTCGACTTCAGATTAGAGCTATTTAGCTGAAAACTAAAGCTATGGCTTGATTAATATTAAACCTTACTAATATTAAAAACTCGAAAGTTTGTATATATGTAAGTGACTTTGTAACCCTTTCACGCAAAAACTACTGAACCGATTGCGGTGAATCTTAGAATATAGGTAGCTGGATACCGGGAATAACACATATGCTACTTTTTATCCCGATATTTCCGCGGAAACGAGACTTACGCGGGGTGCAGCTAGTATTATAAACGTGAAAGTTTAAATATCTTTATGTGACTTTGTTACTCTTTCACGCAAAAACTACTGAACCGAATGCGATAAATCTTGGAACATTGGTACTTGGCGACTTGGAATAACATATAGGCTACTTTTTATCCCGATATTCCCTTGGGAACGAGACTTATACGGGGTGCAGCTAGAATTATAAACGTGAAAGTTTGTATATTTGTATGTGACTGTTACTCTTTCACGCAAAAACTACTGAACCGAATGCGATGAATCTTGGAACATTGGTACCTGGCGACTTGGAATAACATATAGGCTACTTTTTATCCCGATATTCCCGCGGGAACAGGACTTACGCGGGTGAGCCTAGTACAGCTAGCAGTTACATATACCGGTGCGGCGTACCTACTTCGTATCGATGATCGATATTTCTATATTATTCACTAACTGCGCCCCGAGTTTTCAGCCACGTGTGTCCCGATTATCGGGATAAAAATTAGCCTGTCCGTAACTTGAGGTCTTTAGCTATCTACCTACAAAGTTTCATTACAATCGGTGCAGCAGTTTTTTCGTAAAATTATGATTAGCATTTTTATATCCCTATATAATTTCATTTCACGTTCGAAGATAGAAAACCCTAAAACCTAATTTTAGATATTATTTTATATACCTTACTATTTTACTTCTCACTAATGTTATAAACGCGAAAGTTTGTATGTAAGTATGTATGTATGTATGTGAGGTTGGTACTCTTTTACGCAAAAACTACTGAACCGATTGCGATTAAACTTGGAATATAGGTAGCTGGGGACCTGGATTAACACATAGACTACTTTTTATCCCGATATTCCTTCGGGAACGGGACCTACGCGGGTGAAACCGCGGGGCGCAGCTAGTATTCTATATGTATGTTAGTTTCTAAGGTTTACATATTTACAATTTAAATTGTTATCAAATGTTTTTATTTATAACAAACGCCATAGGTCCCACGCTTATATCTACCTACCTCTATTTTGTGATTCACAAAATGAAACTCGACTTACTTTTCAAGTGTCATTTACGAAGTTGGTTTGAAGTTAAAACTTTTCTTGTAACCTTGTATTATTGTTATGTATTTGTATTGTCATTATTGTTACTTTTATGAAAAACCAGCTGTGCCCCGCGGTTTACCCGCGTAAGTCCCGTTCCCGCGGGAATATCGGGATTAAAAGTAGCCTATGTGTTATTCTCGGTATCCAGATACTTATTTTCCAAGATTCATCGCATTCGGTTTAGTAGTTTTTGCGTCGAAGGGTAATAAAGTCACATACAGACATACATACATACAAACTTTCACGTTTATAATACCAGCTGCTACCCGCGGTATCACCCGCTTAAGTCCCGTTCCCGCGGGAATATCGGGATAAAAAGTAGCCTATATGATATTCCATATAGGCTACTATATGAAAGGTTGCCTGGAAGAGATCGCTTTCAGCGATAAGGCCGCCCATTGTACCTAATTGTTTTTTTTTTAATAGTTTTATTATTCATAATAAAAATTAGTTTTAACAAAATAACAAATAGACGGACAGCGGAGTCTTAGTAAAACTGCCCGACGGAACCCTAACAAGAATCATAAACTAAGTCTTATTGTACATATTCTAGCTGCGCCCTGCGTCTTCACCCGCGTAAGTCCCGTTCCCGCAGGAATATCGAGATAAAAAGTAGCCTATGTGTTAATCCAGGTCCCCAGCTACCTATATTCCAAGTTTCATCGCAATCGGTTCAGTAGTTTTTGTGTGAACAGAGTAACAACCTCACATACATACATACATACAAACTTTCGCGTTTATAATATTAGTAAGATAAGATTGATAGTTTGTGTAAACTGAGAATTGTTCGAATTGCGATAATGTACCGATGGCGATGCTCCCAGTTTCTTACCCTACGGAAAAGCATCATAAACTGAGTTAAGGACGCGACTCATGTGAAATCCCTTCCGATTGAATAGTTTTCATCATAACCGGTATCAAATAGATATTTAAACAATGTATTATGTTATTGTACATGATACAAGAAGTGTCCCCTTCATTTTAAAAACAATAAAAAATAACTTTAAATACCACTATTATACAGGCAAAGTTACCCCTGTTTTACAAAATAAATCAATTTTTCTTCTAAATCCTTAACCGCTATATTTTCTTATAGGCATCATAATATTAGAAAATACAATACCTAGAACCCCTTCATCGCATTTTATAAAAATATTATTTTATTCTTCGTTAATTATTGATTTTACCAGATATTGTAGATTTTTTCACGCAATTCCATCTCGCTCATTTATATGCAATAGGACAAGGACCGTTGTTTATCATCTATCGCCGCCTTAACTTCTTAATTTTAAAAATGGTTATAATCTAAGTATCACATATTTCGTACAAGAACTTAATATTTTAAGCTAAATATAAGTAAATAAATAAAGCTACGTAAAAGTAAACTTAACAGTTACTTGAAATGACTTATCGTCAAATACTTTAGGTCAATTAAGTTTAAACTTAAATACTTTCAACTCGTTTGTATCAAGGTTATAGTTTTAATTTCGGTTTTTTTAATGGTTACTAACGATTACGAAATAATAGGTTTCTCCTAGGAAAGCGTGCTACATCTTAGACCACATCGTCGCTTTCCATCAAGTGAGATAGTGGCCAAGAATAAAAAAAAATGGAAATTTAGTAATAATAATCGCGCATATTTCTTTCTTCACAAATTGTTTACAGTAGGTAGGTATAAAGTAATAGATTAGTGATATAAAAAAATATAGATATAAAATTAAGTCATCATAATACGCTTTTTCAAAAACTTGAAAACGCCAATCTGTCGGGCTTGCAACTGCACCACGTGAGTCTAATCCACCAGAACCCATATTATCTATCTGTTGACGCACTATGCAGTACATTGCTGCTTTGAGGTGATCACCGGTAATAACCACGTTACTTCAAAGCAGCAATGTACTGCGTAGTGCCTGTCATTTTCCACGGTTGTCAGACATTCACTGGATAGATGATATGGGTAGTGGTTGAAATCCAAATTCGATGCAGTAGTTTTTGCGTGATTGAGTAACAAACTTACAGACATACATACATACAAACTTTCGCGTTTATAATATTAGTAAAATAAGATTAAATACATTTCATTACATTTTCACGTTTAATTTTATTATTTATTTACTAATTTATATACTAAATACAAAATTTTCCAAAGTGTAGGTAAACACTTAGAAATAAATTATTTAAACACAACATAAATTATATAACATTTCATTTATTTTACGATACTGGCGTTAATGACTTACCTATGTACTCGAAGTACATAATCTTTCTACTAATATTATAAACGCGACGGTTTGCATATGTATGCATGTCTCTTTGTGACTTTGTTACTCTTTCACGCAAAAACAATTGAACCGATTGTGGTGAAACTTGGAATAAAGGTAGCTAGAGACCTGGAATAAAATATAGGCTAGTTTTTATCCAGATATTCCTGAGGGTACGGAATTTAGGTGGGTGAAGCCGCGGGGCGCTGCTAGTGTACTATGTATAGATAAGTAGGTATGTACTTACCTATAAAACGTCGCCAAGGTAACCTTGCTGTGTGCTACCTACGAGCGACAAGAATATGCCATTTTTGTTCTAAATACTAACTTAGTTAATTCTTCTAATTTATTTTACATCGTCAACCTTTCATGTTACATTAAGTTGTTCGCCTAGATGTCCAGCTGTGGTATCATGTAATTAGCATCCACCGTTACTAGTGGCTAAGTTGCAGTACATTGCTGCTTTGACGTAACGTGGTTGTTACTGGTGATTACTTCAAACAGCAATGTAAAATATGCTTTTTGACAGCAAATAGCAACTGACAGCGGTGGATGCTAATTGCATGATACCACAGCTGGACATCTAGGCGAACAACTTTTGTTTTAAGACTGTTATGTAGGTATAGCAGTATATTTTCCACGAAGTCTTTTAAGAAGTCTGGTAGTAACAGTGAAATTACAAATTTCGGAATTAAAATCTTTCCGCCATTTCCCCGCCCGCCTACCTGATTACAAAGTTAACTCAAAGCTCTTAAACAAATGTTCAATTGTTCTTTTAAGATCAGGTAATTTAAACTTGCAATGTAAATAAGCTCAGAGAAACCTTAAGCTTCGAGGGCGGCTGTGGTTAACTCATCTTTATTACTCTAAGCTGTTCTTTGTTAACTTTAGAGAAATGTACCTTCAAATGCAGTACAATAAAAGCGTGATGAGTTCCGGTCCTATGTGTGAAATGGTGAATATAAACTCAAAAAAAGTGTTTTGCCCCTAAATAGTACCATGGCAGGTCTATGTATGATATAGTTCAAAAAAAATAATTTAACAATTAAAAAACCGACTTCAAAAAGAAACAAAAAATAATTTAAAAAACAACCAAAAAAAAAAGAATTGATAAAAATGACCAAAATAACCTCTACATAGGTACAGAGCCACCGACTAATTAATCTGTTTTATCATCTGAAGTCGGGCAGCCAACCTAAGTACAATATGGAACCAACCAGTAAAACTGCCCGACTGCCCTTTTAATTGTTAAATTATTTTTTTTATTTTACCCTTTTTAGTATACTTACCTACCTAAAAATCAACAATATTGTTACCGTAATTTTCATTATTGAGGAGTTTGCTGATGAGAAGGTGGTTTCAGGTGCCCCATCAATCTGTACTTAGTTCTTTAGGGGTCTATTCTTTTTGGTAGAAGTCCAACAATGAGTAATTTATTGAATTCTGGGATGCTATCCTGTCCATCATTCCGAAGATACTCATCAGATCCTTACCAAACTTTCATGGGACCACCTCGTAGCTTCCACCTTTCCATTAAAAAAAGAACTATATCAATCGGTTAAGCCATCTTCGTATAATCGATGAACAATTTAATTGAATACAGCGTTATGAGGAGCATTCCCGGTCCTCACTTCGAAGATCCTCATCAGATCCTTAACAAATATTTATGGGACCATCTCGGAGCTTCCACCTTTCCATTAAAAAAATAATCATCTCAATCGGTCGAGCCATCTTCGAGTAATCGATAAACAACTGGATTGATTAATGCGTTTTGAGGAGCATTTCCGTTCATCACTCCGAAGACCCTCATCAGATCTACATCAAATTTTTATGGGACCATCTTGGAGCTCCTACCTATCCATTAAAAAAAGAATCATCTTAATCCGTCAATCCGTCTTCAAGTAATCAGTAAACATACAAAAAAAAAAAATTATACATACAGACGAATTGATAACCTTCTCCTTTTTTTGAAGTCGGTTAAAAATGACTTGAAAACGGTAAAATTATCGCCCCAAATGGCTACCGTGGCAGATTTGTAATAAAGTCTTAAAAACCGTGAAATTCTAGCCCCTAAGAACTACCCTCACAGGTCTATGTGTGTCGTATTGCAAATAAACTTAAAAAAAAAAAAGTAAAATTTTCACCTTCTGAAGGCTATTGTGGCAGTTCTAAATGTGATAAAGGGCATAGATAAAACCGTAAAATTCTAGCCCCTAAAGACTACCTTGGCAGGTTTATATGTGACATAGTGCATATAGCATAAACTGTAAAAAATTCTCTCCTAAAGGCCACTGAGACAGGTCTATGTGATTAAAAACTTGAAATCGGTAAAATTCCCGCCCCCAGACCGTTAATACCTCCAGTAGATGTGTTCTGCGCTCAAGTGTTCCGTTTGTGGTGAAAATTTAATTAAAAAATCCGATTACGTAACCCAGGACGTTGACTTGTCTATATTAAAAATGTAAAAGCATTTACGGTGTAAACGTACAAATGTTCCAGCTTTACACTTGATCGTTTTTGATCGAATCATCGCGCGAACTCGTTGCGTGAGAATTTAATTAAAAATGAAAGGTCCTCTGTCGATGTCGGGCGGTTGTCGTAATTCCGCGTCGATTATTCTTTCAGCTCTTCTCTCGCGACTGCTGACGTCCTTTTCTGGCGGCCCATATTGTTTCCGTGCCAAGTCTGTATATCGAACCGTACGATCTAGCCAGGCTTTATAGATTTTACTCAGAATTCTATTACTACGATGGGTGTAGAGTGGATGCTGCGTTCCTAAAGTGTGTAACCGATTAGGTTGTTGCCGGCCGGGCTGGAGGCTCTCTCAAGCTGGATGGAGGAAATGCATTAGTGGTAAGTTTAGTGCAGCTGAGGCAATTCCTCTTACGCCGCGACTGCCCGGGCCCACGGTCGATTTTCACTTGGAACATCGCAGCGGCCGTGTCTAGCCCGGGTGGGCGTGGCCTCTGAGCCGGTCAATAGCACGGCATAGGGTCTCTCTCTCGCGCCACCGCTTTCGCGCATCGTCGTTTCCCTCGCTCTGGGGATGATTGAAACGTCTGATGCCGCAGGCGCCCCGCGCGCCCCCTCGCCAAGGACGTTCAGTGAATCCGTCCCTCTCTGCCGCGAGAGCACGTGTGCCAGTTACTATTCCATAATATAATGTGTGCCCCCTTGGTACCGCGCGAAAATTCACAACCAATTATGAGTCAAGTGCCTGATGTATTAGGTGACAAATTTTATGCCTGAAAGGAGTACTGATGTCGCTTTTAGCGAGGTGCTTTAAAGGACAATTAGGAGTTCCCGTGAAGTGATATGGAGATAAGAAGCTTTCCTGGAAACGATACATTCTCGTGTTTTCCGTCCTTTGGGCCTTCTTCTGTCGCTACTGCACTTGTGACTCTTCCAGGTATGCCAACCCTCCAGAACACATAAATCCCCTTGCACATTTCGATGATATAACCTCGTTAGGCTGGCTCCCTAACATCGGGACGAAAATGAACCTTTTATAGTTGTCGCCTGACTGTCGCCAGGAGTCTAGACACATACTTATATAATTATAATACATCGGACTAACAGGGGCGGGTATTCTGGAGATCTGACTCATCCTAATTCGTCTTCTACATCGATCGGAACTTATTGGCTTTTCACTGGAAAGGTCAATTAGGTTCAGTAATTGAATATTTTCCATTGGATCTTCATTGATGAAGCTCGTAAATCTATTGCCGGTTAATATGGGAGGGACACATTTTATAATAATGTTCATTCAAGCAGCTCTGTCAACTCTGTTCTAAATCATAAAGTCATTTCGATCAAACAGCTGACGAGTTTTCAGATTATAATGGTGAGTCAGTTCACATTGAATAATTCATTAGAGCAATGAAACCGAACCGACGCGAGTGCTGGTGATATTGATGTGGAGATGACGTCACGATGATATCACCGACCTTCCATAAGGAAGGCTCGATTCGTGAATGCAATCTGCGAATAGCGGAATGCGACCCACAAGGTCCTGCAATGTAGAATCTTAAGGTTTGATGTCAAATGCAAAAGGTCATGAAGGAAACTTAAAAAAAAACTTACAAACTTACTTACAATAATCGACACAGTTTAAATCGCAATCGGTGCAGTAATTTTTGCATAACCTTACTTACACACAACCTTCCACATCTATTAAATAATTAATTTAACTTATATTCTGCAGTCTATACAATATAATATTATAATACACCAAACTTAGACCAAATTGAATCTATATTTTGTAGGAAAATGTAAATTCATACAGATATAATGGAGATTATATATACATTATATTATATTTAATTATAATAGTATAGATTGGATGTTTCTCTGCATCATGTCACATTAATTTATAGGACCGGCTGCAGTATCTGTCATTTAATTTCTCGGGTCGCTTTCCTGTAAATATTATATACGCTTTGCTTAACTGCTTGCAAAATGACTAACCAACCAGTTATTATCTATTAATGTAGTCTGTAAATAATATTAGTTACTTCTTATACGAAGAATTGTAAATGATTTAAACGTTACTCATTTAACCTTTGACCTTTTGTTAATAAACTCGTACGTAATGTACGGAACCGCTCTTTATTATGATTTTCCATACATTTTTTTCTCGTTTTTTGTTTGTCTATTAATTTGTTCCACTGTAGGGCCAGTGCCTTCTCTTATAGGGATTTGGGGATCCCATGGGAGATTCCCATCCCTCCAGATTGGCCATCCCTCCAGACAGAAAATAATGGATAATCCATTATTTTTAAAGCATTTCCTTACTTTCTTCTTTTAACACCATTTAAAATATAAAAGGTTAATAAATAAAACTGGGGAAGTGCGTGCCTTGGCCGGCCAAGCGCAGGGTAGGGTTTCTTAGTTTCCTAAAATATCAGGGATTGCAATCTGGAAAAGTCTTTACAACTAACACTTACCTTACCTAGTACCTAAGTAATATTTAACAACGAAATTCATTCGAAATGTTGCTTTAGGATTGATAACAAAAAAGACAATATACAAAGTACCTAATATACAGAAAAAATCTTTAGAATCCTTTACTGGATTTTGGAGAATATGAACACCTCTCATACGTTTTATAACCCGGATTTAAATAAACCCTCGAAATGGATTGTGACTATGCGGGTGGCCTTCGAAATTGGCGCAAGACCTTTCCGTGGCGAACGCCCATTTGTATTTACTGAAATTGCCACAAAAATGGGAAGATATAAATGTATGGCAATGGGACGTAAGGATTCAATAAATGGCGTGAGGGCTGTATCGTAGCTGAATCGAAATATTTGGGATTGACGTATATTAACATTAAAACTATCTGCGCATAACGGGTTCACCTGCGTAAGTTAAAAAGATACTCGGTAACGTTAATTACTAAATTAATTGGTAAATTAAATTAAAAAAGTTGTACAAATATGCGGTCTATATGAGCAATAGCTCAAAGCGATTTCTTCCAGGCAATCTTCAAAGCGCAAGTCTGCGGATTCCCAGAAAACATTAAAAACATAAATCAATCAATTTTCTCTATAACTAGTTATTAAAGCCACGAACAGAACTAAGTTAGTTTAGCTTAGCTCCTATAGTTTTACTAGTTTAGAAGTATAGCTGGAGCTGTCTTCTGTGGACGCACTTTATAAAAAACAAGATCATCTACGCGAGCCGAGCTAAGCTAACTGAGTTAAGCCGGCGGTAGACGAATCATCTACCTATAGACTGTGCTTTGATAGTCAAAGTAAACAAGTACAGGTGAAGTAATAAAAATCAGACATACCTGTACACAGGTATTTTTATCTGCATTTTTTTTTCTTTTTAAAGTTTGTATCAGTTAGTGTCTTCTAAAGTAAATATAAGTAGATAAAAATACTTTATTATATTATAATATAATATTATAATGTATTTGCACACCGGTAGAGTGCTCTGATAAGAACTATTTGCCGCTTTGCGACATCTCTTAGATAACAGGAAAATAAAGAAAGAAAAACCTTGGTCTTAATACTTTATTTATTCTTTCAAAGTTGCCAGTCTTAAAAATGAGTCTTACAAAAACTCATTTGTGTAATCAAGCTGGCGTTATCAATTCGGGAAATAGTTGGTAGTCAATAGCTCAGTCCGTGTCTTACTTTGTTGCTAATTACACGTAAATATAATATCATATAAATTCGGTAAACGTAATATAAAATCCGCGCTAAATAGATTGTTACACTACCCGATTTGTTGTACACCTACAAGCCTACAGCACACATTGAAAGTAAATTTCGACGTGTAGAAGAACTCTTTCGGGTGGAGTAGGTTTGGTATATTGGGCCTGACAAATTGGGTAGTGTAACCACCCCTAAGGCGTAGGCGAAATCAGACGGTTCCTTTTTTATGTTAATTTAATTAAAAAAATTCACCGTCCATCTTTCACTTAAAACGAATCGCTTTGGATGAACCGTCTAACTCCGCCTTTAAATTCAAAAAGCAGAGACATCTCCGAATCCCTGCTGAACAAATAATTCGCGTCTCGTTCGGTTTATTTACGGAGTGAACCATCTGTACCTGGAGTTTTAATTACTCTCTGACTACTAGTGTCTAGTTAGCGCTTATTCACCGCAGCTTGACGTATCTGAACTAAGACTAATTAACCAAGAGCGAACTGTTAACGAGGTATGTCGAATTACTAGTAAAAGTTCTTCTATCGTCACACCCGTGCCGGGTCCGAGCTTCGTTGTCCATTGCTCGGCGAACAGTCGATCGGTCTGTTGCAACTGAGTGCCGGCCGAGCAATAGACAACGAAGCTAGTATAATTATCGTCCCTAAGTATGCGGACTTCTGGTTCGACGAACTTTTTCGCCTGTGTAAAGTACTTTAAAATTGCTGAGCAAGTTCGCCGGCAATCGAACTAGTTTGAAATCTTTGAATATTTGTTTTAATCGAGTTTCACCGACGAAGAGCCGAGTAAGTTCGCGATCTTATAACCTAAAATCTTATACTTAATTTTCGTACGTCTATCTCCTACATGACGAAGACGGGTCTAATATGTAGCCTTATTAATGAAAGGGGAATAAGCTCGGAGTAAGGAGAACATGCTTTATCTTTTTTCATGACAAGAACTTTCGAAGTTGACAGTCAGAAACTAAAAGCGAAATAACTACCCGGACCTTTTCTCCTTTTAATAATAACTAGCTGTGCCCCGCGGTTTCACCCGCGTAAGTCCCGTTCCCGCGGGAATATCGAGATAAAAAGTAAGCCAAATCGGTTCAGCCGTTCTTGAGTTATAAATGGTGTAACTAACACGACTTTCTAACGACGACTATAGATAGACAGATAATACTCTATTTGACCAATCACAAAAATGGGGGGGGAGGGGATATGTAATATAAGGGTTTGCCTTACACTTTTGACTGTAAGTTATCCATCAGTCACACCGCATCCGCACTTTTCTTATTACATTTTATGTCACATGCTTAACCATGAATAAAAACGCGATTAAACCGGATAAATAAAGTGTTTTATTATGCAAAATCGCGAAAACCGTAGAAGAAATTATGCTTAACTCATTCATACATGCATGGGCACGAGTTGCCGGCGTTATCCAGAGTCTTCGCCGAGTATTTTTGTAATTTCTGAACATATTTGAAATCAAAACTGTATTTGGGTATTCTGCGATTCAGGATTTTCCATGTGCTGCGACCATAGTTTGAGGTAATCTTTGTAAAGATCTTAGTAAATAAACTTTTTTATTTTTTTATTTATTTAATCAATCCGTCAATTACACGCGATTTATCAACTGTGATGATGGTGATAAAAAGATGCTGATGCTGTACAAGCCATCCAAAGTCGTTTAGATTTAGATAAATATCTAAACGGGGGTTCTATCAAGTTTTCTGAGGTCGCTGTAAGTGGTTCTTTTCTTCTCTCCCGATATTTTCCAAGTTAAAATTATATATCTTAAGTTAACGCGAAGGAAACAGCTGCTCTGGCGTTTTAAAAGCTGAAAAGCTTTCTGCAAGACGTACCGATAATTGCAGGGTTTTAAACCCCACTGGGAACAAGTCGGAACCGCACTCAGTTGGGATACAGAATGTAGTTGCATTTGCAATTATTGCAAAGAACGCTCGGAGTATCTAACGGATTTTCTGAGTTTTTAATTGTTGTAAATAGTTTTTTTTTAGATACCTATTTTTTCCTACTAGCAGCGCTTCGCGGTTTTACGAGCGTAAGTCCCGGTCTCGCGGGAATATCAGGATAAAAAGCAGCCTATGTGTTATTCCAGATCTACACTTACCTATATTTCATTTCATCGCCATCAGTTAAGTATTTTTTGCGTGATTGAGTAAGAAATTCTCATACATACATTCATTACTTTCGCGTTTATAATATTAGTAAGATTCTGCAATACTTGAAAGTACCAACGACAAAGCTGGGCAATACACATAAATTTAACTTTATGACCGATGGCGATACACAGTGCGCCCGTTTTCAGCGAAATTCCGATCTAAATTGTACTGTGCAGTAGGTACCTAATACCTTTATTGTAATTGTTTGTTGTGCAAATGAAGCATTTATCTATTTATGTATTCCAACCGATCTAGGTTGTACTCTGCAGTAGGTACCTTATACCTGGAAGTACGAACGACAATCTAAGCCTGGCAATACACATAAATTAAACTTGCCTCGGTCTGTAAAGACACTGGCCTAAATAGTGAGATGCGAGCTTCCGTAAGCCATGATGTCACACCGTTTCCCTCCGAATATATTCTGACTGAGAGAATCCGGTTTAATAATGCTTCCTAGAATATGCGGATGGTAATGGAAATGCCTGTGTGTATTATTATTTGGGTTATTGTCGATTTAGTACAGGATGCTGGGTGTTTGGGAAGTAATTCGCAAAAAAAACGAAACTTTCCTTCGGCAGTTGAGTTTAAAATCCGACCCCTTTGGTTTTCAAGAGTTTTTCCATTATGTTTCTCCATTTACCTTGGAATCTTGTCAAACAGATACAATTATTTGACATAAGCAGTCGCCGTCTTTCACGTTAGAATTTATATGTCCAAAGGATTACCCAGTAGTAGGGTTTCAGAGAAAGAGGTCCGATATGACCCCCCGCTGCCAGAGGTCACGGATGTACTCCGCAAGGTTCCGGCAGGCTCTGGCCTTTGCGGCGTAAAAGGCACCGAAGAGTTTTAGTGGGTATACCTCTTCTCATCTACCATCTCAGTCCATAGGAGACTCCTACTCACCAGACCCCTGTCCCTCAAAAGCAGATTTCTCCTCCACAGACGATGAAAAAAAACAAAAGACGATCGAATTCAACAGTCTTCCCGCTTCCCGACGTGTGAATCCCATTGTCTTAGTAACAAATTGGATACCATCAAAAAGACAGTTTTTGTTAATTGTGCGTGAAATTAGCTGCGGAGCATAGCGAGTTCACGAATCTCTCGGAATTCTATAGTAGGGCCCTTCATACCGGGAATTACATCCGGCATGTATTCAACTGCCGTTACAGCAAACAGTTTATGCTTTCTAATTAGACGTTTAAACCATCCTGAATTAATTTGAGGCTTTGTTTCAAACACTGCAATATATCTGAATTTACCAGAAAGCTGAGCATTTGGTCTATACACGCCCATTCCCAGCGTAGGGACTGTTTGGCTATGGCAGGTTTTTTTTGACGTGGAGAAATCTGATTAGACTGTTAGGTCGCTTTCGGAGGAGGACGGCCCGACGAATGGCGATCCCCTCTGGCCTGGGATGGTAGGTGGGCAAACCCACTAAAATGCCTAGGTGGCTTTCACGCCGCAAACTTTGACAGTGCCTTGACATAAACAAATACAGAACTGTGACAGAATTGTAATAAATAAAAGTATTAAATTAAAGTTGATGCCAGGAACTCAGGGAAATAATTTTTTTTAAATTTATTATTAGTACCTAGACAAGTTTTAATTACTATACGCTCGATAGAGCAAATCATGTCGAGCTTTCTATTGTTTTTATTCCAACTGATTTGTACCATGATTATAGTGAATAAATGAATATGAATATGAATAAGAGAGGCTGTGGTAGTCTGTATTACGGATACAGAAAAGCCACTTCAAGCGGCATCTAAATTCAACATTAGAATGAGAATTTTTGTGTTTAAGATCTGCTTATTTGTTTTAGTAGAACTCAAATTTTGAGATGTTTCTCAGTATGTATTTCACCTTTAGTGACATATCCAATGGTATTTTCCTACATTGCAAAAGAAATTGTCATTCACAGAAATAATTTCAAGAAAAATCGAATAGTTTCCTCTTAAAACGGTGATACGAATGACAAGTGCTGACAAACATAGTGACGGTGACAGGTGACAGCTTTCGTTGTTGTAAAAGTCAAGTCATCGATGTTGATGATGGTGATGCTGTTGACAGATTTATCGGTATCCAGTAGCGATAATCATGAAAATAGCAAAGAAGTGACATTACTAGAAGTAGAATAGTTGAACGGTTGTACTAGAACAAGAATAATCCGCGTTTCTGTTGTCGACCGGTAGTATGCAGATTGTAGTGCAAGAATAAATAAAATATAAAAGACCAATGAACAGTAGACCTCGCGACCACCTTATTGGAAGAACCTGCATGATATCCATGTTGAACCGTCTTCAAAATGGCAGAAGATTTCGGTTAAAATCCGCCCTGTACAGGAGTATCAATATACCTACACACACATACTGACAGATGAAAGCAAATTTTGCCAGATTTGAAGCAGAGACGCTTCGCTCGCTCGGTCAATAACCTTTGTATTGCGATGGCCAAAACGTTCTTGGGTGCACGTTTTCAATGTTGCCGGTTCGATTCTCTTGACAAATAGTATTTTGAGGTAACATCCAGACCCCGAAATAATATCTAATTAATAGTAGGTATACCTGTGTATTTGTTTAAATATATTATTATGTAACTTGCTACTTCCAGAAAGTGTTTTACCTTTAAATGAAGAATGTTGGATGAAAATTTGTTACAGTAAAGCTTATATGTATACAAATACATTAGTTTTTGTTGTAGTCAAAAGTACCTATTAGTTTTAATTTTACAGGGATGATTCAAACATACCATAAATATTGAGTCTCGCTAACAGTCACGTGACGTCATTTACATTACAACGCTCCCCTAATCAAAACGTTAGACGACCGACATGTATTGTGTGTGACATCGACACATAGACCGCGAGCGGACTGGGCGAGTGTGAGATGACGTCACCCCGAGTACGAGTCCGCATCGCAACGAATTAACGTATCGAAGTCATTCTTTCACTTGAATTTTTAATTTTTGACAGTAAATATGGAGAGCTAATGTCAAAATAGTTATTTTTCCTCATTAAAACATGCAAAGATAATCAATCACTAAGGAAAACCCCACTTGAAACAGAATCTTATGAGAAGCATTTTTCGGTTTAACATTATCCATTATCTAATTCTAAGTACTTAGTTAAGAAACAGTAGGTACATTAACTGTACTACCTAATCCTAAGTTGAACGCAGACGAGTCATTCCTAACTAACTTCCTCATATATTATGTAACGCAGCTCTGTCCATAAAATTTCGTTTAGATTCTCGTACAGGAAACTTCAGTTTATGAGCAAGGACATTTTGTACGGAACTACTCTAAACATACTTTACTTCAGACTACAATTTACATTGAGTTTGATGTTTTACGAAACTTGTTACTACTCTAAACAAACTACAAAATTTCGTACTTAAATCTGCCAGCGCAGCCACTAAGGGAGGCACGTTAAAGCTTTTTGCTTTCTTTCTCTAGACGAGCGTGCAACATCCAAGATCCACTTGACTACTAATGCGATAGTTAATGGTAAATCGTTCATTTAGGTAGCACTAAAAACTTTTACATTTGCATTTAAAGATACTGTATTAGTTGTGTTGATGTGTGTTCAGCGTACCCTGAGGAAGGAATCTGCAAAGGCTACGAAACGTAAGAACGGTATTGGAAGAATGCTGAAAATAATAAAAACAACGCGATTGAAACCGTGAAATTAGTTTTATTTCGATACTCGCATTGCCTAAATTTGGGGCTCCATTAATAAAACGACGCGGTGTTTTCATAAAGCCCGTATGTGTTGTGTTACGTCGGAGTTCCACTTCTGTTTTGAATCAGCAGCTGTATAACGGTATTGGAAGAATGCTGAAAATAATAAAAACAACGCGATTGAAACCGTGAAATTAGTTTTATTTCGATACTCGCATTGCCTAAATTTGGGGCTCCATTAATAAAACGACGCGGTGTTTTCTTAAAGCCCGTATGTGTTGTGTTACGTCGGAGTTCCACTTCTGTTTTGCATCAGCAGCTGTAACTCGATAGTGCTATTTAAGGCGCTCTTTTTGCCTAATGGATGGTTGGATGCGGGAGCACGGTTAGCGTGGCCACCCTCGGACTCGCTAAACATCAGTGTTTGATTCAAACTTATTTGAATAAGATCACGTTTATTGCTGTGAATGAAAACGTAAAGCTGGATTTACATTGCGAAAGTAGTGGCATGCAATTGATAGTAGACACAGTGTTGAACTTATACGATAATATTGCTTTCAGTAACTTTTTTTATTTACGAGGAGAAATCTGATCAGGCGCTCTCGGGGCAGATCGGCCCGGTGAGTGCGGGTCCTCAATGGCCTGGAATGGAAGGTGGCCAGAATAGAAATGTATCACAAACACAAGATAATAATGATAAAGCATTTCCCCGTGTTAGATATATCTATATATAAGTTTGTTCACAATCGCGGTAGGGACCCGGACCTCTAATAGGCGCCCGTAGAAAAAAGTTATCACGTAGATGACCCTTTCAAAAACTATTTCACTGAAATTCCGACCCTTTAGAATGTTTCCGGAAGCGACTCGAAGTGGGTCTTGTTCTGTGAAACCAGAGTTGTCCAGAGCTTCTCCTATTGCGTTTACTTTTTCATGGGAGTTGAATTTTGCTGCTGTTTTCGCGATATTGGATATTAATGAAACTCAATTTTCCTGTTTTAATCTATTTGCTTTTATTATTTTTAGCGTTTTATCAATGCCCTAAATTTCCGGAGCTGTACAGATCTTTCTCGGGGTTAGACATAGCAGTTGTTGGATTTAAGTCCTCAAGTCTTTTCCATTGTCTCTTTAATACCTGCATCGTCCCATTGGGCTTGAGACCGCTTCGAATAAGTTGCCTTAACATATTTTATAATTTTTTCAGGTCGCATCCTGCAGCATTATAGGGAGCCATACGCCGCGGCGAAAAGACGGGTGCGACACGCACTCGTGGTATGTACCTTTTTAATTATTATGTTAAATCTAAAATCTAAATAAATGAATTCTGTAAACATCACACAGTAGCACCACAAGTATAAGGTAGGGCCAAAATGATGGCACTATATATTTTTGAAATGAACATTATCTTACGTTAAGGTGAATAGGCAACAGATGTAATACTAAATCTTTATATAATGTAGATCAGCTTTTGACCACTGTGACACTCACACTTGATAATAAGTGCTAATACTATCGAAGGTGGAGCATACCTACCTAGAAGATATCTGTGCCCGCGCACTATGAATCCATCCACTCGCACGACGAAAAGAAACTTTGAGTGCGGATTTCTAGACCTGGAGTTAGATAGATGACGCACAACAGTTTGTCATAATTATATCCTTCCTACCTACATCTAGGTGTAGTATGACCGTTACATCGTCTAAATTAGCTTCACTACGCATCGTGACGAGATCTGCTTATGATTTTACGAGTATGACTCAGTGAAGTCATAGTAGAAAGAAGTTATAGTATGCAAACATCCCAGTTTTCTGAAAACAGACTTTGACAGCTCTTGGTACTGGGTAATCTGTGGGAAATGAAGATCGTTTGTGGATCGTCGCATAATACTGGGCCACTATTTATCCCCAAAAAAACCTACTACTAAAACCTACTTTAAAAATATTGTACTTTGATTAAATAAAACCGACCGTTCCTCTGGGTTAGTCATTAAATCAATTAGTCAGAACTTTGAATTTTATGTCTAAAGAAAAGTCGGTTAAGTCGAATATGAAAATGTTAAAATACTTTTTCTAACAGAATTAGTACTTACGTGATTTTTTAAAAACTGTATCAATAAATATCAGTGTTAGTATATTTTCTATCAAACGTATGTGCTCGGGATATTGGGTCCACATTTCAGCTGTCTGTTGTCAGTTTTTCTCCACTTCGTATCTGTTAGTCGACGAGTCGACGACACATTTACAATTTCAATTGAATTTCTCTTCGACTATCGATTTTTACACAATACACAATACAAGGTCTTTTCGGTTGCTAATATATTATTGTTTTTATTGGGGTTCCGTTTCTTGAATACCTTCTCTTTTTGAGATAGATAGTTGAAATAAATAAATAAAGAATCACATGATCGTTGCAAAAAAATAAAATAAAAAAGACCTCATGAGATTCTTGTCCAAAGACGTTAATTTGGTAAAGATTTCAAACGATTATGTGATTTGTTATCTTACAAAATAAATAATTTTAGAATTTGAATTAAAAATAAAAACATAAACTCACTATCACCAGGTCAGATCATCATCATCAAAAGCACTGTCAAATTTGAAAAAGTGCATTTGACCCCTATATCTTAGCTAACGTGGACCCTGTTAACAACTATCAAATATAGAAGGGGGCGAAGTCGCCCCTTCTCATTTCCCCTTCCCATTTCATTTTGATACTTTAATGAAATGGCCATAAAGGTGACAAACTTTCGTATCCTCTTGACTAAAGTTGGTCATCTTCATCAAAAGTCAAGGTTAAGATTGCCATCCCAATAAGCACTATGGCGTCAACACCTTTTAACCGCCTAAGGTTCTAAGTAAGCTCTAATTGACGCTAAAATACCTAAAGTAGATATAACCATAGTAGAAAGAATTAATAGTAAGTAAGTATGCAAACTTACCTGTTTTCTGAAAACGGTCTTTTACAAGTCATGTGTCAAATTTCCCGCAACATATTTGACCTTTCCTACAACTTATGTGACCAATTTGAAAACAAATTTGTATGAAAGTTGGGAACTAAAAGCGCCGCGACTAGGAAAACTTAGCTATTATATAAGTAAGAATATCTACTAGCTTTTGTTATTTTGATCACTGACGTTAAGATCGCAAATCACAAAATGAAACGCGAAACCGAGCAAAACTGTTTTCAGCAATCGAGGGGTTTGTTTTGAACCATTAATTTTCTTTTAAAATTTATTATATTAAGTAAAAAGCTTGAAAGAACGTACGAAAGAAAGTATTTTAGGAGAAATGTTGTCTATTTACCTTGGAATTTTCAAAGTCGGTGGATATGTGAATCAAATTATTTAAACTGTGCTGTAGTTACGTTACCTAGGTTATTCTTGGCATTTGTGCCAGGGATTACTAGAATCGTGCCTTTTTAACAGATACCTGTGTCACAGAATAAATATCGTAGGGTGCCATCCACAGTAAGCTGACTATAGAAACAGCACGTCTCGAAATCTCAGCACACCTATGCAAGAAGAAGCTCATTGGAGGCCAAAAAATAGACACTGTCCACCTGCTTTTTAAAAAAAAAGGTTTTATCCAGTTCATGATAGAGGTTCCGTCGTGTTTAACCGACTTTAAAAAAAAAGAAGGTTCTATATTCGGTTGAGGCTATTTTTTTATGGATGTTTGCCAATAAATTACTTTTTGACTGATGAAAACACACGTATAAATTTGCGAGTTGCAGTTCTACGGGTTTGTTGCGACTGGAATTTGCGATTGTGACTTCAGCAGTCAAATAGAGAAATACAGGCAAGTCAGCCTACTATGTATGCTTGTACAGTGGCCTCCATGCACGCACATCACGTCCATGGTCAGAATCGAGGTCCCCGCAAATTCAATTACTTCACCGCGAGACTAGAGTATCTGTCGTTTCAGTAGGTAAGTTTACTTGTGGGCAATGGATTGAACCTTAGCATTTTAACCCCCAATGGAAAAAGACGGTTGCTTAGATTACCTAGATGGTGGGTAATAGAACAACGACGTTCGAATTTTGAGTCAACTCTTTTGAAGATGTGTGAGTAAATTTTCGAACAGTATGTGGAACGTATGAAATTCGGCCATCAGGACCGCTTATGAAAGCTTCACTTTCAAGCGACCTTTCCTTCTAGTCTCTAATAGAGATCAGACCAGTTTTATGGGATTGAACCTTAGCTATTAATCCCTATAAATTGAACGGGTCTGTGTATGTGTCTATCTGTGGCACCGTAGCTCACCAACGCATAAAGCCATTTTGATTTTTGTAACTCGTTAATTTGTGCTCTTAGAGGGGTAGGCAGGCAGTAAAACGCCACGGGAGCCTACCGCGGATTGGCGAATGTCCCATGTCTTCGGACCGTGGTGAGTCCTAGGACATGTCGGTTTCCTCAGGATGTTTTAAAAATATATGATACTAGCTGCGCCCCGCGGTTCATCCGCGTAAGTCCCGTTCCCACTGGATTATCGGGATAAAAAGTAGCTTTTTGTTATTCGAGGGTTCCAGATACCTATATTCCAAAGTTTCATCTCAATCGGTTCACTATTTTTTGCGTGATAACTGATAAGGTAACAAAGTCGCAGACATATCCATACTTGCAAACTTTCGCGTTTATAATATTAGTAAGATTTTTTTGTTGTGCTTATTCACGAATGTAATACGAAAAAATATTAAGTTTCTTCCGACCCAAACCTAGTTTTTCATAACCCCGACATAGGTATGGTTTTATACTGAGAAGAATTCCAAGAATAATTCAATACCTTTTTGTGAATCTGTGGCTTTGCTATTTCGGGCGACATTTTCTTCATTCTAAGAATGTCCAAGAAATATTTATGAGACCTTAGATCTGACCTGATGACTGATTTATTGGTATGGGGTCAGGTACAGGACCTACTGACTAAGAATTTCTAATCCAATCGAATAGGAGTTTGCTTGTGGCAAAATTCATTCATCATTCGCTCTTTATCCCTGCTTTGGCGCGGCAAGTTATACATGTTAGTCCCAGTTTGTATCTATGATCTTAGGCTGAAATTTATATATAGTGCGTACTTTGACTTTGCTCAGACTGAGCTTAACAAAAACTAAGCATAAACTTTAAATTGAAATTTATAGTCGAAATTCATTTTGTAATCCTACTAATATTATAAATGTGAAAGTGTGTGTGTTTTGATATTTAGATGTTTGGATGTTTGTTACTCAATCACGTAAAAACTACTGAACCGATTGCCATGAAACTTGGCATATAAGTATAGTTGGATACCGGGAATATATCATAGGCTACATTTTATCCCGATATTCCCACGGGAACGTGGCTTACGCGGGTAAAACAGCTGGGCGCAGCCAGCCAAATAAAACGAACTTCATAGTCAAAACAGAGAAGCAAAGTTTAAGTCATTATTTTTTATTGGTTTACATTCCAAGTTTGAAAAAATTCGTTTTACCTAACCTAGCAAAAACTTTGGATAGTTGGGAAGATTGCTTCATAAATACCAAAAATTGTCTGAAGTCAAAGTTTTTGCTTAGCAAAGTCAAAGTACGGACTATAGATTTCAGCCTAACACGAGGTGAGCCAACGATTATATAAAAAGAAGAAACAGAAGGTGACTACCAAATTAGATTTCCTAGATATATACAGGGTGGACCGTGGCAGATTTATAACTTAAAATCTAAATATTTTTTAAACCATGGCGCGAGGGAGCGGGGGAGGGGCGTCATTCGACGCGGCATTCGTGCGGATTGTTTAGTCACGATGTCGCAGTGGACGAGTGAACAACGCGCGTTCGCAGTAGAAGCGTACTTAAAGGCCAACGATTCGTGTACCATTGCCCGTCGACGATTTTGTACACATTATCATATTCGGCGTTTAAGTGACGGACCAAGTGTAAATTTGATAAGATCGTGGGTGCAGAAGTTTCGCGCAACAGGTTCAACCGTGAACAACCCAAGGCCAGGCCCTAGCCGAACGTCAAGAACGGAAGAAAATGTCCAACGCGTTAAAAGCAGCGTACTGCAAAATCCGCGTCAGTCTATACGCAAGAGAGCATCATCTTTAGCTATACCAAAAACGACATTGCAGCGAATTTTGAGCAAGGACATGAAACTTCACCCATTTAAGATCCAATTGGTGCAGGCTCTTAAACCAGATGACTTCATAGCGCGTAAGGAGTTCTGTGAAAACATGCTAAGCCGATTTCAAACTGTAAACACAATTTGGTTCAGTGATGAAGCACATTTCCATTTAAACGGATATGTCAATAAGCAGAACTGCCGGTATTGGGCAAAAAGAGGACAAAACCCGCGATTAAAGCACCAACAAGCCCTGTACAGCCCGAAAGTCACAGTTTGGGCCGCTTTATCGACGAACGGGATAATTGGGCCATTTTTCTTTGAAAATTCCCGTGGAGCAACTGTCACTGTTGATGGCGATGCATACCGGCGCATGTAGATAGGGTATTCTAACAACAAAGTTCGAATTTGATCTTGTCAACTTTTTTAAAGCTAAATTAATTACTCACATACTCGAACTCAAAGAGTTTGACTTTAGAACTGGTGAATCTTGTACGTCTGAGACGAGTTTGAATTGTATGACTATGCTTTCTCCTTACAGTTTGTTATAGAGACTAGTGCGCTTATATAACAGCTACGTTACTGACCATATCTAATGCAGCCTTGATAAATACTGAGTTATTTCTCCAATTTAAATTTGTTTATTTTTCAACTCTTAAATTTTCTTACGTTTTTATTAATCACTATAATCGACATCAGATAATTAATTCTCTATCTGTTCTAAGCGAAGCCCACGTACATAACATTACGCATATGTGCCACTATATCTTTCCACTCTTCAACATTGGAATCCGAATCTACGGAAGGGAACAGTTTAAAATAATCCCTCATTATTCATTTGCTCTCATCCCAAACTTAAAAATACAAATAAGTATTCTGTATTCTTCAATGTATACACTACAAAAACATCCAAAGATAACTTAGGAGAAACATGTACAGAGGCGAGCTTTACGGTAATAAGAGGTCTCTTTCAGTCATTCTCGTTGTTTGACCGAGATAGTTACAGCAAAACCATACAGCAGAACCTATGAGTGCGCGAGTCTGACCCATTGGCCGGTTTTACACCATTTAAAATTACATTACGTCAATCTGAATATATATAACTTAAAGGTGACTGACTGACTGACATAGTGATCTATCAACGCACAGTCCAAACCACTGGACGGGTCGGGCTGAAATTTGGCATGCAGGTAGATGTTATGACGTAGGAATCTGCTAAGAAAGGATTTTGATAAATTCTACTCCCTAGGGGATAAACGAGACTTACGCGATGGAAACCGCGGGGCGCAGCTTGTGAGGTATATGATCCATATTTTAAACTTACAACAATAACATAATCAGCCTAAATTTGTCCAACTGTAGGGCGCGCGCCTCCTCCTAAAAGTGGTTAGGCAGTGAGACATCACAAGGGCCTACCCCGGATCTAGAAATAACCCATGCCTTCCAATCCTTATAAGTCCTTGGACATGGAGCATGAGTTGGTTTCAGATGGTCCATCAATCTGTACTTAGTTTTTTAAGTAGTCGATCCTATTGGTCCAGTTAGCTGCAAATAGATTAGTAGTCTTAAGTTCAATCGCTTCGGAGCCCAGAAAAAGTCTAGCTTGTTAACGAATTTAATACAACCCGTGTTGTCCGTATGGCGTAATGGTTAGCTTACCCCCCTTCCCCTCCTTTGCATTGCATTTCTCCTTTTAAAATGTTTTTAAAGCAACCCCTTAAATTTTACTCCTAAAATCGGTTCCATTATGTACCCAGCGTTGTTGGTAGCTCCGCTCCATCGGAGGCACACGAAATTATGTTTAATCATCATCAATCATACTTCCCCCACATCACAACATTACATGCGTGCTTTAAAATTCAAAATCGAATTAGGAACGGTCGTTAGTAACTCAAAACAATGCTTATTTTGAGTGCCATTTTTAGGCACTAGGAATACAGTGGTAGTTTGTATTATGGGTAGTGTAATAAGGGTTGCATTTCTTTTTTTCGAATTTTGTAATTTAATCCTTCTAGTTCTTCTTTTCGTGAAGTAGTGTGACTCTGACTCACCTAGTGATAGAGTTTTTAGGGTCACCCTAAGGCCTCTAACTTTAGCTAACGACTGCTTCAGAAATAACAACCGGGACTAACTGCTTATCGTGCCTTCCGAAGCACGGAGGAGCTCGAGAAAATGATTTTTTGTCACACAAATTTTCTGTCACCCATCCAAGTAATGACCGCGCAACCTTCTGCATTGCTGTCTGACTTTCTCCCACCGCGCCACGGAGGACGTCGCCCGTTTTAGTTTATCTTTTAAATTACTTCGGGCTTTGATTGTATGCAGTAATCTCCAAGGTTTCCACTCTACGGAGTGTCTACAGGGAACCACTTTCCAAACGAATCCAATATATGAAATTGTGTTACTGAAATTGAAACTGAATTAAAATTGGCACATATCGTTCTTAGATACATACAGAGGTATCTTCTACACTACGTTCCTTTTATTTATACATAAGGATGTATTTATACATACGAGGAGCTTATTGGCCTAGCTGCACCTGCCGGCATCTTGAATGGTCGTGTGGGTTAAGCAACGCTTGGTGCGATCATTACTTGGATGGGTGACCGAAAATTTGCTCGAGCTCCTCCGTGCTTCGGAAGGCACGTTAAGCAGTTGGTCCCGTTTGTTATCTCTGATAGCAGTCGTTAGGTCAAGTTACGGGCCTTAGCGCGACTTGAAAAATCTAACACTAGGTAAATCACACCACTGTACGAAAAGAAGAAGAATTTGTACATACACTAGGCGCGGTTGCATTTTTTTTGCATCCAATGTTATGGTTTCGTGTCCGTAAAGGGTAAAAACGCGACCCTTTTTACTAAAACTCCAATTTCGGTCTATCACCAGGCTGTATCTCATAAACCATGAAAGCTAGACGGTAGAAATTTTCTTAGATGATGTTTTCTTTTGCCTATAGACGGACAAGCCAGTAATCTTGTAAGGGTTCTTTTTTCCGTTTGAAGTACGAAAGTAACGGTACCCTGAAAAGTACCAGAAACAAAAGAATCGAAACAAAAATAATTAAGTATACAACCTCAAAATTCTTGGTCGTATTGAATTTCGTTACGTAGTAAAACACAGATTTGTTTTATATCGTAATCTTTTGTTGTTTCCATTTTGTTACCAAATCTCAGAGACGATAAAACCATTCTTTGCTCATAAGTATGAGTAAGTATCCCCCTCACGAAATTAGTATGTCTTTTTAGTAGCACTCACGTGCAATAACGGCCAATCACAAACCCCCTTATTTATATACGCTAATTAATGCGCTTCAACAAATAATCGTTTGTCTTTTACTGTCACATGAAGTTTCAAAGTTGACAGACAGAGACAACCGTCACATAACTTAGTCATGTGTTAATAATATTTTATAAGGGTGAAAGAGTCTAGGTATAGATAGGTAACTTATCGCCCAAACGCAAAGTGCCTTAGGCTGAAATCTGTAGTCCGTACTTTGACTTTGCTAAGCAAAAACTTTGAGTTAAGACAATTTTTCGGTATTTTTAGAGCGACCTTCGCAACTAGTTATCCAAAGTTTTTCAAAGAATGTAAACCAATCAAAACGTATGACCTAAACTTTGCTCACTGTTATGACTATAAAGCTCTTTTTATTTTATACGTATAATACAAAATGAATTTCGACTATGAATTCCAATAAACATTTTAAACTCACACGATATGAACTCACGACACCCCCCCCCCCCCCCCCTCCCCGCGCGACCAAGATCATTGTAACATGATCGAAACATCGAGGTAAGAGAATTAAAAAAATAATTATAAATTCCAATTCAAAGTTTATGCTTAGTTTTTCTAAGCTGAGTGTGAGCAAAGTCAAAGTACGCTCTATAGATTTCAGCCTAAGTATAGATAGGTAGCGCAATTGCCAATCACAGTTTGATTATTACCTCACCACCTGCCTGCAACGTTGAGTTGTGTTTTTAGAAAAATCGCGGTTTGATCAGTCAATTGGCTTTATTGTCTTTGCCCGATCCAGAAGTCCTTACAAGTTTAATTGAATCCAACTTCATAACGGAACATGGCCTTTGTTCTCCAATTTATAAATAAGAAATGTTAAATTTATGCTCGTTTCAATGGGGGCAACAAAGTTTAAATTTGGGATTATTTGTTTTATTTGCTTTTGGGGAAACAAATAGCATAATAAACGTATAAATTCTAAGTTTTGAGTAGAAAACGGCTGATTAAATATTTACTTTTAATTATTTTCTTAAATATGAATTCCCTTACTTATAAACGCTGATTAATGCGCTGCATAACTATGCATCGTTTGTCTTTTACTGTCGGATGAAGTTTTAAAGTTAACAGACAGAGACAAACGTCACATAATTTAATCATGTGTAAATAATATTTTATAAGTACATAAGGAAGTGAATACATACGTTTATATTGTTTTCTTACAGGACATGGTATAAAGACGTTACATTGAGACAAACATACCTACATCGTGTCCTATAACATAAAAAGAATACCTGTAGAAAATAGATTTTTTTGTAAATTCGTACGGGATCCGTACGCAAGCCCGACTTACACTTGTTTTAAATTCAAAACGTACAAAACGTACTTAAATCTTTTTAAATCGACAATTAGCTCATTTTAAGCTCGACAAAAAGCGTTAAAAAATGCTTTCCAAAAATATGCACCCGACAGGACTTGAACCCACACGTGCTCGTCTAGTAAGTTGAAATTTAGGAATAGAAAATAGAATAGAATAGAAAAACATTTTGACACGTATTGACAAGTATTGACAACAAACACACACATAAGTACATACAAACAATAGGACACAATTTTTAATTAGATAATATAATAAAACGAAACAAAGATCATTAAAAAGAAAGAAACATAGCATGAAAGAAATACAAGGTCCGATTTATTGTCTAAAATGTGAGCAGTGTGCCTGCTGCCAACGAACGAGGATCTGCCTCGGCATACGTTGTGGTTCCAGAAGAAGCCACAACACCGTATCACATCTCTTTTTGTTTTACGTTTAACTTTAAGGCACGCAGCGCCATCTACCGACCTTCGTTGCGGACTGCCAGCTTGCATTTTCCTAATTACATAGGAATTAAAAAGCATTAGTCCAAAAAAATCCTTTTTGCAGTCGTACTTAGCAATTGTGTCAAGTTAGTCAAGCCAAGTTAAGTTACATTACCGGTACATGTTTGCGGTCGCATCTCTCGTCTCCAATCAATTGACTCGGCCCTGAGTGTAGTGCAATCTAAAATGTACCTTGTGTCTGGAATTATAAGGTATAAAGTTTGAATGGCCCAGCCAGGTGTGTACTGCAGACTAAAATGGTCTTTGTGACTTGAAAACTAAGGTTTAGGTTCGCGTGACCCGTTATTGGGGACTGTCAAGTTGCAGCTTTAATTCTGTGGTCAGATGACTTAGAGGTGGTTTTAGTTTGGGATATGGTGCTTGCAGTTTTAGTTAAGTATGAAATTGTGCTTTTACCGAAAGGCTACTTAATAGTTTAGGGGGACTTTAATCATTGAGTAGCTTCTAAATTTAATTTTAAATTAGTAGACCCCAACTATTAAGTAGTCTTTCAGTATTTGGGCGTAAGCTAGTAAAAACATATTCTCATAAGTAGTTAAACTAACATGTATGGAAATTTTCGAGTTTGGGCTCCTAAAGGTAAAGGTTATTGAAGGCCTTAAGCCACCTTGGAAGCTATTCCAGACATGGTAGTGCCCGCGCCGCCTCTTGTAAAGGTTAATTCTTTTGGGTATTGAGAGGCCAATTGCTCTAGGCGGGTCCGTAATTTACGTGCGAAAGTCGTATGATCGATTAATGGTTTATCGACTGAACGATTGTTCGAAAGAGTTTATTGCGAAAAAAGCACTGGGTCTCTTCTTGTCTTAGAGTTTTCAGGTCGCCTGAAGGCCTCTAACTTGACCTAACGACTGCTATCAGAGACAACAACCGTGACCAACTGCTTAACGTGCCTTCCGAAGCACGGAGGAGCTGGAGAAAATGATTTTTTGCCACACCCTTTTTCGGTCACCCATCCAAGTAATGACCGCGCCAAACGTTGCTTAACCCGCACGACTATTCAAGACCGGCAGGTGCAGCTAGGCCAATGAGCTCCTCGTTTTAGTGGGTAAACACCTCGTATCACTACCACTCTCTCAGAGTGTTGGGATAGTAATAAATATATTATGAAATAGTTTATTATTAAGCAGAGAAATTTACTCATAAAATGCAAATATCCTCATCAAAATACTATAAAAAAATTGCAAGTTTTATTAAAAATATTAAATTTAATCGTCAAGAGATTAAATTTCCATTTTCTCCTATTTTATCTCTTTTGAAACCGTACAGTTTGATTAGATCAGCTGATTACTAATCCATACTGCTAGAACTAGTTATTTTCCGAGTAACTTTTCTATATGTAGCACAGAATACAGATTCAGAAACAGTTTTAAACCGCAGTATTGTTAGTTATATCTGAGTAAACAATTAAGTTGGTCGGTTCACCCACACACGCGAGCTTCATGAAACTTATTGAAATGAAACCGGCTTTCTCCAGGGAAGCCGGGGGATATTGTTAGTGCTCGCTGTTGCTAACTTTGGCTTCGAATAGCTTAAGTAATAATCTAAACATAGCCTAATGGATTCAAATGTCTCTGTTCTGTTACTGGTTCTAGTTCTAAATTAGTTGTGGTAGTATTTTTAAGTGCCCTTCGTGACCGATTTTGATTTGCACTTGGCTGGTATTTTGAAGTATTTATAAGGCGGCGGGCGAAGTCCCGATTGCAATGCAATAGGTTGCTGGTTCAATTCCCGCCGGGACGAAATATTTATATTTAAAAATATATATTTGTTTCTGGTCTGGGCGTTTTCTACGCTTAGAGTAATATTACTACAAGTAGTTTCTACGTATCATATGTATCTATTTACAAAAAAATTTAAGCCTAGTGCTTTGTTTGGATATTATACTGAACTATATTGCGCTGTATGTATATAATGTCGTGCTTTATTTATTTATTAAAAAAAACCGCTATAAGAACAACTAAAAGTGGGCTCTCAGAGCTGCGAAAAACATGTTTTTTTTTATTTTTGTTCCTGTCATGTAAAGCTTGGCAGGTTGCTTCAGTGTACGTGACTTTATAAAGTACTGGTTCCCAGTAGGTGTATTCAGAAAGTTTGGTACGAATCCGATGTCGGAATATTCTATCTCGTTCAGCGCAATTCAATAAGACAGTGACAGACATGTCAAGTTGATTTTCGGTTTGGACCGAAGTTCTCTGAATAACCCTACAGGTCGAGTTTTTTAAAATCGAGACGTGGGATTTAATTAAACGGGATTTGAATTTTTAAACAGGATACCTGTTGTACAATCTATATGAGTGCCTTTACTAGTTTAATTAAAAGCATTTTCAGCTTGCTTTATGCTTTTAAAATGTTTTAATACGCTTGTATTCATCGTCCCGGAATGCGGAAATTAAAAAGCGATGACGTTGCAATCCTTGTTCCTTTCCGTCCTTTTTGTTGGGGTCGTTTATCAAAATCACTTGGATTTTAAAAAAAAAAACAATCTAATTTTGAAGGTTTGAACTCGCGCCTCTGGTTCGAGTTCAAATCTCGCAGCAAGTGAATTTTTGAAGATGATTTTTCCTTTAAAATATTTCTATTAAAGTTCGTCTTTTCACCCTCGTTGTATAGAAAAGCATGCCTCGGCTCGACCGTACGTAAAAAGTCCTCTTAACAGAATGCCTAACATCATATTTTTTACGATCACTACAGAAAATCAAAAACAGTTTTACAAGAATCGACGTCAACAACCTCCGCATCATAAAATCATAAACAAAAATAGCGTATGCAATAATTCGCTATTGTATATACTGTGGCTGCATCAACGAAAATTCTTTAGTTTCTTATTTCTATGCGTCAAGCCCCGTCAGGTTGTATTTCGTCAGTTTGTTAGAGTTCAATCGCCTTACATTTCTTTGGTTTTATCGATATTAATACTTAAGTATTACAAGCGTTTATTTAACTTGCAATGTATGCAATCCTATTAATATTATAAATGTGAAAGTTTAGAGGTTTGTTTGTGTTACAATCACGCACAAACTACTGCACCGATTGCGATGAAACTTGGTATGCAGACAGTTGAAGATCTGGATTAAAACATAGGCTACTTTGTATCCCGATACTCCCGCGTGATCGGGACTTACACTTACGCGGGTCAGATAGGCGAATAAGTCCCGCTTATTAACTGCGTAGGTTTCTGGGGGGGATATCGTGATAAAAAGTACCCTATGCATTAATCCAGATCTCCAGCATCCTGCACCTACCTGCTACCTGCATGCCAAGTTTCATCGCAATCGGTTCAGTAGTTTTTGCGTGAAGGAGTAACAGAGTCACATACATATTTGCAAAACATTTGCTGTTATAATATTATTAGGATAGGAAAGAACCATATTTGTTCAATGGAATCGAACCGCTTTTTTGATTTGAAATCCGATTAGCACCTAACTGGGTTTTTTTCCCCTATTTTTTTATATTGTTAAAGTCAAGGCATATCTACTAGAAATATTTAAAGGAAAAATTCACTCGCGGCGGGGTTTGAACGCAGAGGCGCGGTTTTTTTATATCTGAAAGCTGCATATTCATGTACTGTAAGTTGTTTTTAGGCTGGAAACGCCACTGAAAGGATATTGCCGGAAGACCAGCGTTGTGGTTGCACTACGTAGCCGCAACATATGCTGAGGCTATCCTTATTGGCATAGCAACACACGGTTCCTTGGTTGGCGGCTTAATTTTTAACATTATCTTATTATTAATATTATTTTGTATTCTAATGTGTCGTGTGTTTTAAGCTAATAAAAGATTTTCTATTTCATTCTATTTCTGTAATAATCTTTATTCATAGACAATCGGTTTTCTTAAAATTTGTCTCTGTTAAGGCTTGTAAGTCCAAAATCCGGAAATCAAGCTCAGATTTATGGCCACAATTAAATTGACGAGCGCTGTACAAAGCGGCGTTGTTTTCCTCAAACTTGATCCGGATTAAATATCCCGAGATTACATGAAAAGTCTAGCTGTCACGGTTCATGAGACACGGCCTGGTGATAGACAGATGGATAGTGGAGTCTTGGTAAAAAGTTCCGTTTTTAGGCCTTTGTTTACGGATCCCTAACAACGGATACATGCTTACGCTACGAGAACCTTCTTCAAAATAGTTTTGTCATAGTTTCAATTATGACAAAACTACTATTTTGAACAATAGTTTCAAGTAGTTTTGTCGAAGTGCCTTGGAGGATGAAATTTTGGGTTAGGGGTGAAGTCGTCCCCCTCGAAACTGGGACCGGGGACCACTTGACCCCTTTCGAAATTGATAGTAGTCAACTGGGCCCAAAGATAGTTCAGACATTAGGACGAGTTGACTACATTTAATTTTCTCTAGGGGTGAAGTGGTCCCACTCTCAAGTTAAAAAAGACTTGGAATTTTTTGAAGTAAGTAAAAAACAGTTAATAGAAGAGATTGGTGGAAAACAAAAGACGATCGAAGTGCAAACAAAAGACGATCTTACCTAACTCAGGAACTATTGACACTAGACCACTACTTTCTTAGAACAAGTGATAGAGCTCTTCGAGATCTTTATTTTGGATGACAGCTGTCAAACTTAAAACGTCAATATCTCGGAAACTATTGACACTAGACCACTACTTTCTTAGAACAAGTGATAGAGCTCTTAGAGATCTTTGTTTTGGATGACAGCTGTCAAACTTAAAACGTCGATATCTCGGAAAATATTGTCACTAGACCATTAGTTTCTTAGCACAAGTGATAGAGCTCTTCGAGATCTTTTTTTTGGATGACAGCTGTCAAACTTAAATCATCAATATCTCGGAAACTATTGACACTAGACCACTAGTTTCTTAGCACAAGTGATAGAGCTCTTAGAGATCTTCGTTTTGGATGACAGCTGTCAAACTTAAAACGTCGATATCTCGGAAACCACGTCTGTCAGGAGCTGTCAAACTCGATCTCGAAGAGCTCTGTTACTTGTGCTAAGAAACTAGTGGTCTAGTGTCAATAGTTTCCGAGATATTGACGTTTTAAGTTTGACAGCTGTCATCCAAAATAAAGATCTCGTAGAGCTCTATCACTTGTTCTAAGAATGTAGTGGTCTAGTGTCAATAGTTCCTGAGTTAGGTAAGATCGTCTTTTGTTTGCACTTCGATCGTCTTTTGTTTTCCACCAATCTCTTCTATCAACTTTTTTTTACTTCAAAATTGACTAAGTCTTTTTTTAACTTGAGAGTGGGACCACTTCACCCCTAGCGAAAATTAAATGTAGTCAACTCGTCCCAATGTCTCAACTACCTTTGGGCCCAGTTGACTACTATCAAATTCGAAAGGGGTCAAGTGGTCCCCGGTCCCAGTTTCGAGGGGGACGACTTCACCCCTAACCCGAAATTTTAATTGATTTTATTTTGTTTATTTATTGGCTGATTAAATATTTTTATTATTGAGTATCAAACTTTGTTAAGTAAGTGGCTAAGGTTGTCTGGTTTTTGTCATAGATATTTGCGATTTTACATAATGAAACACCGGGTAACCCCCGATACCCGATCTCGGGTTTTCACCCGATATTTACCGGGTTTAAATAAAACGCGAGTAAACTTTGGTAAATATTGTTTTTTATTCTTCTTCAAACTGTTTGTTTATTGATATTCACAACACAATATTAGGTTTTTATAAAAATAAATGCTTTTTCTTACTTCTGATTGATTAACGACTTTATTGTACTACAAAACACAAACAATATCAAATTACAGGGAGAAAATCGTAGGTTAAACTAAAGTGGGACAATGGGCCGTCTTTTCGCATATGGGCGATTCCAGGCCACCAATGAATGGAAAATACTAAGGTAAAAAGTGAAATGTTTCACTCATTCCATGTCTAGTATTTTGTTTAGAAATTGTATTAAGAATTTAAAAATATAATAACAAAATGCTAGCTTAAAAAAATGTTTCATGTAGTCTTGTAGGTTATTTTTTATATTTTTATATGTAGATTGTAAGTAGCATTTTAATTTACTATGAATTTTAATGTAATTGGAATATTTGTGTGAATTGTGAATGATGTAAATATAATTGGTTTTATATAATTAGTTAAGTATATTGGAATATAAAAATATTATTCGTTCTTTTTGGAGTCGGTTTATTACAGTCAACCTTACGGATTCAGCTGACCAAGCCCGTGATTAGTTCGGTTCCCAGGACGTGCCTCGTGTAGTAATGCGCAGGTGTCCACCTCGGTCTTATATTGGTCGTAATATCCCAGGTTATATGTCAATATAATATACTGATATTAGACGTTGTGGTTAAGGTGAGGTGAATATGTTGAAACCAGAGACATTCTGCCCTACCATGCTTGTTTGTCGTTGCTTTGTCGTCCGTTCTTGTCCATTGCTCGGCCGCCAGTCGGTTGCAACAGACCGTTCGACTGCTCGCCGAGCAATGGACAACGAAGCTCGGGAAAAAAAAGTAAATTTTAAACAAAAAATACTCCGACTACTTTTAAAACCACAGAAAATTAAAACGTTTTTTTTCTAATTTAGGTTTTTCATTATTATTTTATTAACGGCATTGTTAAATGTACCGAGCTTTCGCTAACCAGCTAACCTCTCAGTCACCTGTCAGTTTCTCGGTCAACCTTGAAAATGGTAACTGTAAAGTTAGCGAAAGCTCGGTACATTGGACAATGCCGTTAATAAATAAAAAGCGAGAATAATTCGGTAAATATTGTGTTTCATTGTGCAAAATCGTGAAAACCTAAGACGAAACTGTGTAGAATGTAAGTTCAATAAATATGTAAGGTATCTGATCAGAAAGAGTTTTTCAAAATTCCCACGGGGTTCGGGACTTCCGTGGGTTAGGAATGATTTATAATAGACCGGCACGAACGCCGACCGGGTCCGAGCTTCGTTGTCCGTCCATTGCTCGGCCACCACTCGGTCGCACAACAGACCGCTCGACTGCTCGCCGAGCAATGGACAACGAAACTCGGACCCGGCACGGTCTAATACAATCACCCTTATAACGTAGCTATTCTACAATATTTCGAATCTCGTGGATGTTCAGCTGCCGGTATCATATCCAGATTGCGATCGCAGTGGCCGAGATAGCTCGATTAGCGTTGACAAAGACCGGATACAACCCCTATCCGTTGCTGCACCCCTGTACTTCTACGTAAAGCTAGCTTATATTTGAAGTCTTGTTTTTTATCTACATCCATTTCGGAAGTATCCGTAATCCGTATCAGGAGGGCTATTACGAAACATACCGACGGATCCGACCGAACATCAGTAGGTAGTTCATGTTTGTTCTGAACCAATAATTACTATACGTTCAAGACGAAAAATTGAGAATCATTGGTACCATTGGTTCACATTAACTACCAACTGATGTTCGGTCGGTCGGTACGTATCGTAATAGCCCTCCTGATTTCGGAAGTATTTCGGAATATTCTTATCTATCGAATAAAAAAAAATTGTAGTGTTTAGATAAATCTGATTGTTTCTAGTAAGTATACCTAATACAGTTTGCTCGGGAACAGTAATTTAAGCAGAAAGGGGTTGTTCTAGAAGTCTAAGCGAACAACTTAGTCTCCTTTTAATAAACGTGGACTAAGGTCGGAAAAGTGAGAAAATGATGAACTGTATTTTTTCCGTGACAAGAACTTTCGAAATTGAGAGACAGAGACAAAAAGCGGAATATCTACTCCGACCTTACTCCCCTTTTATTAATAAGGCTAAAATCGTAGTCCTAAAATTGCCTCTGATTCCTCTGGGTGGTCTATTTGACAGTTTTTCCTGTTAGTATTTTTGTTAAAACCACAAACGTTATTTAGTAAAAAAAATATAGCTAATAAAGTATTTTATTATATGTACAGCTACCAAATTAATTAAGGGGTCAATGTCTGAAGGAAAGTTTTGTATATTATATCCTTTTTTCCGCAGAGTTCGTTGTGCTTTTAATTACTCCACGGGATATCGTGAAAATGCGATGGTTTAAATAGAAAAGTTTCATGACCCTATATAGGAAAAAACCTATTTGGAAAGTACTAGCTGTGCCCCGGGGTTTCGCCCGCGTATGTCCCGTTCCCGCGGGAATATCGGGATAAAAAGTAGCCTATCTGTTATTCCAAGTCTCCGGCTATCTACATACCGAGTTTCATGGTAATCGGTTTAGCGGTTTTTACGTGATTGTGTAACAAACACACATACACACATACTTTCAGCTTTATAGTATTAGTAGGATGTTCACGTCGTACCTACTATGACATATGAAGTCCGATTTCGAAAATCCTTTTTTTTTATTTGGCAAATGAGACTCCCGAGTTGTTCACTGTCTGTTTTGAGTAGCGACTGCAATGGAACGAGTTCCGGTACGTTTTAGTGGCTGAACTGACCTGTGCATCGGAACACGGACCAGTCCGCTTGGGCGGTACGGCTTGGACAAAGGCCTCATTTACATAACGGACGAGCTAAATCAGTTCCAAAGTCATACAGTTCGGGAGATTACTCATGCACCTTTAAAAAAGATGAATCAAAATTGGATCGTCGTTGTTCGAATACCCACCAACTATGTAATCTAAGCTTGACGACTTTCTGTCACCTTTAAAAAAGATGAATCAAAATTCGATCGGCGTTGTTCGAATACCCACCAACTATGTAATCTAAGCTTGACGGCTTTCTATCACCTTTAAAAAAGATGAATTAGAATTCGATCGTCGTTGTTCGAATACCCACTGTTCAGTTAAATCTGAACATCAATATGAAAATGTAGTTTTCTACTAAAATACTAATTTAATAAGCAGGCAACATTGATGTTGGTATTAATCTTAAGTAAAATATGGCAACTTTCTCTCTTCCGTTTTGATCTTTATATGAAGCTGTTGTACTAGTTATAAATTAATTAATAAACGCGAGTTTTAAGTCTGTTTACGCTTGCATTTTATTTAAACACCCACCAACTATGTAATCTAAGCTTGACGGCTTTCTGTCACCTTTAAAAAAGATGAATCAAAATTCGATCGTCGTTGTTCGAATACCCGCCAACTATGTAATATAAGCTTGACGGCTTTCTGTTTCCACATCTATCCATTCTGGAGTGCCATCATTGTCATAGTTCACAAATAGCTTCTTTTCTACCTCGCTTAGTTTTAAAGTTAAAGTTTTGACGAGAAATAACTTAGCGTGCCGTCATTCATACAAAACTTCTCAGTATATAGGGCTTTGTGTTATTTATTTGTTTAAATATTACATACAGCTTACGAGTTGATGTTTTATTTTATTATGTGAGAACGTGCAGAAATTCTGCAAGAATTGAATGATGTGTTCTAGTTAGCAAAGGGAATCTGCGCTACCTGTACCTATATTATCTCTCTGTTGACGTCTGACAGCAGTGGAACGCGTTTCTTTCAATTTCATCATGGCCATGGTCAGCAATTTCTTGAGGTTCACAGGCAGACAGAAAGGCGTTTGTCGTACCTATAGTTTAACGCTAGATCTTGAAAAACAAAATGATTCACTCAACATCCTCATCTGCAAATGAAATTGTAAATGAAAAGGAATATATAACAGAGTCTTAATGGGGCCGGATAAAGTGGGGCGTATAAATTCGATGGGGGACTGTAAGGCTTACCATAACTTACGGCTTAAGTCGACCGAGGCCGTGCAAAATATATTCACAAGGATCTCGAGGAGATACCATCTATAAAATCGTACTTTTAACGTGTAATGTATGTAATTGTAAAGTTAACTTAGTAGGCTTCGATTATCTTATCATGTTACTAGCTGCGCCCCGCGGTTTTACCCGCGTCAGTTACGTTGCCACGGGAACATCGGGATTATATGTAGCCTATGTGTTATTCCCGGTATCCAACTACTTATATTCCAAGTTTTATAGGAATCGGTTCAGTGGTTTTTGCGTGATTGAGTAACAAACACATACACACTCATACTCACAATATTCCAGCTTTCTAACAATAACGTTCGAATTTTATTCCGACTTTTTTATAGGTGTGTAGTGTAGGTAAGTTATTTTTGTTCTTATACTTCTTTACTTCTGTATCGTATAACTATATTTAATTCGCCTATTTATAAATTTATTGAGTTAAAACAACGCCATTTTGGTGGAAACACTTTACAAAGAAAAATGCACCATGAAAAACCCTCTCGTGACAGGTTTCAAACCCGCGACCCTCGTTTGCATGTTTCTAATAGAATGTCTTAAACAATAAACATTTGAAAAATAAGATCTGAAATCAAAATCTGATAAAAAACCAGGAAGATAAAGAGACAAAATAAACTAAAAAAACTCCAAGATAGTTCTAACAAGAAATAAAGTAAGTAGTTGGTAACAACGCAAGAAGCCTTAACTCAGTGTAAGCTTTAGATCGAAGTGGAATAAATTGGAACTTTCAAACTGAGAACGTTACAATATTATGTGGGTAGTTTGCAACTTACTTAATGATGTCAGTAAAATTTACTTTATGGATTGTGACGAGGTAATTTAACCTTATGTGCTTACTCCCTTATTTATAAAATATTATATACACATGACTAAGTTATGTGAGGTTTGTCTCTGTCCATGAACTTTGAAACTTCATGTGACAGTAAAAGACAAATGATGCATAGTTATGGAGCGCATTAATTAGCGATTATAAATAAGGGGGTTAGATTACCTAGATGGTGGGTAATAGAACAACGACATTCGAATTATGAGTCAAACTTTTCTAAAAGTGGGTGAGTAAATTTTCAACCAGTTTAACTTTGGAACGTATGAAACACATTACACATCCTCTTCCTTGTTATTTATTGGTTGCCTGGAAGTGATACGCCCATAGGCGATAAGACCATGTGCCATTTTAGCTTTTAGTTTTTCTTTGTCTAATTCGTTATTGTGTTTTTGGTACAATATAGCGTTAATCAATCAATCAATCCGACGCCAGGGACGTTCTTCTAGTTCCTAAAAGAGACCACCTAGTTGGCAAAATCACAGAAATAAAAACAAAATATAAAATTAATATATTTTGGGAGGTCAAAAAATAGTTCGTTTTTGGCATAATTTTATGGCAAAAAGTCTCTGCGCAGGTTTTTAAAGATGCTTTTTGTGCAAAGCATCTTCCGGGAAGCCAAGTAAAGGCTTAAATTACTTATTTGCAAAGCATATTATACCGAATCGTGAGGTCTGGAGAGAAATTATTAGGAGAGCCGACAGCAAGTAAAATGGGAATAAGGTCGGACGAAGAAGAAGAAGAAGAGATACTGTTTTTAAATCTTAAAGATGTAACACACTCCTAATTTCCTTTCCGTGGATACGTTGAACGCACTTTCGCGATGATATACCTATATAAATAGGTCAGTCAATCAGTCAGAACTTGGAATTTTAATTGTTAGTAAGTATAGATTAAATCTATTTCTGGAGCTTCGTATATTGAATACCAATCACCTTTCTAATACAAAGTCCGATGCAGTATTCCTTTAAAGGCGCAAACCAGTAATCGACACCCACTCTTGAAACTGTAAACCGCTTCCTCTATTGCCGTTTTGTGCCGAATCACAAACCGCTCGCAATTTCACAGTTAGAGTCGAGAACTAATATCTTTCATAAACTTTACTGTTTGAGGAACCACCGGGATTTGAAAATACTATCCACGCTTTTATGTAATCCTCTCGCCCTTTCGCCCATAGAAATTTACCATCAATGATGTAATCATATAGAAATCATCCGAAATATGCAGAAAAATAGCGTATTAAATTGCATGCCCTATGATTGAGTAAAGCGATCTTATAGTTTTTAAGAGTAACACCAAACTGAACCCTTATTCGCAATAAACGATTATGATTATGAAATTATCTATCGTGCAGTAATATCGAAATGCTGGGGAAAGATGACAAAACAAATTCTTCTTATTCTTTCTTTTCGTTTTGTGGCAAGACTCACCTGGTGTTAGACTTTTCAGGTGTCCCAAAGGCTTAACTTGACCTAAAGACTGTGTATCAGTGATATAACTGCTTCCTGCCTTCCGAAGAACGTAATTTTTCTGAATACAATTTGCAACCATATCCGGCTTAAGCGATTACATTTTCATTTGAATTCATCAATCGGTAATCAAGCTTATGAACCGATTGGTAGTAGCTCCGCTTTACCTAGACCGGCCTAGTTTTAATAACTAGCATCGTTATAGGGCAGGTGTGGCTAAGATAAAGGCGGTGGAGTCACGCGATGTGGCTCCGACGTACTGGTAATTTATCAAATTTTGTCGATTGTACTATACGTACGTGAAAGGCCGACCTTCGCGAATGAAAGCACTAAATTTTAGCCGTTCAAAACGTTTTGCTGCAATGATTGTGGGTGTTACTCGTGTGGTGTTATTGATTTCTTTTTTTCCATTTATGGCGTACTTAAGTTGCTAACGTACTTACTTCTGGGGTGCCATAAAACTCTTTGTGGACTCTTCTTAGAATCATCACTCGAACATATCTTTCTAAAGATGTCTGCGGAACCTTTGGTTTTCTCAAGCAGTGTAGTTGACCTTGATCTTCTGCCTTATTCGACTTTGAGACCTTTCCTCCTCATTCTAGCTCATCCTGATTGCATCCCTCTCGGGAGCTCGGGGTCCGTTTCATCGCAAGCGGTTAAGTAGTTTTTGTATAAATAGTAACGCACTTCTAAACTACAGTCTACTAGTATTTCCTTATACTTGTACCTAAATACGCCCAAACGTCCACTTTTAAGAAACTTACAAACTTTACAAAATTTCAGAACTACAATATATACTTCTCAGCAATCGTTAAAAGCAATCAGGCGTCTAAATTAAATGGAAGATTTTCGTGGTGTCCAAGAAATTTAAATGACTTAGGATAAAAAAACGTCAAACCGCTGGTCCTAGATACATGAAATTTGGAGAGTGTGTACTTTGTAGTATGTCGAGGTCTCTAAGAAAGGATTTCCTAAAATTCCCACCCTAATGAGAATAATTATTCTTCTTCGTCGTGTCGATGGTACATTATTTGACCATGTTAGATCCGCCCATTCCAGCATACTGCGAAGCTCCGATTACGCAGGCACTGCTTGCATAATACACAGTTATTAATTATCTATATTCAGTCGAAAATTGTCTCTATATAGCTATTAAACTAAATGTGTTTGTGCGGCGTCTACTAGGCGCGCACAATCTGACAGAGATGGGCACTCGGTCGACCTAATAGCTGCCCGTTCAACGACACTCAACCCGAATGCCGCAGCCAACCCTCGCGTTTCTGAGGGGAGGGTTTATTCAACCTCTCAAGCTCATCCCCCTCTACTCTTTGCTAAGACGTTAATAGCGCATGCACTTGATATCCTAGTTTTAAGACCCGTTGATTGAAGTCATAGAATAAACTGAAGTAAAATCGAAACTTCACAATATGTTATTGGCCTTTTTGTTAAGTGGTTAATTTATGCCACTGCAGTTCTACGGCCTCCTCTTAGGGTGGTTAAGCTTGTAAAATTCCGTATTAGCGAATGTCCCATGCCCTCGGACTTTGGTGAGTCCTAGAACATGTCAGTTTCCTATTGACTATTAAATTGTCAAAATATATTCTAAACGTTCAAGCATTTAATAATGGCTTTATGAATACCGCCTGCAATTTAAAGCCATGTTGTTGAAAATAAACTGTAAACCCTATATGACAATATACAAGTAATCTCCATCAAGCATAAAATAGAAACCCGAACCATAATGTAACATCAATTTGAATACAATGTGTTATAAAATATTCGTATTCAAATAACTTTGGCAAATAGCATTTCATTATGATAAACTTATTGTTCCGAACAAAACGATAAGTCGATGCTAAGCAAATTAAGAGCAAAGTATCTTTAAACATGCCCTTAGTTAGATGGACTTGGGTGGAGTATTCCGAAGTATGACATACACATTGTGTATTCACCAATTTTACGACGTACTAGGCAAACCCTTTCTTTTGGCTGTGGCAACAATGTTCTTAGGCTTGTTAACTTATGAACCAATTTAGCCAGTTTCCATATTACATAGTAACTGAAGCTCACTGAATCGATATTAAAACTTGAACGCAAACCGCCTCCTTTCTTTGCAGTTGAAAGTTTCTAACTAACACCTCTTCTTGCTTGTTCATCGGCGAATAATGCTATACGTTTGGTCTTAAGTTGTGCAGGACGTGGTATTACAACTATTTTCTTTTTATACTGGAAAATTAAATGTGCACTTATCGATTTTTATTCCTTACAAAAGTGGCAGTTTCTCTTGAAATAATCTTCTTTTCTTTGAGTTAATTGTTAAAGAAAAGGATGGAATCACGAGCTACCTTGCTTTCCTGAATCCTGAATGTACATTTACAGTCTAGTTCTTTTAAATTTATTTTTCGAAAGCTTTCTTATTACACAGATCAATGTTCCGCTACTTAGGTGTTTTCTTTTTAATAAAAAATAAATAGTATTTAAATTTTGCATAATAAAATTGAAAATTTGAAGCTCATTAATCCTAATATGAGACCATGATGTGATATAACATACATCCTTACTAATATTATAAATGCGAAAGTAACGCCATCACGTCTGAAGAAACCACTGAACCGATTTTGATGATTTTTGGTATAGCGTTAGATGGGACATTTTATCCCGATATTCCCGTGGGAACGGGACTAACGGGGCGAAGCTAGTTTTCATATAGGTATCTAAACATTTTAAATCATTCCAATAAGTTCGAGCTATGCAACCTTAACTACTCACATCAAATCACTCCAGTATTTCATTACTCTAAGGTATTCGATCACGAGCTACTTCGTTATACCGATAGTCTTCTTAAATTATGTATGACATTGCAGCCACCCCTTGGAGCACTTTATTAGGTCATAAAAGGTATAATGGTTCCTGAAGGTTTAGGGACATCTTTAGAATCTCTATCGTGTAATTTCGACACATTCGTTCTAAAAAAAAAATTAGACACATGGTTTGTGTGAAGGAAAATTTCCTGAGAGAATTGACATGTTGTAAAGTGCTCCCCACTACTTGGAAGGTAAACGATATCCCAAAGAGCTTGTGACGCTAAAGTGGGTTCCGTAAATTCATATTCTGTAAGGGGATAACTTTATTTGAAAAAATCTAATTTTAGACGTTTTCGTATAATTATTTGATAAATGATAAACTAGCTACGTCCAGTGGTTTCATCCGCGTAGCTCCCGATCCTGTGGGAACACCGTGATGTCAAAGTAGCTTATGTTAATCCTCGATAATGTAGCTTTCTATAGGCATTTTTGAAATCGCTCCCGTAGTTTTGGAGCATGTTCGTTACAAAAAAATCTATTCTCATAATATTATCAGTATAGATTAAAAAAAATACGAGTACTATCCCCTTCATTTTCGTTCTGTTTTTGCTGCAACCATTGAAAATAAAGGATATTACTGTCTGTTCTAAATTGCATCTGTCGCATGAAAGTACTAGTAGGCAAGCATATTTCCCTACCTGTAACATAGCCCCTGTGCGGTGGCGTGTAGGTGTGAATCTAGCACCTCCCCGTTTAATTATGCACCGTTCAACAACTAGGTGCAACTGACGGGAAGTTTTATACTCCTGTAATTAGAAGGCATTATTGGAATCAGTAAATCAGCGACTGTATTCGTTAAGAACTTGTTAAACTCTATAATTGTATTACCTTAACGATTTGTTACAGTTGTTCATTCTTCAAAGTATTTTGAACTATCGTTGTTTGTGGCGTTAGTGTTTTCCAGGATTGTTATTTTTATTCACTGTTTGGTATAAGTCTTTCTTTAGGCTCTCAAATATTGAGAGCCCAAAGAAATATGTGGTCTTATAATAATAGGGGTTAAAGTATGAAATTGCCGTTTTATTGCAATAGGTTCTCTGAATTGACATAGAATCTTCATGGTTTGAGGTTTTCGAATGAAACTTTTTTCAAATGGTTTCTGTGATGTTCTTTTTTTAAAAAATGTGAAACATTTGAATATCGACTTTCAATTGTTTTTGTTATTCAATTTAGACAAGAAAGATGGATACTGCGAAAATTCGAGTGATTTTTGAATACGAGTTCCGACGCGGAACTAACGCGGCAGAAACAGCCCGCAATATCAATGCTGCGTTTGGAGAGGGGTCTACTAATGAACGCACCGTGCGATTTTGGTTTAAACGCTTTCGTGATGGAAATTTCGACTTAAAGAACGAGCCACGAGGAAGACCGCCCACACAGGTGAATAACGATGAATTAAGAAAGATAGTGGAAGCCGATCCTAGTCAAACTACCCAGGAATTAGCGGCATGGTTTAACGTTACCTTACCCACTTTATTGACTCACTTGCGTCAAATCAATAAAATAAAAAAATACGAAAAATGGGTGCCTCATGATTTGACTGATCTGCAGAAAGAAACGCGTGTTGAAACTTGTGTTGCCTTGTTGAACCGGTACAGAAATGAAGGAATATTGGATCGAATTGTAACATGTGATGAAAAGTGGATTCTTTATGATAACCGGAAAAGAAAAATGCAATGGCTGACCCCAGGTCAAATGCCACAACAGTGTCCTAAAGCAAAACTTACCAATAAAAAGGTAATGGTAACTGTTTGGTGGTCTCAGCATGGTGTTATTCACTATAGTTTTCTTCGATCTGGTCAAGCAATTACGGCAGATGTCTATTGTGCCGAACTCCGAACCATGTTGACAAAACTAGCAGTAAAACAGCCCCGACTCATGAATCGATCTTCACCATTATTGCTCCACGGCAACGCGAGACCTCACACAGCACGAGAAACCATTTTGACCCTTCAGGAACTGCACTTAGAAACCATTCGTCATCCTCCGTATTCACCAGACCTTGCTCCAACGGACTACCATTTTTTTCGTGATTTGGACAATTATCTACGTGACAAGAAGTTTTTTTCCAAGGAGGCAGTACAAAATGCTTTCACACAGTTTGTGCAGTCTAGATCGTCGGAGTTCTATCGCAAAGGCATTAATAACCTTCCCATTAGATGGCAGCAATGTATAGATAATAATGGCAACTATTTTGATTAAATAAATTTGTTAAAAATTTAAAAAATAAACAATTAAGATTTTCAGTACAAATCGGCAATTTCATACTTTAACCCCTAAAATATGTCCACAAGGCAGTTTGCAGGCATAAAAAAGTTATGTGATTAACTCTATATCTCACTACTCTATGCCCTTGCCCATCTTTCGGAGTCCTGGGACGAAACTTGGAGATGCCACTGGATGCCATTGGCCTCGTTTCTTGGATTCGTTTCCCCGCGAATTGTAATTAAACGATTATTAAAACAAAAAAATGTTTTGTTTCCAGAGCTAGAGGGTTGTCGGGCTTGGTGCGGGCGGCGGCCGCGAGCCCGGCACCATGGCTACGGTGGAAGGGCGGCCGGCGCAATATGGCGTCTCCCTACGCCAGCTGCGGGAGCTGATGGAGTCCCGCGGCTCGGAGGGACTCGCCAGGATCAACGCGGTCGGCGGACCACAAGAATTATGCAGGAAGCTCTACACATCGCCCACAGATGGTAAGTCACTGTTTCCATCTTGCCATATTAGAATTAAATCGATCAGTTTAAATTTGTTCCGCTTAAAAGTTTGTACCCGCAAAAGAGCGCCGAGATCAGCTTTATTAGACCCTCCAGTGTGATGTGGTGGGTGATATATATATACCGTGTTAAAAAACACACCCCAAGTCGCTGGCTGCAACATTACTAGGCCAGCACCACAACCGTGTGGCATTCAAAAATAATGAGACGGTGAATGTACTGAGATTGACCTAGCTTAATTGCTAGGTTGCATCAGGAAGAGAAGATGCCTTTATCTTTAGTTGTTCCACCTTAATAGTACGTCCTGTAACTGATGGTGAAAACGTGTTTGTAAGACATCGATTTGGCAAGCGCATGCAATATCTTGACTGGTTGCAGAAGAGTAACTATATATCTGAGAGGCAGCTGGCAAAATAACTGGGCAAGCCGCAAATTTCATCCAATATCATGCAATACGAGATAAAAATAAACTTTTGGAATATTATTTATACTTTATATAGTACTGTTGTATTTGTCAGTTCTTAAGCAAGCTAAACAGGACCTTAGGTTGGATCTTAAAGTTAATTTAAATTGATTCCTTTCGATGCAAAGGATGAGTAATACAAATAAATAGATAAACAAATTAGCAATAGAGGAAGCACATGCTGATAAAAATGTGAACTTTCAATGTCGAAGGAAGAGCGATAAAGCGGTCATCAATGTATTGTTGACAGTATACTCTGAAAAATTTTTTTGTTTACCTTGCTAAAATAATGGAATAGTTTTTTGAGTTCATTTTTTATTTGAGTTGCTAGTCCAAAAGTAGAAAGTTCATTTTTATATTGACGACGTTATAATCCGAATCAGAATTTGGGTTTTGTGCTGTATAGCATTTATTTGATATTATAAAGTTACGAAATAACATACTTGAGGTTAAGCTTGCATTCTCTATCTTATATCAGAAGTTTTACAAAGTATTTTTTCATAAAATCATCGAGGCTCAAAGAATTAATGGAGTTATGGACGTATAAAACGAAATCCACACGCGCCGTTAGGCCCTTTCTTGGTAAAACCGATTATAAGCTTGAAACTGTTATTCCCGAAGGTGAAATTCTCTGGAAGGCTAATGTTCTCTGCTATATATGTATGTATGTACGTTATCATTTTGATAGTTATCATCAAAGTTAACGAAGTAGAGGAGTTCTCAATTCTCATCCCCTTACTGCAAAATACTTAGGGTTGCTATGTTCCACCTGTTCCTCTTGGGTGAGTTTTTTCGTTTAACAATTGGATAGTAAGACATTTTGCTTCGAACGTGGCAATTCTTTGGAGATTTTAAATTGAAGGTTGTCATTTCGCTTGCTAGGGACACATCGCATACGTGATAGTTATATCATAAAATCTATAAGATTTGGATTTGATTAGTGTAACAAATTTGATAAACATTGCATATCACGTTTCAATTATATGTGATGATATATATTCATTTACAATCACAATGATATATATTCAATTATATCATAAGTATAAAAAAAGGAATAAATAAGGCAGTCGATACTTTGCAGAAACATCTTATGGTTGTCTGAAGACAACCATAAGATCTTATGAATGAAACCTTATGGCATAGCCTGTTCGTAATGAAGGATCAGGGGTCTGATCAGGGTTACCAGCCCTAAATTTATGACCGATAACAGTAAACTATCCTCCTTAACGACGTTACTGTTAATATCTAAACTACTGGTTATATCGCCATTGTGTCGGTAGTTATAGCGTTTTGTTTAGTATTTAAGGGTCGAAAGCTGTTGTTCCTTACCGTTTGTTTATGTTCTGTTTTAATGTTTAGATTTACTGAGGTTTAGGAGCAGGACTGTAAAATTAATGATCACACGAATTACCTGTTTGAAGATTTAATTGAGTTGTATACAAGGTGTAACGAGAATGGCCATTTAATTTCCAAAAGTAGTAGAACAAAAGTTGTTCGCCTAGACGCCTAAAACGACCACCCCTCGACTTAAATGGTCATCCTCGTTACACCTTGAATATTCTATCTCTTTCATATCCCAAAGACCATATACTACCTTTTCTGCGCCTGCTTTAATTAGCATATTTTTTTAATTAATTTGTGCCTCTGCTTGTACTTCTTTTAACGTTTTTCAATTTTTATCTGATATAGAATTTTCTCTTGGACAGTCAGTTCCTTATTCTCATTTGTCGTCAGGTAATAAGTGGTTCTTACTGCCTACCTATTTCTGTTTGGTCGTACCTATATTTATAAAAATATGTTCCTTCACGTCCCGTGCCTTCCAAAATATTTATTTATGATGGCATTTCTACTTACTTTCACGCTTCTTGAATTATTTATGGCTCATTATCATAATATGTAAGTATTTTCGTTTGAAGATTTTTTTTCCAACACATATACAAATATGTACATGCCTTAATATATCTACGTCATACAATATTTTGTTTTTATATGTTTTTAAAGTAGGATCGGAGGAAAAATGGATAAGTGCTATTTAATAAGCATGATTGTTATAGATGTCGTTAAAAATCTATTTCAGCATACAAAATTGTATTTCAGTGACAAAATGATTGTGTTTGTAAGAATTAATGTTTTGTATATTATTTGTCTACGTATTTCTCAGAAATTACCAATCAGTTTGCAATTTACTTCTGACAGTCAGTAAAGTTCCGTCCTAACCCTACTAATCGAATTTTGACCCTCATCTCAGAATACAGAGCAGAATTCAAGACACCCGTACTATTACGACCTTAGTGTAAGGTACATAAGTACGTCTTCTGGGTACAGGACGATACAAAAATGAATATCCACCGCATAGTTCTAGGACAATTGTTAATAAAATGTATGTACCTAGCTTGCTTGAGCTGTAGGACTTTACATTTCAACTTCAGCTTTAGTTATTTCAACAGTCTTTTGCTTATTATTCTTGTCAACGACATCCAATAGCCTGGCCTACAGAGTCTTGGCCTAAAACTCGGGGACACGTCTACTGCCTTGTCTGTAGCCGTGTTGAATTATCCATTTGAACCTGTATAGTGAGTCTTCGCTTTTGCAGCTTTCCTGTAGCTACATACCTACTGTCCTTTATACGAAACTTCAGTAGGTATAAGGTTGCAGTAAGTTATAGTTGTCCACAATCGGTTAGAGCGGGCAAATCCCTCGAGATGGACCGGCACGTATAGGACGTGACTCCGATTTCTACGTGCATGGCTTTTTGCGCACTCTGATGGATGTAGGTACTGATGTTCGATTCGTTAAGTGCGTTTCCGTTTCCACGTCTTTTTTGTCTAGTTTAACCGTTAGGTCCATTCCATTCTATCATGCAACATTATCAAAAACTGATGGAAATGGATCCTATTTTCTAAGAGCACTGTACTAACTAAATTCAATACATATTAATCTTACTAATATTGTAAACGCTTTACGTTTGTAAGTTTGTATGTATGTATTTGACTTTGTCAATTGAACACGCAAAAACTACTGAACCAATTGCGATGAATATGGGGTAAGGGTATGTCACTCCTCGATAATGTAGATTTCTATAGGTGAAAGAATTTTTAAAATCGGTCCAGAAGTTGCGGAGATTACCCGCAATATACATACTTACATACAAACCAACGTTACTTCTTTACAATATTAGTATAGATTAAGTTTCTATTTTCAAGTCCCAGTAGCCAAAAACCCTCCTCTGAATTGATAGTAGCCTACTGGACCCACGCATGCATCTTTTCAAATTTGATAGTAATCAACTGAGCCCTCGATCGAAACTCACCTCACTCTCGAAGATTTGAAAACTACCCACTTCAAAGGGAAGTGTACTTGACCGTCTATAAATAAAACTGAAAATACAGTAACAATGGGCATTGACTATCGAGTTGTCGACCTCTTTCAAGCATATTGACGCTATCGGCAGAAAGTTATCGGTATAGGGCATAAACCGATCGTATCTAGGTAGACCTAATGCTGTGTACCGAGTACCGTGCCAACGTGATATACCTAGAATAGTCGAAAGATTCTGCAGTCTGCAGTTATATGTCGATATTATTGTATCGATGTAACCCAGACCTACGGCTTAGTTAGCCAGACGTATTGACCCGTTCTTTCCTCTGGACATCGCTGACTAGGCTGGGATCAAAAGATTTAGGCAGGCCTCTTATAGGAGACTAGGTTATTGTTTGACAGTGAAGCATGTTTTAATAGGATCTGACGGACGAGCTTTATCAGTACCAAAGTCAAAATGTTCGGAAAACTACTCACATACCTATAAAAGAGTCGGAACAAAATTAGAGCGTTGTTGTTAGAATCTATGATTTTCTAAGGATGGAATGGTGGTATATGTGCTAGGCAAGACTAACTCCACCTAACAGCATCCCGAGCACCTTAAAAAGTATTTTATTAAAAAGTTGCTTGTGCTGTATAAATCATCTAAAATTAAATGGAAAGGCCAATTATATCATTGTATCGATACTCTACAATCGGATCGATACTCAATTAGCAGATCAATTATGCTGTTTAAATGCGATCTACCTTTCGTCAGCTTGGGTCGTTGTTCTCGATGTAATTATTAATGCTTGCTGGCTTAAATACTATTATGTATTCTGTGACTTAAGCTACTTTGAACCGAAAGATTTTAGGTCGACTTGGGTTAAAGGTTACGGGTATTAGAAAGGCTTTAATTTTGATTGGCAGCGTAAAATTCTGCCTCATTTAGGTAGTACATATAATACCGTGTAGTAGGTAGAGGGATGTTTGGTTAAAGCACTTTTCATAATTTTTTTAATTATTCCGCACTGTTGGTCAAAAGTCTCCCCGATCTTTCGTGTCAAGGCATAAAAACATAGGGAAGTTAAATTTTCGTAAACCAGTTATCAGCCACATCCACAGCGACCTCTGTGGCTTCCATTAGGTATTTACTGTGCAAGTGGTTAGGCATGGAGGGCAGGACTCAACGCACCGACTGAGGCACTCATTTCAGTGGTTTATTGTCCTAATCCCCTCTAAGCTATCCCCACTAAGCAGTCCGCACTAGTGGGGATTATAGCAGTAAACCATTTCTGTGACCAAATTTAATGTATATCAGAAATAAGAACTTAACAACTTTCAATCAAAAACAGTCCTTCAACTCAATAGATATTACATTTTATTATTGTTTCCAACCTAACATATTCCACATTTGGCCTAAGAAAACTTTAATTTCGACTATTTGCTTTGTAACAAAGCGTGGGTCGACTCTGCTACCTAATATATTAAATATAACAATTGGAGTTATTTATTTAGGGGAGAACAAGTCTTGTACCTTCCTTAATTCAGTCTCGTTAAAGAAAAACATTGAAAATCTCATTTTCCTTGTACATTAACTGCTAAAATAAATAATTGACATAATAATTGAATTAAGAATGTTAAAATGTATTTTAAATCGGCCCAAAAATTTGCACCCGACAGGACTTCAAGTGAACCTAATTTGGTTACAAGTGCTCGTCTTCTGAAATTATTATTAAGGATCGCATCTCTTAAATTTTAACGCCTAAGACACGCACTCCCCAAAGATGCAGGTTCAACTCCTGTCAGGTGCAAATTTTTGGAAAGCATTTCTTTAAAAATGTAGTCATAGATGACATAGATACATGATGTAGATGTACATGTAGGAAACAGTTTAAAATTTCGATTTTCCTATAAGTTGACACTTAAACGCGTGGAATGATGAAGCGCACTTAGTCATTTTAAGGTGACAATGACAATGTCCATAAAACGTGTGTTTGTCAAGTTCGTTAGCATAGTGTCCTGAGATAACAGTGACCGATGTATTCTTTGAGATTACGCCGGTAATCTTCTAAAATTGATAAGGTTTACTAACTGGCTAGACTAGACGCTAGATCATTGCTATTTTTGACAAGACATCGTAGGCTTCTGTCTATTGGTCTATACCGGTCTCAATGTACGGCACGGCACGTTATGAATTTGGATTTGCTTTGTTGACGAGCACCTTAGTGCCTTCTAACGGAGTGTTGGAAGATCACCTAATCAGTGGACATTGTAGTAAGCCGCCTAGCTCGGGATCACTACAAATGGCGCTAGAAATATATAGTTCCAGCATCAGGTATATATAGTTTAGCAGTGGATGGATTAGGTGCTGAGATGATTAGTAACTTTCAACAGCGTCACAGCTACAATTAATACCCGGTACAGGCAGTGCCGTCAGTGGATGTTTATTGCACTGGTCCACACGCACGGCACATAATGGATTTTGGTTTGCTTTGCACAGATTTACTAGGCACTGCGTCACAGCTGCTGCCAGGGGTGGATAGTATCGAATTTAAAGATTGTGAATGCAGTGCTTTGCAAATTTACATAGCAAAGCCAACTTGTATTTCGTGCCGTGCTTGCTTTGCGGCCGGTGCGTACCACTTGACGTTCACCTCTCTTGTCAGTTGTAGATTTATTTGATTATCAAAGTTTATGCACTCATTGTTCAATACTAATTTGGTACGTTCGCTGAAATAATGTTCATTTTGCAAAGGGACAAAATTAAGCCTTTTCTTGCGGACGGCATAAAAGTCCATGACCACATTCAGAATTTCAAAATCGCATAAATGTGGGGTCTCAAAAAAATGTCAAAACAGGTCAGAAGTCTCTTTTTTGACATCAATAGGTGTTCAAATTGTATTGCTTCAAAATATTTTAGTCAAATACGAACATTAATTCAAAAATAGTATAGACTGAATATCTTATTGAAGAAAAATAATACTTAATAATCTAGAACCTATCTACTATATTTAATTTAATCAAGCCACTTAAAACTATTCATAGTCGAATCAATAAAATGTACATCGATTTGTCTTTTGACAATCAAAGAAATTATTGTAACGTCATCTGTTACTTTCCCACCAGCGGAATCGTATGACACTTGTAATTTTTACCTGCAGCTTTTCTTCTGTCTTTAATTATCTTACAGATAGATTGGTCCAACATAACAGCCTGAAGCTGTAATGCTGCAGTATTTTCCTACCTTGATGAGGGTTACAAAATATGACCATTAGTGACCAATAGTGAAAAGTTTCAATTGTAAAAAGACATTTAAATCCTACTGTATCACAATAATTTGTACCTACTTCTTAAGTATAAATTAATACTATAATATGTTTCCATACCAAGTTTTATTCAGACCCCGATCCAAACCAAACCCTTGTCTTCTGAAAACGTATTTCTATAGACTTGATACCCGTACTATATTATGTAAGTTCCGTACTTTAGCAATTAAGTATTACTAATCATCAGTATTTTCCCCAAATACTGATTTTTCCAATACAAACAATTCCATAGATGAACAAGACCATAGATAGTGTTCTGTTTATCATTTAACGTTGTACAAATTTCAAACAATAAATTTGTAATTGCTCAAATAAATATAAGATTTATAACAACAAATCATTTTAATTTAATATCGGTTCTAAGGGCTGTGATAAAATTTGAATTGTTTATGGTTTCGGCTCTGCCTAAGATGACGATTCCGAAGCGACTGAACTCGCGCGATTGAATATCGACCAATCAGATACTTTATTTTAACAACAACAATAATACACCACGAAATAAACTTGAACATTTGAAAACTAAATTTGAGAAATAGGTGGCCTAATCGCTCAAAGCAATTTCTTCGAGGCACTTTGGGTTAGTCTAATAACGTGTAGAAGATTTGTCAGTTTTGATATTGCCATAGTTTTCATATGGATATGGTTAGTGAATGTGATTTTTAAATGAATTTGGGCTAAAATTAAATATATTCTAACTAGCCAGAACTTACTGGGACATTAAACAGCGGTACAGTGGCTATAATAGTTGCTATAGGAGTTATAATTGCAGGTTATGATTACCGTCCCAGCTCTTAAAAGATGCCGCATTAGCGCTAATCACCAAAATTACACGCTGGTATTATACTGTTACTATTATTTCATTTTTTTCATTTTTTCATTTTAAAAGGTCTTTATTTAATAAAAAGCTTATATCTATGTACATATTAGTGTAAATTATAATCCTAATACGACAAACAACGGAACACTTACAATTGTTTTTTTCGTTACGATAAATACAATAAAAAACATTTAACGTGAATTTGTTGGACCTGAGATTAATAATTGTTGCGGTTGGAAAACCAATCAAAGCAATTTATTCTAAGTAAGCTTTAGTAAAGCAGTTACTCTTTTAAAAATTGTGAATTTATTTATTTAATATAAATGCCAAAATTGGCGGTAGATAAATAAAATTTGGAACGGACGGCCGTTCGTAGGTAAGCAGCATAAACCTGTTTCGCTCGAGAGTCTCGAGTGGGCAGTGGGCACATTCACAAGCGGACGCGAGTCGACTTCACGCGACGCGGTCACCGCTACCTCCCGGTACCGACTGGTAGATGCGAGGCAAGCGGCGCCCGCGCCTGCCGCTCAGCGAGACGCGCGCGCTCATGGAAGCGACACAGTTTAATGATTGCACTCAACATACTTATTTGTTTAGGAACAAGTGATGGGGCAATCTATATCGATTGTATGTGTCGATGTAAGTGATATCTTTTCTGCGAGTTTTGCCGATATTTTGTACGAGTTTATTTTTATTGTGAGGATTAGTGTGAAGGTAAAATTTTTCGGATAATTTGTAAATATAAGTATCAATTCGTGGTAAACGTACTTGAAGATGTAATTTTTTTAGATTGGTGCGAAAAGGAGTATTATAAGCGTATTTAAGGGCTTTATTTTGGATTAGCTGTAGCTTATTAATATTAGTTTTGCAGGTGCTGCTCCACACGGGACAAGCGTAGGTGATGCATGGCCGAACGAGGGTGTAATAAATTCTCAATTTAGTACGGCTGCTCAGTTGAGAACGCCTGTTAAGTAGGGGGTTTAAAGCATTTATGGCTTTGATGCCTTTCTGATGGAGTTTTAACGTGTTTTCAGACCAGTTAAGTTTACTATCTAAAAAAGTACCTAAATATTTAACTGCTCGACTCCAAGGTATAGAATAGACACCTATTTTCAGTTTTCGCGCAGGTGAAAAGCGTTTCTTGGTAAAAATAATTGCTTCCGTTTTTGAGTCATTGATTTTTAACTTCCATTTGTTGAAGTACTCTTGCAATAGTTCAATGGCTAATTGGAGGCGACCAATTACAAGGTTAATATCTGAGGAAGAAGTGTAGCAAGCAGTGTCGTCTGCAAAGCAAGCTAGTTGGGTGCGTGGCTGAGTAGGTATGTCATTTAAATACAGGAGAAATAAGTAGGGTCCCAAGATCGAGCCCTGTGGGACTCCTGCTGGAACGGGTTTAGTAGGAGAATAGACATCATCAATATGAACTCGAAAATTTCGGTTTGTGAGATATGACTTTATAATTTTAACTAGGGGGAAGGGTAATTTTAGAGTTAAAAGTTTGTGAAGTAGTGCCTTGTGCCAGACTGTATCAAAGGCTTTCTCTATATCCAATAAGATCATTCCAGTAGAATTTTTAAGGTTGAGATTGTGGGATACAAATTCAGCTACCCTGGCAAGTTGCTGCACTGTAGAGTGTCCCTGGCGAAAACCAAATTGTGAGTCAATAAGTAAGTTGCTAGACGATTGAAGCAGACGCTTGTAGATTACTTTCTCGAATAATTTGCCGAGGCATGGTAAAAGACTAATCGGGCGATAGGATGTGGGCTCTACGGTTTCTTTACCCGGTTTGTGAATTGCAATAACTTTGGCTGATTTCCATATGGAGGGAAAGTAGTTCAAAGTGAGGCAAGCATTGAAGATTTTGGTTAGCAGGACTAGACATTTTTGGGGTATATTTTTGATAAGAAGGTTGGTGATGTGATCAGCTCCCGGTGCTTTGCGGGGTTTCAAGGTAAGAACAAGTTTTTTTTACTTCTAAAGGTCGTACTAGCATTGAGTGGTCAAGACATTCTGAATTATCCAGAGTCGAGTTGGTTTCATCCACGTGTGGGGACTCGACACTGGGCCACTCATCAGTGAGCAACATGTTACTGAGGAATGCGTTGGCAAGAACTTCACATTGTTCATTCTGGGTAGTCGTTAATGTGCCATTGCCTTTATTTAAAGCTGGTATGGTAGAATAGCTAGACGAGCGTAAAGATTTTACGAGGCGCCAGATATCGGTACTAGGATTGTCCACCCGGTTTAGCTTAGCATTCCATACCATGTCATTGTGTCGTTGGATAGCAAGGTTAATTTCTGTCTTCAGTATATTGATACGTTTCCTGAGGGCTTTGCGTACAGCAACAATTGATTCAATGGCAGCATATCTTTGAAGGCGGTTCTTTTTACGAATGAGTCTTATGACTCGTCGTGGTAAGGAGGTAGGGGTCCAGGGTTTCAAGGTTAAAACTGGGACGGAGCAGTCACGAGCCTCTAATAAAGTTTTCTGCAGGTTAATCACGCTATAGTCAATTTCAGTTTTAGTTGCATATGATTTAGAAGTCAGAGTTATATTTTTGTTCAGATGATTTCGGAATTTGTGCCAATTTGCCTTTGCGTAATTAAGTTTTTGAATTGGGTTTCTATGAATTTTCATAGTAAATTTGAGAAATACTGGGAGATGATTCGAACTCAGAGCTGGAATAGTAACTATTTCTTCAAGACCGTTAACATTTTTTGAAAGGGCAATATCTGGAATGGATGGAGTATAGTCATCACTGTAGTGGATAAGTGTGAGATCCCTTGGAGCATGGATAATGTAATCATTATTGATCATGTGCTCAAATAATGTTTTACCACGGGGGTTTGTAGGTCCTGGCGACCATAATGAATGCTTAGCATTTAAGTCTCCCATAGCTAGGACTTGCGTACCAGAAGACATAAGAATATCGATATCGTTACTGAGAAGTGGGTGGTTGGGGGACTGATATATTGAGAAAATATTCAAGTTACTGTTCTTTGTCTTAAGGCATATGCCTATGGTTTCTAGTTGGTGTGTTTTTATGGGGGGCAGTAAATTGTGAGCTAAGTCAGCTCTGACAAGTATGGCAACACCCCGGCCGGAGCCATTACTACGCTTGTCCATACGATAGCATGCATAGCCGGGGATTTTAAGCGAAAGGCGAGGTGTAAGGATTGTTTCGTTGATTGCAATAATGTCAGATTTGAGTTTACTCACCGCGAGTTCAGCGAGCTCCTGCTGCTTACCGTGAACGCCGTCCGCGTTCCAATACAATAAGCGAAGTTCATGACTAGACATAATGACCTAAGTAAGTGAGGATTAAAACAACCTTTTCCATTAAGGTTTTGCACTTCTTGAACTCTTCTTTTATTGATTGAATGGTCTTAAGGATCTCCAGCATTTCGGAGGTTTCTGAGTCAAGCAAGGGATTTACATTTGTTACTGGTATGCTTGGCGTAATGGGTATGTTTAGATTTTTTGTATTTCCTTGTTGTATTCCGGTAGCCGAGGTTGTAGTTCTACTTGACGTCTGAGCGACAGCATTGTTTTGTGTGCAGCTTGCAACTTGTTTGCTATTAGCTGTAACTTGAGCCCATGTTTTCTGGTCTCTTATGGCTGAGCGGGGGTTAGTCTGGATAACAGCTTTCCGTAGCATTTCCCGTTGGGTTTCGATTCTGTTCAGGTACTTCATGCGCTCTTGGCACTGACTATAGTTTGCTGGGTGCTCCTTGTCGCAGTTGCAACACTTGGCAGGGTCGTTTCTGTCTTGTTTAGTGCATTCCCACGTTGGGTGGGCTTGCGCGCATTTGACACAGCGTGGCGGTCGGTTGCAATTACGGGAAGCATGACCGAAGCTCTGGCAACGGAAGCATTGTGTTCCTGCTTTTTTTGTGGGCTTATATCGCTCCACAGTTACTACGCAGTTAGCCAAGTATTTGATTTGCTTGAACTTGGTCATGTTTGTTCCATTTGGTAGCTGAGCAAGTGTCGGAGGGCATTCAGATGGAAACTTGGTCTTGACTTCGGTAATTGTGACCCCGGGAAATCCAAGGTTTTCCAGTTCATCGGGAATTTTTTCATGTAAGCATTTTGGTAACCCCTTTATGACGGCTTTAGGAAGCTTTTCGTCTTTTCTTGTAAAAGTGTGAAAGGCCACTTTTTCTTTTTGTAGCCCTTCACGCAGATCTTGGTGAGTCTTTGAGGAATAAACCTGCACTCTCATGATTTGGCGTCCTCTGTGTTGAATATGATAGTTCTTTACATACTTCTCTAAAACTTCCCTGACACTCTGGTGTGTCCATACTCCCGTAACTTCAATTACTATCGGTGGGGTATTACCCGCCATCTTCTTTTTAGAAGCATTCATGAATGATTCTAACACTGGCTCGTCGACTGGAAGGCCATCAAATTGGTTGCTGGTTGGCGTACTAGAGATCTTCTTAGTGGTCTTCGGATTTGCAATAAATTTTTTTGATTGCTTCCATTTTTCAGGTGGGGTAGTTTCTTCCCGTTCCTTCCTTTTAAATGGTGTTGAGTTTGGATTTACTTGCACTCCCGATGATTTTAAATAGTATTCTAATGTGGGCTGCGACATCTTATCGATAATTCAACTTAACGATAGATGATCGAAGCCCATCACTAGCACAGATCGAACAGCAGCGAGACGGAATATTTGTGTGAGCGTGCGGTGTCAGCGGGCACCGAGCGCCGAATGTTACTATTATTATGCCCCCGTAAATGCCCTTCCAATGTAGTTTAAATGTGTTTATTGTTATAAGCAATATAGATCTTCCAATCTTCATTGATAGACTTATTGAGGGTTATGTCAAAAACAGTTTTCCGATTCATCACGCCAAAATAACTTTACAATCAAATTTTTTATAAATAGCTGTTAAATTTTTACGTAAATTCTAAAAGGGATCCTAAGAAGGTCGATTCCTGGATTTCTATTAAGAAACCCAGTCAAATATATCGCAAAATAAATTGAAATTGCCGCTGTATGAAGAAATATGTAAAAGGATTTTATAAATTTACAAACGAGACGCAAAAATACCCCATTAACTTACGACATATGGGAGGAAATAATCAAACCGAAAAGCTTTCAAATGAATATCAATTCTAAGCAAAAGAAATATTAAGGTGATATTCCTTTAGCCCCTGAAGAAATGAATACACTCCTGAAAAACGTTTTAATATGGGGAAAAATACAGCTTATACCTTGAGACGTAAAGTACTTTTTCGTCTTGGGGCTTGGTCTTCGGATAAGAGCTGTCAACAGGAAAGATCAACGTTCTTCTAGGATCTTTATTATCAAAATTTTACTTGCATATAGTTAATACTTAAAAAGAAAGAATACTTACAGCTTTACCTTTGCTTAGGTGGCATGATTTCTGATTGGATAGACTGAGCAGTTTCGCCTATTATGTTAGGCCTTTCTGTAAATTGGAGGTCAAGTGTTCTGCAACGGTGTGCTTCTCTAAGTATACTTCGTATTAAATAAGTACCTAATTAAGTTATTATATTTTGCACATAAATTAAGTAAAGTTATCAAGCGCGTACCTGCCATCAAACTGTCTAGTTTGGCGGGATTTAATTTTTTTGTTAATGTGTGCTTATCTTGTATAAATGAATTGAAAAAAAAAAAAGACTCACTGGCATGTGCAACTAATTTCACTAAGAAAAGAAAAAATAAATAAATTAAATTGCTAATGAATCACTTTGACACGTCTTCAGAGATTTTGTATAATAATATCTTGTATAAAATGTGTTAACTTGCCCCCTTGCCTTGCTTACCCTTTTCTTTGCTTGAGAATGAGTTTTTTTGTTTGGCGTTCCGAAACCATACTTAATTCCTAATTTGAACACGTTTCAGAACTAACATGAATTTATCTATAATTATCTTCTCGATTGCTTCAGTTCCAATTCTAAATATTGCGACAATGTAAAACACATTATTATCACTGCAAAAAAAAACTCTTGAGTTTCTTCAATTGTGTCTACTTCTCCTTGAACGCAACCTGTGTTCCGTAGAAGCACTAGATTGCTAACGATTCAAAACGACCATGGGAATGTCTTATTGAATGAAATATCTACCTATGTATGTATTGAATGCAAATCCTAAATTAACTAAATTTGTATTTGACACAAATATAGCAAACCATGTCCGTAAACCCCAAAAGCGTTACCAATTAAACCCTTGACATTGATCAAGTGAAAAACAATGTAAAAAGCCATCTCTTATATCTTTCTAAACGGCTCGTCCTTCCAAACGACCAGTTTCAACGGATTGTTAACTGTGTCCGTTAAAAAGTCCATTCACAAACAAACCCTCGAGTATATATGAATAAATGGACGATTAATCAAAGGGAAGCAACCTCGGCGAATAATTTAAATTTATCCTTTATCAGTGTATGGCGGTTACGATGTCGACTTATGACCTTTGTATAGGACTGTAATTAGTTAACCCTATGCGAAAGTGGGTGTTTAAATGATATATTGCAGGCTTGAGAGTTAAATTGGATGCTCGGGGTTAGGATTACGCGTAAATAGAGTTGTATTCTTTGAGTGTTCTCTTTTATTTACTCTTATTTGAAGTGCACTCAATTCTTTTTAATGTTATAAGAATAATTGTTAATCCGGTGATATAATTATTATTAAACCACAGTTGGAACAGTACCACTTTTTTAAAATAGAGGTTTTTCTCTCTCGCTAATGAAAACATGGAATTTCATGATTTTTTTTATGAAAGCATTTGTCAGTTTCATTTCCAATTCTAATTTTTTAATCAATTTTATCATGGTATAAGTCTGTATCACCTTAGCTTAACTATAGAAGTTTTGCCAAACAAACTATTTTCTTTTTTATTACACACACCCATTGTTTCTTACTTACAGTTTGTAAATGAAATTAGTTTACTCGCTCCGCTACGTACGTAAACAAGCTAAGCACGCGATATGTGCAATAACCTTTTTTTTGTGAAATAAATTTTGCTTCTATTTTGAACTCTTGTACATTGTAATAAAGTACATTGTTGTATAAATTATGACTGGGTACTTAGTTCTTTTAATAATATTTCAGTTTGCTGTATGACTGAGTGCATTTATTAAAATTTCTTGTTATTGTTTTTTTTTTCATTTGGTTCATTCATGCTGTTTTCGTTTTATTGTTTAGTTGCTAGTTGCGCCATTCGGGTTTAGCTTACATGGCTTTATTACTACAATAGTATTTAGCCTATTTTTACTTTCGTGTAGTGAATTTGTTTCTCCTATCGTCTACTCTATATCTTATAATTTAATAAGTATTATATACTAAAATTACTTATTAACGGGGTATTTACCATGTTTAATAATTTATTCGCCGAGCTCGATATTTCGCTGGTAATTTCAACCAGGTTGTTCACGAGACTGGAGAATGCGGGTAGGTGACGACAGTTAGAGGCGTCCATATCGGACTACCTGCTTCCTGACAAGAGTTGAACGTCTGGTTATCGGTCCCCTACTATTGTCACTAACTTCATTATTTACTGCATTCCTGTGCAGTCCTGCATTCGACAGACCACACTCACGGAAACCGCGGGGCACAGCTAGTTACTTATAAAATTTGTTTGTCCTCCTACATCAGGAGACACAGGTACAATTCCTAATTTAGCTTCAACCATATTAATTTTCATAGACTTACCGACAGTACTTGCACTCGCAATAGTATTATTTCATATCAAATAAATTACGACGAGCGAATCTACTTTACAAGCACTCGTGTTATCGTACAAAAGGCCAGTCGGTATAAAACCCCCATCACTTTGTGAAATCGAGATAACTGTGTATTTTTCATTTACAGTATAGTCTATAATAGTAGTTTATGCACCGAGGTACTAAAGCCCTGTCTTATATAGCGGGCGTCATATTGAATCCAAAGCGTACGAAGGACTCTAGAGAGTTAACTCCAGAGCGCAGCGAGGGTGTTAAAACCTTAACTCCTGAGCGAAGCGAAGGAGTTATGTACCTAGAGTCCTGAGCGAAGCGTGGGATTCAAGCGCCCAAGATAAAGACAGGCTTTAGTACCGAGGTGAATACTCTACTTTACACATCTACCGCGAGACAATAAAAGGGCTACAAAAACAAGCATTTATAACTAACAACAAAACAATAGATTTATGCAACGTGCATGAAATATACTTACAGCTTATAAATATATTTCATACTATATAGTATACATTTAAAGTTATATTAATTAAATTTAACAATGTTACATCAAAATTACGAAACCACACATCGGCCTTAGCTGACGAAATAAAAAGTTCGAGCTTTATATTAACTAAAACTTTTTGCCTTACCCTGCCGTCGAAATAAAATAGAAGAAAAATAGCCCAGTTTTTATTTTTTTATGCATTTTGTCTAGGTGGCCAGTTCGAAATGGTCGTATGCTACCAGAAGCTTAGTTCCAAATTTAAATTACTTTATGCCCTAGGTGTATAATGAGACCTTTATGCACCTAGGGAATAAAGAGTCGCTTTTCGTTGACCTTTTTGGTCAAATAAAGTAACTTTGTAGAGCAGTAGGTGTGTAAAGATATATTCTACCACATTTTTACATACTTATAAAATTCACAAAATTCTGTTTTTCATAGTGATTGTCGTTAGTTACAATACCTACACAATCAATAAAAATCAATTTAAATCTAGAGAGAAAAGCAGCTCCTTTTAATTAAGCATGATACTAATAAATCAGTGACTGACTTCCATCAATCTGAGACACTGATTAGTTAGAGCCTTCAAGAGTAAACAGATTTCTTCTAGGCAAGCACGTTTCACCGTCGACCTTATTAGCGCTTCACAACAATTAATGAGTTAAAGACATATGCATGTCTATTTCGCATAAAGAGCAACCATTAAACATAACTATAACATTACAGGTATTAAAACTATTACCTACTATACATGTCACAAGGTCTGACAAGGTGCAAAATTACCTACTTATTTACACACTATAAGACAAGCTAACTAAAAGAAGGACATGGGTAGAAATAATCAACTTTTGACTAAAACCGTAACAAACCGCTGGAGAATAATCCAATATATATATAGTTATAGATATGCCCACAAATTGTTATCTAACAAAATAATCGGTAGGCCACAGAAAACAAACAAAGTTAGGACAAAGTTATCCTTGCTTCGGCTTACTCTGACAAGCCTGAACCGAACTGAACTATAGAATATAGGTATCTAAAGAGGAGGGCGACTCAAATCTCATTAATCGAAGGTCGAACGGAGACTGTTTTTGCTATAGGCTGTAGTTTTACTACTGTACTTCGGGATGAATAGGACATTATGATATAGTTCTGTTTGTTTTTCCTTATCGATCTATCGTAGCAACGACGTTATGAAAAAATTGACTATATCTGTTTTATTATGACTATCCTAACAAAGAAATTAGTTAAACCAATCAAATAAATTACTCTGTAAGTAAATAGACACAGGTTTACTGCATTGCAATTTGGTCTTCTCTTAAATCATTGATGAAGCTATTATGTTGTTGTTAAAGTAATCAACACGGACTAATTTAAAAATGTTCTATAAAATCAGTTTGAATTGTCTACCTACGTTATAAAAAGTACCTGAGAATTCTACCGTTCTAAATCATCATTACACAACACACATTGGAAGCGAGCGATGAGTACTTAAAGACTACAGATTTAGAATGAGGTAAATTGAATCCACAAACATAAGGCAAAAACAATACTGAGTTAGTGTACTGTACAGACAGAACGTGGATGACGTCAACAAAATGGCGTCTTTTACTGAAGTCATCGATGCTGTGTTCAGAATTAATGACGTACGATGATGTCATATAATACGGTCGTAGTTTTAATAAGCCATATTAAATATAAAGATGATGATCAAATACGTGATCTGAGGACTTTTATAGACGGTGTCAATATTACGGATAGGAATATTTTCTGCTTATTGGCTTGGGTAGGAATAAGCAATCTTATTTATATTCTGATCAACAAGGAACTTAATACAAGTGCTATGCATTTCTTTGATTATAACATGATGCCTTGTTTTATAAGAAAAGAACAATACTATCCCATCACACGTGAACTATGGTGGGCTCTCACTTTTCCAATTTTTTGATTGCATGTTATAAGCTATTAGGAACATCTTGTTCACCATTGCGTAGGTTATCTATCTGTGACCCAAGAGCTGTCTAAATGAGCACTGAAATAGCATTGTTGAAAATGAAGTCTGCGTTAAATTGGTAAATGAAAGAAATGAATTCTAAGAAAAATTTACAAAATGTACTGATGATACACAAAACAGCAAACATTTTTGCATCTTCCGACTGTTTGAACAATTGTTCTGCTGTGGTATGCGAATTATTCAACGATATTCACAGAAACCATGACTAGTTAGTAGTTTAGTTACATTTGTGTCGAAATACAGTTTACAGAGTGTCATAGTAGCACAATGTAAATTATTAACTAGCTTTTAACATTGTTGTGGTATGAATTTAGAATGAATGTATCTGCTCTATTTCGCATACCCAAGCGTAGCCTGCGTAAATTAACGTTAAATTTCTACTCATCATCATCATCTACAGACGCAGGGTGGACCTTGGCCTGGTCCAGTGTTATTTTTCAATAAAGTCTGTTTTTGGCCTTCTCCCTCCTTAGGTTTCATTATTATGGTTATTGTAGACTGTTGTCAACAAGTTTTTTTTTCTAAATAACGCTCAAAATAAAATGCTTTTGCTTAACTAAAGTCAATCAATTATTTAATTTCACTTCATAGTGTTTTGTTTTAATGCCTGTACGTCAAACAATAGCATTCACAAACACATTGCTATGTTTATCTGCCTTTCTATTCTCATTTCCCATTCCATTGTGTACCAATTTTTAAATGATTATCAGATTTAGTTCGTATTTGGTGATGAGCAAATTCAAATATTAACTTAGCAAACAGATGCTCACTAAATTTTAATTGTTTAAATAAACATTGATTAGATACTAATGAAATTACTAATACATACGTTTACCGTCAAAGCCGAATTTAGCTATATGGTTGTGTAAATTCCTAATCAATTTTAGTAGTGTGTTTAATATGTATATTCGGAGAAGCTGACGTTTATAATTATTCAAGAGAAGTAGGTATATCTGTATGGTATGCGGCTAGATGTCGCTATGCTAAACGTCTTGCACCCTAGTTATTTTATTAATGCAAAAGTTTGTAGAATTTCACATTTATACGTAAAAAATCAATAACTTCAAAAGAGATCTACGTAATAATTTATGACGTATGGAATATACTATAGATATTCCAATATTTTATTTAAGTTAGTAATGATGGATTGTATCTATATGTATTTTTAACAACTCCTATAAATACAGAAAAATGAAATCCAGAAGTAAAAATGAAAACTATTAATAATTCTTCATAAATAATCAGTCGACCAGCGTGACCATAAAAAGGGAAACTTAACCACAGAAGGAAAAGTTTAAGATTGTTATTATTTCTAGTAGGGGACGCCAGCGCAAGCACCAGACGGGTGATCGGTCCTCTTATGTTGGGACCATTTCACCCTAAAAGAAGGTTTACCTATACATATACATATCCTAGCTGCGCCCCGCGGTTTCACCCGCGTAAGTCCCGTTACCGCGGGAATATCGGGATAAAAAGTAGCCTATGTGTTAATCCAGGTCCCCAGCTACCTATATTCCAAGTTTCATCGCAATCGGTTCAGTAGTTTTTCTGTGAAAGAGTAACAGCCTCACATACATACATACTTACATACAAACTTTCGCGTTTATCATATTAGTAAGATTTACCACAAATTTTACAGCTTTGCATATTTAGTCAACATAAGAAGAGATAAACACGTATATCTACATAATTATGTTAGGATAGGTACATACGAATATTTAGGCCATAGTGATAGAATATTTCACATACAAGTACCAGGGACACAGCACTAAAGCGAAGGTCACTCGTATTCCATTACTACTAATGCATCTATAGGAGTAACGCGATAAGCACTCGTATATATTCGCTAACGTTACATGGAATAAATAACATCTCTCTCGTACGACTTAACAAATAAACCAGTAGAGATGTGCTCGGTTCGAAGTGATAAGATCGAAAGATATGTATCCGATTCGAAGAGATTTTTTTCCTGGATAGAGATGTATTTTTTGATCTTGAAATGTAATATACATTTTAGATTAGATCTGAAAATAAAGAAAAATCATTTTAAATCTAAAAGAAACTCATAGTAAAAAGCAAAGAGAACGAAACTTAAAACGAATACAAATCAATAGTAGTACAACGTACCATCGGTTCCGGTACAGATTTTAATGTTTCTTCTAAGCTTAAAATCAATATTTTTTATCGGAGATTGCCTGAAAAAGAGTGTTTTGATAAGACTGCCTTTTTGGCTAATCATTTAATCTGGAATATATGTTAGTTTATAAATACAGGAAATAGTATAAGTACATTTAATAATTTATGTAATGGTGATTCAAGTGTTTTTTTCTTCACCATCAATCATAGGTACATCAATTTATTACCTGTCCATCAGATACATTAAAATTTTATTTTACTTAGTTAAACAAATTAAGGATACAAAGATACATTAGAAATACACATATCTTGTCCAACCGGTATGTCACTATCTCTCCTTCCAGACACACTTTGCGCAAGTCAGTAATTTATGTCTAGTTAGAGGACGCGTTCGCCAGCTTTGTTACGGCCTCGTTTTTCGTCTCCGAATCAATTTCCACAATGACGTCACGTCCCCCTCCCCTTCTCCTCTCTACTCTACAAATTGTGTCAACGCCTCCCTCTCTTTAGAAACAGGAATCAGAGCTGCTTGCTTTACGTACTACTATCGTTCCTTTACGTTTACATAAACTACAATATTGTTGCTTTTTCTGGATTCGCGAGTCAAAATCTCAATCTCTATTAGTGCCCTGTATGATATTTTTATCTTGTGAAGTTTTAAAGTTTGTCAACTCTTAAGTATTCTTTACTTAAACTTAACGTAAACTTTGATCGATACTAATATTATAAATTAGAGTAGCTGACCTTTGTGGTCTCGTCAGCTCTCTTAATGTTTGATTTTCATCTTACTAATATTATTTTATAATTATATCTTACCAAAATTATAAATGCGGAAGTTCGTATGGATATATGTTTATTACTCTTTCACGTAAAAACTACTAAACTATGAAAGAGTAACAAAGTCACATACACACGTACAATTTTCGCGTTTATAATATTAGTAACATATAATAATATACCGAAATTTCAGTTCGTCTCGGTACCGAACCTAGAATTCGAGCAAAGCTTAAAATAAAGAAACTTTACCGTCGTCGACGGAGGTCGATGTTAAATCAACCGAGCTCTAAAACCTTACATCTTTAACTCGAGTCAAAATTTACTGTGCCGTATAAACAAGTACAAAAATAGCCACGATTGTTTCATACAGTTTACAGTACAGACCACATTAACCTGCAAATGCTGTAAATAAAATGATGTAGCACCTCAATAACGGGCCTGTGGAACGCTTGCCTCCCAACCAATCTGGTTGTTTGTTTTAAGCTACACGATGTGAGCTGGTCGTTCGTCTTTCGTTACGCCGAAGTTTATTTTAATCTCAGCATTAATATCGAAAATACCTGCGAGCATTCAATCATAAACGTATTTGTACCTGGTTTGTTTCTTCAAACTTCTTGTATCTTCGCACACTGAAAACTTATCTGCTAAAGATCCACTTATCCACTGATGATATTATGTGAACGCGATCGTTGACTTGTTAAGAAGACTGTTGTTTGCCATCGTCCGATAAAAGTCTGTGGACTGTGCCTGTTCGTGTCGAACCGAAAGTTTACTCTTCACGTTTCCGCTCGAACAGTTGGCTAATGGATGTATGCGTGTTGCGTCCGATACAACTCAATCATCATTTACAACTTTAAAGACATAAAAAAAGAGATACAAAATCTGTAGGCGAATCATCTTCCACTAGATTCTTCGCGTGGCTACATCTCCATAGTTGACTAGAACATAAAAGCATTTACCATGTGCGAATTTTCAGCTAGAAATAACGATAAGTACTTAATTTTAGAGACCATAATACTGATAGTGATTCGATATGTGTCGATTGTTTATTTTGTAAAGTCAGTAAACCGGTTCAAAATGTTTACATCCAATTTGGCAAACGATAATAATACTATATAATTCTGATTGCATAAAATTATGGATGATCTCATAGATTATGTCAATGCGCTAATAAAGTTTTATGAATTGCTGTTTCGAATGGACCTCAATAAATATACCCAATTTAGCAGAGATTTAAGCTTACGTCTGTATAGCCACTGATAAAACATTTTTCAATGACGATCCGAATAGTTCAAATATTTATATAAATCATGTCTTCTTTCTCATGTTGTCTATCTTAAGTCTATTCTTTCTGCTGGGTTTGAAATTAGTAAGATCGTTGTTGGGGTCGCCTTAAAAATGGTGAAATTGAAACGAGCCCTCGTTAAAATCTGATGATATATCATTTTGCATTCGCGAATGTAATTAGCAAAGATTCGCTCTGGTTCGTCCGTAACGCAAATTTAGATTAAATTAATGTGAAAATGTTTTAACTGTGGGATCATTAGTCACATGATTTCTGATGTTCCCAGACACATAGAAACGAATTCCGAGACATGTTTTGCGACGAACAGAAATAGAACGCAGCGGGTACTATGCGTGCTCCCGTATGACGCCTGGTTCGATCTCGCGTCCCGCTCTTTCTTACAACCTGGACGTCTACCTTTCTTGTTCTTTTTCTCTCAGTTCATTGTTTCAAAGCGTTGCTTCGCTGGTCGCCGGACTGAAATAGGTCGGGAGCGTTCGAAACAGACGGTTCACGGTATCGAAAACCACCGCGAGGTCACTGCCGAAGGATCACGCTTCGAAGCTCTCTGAAAGATTTCTTATTAAATATATTCTTTAATAGACAATAGACTTATTACTGATTATTCATTATTATCATCACCGCTAAAGCAATCATCCGTTATTATTAAAAAAAAAAAACAGTATTATTTCCAGATATGATTTTCACCTAATTATAACTGTGCACGACGAAAATAGAGTAGGTAATGACAAAAGCAATTGTTACGTTGATACGCGTATCGTAATCGGGAATTGTTTCCGTAACTGTTACTGGAATTACGCAACGATTTGTATTTTTATTCTTAGTAGGTACGCACTATGTACAGTGAACAAGTAATAATGGATGCCGTTTAGTTCCGACCTCGGTTTTCTTCGCCGTAATTGCCATTCCCTTCGTTATCCCTAAGCTCTAAGGTAATCTCATCGAATACGGACGAATAGCCGTGTTTAACGCGAGTAATAAGCTCTTGTATCGTTATACTCATGATCCCAATCACTGTCTATATTTATTTTAGATTTGTTTTATTTTCTGAGGAGATTTGGAGTCTATACTTTTGTTATATCTGAGGAAACGTTCTTTTGTGATGTCCCCAGAGACTTCCCTAATGAATTTTGTCTGCTATACGCTACTGTATTAACTGTAAACCGAACACACTAATTACCATTTTACATGACTCAAAGTTCCTGAATTATTAACTGTTTGTTACATGTGTTACATTACTAAAGTCTAACTGGGAAAAACTTTATTGTTTTCATGTTCACATGTAAAGTTTTAATAACAACATGATCTAGTAAAAGGCTTTTATGCTATTCTCATGTTTATTGATCGTAAGAACAATGAGGCTTCTGTTCATTTAGTTCGTTACCCTTTTGTAGGTCAAGCAAAATATATTGAAGAATTTTTAGTACTTGTTATTCGTTTAAATTATGGTAATTAGTCATGTTTGTGACTTTTCATAAGATTTTTTAATTAATATTCTGATTACGAACATGTACGTTAATAAATATTGTACTTGTACAATATTTATTTACCTACACAAATGGAAATAAATTGATAAGTATTCGTCATTAATATAGTTTGAGTGATGACTTCAAATTTTACTAATTTCATTAGGTTTTTAACTTTAATGGTCGACTATTGGGTTAGAAATGTAAATGTATCCTTAAAACATCCATCGACACTATAACAGCAAGTGCCTTTATTTTCATGTCTAAAATCACTTACTAATTCAATATAGCATCTCTGTAAATATCCCATTATAAAATACGTTGCCAAACTTAACTTCTTTCATGTCTCTACATCTGTATAAATTTCGTCTACGTTTATAGTGTCCGCCCTTTGGCAAACGCCGATGCCAGTACAATGCGACCATTTTATTCGGATCCATAACAGTTCATTGGCTTTTACCTTTGGCGCCGTGTTTATGACGCTGGCGGGGGGATGAGGAAGCTCTCAACCTCTGGTCACTAGAGTTAGCACTAGGGTTGCGAGATTAACATTTTGTTCCGGTATTATGGATTAAAGAGTATGCATTGCTGGATTTACAGAAAAATATGCAAAATTGACTGCTGAATTTCACTTCTTGGAGAGACACCTTCAAGACGAAATTTCTGAATTAGGGTTTTTAGAAGAAGTTGTTTAGTGTTGTTATTTATTCGAATTAGATATGTGGTTGGGCATGGGCAAGACAGGATAGGGCAGCCCTAGTTGGCACGAGAGATGGCCGTGTTTTCGATAGGCGTTTTGTTGCTGCCCGCGATACGAATGCTAATTACGAGTATATAAACGGTACAAAGCAGCATATGCTTGCTGCTACTACATGTAGTGGCAACTGATCGTGTCTGCGCATACATCATCTCCCGACAAAACTTGCCAAAAGTTGTACCTTTAATTATACGTCTTTGATTTTGACACGGTAATACGTGGGTAGTAGTTCAATTTCGTAATATATATAAGAGTTTTTGCCAATGCTGCGTAATGTATATTTACGCAAATATCTGTGTACGTATGTTGTTACGAGTACGAACTATTCGTGTCCCTTATTGTGCTTATATTTCTAGCCATATACACGTAGTCAAGTGTGGTTGGTTATCTATGGTACATTACTCGGAGACTATGTTGTTTGTGGCGTGCCCGTTAGAATTAATTGCTTTTTTACGATCAGGAACACTGTTAAAATGTGACTTTTGTATGTCATTGTATTTTTCATTAAATCATTAAAACGTGTTATTGCTGCGTTTATACGTTTCCATTTAAAATATGTAAACGACACCTGTATCAAACGATGCAATTTGTTAACGTTTTATGTGGGCACGTCGTTCTCGTTGTGCCTTTGATCGTGATCGGGTCGAGTCCTCTTCCTCCATGCCTCTGTATGGACCATTTAACCAACCTACACTCGGGAGGAAAAGGTCAACAATATTTTAAACATAGCGTCGTATTTTTTGCTTGTTTGCTATTGAGGGCCAACACTGCTTATTGGTTAAAGAATCCTGTTCAAACAACAATATTACTTAGGTACTTATATTTATGTTAGATGCTCCAACAAACTACATAATGAATCTTTTTAATCTTTTATCTAACCGTTTTTATTTAGTTTGTGTTATTCTTCAATTTTACCTAAATAAAGCAGGATTAAGTAGCAAATCAAATCAAAATCATAAGCCTTTACTCAAATTCTTGCTCAAATGACGTATATCAAATCGCTTCTAATTGTTTCTGTTATAAAAATCGCAATAGACACATATTTTACCGTCAAATACATCGAGAATGCCACGCATGCCTCATTAATTCTCATGTTTATGCAGTTCGTATAGAAATACCAAGTTGTTTGTACCACGTGCGACATTTAAAAATAAAATCGTCTCAGCTCAACCCCTAGACGCGATAGTCGATGTACGATAGAATTTCCGTCTGACGATGATGTCGCAGCCGTATCCACGTCATTGCGGTCTCTATGACGTTTTATACCTAACTTTAGATGATAAATTGAATCCGCGAATCCTAAAGAATCTATTTTACCTACTATTTATAATAAATGCTATTTTTTATACGTCGCCAAGCTATACATCATCAATTTTGACCCGATTTCGATTCGGTTGACAAAGCATGGCATTCTTAGCACGTGATTTTTTTTGGTAATTTCAACATAACAGATAGTATGTTAAAATTTTCAACCAAAAGCAGAGGTTGTACTGTACTAACCAGACGGTTCTAGAAATCTGCTACTGATTTTTTCAGCGTAAGTTACAATTCAATCAGGAAAAAACCTTATCTCGGGCTCTCGAAGTAAAAGGATCTGATTCGGTAAATCTGTTACTGTCAGCTTTTAAGTGTTTGTCTTCACTATTGTAAGGTTAAATCTTACGTCTGTAGTTGAATGACCCTGACATGCAATTTCCTCTTCGTAGATTTTCATTGAAATCAAACAAACAAGTTTATAAAATTGTGTAAGTAGTTCTAATGGTTATCGGAAAGAATCATGCTTTGGCACAGCTGACCAATCATTATAAATTATTCGTTTATTATTCAGCGCCCCATAATTTGAAGTTTATCTGAAATTCCAGTCGCTTTGTGGAATACATTTGCTGATTTAGATTTGTTTATCCTGTTACAGTCTGTGTTGTTGAAAACATATTTCCCGACTCGCCGACTAATGTAACGATGATTAGAACTGTTTCTTTTATCATTTCATAATAACAATCATCATAATCGTTATTTCTATCAAGAAATCTGTATAATTTCGTTAATGTTGTTGACTCTCAAAATACCTTAGTTTGGATAAATCGATCTGGGTATATGAGATCGGTGAATCTTTCATCAAAGCTCATATACTTACATGTACTACATTGCGGAAGCAATTTAGTTTGCGTAACCCTTTGCGTGATTTCGGTTGACTTCGACACCTGCAACCTAAGTCTTTACAGCCAAAGCTTGTTTTTGTTAAGCAATTGTAACTGCTTACGGTGCGTGTGTTGCCTTCAATGCTTTGCTTTCAGGTCCAATAAAGGTTTGATGTTCATCGATATACGAAACTGGTCCAGTAATTTCTACGAAGTTAACTTTCTTTGTCTTCTGTAATTGTGTGTGTTTATGTTTACCGTTGTTTGTGACTTTATGTCCTTCGTTAGTATTTCTTTTGCCTATACTTGACTTTCCGGAATGAGATTTATAGTGTCACAATAAAAAGCGTGTTAAATGTAGGTCAGTTTTAGAATTTCTGTGCATACATGTGTATTAGATACAGTCCAAAAATTTCCGCGTACATAACACTATTTTAATTTTATTTGTCGTAGACTTCAACTAACAGTCATATTCACATTTATTCGCTTTTATCACAATTTACTGACGTTAATTATCACGCACAAGATCAAGACAAAGCATTTGAGACACGCATAGGGTCGTTTGTGAACATGGCTGTAGAGCCATATCTCTTTTCGTTAAGAAAGCTTTTAAACCATCATCAAGTGTACACTCACAACTCCTTAAAATTTCACGTAAGTTTTATACAAGGTGGTGTGAATCGATCCAGAATACGAATATAGCTGTTCCACTATCCATTTCAACTTCTTAATCGAAATGCCACTCTGTTTGTTTACAGCAGAGAGTTGAGTTTCCTTCGCTCGTTTAAGGATTGCGGAAACTAAGCTGATGTCTAAATATATAATGTTACGGAGTATTTTCGTTGAGACTACTTGTATGTGTAAGTAGAGACTACAGAGTAAGTGCTTTCCGTAGTTAGCGTTGTTTGTTGGTATTGAAGATAATTTCCAAGCGATTTCGTCCTTGTCCTCAGACATAATTTATTGAGTTCCGTAAGGCATTTTACCGACTTCAAAAATGGAGTAGGTTCTCTGTATACAGTTTTCTTTAATTTACATGCTTAAATACTATTTTATTTTTACTCCAATATCAGATAAGAAAAAAGGTGAAACAAATAATATTATCCACTTTCTTAAATACTCAAATACTCATTTATTGGTAATTAATCATTACATGTCAAAACCATCCAATTTTAATATATCTTGATTATCTGAACATAAATTTACTACTAATTCAATAAATGTACCTACCTTTCCAAAAAAAAAAAACACAGAAAGCCGATATTTGGCATGATTTCAATAAACTTCTACAAAAGCTTTAAAATGTCTTTACTTACTTAATTTTCTTTATATATCATAATGTTTGTCAGTTGGTAGAGGGACGTCATCGATAAAATAGGTAAATGATAGGTTTCCAGCTCGAGGTCGACGTTCGGTGATCCTATTTGGTCGATATAACTCGACTGTTAACAACCGTGCTATTTCTGCCTGCTTTTAATATTCGTACAGTGGCGTTAAGCTGATTTCTAAACTAACTATATGAGAAACTTTAGTGATTTAGATAAATAATACCTTGATTAATGATGATTTAGGACTTAATGATACCAGTTTTTGTAATAATATCGTTACAATTGCAAATTAAATCGATCGTAAGAGATAGGGGCCAGTAAAATTCGTCCATTTTGGGCTGGTTTAGGGTGAATTTCGGAGTAAATAAAGGCTTATCAGCAGTTGGTAGAGACTGTAGCTGTAGATTAAGGTGATGATTACTTCATAAAGGATATTTTACTTTAAATTATTGTAAAAGAATGTTACCTCAAATAGAAAATAAATTGTGTAGATATTTATGATGTGGCGACAACAAAATTAAAGGATGGTTTAATCAACGTTAAAACAAAACAGGACATAAACAATTATACATTGACGTCAAAGTTTGATTAACTAACGAAATAAACTAAATGTTCTACTATTAAAACGTCGTTTGTTAATTTGGTATCCAACAGTCGTGGCACTTATCTAAACACTATAATAAAAGCTATGTTTACCTACTTACTGTCTCAATTTTTTTTTTTGGAATCCTTACAATTTTCCTACTGTACGGCAAGATTCTCCTTTAAGAGGGGGTAAGACAGTAAAACGCCTAACCCCTCAACTAAAACACAACTTCTCATTAAAAGTTTTTAAAATGTATCAACAATTTAAAGTGATTTTTCAATAAAAGAAAGAACAGAAAGGATTGACAAAAAAACACACAGCACTTATAAATAAAATAAAATAAAAAACAATAACAAAGAGGACAAACAAAAGGCAAACCTAAACATGTAAGCGCCGATTAAAGCTTACATAGAAACTAAGGAGATGGCTAATTGTTCCGTGTATATTTTTTGACTATATATTAGCTATAGAACGGATATACCGCTGCCTGTAGCGACTATAATCGCTTTCGTTCTAACTAAGTAAACTCTTAAGTCGCCCAGATATTAATCGTTCACCATCGATCAATATACTAAAAGCTGTGTCACAATATAGGTTGTGTTCAGCACTGTTTCCCAAAATATAACGACCTTTGACTTTAAAAACGACATACTTGTACTTACATAACAAAATACACGAGATGACCCAAACATTAAAGATGCGGGTCCAGCATTATCACCCAAAAGGGTCTCGCCAATTGTTGGTAAAAAACTCAATTCCGTAGAATGTATCCTACAAAGTAATAAATAGAGGTGTAAATGTGGAACATTAGTCTATCTGTTGAGAGGATTGGTGAAGGGCGACCTGACAGTAGCCTTGGACGGCGTCACAATTACAAGGGTTCGGGTGACCTTCTTAGCAACGAGGGGCGGTAGTGTGGGGATATAATGTAGTTGCGACATGCGTACGTACGAAAGATGGTAGCTCAAAGACACAGTCTTATTAATATTTTAACGCGAAAGTTTGTATGTATGTATGTGAGTTTGTTACTCTTTCACGTAAACTGATTGCGATGAAACTCGGAATATAGGTGGATACCGGGAATAACACATAGGCTACTTTTTATCCCGATATTCGCGCAGGAACGGGACTTACGCAGGTGAAGCCGCGGGGCGCAGCTGGTTTTAATATAAATTTTGACTGACATTCGATATTATCATGCGTATAAGTCTTGTTCCTGTTCGGTGTTTTTGGATAAAAAAAAGCTAGTGTGTCGTGCTGAAATTCCATCTGCATATACTAAGTTTCATTGAAATTATGGTTAAGTAATTTTTGCATGAACTACCCAACAAACAATTATAGAAAAACGAATATTCCTTCTTATTACGAGCATTTTATCTCATTTATCATATTCCGAGCTACCATGATCGTTTCTCGTTAGTTTGTAGCTCAAAAGTAGGTAAATAGTAAATATTAAATAAAAAATACCCCGACTACTTGCAAAAACCGCAGATATTTTTCATTAATTTATTTGATGTGGTTTTTTTTAGCTGAACGTCAACACGGCGACTTTACGATATAAGACATCATGGTAAGACGAACAGTTTCTTAAGTTCGTACCGTCCCGCCGACATCCGTAGTTGGTACCCTCATCGTAGACCGTAATATTCCGTATTCATACGGTTTGAGTATTCCGTATGCTGTTTATGGGTGTTTGTAGATGAATGATGGAAGTAGGTCAAGGAAACCGCTATGGACGTGGCGTAGGTTAAGTGGAATACAGCGCACGCCCATTGTGGCGTCGAGATTGCTTTTTCTTTTACCTTTATTTTCTCCGTGGTTTGTGTTGTTTACTTAATTAATTTAGATTTTTAACTAATTCTTGTGTTGATTCACGTTCGGGATTTATAACCGATCTTTGTAATTGAGTTTTTGGAGATATCTACTTTTCTACACTAATTTAAAAAGCGAAGAGTTTGTTTGTTTTTTTGAACGCGCTTTGATTTATTTACCTATAGGTTATGAGCTGTATACCATCACACTACGCCCAATAGGAGAGTTGCATCCATGAAAAATGTAGCGAAAACGCCAAAAAATTGTGATGTCTAACGGCCCGTTTCTTCATTGAAAGTATTTAACAGTTAAAGAGAAGTTTTAAAGGAAATAGTTGCTAGAGAACGTTACTTTTAAGGACGCGACTCATGTGAAATCCCTTCTGATTGAATAGTTTTATTCATAACCGGTATCAAATAGATCTTTAAACAATGTATTATGTTATTGTACATGATACAAAAAGTGTCCCCTTCATTTCAAAAACAATAAAATATAACTTTAAATACCACTATTATACAGGCAAAGTTACCCCTGTTTTACAAAATAAATAAATTTTTCTTCTATATTTTCTTATAGGCATCATAATATTAGAAAATACAATACCTAGAACCTCTTCATCGCATTTAATAAAAATATTATTTTAATCTTCGTTAATGATTGATTTTACAAGAAATTGTAGATTTTTTCATGCAATTCCATCTCGCTCATGTATATGCAATCGGCCAAGGACCGATATTTATCATCTATCGCCGCCTTAACCTTAACTTTCATTAAAAAATGGCGGTAAGACGTAAAATGCTTACCTACTATAGAATACTCAGAACTTTAGAGTAAAAATGTAAACAGTAATAGAACTATTAATATCAAACAAACAAAAGAGTCATTAAAGAGCTGTCACTTCCAAATAAATGTATGATTTTTTTTTGCAATGAAGTTAAATAACTTCGTACGAACTGACGTAATTGTTCTACGTTTGAACTAATGTAGAAAATTTTATTTGTGTACTAATGTAAAAAATTATAATTAAATTGTTTTGACATATTGTTTAGTTTATTATACCCGAGTCAGTGTTGCCAGGTATTCGTGGTACCTAAGTACCTACCTATATTACAATATTCATCACTGCTGGTCCGCTTCCCCGATGGAATCCACCACAACTGTCAGATTTATTACAGCTGCAAACTCAGTGAGTCGCGAAGAATTAGTTGCGAACGTATTCCGAACGAACGTTAGTCCGATTTTATGGAAGTCGTAAATATGATACAGAATAGTAGGCTGCGACTGCTTGTGCCGTGGAAAGTTTTCTTTTTTTGTTGTTTTTGTAATTGGAAAACTTTGCTCGAGTGTTTCTGCAAAAATAGCGACTGACATGAGCATTAAAGAAGATCGGCGTTTTTCCTCAAAACTCAGACCTAGGGGGTAGAGGTACATTAATGAGATTTTAAAGACATTCCTAAAACACAGATATGGATTATTCAACTGATTTACGTGATCTAAAGCCACGGTGTTAGTATTTTCGTTTATTTTCCGCTAAATTAAAAGATATTGTATTTTAAGTTTCACGGTCAGGATCACCAAACCTAAAAATGGCGGCTCAATCTCTCCTAACTTAGGAGAATAGTGTAGTACATTTTGCATGACTACATGATGGAAACGTCGCGTCGACGTAAGAAAATAAATAATAAATCGCGATTAAAACCCGGTAAAATGTAACTATATTTTGAAGAAGTTATCAAAGAAACAGAAGTAAAAAAACAAAGAGACTTTGCTACATTTATATTCTTCTTCTTATCGTGTTAATACTATTTTTATATTGATTCTAAAAATGATATTATCTAGGCCTAAACTAGACGTCCACCGTTTCAAAAGGAGGTCAAATTAAGATGTAGGTACCCAACTGAAAGGAAACAGCTGTGCTGGCATTCTCCAACGCTGTATCAGCACCGAACATCGATAATAGTCCAACTTCACGACTGTTGGCACCTCTACAGGGAAAACAATAAATAAAAACAAAGATAAATACGTTGTAAATTTTGAATGGGTTTTGTTTATTTTTTTGCCAATGAAAGTAGTTAACATTGATCAGATAAATAGCTTTTTTTAATATAATTGATTGAATTTGTTAAAATGGAACGCCCAGCCGCCTGCTAGTCATTTGTACTATTACAATAAAATTATCATGACCAAATGTAAAAATGAATAATAAAATATTTTCCACCCTGGGGATGAGGGATATAATAAGCTACTTTCAACCCGGTTATCTACCGATGTAAATTAAACTTTCCAAACAAGAGGGATGAAAAAGCTTTTAATTCCATTTAAATAATAAATGAACTCGGTTCATAATTAATTTCATCTCAATATACACGATGTAATTTAAATCAATACCTATTAGCCCTAATAATAAACGTGGAGTAAGGTCGGAGTAGTCAAATCATGCTTTGTCTTTTTCCGTGACAAGAAAACCCTATTCCATATTTATTAAAAAGGCTATATTTGTTAAATCACAAGGGTTATATTCCATTACCATATGACGCATTTTATAGTTGTTAATATATAAGATATATAATATTTAGCGTAGGCGAAATTCTCTTTGATCACCTTTTCTACAAAAAAACTGTTGAAAAACATTTAACTAAATAGCTGAATGAGCTACTTAAATAAATCAATTATTTAGTAGTTTTTTTTTTCTAAAATTAGTAGACATTAAAGAAGTTAAAAAAATACTTTATTACTGTCTGAGGTTGGAATTGGCGTGTGCTTTGAAACCACGATTTGTTCACGCGTCTTTTCATCTCGGGTTTTAGAAGCTTTTAAAACCTAATGATTCGGAAACTTGGGGCAATCACACAGTGCCGATTTCCAAGCTAATGCAGGGATCACCAATCTAGAGCAAAACAGCGCAATCTAGCGCAAAACTAATAAAAGCACTAGGCTTGTATTATAGACACAAAAAATGAATTTAATACATATTATTTCCTGTTTTTTCGTAAACGAATGATGTACATAATATACAATGCATCGACTGCAATTTATCTGTTACATTATATAATAACACTACATTAATAAATAGTCCTACTTCCTACTAATATTATAAATGTAAAAGTGTGTATGTTTTTTACTCAATCACGCAAAAACTACTGAACGGATTACGAACCGAGAATAACACTTAATCTATATAAAAGAAAGTCGTGTTAGTTACACCATTTATAACTCAAGAACGGCTAAATCGATTTGTCTGAAAATTGGTGGGGAGGTAGCTTAGAACCAGGAGAAGGACATAGGATATAGGACTTTTTATTTCGATATTCCCGCGGGAACGGGACTTACGCGGCTGAAATTGCGGGGCGCAGCTAGTAGTGTAATAAAATATAATAAGATTTGTATTAATAATGTGTTTTCATTAGTATATTAGTACACAAGAGTATGTAGTTCGATTATCCGAATTAACCGGTTTTCCGAACTCCCATGTCCCCCAATCAGTTAGAAATTGGCGCTCTACTGTCGATAGTATCTTGTGAATAGAGTCGGTAGCTGTACCCATCGCTATCGCGGTGGCTGAATGTATCGATATTCTATTTCCGTCTACCAGCCGACCAGACAGCTGTGCCGGTGCGACGCTCCATCAGTTATTCAAGAATACTCGCCCATTGTGATGCCCACGTGACCAGGACCTTGGCTCCACATACCGACATCCCATGGACAAAAATATTCCTCATTAATTCGAGTTTCGTCGTCTTAAAACTTGGCCTAATTCTCGGGATTTTTCCAAAAGTTTTATTGAAGGTTTTTGCCGTCGGTTCCGGATGAGTTTTTGAGTTGTTGACCGATTTGGAATTTGAGATCTTCGGTGTTTATTTCTAATTGACTTTGTTTACTAATCTATCTATCTTTACATCTATTATTATTTATACTTATAAATAAGGAAGAGATAAGTAATAAAAAGCATGTACTTGAAAGTAAATTTAAAAAAAAAGTTGTCTAGGGGACTTAGGATAGTAATAGTAGAACAAAATTAAATAGTTTTTCACATTTATCCGTTGTCAAGTCACCGTAACACAAGCTTAGCAGCTTACCATGGGGCTAGTTGGCGCTGTGTGTTCGTCACAGAATTTATTTATTTTATTTATTTATGTCTGTCTATCTGTTTCTCTGTTTGTTCCTTATACAATTAAAAACGACTAAACCGGTTGTAATCTGGTTTTTAATATTGGATAGTTCAATACACTGAAATCCAATTAGTAGAACCCAAGCAATGAACGAAAAAGCACAAAATGCACTATTTCTACGCAGACGGAGTTGCTTGTAACAGCTAGTAGCTGAAATATTTCTTCCCGGCGGGAATCGAACCCGCAACCTTCTGCGTTGCAGTCCGAGCTGCGCCCGCCGCACCACAGAGGCCGTCAAATGTAACTCCGAAGAAATAAATTTCAAAAGTTCCACATGATTATTATTCGCGAAACATCGTTGCTATACGAATGAACCTTTATTTGTCTTCGAAAAGACGAAATCGCGGCTTCCGCTTTCGTTAATCAAAAACTTCGATCAAATAACATGTAAAATTAATTAACTACCCCATTCAATATTTATTTTTGAACCAAAGCTTTTGTGGAAGATGTGAGGTCGTATTTAAAACGGTCAAGGACGACACGTCAATATTTATGAAACTTGAATTTGTGTCCTCGGCGGTTTTTTATTTGTTTGTAACTGGGCTCACAGTTGAATTCTTGTTTGGTTTGGATAAAATTTCTTTATAAATATACAGCATTTGCTAAGTAAATAGCGTATTAGTGTATGTGTGAATTAGTTAAAGCAAAATTTAAGAAAACGGGGCGCGACGGGCGGTCAGGTGTTTGTTGATTTTATAAAAAGTAGCTTAGGTAGGCTGGAAACTAAATTATAACGCATTTATTTCCAGGTTTTTAGGTGTCTTTAAACCCTTTATTTAATGGCAATCGGTTAAGTGGTCAGTCAGAATACGACTTAAGGTACAAGGTGCTTATTTTAAAGTTTTTTTTCGGTTTTTCAATAATAGTTCAGTCATTGTTGATAATTTTATTTATTTCAATGTTAGTAATTTCATGCACAAAATTAAAAAAATACTAAACCTCTACTAATAAAATTAAAAAAAACTTTAAAATGTGCACCTAGTACCCTAAGTCATTAAAATTTTGCTGACTGTACGAACTTATAAAAAGATAAAGATAAACACACCGATATCAGAAACAAAACATAAAATTAAATGTACAATGTATACCTCGTCTGTATTGACTTTTAAAGTTTAATTTTATTTTAAATGCAGTCACTTCAATTTTACGATCAGGTGGGAAAAATGCAAAATACAGTGTGATTCTAAACAAGCACCTGAGCCCACGTCGATCGGGTCTGATGAATAATGTATTTTGTTTGTTCAAATATTGGCGCCCACTGGCGCATAGTCGGCGCCAAACGCTACTCAAATCTCCTAACTCTCCCGTCGCTTATTCCGATTTCAACTCGAGTTATTTGACCACTGTGATTTCTAGGAATGTTTTGCGTCGAAAACATTTTATATGCACGTATTATCCTTTATAGCGAGAACTGCTATAAAGTAAACCCTCTGCTTGATTCGCAAACGAAACTACAGCTTTGAATCTAGAGTGAAATGTAGACAATAATGCGACAATGTGAATCACATGATCACAGCAAAAAACAACCCATGAGTTTCTCGTATCTTCTTCTCATTGCAGGTCGCCGTTCCGGAGACACAATACATTACTGACGATTCAAAACGGTCATTCGAATTCATAATTAATAAACATATTATGTCAATTTTAAACTGTCATGAATAACCACGGTTCCTAGCTAATATAAGAGTTGTGGGACCATTTATATAATTAGAAAAATAAATAATTAAATTAAAAATTTAAAAAAGAAATTCCTGACTTAAAAATGTAGGCATCAAGTTAAAACAAAACCAAACTTTACAAAGGTAAAAATAGTAAACATAATTGGGCTGGTACTTTTAAGCCGAAGGCAAATTTTAAGTCTTTGAGTAGATATGTGGTACCAAAGAATGTCGCGTCGGGGAACGCGGGAACATTTGGTACTATAGAAACGTTTAGGTCACCATCAACTTCTATGACACAACATTCCCGCTTTGGCAGATATAGGTATGGCATAAACATATTATATCCTGTAACGTCTTTATGCAGGAAAGAAACAGAAGACTACTTTTGAAAAGTTTGTATGGAGAAGAGAGTAAGTATCCTTTCCCCTTAACTGTACTTACTTACTGCTTCAATAGTATACCGAACTCTATATATTTTTTTATCCCGATTTTACTCGATCGTCGCAATCGAGTACGGCCTCCCGCTGACGTAAGCTCGTTCCAAAGATTTATAGTTAATAAAAACTGCTCGTTTTAAACGCCAAAATGTATCGTAATACAGTATTTTAATCGATAAATAAGCGATATTGTTTACAAAGGTTAATTAATCGACTTCAAAGTTAATGTTGTTGAGCAGCAGATGTTAAATTGGATAAACATTTTTATGCGTGCACTTTATCTCGTGTCTGTCTGTGTGAGGGAGATGACTCGTTATTTTTTAACAGGCTCTCTTTACGACCTTAGGCCTTTTCGTTCGTACGTTTCTTTTTACCTTGTTTTATGTTTGTCGTGTATTGCTTGACGATATCATAATTTATTTATGGGCTGGTTTTGTACAACAGTTTAGGTATATGTCGCAGGCTAGTTTATCGGCTATATAGTTTTCAACCTACGCCGTTTGCTTAAAGCTAGCATTTATAAACTTTCGTGTCTTAAAAGTCGAATACAAGGAACTAGTAATTTAGCATTTTAGGACTAGTAATTTTGAGATACTAGATTTTTTAGGACTGCTGTGGTATCATCTAATTAGCATTCACCGCTACTAGTTGCTATTTACTGTCAAAAAACATATTTCATATTCTACATTGCTGCTTTAAGTAATCACCGGTAACAACCACGTTACGTCAAAGCAGCAATGCACTGCAGTTTAGCAACTAATAGCGGTGGATGCTAATTAGATGATACTATAGCTGGTCACTTTAAAACACTGGACATTTTAACACACTAGTTATTATTATAGTACGCTAGATATTATGGAACAAAACGCTATTAACGAGCTGACTGGCTGGTTGCTTAGGCCAAGTATATGTCTCAGTAACAGCAGAATACAGAAAATTCTACTAAGAATTTAAGTGGTAGTTAAATAATTGAGCAGCGTTTCGTATTCGACTGCAAGTCTGTTATGCTTCTGAAGTGAAGGTCTGATAAGAACGGTAAGAATGATGAGCAAAAAATAGCATCTCAATAAGCTTGCAATATATGAGAAAAGTTATCTCGGTCGCCAAAAATATTCCGTCACTTTTTCTCCTCGTCTGAGAAAAAGAGACGGAACTTCGGAATGTTTCTCGTACCCTTATGCTACCACTGCAGAATAACAGTAAATTTCTAAAGTTTTTACATCTACTAATAGAAACGGCTCCGAAAGAACTAGGCAAAACGTTAATGGAGTTAATAATAATTTCTTCTATGGTTTTCGCGATTTTGCATAATAAACTGTAACTTTTTAGAATGTTAAAATAGACAAATTACAACTCAGTCAACCTCGAAAAAGCCAACTGTAAAGTTGGCGAAAGCTCGGTTCGTTTATAACATGAATAAAACGCGATTCAACCCGATAAATAAAGTATTTTATTAGAGTTAATAATTTCATAACAACAGATATAAAAATAAATCACACAAGGCATTAGCAATGTTCCGGTCGGATAATCGACCGGCGTTATTTCTGACTGAAGTTTCCATTTATCAAAATTGAAACATTTCTTGTACTTATTTTTATCATATAGGTACGATTTATTTTATTACTGGTAAAGAAAATCTTTTTGCTAATTGAAATCGAAAAGAAGAAGAAATCGATTGTAACTGTGATAGAGAAAGCGATTAAAAGTTAAAGAAATGTAAAAAAATAAGATGTGTAATATTAGGTACCTAAGAGCGGACGATCATTACATGTAAGCTGTATTTTAGTAGTGAATAATAATAATAAGTTATTAATATAATTACTGTTGAAACTTCGTACTTACTTAAACACCAGACAAATTTTAGTGATTTATGGTGTTATGAATGTTCTTAATAAGTTCAGATCATTGATTAAATAAATTAAAAAAAAAAAAAAAAAGGTAAGTTGCAATTTTAAAAAGATTCCAAAGATTAAGAGGGTCAAAATATTGGATAAAATATATTTTAGGTTTACTTCCTAGGGCCCTAGTTTTTTTCTAGGTAAACCTAGATTCACCGGGTACTAGATAAATTAATATTTTTAAAAAGTACTGTACGTCTGTTTTCATAATGCTGATAAACTCAATTTTCGGTTTGAAAAATCAGTTTAGAATAAAAAATATTTATCCACTAAGAAATCCAGAAAGTAATTTATATTTTCCTCACACGGAACCGGCATACTATGTGAGTTCATCGACTCCACTCGTAGTTTTATGACTATCGCCGCATAATACTCGGACGTGTTTCCTGTCGCTACTCAGTATAACGTGCGCGTACGCATACTTTGCTACGATTTTATTAGCAGTAACTAAAACTAAGTTTGTATGGCTTAAAAATGTACCTTAAAACAGTGTTCGAGGTTGATTTTATCGTGTAGTTCTTCTTGCTTAGCACAAGGAATCTTACTAATATTATAAACGCGAAAGTTTTTAAAGTGCAAGCTGAAGTGACAGTGCGCTGGTCATATTAGCCGTAGAACCGACAACCGTTGGGGTAAACGAGTTCTAGAATGGAGACCACGTCTCGGCAAACGTAGTGTAGGACGTCCTCAGGCACGTTGGAGCGCAGATTTGCGCAAGACGGAGGCTGAAAATTGATCTAGGTGGCGTGCAATTGGAGAGGCCTATCCTAGTCCAGCAGTGGACTGCAACATGCTGATGATGATGAAAGTTTTTATGTATGTATGTGCCTTTTTACTCCTTCACGCAAAAACTACTTAACCGATTGCGATGATGGATTAGGTATAGGTAGCTGAATACCGGGAATAACACATAGGCTAGGACGTCGTTGGATGGAGGTCGCTCAGGATCGCTGTTTGTGGCGTCGTATGAGGGAGGCCTATGTTCAGCCGTGGACAGATTAGGGCTGAGTCAATACACAGTTCAAAGCAAAATGTAGCAAAAAATATCTACTTCCGTACATTACCACACCGGAGTTTAATAAACTCGATAAATAAAAATCGTCTAATTAATACATCAAAGAAACATCGTCTGGTTTGTATGTTGTGGGATGTATGATGTATGTATGAGTCATGAAATGCAAATGGTACATACGTGAGTATGATTACAAACGCTATCGCATACGCCAATACTGTTAGTTAGTAACATTTTGTTGTGTTTGATATGTTTCTTTCTAGTCCTACAAATTCTTACTCTATTATTTATTTAACCCTTTATTACCACACCAAATCTACTAACGTAAGTAATAAAATACAGAAACTTAAATCTAAAAATGACACAATGTCAATTTTGTGACGCAATTTTTTAGAAAATTATCGTTTGTAGCGTTTGTAAATGACATTGTCATTAATTTCGACTCGATTGAACATGCATCCGTAGCCAAATTGGAAAAAGGCGTTGGGACGGATCCTCAGAGATGCAGGTTCAAGTTCTGTCCGGTGCGAACTTTTTGGAAAGCATTTCTTTAGGTATAATGACGTTTAACTAGCTTATTAACTTTAGTAATAATTTGTTACTAGGGTAATTTTTCTTTAGATGCTTGCAACATTAATCTTGCTATGTTCACAGTATAGGGTTATAATTTAGAACAAAATTTTGTAATAGCGTACTCTAGTGTTAAAAAGAATTGTAACCTGCTCTGGAGCTTTATTAAATAAAATAAAATAAATAAATGACATTGTTCCCAACATTTTGGTGAGATTTAATAAAAATGTCAAAGGTGTACCGGTGTTGCCTTAGGACATTTTAAACAAAATTATTTTTTTGTTTAAAATGTTCTAAGGCTTCGAAACAATAAGAAGTTTTTGTATTGAAACTACACCAAAATGTAGGGAACAATGTCATTTACAAACGCTACAAACGAAAATATTCTAAAACATTGCGTCAGAAAATGATCAACAATTTTTGATGAATCCGACAGGGAATTTCAGTTTAGCTCGTATAGGGCTTTAACGAATAGGCTCAATTAAAAGTGCAGAAGAGGTGCGATATGTAAATGCGCCGTAGCGTGCTATGTAGTGAATGTAGTACAAGCCGAACCGTGGAAATGCAAGTTCCTTGTAAATTAAGACCCTATTTAATACGGCTTGCATGCGCTTTGACTCGGCACGCTAGCCTCTTAACATTTGTTTACTTGACAGAAATATATTAAACTAGCTGCGCCCCGGTTTCTTCCGCGTAAGTCCCGGGCCCGCGGGAATATCGGAATAAAAAGTCCTATATCCTATGTCCTTCTCCTGGTTCTAAGCTACCTCCCCACCAATTTTCAGACAAATCGATTTAGCCGTTCTTGAGTTATAAATGGTGTAACTAACACGACTTTCTTTTATATAGATAGAGAAGATATAGACTAGTTGCGCCCCGCAGTTTCAGCCGCGTAAGTCCTGATCCCGCAGGTTAAACGTGAGGAAACATTGTACCTTCGAGTAACATGGGCCACGATTTATCCCTATACTTTCACGGGATCGGTATATGCAAGGGTGAACCCGTGTGGTGCAGCCATCTTTTATACCTATGTTAATTATTTTTGGTTTGGTACCTAAGGAATAACTTAGCTAAAGAAACATAATTTTATTAACCTTGTAGGTACTAAAGAGGGAAATAATTTATCTGCTTTTTCCTGTATCTATTGTTATTTACGAGTCAACAATAAAGGACTTATTTACGGTTAGGTACCGTACTGTCGTAAATACAAATAAAATATACCTTATAAAATATAGCCTTCGTTATTTATTTTCCTTTCATTTCTTAACATTGTTTTAGTCTTTTTATTCAAGTTATAAACCACAAAAACCGTCATATTTCTAACTGAGTAAATTAATTAATTAAAATTTTAAATAAAACTCAACTAACGATTTTTACTTTCTGATCTGACGTTGGGTCAGATCCGAAATGCCTTGAGCAATATATTAAGAAATAGTACTAACAATTGATCTTATATTTATGAATTATTTTAAATCAATTTACTTTCGTCTTTAATAAATTACCAAATTTTATTTGGTTTTCTAACAACAATTTAAAATCTTCGCCCGTAAACGTGTTAATTCTTCAATTACTTCAAAGAAAAAAAAACGTTTAAAACTTTTCCCGTAGGTTGAAGAAACAAAGTTTAATCTGCACCATTTCTTTTTATACGGCAAACGTACCCTCTGGCTGGGGGCGTAGAAAGAATTTATTTTAACTAACCGCGCCCCGCGACGTTATTCATGATAATAATAGAAAATAAAACGCGCTTTATTTCATCCAAAAAATATTTAAATAAACAAATGTTACAAAAAACTCTTAAATCTAGTGTGACACAATGGTCGGCCTTATGGCCTAAGGGCGATCTCAGGCAACCAATCCTATCCTACTAATATTGTAAAGGTCAAAGTTTGTGTATATCTATGTTGTTATGTAGTCAGCTATGACCTGAGAAGTTACCGCGCATCTTCCGTCGTAATCGGCATCGAAATCCCACTGCGCAAAAGAATAACGACAGTGTTGATTTGCAGGCATTTCAAGCCGCCACCGTCGAGTTGAAATGTCATTGAAAGCGAGGTCTCTTGAGCTGCCGGTTGCAATGACAGTTGAACTCGACGGCGTCGCCTTCGAATGCATGTAAATTAACGCCGTGGTTAAAACCACGCAGGTTATTCCTTTGCGCAGTGGAATTTCTATGCCGATTACGACGGGGCGGCTTGACCATTTAAAAATATATTTAACTAAATCCATTTACCAATTCTGTACGAAATATTATACAAGGTGTAACAGGTAAGCCCTTTTAAGCCGAAAGGGGGTTGTTCTAGACGTCTAGGCGAACAACTTTTGTTCTACAACTTTTGGAAATTCGAAGTAGTTTTCGAAAATTTTAAGTTTAAAGTTTACTTGAAAATCAGCTGTTTCTCAGAGTTCGAGGTCATTGAACTTATCTTGTCTTTTCATTTAGTTTAGTCGACAACAATCGTAACTACAATTACCTTTATTTTCAAAAACAGCTGTTTTTTCAGTGAACTATAACTTCAAAATTATCAAAAAAAAACAAAAGTTGTTCGCCTAGATGTCTGGAACAACCCCCTTTCGGCTTAAAAGGGCATGCCCGTTACATCTTGTATATTAGACTCCATTTCTATAAGAAGAAGATTGCTAATATGGTATCACATTTACAGTTTTTCTTATTTTGGCTGTTCTTAATTATGTTTAAGAGCTTAAACATGTTAACTCGTCCGGCGTCGATGTCCCACCGGGGTGACACGCTCATAAAAACTCAAAACCGCACTCGAGCGTCGATGTCCCCCCGGTGGCACATCCTACCCAGACCACTTGAAACTCTAACATATCGAAATAGAGTGGATTTTTGTTAGAACAAGTTTTGTTCATTGGCAACTCTGATATATTTTACGTCATTTGGCATTGACAGTAAAATAACCGCCAGTTGAAAAAAAATAAATAATTGGATTTGCAAAGTTTTGCTGTCAGATTTTTTCAGTTTCGCCATTTTTTTATGCCGTGCGGGTGAAAGTGAAAATTAATTGTTTCAAATAGTGATAAGTGGGTGAATTTAGTGAAAAACTAGTGTTATTTCGTTTATTTGGTTCAGTCTTTTGGTATGTATTGTATCAAAATATCGATTTTCTTTGTAGAAACACTTTTTTACGAGTTAGAAAACCGCTCGATAAAATACGTAAAATTCGTGTTTGGTTGAGCTCTAGCGTCATGAACGTAAGGGTCACAATGGAATGTAGTTTGGTAGGAATACCGGAAGTATACTTCCGGTACTTTTATTTCAACTTGAATTATTTATTATTTTCCTATGATAGCTATATGTAAATAATATTTTATGGTAAATGGTAGACTGTAATGGACACTTTTTACAATAATTGACCTAGGACTAGATTACAGTCATTGTGAAACAAGCTTCGTAAAGAAAGTCGGAAGTAGAGAAAGTCGGAAGTTGGGAGAAAGTTTTTACTTCAAAGTAAATAAATAATTATTTACTGCTTACTAAATCTCAAATATATTACCAAGTAACAGAAAAAACATTCATAATTACGATATTTTTTACAAAAAGAAGGTAGGTGGTCTAGTTTAGTTTTTATACGTATTTATGTAAAGTACGTCGTAATTATCTATTACCATTTCATATCTTATCAATCACATGACGTAGCTGTAACGTATGCTATAATTTTACCTAAAATTTATTGATTCTCCAAAGGTTAAGAAATCGAAATCGTTATTCAAGCTGGCCTAAAGCTCTTTTTATCACGATATTCTACGGGATCGAGACTTTCGCGACGTTGTCGTTATATATACATAATATAGTCTGAATACATAATTATTAAAACCGATGAAGTAATCTATGTCCTTTTTCTACCACTATACTATCTCTCTGTATAATGCCATCCAAATCCGTCAAGCTGTATAACTGCGAAAAGCGTGGAAACAGATTTTCTCTCACATTTTTATTATATTAGTAGAAGCAAGATTATGCGAAAGCAATTTGGTGTGAAATTCGAATGGGTATTAAAGCTTTATTTCGATTATTTTGTGTAGAGCCTCCTCGATCATGCGGTTTCTTTATTAAGAAGGCTTTTAAATAAAAGGGGCCTCTGATTTTATACTGTATCTCTCACATAAGTATTTATTTGCTCTTAAATATTTGAGTTGAGTAATCCATTCGATTTTGTATTGTAAATGTCATTATTTTAAGAAACTCATTAACGATGTTAAACATCCTAATGGCTTTGATTATCATAGATAAAGCGTGTTCTAACAACAACGTTCGAATTTTGTTCAGAATTTGGAACGAGTTAAACTTAAAGCCGAGTTCATCAGATACTAGCTGCTATCAGCTGTTTTACTGTCAAGCTACCATTAACCTTCTAGTCACATATATGAAGAGACCTGTCTAATTTCTCTGAGCTTACATTCTCATTGCAAAAAATAGTCACTTTATACTCTTTGTAGTTATCGTCTATTTTATATAATATTTAAACAAAAACAAAAGACAATGATAAAAAAAACTATTAAGGCGACTGTATCAAAAACAAAAGACTAGCGAATTATTTTCGTTCTAATCTCTCAAAATATTTCGTTAAAATAAACCCGTGCTTTTTTAAAAAGTCTTTAACAAAAAGCTGAATTAAAAATGACTATCGCTGTATCCGCAGTGGGGCATTGGCAAGTTAACGACAATAAAGGATGTTATAAATATTCATTAACGTGGAAATCGGCCGCATCCCTTCCTACGGCGAGTGCCTATTATGAACACAAAACTTGGATGACCTGATAAATAATTTATTTTTCTTTTTCGGGGTAGAAAGGGAGGGAGTTTTGTTTTTAATTAACATTCTGTTTAATGTTCGGAGTTCATTTTACTTTTTTCTTTTACAATTTGATGGGTGATTGTGAAGATTAAACACGCGCAGCTTCTGAAAGGCAGGACGATTCGTTTTTCTCGATGGATGCTTCGGTCTATGTATCTTAAGTAAAACCGGTTGCCCAGTTGTTTTACAAATTTGTTTCCCGGAATATGTGTCCAGTCACATAAGTTGTACCGGCCAGCGAAGTCTAATGCCGTCGTAATCGGCATCGAAATCCGATCGATCGAAATCGGCGCAAAGGAATAACCTGCGTAGATTTACATGCATTTGAGCCCTACACCGTCGAGTTGAGCTGTCATTAAATGCAAGGTCTCTTGAGCCGCCGGTTTCAATGACAGTTGAACTCAACGGCGAAGTCACCTTCAAAGGCATGCAAATTAACGCTATGATTAGAACCGCGCAGGTTATTCCTTTACGCAGTGAGATTTCGATGCCGATTATGAAGGAAGATGCGCGGTCGGGCCCCTGGTCACGTGAAAGTCCGTTTTCAGAAAAGTGACAAGCTTGCGCATCATATTTCTTCTTTCTACTCAACGAACTTTTAATATATATTTTATGGAAGTAGCAATCCTTTGAAAAGTTGTTCCACGGAAACGGTAATTGCGGGGCATAGAACGATGATTCGACCACCAGTCTGTCACTAAAGATCGTCCGCCACTGGTCGTACGTACGTAATACTGTACGGAACATGTCAGTGTGTGCATCTGCTGCTGTGCGACCGTGGAACATGTTTTTTTAGAATTTAATAGTGAAGTTAGATCTTCATTCTATTTATTCCTCGTAGTTTCTACTATAGTAAAACTAAGTGAATTCTTCAAATTTTATTTCACGGAAACTAAGAAATTGTTTTTATCAACAACACGTTGCTTTTGCCAATCCGATAACTTGATTTTCAAGGAAAATGACGTCAACGATATGTAATAGCAATCCGATACCGAACTCACGTATGTTTCAAGACATTACTTCGGTTTCATTACGTTCAGAAATAGATTTGTTTAAACCTCAATTCATCAAAACAGAACAATGATCGGGCGTTGCACGGTTGTTCAATCAACCGTACGGTCTGGCGCCTTAAGAGCGCTCTATATCCAATGCTCCAATATACTTATGAACAATTCGGCATACATGGTACCTAGACCTACCTATACAAGGTGTAACGGGTAAGTCCTTTTATTCCGAAAGGGGGTTGTTCTAGACGTCTAGGCGAACAACTTTTGTTCTACGACTTTTGGAAATTCGAAGTACTTTTCGAAAAATTTAGGTGTAAAGTTTACTTAAAAATCAGCTGTTTCTGAGAGTTCGAGGTCATTGACCTTATGTTGTCCTCTTATATAGTTTGATGGTTTACAATCAAAACTTCAATTATCTTTATTTTCAAAAGCAGCTGTTTTTTCAATGAAACATAATCTCAAAATTTTCAAAAAAAAAGTTTGAATTTTCAAAAGTCGTAGAACAAAAGTTGTTCGCCTAGACGTCTGGAACAATCCCCTTTCGGATTAAAAGGACTTACTCGTTACAAATTGTATAGTGAAAACTTGAAAAATCTGTAATTAGAATATAAATGCTATTATCTCCTCAGCGTGAAAATACGATTTTTAAAAAAAACCGATAGAAAATAATTATTTAAAAAAAACACGTGTTTCAGAAATGTTTTCTTAAATATCTGTGAAACCATTATTTCTTAATGACTATACTCAACATATTTTTTTGTAAACTATATAGTTAACTTGTAATTAGAAAATATTTGATTTATTGTTTTAAAATGTCGCTTAGTCGCATCTTCCGTCCTTCTTGTACACATCTGATGATCGCTGGCGCTATCCCTGTCACAATTTGATTTAATTTGACGTTTAGGCACGCCCTTAAATTTTATTACACTGTAAATCCGTCTACTATATTATGAATGGGTTATCGCGCCGATATTTCGCAGTCCCCTTAACCTAACCTTTGCTTTTCCGAAATCTGTACTTTATTATTTAAGGGTGATGTAATTTCCCTTTGTTTTCCACTTGCCTCCTGATTAATTACGCAAGCTCGAAAATTAAGATGAAAATTTAATGGTATAACAGTTTCTGCTGCGTTAAGTTTTGTAACTTTATTTTTGTAGACTCAGTGGAAAGTATTTAGACTTAAAAATCAGAAGGTTGTGGCTTCGAAACACGTGCTCCTCTGCGTTTTAGGAAAGCAGATTTAAATGTTGGTCCGTCTCATTATATGAAAAGATTGTATCTTTTATTGTCATTTGGTTCCTTTTTCTAAGGAAGGTCAACTTCAAATGGTTGTTAGTAATTGCAGCTTGTTTTAGGTAATCAAACCACGTCCGCATCTGCCTGCCCTGATATGAAATAAATCTTTAAATTTATTAACCTTAGAACTGGACAGGTCTCTTTGGAGACTAGAAGGAGAAAGGCCGCCTTTCGCCGATGTTCATACATTTCAAAGTTGAACAGTTCTAAAATTTACTTCTTCTTACATCTTCAAAAATGTTGTCTTGTCGATGTTTGATGGAACCCACCATCTAGATAATTTAATTAACGTTTTATTTTCTTCCTTTCCAGGTCTTAGCGGTTCCAAAGCGGATCTGCAGCATAGGCGAGAAGTGTTCGGTTCAAATTTAATCCCGCCCAAACCTCCAAAGACTTTTCTCACTTTAGTATGGGAAGCACTGCAAGATGTAACGTTGATCATTCTCGAAGTGGCCGCCGTAGTATCTTTAGGATTGAGTTTCTACAAACCATCTGAAGACCCCGATGATGTTGGTATGTTTAAATTTCCATTTACTTTTTTAAAACTCACAGAAGCTTACATATTACGTACGAGAAGATTAAACCGACAGCAGAATACGGAAGCATCTTAGCTTTTACTTAGCTTTGAGTATCGGCAACTAACACCTTCTGAGTGCTTATTTAGGTATCCATCTAAATACTTTTTAAAAAGGTTTTTTTTCTCTATCTCAGTTTTATGTTAAACCTTGTTGTTAGCCTTCGCTAAAAGATCTGAAGTTTGTTACTGGTGTTACATTTTATTTTTTTCACCGAAGTATTTTGTATTTTTATCTTTACCATCGCGTGATAGTGTAAATCCTTGGCGTGATAAAGACTTCTAATTTTATGAAAGCATTAACGGTGAATTCTTCAAATTAATTTGTTTTTTTATTGATTAAGGATTCATTTTCGGTTATTTGATAAGATATAATTTATGTTACTAAAGAATTGTACGTATTGTTCTGTATTCTATATGTAACAATTAGGTTCGTGTGTGCAACATTATTTCTATTTAGAATTCAATCGACATAGTAACGCAAGTCCGGCACGCAAACTTACAGTCATACACATACTTTAACTGCCGTAAAACGTTGTTTTTATTTTGATTAATAGTAGTATTTTCATTGATTATGACTTCTACGTATGCTATGTTTAGCTGCAGTACAATCTGGCGTTTAGGTTTATAAATTAAATCTTAACCGTGTTTATTTATCACGTCAAATGTTTAGATAGGTCCTCTCTTTCTATTTTTTTTATGGTAGTTCAGTTTAGTTAGTCAAAGTCTAATCTACCAATTGTTAGGCCACATCATGCATGTGTGGATGTGTATTTTATCTGTATTACATAATTAATCAGTGTATTTTTTCTTTTCAATAACAATGTGGATATATTAGACGATCCCGGTAAGATATATTATAAATATTGTGGTTTTAAAGCAAAGTACTCAAGACGATTGGTTTTTAAAACAAAATCAAATTGAAATTGGAAAATTGTCTGCAACTAAATCAATGTTAACTAATATTAAATAACAATCGGCTAGGTCACTATCAATTTTAGATGCAAGCTCAAGTCTCAATCATACAGCGCTATAAATTATTACGGTTTTTTGACTTGTCGCGAGCATTTTCAATAATATGCAAGTCTTTTGTTGTAAGTTGGCTTGTATCAATCAAAGACAATGGGTTAACTCATAAATTCATGCAAGTTTTATGCTCGAGACTTCAAGCTTGAAATTATTTTGATCGTACCGAGTGCCCTTTAGTATTGTCATATTTTCGGTCAAGTTTATTTTCTCTACTTTAGTTTTCTCGAACTGTTCCAAAAATACTTATTGATTTATACCCGAAGTTTGTAGTACTCTTGATAAACTACATATCGTAAACTATACCAATTGATTTTAAACACCTATTTTTCAAAATATAAATGTCTGTTCTTCGAATGTGGTATCTACATATCTATCTATAGGTTCTTATAGGTCTTGTATTTCAACATACGACTGTTACGCCCAGTTTCTTCACCCTAGAGCAATATTTCGTTTGTGGGATCACGTTTAGCTGTTACTTTGGCTTTCGCTGAGGAAACTGACCGTAAGTCTCAAGTTTGGTCTAGGTTGCAATATGTTTCAGGAACATGTTCAAATATGTTTAAGCATATTGCAAACCTGTGTGACTTTTGACATACAAGAACTGTATCTTTCAATTAGGTTTATATGTTAGGTATTGATTTAGTTGCAATATAGCCTTGAGTACCAGCAATGAGTAGTTCCAGCACTTATGTAACACTGTCCCCTCAAACTATTCCTTTGTCAGTTAGATCGTCCCGTTTGCCTGCTTGATTGTTTTCTCCTGTGTTAGTATGTTTTCCCCTTTGTTAGTTTGTTTGTGGCTAAAAAAAACCTTAAAATAATAAATGATCACGTAAATAAATTATTAAAACTAAATTTATGTCTATAAGTCTATAAGTAAGTCCATAATATTGTATTGATTTTTTAATAGTTCTAACGGAATGTTGGAACAGGAAAATTCAGTTCCTACATCCGATTAAATGGGATCGAAATTTCAAACAATTTTACGTGTTGTTTTGGTATTTTTAGTCAAACTTGTCATATACTTACCCTTAGTAACTCTTTGTTATTTATTCAAATAAAAATTCGTAGAATTTGAAACATAGACATACTTGTATCGTCTGTAGCATACAAACTGCTAAAGTATTCTATGGATCCGGTCTTCCAAACCATTGCATCTCGAGACTTGAGAAGGGGTTTGAATAAATTTACTTTGTCTCTCGAATCTTCTTGCATGCTTTTATAGGTGAAGCGACCTTTGATATTTATAGTCTCAACTTGAATTGACACATTTAAATTTTCGTTCAATATTATCTATTGTATGCTATTTCTGCCGTTTGGAAGTGGTAGAATTTCATTCTTGTGGTCTATGTTCATCTTGTCTCTGCTATTCAAAAATGTCTGTCTCTTTGCCAAGTTAAGGCGAAGAGATGGTTATATCCATTTCACTCTTTAGCTGATTTGACGTGGAAATTGCAAAACCGAAAAGCGCAAATAGCTCAATAAGAATCGCAAACAAAGCGTGTGTATTTCCAGCAGTCCAACGGATGGATTGAATCAGTAGATAATGATCATGAGGATTTCATTATATAAGACTCAGCACCTTCCGCCGTCGATTTCAAGTGCCTGTAATAGAGATGTATTAAATGTTTTCAAGACTGCTCTATATAATACTTTGGATTTCATAGTTAGGAGCGTAAAATACTCAAATTATATTAGGCACGTCAAATGATTTGTCATATAGATTGATTGTCCCATTTGTTGGCCTCACTATGCGGGATGCAAAAGGAGACGTAAAAGCGGATTCCGGGCTCCCGAGAGGGATGCCACCGGGAACATCACTCGGCTGATAATGAGACTTTCCATTTGTTGCGAATTAATAATTTGTTTACCGATACTACAACTTGAAGCACTGAAATCTAAATAAGGACATTACAGCTGTAAACATACCTCTTCATCAAATAGTTTTATGAACAGTAAACTGAGCAGATCACAATCGGAACATCTATTTGTGTTCAGTGAACTGAAACGAACACATATGCACCTACATAGTTATATACATTCGTTGTTACTCGTAGCTACGTGTTTCTATCTAACATGCCGTGAATCGCTCGATGAGCAAACAAATTCTGATAAAGTGATTCGCCAGTGCTTTTACCCCTTTGACGGTGAAAATTTCGAAGGAATCTTTTAATCTTTGAATTTTTTATGTAATCAGAGAAAGTGACTTAAAGGAGATTGGTTTTTATAGTAAGTATTTAAATTATAACCCTAGCTAATACACCAAGATAAAATCTTCCAGCCCTTAAGTCACCAATCGCCTTAACAAGACGCGCTGTCGACTTTAAAAAAATATATCTTATTGTTTGAATTCGCCACGTTTTTGCAAGAATTGTAATTGGCAGTAATATCTGAAATGAGTCTTTATCGGACCTTCTTTCAAAGGCATATACCTTGTGTAAATGCAGCTTTATTTGCAGCAAAACAAATACCCAGCAATTACAACGAACGGGCATCTAATACCTATCAATTAGTGGTAACGCGCTCAAATGTCAATTAAGGCTAAGTTTGCTTACAGTGCGCTGTAGGTAACGTTAATGGCCGAGAATCTTTTGAACTCCAAGGCCAAAGAAGATCTTTTTTAAAAGGCTTAATGAAAATTAAGAATGGACGCGTATTTAATGAGGCATACACTGATGGCAACAATGATGTTGTGCCGCCATTGCTAGAAAAGGGCAATATGAAAAGGACCAGCAAGATAAAGATAAGCTAGCATAAGCTAAGCTTGCATTAGCCAATCTAACGGAAATTAATTTATAATTATATAGATTTAATAAACTTAACGATGCTAGAAAAGGGCAAAATGAAAAGGACCAAATGAGCTTGCATAAACAGAAATAAATTCATTTATAGATTTGCTAAAATTAACGCTTCAACAGAACCTAGCCTTAAATAATACAACATCGTGATTGGTCGACTACCGGCACAAATATGGCTGCCGTTCTGCCCGTACGGCTTAGACGGATGTAGGGAGCTTTAAAATGGATTTAAATAAGGATCACGAATATTCTACGGTGTGGGTACGGTTGTTTGTAATTTCTGAAGATTAGCCGTACTGTTGTACAAGTTTGATAACAGTGTTAGGGGATGTATTTTAGATATAATACCCACTTAGGTTCAGAGTTACTGTTGACCGAAGTTCGAAATTGTGGGATGTGGAAATGCATGATATTCAAAATGAGAATAATTCCTTTGATAGTAATCCTAATTATGCGTGGCAGGAGTTTCTTCTTTTTGGTTCTTAATCTATTGTACCAAATATAACGTTCCGGTTGTTATGTCTGATAGCAGTCGTTAAGTAAAGTTAGATGTCTTAGGGCGACCTGATAACTATCACCAGGTGAGGCCAACTACTACACGAAAGGAAGAAGTGTAAGGTTGACGAAATGCAATTCTTGCAAACGGTAGCAAATTGTTGCAGTAGATTTAGGTATCATACACCAACTTCCGTCTTGGTTTGTTTGTCTCACTGTTCTTTTCTTCTTTCAATTCGATCACAATCAGAGATTATTTGTAATAAATAATCCTTTCCGAAGTTTCCGGGTAAAAACTCTATGACGTATGAGTTTGGTTTTGTAGAAGTTTAATTTTATTATAGCTGCTTAATTTTAGATTTAATATAAAAGAACTTTCGCTTTGAATTAAGAATTTTGTACGTTGATTCCTTTTTCGGGATGTCTTTGTCGTTCCTGCGGAAATATAGCGCTGTCATGCTTCAGCGCAGTTCATCTGTGCGAGAGTGACGAAAAGCCAAAAATTCACAGGAGCAACAGAGACGGAAAGAGGAAGAAATGTGCCAAATCCTTTTTGTAAAACGACCGTCCTTTATCTTTTCTAGTTTTTCATTTAACCTAATTTTGTGTCAAGAATAATCATTGACCTTTTAACAACTGAATTGGTGTCGTGTCTAAAACAATTTAATCTTAAACCTAATAAGTATACCTAATTAAAATACCTATTTTGTCGCATGTGTAATTAATACCCAAAGCATTTCGATGTAGTTTCTCCTCCCCTATTGTCATTAGCGTATAACCTTCATGTTTTGATTAGTGTAAGCACTTAGAGATATACAAATTACTTTAGATTATTTAATAGTCGTTTTCCTGGAATAGTAGTGACATTTAAGCTATTTTTAGGTACTAGCTTGTACTGGTATGGTGTGTTCACTCGACACAGACCCGAACATGTCACGTTTTTATGCAATATTTTAGGCATTTAAAGTTATAGGCACCATCTTGGCTACTTTTTATCCCATCATGGGTCCATTCATGAATAAGTTGCACAAACTAAAGCTATAGTTTATGGAACTTAGGAAATGGTAATTGCCGCCTAAAACCGCACGAAAAAGAGATTGCATCAAATTCAGCGCTAAAATGTATCTAGGAGATTTAGAAGGGCAGTCATACAGGGCAATGCTTTGGAGTTTTCGAATCCATTCACTAGATTGGTCGTAATTCCATAGTATTGAGTTCGTATAAGCCGACACTAAACTATCATACGTAGCATCATGCAAGTGTGATTCTTTCCTTCCTCGTTCTCATTTCAATTGTTGTATGATTCCAGCACATTTGGACGAAGAAGAAGGGCACTACCAATGGATCGAGGGTCTCGCTATTTTAATATCAGTCATTGTTGTTGTCATCGTCACTGCATTCAACGATTATACGAAAGAAAGGCAATTCAGGTGCGTTGGCAAATTGTTGTTTTTTATATGTAGTAATATGTTCGTGTTGGAGCAAGATTTTCGACTGGTGGCAAGTGACTTCGGTATCTGTGTATGTGTCTAACTATACCCATACAGTCTCGAAGCGCATCTAAGAGATATATCATTAAGCAAAAAGAGACACATCAAGAAAGACAAACTTAGCAAACTAAGCTTTCAATATATTTAGTTAAATCTAGATAATATGGTAAAATAAACTTTGCTTTAATTTCTAACCCGTTGGATAGCGTGTTTGTTATCCACGTCAATTTTGTGTTCCAAAAGTTTACCAAAACATTTCCCAATATTCCAGAGGTCTCCAATCTCGGATAGAAGGCGAGCACAAATTCGCCGTAATCCGAGGGGCAGAAGTGAAACAGGTGCCGATCAGCGAGATAGTGGTCGGAGATATCTGTCAGATCAAATACGGTGATCTCCTGCCGGCTGATGGTATACTGTTGCAGAGTAATGATTTGAAGGTAAGGAATTGCATTTCCTACTTCTTCTTCTTGCTGCCCATTTCTTGGACGGCAAAAATTGTCACCCAGTCGAATCAATTCCCTGTCATTGATCTCAACAGTAGATATGACACCAGAAGCAAGACGAGTTGTAAACTGCCACTGTGGTAACGTTTGACGTTTTAATCTTAATTCATCACTTCAGCGATAGGTACTCATTTCTCTTACATATTAGATGGAATATTAAAAAAATACAGTAGTCGCCTCGATTTTAATTGGTTTTAAATCAGTAGCTATCGTTAAAGAGATTGAAGTGTAAATTAAAGGAAATTCTGTCTAATTACCGTGGATTATGAGCCAATTCCTACGGTTTTTGAAAACAATAGCCGTTTCCTTATTTAGCGAGATGATTGATGAGGAAAGCCAATCATAATCTAAGTCCAACTTTATTGTTTGTACTCAACATTTTAAAACTAAATCAAGTTATAATTTAATTGTTCACAAATCAGTCTAGTTTACGTAATGACATCAAATATTTGTCGTTGATAAAAATACTGCAATACTTACCTTGATTGTATGTATAATCACAACATAATCACCGTTTATCAGTTGAATACTACTTACTATTTATTATCATTTTGTTTGACGCAAATACGTACCTATCTACTTTAAAAATAGGTAGTGATAATAACTAGGTGTTCCTTATCTATATAGATCTAAGTCAGCCTCTGATTGATATAACCTAATTATATAGGTGTTATTGAAGGTTAAGAAATTCGAATACGATGATTAAATTCGATGAATTCGTACTGATGGTATTTGATGAAATGGTCCAAGAAGCTCATATAGAAAAAGGAAGACGGCACTAAATGTACGGAAATTTACGAAATTTCCTACGTAAATGCTGCGAATCTATCGGTACTATCAAACTCATACGTAGCGACGCACCTTTGTACATATCTGGGACCTTACCGCGCTTCCGTCGTAATCGAAATCCAACTGCGCAAAGGAATAACCTGTGCGGTGAAAACGACAGCGTTGATTTGCTTGCATTTGAAGCCGGCACCGTCGAGTTGAGCTGTCATTGAAAGCGAGGTCTCTTGGGCTGCTGGTTTTAATGACTGTTGAACTCGACGGCGCGGGCGTCGCCTTCCAATGCATGCAAATTAACGCTATGGTATGACCCGTGCAGGTTATTCTTATACGCAATGGGATTTCGATGCCGATTACGGCAGAAGATGCGCAGTTGGGCCGCTGGTAAAAATGCACTTTTTACCCAAGCAAGTAAGAGGATTCTTACCTTAAAACATTACATGTAAAAACATTATTTCTAAAAGTGTTTACCCACACTTAGGAAGAAAGGCTATTTTTTGCAAAAGCACGAGGAAATGCTTTCTTAATTTCGAGTTAGCGGGTACTTGTATTCATGGCGAAGCGGACAAACGCGTTGGTTCGGAAAACCAGTAGTCGCACGTTCAACTCCCGCCAAGGGCGATTTTTTTTATGCATTTTTTCAAAAACAACATTCCAAATTTTTTAAATTCTTATGTGATAATTTACAGATTGATGAATCATCATTGACTGGTGAATCGGACCATGTTAAGAAGGGAGAGGCATTTGATCCCATGGTGCTATCTGGTACTCATGTCATGGAAGGTAATGTATCTTCTTTTGATTTGCCCAAATAGGTGTTTATACTATAGAAGTTGCATAAGACTAGATTTTTGATTCTAGATTCGTTTTTTTTTTCAGTAAAAAAGCGTTTCTGAATGCTTCGGCCACTTTTTTCGATCTTTAAATGTCGTCTTGCAACACTAAATAGGGCTATTCCTTTATGTTTTTATTGCTCGTTACGCCACGCACTGGTGTTTCTACAGGTTATTTGATTTGAAAAAACTACTATGAACAAATCCTAGAACCGAAGTTTCTATTCATCTCAAGTTAATAATACAGTGTAAGCCTGTGTCGAGGAACGTGATCACGCGGCGTTTCTGCTCACTCGTCTCCCTGTTTCACTCGCCTCTCACGCGAGTGTTTGGCTACGCTATTAGAACAGGGTGCTTATAAACGTCTTACGTCCCCAGGTTCCGGTAAAATGTTAGTAGCGGCCGTTGGAGTGAACTCCCAAGCCGGTATTATCTTCACTCTACTCGGCGCTGCGGTCGAAAAGCAAGACAAAGAGATAAAACAAATGAAAAAAGGTCCGTATAAAGCTGTACCCTTAAAGGTTGAGGTAGTTCTAGCGATTAGATTATAGAGGGTGTTTTGTGATAGTTCCCGGAACAAAATAGAGATGGCGCTGTTCTCAAGTTTTGATTTGTTTGCACTTTTAATTGTCATGTTGGTTTTGGATTCGTAGATGACTAATGCTATACCCTATTTATTACAAAACAAATTCTAAGCTTGAATAATGGTTTATCGATAGTTTTAAAAATACTCAACAAATGTGGTTAAACAACTTAACTTAAGGTGCAGGTGTAGTGTAGATACCTACCACATTTTGATATAAATGTTTCGCCTATCGGAAATCTTCACCTTAAACCATGTTTATTCTTAGACATCATTTTGAAATATGGACTATAAGGGTCTATCTGCGAAATCTAAAACGATCTTCTGATAAAAAAAATAATAAACATTCAGTTTTTCAAAGAAATATGGAAATATCACAAAAAAATCCGAAAATGAATAGACGTAGCGTCTAGTAACTCTGCTCATTTAGACGTTGTTCTTATAGTTTTGCTTTTTTGCTTTCCTTAAACGAATAATGCTTTCCTTTCAAGCTGAAAACAACCTTAGGACGGTTGAGATTAGGTTTGATTTTGGAAGCTAGAGATCTAGGAATATAAATTGTAGATATGCTTATTGCTCGAAAGAAATCTACATATCATAATACTCATGATATTTCATGAATTAATAAATTCATCGTGATTATTAAATAGTTATTTAGCAATCAAGTTGTAGCGCTTAATGGGTTTATAAAACCTAAACTTAAATCCCTGTCGGATTTATCTAATTTTTTTGTTTTTTTTTTTAAAGTTGGTGACATTATTTGCTACTTTTTCGTGTATGTTTTAAACAAAAATATCGAAAGGTGTTAAAGCCTATACATACATATTTTACTGAAAAAAATATAGTTTTTGTCTAAAATGTGAATAGGTCTTGAAACAAGAAAGATTTTTTGTCTTGAATTTACACAAAATGTAGAAAACAATGCTATTCAAAATACAACGCTTTGAACAAAAATATTCAAAAGCATTGCGTTAAAAAAATATCAACAATTTTCGATGACCCTGACATAGATTTTGAGTTTAGGTCTAATATACCCCTTAAGGTTGTTCTACACGTCTAGACGAACAAATTTCAATATTGAAAATCAGCTGATTTTTGTAACCCCCTTACTTATAAACGATAATAAACAGATGACTAAATTATGTAACGTTTGTCTCTGTCTGTCAACTTTTAAATGTTACATAGTTAATGCTCCGGTTAATCATCGTTTATATGTAAAGAGTTAAAGGTTATTAACCTACAATTTAAGACTGTTTTTTTTTTGATATTATGTGTTTATTTAAAAAAAAGTTTAAAGCTTCGACCTAAATGAGCATTGTTCAGATATAGCTTGCATTAAATTAGTTCCACCAGTGATTGGTTGACCCCTCCCCCCCATTTTCTCCCACATTGATTTGCGCACTGGGATGTGGTGTGGACGAATTTCATGAATGAAACGCTGAGAAATGTCGCTTGTGCGATCCAGGATTTAAGCAAACCTAATCAATCGCATTGTGTCGATTCGTTTACAAACTATCATCAAAAGTAAGAAACATGAAAAATGTTTGATTTTTTTTTGTGCGGAGAAATGTTCTTTGCGTGATTCAGAACGCTGTTTTTTCACTTTTGTATTTTCATGAAATTCGTTCAAAAAACGAGATTATTTTATTTATTGATGACTATTGAATTTGTTTTTTTTATTGTTGGGAGTCTTCATGTGTTTCTAAAGTAAATGTCAACGTTGTTTCTATATTTGTTATATATCTGTTATATGTATTGACTAATAGCCTGATATGTATTGTGGGAAGCATGGTATACAACTTTTTATATTTAGTTCATTATTATATACCTATATAAGTGTTAATTGTCTTCTAAATGTTACAATAAATAAATAATCTCCATTTGTTAAAATAATTAATTAAAAATAAAACTTAAAAGCAAATGTAAATGCAATTTAGACGCTAAGTTCGAGCATTTGGCCCTTTATCCAAAAACGAAAGACTAAGTTGCAAACCCTGGTTTAAGTTCAGGTTACGGAATTGTTCCAGTAGACGAGAAATATGGTAAAATTTGGTAAACCCTCAGTTAACTTCTTTACCACATTTTAATTTATTTATATCTACTGGTAACTTGTAAAACCAGGGTTAAATCTAAGACTTCGTTTTATAATAAAAGTGTTTTTGTTCGAACAAGTGCTTGAACTGGAGATATAGTTAATAGCATTAGATTTAGATCGCAACTATCGACAATAGTGTGACCCTATCAATGACATTCCATTTTTTTTCTCCACCCCTCGATACCCCGGCCTGCCGCACGCCCCACCCTGTCGACGACGAAAAACAAAAATAAATAAATAAAAAAAAAACACATACACATAAATGCATCGTGTTTATGTCGTGTTGACTGCATGGTGTAAAAACTATTCGACCTTATGATTTAATGTGTATGCTTCGGGACAAATTATTGATGAGTATAGAAGCTAAGAAGCAGCGAAAATCAACGCAACGCAAGAGTATTACCGGTAAGTAATCCTTTGCTATGCCCCCGCTTTTATATCCGTACACTGAGAGACAGATTATTAAGGACGTTTTGTTTTGACAAGCGACGCGGGCTTTAATGGCATTTTATGTGCCTGAAATATACATAAAAAATATCAAAATGTCATATTTTAATCAGCATTTATCAACGGAAAATATATTTTTTTTTTACTTTTACTTTTTACTTTTCTTTTTTATTTAGTTTTTCTTTTAATTGTTGTTTTTTTTGTTAGTTCTTGTGACCACGTCGCTAGTTGATAACATAAAAATAATAAAAAAATATGGTTATTTGTTTCGGTGCTTAATTTTGTGGCTTCAGAGCTTTCGTGAAATTAACCTGTCCTTTAGTGTACTAAATTGTTTTTAATCGTTTTTAGACTAGTAAAGTACTAACTAAAAGTTTAAAATAAACGCACTCAGTTGTAACTAAAATGAACTTAAAACCACGTATCATTTTCATTTAGTAGCAAAGTTTGAATTAGGTTTTAACTTTTATCTTAGTGTAGTGTAGATGTATGATAGAAGTTGTAATTTTGACTAACGTGTGTTTTTTTAATTTAGTAACTAGCTGCGCCTTGCGGTTTCACCTGCGGATAAAACATCTATGCTTTATTCTTGGGCATTCTACATACTTACCAAGTTTTATCGCTATCAATGTTTGTCTTGAAAGTGACAGACAATTACTCAAGCAGGAAAACATGCGACTTTATAATATTAGTAGTATAGCCGATAAATGTTAGCTTTGTAACGTACGATTTGATATAACAGTTTTTTATTATTTACTTTCTAATATGTGTTTTTAACACACGCAGGTATTTGCACAGTTTGAGAATAATAAAATAAAAATGTTGGTGATCTTATTATTTTGCTCTGGAGTGTATTATGAATTTATTATGTTAAATGAATTGAGTAGTATATATAGGTAGATTTACCTGTTGTTGCGTTCAATTGGCAGTATTCTGTTTTAGATATTTATTTTGTATTAAATGGGCTTGTTAGGCCTAAATTTAACACTTAGAAAAACAGTATTTTTGTAATATTAATTAAAAAAAGATGAGTAACTCGCTCAATATTATCGAAACCGCCATCTAAGATGTATAGACAATGGCATAGTGTTTATAGAACTCGATTCCTACTTGAATGATTCTAGACAGGTCTACCCCCTCCCACCGCCCTTACAGCGACATCTGTCATCGCAAATGTAATTCTAAAGTGGCTAAGTCAAAGAATTAGCCAGATAGGATAAAAACTTACAAAAAATGATCTTTTTTAATTCGCCACGTTCAATATCTAGCCACTTGGGTGGTATCTCTCAAAGGTGTCACCTTTTAAGATGCTACGCCCATGGTTTAGCCAGATAGAATAAAAAGTTATCTCTTTAAATTTAATAAGTACTTCTAAAGTCGCATCCAACTTTGATCTGCCAATAATAACGTAGCGTTCAAACAAGTCGGCTCCTAGCCTGATAAAGCCCCCAGCAACATTGTTGTCAATCATAAAACCTCAGTCTACCTAGTAGTTGGCGCCTCGGCGCTTTATACAGTTGCCCAGCTGTCATACAAATTTATTACCCGAAATTATATATGTGACCGGCCACATAATTTGTAGGAAAGGTCACAAAACCTGTAGGAAATGTAGGAAATTTGACACATGACTTGTCAAAGCCCATTTCCAGAAAATAAGCAAGCTTGCATACTACTACTTGTTTCTACTATGCGTAACCTAATACCACAGACCACTTAATAGTTAGCGTCTCGGCGCTTTATACAGTTGCCCAGTTCATTCAAATTTGTATCCCGGTATCGGTCCCATAGGTTGTAGGATATGTAGGAAATATGAGACATGACTTGTCAAAATCCGCTGTCAGAAAAGAGGCAAGATACTATTACTTCTATTAAGGGCGTATCTAGTACCATAGTTCACCTAGTATAGTTAGCGCCTTGGCGCTTTATACAGTTACCCAGCTTTCATACAATTGTGTTTCTCGGGACTGGTCACATAAGTTGTAGGAAAGGTCACATAAGTTGTAGGAAAGGTCACAAAAGTTGTAGGAAATTTGACACATGACTTGTCAAAGCCCGTTTACAGAAAAGGAGCAAGCTTGCATTCTATAAGTTGTTTTTACTATGTAGGTGATGAAGACACGCTGCCGGCGTCAGGCAACAGCCATGGCGCGAACCACGCGGGACCTATCGCAGACGATAACCACGTGGCCGCGCCGCCGGCAGACAAACCTCCCGCCGAGACTCACAAGAAGGAGAAGTCCGTACTGCAGGCCAAGCTCACTAAACTTGCTATTCAGGTACCTATTGCGACGTAAAATTGTGTTATTTGATTTAGAACAAATTTTTTAATGTTTAAGAAAGTAGAATGGAGATCTAACTTCTCTATTAAATTCGAAAAAAATATGTTCTACGGTCACACAGCAGCAGATGCACATACTGACGTGTTCCGTACAGTATTACGTATAATCGACCTTTGGATCGACCGATGGCGGACGATCTTTAGTGATATACTGGCGGTTGAATCATTGTTCTAGACCACGCAACCACCTTTGCGTGGAACATTTTTTCAAATGATTGCTACTTCTATTTATATTCGAATATTAATTTTATTTATATTCGAGTTCGTTGGTTTTAATAAAAAATCTGCAGAAATCAACCCATAATGTATTTAAATTTGTTTTATTACAATACAGCTGATAAATAGCGTTACCTATATATACTTCTTTTAATTTTAGTAACTTCGGTGACCGACCTTTTTGACTGTCTTTTCCAATTCATATTTTGATTTTTGTTAACAAATAAATTCTGTGACCAACACACATCGCCATCTAGTCCCATGGTAAGCTGCTAAGCTTGTAAGGTGACTAGACAACGGACATACTACTTATATTTATTTTTCTTTTGTAATTACATGCATATTATACATTGATACCAAAGTTAAAGTTTTAACCTGTGTGTTTCCACAATTAGCCATACTATTGGGCCTTTGTGCGTGATTTTAAGCCGTGGGTTTTCTGACGATGTTTTCCTTCATCGTAAGAGCGATTTTAATAGCGCTCATAATTTTTTCTTAAACAAAAACACATTGGTGCGCGGCCGGGATTTGAAACCACGACCTTAGAAATGAAAGTAAGGGTATCTACCACTAGACCAACACCGCTCTCACATTTATACTAATAGAATATATTTACTTAGAATTGTAATAGAATATATTTACTTTTGGTAAATGTATAAAAAAATAAAAAAAAACTACCCTCTTTACAGATTGGGTACGCAGGCTCAACGATCGCCGTTCTTACCGTCATAATCCTAGTGATCCAGTTCTGCGTGCGAACCTTCGTGATAGAACACAAGCCGTGGAAAGCGACGTATATCAACAACCTGGTGAAGCATCTCATCATCGGTGTGACTGTACTGGTGGTCGCCGTGCCTGAGGGGTTACCGTTAGCTGTTACCCTTTCTCTCGCTTACTCTGTTAAGGTAACACTCAAATTTTGCCTTACTTCACCTACCTACCGCAATGCAGAAATCCACACTTAAACGGACGACTTGGAAAGTACTGATGATGCCAGGCGCGGTACCTGGCTTCAACATACTTCAATGGGCGACCGTTTAAGTGTGGATTTTTGCATTGCGGTAAGTGTAAGAACAACGCGGGATCGCGACTTGCGCGGCTGAAACTGCGGGACGCAGCTAGTAAATAATAATAACGTGTTATAATAAACGTGTTTTATTCCAGAAAATGATGAAAGACAACAACTTGGTGCGTCACTTGGACGCGTGCGAGACTATGGGCAACGCTACCGCCATCTGTTCTGACAAGACCGGAACATTGACTACTAACAGGTTAGTTTCTTGGATAAGTTATTATACATAACGGATGAACCAACAGTCGTTTGCCTCGTTCTTGGGTGTTTTTAGCTAAAAGCACTGGAATCGCAGAAGAAATTTACTTTAAATCCTTCTTGTTCTCAAAACAATCTTCTTTTCCGCCAATTTCTGGCCAGTTGGCATAGTGTAAACCTATTATAATATTTTTGTATGTTAGCCTACAATATGAATTATTATTAAAAGTTATCTAAATTCTTATATTTGTATCTTGATTACTGTGTTACAAGCATGTGCTTAGTGTGGAATCTATTGTGATTTGGAAATTGTTAAATAACCCCCTTACTTATAAACAATGATTAATAGATGACAAAATTATGTGACGTTTGTCTCTGTCTGTCAATTTTGAAACTTCAGGTGAACGCAGATTGATTCGAGCCGAACGAATCTATTTTTGTCGTCTACGGGAAAAGGTACCTTATACAGTTAGAGATAAAATCCATTACATTTACACTTCGCCAGCGTCGGACGATTCTGATGACGTCACCGGAAATATAAATGTGTATATGTAAATGTACTTTATTTTTAATAATATAAGGTACCGTTTGCCGTGGACGACAAAAAATTGATTCTGCTCGGATCAATCTGCGTTCACCTTTAGTGTCACAGTAAAAGACAAACGATACATAGATATGCAGCTGTTAACCAGCGTTTGTAAGTAAGGGGGCAAGTTTCATGATAATCAATAAATATATATATATGTTATATTACAGGATGACAGTAGTACAGTCGTACATATGTGAGAAGCTGTGCAAGGTGACACCGAACTACCGCGACATTCCGCAAGAGGTCGCACAAACCATGGTGGAAGGGATTGCCATCAACAGCGCTTTTACTTCTAGGATTATGGTGAGAAATTACAAATTTTTCAAGGAATCACATACATTTAGTCAATTTGCTCTAGACAAAGTATTCTGACCCGAATTGAGGTTGTTCTAGACGTCTAGGCGAACTACATTTTTCATGAAATCACACACATTTAGTCAATTTGTTTCAGAGAAAATAATCTGACCCGATTTGGGACTGTTCTAGACGTTTAGGGGAACTACTTTTGTTCTACGTCTTTTGGAAACTTAACTTTTTTTTTAAAAATGCTTTAAGGTTTTGTTAACCAAAACATCACAAGTAATGGTTTATTGGAGTTTTACACGACGTCGTTATATATTTAAAATTTAAAGTTAGTTTTGATTAATTTTAGACAATACTGTATTGTAAAATGTAATAGTCTTTACGTTAAAAAAACTGCTCCTTATCGCCATAATTAAAAAAAAAAGTATTTATAAAAGTCATAGAGAACAACAAGTACAAGTTGTACGCTGAGACATCTAAAACAAACCCTCTCCAAATCCTCTTTACTCTTAATAACGCCCACAAACTAGCTTTACAAATCCAAGATGGCCGCCGCCACAAGATGGCTGACAACCAATTTCTTAATTTCAGCCGTCTCTGGACCCAAGCGGGCCTCCAATGCAAGTAGGAAACAAGACCGAGTGCGCTCTATTAGGCTTCGTGGTGGCCTTAGGACAGAGTTACGACGCAGTGCGGGAAACTCACACGGAGGAGTCCCTCACTAAAGTGTACACTTTCAACTCTGTGCGTAAAAGCATGAGTACTGTGATCCCGTACAAGGGAGGTTATAGGCTGTATACGAAGGGTGCTTCCGAAATTGTACTCAAAAAGTAAGTTGACCGTTTTATGCAGACTGTGTTTTTTTTTATACGTAATAGGCTAGCATTTGACCTCATCTCACCTGAGATGAGGTCAAACGCCATTTCCGCCCGCTCGTCCCACCCGTGTCTATTCGGGCAGCACACTTTTTCTTTCTTTGTTATACTAACACGATTTGGCATTTTTCTTTGTTTGTTTTTAGGGTTCCCCATACCTTAAAAGGTAAAACAGGAAGCCTTATAGGACCACTTTGTTGGCCGCCCGTCTGTCTGTGTCTTTTTCATTTAATTTCTTCTATGGTTTTCGCGATTTTGCATAACAAAACACTTTATTTACCGGGTTTAATCGCGTTTTATTCATGATTTTTAAAACGAACCGAGCTTTCGCCAACTTTACAGTTTGCTTTTACTAGGTTGACTGAGATGTAATTTGTCTATTTTAACTTTCTGAAAAGTTACTGTAAACTACCGCCTCATAATTATTGTTTTAGTGTAAAGTTGGCGAAAGCTCTGTTCGTTTTAAAAATCATGAATAAAACGCGATTAAACCCGGTAAATAAAGTGTTTTACTTTTTCATTTGTTATGAGTTCTTTTTGCATAGTCTTTTTTTTTAGCTTTTGTTGTGTAGTTGTGTGCTTGTTCGAATATATCCTTTTATTATTTCTTTAAGATGTCTCATGGTCAATATTAATGTTCTGTATTAACTTTCAGGTGCGCGTTTATATACGGGCATGAAGGCCGCCTAGAGAAGTTCACGCGCGACATGCAAGACCGACTTGTGAGGCAAGTCATCGAGCCCATGGCCTGCGACGGACTTAGGACCATCAGCGTGGCGTACAGGGACTTTGTGCCTGGCAAGGCTGAGATTAATCAGGTAAGAGTTTTCTTGCCATTTTTCTTAATAGGTGTCATTCTTCTTTTCCCCAATTTGTTTCCTATATGATTCAAAAATTAGTTATGGCCAAATTTCCAAGATACTGCCTACTTAAGACAAATCTTCAGGATTTTGGACTCTTTCTTGGTAATTCGGGCGCTTTTAGGCGCTTCTTAGGAACTCAGAATTTATCCTGTAATTTTAAAATCATTACTACCGTTAACCAACTTTTCTTTTATATCCTCCCCAACACCCCCCAAGGACTAGAAGAATGAGAAAGAGGGGGTGGGTTTGATTTGTGTTATGAAATCTCAAGAGTTAGTATATAATAATATTGACACTGTTTATCGTTCTAGGTGCACATAGACCAAGAACCAAACTGGGATGACGAGGACAACATCGTTAACAACCTCACCTGCCTTTGTGTAGTCGGTATTGAAGATCCGGTCAGACCTGAAGTAAGTAACAAGTCTACCAGCCCTTACTTACCCCAAGCCTTTGGGGTCAACATTGCATGTCATTCTTCTACACTCTGAACTGCTCCGTAAAGACTACATTAAGACTTGAAAATAAATAAATGTTTCCTGCCCTGTTCCACCATTATCCTTCACGACAGTATCACCATTAAAGTATCAGATTCCATAGAAATTATTTCGATGCTAACGATAAAATTAATATCACCAACAGCACAATGAGTTTCTTTCATTGGAGGTCGTTTTCCGAAAACACGGTAGTTTGCTGACTTTTCTAAAAGATAATATGATACCATATTGAATACAAATATTTTGACTTCGACAAATCAAATAGAAACCATCATTGGACAACTGAAACTGGTACCACTGTTACATACTGTTTTTTACCAATTAGGTAAATAAATACACGTTTCTTTCAAAATCAAAATATCCTCCACTTCTAAATAAAACCTTACTTTCCTCCAAAAAAACCTAGAGGATTAAGGCTCACATGGAATTGGTATTCCAGAAATCCGAAGTAAATAGGTTCGATTTCCACTGCGGAACATTGAATTTAGACTCAAGTAAACCTATTTTTCCCCACCCAGGTGCCAGAAGCAATAAGGAAATGCCAGAAAGCTGGCATCACGGTGCGAATGGTGACTGGTGACAATGTGAACACAGCGCGCTCTATAGCGGTCAAGTGTGGGATCCTGAAGCCTACGGATGACTTCATTATCCTGGAAGGGAAAGAGTTCAACTCGAGAATCAGAGATGCCAATGGCGAGGTAATTAGTTAGATATATGCCATTCTACTTTCTTGTCGTGTAATGGAATTTGTAGGTCTTCCGAAGCTCCAATTTTTGAAGACCAGAAATCAGCCACATCTTCCGCACTATCAGGGATCTTAGTGCAGATAGCAGGGCACAATGGGCAAGAGATTCATATCCTGAATCACCATAGTCGCTTAAATTTGTCAAATTTAAACTCGAGTGGCGTACGATACCCTAAAAGACCCGAATGGAAGAGTTAGAGGGAGGCCTTTGACCAGCATTGGGACAATTCCGGCTAAAATAATGACCATAGTCGCCCCCTTGTCTCGTGGAATAACCTCAATATGCCGTTAATTTTACGCTAGGGCGCTAGGCCAGGATTTGCTTTTCTTATCGTCTTGAAGAATCTCAGATGACTTAGCATGATGAAAGCATTCGTCACCTTTAGTGATGTTAAAGTGCCAATCAAGTATTGTAAGGCTTCGGTATGGCTTATTACCTTCCACCAGCCAGCCATCAAAGCGAGTGCCACTGAGCTTGATCATCCAAACACTAGCTTTGGGAACAAGATCTGTCTATAACTGACCTTACGGAACAGCGGACTCCGCCTGAAACAACTATAGACTGTCAAGTGTGGACGTTATATCATAAACTGGCTTTAGTTATAGTTGGTGGAGCTTGATCATCAACTCTCTCCATCCATTTCTTCATTTCTACAATAATAACTATTGTAATCCTGAACATCGTTTCTCCTCAGGTCCAACAACACCTTCTAGACAAAGTGTGGCCTAAAATGCGCGTTTTAGCACGCTCGTCACCCACTGATAAGTACACGTTAGTCAAAGGAATGATCGAGTCCAAGGCGTTTGACACGCGTGAGGTTGTGGCGGTCACGGGAGACGGTACCAACGACGGGCCCGCTTTGAAAAAGGCTGACGTTGGATTCGCTATGGTAAGTGGAGTATAGGACAAATCAACACCATTTATCTATTTCTGTTTGTATAGTGGTGGGTATCACCTAGTTTTAGAGTTGCCAGGCCCTAAGACCTCTAAATTGACCGCAAAGGAATGGTTGGACACCTTGGTTAAAAAATCATAAGATTTAATGAAGTAATTGCTGTTACAAGATGGAGTATAGGACAAGTCAACACCATTTTTCTTCTTCTTTTTGTATAATGGTGGGTTTTACCTTGTTTAAGAGTTGCCTGGCCCTAAGATTCATTTTAACATTATATTCTTATCGTCGGATAAGTGTGTGTAACAATGACATGTAACTATGGAGTTATTAATAAAATATTGTATTATATTGTAAGACCTCTAAATTGACCGTAAAGGAAAGACATCTTGGTTAGAAAATCATAAGATTTAATAAAGAGTAATTGCTATTGCTAAATGTAGTACGCACAAAGTAATTTAAAGTGATGTCTTTTTAAACCCTACAAAATCTCGTTTGTATGGTGTTTGTGCCAATGATATTTGTTGATAATGGCAGATCTTTTCGCTCTAGAATATTGCAAAGTTCCTGGCGTTGCCATTTGGTAAAATCAAATCAGCTAACTCACTGCTTTTTAGGCCCGAGGAACATTTTAAGAGATATTGCATAGTTAACTGCAATATTTCACTACTATTTCACTCAAATGAACTCAAATGAATATGAATATGAAAGTAAATTAGAACTCTATCCCTTTTAACATAAGATTGATTTCCCCAGGGCATAGCCGGCACGGACGTGGCGAAAGAAGCATCAGACATCATCCTAACAGACGACAACTTCTCATCGATCGTGAAGGCGGTGATGTGGGGCCGCAACGTGTACGACTCCATCGCCAAGTTCCTTCAGTTCCAACTGACGGTGAACGTGGTGGCTGTCATTGTGGCCTTCATCGGCGCCTGCGCCATTCAGGACAGTCCGCTCAAGGTACTACCCCCCCGACTTTCTTGTGGTCCATTCACATCGCCAAGTTCATTGGCTGTCATTGTGGCCATCATCGACTCCTGCGCCATCTAGAGGCACAGGTTCGAATCCTGTCAAGGATTTGTTTTATAATGCATCTCCTTGTAAGACTATTTCGGGCTAAAGCATTTCTTTTTTCTGCTTCTTTTATATGGCTATATTCCATTCGGACATTAGCCAGTGTCAAGTATTATTTATATTTTTATAGTTTCGTGAAAGGTTTACAAGTGTAATGAAAGTGAAAATCGGTGCTAAACATGAACTTTAGCGTTGTCTCCGAAGCTCCTTAAACAATCATTGTAAATGGCCGCCGTGTGATTGATGTGAAGTGATGATTCCCTAGACTTGACTTTAACTACGACGACTTGATTTCTGTTCTGTTTGTTTCGATGTACTGTTTCGATGCAAATAACTTGCATAATATAAAATACTTGACACTGGCTAATTTCCAAATGGCCATAATCGGTTCACAACCGATAAGAAATCAATCAACCCATCCTGTGTTACAGGCGGTACAAATGTTGTGGGTAAACTTAATAATGGACACTCTCGCGTCGCTGGCGCTCGCCACGGAGATGCCGACGGCGGACCTCCTGCAGCGGAAGCCGTACGGTCGCACCAAGCCGCTCATCTCCCGCACCATGATGAAAAACATCCTGGGCCAGGCCGTCTACCAGCTGTTCATCATCTTCTCCTTGTTGTTTGTCGGTCAGTATTTCATAGATTTCATCGCAATATTAGAGATACCATGATCGTTTGTCGTTGCTATGTCGTTCAAAAAAAATAAAGTAAATTTTAAATAAAAAATTGCCCGACTGATATTAAAACCCACAGACAATTTAAAAAAAATTTACTTTGTTTTAAGTTTGTTTCTCTTTTTTTTTTAAATTTTTTAATGTGTTTTTAATTCATTTATTTTTTAGCTGGACGACAAAGCGACGACCTATAAGACATCATGGTAGGGCCCATTATAGCTTATGCCCATTATAGATTAGTAGTTCGTCAAAAGTCGAACTACAAAAGTAGTTCGACTTTTGTTTTGCAACTTTTAGAAACTCAAAGTAGTTTTTGAAGTTTAGAGTTTAATTGAATAACCTTTGTATTCAAAACCAACAGTTTTTTTTTCAGTGAAACAAAACTTCAAAGTTTTCGAAGAAAAAGTTTAAACGTTAAATTAGAAGGACATAGGCCACTTTTTATCCCGATGTTCCCGCAGCATCGAGACTTACAAAATAGTTTCTTTTATGGTTTTCGCGATTTTGCATAACAAAACACTCTATTCACTTTACTTCATGAATAAAACGCGAATGAACCCGATAAATAAAGTGTTTTTTTACTCACAAATAGTTAGATTAGATTAGATTAACTCTTAATTAAAACAAACAAAAATAAAAATTACATAATAAACAAATACATTAAAAATGACAATATAGCCATTTAAGTGACATATAAAGTATAAACTATTTTTTATTATGAATATACTTAAAACTATATAAAAAAACCCATTAGGTACAATGAGCGGCCTTATCGCTAAAAGCGATCTCTTCTAGGCAACCTATTTCGTTCAAATAGTTCCGTTAATTGTTTTTTCTACATCCCCCCCTTTTTGTAACCTCCAGGAGACCGGCTGCTGAACATCCCGTCTGGCCGCTACCAGCCCCTCGGGGCCGAGCCCAGCCAACACTTCACCATCATCTTCAACACCTTCGTGATGATGACACTCTTCAACGAGATCAACGCCCGCAAGATACACGGCCAGCGGAATGTGTTCCAGGGTCTCTTCACCAACCCGATATTCTACTCTATATGGATCGGAACTGCTCTTTCACAAGTACGTTGTTTAATTCGTTCTTTTATAATCGTAGACTACGATTTGACACAGCATCTTAAAGAATTTTTTTACATGTTAGAAATGGTTACAATGTCACATAACAACACAAAACCCATACCTAGCCCACAACAACCCACAACACATACTGTACGCTCAAAGAGTGAATCATGTAGATCTAAGATTTTATGTAATCCATCTGAAAAATTGTAACGTGATTTACACTGAATAAATGATGAATAAATAAAAGGCAAAAGAAGAGATAATAAATAATAATTTTAAAATTTTAAAACCGACTTCTAAACGCACAAAGTAACTTTACCTATATACAGTGCATAATAATAATTGGCCTTTACATCTAATTTTAGATGATTTATACAACGCGAGCAACTTTTAATCCATCCTATTAACGGCGCTGTAGTGCCCGGTACATTGTTAGGTGGAGTAGGCTAGCCCAGCACCTATACCACCCTCCCAGCCTAGTCAGCCCTGCCCAGAGGAAAGACCTGGTCAATACGTCTGGAGCTCACTAAGCCGTGGGTTTCCTCACGATGTTGTCCTTCACCGTAAGAGCGATGTTATTAACGCACATAACTTAGCACGGTAAGCCTGGATTCGAAACCACGACCTTCGAAATGAAAGTCGGAGTATCTACCACTAGACCAACGCCGCTCACATTTCGCTCCGCTTAGCTCTATATGCAGGGGTTCCCAAAGTTATTGGAGACACGCCCCCTTTCGACCATAACAAAAAATACGCGCCCCCCATCCTCCAGTCTATATTTTCAAATCAGAATAAAAATATCTTTTATTCTGATTTGAATAATTTTATTACTTATTGTCTTTTATCTTTTGTAGTTATTTGACACATTTCTTTTTGAAAATATGTCAAAAATGTGTCATTCTTGAACTGAAATGATGCTGAAATGAAATTATCCTTAACTGCATTACGAGAATTTTGCCACAGGTTTTATACTTAACTCAACAACATAGGTGCCCGCGCCCCCCTGAAAAGGTCTCTGCGCCCCCTTGGGGGGGAGGGGGGGGGCTATGCTCTCACTTTGGGAAACGCTGCTCTATTGCCTTCCAATTTTCCTAACCATGCATTAATTCCAGGTAGTAATAATCCAATTCGGCGGCATGGCATTCAGCACGGCGGGTCTGACGGTGGACCAGTGGCTCTGGTGTCTGTTCTTCGGAGCGGGCACGCTGGTGTGGGGACAACTCGTCACCACCATACCCACCAGGAAGATACCCAAGACTCTGTCGTTAGTACCACCCAACTCTTAACTATTTTACTCATTAAGGTTTATTATTTCTTATCGGCTGTGAACCGATAATGGCCATTTGGAAATTAGCCAGTGTCAAGTAATATTAATATATGCAAATTATTTGCATCGAAACAGTCAAGTCGTCATAGTTAAAATCAAGTCCAGGGAATCATTTGTAAACACGGCAGCCATTTACAAAGATTTTTCACGATATGCAGTTTCTGGGCTGGTATAAAAATTTGAGGACTGACATTTTTGAAACAGTATTTAAATATTTTATACCGATATGCAGTCCCTGCTACAGTGCCTTCGAAAGGCGACCACCAATCAGAAGAAGACACAAGAAACCAATGGGAATTTGTTTGCAATGATCACATTGTCGTATATTTAAAACTATAGTGGAACTGAACCAATAATCTATGCAGTAACTCTGTCTGTCTGTTAAAATAAATTTACAAATGAAAAACACAATCACATCCACAAACACACAACCCGCCCAACAACTCGATCCATCAGTCAGTCAGGATAAAGCGTTATATAGATATTCTTTTTTTAAACTAACACGATCGGAACTTATTTTTACACATTTTTCCACGTCTTAATCGCGTGTTTTTAATTTTTGATTTTCCTTACCTCGACGTTTCTATTATGTTACAATGATCTTGGTCTCGAGGGGTAGCTGCATACCCTCACTTTTATCACAGTGAGGGTATGCCGGCTACCCACAATTTTTTACCACCGAGATGTGAGTACTTCGATAGATGTGGGTTTATCCATAATTACGAACATTAACCGGTACACCGAGGTTATTAATAGAAGACGACGCAGCTCCAGTCTCGAGACCAAGATCATTGTAACATGATCGAAACGTCGAGGTAAGGAACATTAAAAAAAAGTTTAAATCACGCAACCCGGGAACATGTGTAAATATGAGTTTTTTTAGATCTTGTGGTGGTCAACAACAAGTGGTCCCGGTTGTTATCTCTGATAGCAGTCGTTAGGTCAAGTTAGATGCCTTAGGGCAACCTGACAACTCTAACACTAGGTGAGACACGAAAAGAAAATAAAGCACTAGCGGAAACCCTCGATCGCGATTAAGTATTTGCCTAAATCTATAATGAAACAAGTTGTTTCATATAATTCATTTAATTTCCATAGATGTCGAAGAAAGAAGAATGGCAAAAACACATGTTTTGATAACTTGTTAGTTTAAACATTCATTTTATTTGTGTCTAGTGCTGTGAAACCGTATGGTTTAATTTAATCCTTACTTCATCAAAATCGGTTCGTCTTTTCATTACGTAACAGAAACGTAACAGACATACACATTTTTTTTTCGTATTTATTGCATATCATAGTAATTTGTGTTAGATATGTTTTTAGATCAATACAGATATCATCATTGTTCCGATAGATCTTTACATATCTCATCATAGTTTCGATAGATCTTTACAGATCTCATCATTGTTTTGATAGATCTTTACATATCTCATCATAGTTTCGATAGATCTTTACAGATCTCATCATTGTTTTGATAGATCTTTACAGATCTCATCATTGTTTCGATAGATCTCTACAGATCTCATCATTGTTTCGATAGATCTCTACAGATCTCATCATTGTTTCGATAGATCTTTACAGATCTCATCATTGTTTCGAGAGATCTCTACAGATCTCATCATTGTTTCGATAGATCTTTACAGATCTCATCATTGCTTCGAGAGATCTTTACAGATCTCGTCATTGTTTCGATAGATCTTTACAGATCTCATCCCATTTTTTTAGTTTTTCAAAGCAAATTACAATCATTAACTATATTAATTACTTTTATACGAATTGTTTCGTACCAGATTGTATTCCTAGATGACAGTGTTGTAAGATAATGAAATCATTTTACAATTTTAAAAGTTAACCTTTTTCACCCGCGTTTTGTAGTTGGGGTCGCGGCCAGCCCGACCCGGAGACGATCCAGCCGGGGCCCGACTACGACTCGGACCTCGACAAGAAGCCGCGCGCCGGACAGATACTCTGGATCCGCGGTCTCACGCGCCTCCAGACGCAGGTATGTCAGCCGGGGGGTTACGTCGACGAGTGGGGGGCAGTGGATAACTCGCGCCGGGTGAATGAGGAGAAGGGGGATATTTTGGAGATATGAAGGGTTAGGGGAGGGGGGGGTTGGAGATAAAAGGTTTAGGGGGATACTTCGAATATAGTCAATAATCAAATTGATTATTTATTTAAGGATATAAGGAATCTACTTATAGACATTTGAATTTGGGGATAGATTTTGGTTAAGAAAGTTGAGTAGAGATTTTTTTATAGTATCTAATAATAAATTAAATGATAAAGGCTTATACCTGAAATAAATGAATTGTATTAATTTATTTTTAGAAATAAATTTCGAAGACTGATTGAAAGACTGATAAAAGAAAAATTTAAATAAACTGACTGATAAATACTTTTAATCCCTAGTTTTTGTGTTTGAATTTAAAATTTTAGTAATATTAGTTCCATTTTATATGGAATAACCGAATCAATAGTTTTGTTTTACAAATAAAGTTTTTAGAAATATTTCCAAAGAGAAAAAAAAGTATTCTAGTAGAGCAGTAAAAAGTCAAACTTTTTAAGTATTTTTTTATTAACGAGTTATCCACTGGTGTGTTTTCAATGTTAAAGGGTTAAAATTGGGGCTTTTTTATGAATTGGGGATTTTTGTGGGGTTTATGTGGGATTTTATGGGGATTATGTTATTTAACGATACATAACCATTTTTACAATAAATGAAAATTTAATATAATTACATTTACAATTCGTAATTGTAATTTTATAGTTGTGTTTATGTAAAAAATGTTATGAAACTTTAGACAAATTTCTATTTTGCTAATTATTTTCAAAAAATCTTAGTATTATTTGTTCTTAAATTAGTCTAAAGTTTTTTTTGTTAAATATTCAAGTTATTTGTGGGGGTTTTTTTTAATTAAAATACTGTAATACCTCTTAAAAGGTTTTTTTTAAATATCAGATTATAATATAAAAAATTAAACTTAAAAAATAATATCCTTGTTATAATTCTGGTTATTATTGTATTACAATATTTAATTTACCAAGATATTGGCATTTTTATTGCAATCTAATAATTTTAAGTTTTTTTTTTAAATATACAAGATGTAACGGGTAAGTCCTTTTAATCCGAAAGGGGGTTGTTCTAGACGTCTAGGCGAACACCTTTTGTTCTACGACTTTTGAAAATTCGAACTTTTTTTTTGAAAATTTTGAGATTATGTTTCACCGAAAAAACAGCTGTTTTTGAAAATAAAGGTAATTGAAGGTTTGATTGTAGTAGACCAAATTAAATGAAAGGACAACATAAGGTCGATGACCTCGAACTCTAAGAAACAGCTGATCTTCAAGTAAACTTTACACTTAAAATTTTCGAAAAGTACTTCGAATTTCCAAGTCATAGAACAAAAGGTGTTCGCCTAGACGTCTAGATCAACCCCCTTTCGGATTAAAAGGACTTGCCTGTTACACCTTGTATAGAAATTTCAAATTAATGTTATTTTTCAACTGTATTTAACTGGAGAAGTAAATGCCAATATTTTAAAATTGTGTCACTTTTTTGATATTATAAAATATTTACAATTTTTTATATCAAATAGTGACTGACCTGTGTAATTTTACTAAAATTATTTAGTAATTTTATAACAGTATTAAAGGCGACGAAAATTACATATCTTATTAAAAAAAAAAGATAGGAGTGGCAGAACTGAAATTTCATAAGAGGGATAAGTTTGAAGGTTACAGCTAATTATGTACTTATAATAAATATATATACAGCATATAGTCAACAGGTCAACACTGCGGATACCTTGGGCATCCTATAGCTAAGTTACATATATTGTCCATTATATATAATTTTACTATTTTTGCATATACAAAAACAATACTATCATAATGCATCCATAAATTATAGATATTGATCGTATTGAAATACAATAGAAAACGCTGGTTCATTTTTATTAACACATTTTTATATTTTCACGAATATGCCGGATTCACTTTTACAAAAAAACTTTATAAAAAAACTACACAAAATAATATATTTCGACGATAAAACTGTCAATGTTAACGTACGGTTTATTATTTTATTTATTTATTTTTTATTTTATTGTTTATTTCTCCTATTTATTATTTTCTTTCTATTTTATTTTTCGATACTCCTCCTTCAGTTCATTTCGATTTTTATTTTATTTATGCCTACACAGAGAAACACTTTACAAAGTAATGTAGTTATGCTATTTATTTTTGGCCCATTATTAACGTAGTTCTATATTACAATTTGTTCGATTACTAAATTTATATATATATTTTATAATAAACTATATAAACGTTATAAAATATTTTTGGTGTAATAAAAATTAGTCACCGAACAAATCTATACTAGTTTTTTAGTTTTCAAAAATTGATTTTTCTTCATTTACTTTTCTGAACCGCCTGGTTTCATGACATTCTCTACTATCAACACGGCTGAATTTATTTCTTTCACACTTTTTTATATATATATTTTCGGTCTATATATTATGATATACATTATATATCTCTCTTCTCTCTCCAGTATATATTTTGTCATGAAACCGGGATACCCTTTAGCTGTTACACTAGATAGCAAGCGAAAAGCCATGCATGTTTTGCAGTACTATTACGAAACAGTATGACGCTTCCCGGTTTTTATATTATATATAATTTTTTTATATATCTAACGTTTAACTTGAGTGGGCTGTACCACCCCTTACACATTTGGCATGCTCTTTATTAGGCTGTGACGATGTTACTTATCCCTCAAAACCCAAACAGTTAATATGACTTCCAGAATTATTATATCACTAAACATCATCTACATTTATAATACCGCGGTATGAATATGACTATTTATCTATCTCTCTATCTTTTATTTTAACTCTTTAAGTCATACTGACTGTTTGATTTTCACTTTTTTACTTTTTATTTTTGTCTTGTTTTTATTTTTTGTTTTGTTGTTTTTTATTTTTTTTTATTTTTAAGAATAGTATTTTTGCTTGTGATTCGCATACCCGTTACCTCGCTATAGTTCTATTTATGAGCAACATCGCATCGCCCGACCTGAAGTCGGCGTGCTGACGCGTCTACCGACCATTTTATATAAACCATATTTGGAGCAGTAACCTTTCACTTTTATTATTTTTTTTATTAATAATTTTCAATTTTAATTTCACGTCTTGTGTTCCGTTACTGCTGGATATGTTCATTTGAGTGTGGAGTGGATTTTTATTGCAAAATACTTTATAAAAACTTTAAATTTTTTGGATATTAGCATTATATCACTTTAGAGCATGGACGAGTGTGCTCGATGTACTAACCCTGTTATTTTGATTCGGTCGTATTTCCTTTGCCGTTGTGTTGTCAGTGTTATTTTTTATGTTTGTTCTATTTTTTTGTTTGTGTTTTTTTTGTTTGTTTTATTTTGTGAATGTTGTCCCCTTAGAGTGTTACTTGTCGGGGGTGTGTTGTCAGTCAATTGGGTACAAGCGTCAAACTGCGGTTTAAGTAGTTGCCTTGCGTTGTTCAAAATAATGCCTTTTTGTGTTGATTTGCGTTAGTTAGGCTTGTTGTAGTGTCATTATTTAACTGTATATACCTATTTAGATGATCGCGTCCCTGCAACGGTGAGTAATTATTAATGTAGAACAAATACTTAATATGTTCAGAGTGTTTTAACAAAAAAAAAAGAAAGAAATATAACAAAGCAGTGATGTTTAGCTTTCTAACCAAAGAATATAATTGTGCAACATTAAATTTTTATTATTTGCTTATAAAATTCAAAACGTCATTTAATTTTTCACAATTATTATCTACCAATATTTGTGAGTTAGTCCCCTTCTTCGCTCCCTGAATCAAGTAACATAAAAGGCATGATAAATGTTAGTGTAAGCGCCACAATGTCACCTACTAACATTGTACTAGCGTGCCACCACTATAAGCTATGTGGAATTCGGAAAATCAAACTGTAAATATGATAAAAAGATATACGATAGTGTTTTAGGTGTGACGAATTGGTATTAGTGCACCTTGGTCCTTTCATTGCCCTGCATCGGTCACTTCCCTGCGTTGTCTAGGCTTTAGTTTAGTCGGTCGCTCTTCAGGTTAGCTAAGACCTCTCGATCCCTTTATATTTCATTTTCATTACTTTTTTGTTTGTTTTGTTTTTTTTGTTGGATCGTTTCTTTGACACTCTTCTTGAGTCATATTTGTATCACGTGACATAGGCCGAGACGGCTCTTACACGCATCGAATATACACGACTACACAATCAAATATTTCATTTGTTTTCTTTTATTTGTTATTTTTTAACAAAGGTCTGAATTTCCGTGTTGGCCTGCTCACTACTGGGTCAGATATGTGTACACTGTTTTGTAAAATTTTAAAGTTAAAAGTACGTTTAACGTCTATTTCAGTTTCTATACATCAATACATCACCTACACCTCTTTGAATACCGTAGTTTCTTGAAAGAACGACACTAGTTTCAGTACAGCTATTTTGGAGGGTCTGATCAGTTTTCTTTTGTTTTAGTCCCCATTTAATTTGGTTTTTATTTTATTTTTGAAACAAACAATACTAACCCCTTATTTATGAAATACAAAATTTACAATTATTCGTTTTTAGTGACACAGCATAGCTTGCAATGTGTACGCTGTGTGTTTTTGTGATACTTAAACTTGAGCACAAAAACAAAACTATATTTAAATACATATTTGATTTGTAGTTATAAAAAGTACAGCAAAATTCAATTAATTATCATTAAATATTTCTAAATAAGGTGGTTATTATTAAATTATTGTACACCGAAAACTGAATGACGTTTCACGTATGACATGGTAGTGTAACATATCCGTCCAGTTGTAAAAGCTAGGGCTGCGTAACACTGCGTATACGCACGTAGGACGGTGTCGAATGGAGCGCAGAGCCGCGCGTCGTAGAGAGATGTTGTTGGCAGCCGCGGCCCGTGCTCGAGACCGAGGTGTAGTGGCGGCCCCGGCGGCTGGCGACTCGCTGTCCACAGAGGAAACTCACGGTACACCCCCCACCCCCAACACCCCGCCCCCAAACACCCCCTAGTCCGCGCTCAAACTCTCACTCTCAACTAACACTCAGATCTCGACTGATATCTTTCTTGAACTAGACCGTACATCGGGTTTTTTGCAAAACATACTTTTTACCAGCCAGCCCAGTGCACAACCATCGTGGTTATGTGAGCTCTAACCGATTGGGTTGAATTTGTGGAATCCACTCTTTCTGTTTATGAGTTAAAATGAGCATATTCATTTTAACTCAAAATTTCTTCAAAATTCAACGCTCCCAGTGTTGATTTCAACATATTCTGAAATATTCAAGAGGCCAACACTTTAAAGTAAAACCTTGCTGGGAGTATCATCTAAATCACAAACCGTGAAGAAACTGAAAAATAATATCGGTATATAGCCCCACAGTCTCGCACGTACCACTTTTTTTTTACAATTTTCCCTAGCTTGTGCTCACGTAGTTCGTTTGGTTAAAGCACCACGATGGCAATACAATCAAGATCTACTAGGGCCATAGATTTGGTAAAGGCATTTTTTCAGTTACAATTTCTCTAAATTCATTATAATAAATATTAAAATTCGAAGACAGAGACAAAAAACCCGTTGGATTTTATGTCGTTTGGTCGTTTAATAAGAAAATAGCTACAATAGTGTTTGTTTTAGTTTGTTATACAGGGTTATGGGTTTCGAATCCAAAACCGTTCAGGGGGTGATTCTTCACATCAAAACGAATAAGTTTTGTTCTACGACTTTTTAAAATTCAAAGTAGTTTTCGAAAATTTTAAGTGTAAAGTTTACTTGAAAATCAGCTGTTTCATAGAGTTAGAGGTCATTGACCTTAAGATGTCCTTTCTTTTAGTTTGGTCTACTACAATAAAAACTTAAATTGAATTTATTTTCAAAAACAGTCGTCTTTTTTCAGTGAGATATAACCTTAAAATTTGCAAAAAAAAAAAAAACGAATTTCCAAAAATCGTAGAAAAAAAGTTATTCGTTTTGATGTGGAAAATCACCCCCTGAACGGTTTTGGATTCGAAACCCATAACCCTGTATAATAATATCTAACAGCAGTTCTAAAGGATTTGTATATCTTGATGATGCGATTATATCTTTGGTAACAAATTCTTTAGGTGTCTTAAAAAAATATCCCATATCATTCAATTTAAATTCCATTCCAATTCATAATTAAACTTACTAAAACAAATACACTATTTTTTTTTCCTAATTATAACATTTTTTTTGTATATCGGTCATGAAAATTTGAGTGTTAGCGTTCAAAATCAAACAGGGCGACTGATTAAAATTAACTATTTTAATAGTATTTATAGATATTTCCCTAAATAAATCGCTAAAATATAGTCACAATATGCGAGAGTAGTGGTTTTCAATCAGTAGGTGTTTCTTGTGAGGCTGTTGTTCTTGCCACTTGTCTGTCCTTCCCCGCACTTCCCGGGTCACTCCATTTATAGTTTCCGTTTTAATCGCTAATGTGACTATATTGCTCAAATACCATCGGATAATGCTTTCGGTATCACCCAGTGATGTTCGAAAAGCAAATAAAAAGTCCATAGGCAGTCATATACGAGGAGTTTTACTATAAAACGGCCTCCAAACCATGATCGGATCTGTTCAGTCTAATTGGTCTCTTCGTATATGTCGGCTTATAGAGTCGCCCTGTATCGTCAATCAAAAACTATTAACCCGGGTTTGGGGGAAGTTTGAGTTCTTCTAATCAAAGCGATTTGACCTTAAAACGACCTTGGAATTTGTATAGTCTACTGCACAGTGAGCGCTGAGCGCTGACAAGTGAGTAATGTACGTGTGAAACCTCGCATCGTCCCCTGTCCGTATAGTTTAGTAGTGTCGTTTGTCCCAGCGGCGCCGTGACCGCACATCGTTCACCACCATCGTCTCGGCTTTGTGTTGTAGCCGTAGGTGCACTACGTCTCGTTATCAGTTACCATTAGATGCATGGTAGTACGTCCGAACTCTGAATACAGACTTGGCATACGATCCACACCACACTCGGTCTCCATCAAGCGTCACGTCGGTCGGTAGGCGAGGTTGCGTTACAACGGGTAGGCGGGTCAGTACGCGAGTGACGTTGTTGCAGCTACGCGTCGTACGCGCCTTCAAGTCTACCTTGGAGGACCTTGAGGAGCGGCTGTCGGCGCACTCGGCCGCGGGGCTTCGCTCGCGGCTCCGCGCTCCGCCCCATGACTTCGCCTACATCGACGAAGACGCCCCCAAGCAAGAGACTACGATATTCTGAGCGCTCGCGTACATACCGACCCCCCAGCAATACCTAACATATACCTAACCTCCCTTGTACTTAACCGACGAAATCTCCCGTTGAAATCTCGCCCGACGACGACGCTTCCGACCGATCTTAATTATTATTTTTCTAGTTAAGAGTTTTTTAATTAAGTGTTGAATTGTCGATTAGTGGTAGGTAGTCGATAGCAATAACCTGTTAGGGGACGTTAGACGCCCCGCGTCGGAGGCTCTAGACCGATTTGTGCCTATTGTCGCGCCGAAAGCGCACTTCTACCGCGCTATTTATACATAATATACTTCATTATTATGTACCGTGTTAAACGTTTCAATACATACGTATTTATAATGTTTTTTTTTAAATATGACGATTCCGCATATCTAGTACCGGGACCCCTTTCCTTGTAAGTTAATTAGACGAGTCTATCTACAGATTATAAAATGGAACACTGCTATTTTAGAGAGAAACGTATTTGTACATAAATTTGAAAGGAAATCTTAATGTTTTCTGTATATGAGAGCAGTGATAATATATTTTGTATAGATAGGTGGCTGTAAAACGGATCCCGTTTGAACTTTAACGTTTTTTAAATAATATTTAGATTTCGAATTAACTTTTTAAAACATTTCGTATTTTCGACTTAATTAGCTTTTTTGTAAGTAGTCGTTAGGAGTATCTGAACTAGTGTGAGGACCCTGGTTTCAGGCAGCTTATGTACTTTGTTTCATAGTAAATTTTGGGACCACTTTATTCTATCCGCTGACACGGTGTCTTGTCGTTTACGTTGACGATGCGGGCGCTCGTGCGGGTTCGTCCGTTCAATGCGTGCACTAGCGCATGCGTTTGCACGCTCGATGCGTGCATTATGTCGCTCGGTGCATGTATTCGTGCGAGTTCGCTCGTACGTTCGCGTCGTCGCTCGCTCGCTTACTCCCTATGTTGTGTGCCAGTCCACACAAAATGCCTAAAGTTTAGTATGAATGAGACACCTCACGCTTCATTATGAACAAATACAAGAGCTACTATAAGATGTATTTCGACGTTAAAGGTGAATTAATCTATTAAAAACATTATTAACTTAATTTTTTGCGAATGTTACGAAAACGTATTTACATTGAATAAATTTTGAAGCAAATTCCTTAGTATTTTCATTCGCCACTCGTTCAGTAATGGTGGGGCCGCCGTTCTTTAGCAAAATCGCTCTATTTACAGATGTTGACGGTAAGTTTAGGGCTGACTCGCACTCGCGTAGGGACGACTTACCTTTGTAAGTATGTAGACTCGTAAATATATACTTTACATGGTATCGTACTTGTAGGTACACATTATATACTAGAGCATGGGTTAACAACGATATTTAATACCTATATGTATGCACGCTGGAGGTCCAATTTACATAGCGGTAATGTCAAACCGCGCGGCGGCCATCTTGTTAACTTAGCTCGCACAAAATGGCCGCCTGTTTTAGATGTAAGTACTGGAAAATAATTGTTTTGGTACAAATATTGCTCAGTGATTTATTTTTCATTGTTTTTTTTTTTAATTTAATGATTATTTTTTGCTTCGCATTTAAAGTGTGATCATTGCTTATGTTTCAGTGTTATGCATGTATAACGTTTGTGAGTATGCACAATTTGTACATTATATATTATTATTAGGTAGACGGTAGTCCATTAGTATGTTGATAATTAATTCACTTACATATTGTCAAAATTTTACCCAAAATGGGTTTTATATCCGAATTTCGTTTACATTATTTACAGTTATTCACATACAAATATTATAAATACTTAAATATAATATTAATAATAAATATATCGCTTAAACTAACAATGTGTATTTGATAAAATTTATAGAAATATTTAAAAAATTGCACTTCGTTTTATCTCCACTATTACACGCAAAATATTATATAAAAATAAGTTTTTTCGAGTAAGTATATTTATCATAAAAAGTTGAAATAACGCTTTGAAGGTTTACTGTTTTTTTTTAAAATTAGTTGTCACGGTTGTGTATGTACTTATCATAAGTTCTTTTCGTATTATTTAATAACTTTTTTTATTATGATTTGAGTTATTATTGTTACTTATAATAAATAATTGTTAAATAAAACTTTACTTACCGGCACAACCACATTAATACTTAAATAATTAAAAAATCATTAATAAAAGTATTTATTTGAATCGAATTAGTTTTTCATTTAATTTCGATTACCTAAACACTGTCACAGGAAAACCGTGGAGTAGCTCACATACCGGAAGATATTTTTTATTTTTCAATTTCTGCGTAGTTGGTAGACGACACGACATTTTTTTTACGATATTTTTGTTATATTTTTTATATATTTAGTATTTTGCCTTTGGATGCCCTCGTTCCTCCCCCGCTATGGCCTTTGCCCTTCCCTAGTTAGGCATAGACACGAACGAAACTGCTTCAAATCGTTCACAGCAAGTGTAGTGTGACATACCAAGCAGTTTGGTTATTGCATACTTCGCAGGCCTGCGTACACTGACAGGGCACACCTTGTTTTCCAGCAAAAGGCGGATATACTGGCCGGTCGAAGGATTTTTGTCAATAATTATTTGGCGGAGCATCGGAGGATCAGCGTACAGAGTGGCGGTAGCTCCTTGCCAGCTCTCAGCCCCGTATCGCATCAAAGCGATGAATAAATAAAAATAAAAACTATACCTACCAACAAAAATAAAATTAAACCAATGACCACTCTATCACCCGGAGTTAAATTAACACGCGGCGCAAAAACTACTGCCATAACCAAAATAACATTCTAAATTATACGGTAATTTGCTAAAAACCTTTTCGAAAATAAAACTTTTTCAAAATTTAAAATTACTAATGTAAATTAATACTTACTTAGATGTTCGAGAGTTTACTATTTATTTATTAAAGAAAAAAGATATAGTGATAAGTTAAAATGCATAATAGATTTATAACTATGGTGCACCATTATATAAATGGGATAAATTGAAAGTTTTAAATTAATCTGTTTTATACCGAATGTTTTATGATTATATAAAAAAGTATATACGGAAATATAATAATTTTTGAACCGTACCCGTTAAGTATGTGTAAATAAACTTCATATTCCATTATTTTTTTAAAGTTTATGTGTTGTGCTAAAGAGTATTTAATACTAATATGTGCCATTTTTATATTTATATTAAAAGATATTAAACAAATTCACAATTTGTGCTACTCAAGTGCTTTTATAATCGTCTTAATATTAAAACGTGATATTTAAATTTGCTTGTTATTATTTGATTTTATTTTTATTATGTGTGTGAGGGAATGCGTTTAGATATTATTATTAGTTATTTTTTCTATGAAGATGTTTTAGTGTTTTAGACTATGTTTGTGTTTGGATTCGCATCTCTAATTGTGACGTGGCGTAGTAAATACTGTTTATTCTAAGCACTTTTTACCTCTAAACACCTGCTCTTATATTTTTATTATTACCTATATATTTTTTAGAACTAAACTACATAGAAACAACGCTGAATTCGCCAAGAAATTGCAACAGGAAACTTGCATGTGACGAAGCAATATTTTATATAAAAATAAGCATTTCTGATTTATATATATTATTATTTCAATTGAACTAGTTTTATAGAAACTGATTTATAATCTGCACTATCTTTATACACTCACACACTTCAAACTTCCAGCGACCTGTCCTCTTTTCAGTTTACTTTTCATTATTTTGTTCACCAATCCAAAGCAAAAGAAAATATATACATCGAATATTACCAAGCAAATTTAACTATCTACAAAATGTGTTTTGTGGTTAGTAAAATTAAGATAATAATAAAAAAACTAATGTAATTCGATTAATTCTTCTAATGCACTTCGTGTAGAAAAAAATGCCTGCTAACTTGTTAAGAATAGTCGATAGTAACTTATAAAAGTGTAATTGTACACTAGATGTAAAGATATTGACAAAATTAAACGAATATATAATTAAAGCTTTTAGGTTTCACGGCGTGATAGCATGACTACCACTTAAATAAAACTGTTTACTAACGCTTCTCTATAGTAATAAAGTATATACTCGAAAATTACTTTGATTTCACCCATCGTGCGGAGAGTATCGGGGAGTATCGGACACTGAAAGGTAAACGCAAGTTGGTGTGTTATATATACTATGGTGTAGAGACGGCCGCGGCCGTGTTGTTCCGTCTAGATCGATGTACGCTTGCCGCTTACACTGCTACTCTACAACTCACTAGAATACTCGTAGCTAGCATGATACTTCAGAGCATACGTGAATATTGTACTATATATATATAAACATTTTATAATTTATAAACATTGCTTGAAAACCGTTCGAAGTTTGAATTTTTTATATAACGTATACTACCTATATTATGAGGTTATTCAGATTCAGAGTGCATATAATATGTCTATTTTCCATATCGATTTCGGAAGTTTAATTTTGATTAAAGTTTATGGAATATATCCAAAATACAATAAAATCATTACATGTGTGTGGTATTTTATATCATAACTTCCTTGCTTTGTCCACATAATCTATTAATAAGCAGTGTTTATTAAGTAATTATAAATGTGTATATAATTGAAATTTACACTATGATTTAATATGTCATATATGCTTTGAAGTGTATAAAATTTAAAAATTTAATAAACCGCTTGAGTGTAGTTATTAGAAATCGCAGTGTTTTAGAAAATTAAAACAAAATTTTAAATAAACTATCAAAATTGTCTAAAATAAATGTAAGCTTATGTAAATAGTGCTTCGACTAGATAACTGTAATTTACAAAAACTTAGAAATCTGGTATGTGAGCGACTACGACGACATCTGTGTGCTTCACTAGAACTAAACTGCATGAAACAAACAAACAAAACACGAGTGACGTTACACAACACACAGAACACACACAAAGCACATAAAACACATTTTATATATAAACAAATAAAAACCAAAAAACGATTACCGAAATAAATGTTCGATGTTTAATGTTTTATCGTTTAGTTTTATATTTATTTTGTTACATTAAGTTGTTATTATATAATAAAAGTATGTTTATAAACAAACCGAGCCCTGGATGGACATAGTTTATAAGCGCACATCCCATAATTGTGCTTCTTTTAGGAGGTCCCTCTGAAGGAGTCTAGATTCATCTCATTTCTTCCTAAGATGTTCATTGCTTCGCGAGGCGCACTGCTTCGTTATTTATTACCCCTGGAAACCCTCTATATCAACACTCTGAATTATATATTGCTATGTTATATGTAAGACTCTATTCCATACGTTTGTGAATTTATAAATATACGGTAGGTAGAAGCAAATCTACGTCTGCGTATTATAAAAAACAAGAAAATGTAGATCTCGCTTTATAAACAATAGAATTGCAATAGATTTTATTAAAATAGCAATTTTTTTATAAACATTGCTTCGTAGGTGACAAAATAACTGTTATAAATTTATAACACTTAAAGATACTGCTGTATATAAATAATTATAAATAAAACAGTACAGGATATGGTCAACCCACTAAGCAAGGTTTATAATTTTGTATATATGTTGAAGTATATATAAAATCTTTTATTTCAGACTATATAATCCATATGAATTAAGTATAGTAAAAATAATAACATTTAAATGTATGGAATAGTGTCGTATATTTATCGAATATCCCCCGCACCGCTCTTACACCCTTCTGCGAGCGAGGCGGTCGAGCTCGTTCTCTCTCACTCTTGGACCTTTTACTTCATGTTCTCGTTTTTATTTTCTTTTCCATGACAATACCATTGCACACGGAAGGTGATAGGGGGTGAGCTGCAAGAAAGGTTGATCCCGGTTCCGTACAGCAAGACCTCTACCGATCAGGCTGTAAGACTCTTTTACTTTCTCCTGTTTCAAAGGAGAATAATCACTCACATTTACTTTAATTATTTACTTTTATTTATACTTAATTTGTTTTTGATCTATTTTTATGTTCGTTTATGTCTAATACTCTGTACTGTCTCTACCTTACAGCTGTCTATATCCCACTATTGTATCTTATTTATTTACTGATCTATCGTTTTAGGTGTGCTATAAATAAACATAGCTTTTCAAAAACAGATATGGAAGTTACGAAATCGCTTTAAGTAACCTCTTAAATGCTCAACAAGGCAAGGGAATATAACTTTAGTGAATTTCAAACCCTTGGTTGGATGGATGGATGACCTTGGATAGATTATATATTAATATTTATTTATATTTATAAACTTTGCTTTTTATAAACCCTGCTTCTCGGGTTTATAAGTCAAATAATCATAGTTTGTATTGTTCCCGTGACATCTTACACTACAAGACAAAACCGATTATTGAAATTTATAAACCTATGATAAAGCAAGGTATATAAATCAAGAAATTATAAACGATAGGTCAGTACCTATATTGCATGTTTCCAATATAATCATCGCACATCCTTGACGCATGCGCTGTTTATCCTTATATCCTACATGCAATTAAAGGGGAATAAAAAGGGGATTTTTTAAAGAAACCCATTAACATTTCAAATAAAGACTAAGAGTGGAACTTAGCCTAAAACAGATGGCACCACACATGCATGCGTGATGGGAAAAAAGAAAGGTAAAAAGCTGTCTGTTGGTCACAGTTTCAGTCTGTGTCTCATTCAATACTAAATATGTCCTAACCAATGTGAAGATTTGTCGTTGTCTAATGATGTGTTGTATAAATTTATCATGCTGTGTTGAATGTTTAAAGGTTAACTGGTGTCTGGTAGGGTTGTGTTTATAGACGAACTTTACAGGGAATCTTCAAGGTTTTTCTTTTAAGTTGGCATCCATTTCATGGCCTGTAGGTATCTATATTATGTTGCCATACATTCTGCACAGGGGTACGATCATCGCCAAAAGCAAATCCGTAAAAAAAATATGAAAAAAAACACGACTTTAAATAATCTGCATGTTTCAATAGATGTGCTGATTGTTTTATAGGTTTGAATGCTTTTGGTGGTTTCTGTACATAAAACAAAGGGTTCGACGGTTCCATTTTCGCCAGGGATTCGCAGTAAACAGCTTCTATAAGTCATTTAGGTTAAAATCATCTTTTAAAAATAGCCAATAAGCTTTCCTAGTGAACAAATCTTTTTAAAGAATTCGCTTATGTGTTGAGGGTCGTCTTCTCTCGGATATAGGACGTATTGGGTGGCGTCTATGTTGCTTTATTATACTCGTAGGGTTAGAGCTTCGCGAGTAGTCACAGGTCAATGTCCAAATTCAGTCACAGAATGTATAGTGGCATGATAGAGTAGGCGTGAGTTGGCAGGCGACATTGGCCATAACTCCGAGAGAGATTGGCGGATGTCGCGCTGTTTTAGCACCTTCACGGGGCACGGCAGGGTCTGTATTCAGAGCGGCAGTCACCAGGTGTATACCTAATATGTACCTCTCACTGCATGAGGCATGCGCCGGCCGACTAACCATCTACCACCGACAGAATCTGTGACTGGGATTTTGAATTACCTTACGCTTTCTTGCCTACTTTTTTATGGCTCGGTGTGCTTATACTTGTTAAATTAAAGATTAATATGTTTTCTATCGTGCAGTATTCAGTTTTTAATCGACCGATTGGTTTAGATGGACTGTCGCAAGCTGGAATTGAGTTGTAAGGTTTGCGAACGGTTTTCTTTTTGATTAATCGAGTTGGTCTAAAGCTGAACACTGTTGCGTCTCTCCGTTTCGTCCAATGACGGAATAGAGAGGGTTTGGTTCCTGAAATTTAATAGCATTTGTGTTGTTCTGAGCTACACTCAAAAGGACGAAACCTGTCTATATCACCGTATCACCTGTTTCCTCGTAGTTCCACCGATCCTTTTGAGACACCATTTGCGAATGGACCAACATCATGACTGAGGTTTATCTCGTCTCTTGTAAGTTTTTTGAACCAATAAAATAGTCAATCGGAGTAAATACTTAAACCTTTTCACCACTCACAAACACCTCCATGTTTCATGGAAAGAGTTTCCAAAGATTTCCTCACGAAAAAGTCGGAAGACAAACTTTAAAATCATTCTCCGGACGGTCTCCTTAAGGGTTTCCTCAGAGAAGTTGAAAGTCCAATCGTTACAAACATTACGAGAGTGGAGAATAAACGTCAGTCAGTAGCATCAGAGCATCACGAATGCGCGCGAATTTTTCGCGGTCACAATAGCTACTGTCATGTACCAACCTTACGTTATGCCGCGCAGATCCGCGTGGTCAACGCGTTCCGACAGGGGCTGGATTCCCGCGGGTCGCTGGCGGACGCGGCGCTCGCTGAGGCCTTGAGGAAGCAAACAGCGCTCAGCAAAAGGTTCTCACACTCCTCGTCGGTGGAGTATGAAACTGCGCGCGACAATCTCGCGCCTCACGACATTGACGTCGAGCGTCTATCCAGCCACAGCCACACCGAGACAGCTGTTTAGTCGTCTAGTCGCCCCGACTAATAACGTTAATTATTATCCCCGACAGTTCACACGGACCGTTTCGATCCATAAAGGATCGGAACGGTCCGTGAAGCGTGTCGAAAGGGTAGTATTGACCCATGTGAAGCTGCCATCTTAAGCTATAAGCTGACACGTGTATATTTTACGATGTTACGTATTTGGTTCAGATCGACTGTGTACACTTGACGGACTGCGATCGTGTACGCGAGCATGAGTTATATTGTTAACTAGTGTGTTTAAATTATTCGATTGTTTTGAAAATATTTTATTATACGCGCGCGCTGCCGACGCGCGCGTCTGTTGAACAAATAAAAAAATATTGTCTAATTATTAATTTTAGATTTAAGCGCAAGGGTGAGCGAATGGAAGTGTGTTTTTTGAAAAAATATAATAAAACAAAAAATTCGCATACCATCCTATCATCTCTACACGGAATGAAATGTTTTATATTGCTTTTGTCAAAGACATGTTGCGGGCGCGGCGGATGCGGCGAAGCGGTTTACGCGCACGCAGCCGGCGCTGTCCTTTTGTATAAAGTTGTTTCATTTGTAGCGCAGCCTCGAGCGCGACCGGACGTGCGCGCTAGCCGCTTTGGCGTCGCGTCTCCCGCACCACCTATATATATATATATATATTATCTATACATATTTCAACTAAATTATTGAACTATTAGTTAAGGTGTTTGTTATAAAATTCAATAACTTTTTGTTTTTACGACCTTTTTCCCCTTAATCTAAGTATACATTTAAGTCATATCTCGAAGCGTAGACGCATTGAAGCAACTGTAAAGTTTCTATACAAGAAAGTTAAAGCAGTAAGTATTCTTGTGTAAAAACCGACACGTAGTCCACTTTCAACATCTTCAAAATGTTTAAAAAAAATAGTAAATAAACATTAAAAATTGTATAGCTGATGGTATTTATTTGTAATGCTAGTCTCTTATGAAACAACTAATTATTCAATTATTATAATGTACTTATTGATTATTGATAATACTTCAAGTTTATTAAACAAGATATACCTAGTCTACGGTGTAACGAATTGATTTCGGAATTTTTTCTCTATGAGCAATAGCGAGTGATGAGCGCGACGCGATGAAATACAGCCCAAACATCGATCGTATCGCATTGCGACGCGTTTGTTTCTCAATGATATAGGCGAGGTAGCATCGCAAGAGGCATTTTCAACTTATAACGTAAGAATGTAATGTAATCGAGTTAGGAGAGACGCACGAAGCGGTCGCGGGGACTCCGCTCGCCGCCCATTTGATTTACTCGTAAATATATGAATCAAACGATCTAGCGAATCGGCAATGTTCAATTTTGTATAGAGCGTTTCATAGTAGCGGTATTTGAGAGTTGTTACGTTTTATTTGTGAGCCGTTCGTGTCGTTCGCACCGGACCGTGCGTCGGACGACACAAGTCGGACTTGTGTCGGACGTGTTCGACGTCCGACTTGTGTCGACGCACGGACGAACGCACGTACAGTACCGCGACTAATCAAACTATTAAACGATCTTGTAAGTAATTAAGTATTAGCTTCGAATCAATAAAGCCTTTTTAAAACATTAGTGAAAAATAAAATGAAAATAAAACTATTGAAAAAACTTCACAATGTTTAAAGATAAAATAATGTTAGTTACGGATTATGATTTGAATCAATAGAGGTCATGTTTTTTGTGTATAATATAAAACTATTATATGATAAATAATATTGTTTCGTTGATATTCGTTATGATACCACACGTTATGTATGTACCCGATGAAAGACATGTAATTAGGTTAACTAGTGACCCACCGACCTCTGGCCTTGTGGCCGCTGGCCTTATGACCTCTGGCATTAGCCTCTGGCCTTATGACCTGTGGCCTTATGGCCTTTGGCCTTATACGATAACCGCTTATATCAAGACTAAACTGCTGTGCTTAAAAACGGTTCTGAGTACTAAAAAAATAATAATTTTGAAGTTTATCTTTAGTTCGCGGGGCCGTTACTAGATAGAGCTCTTCGGTTCTGCTATAAGCGGTCATAGATTGGCCCCTGGGCTGTTCCCACGCCTCAGAAACTTTTATAATCATTGCCTTGCGAACGTAAAGTAGACCAACGAAAGTGAATATCCATCACAGAATGAATATAAGTATTTCTATTAATAAATTGAGAGACCACAAGTACTTCAGTGCGAATTTTTTCGAATACCAGTTACCTACTTATAATGTTTGCGATAAACCCAAAATTAAATAGAAAATTAGAACTGACGATAATAATGTGAAATTTCGTGGTCATATTCGGCGTTTACTCATACTTGATACCTAGTTGATCGCAATTACTCACAATACAAGTACAGATTATTAGGCCACGACCTACTTCGTTACTCACAAAATACTTATGGGCAATCGCTGACTTATTGTACAAAAGTAACGAAAAAACTGAAATCAAAAAAGTGATGAATATCCACTTTTTTGGCTGACTGTACGTAGTCCAAGCAACATTTTGGCGTCAATTAAAGCTAATTTAGAACCTTGGGTGATTAAAAAGCGTTAAAGTGGTTGCTTGTATAACTTTTGGCAACATGGCAGTGGAAAAAATGGTTATAACGACCTCTGTGGTGCGACGGGCGAAGACTTGGCGGCGACGAAGGTTGCGGGGGTTCGATTCCCGCTTCAAACAGTGTTTAGGTATTTATTAAGAGATGTTATTTTATGGACTGGGTGTTAAGTTAACTTTAAGTTTTAATAGACGTTAAAATGTCGCTTGGCGATAGTTTCTCGGCGTGGGACCACCTCCTACACAGTCGGCTCGCGCGTGGTTGCGACAACACACTTGAAAGAACAACCTATTGTTTTGACACGACAGTCTGCCACTAACCATTTTAGGTGATAAGTCCCATTGTTGTATTTTTCGTCTCACAATAAATGAAAATCTATTTTATTGTTTTTAAAACTTCGTTGTTTTATTTCTATTTCTATACATACTCCTTTACTTATAAAATATTATTTACACATGACTAAGTTATGTGACGTTTGTTTCTGTCTGGCAACTTTGAAACTTTATGTGACAGTAAAAGACAAACGATGCATAGTTATGCAGCGCATTTGCGTTTATAAGTAAGGGGGTATAATTCAAAGTCTTGACTGAATGATTAACTGAATAAGTGATGACTTATATTAGACCGTTTCCCGGCCGTACCGGGTCCGAGCTTCGTTGTCCATTGCTCGGCCGTCACTCTGTTGCAACAAACCGATCGACTGCTCGTCGAGCAATGGACAACGAAGCTCGTACCCGTGCGCCGTGACGGTCTAATCCTTTGAGTATACATAAGCAAGCTATAGAGCGCTGGTATGCGAGTATGAAATACGTATGTTAAATCTAATTTATGTGATTAAAAAAATGTTTTCAATAATTATTTGTAATTATGGTAAAATGGCTTTCAGACGTTTTGGTGTTTAAATGCTGTAAGTCTGAAAGTGTTTGTTATATAAATAAATAAATAATGCAAGCAGTATGAACAGTCGAAAAATGACAAAGACGATGTCATCAGTCATCTAGGGTTACGCGAATTGACTGTTACTCATTCTAGTAATAATTATGGTGAAATGTTCAGTGCCGCGGTGTAAAAATAATTCGCGGATCACTATTCAACCTCAACATTTAAATATCTATGTATAGAGCATGTGCTTACACTTTGCGCAGTAGGCAAATACCTATAGGCGCGATAAATAGCTTGCTTATGTAAACTCTAAGGTCTAATCTAAATCATCCCTAATGCAACGCACTGCCTAAACCGCCCGCCGCCGGTCGGAGATCTCAAATTTTGTAGGTGTGTTTTTGATGATAATTTATGTAGGTTAGGTTTAAGAAAGAGTGTCGAAAAACCGCGGGCCGCTGCTAGTCCTATCCTATTCTACTAATAATAGGGGTTAAAGTATGAAATTGCCGTTTTATTGCAATAGGTTCTTTGAATTGACATAGAATCTTCATGGTTTGAGGTTTTCGAATGAAACTTTTTTCAAATGGTTTCTGTGATGTTCTTTTTTTAAAAAATGTGAAACATTTGAATATCGACTTTCAATTGTTTTTGTTATTCAATTTAGACAAGAAAGATGGATACTGCGAAAATTCGAGTGATTTTTGAATACGAGTTCCGACGCGGAACTAACGTGGCAGAAACAGCCCGCAATATCAATGCTGCGTTTGGAGAGGGGTCTACTAATGAACGCACCGTGCGATTTTGGTTTAAACGCTTTCGTGATGGAAATTTCGACTTAAAGAACGAGCCACGAGGAAGACCGCCCACACAGGTGAATAACGATGAATTAAGAGAGATAGTGGAAGCCGATCCTAGTCAAACTACCCAGGAATTAGCGGCATGGTTTAACGTTACCTTACCCACTTTATTGACTCACTTGCGTCAAATCAATAAAATAAAAAAATACGAAAAATGGGTGCCTCATGATTTGACTGATCTGCAGAAAGAAACGCGTGTTGAAACTTGTGTTGCCTTGTTGAACCGGTACAGAAATGAAGGAATATTGGATCGAATTGTAACATGTGATGAAAAGTGGATTCTTTATGATAACCGGAAAAGAAAAATGCAATGGCTGACCCCAGGTCAAATGCCACAACAGTGTCCTAAAGCAAAACTTACCAATAAAAAGGTAATGGTAACTGTTTGGTGGTCTCAGCATGGTGTTATTCACTATAGTTTTCTTCGATCTGGTCAAGCAATTACGGCAGATGTCTATTGTGCCGAACTCCTAACCATATTGACAAAACTAGCAGTAAAACAGCCCCGACTCATGAATCGATCTTCACCATTATTGCTCCACGACAACGCGAGACCTCACACAGCACGAGAAACCATTTTGACCCTTCAGTAACTGCACTTAGAAACCATTCGTCATCCTCCGTATTCACCAGACCTTGCTCCAACGGACTACCATTTTTTTCGTGATTTGGACAATTATCTACGTGACAAGAAGTTTTCTTCCCAGGAGGCAGTACAAAATGCTTTCACACAATTTGTGCAGTCTAGATCGTCGGAGTTCTATCGCAAAGGCATTAATAACCTTCCCATTAGATGGCAGCAATGTATAGATAATAATGGCAACTATTTTGATCAAATAAATTTGTTAAAAATTTAAAAAATAAACAATTAAGATTTTCAGTACAAATCGGCAATTTCATACTTTAACCCCTAATATTATAAAGCTGCCAGTATGTATGTGAGTACCTGTGTTTGTTACTCATGCAATCACGCAAAAACTCCTGAACCGATTGCAATGAAACTAGCTGGAGATTTAGAATACTTGACATACTTTTTATCCCGATATTCTCGCAGGAACGGAACTTACGCAGGTAAAACTGCGTGGTCCTGACCATGTCCTGACTGACTGATGGATCATTCATTCATTTTCTTAGTTATGGCTTCTGTCAGCAATATAGGACAATTTAGCCAAATTCAAGTACCTACTAATAGTGTACTACCACTATTATACTGTAATCGTTTGAAATAATTTTTAACGCGTGAAGGCTGCAGAAAAAATGGCGACGATTTTTCTCCAACTTCATGGAAATTTGTTTGTAACGTGCTAATTTCGTGTTTGGCACTGGTATTTTTATTTTCACTTTACTCGTTGAACTGCGCGTAACTAAATTGATAACATGCCGCCGAAATTAAACAATTTAAACGCAATAAAACTATGTTTTGCAATAATAAAAATTCAGGACAACGTTCCACTAACGCGTCAAAAACAAAAGTCCGACTGATGGATCAACGTACAACCTAAACTGCTGATAGTAGTAGACAGCTGACATTTGGAGATTGTGATATAATATGTGATGTAGGCATCTGATATGATGTCAATTTCGGAATAAGAAGTAATAATAGGTTCTGAAAATAAATAAATTACCTACATCCTACATGTCAAACTTTCAGCTTTATAGGTAATATTTGTATGAAAAGGGGAGCAAAATAGTATTTTTACGGCGACGGCGCTAATTTGAATCACGAGCGAAGCGAAGGATTTTAACGTAGAATCCTGAGTGCAGCGAGGGATTCAAAGTACATGGCCCGAGGGAAAAATAATTTGCTTTTGAGACATGTACTCTACTTTTCATCCCCTTTCTATGAGAAAGTAAATAACAGACGGAGTTTTGTCTCAGTGCGACTGGGACTCGCGCTCGAAGGGATCGTACAAACCTTAACGTTATATTAGTAAGATATAAAGGGTGACCCATTTCGATGGACTTTTAGGGTGATATCCTAAACTATAAGGGGCAGCAAAAATAGCTGGAAGGAGTTGCGTCCTATCCTACATTATCGATCGCTACAATAATATAAGATAACTGGACCGATAATGGACAACGCTCCAATAATGGACATTTTTTTTTATCTCTAAAAAACTAGAAAAATATTTAGAATAATGCCAACCCTAAAGCATAGGCAATAGACATTCAAAAGTCAAAATCTGAAAATTCACATTTGTTTCTCGTTCATTTGCAAAATGGTGGCCATACGAACATCTATCTATCGAAAATTTTGATGTACCTTATTGTTTATCGTGATTTTTTTACTAAATAAATACCTACTTTTTTGACAAATCCTAATACTGATGTTTTTTTTTTTTTTCAATGAATACAGTGGTAAATATAGGGCATAATATGGTTGTGGAAGGAATGCTGAAAGTGCTTCGGTGATTTTTTATTTGCAATGTTTAATAACTAGATCCTAAAATTGAATATCCTAAATGGGCTGAATTTGTCAAACAAAAAGTTTTTTATCAATAAGTATGGCTCCCAAAAAGATTATAGGTACACCGCATCAAATGACTCTTGCGATTCAGACCGTCTAAAAAGGAAAGAGTGTTATTTAATCCAAATTGATATGTCTATACTTCGGACCATGATTAAAACTAAAGCAGTCCATAACTGGGTGTTCATAACTGGATTTCTTATGTCCATCAAAGGTAATTTCAAAGGTAGGTATCAATTCTAGCGATTTTCAAATGAGATTTGCCAATAAAGTAATAGCTTTTGTAGCATTGGCAGATAAAGTATCCAATATTGATCTTGCCCTAGTTTTGTCAAAAGTAGTAGAAAGTATGGATGGAATTAGTAAAAAAGGTGAAATTCTAGCCTTATACTGTACATAACTGGTGCATTTACCTTATAGGGTGTTCGCCTAGACGTCTAGAACAACCCCCTTTCGGCTCTAAATAACCGGCCAAAACAATAATTTGCTATAAAATCAATAATTAATCAGTAACTTTTGTAAAGCTTGATGTTATGATAATTTTGAAAATTTTAACGATCCGCAATTTTTGGACAATTTGGTGTTCAGAGATCTTTGACATTGTAGTGTTCAGTAAATTTTGAACTTAAGTGATGTTAAACCTTTTAAACTAACGCGATTGGAACTCATATTTATACATTTTCCGAATCTTAATCGCGTGAAATTAAACTTTTTAAATTTTCCACAAAAATGTCTCAAGGGGAGTCCCCTTGAGACCAATATCATTGTAACATGATCGAAACGTCGAGGTTAGGAATATTTAAAAAACTGAATTTCACGCGATTAACACCCTTACTTATAAAATACTAGCTGCGCCCCGCGGTTTCACCCGCGTATCCCGTTCCCGTTCCCGTTCCCGCGGGATTAAAAGTATCCTATGTCCTTCTCCTGGTTCTAAGCTACCTCCCCACCAATTTTCAGACAAATCGATTTAGCCGTTCTTGAGTTATAAATGGTGTAACTAACACGACTTTCTTTTATATACAAGGTGTAACAGGTAAGCCCTTTTAATCCGAAAAGGGGTTGTTCTAGACGTCTAGGCGAACAACTTTTGTTCTACGACTTTTGAAAATTCGAAGTACTTTTCGAAAAATTTAGGTGTAAAGTTTACTTGAAAATCAGCTGTTTCTGAGAATTCGAGGTCATTGACCTTATGTTGTCCTTTCATTTAGTTTGGTCTACTACAATCAAAACTTCAATTACCTTTATTTTCAAAAGCAGCTGTTTTTTCAGGGAAAAATAATCTCAAAATTTCCAAAAAAAAGTTAGAATTTTAAAAAGTCGTAGAACAAAAGTTCTTCGCCTAGACGTCTAGAACAACCCCCTTTCGGATTAAAAGGGCTTACCCGTTACAAATTGTATAGAAAGAAGATAGATAAGATAAAGATATAGAAAGATTATTTACACATGACTAAGTTATGTGACGTTTGTCTCTGTCTGTCAACTTTGAAACTTCATGTGACAGTAAAAGGCAAACGATGCATAGTTATGCGTTTATAAGTAAGGGGGTAAGTGATGTTTATTCTATTTTGGCGCTTGTTATGTTAAGCAATTTCGGTATTATTAAGATGTATAGAAATTTTAAAAATCTGAATGTAGTCATCGACTTTTGATGCTGACTGTACCGTACTAGATACTCAATGAAACTACAACTTAAACTGAATGATAAGTATTTATTTACACATAGTCATAGTAATTGAAACGTGTTTTATTTTACGCTTAAACTAAAAGTTGAGAATACCGGGCGGCGGTTCTGGCGGCATAAATGGTATGTTCGGATCTGAAAATGAAAAAAAAAAGAAAAATTAAGAAACAAGCGGTCTTGTCTGTGGTCTGGTCAGGATTTGCATATAACTCACACGCAAATGAACTGCAATTGAAACCCAGTTTGTGTTCTTCTTCACGCAATATCTACCAAACCGATTACGATAAAACTTTGTAGACAGTTGAAGTTCTGGATGAACACAAAGGCTTCTATTCATCTTTGTAATCTCGTGGTATTTTTTTCACACATTTTTATACACTCACAATTCTTGTTTGTTTGTTTGTTTTTTATATTGCACTATATTACACACAGCCGAATCTAGCCTCAAACTAAGTACTAGGCTATTACTATGGGTACTAGACAACATATTATGCTTTTATTTTGTAAATACATATGTATGATACATAGAAAACACCCAGACCAGATACAAAATATTTGTTTTTATGCATAAATATAAATACATACATATGATACACAGAAAACACCCAGACCAGATACAAAATATTTGTTTTTAAGCGTAAATATTTGCTCGGCGGGAATTGAAGCCGCAACCTTCTGCATTCGAGATGGATAATGTACTAACCGAAGTTGCGCATATTGTGCGGTAGCTGCATGAGCTGCGGCATGAGTCGGTGTGGGATGGGGGGGTGTGGGTGTGGGTGTGGGTGTGGGTGTGGGTGTGGGTGTGGTGTGGGTGTGGGTGTGGGGGGGTCGCCGGGCGGCGGCGGCGGGGGGGGCAGCGCGTCCCACAGGGGGACGTGGTCGGGGTGGCCCAGCGGGCACGGCCACGCGCATCCCACGCGACGGACCTTCTTCTGTAACATAATAATAATAAATAAATAAATTCTGTGACCAACACACAGCGCCATCTAGCCCCATGGTAAGCTGCTAAGCTTGTGTTACGGTGACTAGACGACGGATATACTACTTATATTTATTTTTCTTTTGTAAATACTACATATTACACATAGAAATACACCCAGACCAGATACAAATATTTATTTTTAAGCATAAATATTTGCACACGGCGGGAATCGAACCCGCAACCTTCCGCATTGCAGCCAAGCGTTCGCCCGACGCGCCACAGAGGTCGTCAAATCACATCACTTTTTATTTGGCACAGTAACAACAAATCTAAACATATTGTAGAAATCATTCACATCTATTCGAAAAGAGCTAACCCAATCCTTGTAAACTTTGCTGGCGGAGGGAGGTAAATGTTTTTCTCAAACATGCTTGGTTTGAGCATAATTTGACAACCCTTTTCTAGATAAATCGAGCTTGCTGTACTAGTCGAGCAGCGGCCGGCAATAGTTGTATGAAAATCCATATCTGTCGTGTTTAGCGGTCAAATTACTATGTATAATCATATTTGTCGTGTAATTTAAAAATGGAACGATCTTCTACTCCGCAAAATGGCGACCAATGAGGTAACTTATCAAAGGTTTAATTTAAATTTCGAACTGGCTTGCACATAGAAAGCTGTTTAGTGAAAAAAAATAAGTACCTAATTAAATTTTAAGAATTGTACATTCAATTTTTGTATTTTCAAATAAAAGTTCTGAATTGTACCACTTAGTTTAATTTCCGCGCATTATTTGAGAAAAGTACTACACAAGCCTTGACCGCAACTAGACATCGATGGACTTTACGTATGTGTTCACACGTTCGTCCATCAATGCCTCTCTTGCCGGCCGCTACAGTAATGTCCTATTGCCGGCGAGTTAACACGGTAAACATTAACAGTTATTTACTTTACTTTTAGACTAGGAAAAGTTAAGAAATAGACTGGAATAGCCTAAGAATAGAATAGAAATAAGCTTAGAATACAATAAATATAGAATCTTAGATAACTTCTTTGTGTAAAATGTGACTTTTATTTAACGAAACAGGAATACAGCCATGGGCTGTTTACACGCACTACGATCTTCGGACTGATGTAATGTATACTGCTAAAGGTAATACGTACCCTCTTAGGTGGTTGTTCAGTGTCGGAGTCCTGGCCGGGCTTGTATCCGTCCGCGAAGCTGACTCGCTTCATGCCGCGAGTGGAACTCGGCCCTCCAGCCGGTACCGCCGGCGGCACGATGCTACAATATAATATTTACTCATCAACCCCCTTATTTATAAACACTAATTAATGTGCTGCATAACTTTGCATCGTTCCTTCTTCTTCTTCTTTAAAATGGCTTTTCCTTTCGGACATTTGCCAGTGTCAAGTATTATCAGTATTTGCAGGTTATTTGCATCGAACAAAACAGTCAAGTCGTCATAGTTAGAGTCAAGTCAAGGGAATCATTGTAAAAAGGGGGCCATTTTTACAATGTTTGTTCACGGAGCTTTGGAGACAACACTAAGCTAAAGTCCATGTTTTGCACCGATTTTCACTTTTATTTTCACTTGTACACCTTCACGAAACTAAATTGATTAATGTGCCCCCGAAATTAAACAATTTACACGCATTTGAACTAAGTTTCGCAAAAATGAAAATTTAGTAACACATCTCCTCAACGCATTCCCGCCAAAACTCCTTTGCATCGTTTGTCTTTTACTGTCACATGAAGTTTCAAAGTTGACAGACAGAGACAAACGTCACATAACTTAGTTTTATAAATAAGGGAGTAGTAGTTGACTAACAATACTATGGACCTAAATGCCTGAAATAAATGAATTAATTATTATTGTTACTATAATAAACGTTGTTTTGTTCCGATTTTGACCATGTTTCATTCATATTCGTCTAGAATAGGATTAAATGAAAGGATGGAAAAAAAGTCACGAAAAAAGTAAATAAATAACAAAATTAATTTTCGTAGTAAGCCAAATTTTTAGAGCTTTAATTCTGTTTCTAAAGGGTATAAACGAAACCCTCTCTTACTTAGGCTGAAATCAACAGTGCGTACTTTGACTTTGCTCAGACTGAGCTTAGCAAAAATTAAGCATAAACTTTCAATTGGAATTTATTTATAGTCGAAATTCATTTAGTAATACACGAAATAAATAAAGCGAACTTCATAGTCATAAGAGAGAAGCAAAGTTTAGGTCATTATATTTAATTGGTTTAATTGAAAACTTCGACTTTACTTAGCAAAAATTTTGGATAGTTGCAAAGATCGCTTTATAAATACCAATGTCATATGTCTTAAATCATAATTTTAGCTTAGCAAAGTCAAAGTACGGACTATAGATTTCAGCCAAAGAGTATGTAAGACCATACTATGTCTGGTGAACCGCGATAGCTAGACAGTTGAAATTTTCACAGATGATGCACAAACAGATACCACAAACTTATAACACACCTCTTTTTCCGTGTTTTGGTGTACATATTTGTGCTAAATTATATAAGAGAACCAACTAACCTGACATTCTCCTTATCGGCGTCGTGGTCCTCCGGCTCCTTCGCTACCTCACCGAGAACTGAAAACAACAAAACAATTTATTACAATAAAATTAATATATTGAATAAGGGTATATAGGATGATCATCATCTTACTAATCCTACTAATAAAGGTTGCCTGGAAGAGATCGCTTTTAGCGATAAGGCCGCCCATTGTACCTAATTGGTTTTTTCAAATAGTTTTAACTGTATTCATAATAAAAACTAGTTTATTAGTTTATGTGTCACTTAAATGGTTATATTGTAATTTTTAATGTATTTGTTTATTTGTAATTTTAATTTTTGTTTGTTTTAATTTGGTACAATAAAGAGTTAATCTAATCTAATATCATAAATGTGAAAGTGTGTGTGTTTGGATGTTTGTTACTCTATCACGCAAAAACTATTGAACCGATTGCGATGAAACTTGGAATATAAGTAGTTGGATACCGGGAATAAAACATAGGCTACATTTTATTCCGATATTCCCACGGGAAAGCGACTTACGCGGGTAAAACCGCGGGGCGCAGGTAGTACTTAATAAAACGCAAGTGTTACTGACGATTCATTCAGTGATGGGCAGAGCCACTGAGCAGGCTGAGTGTTGAGACTTGAAATTTGGAATATAGGTTCCTTAGAGGTTGAAAGTGAGCACTGAGAACAAATTTTTGGATATTCTATTTTATTTTACCCAAGAATAGAGTTTTGTAATTTTACAAAAAAAAACACCCTATTATTGTATCAATCGATATTGTTGCTGATGGAGATCAAATCATAGAAAAAACATAGCATGGTAAATCAACAGAACTGCCTGAAATTGTGTGAGAAAGATCGGAGACAAAATGTTGAAATGAAATGAAATGAATTGCACAGAGATGGATACAAAATTAAAGAATCTCTAATCCTACTACGTGGGCATACAAACATGGTTCTTAAAAAAATCTTCAATTAGAAAAAAAAAACATTTTTTATAAAGTAAGGTTAGATTACTAACAAGTCCCGTCATTTTGCAGTATAACGTCGGCAGATAAGTTTATTTTAACACTCCAATATTAAATTCAGTTACAATACTAGATGCCTACATAGTGTCATACAGTATTAGTTAATACATATTATAAATACACACCAGTGGTTCTCAAAGCACGGTTGATCCTGTCATCGAGCGTGGACACTCGCGAGGTGGGGGGCACGGAGGGGGGCACGAGGGGGGGGCCGGAGGGGGGCACGGGGGTCGCCACTGAGGGCACCTCCGCGTTGAAACAGTCGCCGTATTGAAGCTTGTCCGCTGCACCGTACATGTCTTGGTAGGCTTCGTCGTATCTAACAAATAATAATAAAATCTGTGAACACACAGCGCCATCTAGTCTCATGGTAAGCTACTAAGCTTGTGTTACTGTGGCCGAACAACAAATATAATACTAATATTAAAATACACAAACTTATTAGACAAGTTATTGATTTTTTTCTTTATTCTGGTTGAATTGAAATTAAAGATTCGTCCTGTAGAAATATCGGGGTAAAAATAACCACATTAGGACAAGCGGGAAAAAAATAAGGAAATTTATGAAGTTTTTTAAAATATCTCACCCGGTGGTAGAATTATCGTTCCTATTGTTAGCGATGCTCTGTATCTTGTACACCGGTTGGGAGGCCACGACCCTAGGGATGGGGTAGTGCTCGCTTCCACCCGTCAGGACTATGTTCACATCACTAGGTTTTAAACCTGTAACAAATGAGAATAGTGTATAAACTAAATAAACATAATATTAAACAAACAAACTACTAAATAAATATAAAACCTAAATTATAAATCCTGATCACGACACCAAAATGGCTACTAGCTAGCTTCCGCGGTTTTACCCTCGTAAATCCCGATTCTGTGTGAATTAATCGAAAAGCCATAAATACCACACTCGACAAATGTCAGAACAAAACAACTATCAGCGGTTTAGCTTGTGCTTTGATCCATCAATCAGTCAGGACAAAGCCTTTTATAGATATATATTTCGTTGATTTATATTAAAGCGTTTCCTACACTTGGATAACTATTTTCAAATGCTTTTCAAAAATTCGTACCGAACAGCATTCCAGCATTCCTAATTAAAAAAGAATGTATACATTAACAAAAAAGAAAGGATTGTAGTACCCTATCCGTATCTGTTATCTAGTGTCCACAATACGCACCAAGTTTTGTTAGTTTGGGTCTAGATCGCCCTGTGCAACGTACTGTAATACTTATTTACCTTATTTACCAACAATCCTGAGAATACACAATATTAACCTCACCCCATCGCGAGGGTCGCTGCGGTCCCGCAGTGGAAAAATTAGCGGCGGTGGTGTCCCCCGCTCGCCAGTCACACTTTGTGCTCTATTTGCTGCGACGAGGTACGCTATAACTCACCCCATCGCGAGGGTCGCTGGGGTCCCGCGGTGGAGTCAGTAGCGGCGGTGGTGTCCCCCGCTCGCCAGTCACACTTGATCTCCCCGCGCGCGCGGTGTCGTACCACTGTTTCTATACGCTGCGGGGATGTTCGCTGGAACACACAATATTTCACATCATCTAAGCCGTTATTATAGAATTATATTATAACAGTTCACGTAGTAGGGATCAACAATTTTGGGCTTGTATTGGAATATTAAATGATAGAATGTCATATCACTCTGTCTGTTATTACAAGTTTGTAAAAGTTCTAAAAGAAAAACACAGTCACATCCACAAACACCAACCCGCCCAACCAACCTGTGTCGCGACATCGCTCTGGTACTCCATGGCCATCTGCTCGTACATGTCGTAATTCCCCTCGTAGTTCCCCTCGTCCCGCTCCATTTCCATGTCTTTATGGTACATGTCACTCTGGATCACCCCCTGGAAACTGTAGTTTGAGTTTTGGGAGGTCGGTCGGAGATGGCTTTCATCTTTTTCGTAAACCTGAAAGAAAGAAAAATAATTATATACCTATTACCTATCTAAAAATCGGTGCAAAACATTAACTTTGGCGTTGTATCTAAGCTCTCGTGAACTTTATTGTAAAGAGCCACCATTTACAGTAACTTCCTTGATTTGACTTTTACTACGACGACGTTACTATTTTGATGGAAATTGCAAATGACTTGCAAAAATTAATAATCCTTGACACTGGCTATACTTTCCAAATGGTCATACTCGGTTGACAGCCGATAAGAAAAAAATATGTAGGTAAGTAACTAAACGACTGTTTGTTACTCGTTCACGCAAAAAATACTGAACGTTTAAATTACCTTATTTTTTATTTCTTATCGGCTGTGAACCGATTATGGTCATTAGGAAATTAGCCAATGTCAAGTGTTATTAACAAATAACTTGCATAATATGCAAGTTATTTGCATCGAAACAGTCAAGTCGTCATGTTTAAAGTCAAGTCTAGGGAATCATTTGTAAACACGGCGGCCATTTACAAAGATTGTTCACGGAGCTTTGGAGACAACGCTAAAGTCCATGTTTTGCACCGATTTTCACTTTCATTTCACTTGTACACTTTCACGAAACTAAATTGATTAATATGCCCTCGAAATTAAACCATTTTCACGCCTTTGAACTAGGTTTTACAAAAATGACAATTTAGCACCACGTCTCCTCAACGCGCTCCCGCCAAAAACTCTTTAATTACCTTACTAGGTGCTGAATCTTGAGTGTCTTGAGATGATTCATCACGTTTTAGTTGAGGGGTCGGAGGTGGATCGTCGGGAACCTGTAATACCAAAATGAATTTCTTAATCAATACATTATTGAAATTGGTTATAAATATTATCTACAGTCCACAAACATACCTTAATATCATCCAAATTAACATATCTAGTTACATCACTGACCGGCGATTGACTATCTCTTTCACTCTTCTCATTTTCAACATATATCTCTGTCTCTTCCCGCTCATCTTCATTCACCTCTTCATTTCCATCTATTTCTTCTTGTATAGTCTCTTCTTGTTCTTCCATTTCTTCTTGTTCTTCCATTTCTTCATGTTCTTCTTCCTTTTTAATTTGAATACTGTTGTTACCAACGAAATCGTTCTGAAGCTCTTTTACATTGATGATTTCTCTATGTTTTGTAAATTCCAGTATTTTTTCTTCGTCATCTGTCAGGCGTTCGGTTTTTATGTTGTTAAGTATATTAACATCGAAAACTTCTTCGGATTGTGTTGATTCAGAAGAAGATTTCTGACGTTTCTTCTTTTTTTTCTTCTCCGATTTCTTCCTTTCGAATTCGGAATCGGTCTGTGTTGTTTCAGAAGTGCTAGTGCTGTGTTTCCGATATTTCTTCTTTTTGACGTTTTTCTTTTTCTGCCTTTGTGTCTTTTTCTTTTTCGTTTTTTTGTCTTTTTTCTTCTTATCTGTAAATGTTGTTTATTTTAATTAAGTTAAAATCCTGTGCCTATGTATTTAATTTTAGTATACAAACAAATGCAAGTTGTAGTAAGTGGACGCCGGTGGTCTAATTGGTTAAGTCGTTACTCCCGGATTTAGTAAAGATGCGTCGTTGGCGTTGGTTCGAATCCCGCTCAGCGTCGACCATGTGTTGTGTTTTTGTAGATGTATTTTTCCTGTAAAATATTACTAAAATGCATTTTTTTTTTCGAAATCTAAATTCATACCTTTTTTATACTCCCCGTCATCAGACTCCTCAATTTTGATAACCTTCTTCTTTTTCTTATGTTTCTCTTTTAATTTCTTTAAATCTTTTTTGCTCAAATGTTTCGTGGATTTCGCTTTAGATTTCTTAACTTCCTAAAACAACGTATGAAAGAACTCAGCTAAGTTAGAAAATCATTTAGAGTATTTACAGTACTGTATTTCACTCGCTGCACATCGTAGGTCGTAAAACATGGGAGCAGTGTAGAGAATATCTCGGTCTCTCTGCCACTTATGGATCTTATAGAAAATAGAGTGTGTGAGTTTTTTTTTTTTCGAAAAATGACATCGGCTAAATCGAAATTAAAGATTAACTGCAATGCTATTGAAATTAAATTTTAAATCAATTTATTACGAGAACAGACCAATACTAGACAATAATTTATCGTTATTTCTTTACCTTTTTCTTGAGTGATTTCTTTCGTTTCTTAGATTCAACTTCACTATCACTTAACGTGGATGCCGAGAGTTTCCTCTTACGTTTTTCCTTTACTACTTTCAACTTTTTCCTGTAAATATGAAATAACAGATGTAAAATGGAGGTGTGATGTGTGTTTGGTAATTGATACGATACTTGATACAGTTTATAGAATCAGGTACATTTTTTCTAAATCCATTACCTCACACTCTCTGAACCCCACACTCTCTGAACCTCCTATTCGCTGAACCTCACACTCTCTGAATCTCCCATTCTCTGAACCTCACAGTCTCTAAACCTCACACTCAATGAACCTCACACTCTGAACCTCCCACTCTTTGAACCTCCCATTCTCTGAATTTTACACTCTCTGAACCTCACACTCAATGAACCTTACACTCTCTGAACCTCACACTCTCTAAACCTCACACTCTCTGAACCTCACACTCTCTGAACCTCTTACCTCTCAGTCTCCTCATCAACCTCCGACTCCTGACTCCATCCCTCACTGCTCAGCTTGGGCTTCTTCTGCCGAGGTTCCTCAGGTACCCTTACGTCGTCAGATTTGGTGACGCGGGTGGGAGTACCGCGCGGGGTCGCAGATTTGGACTCCGCTTCGGGCCAAACGGCTTTCATGAATCTGGGGTTAGTATCACCAAGTTTTCATTTACAAATACAAAATAGTTTATTGCCACAACTCTATTTTTAACTGCTTAAATTCAAAATTACAAAATTAAAATAAAATTACAATAGGCACACAATCCTACTAATATTATAAAGCTGAAAGCATGTGTGTATGTGTGTTAGTTACTCAATCACGTAAAAACCGCTAAAACGATTGCGATGAAACTTGGAATATAGGTAGCTGGAGACCTGAAATAACACATAGGCAACACATATCGATAATCCCGCGGGAACGGGACTTACGCGGGTGAAACCTCGGGGCGCAGCAAGTAAAACTCCCTTGCGCCCCTGGAAAAACAAATCACTCTCCGCCTCAAACTCGGTGGACGGATGTGGACGGTGGTGGAAAATGAAACTACTCTCACCTATGGTACTCCCTATCGAGTGACATCTCCCGCCCACCCGGTGAGAGCTGGCTGTCCTCCGCCTCCCACTCGGTGGACGGCTGCACGGTGGAACTCTCCACCAGGCACTGGTGGGACATTGGGTACCACCCGCGAGCCGTGTGGAATGGCGCTACTGCCATCCTGGGGTACGTTAACATTTTAGGTTATTATTATTATTTCTCATCGGTTGTGAACCAATTATGGATGTTTGAAAAGTGTCAAGTAATTTTAATATTTGCAACTTATTTGCAGGAGTTTTGGCGGGAACGCGTTGATGAGATGTGTTGCTTAATTTACATATTTGTGAAACCTAGTTCAAATGCGTGTAATTTTTTTAATTTTGAGGGCATATTAATCAATTTTGTTTAGTGAACAAGTGTAATGATAATGAAAATTGGTGCAAAACATGGACTTTAGCGTTGTCTCCAAAGCTCCGGTGAGCCGTCATTGTAAAGACGGTTCACGCTTTACGGTGTTCTTTGATTTTCTTGACTTGACTTTAAGACGTAAATACAACAATTTCAATTAATTCCAAAGTCAAATTGTTCGGGAAATTCCTCCCACACCTTTAAAAAAGTCAGAACCAAGTTCGAACGTTGTTGCACAGTACATGGAGGGAGCAGTATGGAAAATGATGACGCGTTGTTTGGGTGAGTGAGCCGTTTCGAGCATTTGTAGGTAGTTACCTTACTGCTGTGCCTGCAGCTTTCTATGTGCTGTAGTCATTATGAGAATATCTACTATCTATGAGAGATAATTTATATTCGAGTCTACTTACTGATCGCAAGCATAAACTGTATCAACTAACTCCATCTTGGCCAGTTCTAGCTCCTCATAAACAGTAGAGCGGTCTTTGATGCAGTCGCACAGTTTTGGGTTTTCACTGAACCATATCTTGGGAATGTTACGGGTTTCCCTGGAACAGATAGGGTAAAACATTGTAGAAGAAAATTGTACAAGGTTTATGAATTTAATTAGAATATAGAATTAGAAATAAGTTTCTCGACAGGTTGCACTTTTTCGTTCATTACTCGGGTTCTGCTAAATGGATTTCGATGGAAAGTATACCACGACGTTCCTTGAAAATAGAACTATCCAATATTTAAAACTAGATTTCAATCGGATTAGTAGTTTTTAATTGTCTAAGGAACAGACAAACAGGCAGACAGACATAAGTTTTAAAAATTATATAATTTTGTTAAATAATTTTGTTCTACTACTTTTCATATCCTCTTGACAACTTTATTTTTAATTTACTTCCAAGTACAGACTTTTTGTCCTGTCTTCCTTTATTATAAGTATAGAATAGATAGAATAGATTTATATATATACTCACTTGTAACATCTATTTTTATCATGTCGAAACAACAGCGGTTGGCACACTTTCAATACAAAATCCCAAGTCTCCAAAGAATCAACAGTACATCTAGTTAATTTGTGACTATCCACAACTTTTTCTAAAGAAGACCGGTTAGATTTGTATCTTTCAGGTTTACTTGTCCTCTCAGGCGATTTGTAACGTTGCTCAGGCGATTTATAACCCATTTCTGGCGACTTATAACTTTCTGGCGAGTAAGTCATTTCAGGCGACTTATAACCACGCTCAGTGAACTTAGAGGCCCTTTCCGTAGATTTATACCCACTTTCAGTCGATTTATATCCACTTTCAGTCGACTTATACCCACTTTCGACTGACTTATACCCGTCAGAATAGTTACTTCGACTTGAACTTAGTCTAGAACTGTCCAATTCTGGTGTGATCGATATCCTTTCTTCTTTAGGCGACTCGTATTCTACTAGTCCTTTATCTTGACAACTATCATCCATTACTTCAGATTTTATCTCATTTATGACTGATTCTAAGAATGTATCGTCAGCTAATTCGTCCATAAATGCTTCTTTAGAGTCAATGTCGAAGGATTTTGAGTCGGGTGATCGGTAAGGACGAACTTTTTGAGTAAATTTGTCTAGAGAAGTAGATTCGTCAAACATGTCAAGAACTTCATCATCTTCTTCGATTTCGTATTTGAAAGAGTCTACAACTGGCTTCAATTTTTCAATTTTAGGTTTATTTACTGGACTTTCTGAGGCTTTCCTTGATATATTGTGTCTTATGTTCTCCAATGGATCCGCCGCCTTTGGTGGAGTATTTTGTTCTTTTTCTTCAGGTTTAGGAGTTGCATCTTTAGATTTGTCGTCGTTATCTAGTGACCAACTGTCACAAACTAAAAAGTCTTTCAAATTAACATCTGTTTCTTTCGATTCCTTATCTTTATAAGCCTCAGTAGATGGTTCCTTTGTAACGGCATTTAAATTAACTTCAGATTCCGGTTCTATTGATTCTTTTTGCTCATATTTTGGATCTCTATCCTTAGATATTTCCCGTTCTTTAGATCTTTCCTCTATATCTTTAGACCTCTCACTCGAGCGATCTTCTTTATCTTTAGATTTATCTCTTCGCTTGGATTCTTTATTTCTATCGTCTCTTTCTTTTGGTCTATCTTTGTACCTATCTCTATAACCATCTTTGTCACTTTGTTTATTGTAAGATCGTCTAGAATCATATTTGTCGCTTCTTTTAGCGTATTTGTCACGACCTCGAGTTTTTTCGTCTTTTTTGTCGTGTGTTTGATATTGTTCACCTTGTTTGTTCCTTTGGAATGGATTAGCATAGTCCGGTACAAATTTATTGTAATTGAATTTAAATTCTCTGCCTTCTGCTTTCGCTTTTTTAGCTTCACGAATTATTTCGTCTACTTTAGCTGGATCTGAAATGTTTATTTGTAAATGAGTACTTACTTTGTTGAATCTTACTAATATTATAAACGCGAAAGTTTGTATGTATGTTTGTGACTTTGTTACTTTTCACGCACAAACTACTGAATCGATTGCGATAAAACTTAGGATATATAGCTACGTACTTACAGGTAGCTGGTAATTAGCTGGTAATTGGTATACGTTGTTATCGGGAGAACGTGTTGAAGCAAGCGGTTCACCTGGTGTGAAGTAGTATCTTCTGCTTTTAGGTTATTAACATCAAAACTAACATCCCTACTAAAATGTTTATAGTGTAAAGGATTTTAGTATTTTTATTTGATTGTAAATAATTAGTACTTTCTAGAAACTATTGCTATCCCAATTATTGTTTTAAATCTTATATCAACAGTATTTTAAATGCGATAGTTTAGCTGTTTGTTTCTTTGTCAATCACGCAAAAAAACTGCTAAACGAATTTGGCTGAAATTTGGTACACAGGCAGTGTTTAACCAGGTATTTCCATGGGATGCTGGTTTTTCCACAGGAAGTAGGTTCGGGACACAGCTAGTGTTTAGCAATAATTTGAATACTATTACAAAACATCTATCATCCATTCAAAGCTTGAAGTCAATATTTAGACCTGTAATTTTACCTTTCACGGTGGTATCCAGCTGATTCAACTACACAAGTATGCTACTGCTATGCGATAAAAATAAAGCAAACAAATACTACAAACTATCTACTTCTTCAAATAAGCATTTTATAACTAACTTGAAGTAGCATTATATAAAATTGTAGGCTATTATTATAATTCGCAATTAAAAATTCGCAGTAATCTAACTTTCTAACACGTATATCTGTTGCGGTCGAAACTCTATAAAGCGGTGGATATTAGTTCTAAACTTAGTTCAACGTAGTTCATATCAAAAGCATAGAAACCAATGCGATCGCTTTACAATCGCAATGATTTGTAAGCATAGCAACACTGGCTAACTCAACCATGTGGGCTTCGTGACAAAGTTATTTTGAACACACAGTTTTGACCTTCAATAAAACTGAAAAGCATCTTACTAATATTATAATCGCGAAAGTTTGTATGTAAGTATGTATGTATGTGAGGTTGTTACTCTTTCACACAAAAACTACTGAACCGATTGCGATGAAACTTGGAATATAGGTAGCTGGGGACCTGGATTAACACATAGGCTACTTTTTGCCCCATTATTCCTGCGGGAACGGGACTTACGCGGGTGAAACCGCGGGGCGCAGCTAGTCAGTCATAATTTTGAAAGTTTTTAAATTTGACTGCTTCCTTATTTCGACCGCAACCTATCTATTATATCTAATATATTACTACATTTTACTAACTACGTATCAGTTTTTATACTAGAAGAAACACATAACTAAAATGGTAAAAATACTTACCCAAATTCACAATGTTAATTATATCCATCCATACCTATAATCTAATATTGTTACATCTATCTACACGAAATATTTTTACGAGGAGAAATGCAACATCAAAAATTCTACCTCAGGATTCGAACCTGTGTCCCTCGATTGTCGAGCGCCTCACTGGGACCCCGTGACACGGTGAATAAATGATTATGCATCACCTCCCTATCTACTCTTTAAAGAAAGGCGGTGTTTTAGCGAACTTACGTTTGACGACCACTTTCGGCTCGACCGGTTTAAGTTTCTTAACCGTCTTGACTGTACGACATATTCTTATATTACGTGCTTAACGAACAGACAGACAAGCAAGCAAAATATTATAGCAATATCATAAACAAAAAATATATAAAAATAAGAAAACAGGATAAAGAGCCACTTGCAGTTTTTTTTTACATATTTTTGACGGGGAATTCGGTCGAATAAATACAGACACGGAATTAAAAATTTGACTTCTACTTAAACAATTAAGGAGCACTCAACTTTAAAAATTTTGAAGCGGCTTAATTAATTAAGTATCCTTCAAACTTTCAGTGGCCTGTTATAGCTACTTCTTATTATTTAAATGTTATAGACTACAATTTGGCATACTTTTCTAAAGAACAATTTTAAATACAAAGAAAAGAAACGTGAAATTGTAATTTTAAAGAAATATAATAATAATCTCTCTTATTTATAAACGCTAATTAATTCGCTGCATAACTATGCATCGTTTGTCTTTTACTGTCACATGAAGTTTCAAAGTTGACAGACAGAGACAAACGTCACATAACTTAGTCTTATGTAAATAACATTTTATAAATAAGGGAGAATATGTTTAGAGGAATAGTTTGAAGGCAAAGATTGTTTGCTTTGTTGTTGTCTTTCTATTGCTATTCATATCCGTTTAAAGGTTAAAACGTTTCTGCAAGTCACTCTAATAAGAGCAAATTAGGGATAAAAATTAGTAAAAATGAATCAAAATCAGTCAAGCATCATAGTGACTTGTTGGCACAACATTGGCTACACAGTGCACATGCCTAAAAGTCAACTGCCAATAGCGTGCGTATCTTCCTAAAGAAATGCTGTACTAGACGTGACATGAAAAGGTGCGTAAAATTTGTTCAAGACATCAAACTATTGTTCTAAGACTTTTTGAAATCAGAGCTATTTTAGAAAATTTTAAAGTTGTTCACTTACTGTTTTTTTGTAAGTATAGATCTTTAAACTTGGGGAATTATTACATAATTTAATTTCGAATTCTATTTATCGTCAATCCAACCTTAATTCCAAACATAACTACAAATATTCCAAAAAAAAAAAACAAAAATATTGTGCATTTCTGAAAGTTGTAGAACAAAGTTCTGCAGAACATGGACCTAAATGAGAAGGCACAAGAACTCAAGCGGGTTTTGTTTACATGATCATGTGATTCACAATATATGGTTATATCCAACAAACTCGGATATAATTGGAAGTAGCAATCCTTTGAAAAAATGTTCCTCGCAAATGTGTTTGCGGGCCCTAGAACAATGATTCAACCTCCAGTCTGTCACTAAAGAGTGTCCGCAATTGGTTGATCCAAAGGCAATCATATGTAATACTGAACGGAACATGTCAAGTATGCTGCAAGTATATTCCTCTTAGGTTATATCACACATTATACAGATTATGTTAAGAAATTATATGTTGGCATAACTTACCTAAAAATGATTTAATAGGAGGCATAGCCTTTGTAGGCATTGCTTTGTTAGCAGTCACACTGTTTGGTGCGGGACATATCAACCCGAGAGGAATGCCCAGTTCCACCAGCTCCATCTTACGTTTCATATCCTCGATCTCATCTAGTGTATTCTTACGTAAGTGTATGTAGGAATCTGTGGATTTTTAAAGTGTTATATTTTTAGTAGAAAAAGTAAAATAAGATTTTTAGTTTAATTTGTTTAGTTTAACTTTTATTATAGTACTAGCTGTGCCCTGCAGAAAAAAATCTAAGGAAAGAGTTCATTGTAACTATAAAAGGTGGTGTATTTTACAAGGTTAGTAGGCACTTATCACAATATCTTAACCATGAATTTGGTCTTTGGTGTTTTGGATGAAATCACTGGCACCTCAAAAGCTTCAACAAAACTTAATATATTATCCAAAAACATATTGAACTGAAACTGGTCTAGCAAATGGCCTGTTGTCAAGTTGGTAAAAAAAAACAATATTTTACCTGTCATTTGTCTGCTTGCACCAGGTTTAGGCGGTTTGGGTACCTTCTTCTCAGGATCCTCAGATGGCTTCGGGTGGACAGGTGTCTTTGCACTTGCTAGCTTCCCGATAAACACCGTTGCACCTTGATAATGTTGAAATTGTATTACATGGTAATTATTTGTGTATATGCTAGCAATACTTCTCAATGCAGCACATCCATGTTCATCGTCAAGCCAGCCATCCAAGATATGTTAATCGAATTTAAAATGCTTATACCCTTTTTCGGAATCTTAGATAAAAATGTAAACAAAATACTGTTACTTTCAAAAAAAATATTTAGGTATTATATTTATTTATTCAATTGAATGAGTGTTTTGTTAACATTTTTGATCAAAGATTCTGAACAAGGGTATAATTAATTTTACAAGGCCTATAAAACTACCTGTTACAGTTTAAAAGGCTATTTCAACTCATTGAAAGATAGTTTTTTCAGGCACAAGCACATACATCTAAGCAATAATTTAATTTTTAACATAGATTTGTAAGGAAAACTTACTTCCGGTGCTGAGAGGTTTTGGTATAGCCACCGGTGACATTGATGACTTCTTCTGTATGGAGAATGCTCGGAGCTTTTTCTTAGCATTTTGTACACCCAAGGTTATTGGTTTCAGTGATGGTCCAGGCTGAAAATACAGATTTTTCTTATATTAGGTTTACTTTATTTATTTCTTACTTATTCCACATAAATTCCTATCCTGTAACTTATCTGATACGTATAGATATACGTTACAGATGTGATATGATAGCAATGCTTGGTATGACATCACATATGTCATACCAAGCGTTGCTTACCTTGTTTGATTATTCAAAGTACCTTACATCTTAATTCAACCACTAAACTATCCCTGTACCAAATTTCATTCAAATTGGTTAAGCCAAAACAAAAAATCTAATCAAATCAAAAGTAACCTATAACCTTCCTCGATAAATGGACTATCAAACAATAAATATTAGTTCCTGAGATTAGCGCGTTCAAACAAACAATCAAACTCTTCAGCTTTATAATATTAGTATGGATAAAAAAGGACCTAATTTGAGCCGGTCTAGCTATTTGTGGAAATGAGCCTGTAGTCATTACAAAACTAGTATCGCTAGGCCATGCCAGTGTTCCGATAGGTAAACAGGTTTGCCACTAGAGAAGACAAAAAAGAAAGGAATTTTTGTTATGGGAGAAAATTTATTATAAGTGTTTGATGCTGAGGAGTATCTAGTCTCGATCCTTATTGGAACAAGAATGAGGAATGCAGGAATAGTTTTGGGTGCCATTTGTAGCTAAGAAGCCCTATTATAATGATGGTGGGTTTCTTATGCAAGTCCGCCGAGAAACGAGATTCCGCAGTTCTGTCGGTTTCCAAACAGTGTGTACTTAAATTGTTTTTACCTTGTCATTTATATCTTCTGCAACATTCTGTGATTCTTGATAGTCGGAACCCAGGTGGGAAGTGATGTTTTCCATGATTTTTGCGTGGTGGCTGTCTCCAGATTAAATCGGCACTCTTTATTTAGTTTATCTTTACATTTTATGGAAAATAGTCATGTAAGTATTTTCTAATTCATTTAAAACACCGATTTTTCTACGAAATTACTTTCCCGTGAGCGGTGACAACAAAAATGACAATTGACTGACAGTAAACAAACAAACCAAACAAACATGAATGTATAGTCTGTGGGTGACGTTTTTGTTTGCTTCAACTAAGTATAGCCAACATTTTAAAATTAATTTACGTTTCGTTACCTGCTATCTTATCAAATTTTATGTACAGACCTACACGGTATGACATCCAAAGTATTTTATACGTATATGCTGATATGGCAGTGAGCGGGCCAACTTGGGGCCAACCTCATCACTGACGTACTCTAGTATAAATATCTCATCTATGCACTGACGTGAGGTGTTCATCCTCCGAGAATTACTGCTCTCGCGACTTCACTCTGACCAGCCGGTGAAGGCAAGTCAAAGGCGGGGGACCGCTTCCTCGTCAGTGTTCACTCCGACCAGCCAACTAAGGCAAGGAACAGTGACTTCCCGCTGGAGTAATCGGCTTCCTGAGTAGGTACTCTCCAGGGGGAAGTCACTCCTCGACACCTCACCTCAAGGTGCCCTGTGGTCTTATTATTACTAGGAGTTTGCCCCCAACTGAGACGAGGGTTCACGACCCCGTATCTCCCCAATTACTACCTAATTGGTGCCTTTATCAAAAGTTTTATCCTTGTTTTATCAAAATCTTAAAATTAAAAGCTGCTGCAGGTATGTAAGAACAATAAAATAAAACGAATACTTAAAACTTCCACATAATTTAATACTTACTAAATAGGGACGAACTAAGGCATAACACAGAATCCATAATAGTACAAAGCAACAATCCGTACTACCGTGATCGTTTGTCGTTGCTATGTCGTCCTTTTGTCGTTCAAAAAAATAAAGTAAAATTTAAATAAAAAATACCTCGCCTACCTACTTTTAAAAATCACAGACAATTTTTTTTTTAGTTTGTTTTTATTTATTTTTTAATTAGGTATTTTAAGTTCATTATTTTTTTTACCTGAACGACAACGCGACGACTTGTAGGGCCCATTATTAATTATTTACATAGGCATAAACTTCAAGACAATATCTTAAATTAAAACTGAAATTTCTTATATTAAACCTTAGCATTCACTACCTTACTAATTTATATTATGTATGGATATTTGTCTGTCTTGAAGTTTTGTAAAGCTATATAATATAGCAGCAGCTGGAATTTAAATGTTAGCTGTAAATAGTATAGAACAAAAGTCAATACAACATACGGCCCCTGATCATTCCTGGTGCAAAGACCCCGAAATGCTGCTAATAAGTGAGAGAACTTTATAATGAGAGAAAAAAACTTATTTTGATTATTGGCTCTCTATGTTCTCTGTCAAAAATAAAAAGACAAATGAAAAAAGTTACTTCGATACGTTGATTCGTTTCAGATTTCCGAAACGTGCGATACGGACTCGAATATATGCACCGAGGTACTAAAGCTCTGTTTTATACTATAGTATAGAGGGTCTGATATTGAATCCAAAGCGTAATAAGGACTCCAGAGTTAACTCCCGAGCGCGGCGAGGGTGTAAAAAACTTCTCCTGAGCGAAGCGCAATAATTATGTACCTGGAGTCCTGAGTGAAGCGTGGAATACAAGCGCCCAAGATTAAGACAGGCTTTATTACCAAGGTGAATTTCATACTCTACTTCACACATCTACTGCGAGCGAATTAACAAGGCTACATAAATAAGCATTTAAATAACAACAAAACAATACATTGCTGCAACGTGTATGAAATATATTACAGCTCTTTATTAATTAAATTTATCAATGTTGCATCAAAATGATGAACCAGGCATTAACTAAAACTTTTTGCCTTACCCTTCAGTCAAAATAAAATAGGAGAATAAAATATATATTAGTTTTCTTTTTTGTTTCGTGTAATAAAATGTCTAGGTGGCCAGTTTGAAATGGCCGTATGGCGTTTGCTGCCAGAATCTTAGTGAATTATATCCTCGTAAATTTGTTTTTATTGCTCAAGGCATCTTCTTCTTTAAAATGGCTTTTCCTTTCGGACATTTGCCATTGTCAAGTATTATCAATATTTGCAGGTTATTTGCATCGAACGAAACAGTCAAGTCGTCACAGTTAAAGTCAAGTCGAGGGAATCATTGTAAAAAGGGGGCCATTTTTTACAATGTTTGTTCACGGAGCTTTGGAGAGAACACTAAGCTAAAAGTGAAAATCGCTAAAAGCGATTTTCACTTTTATTTTGACTTGTACACCTTTACGAAACTAAATTGATTAATATGCCCCCGAAATTAAACAATTTACACGCACTTGAACTAAGTTTCACAAAAATGAAAATTTAGCAACACATCTCCTCAACGCATTCCCGCCAAAACTCTGCTCAAGGCATATTTATTAGAAATATTTTTAAAGGAAAATATCATCTTCAAAAATTCACTTGCGGCGAGATTTGAACTCGCGTCCCTGGATCAATATTCCAGTGCCTATACCGCTCGGCCACGCAAGTTCCCAACCAGATGATTTTTTCATTTAAAAATATTTCTAGTGAATTATATCCTCTTTGACCACAGCCTTCATGAAAATGTCATTACTTTAATCCCTAGGCATATAATGCGCACTTTATGCATCTAAAGACTAAAGACTCGCTTTACGTTGACCTTTTTGGTCAAATAAAGTAACTTGGTAGAGCCGTAAATGTGTAAATATTAACTTATTTTTAACCGACTTCAAAAAAAAGGAGGAGGTTATCAATTCGTCTGTATGTATAATATTTTTATTTTTTTGTATGTTTACCGATTACTCGAAGACGGCTTGACCGATTAAGATGAATCTTTTTTTAATGGATAGATGGGAGCTCCAAGATGGTCCCATAAAAATTGATGTGGATCTGATGAGGGTTTTCGGAGTGATGAACGGAAATGCTCCTCAAAACGCATTAATCAATCCAATTGTTTATCGATTACTCGAAGATGGCTTGACCGATTGAGATGATTCTTTTTTTAATGGAAAGGTGAGAGCTCCGAGATGGTTCTATAAAATTTGATGATGATCTGATGAGGATCTTCGAAGTGAGGACCGGGAATGCTCCTTAAAACGCTGTATTCAATTCAATTGTTCATCGATTACACGAAGATGGCTTGACCGATTGATATTATAGTTCTTTTTTTAATGGAAAGGTGGAAGCTCCGAGGTGGTCCCATAAAAGTTTGGTAAGGATCTGATGAGTATCTTCGGAATGATGGACAGGATAGTATCCCAGAATTCAATAAATTACTCATTTTTGGACTTCTACCAAAAAGAATAGACCCCTAAAGTACTAAGTACAGATTGATTGGGCACCTGAAACCACCTTCTCATCAGCAAACTCCTCAATAATTAAAATAACGGTAACAATATTGTTGATTTTTAGGTCGGGCAGTTGATTTTTTAGTCGAGCAGTTTTACTGGTTGGTTCCATATTGTACTTAGTTTGACTTCAGATGATAAAACAGATTAATTAGTCGGTGGCACTGTACCTATGTAGAGGTTAATTTGGTATTTTTTATCAATTCTTTTGTTTGTTATTTTTTAAATTATTTTTCGTTTCTTTTTTGAAGTCGGTTTTTTTTTTTTTTAATAATTTCTTTACATAATGAACTTTGTACAAAGAATAGTTTGAACTTTAAAAATAATTATAACCATGTTATATTAAAACTATTATATTTGTTTTAGTTTATTTTAAATATAAATACTCATAACTAAATAAATACTACTTAATTGAGTTTCTTTAAGAATACTCCATTTTCTGTGAGTTCACTTCCACAATCAATGAATTGAGATCATCACTCAATTTTAACGACATCATAGGCATAGTGAACGGTTCTGAAAAATAAGATAATTACAATGTTTTTAGAATTTCGGTAAAATAAAAAGTTAACCTTGTCTTTTTGCAAAAAAATTAACTCTGGTAAGTATTATTCATTATTGTATCAACCAATAGTGTTATATCGTGGAAACAAACGTAAACTGGGAAATAGAAAAAAAGATCGCGTTTTTTTTTTCAATTTCAACATTTAGCTATCATGGTTCAAGAGATACTGCCTGGCAACAGACAGACGAAAAGTGCTCTTAGTAAAAGGGTCCCGTTTTTACCCTTTCACTACGAAACCCTAGAAAGTTACTGTAACGTGGATGCACTATCCACTTACCAGCAATAAACGACTCCTCCGTTTTCACTTCCAGCGGTTGAATACTACCTACATTTGGAATTTCATTAACATCAGCAAATGCCATCGGTACAAAATCATCACTAGCACTCGTATTCTGTCGTTTACTTATTCTTTCAGTCTCTGATGCCCTTTTCTTTGATCTCAAGACTTTCTTCTTTCTCTGGGAGGTTGAATTTTTGGAATCAAGCGCTTTGTCGATGGAATTTCTTATAGATTCTTTAACTTCGTCTGATAGTTCGACCCCGCTGTCGTATGATTTGTATTTAGTAATGGGCTCATCATCGCTTGAATAGTCTGTGGCTTCCATTTCCTTGTGGTATTGGTGCCATTTTGAAATGATTGTTTTAAGTTTTGCCTGAAATTTAAAAAATGTGTTTTTACAAAAAAGAGTTATGTTTTTCGCGCTTATCTTGTACTATTCTATATTGCTATATTTGTACTATTCTTACTCAGCTCGTATCTTCCAAACCACTCGTTGGAGGTATGGTTAGATATTCGTCTCATTTTTCCACTCCAATGGTTCCTATATGTGACATAAAATAAAAACAAAATGGAGACCACCACACGACATATTGTTTAAAAAAAAATGAAAGTGGCTATGTCGAGTGGGGTATCGTTGAATAGGTATTTAAAAACCATTCTTAGGTTTGTTTAATCATTTTTCATTTAATGATACCATTTAGGATCTACAATGATTTAAAGTTGGTTAGCAGCCATTCATAAAAGACCGCAACCTACTAAATAATCCCCAACTTAACTCCTCCTCTAGGCAATGATGCGATTAAAATACAACTGATATAATTTAACGTCTTTTACTTTCATAATGCTGACTAAAAAGTGTATAAAAAATCTCCTGCTTAAAAGTAAATAAAAACTTAAAATGTCTAGAATCAAGACCATCATTTTTAATAATGGGTCCCGACTGTAAAAGTAACTGTGTTTATAAACTTTAGTTTTTAAGCAGGCAGGTTTTCAAACTTTTACATATTGGAGATTTAAATAAATTGTAATTATTTTATTTGTCACTGCAATTTTATCCGTATAAGTTGTTATCCCGTGTGTGTTAATCCAGATCTTCAATTATCTGCATACCAAATTTCATTGCAATCGGCTCAATAGTTTTTGTGTAAGAAATAAAAAACATTCACACTTACTTGTTTACTTTACTTACTTTTTACACCTTTATAATATTAGTAGGATTTCATACAATTACAAATCCAAATTCAATTAAGTATTCCAAATAGGTAGGTACAGACATATTTTTCATATCATTACAGTATTTTAAATCAAATTTCATTCTCACCCACAGCTTGTTTCTGGACTGGGTGTGTCTCTGTGTATAATTATGTATGTACTTACAGAAGAAAAATAAATATCAGTATAATATCCATTATCCAGTTACGGTACCACAAGCTTAGCTTGCCACAGAGCCTGATAATGCTTCGGATATTTACATTTTTACCAGGTCTTAATAGAGTACTATTTTTTATTTTCTTACCTCGACGTTTAGATCATGTTACAATGATCTTGGTTTTGAGAGGACCCGGTAAAAATGTAAATATGTTAACAAATCATGTGAATTTAAAACGCTTCAGATGCTCCTGTGAGCAGAAAGTCTGTAATTTATTTAGTTACACTCTATCATTTCCAACATACTTACAAACTTCATTGGCGAAGGCACACGCAACATAAAATGTTGTGAATGGACCTCCTGTGATTCACACCGTGAGCAGAGGTCGAAATCTTCACAAACCAAACATTTGTATCGATATCCAACAACTATTTTACTGCAGTTGTTACATGTTATACCTTCGTGTGATTTCACACTGTCTGCTGCATTTAGAAGTTGATCTCCTGTACGATAAAACATTTTATTTACTAACCAAGCTTTCGCCAACTTTACAGTTTGCATTTTCGTTTTCGGCTTGGTTCGTTTAAAAATCATAAATTATATTATATTTACACAATTAAACCCACTAAATAAAGTGTTTTATTATGCAAAATCACTAAAATTATAGAAGAAATTCTCCTGTAAGATATTAAAAATTATTATTTTTCTTATATTAAATAGTGTTTAATTATGTATGTTTTGTATGTTTGGGAAACTGACTATTTTAAAATTTAATATAAAATAAACAAAGTGCATTTAAAGGATACTTAAAAAATCTCTGGCTGAGTGACGAACTAAAAAGCAAGTAATAGGGCTAAGAGCTTAACAACTTAAAAATTTGGATACCTGTGTCAGATCCTGGTAAATATAACGAAGGTACAGCATCTGCCCGTAGTTGTCTGTTTTTGACACTCGGATAGTCAAAGTGACGAGAGCAGAAACGGTATCGACACCTTAATTCTACTGTTTTCTCTAAAACATCGAGCCGGTCTGCAAGTTCGAACCATTTCTGTTGCCTAAAATGACATAAAATAGAAGTGACAATAATTTGGCAGGTGTCTTACAGGCATATTCGCAAACAACTCTCGTCTGTTCTTTCTTTATTGCTTTGTTTGATCTTGAGAACGACAATCAACGTAGGCGAAAATGTAACAAAGCTGAGTTCACATAATAATGTATACCTATAGGGTTGTTTATGGAAACAACTGTAATACTCTTTTATGTATAATATTTAATGGTATACCTAAATATTTCTCTATCTTGATTTTTTCCTGTTTAAAAACTGTTTATTCACAAAATTACACAATAGTCCTACAATTGCTTACAATTAAATAGTAAAACAAAACTAGAACCTAAATTTACAGGAAGCTGTCGACACCACCCACCCGCATGGTACGCAAAATACTGGCAGCGTTCAGCTCAGCTATCTTGAATTTCTTTTATGAACAGCAGGTAGAACTAAGTTTACTACTATTTTAGTTTTAAGACTTTGCAGTTCTGATTCACTGAGTTAATAATATAGTATAACTATAATATATAGTTCAGTGAGCCAGTGAGTCTCCTTATTATAGTACTAATTATTATTATCAATGTTCTAAATTACTGAGGTTTAATTAATTTTATTCTACTAACCGCCGGGATTCTCGTGGTGCTGCGTGGAAGTGCAAGTTACTGGCGTTGAGACTGTTTCGGCCACAGCCGCGCACACAACAATAATTCACCATTTTACAATTTGTAATCGTTTTTTTTAGATATAAACTGGAAATCTCGTTTTGATGATTTGCAAGTAAAATAAACAATCACAGACTAGTAAGAAGATAAATTAACAGACTAAAGAGTGACAGTGACTTGGCTGCTTGCTTGCTTGATTCACATGAGTGAGTTGATTTTTATTTTATTTCTTATCGGTTGTGAACCGATTATGGCCATTAGGAAATTAGCCAGTGTCATGTATTTTATAATTTATGCAAGTTATTTGCATTCGTCATAGTTAAAGTCAAGTCTAGGGAATCATTTGTAAACACGGCGGCCATTTACAAACAATCTTCACGGAGCCTTGGAGACAACACTAAGTCAATGTTTTGCACCGATTTTCACTTTCATTCCACTTGTACACCTTCACGAAACTAAATTGATTAATATGCCCCCGAAATTAAACAATTTGCACGCATATGAACTAGGTTCACAAAAATGAAAATTTAGCACCACATCCCTCAACGAGTTCCCGCCAAGACTCCGTGAGTTGATTTGAGAACTTTTGTTTTTGACGCGTTAGTGAAATGTCGTCCTGATTTTTTTTTTTTACAAAACATTGTTTTATTGCGTTTAAATTGTTTAATTTCGGCGGCAAGTTACCAATTTAGTTACGCGAAGTTCAACGAGTTAAGTGAAAATAATAATAATAATAATAATAATAGTCATTTATTTCAGGCAGTTCACCCATATCAACATACATATACATCATACATACAAAAAATAGTAATAAATAAAAATAATAAGTACCTATCCAAATTATTACATAATACTAATTAAAAAATAGGATTCAATACAGATATTATACTGCATACATCATGTATGTTTGTCTACTTGCGATTGGCGTTTCGCTGCACAGCAAGCCAGTGGGCAAAAATAGGACTGGTCATATCATCATAAACGGCCTTTAGAATAGCGTTCTTGGTGTCGCGCAGCTTAGACCAAAACATGTTGACACGTGACCGGATGACTGCAAAGAAGTCAGGAAGTCTTGCTTCCGCGAACATGCCCGACGCGCTGCAGTATTAGGCTTTTTCATGAGAATACGGTATGCATCATTGTACTGTATTCTCATGATACCAGTGATGAAAATAAAAATACTTAAAAATGAAAATAAAATACCAGTGCCAAACACGAAATTAGCACGTTACAAACAATTGTTCCATAGGGTTGGAGAAAAATCGTCGCCATTTTTTCTTCAGGCTTCACGCATTGAAATTATTTCAAACGATTACAGTATAATAGTGGTAGTTCACTTTTCGTACGAGAAATTGGCTAAATTGTCCTATATTGCTGACAGAAGCCATAACTAAGAAAAAGAAAAAGAAAGAAGAAGATTTGAGACCTCGGTCTGAGACCTTCCTGAGACAGTGATGGATGAGAGAGAATGAAGGAAGCGAGTTGGAAGGTTGGAAGTGAGTGAGAATGACAAAAAAACTTTTAGCTTTGTGCTCGTCGGTTGGTAGTTATTACTTCCTTATCCGTATAAAATAACACAGAGGGGATTTCAAATTAAAACTTTGGGTTTCGTAAAATATTCAGAAATCAAATTAAAAAATGTTTTTATTTTATCAGTCTCAATAAATAAAACAGGTACCTAGACTAGCGTATACATAATTAAATCGTTTAAATTACAGACAGCACAATTTCCTACAGGGGTACCTAGTTAATCCATTTGGATTTCACAAGAATCTTTGTCACATGTTTCTTCTTTAGATTCTTTGGTTTCTTTTCTCACGGGTCCAGTTCGTGCAATAGGCACAACGCGTTCCTTACCTTCAATATGTTTAAAAGGTGCATAAACCGTCAAAATACCGTCGCTGGATAACTGTGAAATGATCGTATCAGGTTCAACTCCGTCAGGTAATGAATATTTCCTCAGAAATTGGCGGGAAATGAGTCCATGATCATCTTTTTTCTCTTCATGTTTGGCTTCTACAATAACATATCCATCAGCAGTTTTCACTGATACTTCATCTGGCGCGAAATGTTGCACATCGAGATTAATCTGGAAGTTTTCTTTATCAGCTATGATTGTCGATCCGAGGTCCTTGGTAAGGGCAGCCATATGCCTCCAAGGTCTGTAGTAGTCTCGGAAACCGAGTGGCATCATCATTGAAGGCATCATGGATGTCAAAAAGTCTTCCGGTGTTAGTGCCAAACCAAATCCTTGGTCGTAGAGGTGTTTTCGATTTTTTTCTGCTCTTTCTTTTGCGCATTGTTCTCCAGTTGTAAGGAGAACTAACGCAAAAAGGATGACAAATCTTCCGAAAGTCTTCATTTTAATTTAAAATTACACAAATTCTATTTTAATAATGAGAAACTTAGAGAAATCACGCGTAAAATGCTGCGTTTACAGTACCAACTTCGTTTATCTTGAGCGCTTGTTTTCAATCTGACTTGCACGCATTTCGTGGTTCGCGCCTTTTATACTACTGAATGCGGCATCTAGCGGTCGGTAGAAAGATCTCGAAAATGGGCGTACGTGGCCGAACTATCGAAACACCACGTCGAGTCGAGATAAATAATATTAGATACCTAAGTTTATCGACATATGAGATAGGTAACTAATTATGTTTACACTATTGTTATGCAATAATGATTAAGAAGTGCAATTTCAATAGTTATTTTTGTATTCGAAAACACCGGCCGGCGAACGACTTTTCTTATCAAATTTGTCTCGCCAATACCCAGCAATACCATCCAATACTAAGCAACGTAAGATAAACCGAATTAAATTTAAAGGTAACTGCATTGCATCAGTGATTGCATTATCTATTGAATCGTACTAGAAAAGAAATAAACTTGGAACTACACTTCTGGGAATTTGTAAAAGTGCCATATATTCTCAAGTAGTTGTACTAACTCATAAGTGTGTAAAATTACTTCTGGCACAGTTTATCTAATAGTTTCTAGTTACTGACACGTATATTGAAATGCATACTTGCAAAGTGCTTTTCATGAAAGGATCTTTGAAATAGGTTTTGTGTATTTTGTTTGGAAAACAGCATTCCATAGGTATTAGAAAAACAAACATTTATTTTTGCCACTGCAAGGCAAGTCTTCTGTCCTAGGTCCGGTTCAAAATGGGTTCCCCACACGTTCCCTACCATAAGGTACAAAATTCCTTGTACAGTTATTGTGAGATATACCTACATTTTTTTTTAAAATATGTCCAGGGCACAAATTCTAAATTGTTTGAACATCGCTTTAACATCGTTACATTTTTCACAAAAACGCTTCACCAATTGTTGGTAATTTAGCAAGAAATCACTAACACTCCAAAATCAAAGGCGTTAGCGCAATTAAAACTAACTCTTAATAAAACAACAAATTCTAAATAATGGTATATTTTCAAAAATATCGAAATACATGAACTGCATTATCTATTTACAAAAATAAAATAAAAAAAACACGAAACGTAATTTAATTTCGTCTTGCTTGCACTACTTAAAGTGCCCATACACGGGCAATCAAATTCACAAACTCACGCGATTCAATTGCCCGTGCAAGAAACACATAATATTATGTATGTTAGTAATATAATATACTATTTGAGGGCATGATGCGTTATACAAAATATTTACAAAAGAATGTCATAAAATAATAATAGATTCAATGTCAAAATAACAATATTTAGATTGTTCTTACACGATCAATTATTAAAACTATTCATGTGCAGATAAAGGTACTAGCTGGTACTAACATAGCCACAACACAACCGAACTGACAACCTCTTCATTTTGAAGTCGGTTAAAAGCCAGCTAAATCTCCATGAAACCTAGCAATTCTCGCAAAATGGCTGAGTACTTATTCTACAATTAAAATTACTCAACTAAGCCTCAGCTGTTTTTCTTAAAAAAAAACGGTTCAAAAATTTATAATTAAAGAAATGCTTTCCAAAAATTCCTCATCCGATAGGACTTGAACCTGCATCTCCAGGGATCCGTCCCGACGCCGTACGTCCGTCCTTTTTTGGAAACCATTTCTTTAATTATTATAGTCATCCAAGTGTAGGAAACACTTTAAAAATATATCAAAAACAGGTTCAACAATTGTTGGTAATTTGCAAGAAATTATCAGCACATCAAACGTTTTAGCGAAACTTTGCGAAATTTCCAAAGAAAACTATTGGTCCGTTATCGAGACAAATGAGAACAGAGCTGAAGCATAGTTGAGACATTTGACTTAAGGAATAGATGCCTTTTAATTGACCGTGCAAAAACACTTTTGAAGTCAGTTACAGAATAAATAAGTTTAAACTGCTCCAAATATTGATACTAAAATATTATTAAAACATTTTGGTAATAATAATAAAAAAAGCTTATACAAAATACAATTTTATTTTAAGCCCTTTCAGAATATACGTTAAAATTAGCACTGCTTCCTTTTTAATCTAAAAAAGCGGTCTGAGCTTGTTTTTTATTATAAAATAATTTAGCACTCTTTTTAATAGTAAAGGCGAAATCAGTATTCAAATAATCCAAATCAGTATTAAGGTATCTTGTTATATTTGTAGCTTTGCACGACTTTTGTATGTGTTTTTTTCCACAATGTTTCGGATACATTTTGTATATATTTTTAAATAAAATTAAACTCAAAATGCCAATTTACAGAAAAAATAAATTAATATCTTTTAAAATCCATCGGTAGGACACGTAATTATAATCAAAATGTCTCAAAAATGCATGATCATTGTTAGATTTTTCTCGAAAACTGTACAGCATTTTTTGAAACTTTTGCAATAACTAACTTAAAGGAGCAAATTATTTCGCTTAGCTTTAAGTGGCGTAACTTTACAAAACTTTCAAATAAAATGTTGAACCGAATTCGAGAAAAAATTAACAATGCTGAAGCCATGTTGAGGTATTTCAGTTACAGAATATGTTCCTGGGTTAGTTACGTAAAAGACTGAGACCATAAATGATCCGTAAAAACAAAGACCTTTAAAAATTGACTTTTCTTTAATACTGTCCATACTGTAATACAGAAAGAGTTTGTCGTATCCAAGAAAGTTAGCATATCATAACTAATTAATTAAAATCCTTCTTTTTCCTTCGGGGATTAAATAATACCATTCGCCCGTTTGCTATCAACGAATGTTGTGCAATTAGAAATGCAATCATGTTAAATTGCGCGCTCGTTCCACTTCGGACGATTTAAAAAAACCGATATCTAATTTTGTCTAAGGTTTTCGCGATTTTACATAATAAAACACAATTATATATACCGGGTTTTACTCGTGTTTTATTGTTTACTGTCATTATTTTTAAACGACTGAGCTTTCGTCAACTTTACAGTTGGCTTGAAATCGATATCTGCTAATTTTCGTTTGATGTCGGACTCCTGCAAGTGGTTGACACCCACTCGTTGAGGTCGTGCGATTCACATAGAAAAAATACAGAAATCAAACGAAAATCGGTAGAAATCAAGGTATTTAAATGGCTCGAAATGGCACATTTGATTTAAAAATGTTTGGACCGATTTTTATGTTTGATGTTTTCATTTATTTATGTATCCGTCTAGAAAAGGATTGAAATCCTTAAAAGTACTAAATAATTAAAAAAAAACAGATAAATAGGTTGAATTTTCAAACATACGATAGCACAAAGAAGTTTTTTTTTCTTCGATGCGGCATCGTTGCCAGTCGTACAATTGCCAGTGTCAAGTTATTTTTCTTTCTTTTCGATATGGCCGATAGCGATTCTAAGTGCTCCGGATCAGCTAATGAGAAATAAATTAAGTCCTATTTGAGTATTATTTTAGCCTGTTCACGAATTAAACTTGACGCTATTGTGTTAGTTTCTGATATAACTAGCCTAACTTACTATCTATGTTTTGATTTTCAGTTTATATAAAAAACAACATTCCTACAAAAGGTTTAGGACTTTACCACACAGGTGCGATAATGATTTACAAGTTAATTTGTATGCCCGTTACGAGAGAAAATTTAATAATATCACAGATGTGTGATAAAACCATAAGTCTTATAGTTATTTTATATAAAAAAGCTAAAAAACACGCGTTTAATCAGTCGCTCCCGGGGCCCGTAAGGGTATTAAAAAAAACAAGGGTTCCGATTTTACGGGGAACAATTAAAACCAATAAAGAAATGAACACAATTTTAGAGATCCTTAAAGCGGTGATTACAAAAGATAATCAACGCATAATGTCCTTCAATAGAAAAGTTCTTTCTCAAAACTAACTTTTCAACCTTAAAAGTAACTGTGCACTAAAATGCTCTATTTGTAGAAAATTTTAAGGTGAGTTAACCAAAACTACAGTTAAAATACAGTTAAACTCTTACGTTTAACCATAGTTTAAGTTAAAAGTCGTCAAAAAATATTAGGAACCGAGCATGAGACGTTAAAATACTAATGGTTTACTTAGAATAGTTAACTGACAAAATAGTTGTTAAAACAATACTTAGAAAGAACCTAACGGGCCCCCAATACCCAACCCTGCCGGTAAGCCTTTCAAATATAAACTCTAATATGTATTAATTTTGAGTTTATATTGGAAAAAAGCTCAATTTTGACAGATTTTCTATCTAATTTAATAAAGGGTGGATAGTTAAGATTTTATCGATGTCTATAGGTTAATGAATGGTTTTTTTTTTAAAGTGAATGTCTCTATAGGAGTATGTTGCAAAATGTGGAAAACCGAACATTTTTAGGAAATATTGTTTGCATGAAATTCAGCAAAATAATATTCATTTATTTTGTTTTCCTTGGGTTGTTCTTTTTTTGTAAATTTAAATGTACTCACATTCTGTCATTTCCTTGCGCAGGAAATGACAGAATGTGAGTACATTATTACGAGTATGTTACAATAATTTTACACTCATTTTTCTCTTCTTTCTATTCTAGACACTTAAGCCACAGGTCTAGATTATTTTCTACAGATGTCGATAAAATCTCTTCAACGGCACAACCCTAAAATTATAGTGCTGGACGATATATTCATGAAATTTCCAATAAAATAGTGTTGTGATGTTTCAGGTCCCTATAGAGAAACAAAAATACGTTTTTTTTATTTATTTTAAATTACAGGACAAAAAGGGAAAATATTTATTTATCTTTAATTTTGTAAATTTGATTTAAAAACTTGAAATCTGAAACATCAAAACGCATTCATTTCCTCAGACGCACTCTCAATGTATATTTTATTTAGCCCATACAAAATCTAGTTACATAATCACTTATATACTAACAATAATATAACTTAGGTATATAAAGTTTAGACAGTCGTACATATAGACCATAATGGTCAAATACATTTTTTATACATAATAATAAAAATAAAATGGTAAATACATCGAAAATTTAAAGAAGAGCCGCTGTGCACACCAAGTTTATTGAGTTATGGCAAAATTTACTTAATAATAAATGCATTTTTGTATTATTATAATACGTCAGATAAAACGGCATCACCTAAAAACCTTTTTGCATGGCTCTTCGAGAGGGTTTATATGAAAAAAAAAAAGTACATTCAGTTTTTTTTTCATTTTCAAACCGCTAAAAGGGCAGGCAAATGTGTTTGCTTATTACTAAAAACTTTATAGAGTCTATACTACGTCAGAAGCAGGTATGTATGTTTGTTTGTATTTACTATTTACATAAAAGGTGCATGGTGAACACACGCTCTAATAATTGTGCTTTTCGGGGTGTTTTATACATTTTGTCTGGTCTTATTACGTCGTGGTTTTTAAAACCTACAGATAAAAAATAAAAAACAAACGCTTGTTTTCAAAAATGGAATAAAATATGGCCTCTTTTTTTGAATAAATAAATGTTCTATTTTTAAAAAATCAGGATTCATACATCTTCGCTCTATTCTTTGGACATAGTTTCGTTTGGCATATTCTATATATACCAAATAATATCTAGGTAATTCATTAATAACTAAATTACATTAATATAAAAGACAGATCTAATTCTACTCATAATAAAGTTCGAGTCATATTTTTGGAATAAATGATTGAGATGAAGTTTGCAATATAAAATAACCCTTTCCTTGCAGCCGGGTAAAAAATGGTATATTTTTTTAAGATATACTAATGCCTAAAAGTTAAAAAAAAACCATGTAAATTCATTTTACATTTTTTTTATTAAAAGGTATTTCATTAAACGAAACATTTTTCATCTATTTCTTTTTCCCCAGGCTTTTATTTCAAAAATATTATCCTCAAAGTAACACTTACAAAAAAATTCAACATTTCTTACATTTTCCAAAGAAAAATTGCATTTTTTTTTCCTTCAATTTTCTTACGTAAAACGAGTTAAAGCGAAGCGGTTTTCGTACAAAAATTCTATCGTATAAAAAGGAAAACTATTTAGTATAAAAAGTCATATTATTGAGAATATTTTGTACTTGCATACATTTTTAATGGGAGGTCGGAAATACAATTTTTTTTACCGGTGTTGGCAGCTGAAAATCACAGTTAAATCCGTTTATTACTCTGGCTATGTTGACCAACTGCTTAATATGACGTAATTCAGAACTTAGTTGGTTCATTCAAAATGGATTTTGATAGCAAAGCGCTATAAAAAAACAGTATTTTTATGGAATAAATAAAATAATCACTATTTTTGGTCTTAATAGCGTTTGCCCGACGACTTTTCCGAAAACTGAGTTTAATTTTATGTCAGCATTACGAAAAACCAAGAAAAATCTATCTATGGCTAACCACGCCTATTTTGTGTTGCTTTCTATTTCACGTCCCTCCCACTAAAAAAATATTAGTCAATTATGTAACAAGGGTCGAAAACTTTAATTTCCGGAGAGTGCATTAAACTGTATTGGAAATAATAGTTTTCGTTACCCGAGTGGCATAATAAGAAGTATTTTCGCCATACCTACGAGGAAGTAAAATTAGTAAATCTGGCTGCATAAGTGCTGCATGCATAAGCCACGCTATTTGATAAATAAATATTAGTTTTCATTTCAAACAAATGATTACTAATTTTTATATTTTAAAACAAAAAGACCTAGTCTTTTAGACCTATTTCAATAACAAATCGAATAACTCTTTCAACGGGTTGAAAGTTGCACTTTTCCACACAAGGGGTGAAAAGGACAACTTAACGCGGCGGGTAAAATTACCAAGTAAGAATGACGAAAATACATAGGTATGTTTATATCTATAGAGTAAGTATACTAAAGTATAAATTGAACTGCTTTAATTATGGTTTGAAGCAGATTTGTACGCTTGAATAAAATATCAATTGAAAAATATAATCATAAAAAACATGTCAAGCACCTAATTAGAATAAATAAGATTTAAAAAATGGGTTTCCTAATTTACAACGGTTTACAAAAAAGTATTTAATTAGAGATCCGTGGTCTAGTGACAAACAACGGAACCCTGGTTTTCTTGTGTATGGTCAATTTTATAAAATCTGAGAAGGAGTCGTATTTTGAAAACAATGGAGCCGAAAAAAAAAAACAAATATACAAAATGTAAGCTTAAAACTACAGTATAAAAAAGTTAACAAAATTGTTGTTTTATTTTACGTCTTCAAAACGAATGGATAGGCCTTTTTGGGTAAAATGCTGATAAATATTAAACCCATGTTTGATGTAATACATTATTTAGCTCCCTTAGAACAATAAAATTTATTATTTAAAGTAAATTCAACTTTAATTCACTTTTGCAGTTAATTAATTACAAATAACAGTTTGAGCAATATTTCGTATCGTATGAAAACTGTGATTAGTTTCTGTTTTTTTTTTGGCGTAAATTATCTTTATTTTTAAAAACAAATAATTTTTGTTACTCCTCTAACCTCTTCTCGACAGATTTTGATTATGTTTTCACAATCTTTTAAATAATGTCTTCAAGAAATATATCAATATTGCAAGACGTTGCACACAGCGACATCTAGTTTTTTTAAAACCACCTTTTTTTAAACATTTACATAGAACTAGCTACATTTATGGTCAGCATAAATACTTGTCCCCAGTGTGAATCAAACCTGCAACCTTCTAAAGTCTTAGAGGCCAAGAAGAAGCCGGGGCACGTTGCTAGTTTGCCCTAAATAGGTACATCCATGGTCAAATATTACCAGCATTTCACCGAAATATAAAATTGTATAAGTTTTTACCTAACACTTCGGCGTGGCAGTTTAACCGTCTTCTAGTAAATTGTGTAGTTCTGCATAATTCAATATGGCACGGTGTAGGAATTCGTACTGCAACTGTAGGGAAAAAAAGGTGGTTATTTCAAACTATTTATTAATAAAGGTTAAAATTTTGCTCGATTGCACTTTTTATGAATTATTTTTGATCAACAAAGTAATATTACCCTAGAGCTGAAAAGTAATTTTAGACCTTGATCAAAGCACAGAATATACCACTGGACCTACGTGAAATTTTAAAAGTGTGTGTTATGTGATGTGTAGTTAACCACTAAGAAAATCCCGGGGGATCGGGACTTACTTACATCGTTACTAGGTAATTTACTACAATATTTAATTTTAAATAATTCCATTCACGAACATAGCTTTTGTTCATAATTATTTTTCCCGGGACTTATTCGCGTATAATTATTTTTTAAATTCTCTTACGGAAAAATAATTATGAGTTCAAATCGTGTGAGTTTAAAATGTTTATAGCTTTTGTTATTTATCAAAAAGGCTATATACAAGGTGTAACGGGTAAGTCCTGTTAATCCGAAAGGGGGTTGTTCTAGACGTCTAGGCGAACAACTTTTGTTCTACGACTTTTGGAAATTCGAAGTTCTTTTCGAAAAATTTAGTTGTAAAGTTTACTTGAAAATCAGCTGTTTCTGAGAGTTCGAGGTCATTGACCTTATGTTGTCCTTTTATTTAGTTTGATGGATTACAATCAAAACTTCAATTAACTTTATTTTCAAAAACAGCTGTTTTTTCAGTAAAAAATATCTCAAAATTTTCAAAAAAAAAGTTTGAATTTTCCGTCGTAGAACAAAAGTTGTTCGCCTAGACGTCTAGAACAACCCCCTTTCGGATTAAAAGGACTTACCCGTTACAAATTGTATAACCAACGCTGAAAACCCTTTTATGTTTCACTGTACGTGTTTAGTCTAGTTTAATTTAGCAACTTTTGCATTGTTGCTAATAAATAAAAATAAACGATTTTCTATTCTTCTATTCTAGAAACAATCAGACACGCCCGCTCCGTGTCGACTGCTGAGTCTGGACCTACAATGAACCTGTTACCTCCCTAGGGGTACAACAACTTACAAATGTGTCGATGGTAGTGCCCCGCTGGTCGCGCACTTTGCGCGCCACGCTACACACGTCGACGCGTCGCTCCGTACGCAGTTGACAGATCAGGATACAGAGAGCTACGAACAGAGACGACCTCTCCGTGCCGAGTCTGAGTGAAGAATGATTTTTTTTACAGTTTATGCAAGGCATGTTTGATAATGTTAGTATTTTAATTAAGTAATGTGTGGTTAGATAGTGGTCAAACGCTTACATATCATTTATAAAATAAAATAGAAAAAAATAGTAGATTGTTAACCAAGGGCAGAAAGTGACCTATTTCACAACAGATATTAGGTAATTTTCAAGTTGAACACCCAAATTAAACGGCCTGATTTTCATTTCGACTGTGAAGAAATTGTATTGATTTTTATTCAACCAATTCAAATCGTAAAATAACTTTTCACTCTGGGACAAAAAGGCAAATTTCCACCCGCCTCTCTACATATGAAAATTACACTTTATAAACAGGTGAGAATGAAATAGTATACTTAATCCAGATTTCTTTCACGGTATAAAAACGGTTTTCAATGTTTTATTAATTCAATAATGAGTTCGAAACAAACAATCAATTTTACGTCTAAAAGGTAAGATTCGGTAAATATAAATTTCACCTGCATATGGTTAGACTGGTTGCGCCCCGCGGTTTGACCCGCGAAGTAAAAAACGCATTATCGGGCGCGGGCGGCCGAGCGGTTCTCGAGCGGTTGCACTTTTTCGTTCATTACTCGGGTTCTACTAATTGAATTTCGATGCAAAGTATACCACGACGTTCCTCGAAAATAGAACTATCAAACGTTGAAAAGCAGATTTCAATCGGATTAGTAGTTTTATCACTTTTTAACTCTTCCTTTATTATAAGTATAGATAGAAAATTCTGCAAGAGTTTAAGACGTTAGATAGTAGGTTAGAGGCAACTCACTGGCAATGTACGAGCATGATGCCGGGGTCGGGGTCGGTGGAGGCCGCGTCCGCCAGGTCCGACAGCCCGCGGGTCACCTCGGGCACGTGGCCCGGCGCCGTCGGCCAGCCGTGGTACTGCAGCTGACGGACGCATGATACGCAGCCGCTCTGTTACATTACAGGTTAAGGGTTAACAACGTCCCGGGCACTACAGCGCCATAAATAGCATGGATTAAAAAAGTTGCTCGAGTTGTATAAATCATCTAAAATTAGATGAAAAGACCGGAAAAAAAATCCCAACTCAATTATCATCGTCTCCATGGCCAAAAGTAATAAAACAAAAAAATAAAAATAAATTATTTCTACTCTAGAGAGGAAAATCAACGTCTTCACCCGTTACCATTATCGTTTCTAGTTATACAAGATGTAACGGGCAAGCCCTTTTAAGCCGAAAGGTGGTTGTTCTAGACGTCTAGGCGAACAACTTTTGTTCTACGACTTTTGAAAATTCGAACTTTTTTTTTGAAAATTTTGAGGTTATGTTTCACTGAAAAAACAGCTGCTTTTGAAAATAAAGGTAATTGAAGGTTTGATTGTAGTAGACTACACTAAATTAAAGGACAACATAAGGTCAATGACCTAGAACTCTAAGAAACAGCTGATCTTCAAGTAAACTTTACACTTAAAATTTTCGAAAAGTACTTCGAATTTTCAAAAGTCGTAGAACAAAAGTTGTTCGCCTAGACGTATAAAACAACCCCTTTTCGGCTTAAAAGGGCTTGCCTGTTACATCTTGTATATTCGTCCTTTAGTCGCGCAAAAAATAATAAAAAAACACAGTCGCTTTCCATTAGGTGAGATAGTGGTCAAACGCGTACCTATCAATTATAAAAAAACTTATAGCAGCACTTAAATAGGACATAAGTCATTCAACTAAAAAAATAAGCGTCAATAATAAAAAAATGGTATTATGTTGTACAAATAAAGATAAGATATCTATGTATGTTTCAGGTACTGTAAGTCGTTCAGCTTCGCCTCGACCCACATACGTAAGTCCATCAATGCCTAGTGGCGGCCAAGGCTTGTATAGTACTTTTCTCAAATAATGCGCGGACATTAAACTAAGTAGTACAACTCAGAACTTTTATTTGAAAATACAATTATTGAATGTACAATTCTTAAAATTTAGGTATGTTTTTCACTAAACAGCTTTCTATTCGAAATTTAAATTAAACCTTTGATAAGTTACCTCTTTGGTCGCCATTTTGTGGGGTAGAAGGTAGTTCCATTTTTAAATTACACGACAAATATGATTTTACATAGTAATTAATTTGGACGCTAAAAACGACAGATATGGAATTTCATACAACTATTGCCGGCCGCTGCTCGACTAAGTACAGCAAGTTCGATTTATCTCGAAGAAGGTTGTCAAAATAATGCTCAAATTTCCAAGCATGTTTGAGAAAATATATCTATTCATCTAGGTTTAGGTACTGCACTGACCTTATTGTTAACGACTCTGAACTGCCGCCTCGTGTAGTACGGACAGGACTCGCTCTCCTCGTACTGCACGGAGATGTGTTCATACTGCGCGGTGCCGTCGTCCCAGTACCGCGGACATTTGCCTTCGCCCAACTGGGAATAAAAAACAATTGGAATCAAACATTTTAAACTCACACGATTTGAACTCATAATTATTTTTCCCGGGTCTTATTTGTGTATTATTATTTTTAAATTCTCTTACCTCGACGTTTCGATCATGTTACAATGATCTGGATCGCGAGGGGACTGATCACCTGAGCGGTTGCACTTTTTCGTAAATTACTCGGGGTCTATTGATTGGATTTCGATGAAAAGTTTACCACGACCTTCCTCGAAAATAGAACTATCCAATATTGAAGATTTCAATCGGATTACTAGTTTTTAATTGTATAAAGAACAACCAGAGAAACAGACAGACAGACATGAATTACTACTTATCCTAAGTCCCCTAGACCACTTTTTTAATTTACTTCCAAGTACAGACATTTTGTCCTCTCTTCCTTTATTATAAGTATAGATTTATTTTTATTGGTCAAAGCATATCTACTAGAAATAGGGGAAACATTTATATTCCTAAATTCGCAGCTCGATATAGGAACTTGTGTGGTACTGCGGTACTGACACAGAGACACGAGTGCAAATCTCGTCGCGAGTGAATTTTTAAAGATTTATTTTTTTACCTTTAAAATATTTCTAGTTTTAAATAATTTTTGTACGTACCTCACTAAGCATAACAATCGTCGTGACATTATGTTCGGACACCATTCTCCAAAAGTCCATTATTGTATTCGGCAGCGGGTCCTGCGTTATTATGAAGCTTTCTGAATTGTCGTAGGCTGAAACAAAATACATACAGATTTACTCCCTTACTTATAAAATACTAGCTACGCCCCGCGGTTTCACCCGCGTAAGTCCCGTTCCCGCGAGAAATAACGGGATAAAAAGTAGCCTATGTGTTAATCCAGGTCCCCAGCTACCTATATTCCAAGTTTCATCGCAATCGGTTCAGTAGCTTTTGCGTTAAAGATTAACAACCTCACATACATACATACAAACTTTCGCGTTTATAATACTAGTAGTTCGCCCCGAACTGAGACCTCACGAGAATCCATTTACAGAGATTTTGTTTATTGTAGGATTTTAACACCAAGAGCTTTATTTTTTTTACAAAATAAGAATTATTATTAAACGAATAATATAACGAAAGACAAGTAAAAAAATATTTAAAAAAATAAAAAACCCGACTGCAGTTTTAACAGAAAAGTGAAAAACAAGATGCTTATAGTAGCTTTAGGAATGGTGGATGCAGTCGGGCGGGACACGATAATTTTATAATTAATAAATTTTAAAACTTAATTGTAAAACTTTACAAGCAATACTTTTCAAATGTAAATTTAGGAAAGAATAAAACATATTGTTTGAGTGAACAATGTTAAGCGTTTTCTGTTTTTTATGGTCTTTACAAATATTGGTTAATAGCGTTTTACATCATTATTTTTATTTATTTATTATTTTAATGTACCCTATGTCACTCACGCGGTCATGACGAATCTAACCACGTACCTATCGTTTATCTAAATCGGCCTAGCCGTTTAGGCCCTACGACGGCACAAAAATAGGTCACATACAAACATACATACATACACTTACGGCAAAAACATAACACTTCCTTTGGCAGTCGTGTAAAAACGATAACACAAAAAGAATTATTCCTTACTAGCTGTGACCCGCGGTTTCACCCGCATAAATTCCTATCCCGTAACGTATGTGGCGCATCACGTATGTCATACCAAGCGTTGCTCAGCCCTTAGGATTATTCAAAGTAGGTACCCTATATCTTATTTTAACCACTAAACTATCCCTGTACCAAATTTCGTTCAAATCGGTTTAACCGTCATTTTTGCCCATCACGTATGTCATACCAAGAGTTGCTTTACCCGTACGATCATTTAAAGTATCGTATTTATACCCTTAAAGTAATCCCTGTACCAAATTTCATTATAATTGGTGTGATCGTTCCTGTTGACCCATCACGTATGTGTCACGCTAAGCGTTGCTTAACCCGTACGATCATTTAAAGTACCCTATATCGTATCTATACCCTTAAAATAACCCTGTACCAAATTTCATTCTAATTGGTGCGATCGTTCCTGTTGACCCATCACTTATGTGTCACGCCAAGCGTTGCTTAACCCGTACGATCATTTAAAGTACCCTATATTTTATTTAAACCCCTATACTAACCCTGTACCAAATTTCGGTTCCGCCGTTTTTGAGATATAAATAGTGTAACTAACACGACTTTCGTTTTTATAGCTGCGTCCCGCGGGATTTACCCTCGTAAGTCCCGACCCCGTAAGAATATCGGGACCAAAAGTAGCCTATAACCTTCCTCGATAAATGGACTATCAAACACAAAAAGAATTTTTCAAATCGGACCAGCAGTTCCTGAGATTAGCGCGTTCAAACAAACAAACAATCAAACAAACTCTTCAACTTTATAATATTAAGTATAGATTTACGACAATCGACCACAATTTGTAACATAAACATGAATTATTTACTTTGATCACTAATAGACGTTGACATTCCCTACAAAAATGTCAGATCTTGGAGTAGGTATATATCGCAAGCAAACGCAACGATACCGCGATCTAGGAGGTATGTTGAGCGCCATCTATTGACACATTTTTAGAACTTGATTATTTTCTCTTTTTGCACCCCCTATCTCCCCAACCCCCCTACCGATCCGGCTCATCTTCGAACTCATAAATTCTATGGACCTAAACTACGCGCATACCAAAATTCATGAAGATCGAAGCAACGATACTCAAGTTATCGTCGAACAAACATACAAAGATACAAGCGCCAGGCCCGTCTACACTGGACCTCACTCGCTTCGCTCGTTCGGTCAATTAGTAACATTATTTACACATGATTAAGTTATGTGACGTTTGTCTCTGTCTGTCAACTTTGAAACTTCATGTGACAGTAAAAGACAAACGATACATGGTTATGCAGCGCATTAATTAGCGTTTATAAGTAAGGGGGTTAGTATTTACTTCTACTTATTTAGTAAAGTTAACTAATAGCAAGACCCTACTAAAAGTTTCGTACCTCAGAAGGTAAAAAAGATACTCTTATAAGATTTGTCTGTCAAAATCCATTATCGTGGGTACACGCGCTCCCCATACAACACTAAAAATCACTGTAAGTAGGCCTCTGGTTCGAATGAGCACTTATACAATAGAAGAATCTTCCATTTCTGGTTACCTATTACTCCCCTACGTACAATCGTACATGAGTTTGGAACCCTTGGTTTCACTAGCACTTAATCGAATATTTCTTGTTTTTTATTGCTCAAGGCATATTTAAACTTAGAAACATTTTTCGTAAGGAGATATATTCTCAAAAAATACCCTGGACAGGATTCGAACATGTGCCCCCTCGCAAACCAGGCGAGTGCTCTAACCACTGAGCTACACGGTAATCACGTGTAATGTTGTAATTTAAGACAATATCTCTCCTTGCTAATTGAATCATTGGTTTGAAACCTGTCATGGGAAATTTTAGATAATATATCTCCCTTGAAAAAGCCAACTGTAAAGTTGGCGAAAGCTCGGTTCGTTTAAAAACATGAATAAAACGCGATTAAACCCGGAAAATAAAGTGTTTTATTATGCAAAATCGCGAAAACCATAGAACAAATTATATATATCTCCTTACGAAAAATATTTCGCACTTGATCGGTTTTTATTTTCGAGAATTCGACTTACCTTCAACAAAAGACGCATTGATGTAAGTCGAGTAGTCACGTCCTACAATTTGCGCCAATATAACGCGGTTTTTGTCGTAAGGAAAAACTTCGCTGCTCCTATTTTTCGAGGCCACTTCTTCGTTCGAACCCGCTGTACATGATTTCACCGGTTCCGGTATTGGACTGTTTTGGATTTTCTGTTGGGAAATATAAGAAATAAATCCTGTGACCAACACACAGCGCCATCTAGCCCCATGGTAAGCTGCTAAGCTTGTGTCACGGTGACTAGACAACGGATATACTACTTATATTTATTTTTCTTTTGTAAATACATACATATTATACATAGAAATACACCCAGACCAAAAACAAATATTTATTTTTAATCAATAGTCAATGTAGTGTCTTTTTATAATGTTAAAATAGACAAATTACATCTCATTCAACCTTGAAAAAACCAACTGTAAAGTTGGCGAAAGCTCGGTTCGTTTAAAAACATGAATAAAACGCGATTAAACCCGGAAAATAAAGTGTTTTATTATGCAAAATCGCAAAAATGAAGAAGAAATGATAATAGTGAATGTAACCTGGAACTGCGCCTCCAGCAGGGAAGTCTCCTGGTGCGGCGGCGTGGTGCGCAGCCGGTCGATGGTGGTGCGCAGGCGGCACGCCGGGATCTCCGTGTCGCCGTAGTGGCCGAACTCTACCAGCGCTCGGTACACGAACACGTATTGTTTCTGTGGGGGAACAACGTTTATTCATTAAGAAGGCCGGTAGAGAACCTACCTCCCACATCTCCAGTGTGGTACCGAAGATGTTAAGGCCCCTATACGAGCTAAATTGAAAATCCATGTCGGATTCATCGAAAATTGTTAATTATATTTTAGAATAGCTAGTGTTCGGTTTTCTATAAAGGAGAGCTGTCTCGTGCCCAAGTGACACTTGTCCAATGCTCTTTAGTGGGCAATAAATGTTGCTGGTAAAGATAACAAATCTTACCAGCGACTGCACCGAGGAAGTTCCTCTGCCGCCGCAGCTCGCCCACAAGTCCCTGCGCCGTCAGCTGCAAATGCCTTGCAGTGGCCTAATACTGCTGGCGAAGATAGCTGGACTTACCAGCGACTGCACCAGGAAGTTCCTCTGCCGCCGCAACTCGCCCACAAGTCCCTGCGCCGTCAGTTGCAAATGCCCTACAGTGGCCAAATGCTGCTGGCGAAGATAGCTGGACTTACCAGCGACTGCACCAGGAAGTTCCTCTGGCGCCGCAGCACGTCCACTTGTCCTTAAACCGTCAGCTGCAAATGCCCTGCAGTGGCCTAATGCTGCTGGCGAAGATAACTGAACTTACCAGCGACTGCACTAGGAAGTTCCTCTGCCGCCGCAGCACGTCCACTTGTCCTTAAACCGTCAGCTGCAAATGCCCTACAGTGGCCAAATGCTGCTGGCGAAGATGACTGGACTTACCAGCGACTGCACCAGGAAGTTCCTCTGCCGCCGCAGCACGCCCACTTGTCCTTAAATCGTCAGCTGCAAATGCCCTGCAGTGGCCTAATGCTGCTGGCGAAGATAACTGGACTTACCAGCGACTGCACCAGGAAGTTCCTCTGCCGCCGCAGCTCGCCCACAAGTCCCTGCGCCGTCAGTTGCAAATGCCTTGCAGTGGCCTAATACTGCTGGCGAAGATAGCTGGACTTACCAGCGACTGCACCAGGAAGTTCCTCTGGCGCCGCAGCACGCCCACTTGTCCTTAAATCGTCAGCTGCAAATGCCCTGCAGTGGCCTAATGCTGCTGGCGAAGATAACTGGACTTACCAGCGACTGCACCAGGAAGTTCCTCTGCCGCCGCAGCTCGCCCACAAGTCCCTGCGCCGTCAGTTGCAAATGCCTTGCAGTGGCCTAATACTGCTGGCGAAGATAGCTGGACTTACCAGCGACTGCACCAGGAAGTTCCTCTGGCGCCGCAGCTCGGCCACCGTGTTGAAGACGGCGACATGTCCCTGCGCCGCCAGCTGCTGCAGCAGACAGTCCAGCGCCACCAAGGTCCCCGTGCGACCCACGCCGGCGGAGCAGTGCACCACGCATGACACGCCCACAGACTCGCTGCACGCTTCGTTCACACGCTGGGAACGAACGGTATTGTAAAATAAATAAATTTTAAAACACTAACCCCCTTACTTATAAACGCTAATTAATTCGCTGCATAACTATGCATCGTTTGTCTTTTACTGTCACATGAAGTTTTAAAGTTGACAGACCGAGACAAACGTCACATAATTTAGTCATGTGAAAATTATATTTTATAAATAAGGGAGTTTATTTACCGGTTTTAATCGCGTTTTAATTCATGATTTTTAAACGAACCGAGCTTTCCCGAACCGAGATTTTTCAGGGTTAACTGAGATGTAATTTGTCTATTTTAACATTCTAAAAAGTTACTGCAAACAGTCAGTTCACAGTAACCTTTTTAAGTTTTGTAAAGTTGGCGAAAGCTCGGTTCGTTTATAAATCATGAATAAAAACGCGATTAAAACCGGTAAACAAAGTGTTTTATTATGCAAAATCGCGAAAACCCTAAAATAAATTAAAAAAATGTTCCCAAGAGAAGTAACATAAATTATTGTATTTCTAAAAATTCAGTTTACTTTCACCGGAAATGTTATAATCCACTACTCTTGAATTGATCGGTACGACTTCTGTACCATTTCACAACTCCTAAAGGCATTTTGAATACACAAGTGAGCATAAAAGAAAAGTACGGAGCAAGACTGAGTCTTGGTACCACATTTTTTTTAATTACAGCAACTGATTTGAAGGATGACTTTGCTGTCCTGCATGGTGTCCGTCCAGTGACGAACCACTATTCTTTCATTTTAGTCCAAGGTCCCTTGGAGCTGTCCTTTTTAGAGGAGAGAACTTGGTGCTCTCCTGCATCAGGTCATTAGCCAGTTTGTGTAGGAGTAATTCTAGTCATTTCTTGTATAAGTTTATGGCAATTTTTATTTCGTTTGAACGGGCAGGATTTTGAGGTCATGATGGAGCCTTTCGTCGGTAATGTACCTAGGAGCGTTTGTGTTCATTATTAATATTTTAGATTGGAACCTATAGAGAATTTCTATGTTTGAATCGCTGGCAGTTGTTTGAATTGCTGGCAGCGGCAGACAATTAATTAAGAAAAATATTTTTAGGTTTATTTATTATTACTATTTTTATAAAAACTTGGGTCTCGATCGCGTTTATGCACTTTTTATGCTTAAAAATAAATATTTGTATTTGGTCTGGGTGTATTTCTATGTATGGTATGTATGTATTTACAAAAGAAAAATAAATATAAGTAGTATATCCGTTGTCTAGTCACCGTAACACAAGCTTAGCAGCTTACCATGGGGCTAGATGGCGCTGTGTGATCGTCACAGAATTTGTTTATTTATTTGGTCAACCTTGAAAAAGCCAACTGTAAAGTTGGCGAAAGCTCGGTTCGTTTGAATAATGAATAAAAACGCGATACAACCGGATAAATAAAGTATTTTATTATTTATTTATTTTATAAATTTATAATTACCCGACGTTTCGGCAAACGGGTTACACCGGCCGTGGTCGCGAGAAGACACCTAACCTACCCACCCACCCACCTTAATAAACTTGAGTATGGAGTAAGCGTGTTCCGGCGCAGCGAAATCTTTCCACATAAGGAAGTGGTACTGCCTCACGACCCGTCCGTCCGCGTCCTTGGTGTCTCGCTCGCGGTCGCGGGGCGAGGTCGGCGCGCTGCCGTCGTTGGCTTCCTTCACGTCTAGTACACAACATTACACATTATTTAAAAAAACACATTTCCCCCATGTAAAATGGGGAATAAAGAATGGCTGGGCGCATATTTTTCAGTTAATTAGTACAAAATAAGCGGTGTTAGTCTAGTGGTAGATACCCCGACTTTTATTCCGAAGGGCGTGGTTTCAAATCCCGGCCGCGCACCAATGTGTTTTTCTTTAAGAAAAATTTATGTGCGCTATTAACATCGCTCTCACGATGTTTTCCTTCATCCCACGGCTTAAAATCACGCACAAAGGCCCAATAGTAGGGCTAATTGCGGAAACACACAAGTTAAAACTTTAAATTTAGTACAAAATAATGTATACTGATGAAAGTTTCTATCATCGATTCACTCATGAATTGATTCGTTGAACCGTATTCTTTTATAACAACTGTTGTGGCCATATTTCGTGAAAATAAATTACATTCATTCATTCATTCATTGTTCGGTCGGCGAAACGTTCGTAGGAACGTGGGAACGTCCTGTCGTCGATTGGCTCATTAATAAATCGTTCTATCGGCAAATCGTTCGTAGTTAAAAGGTTTGGTGGTTGAACATATCACACACGAAAAATTCTGTCGGCGAATCGTTCGGCACAGAAACGTTTGTTGGAGGTATATTTCAAATTCGAGTTGTCAGGTCGCCCTGAGGCCTCAACTTGACCTAACGACTGCTATCAGAAATAGCAGAAGTTGCAAAATGTGCCTTCCTAAGCACGGAGGGGCTCGACAGTGATTTTTTGCCACACAAATAATCGGTCACCCATCCAAGTAATTGCCGCGCCAAGTGTTGCTTCACGGCAACGATCGGCAACCGGCAAAAGCAGCTAGGCCTATGAACCCCTTGTTTATCTAATAATGTTCGGAATAACATACATTATTTATTGAGTTAAACATAACCTCAACATTTTCTAAAAAAAAAAGTCCAAATCGTCGAACGCAAGTTGTTCGGTTTATTGTAAAAAAAAAACAAAGGAATTATTCACATAAACACATACTTTAAAAGAGACATATTCTCAAAAAGACATATTCTCCAAAAGACAGATTTATCACAAGAACAGCTTCTAAGCAGTGCACGGTTTTTGATTGAAATAAAATAACCCTGTTTATTACACTAACCTCCGTTTCTCTTCGCGCCACCATTTTCAACAATAGGTTGTCCGTCTGCCGTCGTCGATTGTTTAGTTATTCTAAGCTCCCTTACTATGTAGTCAGAATACCTGGAAAGACCAGTTTTTGAAATGATGTGTTTATAATCAACGGGTTAATTTGTCCCAATGCAGGACAAGGGCCTCCTCTTAGAAGGGTAACATAAAGAACAATAAAATAACGAATTCATAAGGCGTTGGGACTGATAAGAAACTGATTATACTACAGCGCATCTGCCGTCGGCATCGAAATCCAGACTGCGCAAAGCACGGTGGAAACCACGGCGTTAATTTGCAGGCATTTGAAGCCGACGCTGCCGCTGTGCAATTGAACTGTCATTGATAGCGAGGTTTCTTTCTTTCTTATCAGTTGAGAACCGATTATGGCCATTTGGAAAATAGCCAGTGTCAAGTATTATTATTTTTTGCAATCTTTTATTCGCATCTTTGAGTCAAGTCTTCATAGTTAAAGTCGTGTCGAGGGAATCATTGCAATTTACAATGATTGTTCATGGAGTTTTGGAGACAACGCCAAAGTCCATGTTGTCTTTCTTTCACGAAACTAAATTGATCAATATGCCCCCGAAATTAAACAATTTACACGCATTAATTTGCAGGCATTTGAAGCCGACGCTGCCGCTGTGCAATTGAACTGTCATTGATAGCGAGGTTTCTTTCTTTCTTATCAGTTGAGAACCGATTATGGCCATTTGGAAAATAGCCAGTGTCAAGTATTATTATTTTTTGCAATCTTTTATTCGTATCTTTGAGTCAAGTCTTCATAGTTAAAGTCGTGTCGAGGGAATCATTGCAATTTACAATGATTGTTCATGGAGTTTTGGAGACAACGCTAAAGTCCATGTTTTCTTTCTTTCACGAAACTAAATTGATCAATATGCCCCCGAAATTAAACAATTTACACGCATTTGAACTAAGTTTCACATAAATAAAAATTTAGCAACACAACAACGCGTTCCCGCCAAAACTCCCTTGAGCTGCCGGTTTCAGGTCAACTCGACGGCGCAGCGTTGCAAATGCATGCAAATCAACGCTGTGGTTTGAGAATATGGAGAGCTAATATTCAAACTTAGTTACTTTTCCTCATCGTGATGCGGCAACCGCACGTTGCCCGTGACACGAACTAGCCTATTTTTTTTATCATAGTTAGGCACAAGTAATATAACACTCACCGCCTCTCGGAAACATGGTGCACGGTAATGGCACCGAATGCCCTCGACCCTCGCAACTCATCAGGCCAGTACTTGGAGCACTTGACCTTGGAATACTCCTCCAGATTAGTCAACATCACGATCAGTTCGAGCCCCTGTTCCCAGATCATTCTCCAGAAGTCGTTTACAGTTGTGTCGGTAGGTCCTTGGGCGCAAATGAATTGTTTCCTTTCCTATAAAGATTAGATCTGCTGAGGATCGGAAGCCTTATTTTTGAACCGCTCGTTGCACATCAGGCGATTTAAATCATTCGATATCTGCTGATTTCGATGTCGGATTTCTGCGGCGAGTGGTCGATACCACTCGTTGCGGTCGTTCGATTCACATAGAAAAATTACAGAAATCGAACGAAAATAAGTAGAAATCGAAGTTTTAAAATCGCTCGAAGTGGCGCTAATGATTCAAAAATAGAGTCCCGAAAGCCGTTAAATGCAAGTAGCTCAGGATCGGCTTTTACATTGTGGGGCATTAGGAGGATGTCTTTTTTTAGCCGTGGAAGGCACTAGGTGGAGGTTTGGTAGTTCATTGGGAATTTTAATCAAATGCAAATAAAAGATAATGCTAATGTAATACAATGCAGTAGACTTTCTCAAGCAATTCCTCAATGTATCCCACTTAACCGAACTAAAATCAAATTATTTCTAACCATACTCAATACATTTAAAAAGCAAGGTTTTACACACAAGAGGACGAGCTAAATACACGTAAACATCATGCAATACCTGACTAGGCTCCGAAGGGTCCTTAGAAAGCGTAGGAACAGACAGACAGACACAATTAGACATACAAAAGCTAAGTACAGCAGCCAGAAACATTTGCTCTTGCAAACAAGTACAGAACTACTTATTTTACTAACGTATGTCTAACAAAGGTTTTACTCTGATTGATGGTCAACGCACGGTGTAAACTGCTGGTTGGGAGCTTAAATTTGAAGTGTATACTTACCTTACCTTAATTAAAAACGCTAATTAATGTGCTGCATAACTATGCATCAATCTAGTACCACAAAAACTAATACCAAAGGTATTTATTATAAGGTATTTACCAATTTATTGTCGTACTCAATTTTCTGTTTAAAGCAGACATGAATTCTAAAAATTGTATAATTTTGTTCTAGTACTTATCCTAAGTCCCCTAGACCAATTTTTTTTAATTTACTTCCAAGTACAGACTTTTTGTCCTCTCTTCCTTTATTATAAGTATAGAAGACAGCTATTTTTTAGTGATACATAACCTCAAAATTTCGAAAAAAAAAAAAGTTCAAATTTCCAAAAGTAGTGATGCTAAAAGTTGCCTAGACTTCTAAAACAACTTCCGGCTTATAGAGAGAGGTATCATGCTTTCCCATAAAGACAAGCAACACACCTGATATCCCATGACATAGTTAGCATTGATGTAGTCGGATCCGGTGATGCTGTCGATCTGCGCCAGCTTGACCCTGGTCTGGTCGTACGCCTTGATGTCGGGGTAACGGTTCTTGGGCTGGTTCTCGCGGGTCTCCGACGCGTGCGTCGTGCGGTCCGTGAAGCATTCCGGCAGCATCTGTAACAACTGGAGCGTTCATTGCTCTCATTACTGGTTACGATCTGACGGCTAAACGAAAGCCCATCGAAAGGTTGATTGGAAGAGATAGCTTTGAGTAATAAGGAAGCCGATTTTTTCAATTTGAATTGTCACTTATGTAGTGTGTACAAAAATGAATTTCCTCATTAATTTACATCAATAATATCCGCTTAACTCCCGTCGAGATCAACTCGACATCGTGGGAATACGATGCTGTCGATAACGGGGTTGAAAAAGTTACCGCGCAAAGAGCGCGCTGAAATTGTCTATGGCTTTAACGTCGCGTTATGGCCATTTGGAAAGTAGCCAGTGTCAAGTATTATTATTATTTGCAAGTTACTTGCATCGAAACAGTCATCATAGTTAAAGTCAAGTCGAGAGAATCATTGTAAAACGGCGGCCATTTACAATGATTGTTCACAGAGCTTTGGAGACAACGCTAAATCCATGTTTTGCACCGATTTTCACTTTCATTACACTTGTACACCTTCACGAAACTAAATTGATTAATAAGCCCCCGAAATTAAACAATTTACACGCATTTGAGTTCAAATGCGTGTAAATTGTTTATTGTTTTACAAAAATGAAAATTTAGCGACACATCTCCTAACCGCGTAATTTTGACTTTACTACGACGACTTGACTGTTTTGATGCAAATTGCAAATAACTTGCAAAAATTTATAATACTTGACACTGGCTACTTTCCAAATGGCCACACCGATAAGAAATAAAAAAAAGTAAATAATGATTTCGGCTTACCTCGAACTCCTTCTGGAACCCGTAGTCGGAGTCGGCCTGCCTCTCGAGGTAAGCCTTGGGCAGGTCGTCCCGCGCGATGGGCACCATGTCGGGCGGCGCGGCGGGCGCCGAGTGCGTGCGCGCGCGCAGCCACGGGATGCATCTGTGTAAAGTACTGACGTTGGCTTTTTATTTATATACTCTCTGAGGATTTGCTTCGGCTGTATTCATAGATCAGGTTAGTGACTGTGCCCAGTGGTTTTCAGATTCAACATAGGTACACACATGTAATACTACTTACATTGTGTTAGTTAAATATAAATATTGCACGTCATTACACACAGAGCAATCTAGTTAACGAACTCGAATATATATGGAAGTGGCCTTTGAAAAAATGTTACACGCAAAGATGGTTGCGGAGCCTAGAACGATGATTCGACCGCCAGTCTGTCGTCAGTCTAAAGATCGTCCGCAATTGGTCGATCCAAAGGTTGATCATACGTAATACTGTACAGAACATGTCAGTGTGTGCATCTGCTGCTGTGTGACCGTTGAACATTGTTTCTTTCGAGTTTAATAGGGGAATTAGATATCCATTCTATTTATTCCACGCAGAATCTAGCTCTAAACTAAGCACTGAGCTTGTACTATGGGTACTAGACAACAGATATACTACATAGTATACTTTTTGTTGTGAATAGATACAAAATATGATCTGGGATGATACACCCAGATCAGATACAAATATTTATTTATAAGCATAAATATTTGCACTTGGCGGGAATCGAACCCGCAACCTTCCGCATCGCAGTCGGGCATGCGCCATGTCGTCAGCTGGTAAGCAAGCATGTAATTAAGTTTCTGATTAATAAATATATTTTTATTTCGACTAGGGGAGTCCCACGGTTTCATTGGCGTAAGTTCCGGTACCGCGAGATTTTGCATAAACCCTTTTGAGTGGATGCATACACACAACAAAAGAACACGCTCCAAGTTTCAGGTCTCTAGGACCTGCGGTTTAGGCTGTGTTCATTAAAGTTTAGTCATTTATATGTAAAAATAGGGTATTATAATTACCGTAGCGCGGGCGGCAAGGAGTCCATTTCAAGATGCGCGTGCGGTGGCATCTTCCTTGATTTCCTTGTTTGTCGGATGCAGAATATTATCATCAGGAGCAGGATCAGTGCTGCCACTGCGCAGGTCGCCTGCAAATTATACATTCACACATATCAATATGTACTAACATATTATCATTTTCGATTTTTCTTCGGTATTTGGCGCAGTTCGTTAAGCTAGTTAGACGCGTTAACTGCGCCGAGTGAGCTCAAACCACAGGGAATGTAAGGAATACATTATTATTTATTTATTTATTTAAGACAAATAGTAGCTTACAGTATACACCAACACGCCCACTATTTTAAATTACTATTTTAAATTACAAGTAAGGTATAATCTAAGATTTCTATTAACTAAAAACAGTTTATCATCAAATATGTCGATCTGTTGGAAGTCTTGCAAAAACGCATTAATCAAGGCCAATTATAGTCACCTATCCCGACTTCTTGTCCATCCAAAGGTTGCCTGGAAGAGATCGCTTTAAGCGATAAGGCCCGTTGTGCCACCTATTTCTAAGTTGTCTTTGTTTTATATAAGTACGTATTTATCTGTAGTCGGTGTGTTTAATAAAGAATTTATTCATTCACAAGCTTTGCCGCGGTTTTCCCTAGTAAGTCCTGTTCCCGCGGGAATATCGGGATAAAATATATATATAGCCTATGTGTTATTTCCGGTATCCAACTACTTGTATTCCAAGTTTCATCGCAATCAGTTCAGTAGTTTTTGCGTGATAGAGTAACAAACATCCAAACACACACACTTTTACATTTATAATATTAGTAGGATTATTTTGTCTCACTAGAGAACGGGAGTTCGAGGATTTTGGAACAAAAAGGCATATTTTACTAGAAATATTTTAAAGGAAAAAAACATCTTCAAAATTCACTCGCGGCGAGATTTGAACTCGCGACCCTGGATCAATACTCCAGCGCGAGTGAATTTTTGAAGAGTATTTTTTTATTTAAAACATTTCTAGTAAAATATACCTTGAGCAATACTTCCCTGGATCAATACTCTAGTGCCCAGGGACGCGAGTTCAAATCTCGCTGCGAGTGTGTTTTAGAAGATGAATTTTTCGTTAAAAATATTTTTAGTACAAAAAGGCATGTTTTCGAAACAGAATACCTGTAAAGCGATCTCGAGCGCGCTTGGCGGTATAGGCAAGACGGGTGTAGCCGCCGGCATCAGCACGTTCAGATAGTCGCTGTGTAGCGCGGGCTCGGAGGGTATACCCGCTGTCAATTGCAACATATCAACATTATTAACGACTGCAGTTTGGCGGGAACGCGTTGAGGAGATGTGGTGTTAAATATTCATTTTTGTGAAACCTAGTTTTAATGCGTGTAAATTGTTTAATTTCGGGGGCATATTAATCAATTTAGTTTCGTGAAGGTGTACAAGTGGAATGAAAGTGAAAATCGGTGCCAATCATAGACTTAGTGCTGTCTCCAAAGCTCCGTGAACAATCTTCGTGCATGGCCGCCGTGTTTACAAATGATTCCCTAGACTTGACTTTAACTATGACGACTTGACTGTTTCGATGCAAATAACTTGCATAATAAATTAATAATACTCGACACTGGAAAATTTTCTAATGGCCATAATCGGTTCACAACTAATAAGAAATAAAAATAATTACCGACTAGCTGCACCCTGCGTTTTTTTTTTACAAAAAGACAAGGTGCGATTCCTGGCTAAAGAAGTAAATTTTTCAAAAATCTAATAACGCCATTTTAGTTTTTGCCAAAATCGGGGACGCAACTCCTTCTAGTATTTTTCGCTAATTCCTATAGTTTAGGATATCCCCCTAAATCCCATCGAAATGGTTCACCATGTATAGTAACTCATTTTAGTATTCAAAGTTTATTGAACGAAAAGCAATTAAATGAATAATGTATTTTTTTCTAAGCGCAGTGAGAACCCCCATGACTTACTTGTGACTTGACTTGACTTACCCATGGCTTCTTCTCATGTAAAATAACTTTTTTTTTAATTTAAAACAGTTATTAAATGTCTGTACACAGGACTGAACGTTTTTGAGACAAATAAAAATGACGCGGTAGTTTATAGTAACTTTTTAGAATATTAAAATTGACGCATTACATCTCAGTCTGATTTGTTAAAGCTGACTTATTTGTTCTAATTTGTAAAGTTAGCGAAACGTTGGTATGGCATTCAAAATGACGTTAATTAATAAAACGCGAGTTAAACCCGGTACATATACTCCCTTATTTATAAAATATTATTTACACATGACTAAGTTATGTGACGTTTGTCTCTGACTGTCAACTTTGAAACTTCATGTGACAGTAAAAGACAAACGATGCATAGTTATTAGCGTTTATAAGTAAGGGGGACAGTATTTATTTTTAAAGCAATGAAGTAAACTTACTGATTAGTTCAACAAAGAGCGTATAGTTGGCGGTAGGGTCGAGTGGTCCATCAAACACATTCACGTTCGGTTCCTCTGGAGTGTCTAGCATGGTGGGGTCGTTCATGTATTCTCTGAAAAAACAGTAAATAAATGTTTTAGGACGTAGCACATAGCTCCATCCCCAGTCCCAGAACTGAGCAACTAGGTTTGTAATAACTAGGAGTTCGCCCCGAACTGAGACCTCACGACCCCCTCTCCCCAAATCCCCTACCGAGCCAGCTCATCTGCAAACTCATAAATTCTATTGACCTAAACTAGGAGTTCGCCCCGAACTGAGACCTCACGACCCCCTATCTCCCCTACCCCCCTACCGATCCGGCTCATCTTCGAACTCATAAATTCTATTGACCTAAACTACGCGCATACCAAAATTCATGAAGATCGTATTCTACGATACTCAAGTTATCGTCGAACAAACATACAAACATACAAGCGCCAGGCCCGTCTACACTGGACCTCACTTGCTTCGCTCGTTCGGTCAAATATTTGCACCTGATGGGAATCGAACCCGCACCTTTCTGCATTGCAGTCGGACTTTTGCCTGAAGCGTTACAGAGGCCATACTCTATGGCGCGTATCACAAATACATGATCATTTTAATACGTAAACTTATAAATTTGGTGTGGTTTCCCAACGCACCCTCCAATGAGAAGAAACCACAAAAAACTCATGGGGGTTTTTCTTTTTTGTGATCTTGTGTTATTTGTACAGAAGCCTACCTCATCATACCAATTACAGCATACATACCTGTCGTATGACCTTCTATCCCTTTTCTCATCCCCCATACTCGGTCGAACCGGATCATCCGTATAGAAATCACCATCATAATCCAGTAAATCAGTGATTGTGGTCACTGAAGTGCAGTAAAACATACAGACCAGTAATAAACATTAACTTTTTAAACACATACCTATTGTATGACCTCCGCTCCCTTTTCTCATCGCCCATACTCGGTCGAACCGGATCGTCCGTAAAGAAATTATGATTGTTACAACATACAGACCAGTCATACCTATCGTATGACCTCCGCTCTTTTTCTCATCCCCCATACTCGGTCGAACTGGATCATCCGTAGATAAATCACCCTCATCATCCAGTAATTAGTGATTGTTAAAACATACCGACCAGTAATAAACATTTTTATTTAATACATACCTATCGTATGACCTCCGCTCTTTTTCTCATCCCCCATACTCGGTCGAACCGGATCATCCGTAGAGAAATCACCCTCATCATCCAGTAATTAGTGATTGTTAAAACATACCGACCAGTAATAAACATTTTTATTTAATACATACCTATCGTATGACCTCCGCTCTTTTTCTCATCCCCCATACTCGGTCAAACCGGATCATCCGTAGAGAAATCACCCTCATCATCCAGTAATTAGTGATTGTTAAAACATACCGACCAGTAATAAACATTTTTATTTAATACATACCTATCGTATGACCTCCGCTCCCTTTTCTCATCCCCCATACTCGGTTGAACCGGATCGTCCGTAGAGAAATCACCATCATCATCCAGTAGATCAGGGGCTGGGGTTACTGTAGAGCTACTTGTTGTGCTAGTTGTCGTGGGGAAAGCGAAGGTGGTCAACTGTTTGGGTTTCTTGAGACACTTCCCACACTCGCGCTTTGATAACGTCGGGTCCTTTTGAAAATCGTAGTGGGAATTACCGTCGCCCATTACTAGTTCGGAGTCGGATGGGAAATATGAGCTGGAAAGAAAACAAATATATTACATAGAAATACTTAACTATAGCTATAACCCACACGGTTTTGCCCTGTAGTTGCCCCGTGGGAATAAAAAGAAGGATAACACATACGCTACTTTTTATAATGCTACTATTAAAAAACACTTTATTTACCGGGTTTAATCGCGTTTCATTCATGATTTTTAAACGGCCGACCGTGGCGGTAGTTTCCGGTTACTTTTCAGAATGTTCAAATAGACGAATTACATCTCAGTCAACCTTGAAAAAGCCAACGGTAAAGTAGGCGAAAGCTGGGTCGTTTAAAAATCATAAATAAAACCGGTAAATAAAGTGTTTTATACTGCAAAATCACGAAAACCATAGAAGAAGCTACTATTAAATTTAGTGAATTGATATTTCTGGCATATGTGTGACTAATTTTTCGTAAAAGTAACTAACGGCCAAATACAGAAACTCTACTCAAAATTCAAGTTCTACTTAAACAATTAAGCAGCTCTTAAACTCAAAAATTCTCATACTAATTTTGAATTTAGAAGCTGTTAATTTATTTAAGTAGACCTCAAATTTTGAATAGTTTCTGTATTCGGCCATTTAAACAAAAAAAAAAACAAAAAAACACGTTAACCAAAAACACCATAAATGTACTACTATTTGTTGTTTCAGTTTCTGTTTCAGAATCTTAGATCAAAAAGGTAAACTAAAAATTCATATATTTATTTTAAAGTGACAGCTCTATATTTACTTTTTCCTTTGAACAATTATCAAAGGAAAAAGTAAATAAAGAGCTGTTCTATGTTTACATTTTTGATGAGATTCTGAAACAGATGCTATAACAGCAAGCCAAAATAGACAGCCATACTTACTTAGAGAATATATCAGTAATATAAGCGCCTAGAGCCGGCGGCTGCGTGTGCGCATCTTTATACTCCAGAACTAGGACATCCTTGGGTGAAGGCAGGTTCCTCCAGTCAGAGTGGGGCAAAAGCCGCACCATGTATACTCTGAAATAAATACAAGGACATTTTTATTACTAACATTTATTAATCTCAACCTTGAGACTATGATGTCCGCATAGCTTGCTGTGTCCGTTGATTTGCTTCGCGCTTCGTGACGAGAAATAAAATAAATTATGACCAACACAGTGTCAGCAGATTTTATTGGTAAGATTTACTACACCTTTAGATTTAATTACAAAGTTTTGTCTTACGATATTTCTATAAGATTGTCAGTTCAAACTTCGTTGTTCTTAGTTTTGTCTACACACGTACGATTATTAAATATCGCACGACATTACACACAGCGCAATCTAGCCCCAAACTAAGCACGAGGCTTGAACTATGGTTACTAGACAACATTTTATACTTTTTTTGTTAATACATACATATTGTACATAGGAAGACACCCAGACCAGATACAAATATTTATTTTTACGCTTGAATATTTGCACCTGACGGGAATCGATCCCGCAGCCATCTGCATTGCAGTTGCGATGCGCCACAGAGGCCGTCGTATTTGAACAGATGTGTACAGTTAAAAACTGTGCAGTTAAATCTAATAGTCTGTAGCCAGCTTAAATAGGCCCCTGTTATAATAATAATAGGCCTTTTCATCTATTTTAGTTGATTAATACAGCGCCAGCAACTTTTACGGCGCTGTGGAACAAATTAGCGCGCTAATAAAAATAATACCCCTCGGAGTGAGATAGCTATTTTTTATATTTTTTTGGTTCTTCTCGATGTTAAGTGTTAACTTGTTTTTTTTGGTTGCACTTAAGGTTCTTCTGTTTAAATCGGTTCCTGTTCGTGAATTTCTGTAATTGGCGTCCAATAGTTACCATAATATGTTTTATAAGTGCATATGTATAGCTGTTGAACTTCTTAATAAATAAATAAATCTTTAGACGTAATAATATACGAGCACTCTGTATAAAAATAAGAATAAGTATTACCTGTAGCAACAAATTGGACCGTTTCTCTCCGATACTCGGGGCATTATCATTTTGAACATATATTTGTCGTTTTCAAATATCTGGAAAAAATAACATGAATTCTGTTTTATTTAAATATCTGTAAGAAGTTTTTAGGATTCCGTAAATCGAAAGGAAGCGACGGAACCTTTGATAGCTAGAGATCAGCAGTGGTGGCATAGAGAAACATTGACACAATTGAGAGACAAACAATATACCGTCCCTTTTCCTTGTCGTTTGAGAAAAAGGGACAGAACATTTTATGTTCAGCAAGAAAATGTTTCTATGCTACCACTGCTGGATTAAAATATAGGCTGCTTTTGATCCTGATATTACCGCGGGATAGGGACTTACGTTAAGCTAGTGATCAAAGGCCCTAGCTAACTGCTAGCTAGTGATGGTAGTGATGTAGGGTAATAGTGACGACTACTCAACAAACACTCAAAATATGAGAAAGGGAGAAACTGAATACCAGGTAGATCCTTTTGCTGTCTGCACTTGTTGGTTTTAGGGATGATTATATTAGACCGTGCCGGGTCCGAGCTTTGTTGTCCATTGCTCGGCGAGCAGTCGATCGGTCTGTGGCAACCGAGTTCAGCCGAGCAACAGACAACGAAGCTCGGATCCGGCCGGCTTTAGCTTTAAGTTAACAAATAAAATGTACAAAAGTTAAAAGTAGGATTCTCTCTCCGAATTAACATTTAACTGGGTTTACTCGCGTTTTATTTAATAACGGCATCGTTTTAGTAATCATTATGTAAAATCGCGAAAACCTTAGATAAAATTTTGTTTCTAATTTTTATTTTTTTTATGTAAATGTACACCGTTATGTATTAAATATTATTTACACATGACTAAGTTATTTGACATTTGTCTCTGTCTGTCAACTTTGAAACTTTATGTGACAGTAAAAGACAAACGATACATAGTTTTGCAGCGCATTTTTGATTAGCGTTTATAAATTAACTCCCTTACTTATAAAATATTATTTACACATGACTAAGTTATGTGACGTTTGTCTCTGTCTGTCAACTTTGAAACTTCATGTGACAGTAAAAGACACACGATACACGGTTATGCAGCGCATTAATTAGCATTTATAAGTAAGGGGGAAGGGGGGTAATCTTACTTCTTACTAATATTATAAACGCGAAAGTTTGTACTAAACCGATTGCGATGAAACTTGGAATATAGGTAGCTGGGGACCTGGATTAACACATAGGCTACTTTTTATCCCGATATTCCCGCGGGAACGGGACTTACGCGGGTGAAACCGCAGGGCGCAGCTAGTGTTTTATATTTCTTTCTTTTCGACATTTCTCTCTGTGACTAATTGAATGATTTGTAATATAATTGAAAAGATATGGAGATGTTCTTTGTGACCTTCCTCCAGCGCGGGCGCGGCGCAGTGGGGGGCGGCGCGGGGCGCGTGCGGCAGCGGGCGGCGCCCTCCTCCCCGCGCCGCCGCGTGCGCGTCATGGCGCTCACCCGCGCCGTGTAGTTCGTGTTGGGTTGCAGCTTCTCGAACCTGGAGGGGGGGGGGACATTTAGTACGGCCTCTATGGCTGCAATGCAGAAGGCTGCGAGGTCGATTCCCGTCGGGTGCAAATATTTATGCTTAAAGATAAAAGTAAATAGCAACTAGTAGCGGTGGATGCTAATTAGATGATACCATAGCTGAACTCGCTACGAGACCTTTATCAATACCCACCTCATAGTCTTCGTATCATTCGTGGTAAACTTAGAATGAGGTCCCCACGTCTCCAATTTCATTTTGCCATATCGATCTAAGTATGTTGAATTTCCTGTCAATTCCATCTGAAATAATAAAAACATTGAATGGAGTTTTGGCGGGCACTCGTCGAGGAGATGTGTTGCTAAATTTACATTTTTGTGAAACCTAGTTCAAATGCGTGCAAATTGTTTAATTTCGGGGGCATATTAATCAATTTAGTTTTATGAAGGTACAAGTGGAATGAAAGTGAAAATCTGTGCAAAACATTGACTTAGTGCTGTCGCCAAAGCTCCGTGAACAAACTTCGTAAATGGCCGCCGTGTTTACAAATGTTTCCCTCGACTTGACTTTAACTATGACGACTTGACTGTTTCGATGCAAATAACTTGCATACTATATTAATAATACTTGACACTGGCTAATTTCCTGATGGCCATAATCGGTTCACAACAGATAAGAAATAATAAAACATTGAATATTAACTACAACTAAGTTTATTTATCTATACTACTAACACTATGGATGTAAATGTCTGAGAATAAATGATTTCAATTCAATTAAGACCCCTATACGAGCTGAACTGAAAATCCCTGTCGGCTAATTTCTTCCATGGTTTTCGCGATTTTGCATAGTAAAACACTTTATTAACCGGGTTTAATCGCGTTTTATTCATGATTTTTAAACTACCGAGCTTCCTCCAACTTTACAGTTGGCTTTTTCAAGGTTGACTGAGATGTAATTCGTTACTGTAAACTACCGCCTTATAATTATTTGTATTAAAACGTTCCAGTGTCCCTGTCGGATACATCGAAAATTGTTTATTATTTTCTGACGCAATATTTTAGAACAATTTCGTTTGTAAATTACATAGTTCCCTACATTTTAAGTAAGGTACAGTGCCTAAGGATGGTACTCGCAAGTTTTTACGAAAATTAAATTTTGCCGATATCATTTTACCATGTCGACCTCGATTGTTATTAATAAGCATATAAGGTTGCCTGGAAGAAATTGCTTTAAGAGATAATGCCGCCTATTTGTTCCACATTTTTTTAGTTTTAAATTTTCAATTTTAAATGTGTTGTTTTTGTAATGTTTTGTCGATGATCAAATAAAATATTATCTATCCATCTATCTAACGGTATTTTGATAAAAAATTGGCCCTTGATTTTTTTTTTACTGTCATCATCATCATCAGCCTGTTACAGTCCACTGCTGGACATAGGCCTCTCAAATTCCACGGCACCTGGATCTATTTTCAGCTTCTCGCGTCCACCTGGTTTTTTAGTACGTACCGAATATCCTTTGATCTCAGCATTGGGCCGCTCGGGTGGGGCCCATTTCAAAGTGACGAAGTTGACATCACACTCCATGACCACATCGCTAGGCTTGCTCGGGGTTCCGTCGAGCGTTGCAGCTTCCATTTGTTCAGATAGGTCGCCACAGCGCTTTGTGTAGTCTGAACAGGCACATACCTGGAGAAGTAGTCAAATATACCTCTTAATTTGATTTTTTAAAAGCTTTAGGCATGGAGCGGTTTTAGCCTAGTGGTACCACGACTTTCATTCCGAAGGCCATGGTTTCGAATCCCGGCTGATCGCGCTCCAATGTATTTATCTTTAAGAAAAAAATATGTGCGTTATTAACATCCGATCTTACGGTGAAGGAAAACATCATGAGGAAACCCATGGCTTAAAGTAACGCAAAAAGGCCCAATTTAGGAGCTTGTTGCGGAAACACACAGTTAAAACGTTTACTTTTAATACTTTAGGCATATCTACTGGACAAAAAACTCTCAGGGACAAATACATTTTCAAAAACATACTCGCGGCGAGGTTTGAACTTGTTTCTCTGGGTCAGTAATCCAGCGTTTTAAGGAAATAGACAACGTAAGATCCAAAACTTTTGCTTTATGTAAAACAGCATATCATGTTTTACATAACGCATAAGTTTTGCAACTATTAATCTTTAAAGTTCACTTACCTGAAAAACGTAAGTGCTATGGGGCTCCAAGTTGTCAAACATATAGGGCAGGTTTCGGCCATCCTGCGAGTGGTAAGCACGCCTCGGCTCTTTCTCATCTTTCTTTGTTGCTGTCAAAAGGTAGTAATGAATAAACTGGGCTATCTCTGGAGGCGGGGCTGCCCATCCGATAGTCACAGACGTCGCAGAGAATCCATTAATGGATATATTCGGTACAAAGATCGGTTCCTTATCTAAAGTTGCTACAGATTTAAAGAAAGTTTGCTTCGTCGAGTCCACCCCACATTTCGTTTTAACTCCCAATATTACACTATAATAGTGTGATTTCTTCAAACCACTTATGAGAAAAGATGTCATATTCTTCCCGATAACCTGGGGGTAATATCTGTAGCCAGCATTTTCTGTTACATTGTCGTCTTTTGTCATTAAAGTGTAGGACATTTCCTCTTCGCAATTGTACGTTGAAACAGTCCAGTTTAGATACAGTTCTGTGGTATTGACTGCGACTAGATCTTCTATGGTCAATTTAGGTGGAGCACGGACTATGACATCAACTTTTCCCACAACTGGTCCCGCAATAGCATCCTTAATCTCACAGACATAAGTGCCATTATCCTGAGGGCCGGCTATGCGAAAGGTATACGTGCTCTCAATGTGCTTTGGGCCGATTTGTATAACTTGTTTATTGATTGATTCCATACCTCCCTCATGCCTGAACGTTACTTCGGAAACATTGTATACTGCAAAATTTAAATTAAGTTTAAAGCATTGGTGGAAACTGAAAACGGTGTTATGGGAGGATCTGAATACGGCCACAGATAATGCTTTATCCATCGTCAACTTTTTAGCAAAGCCCATTTGGAATTGAGTCTTTGAGACAAAGAAGAAGACGACATTTGTTACAGAAACTCAAAACAACTAAGCGGAAATTGAGTTAATAATTTGTACTTTCGGTAACACAAGGGCGTCATTCTTTCGCTTTGCATTTATCGTGTTATTTGACTATAAGTCAAACAACACGATTATTAAACCAATTACATTAATTGACTGGGAAAAAGTTTTATTCAGTTTTCTCACAAAAGCTCAAGCACACTGGCAATATCGATCTCCATTCGTCCGCAAAGAGATCGCTTTCAGTACTTTTTTTTTGCATCCAAGAGAGGGTTAAACGCGTAGCCTAACGCGCACAATTGGAGACATAGAGTGAGACACCGTGCGAGATGCAGCTTAGGGGGTGACTGGCACGCTTAGTGTCTGGCACTAGTGCGAGCTTACCACGTTTTCTAATAACTAGTGGTAAAGTGGCATGAAGCAAGTTTTCACAAGGTGCCACTTTACTGATGCTGCCAGAAGATGATGTTAAAACAAAAAAAAAACACAAAAGCGGCTGAGTGGCGGCGGCGGCGAAGTGGCTTGGATAAAGCCCTTGCTTAGCCAGTTAAATTGGTAAGCAACAGGCTAAATTATCAACATATTCATGGCTTAACAGAAATGGTCTTACCTTTGAAAACACAAGTAATGTTAATAGTATCCTGCTTTGTTGTATTCCAGTAAGTCACTATTGGACCTTTCGTTACATTGACAATTTCGGCAGCGAAGCTCAAGTCCAGTTGAGTTGTCTTAGAAATAGACGCAGCCAAGGAACAAGTATAGTTCCCGGAATCAGTCTGTGTTGAGGTTGTGATGTAAATAGTAGATATTGATGTCTTATTAATATTTCCGTCGTAGTCTTTCCATGGTAACACGCCTATGGATTTGTTGACTTGAATTCTGCAATTTTTATATTAATTCTTAACTCTGGTCATACTTTCGGGTTTGGTAAGTATTGTGTTGCGGCCTTTAGCTGTTTTAGCAAACAATCATAACCGATTGGAATAGGAGTGTATAGTGGATAACTCCGTCGATACAAATCCATCATGCTTATAATATAGCGTGTAGCTCGATTCTGGCACATACCTCCGACAAACTTTTCAACTACAAACGATTCGCCGACAGAACTTTTCGTTTATGAGTTGTTTAACGACCGAACGATTCGCCGATAGAACGATTTACTCATGAGCTAATCGACGACAGGACGTTTCCACTACGAACGTTTAGCCTACAGAACAATTCATTCATAGCTCAGCAGAGCGCCCACCGTCTGGGATCAATAAGATAGATCGTATCTCCATAACTATCTGTCGTATCTGTTTGGTTGTCTTAAAGGAGAGCTATCTATACCTAATTCTAGACGGCGCTTTGCGGAGCGCCTGAAGCTAGAGAGGCCTTCGCCTTGATACCGAAAGGTATGCGGGAACGCTATATCATACATACGCATGCATTTAGTTTTGAGGATTGTTCCTTAAAAATCATCCATTTAACACTTCTAATCCGTCCGGTCAGTCCGACATTTTGTCGAACGGATATGACATAGGATATACAGTGGTGGTCATATAATTAAGAACGCTGATATAAAGGGAAGATTTTTTTCAAACTAAGACGCAAAACCAATTGCATGTATTTTTTTTTAATTCTCTCTGTATCGTAAAACTTTTCCACAATATCACTGCATGCATTGATACACACGAATTAGCTATAAATAAATAGACAAACTTTTTACACTACTCCTAAACATAGTATTCCTATTTACTGGCTGGTCACGTAATTAAGAACGTTTAATAGTTTATATCTTTATTCAAATTTAAATAAAAAATAAGAATACTCGGTCGATTTATTATTGTTTGTATAATTTTGGCGCCATTTAGTGCTGTTTAAGATTAAAAGTGAATGCTCCTTATGAAAAACCATGGAAAAAAATCAAAACTATGACAAATCTACACGGGAAGTAATAATAAAACTTCGCCGGAAGAATTGGTCTTATAAAAAGATAGCCAACCATCTGCAATGTTCAAAAACGATGGTTTTCCACGCTGTTAAGCATTTTGCTACGTATAAAACTTCTTCGAATGCTCCACGAGTACCTAAACAGAGAAAAACAAGTCTTCGAGATGACCGAAACACGGTTCGTATGGCAAAACAAAATCGTTTTAAGGTCCAATGAACTGAGAAAAGAATATTTTGGTAAAAACAACCCTTCAGCAATCTCAACACGCACTATTCGAAGACGTTTTGGTAGTAGAAAAATTGCACAGTAGGATATCAAGAAAGGTATCCATGTTGAAACTTTGCCACAGGCAAGCCCGGCTTGCATTTGCGAGAAAGTATGAAAACTGGACTGTGCCACAGTGGAAAAATGAACTTTTTTCTGATGAGACGAAAATAAACAGAGTATGTTCTGATGGACAACGATATGTACGACGTCCCCCAAATACAGCATTCGAGCCTAAGTACACGAAAGTTACATTAAAGCACAGTGATGGAAATGTAAAAATTTGGGGGTGCTTTTCTGGACATGGTGTAGGACCTGTAAAGTTGATAGAAGATAACATGGATCAGTTCCAATACAAAAGTATGCTGGAAGAAACAATGTTACCTTATGCTGAAGACGTTCTACCGGTTATTTGGACATTCCAGCATGACAATGATCTAAAGCACACTGCACGTACCGTAAAGGAATTTCTTACAGCGCAATCAGTTTCTGTCTTAGACTGGCCAGCTAACAGTCCAGATCTAAACCCAATAGAGAATCTGTGGTTCGAACTAAAGAAAAAGGTTTCAAATACAAAGTGTGGAAATTTAAGAGAGCTTTACAACGTTTTTTTAGAAGAATGGAACTCTATTTCTCTTGCGAGATGTCAAAAATTAATAGAGTTAATGCCTCGCCGGTGTGAAGCAGTAATTAAAAGCCGTGGATATGCTATTAACTATTAATTTCAGTTAAACATGTATTAAATCGCTTTTAAAATTTTCCGCGCTACATATTATTGTGATTTTTTTAATGTAAGTGACATAAAAAGCAATTCCGGAGCAGCTTAATAAATCGTTCTTAATTATTTGTCCAGCTTCAGTACTATTGGAATGTGTTACTTTGGTAAAATAATTAAAATATAAAAAAATATAAGGACATTTTATTTTTTTTATTCCTAAGTCACGTTGCTCTATTAATGTAGCTATTTTATAACATAATTAGTTGCTTCTCAGAAGGTACACATCTATGTGTATTACACGATTTATATAGAAAACTTCTAAAAATTCAAATCATTCTTAATTATATGACCACAACTGTATATCTGGAAATTGGAAAAGCGCACGCGCAGCGTCGCGAATGCCTTTGTCACTAACTATTGGATATACTGCGGTTAGGTCAAAAGAATTCACGACGCTACGACAACGCGCCTCTGCAACAACCTATCAATTTATGCGTTTGACCTAATAATAGTGTTTTCAAGTGCGTGGACCCTTTATTAGTAGAAGACTTACCGATCGTTAAAATCCAGTTTGGCTCCATTAAAAAGCCAGGTAATATTGGCCGTTTCAGGTATAGCAGTGCAGTTGATAATAGAAATACTGCCGACTTCACCTTGAGCAGTAGTATTGACGATTTCAGGTATTACTTGAGCTGGTGCATTTCCTGGTGCTTGAGCTAAAAATAAAGTTCAGCTTTTTAATAACAGAAATACAATTTTTTTTAATAAAAAAACAAAACGTTTTTGTTATTGCGATGTTGTTAATAGACTCCTTACCCAGGGTGAGAAAGGAGTCTGTTAAGATTCCGAGGCGTAGGAATGGCATTGCAACAATGCAGAAAATAGTAAAAACAACTGGAAAATCAATTATATTTAAAAAAAAAACTTATTATCTCAAGATTTTTTAAAATGGTATTTAAAACCCAATAATTTAATTGGGTTATTTTACATTTGCCGCTGAGAGACGGACATGACGAAACTAAAAATAGATGTACTTAGACCAATCTTTAATCATAATAAGGGATGATTTATGTTAGACTGTCACGAACGCCGACTGGGTCCCAGCTTCATTGTCCATTGCTCAGCCACCTCACAGTTGCAACAGACCAGTCGACTGCTCAGCAAGCAATGGACAACGAAGCTCGGACCCTTGACAGTCTAATTAAATCATCCCTAATGCATTGGGTGCTAGAAGATGGGCATAGGTAAATAGATTTGAAAAAAAAAATGAAAAACAATAGAGAATAGGGATTCTGGATACATTTGAAGGAGATTTGAAGAAGCCAAACCTACCTACACTTGGGTTAACCTGTAAATTTAATAGGGAAATTATGAATATATACATATTATTATATTTTTATATGTATATTTTTAAATATCAGATGTCAAAAATGTCTGATACGATTACATAAGTAAGTAAAAGGAAATTTGAAATAAAAAAAATTAGCCATAGTATTTCTTTTTCAACTCAAATAATTAAACATAACTTCAATTAAAAAATCATATTTCTATAATTAACAATAGTTACTAAGGTTTCTAACAAGTAATATAGGTACATAATTACTTCTATATGTTTTTGTATGGGCTTCTAACAACTAGAGATGGCTTTCAGCTAGAGATGAAATGGACAGTTTTTTGGGCAGATATTGGATAGTGAATATTCGGCCAACCTTAATCCGAATACCCGGCTGAACATTGCTAAGTTGAACATCAACCGCTTCACTCAATCAATCGATCGCTTCACTCACACTCGTGTAACAACCAACAATCCAACCAGAATCCACAAGATCAAATATGTTTATGGTTTTGATGGCCGATCACAGATAAATGAATGGGTGCTTCCACTAACCATATTATAGCACTTAGCGTATTATAGCTAAAAAGGTTATCCAAATAGCTATAAAAAATATGTTATATGGTTATATAAAAAATATGTTACGTCATGTAATTAATTGTAATTTTCCAGAACATTATTTGTTTTTATCTATCCCCTTTTTAGAGTTTTGTAGTCAACAAAAAACTTTTATAGTTTTGTCATGTCCGACCGTCCATCCGCCTAGGGCATAGATTAGAAATAGTTACATAATAATCAGGGCAAGAAAACAGTACAATAAAAAAAAAATTTTCTTTTTAGGGTTCCGTTTTAGATATATTGAGCCTTAAAGGTCTAGTTTTTGAACTTAGGTTTAACCCCCCTCTAACAGCCAAATATACTATACTTGGATATGTCATTGTGTTTGCAGTAGTAGTAAATACAATTAAACTTAAAGAAAATTATCACAGCTGAGCAGTCTTTTAAAATTCACTAGTAATTGAAAGAACGAAAAAGTAAAATTAGAAATATTTTTTTTTTTTTTTTTTTTTTTTTCTTTAGTTTGCTATCTGCGATCGGTCTTTAGACCATGAGCCGATATGTTATGGAGTCTTATGACATGGAGAAGGACATGACCACTGCCTCGCCCTCTTGATTATAGAACTCGTTTGCGCTTCAGTCTTTGTTTCCCTTCACAGTTTAGGAGCTCCAAGGCGAGTGGGTTGGGGTGATTTGCAAGTTTCCTAGCGTGCAGAGCTTTGTAACGGCTTATCTCCTCCTGGATTGTCGGCATATTAAGGTAATGGTGGATCTCGTTGTTTCGAGTGTACAATGGTGCATTTACTATAGTGCGTAGAATGGTATTTTGCACTCTTTGTAGACAAAGTATGTTACTGTTACAGGCCGTGCTCCATAGCTGAATGCCGTAGCACCATATTGGCTTTAGGACGGAATTGTAAATCAAGAGCTTGTTATCCACAGAGAGGACTGAGTTTCTGCCCATTAACCACATAAGGTTTTTGTATTTGGCTAGTACTGCATTACGCTTTTGCTGAGTGTGGATCTTCCATGTTAGTCTTCTGTCAATGTGGAACCCGAGGTATTTGACGCAGTCAGTATGGGGCAGGACTTCATTGCCAAGGACCACAGGGGGACAATTTTCTTTCCGTAGGGTGAACGTGATATGGTTTGACTTGCTAGCACTAGCCCTAGTTCTCCATTTGTCTAGCCAGCAGTTTGTTTTATGTAATACGCTTTGAAGCTTTTGGGAGGCTCGTTTTGGGTCTTTATCCGTTGCCAAGTAGGCTACATCGTCAGCATATGTAGCAACAGTCACGTTGTCTGCTGTGGGGAGATCTGATGTAAATATGTTGTAGAGGACAGGGCCTAGAACCGACCCCTGCGGCACTCCAGCATAAATATCATAGAGTCTGGATCGTGCTTCGCCTTGTTTGACGCAAAACCTCCTGTCTGATAGGTATGATTTTACTATCAGGAACATTGAATGGGGAAGTTTATTCTTAACCTTGAAAAGTAAACCCTTGTGCCAGACGCGATCAAATGCTTGTTGGACATCAAGAAATGCAGCTGAGCAGTATTCACCGCGCTCTAAGCTTTGTCTGATGGTATTATATACTCTATGCATTTGTTCTATGGTAGAGTGAGATTTTCTGAAGCCAAATTGGTGGTTTGGTATAACACTTTGATCTTCTAGGCTTGCCTTCAAGCGAACAAGAAAAATTCTTTCCCATAGTTTGGAAAGTACTGGAGTCAGGCTGATTGGTCGATATGATGAAGGTTCATGAGGAGGTTTATTATGTTTATGGATCATTATGATTTCAGATACCTTCCAGTAAGTAGGGAAGTAAGAGGTTCTAAATATCGCATTGAAAAGGCTAGACAAGAAAACAATGCATTTTCTAGGTAGTTCCTTCAGAATTCTAGCGGTTATTAAGTCATAGCCAGGTGCCTTTTTAGGATCAAGGTCTTTGATTACTTGGAATATCTCCTTAGGGCTCATAGGGGAGATTGGTAGGCATAGTTGTAGGTCCTGGTTGAGCACTGATTCAATTTCCCATTCATCATGGCTGCTACTAGCACTGTTGTTTGGTTGGAAGATATTGGATAAATGAGCAGCAAACACTTCAGCTTTTTCCATATCTGTTCTAGCCCAGGATGACGATGAGGTAGCCCTGATTGGATGGTGGTGATGCTGTTGAGGATTATCTATGGTCTTGGTGGCCTTCCATAATGATTGTTCACCATTGGCCGTTCGGGACATATCCTCGAGTGTTCTGGTCAGATGTTCATCATGACTTCGTTTCAGCAACTGTTTAAGTTGTTTGGCTGCGCGATTGAAGACTGTTTTGTCTGAAGGAAGGCGGGAGCGATGCCATACACCTCTCAGTCTGCGTTTTTCAGCTATTTGGGATCTGATTACTAGTGGAAGTAGTTTTGGTCTTCAAGGCTTTGTCGAGAAATATTTTAAAGGAAAAATTCATCTTCAAAAATTCACTTGTGGCGAGATTTGAACTCGCGTCCCTGGATCAAATCTCGCCGCAAGTGAATTTTTCCTTTAAAATATTTCTAGTAAATATGCCTTGAGCAATAAAAACAAATTTACGAAAAGTAAAATTTCTAATAAATTCCGTTCGATATTACATACTAGGTAGGTGTTAGTGGTACAGACTTTTCCAGATTGCAATCCCTGTTATTGGAAACTATGGAACCCTATGATGCACGTGGCCCAACAGGGCACGCTCTTGCCCAATTCTATTATACTAAGTGTAAGTATTATTTCAAAGTTAATTTTTAAGAATATTTTAGTAATATTTTCCTTCCCATATTTTTGCTTTCTAGGCCGAAATACAGGATTAATCTGGTTAAGGTATGACTTGGGGACAATTCACAATAAAACAGGCCATTGGCAGACCGGGATGGGCTTTTTGTTGGAAGAAAACACAGACACAGCATGTCACGATGTACTCATTAGAACAGGATGTGTCTAAGACGGTGCATTCCTCACACAAAAAAGCCCATCACAGCTGTGGACAATTCTGATCTAAATCATTATGAAAGTTTTATTAAATAATTATTGTTATTAATGTGAGTTAGACACATCTTGTGTCCACACTAGATGTGTACAACAAACCCTCCAAAGATTATGCGTCATGGACATGCAATATTGTTGCTAGCTATAATAACAAACAAGTATTATCAATAATTACAGTTTTCCTGGTTACTTTAATGAATAAAGCTTTCTGTTTTTCCTCATATTGTAAGCCTAATATTAACCCTAATAAAGTGAAAAGAATCTCCAATTACTAAGCTATTGATTTAATGTGTGCAACATTGATTTGATGCTGGAGTAATACAGGATGAACCATGTAAACGGGGCTTCAGGAGAATATCCTAACTATGAAAGATTTTGATAAATGCTGAAAGGTGTAGCATCCCCAATTTGACATAAACTAAAAAGGCATAGGTACTTAGATTTTAGAAAAGTTTATTGACCTAACCAGAAATCACACCTTGTCCATTTGCAAAAATATAAACACCAAGTATTATTGTAAGATTGATAGTGTTGCTGATAAAGATCAATATTGGAAACAAACAAAGTAGGAATGGTAAATCACGAGAAATGCCTAATTATCAATTAAAATATAAAATAGTCAAGTATGTGCTCCACATACTACACACACACATGATGACTACTCAGTCATCATGTGTAGCCCCATGTGGTTTGATGCTGGAGTGTTGGATTGTTGGATTTACAAACCTACATGATATGATGTTGAAGTGCTAGCCAAAGTAGAAATTGGAGCTGCCTGAGTGTGAAACTGTATGTATAGGTACGTAAAAGTTAATTTAGCATCTTATCAGTGAGCCAAACATAAACCTATTTGTGTTAGAACTAAAGCATTCATTGAGACCTAGGTAGGTATTTATTTATAAGTTTTGTGAGAAAAACATAAGAGTAGGTATGTAAAAGCAGGAAGACACATAATTCAACACCATAAATGCAAAAGAATAATATGTTGGTTGAAATGAAATAATCGTATCTTGCGGCTATTCTATAGGAAACACAATAATAAAAAAAATGCGCGTACCATCCGACGCAGTTGGTACAATCATGTTACCAATTACATTTCAATTTCTAGATAAATTAACCGATCTATTCTGTACTCGGTAATGTAACTAGCAACGTTATAGTTTGTGGAACGTACCTGAAATTGGATACAATCCCATACACACAAAGTATAGCGCTATTGCCGCGAGATATCTCACAATGTTGCGACCCATTGTCATGGCGTAAGCAGCTCGTTTTTACATACAATGAACACAAATCCACAACAACAAACACATATCACTGTCTTTAAACCATTTTTAATTACTCGGTTGTCGCTAATAATGTTAAAATAAAGATATTTCTCAAAAAATTTGAAGGCGGCTGACACCCAAATGCCCAAAGCCGAACAAACAATTCTGCTAGGGAGTGTTGCCAACTATCAACGAAGTTTTGACCTTAAGGCTACGTCCGCGTTCGCAACTACAGATGATTTATTTCCGTGCGGTTTCCCGCTATTATTTTTATTACATTGAAATATCTACGCAGGCGGAAAAAATCGCAAAGTGTGCGAAAAATTATACGCTCGAATTAAAAATAGCGCCGTGAAAATTCGTTGTGTGGACGTAGCATAATTTGGTGGATTTATAATTACTTTGAATGCTAATTATGAACTTTCCTAACACAAGAAAATTAGTTGAATATTGTATTTATAAAAATTACCTATAAACATTTTTACGTCTCTTATGGTAAAATCTTTGTACTGGTATCATTACAGAAGTAAAGTTGTCTATGCTAGGATTTCAAACCATAGATATATAGATCATAATGTTTTAGTTTCTATAATTTCCTTTCTACCATTCATAAGAAGTTTGGCAAAAATGCGACGCGGAAATATTTTTCTGAATAATACATGTAAATACATAGTAATAATACATGTAAATTATGAAAGATTAGCTGCTATTTTACTATGTTTCTCCCCTTTTGATTATTCAAACGAATATTATAATTTGGAGAGTTTGTTTCAAATCCAACGAGTTCCGACGGTGACCATTTAAGCCGAAAGGGAGTTGTTTTAGACGTCTAGTGGAACAACTTTCGATCTACGACTTTTTTTTGACGAAATTTTTGAGTTAAAATTTTATTAATAAAATAGCTGTTTTTGAAAGTAAAAGTAATTAAAGTTTTGATTGTAGTTATCCAAACGGAATGAAAGAACAAAATAAGGTCAATTTACTTTTACTATAAGAAACAACGGATTTTCAAATAAACTTTAAACGTAAAATTTTCTAAAGTTGTTCGCCTAGATATCAAGAACAACACACTTTGAGCTTAAATGGTCATCGTCGGAACACGCTGTATATTTGTTTGTTTGTTCCCTTTTCAAGGTCAGCGTTTGGATGAAAATTTGCATTTATTATATAAATAAACTTTTGATCCCGATAATTTTCGGGATCAAAGTATCCTATGCCTCTGCGTGTCTACTCCATGCACGCTTTCCACCAAAAACAACCGGATTTTTTGGTGGTGGAAAGCAACTACCTACACCAATAATAATTGCGCAATTCTTTAAATTTTTGAGATATCTTGTCCGCTACCACTATATGAAACTACCATAATTTATAAACTTGGCAACATTAGTTGTTTATTGACATGACGAGATGACGGACGGCGAGGTCCTTTTGATGGCAGCTTGATTAGATTTAATTTTTACGAATAAATGTCTTGGTAGCTGTATTATTTCAGCTTATATCGGATAATTAAGTGAAAATGTGTTGTGCATTTAATAATTAAGTTTCTTTACGCACGTTTATATCGTGCGTAACGAGATATCGTAAGATGTATATTCAGTACACTATAGGAGCCATTTTTATTGTATTTATTTTGTGCGTTCATTGTGATAATGGATCGAAAGACAACGAAACTAAGGAGATTTACGGTAAGTTTTAAATTTTAATTTATCATCTATTCATATTTGGTTGGATGGAAGTTTGTAAACCAAGTATCACCCCTCTCCCATTATGATAGCAAATGCCGCCCACGAAGCGAAACTATCGAACCCCTGGATAATATTTTTTTAGGATAAATTCTTGCCAATTTGATGCCATACACATTACAGTCTATCACACCAGCCTCACAAAGAAATAAGACATCGATAACTAAAGTCTACTAAACGTAGTGTTTAGTTTAGCAAAATTATTAAAATTCTTATTGGTTTACAAAACAAAAAATAATTGTTTTGAATTTTTTTTCTCTTGTACTCAATTTTTACTTTCCTAAAAAACGGGGATTTTTCTGCAATATTCCGAATGTTGGATTTAGGATTAACTAATTTATTTCGGTTGGTCTCAGACCTCATGCTCATGGGAGGACTGAGATGTAATTTGTCCATTCCCCTTGATAAAATACTTCATATAATAAAAGCATCAAGATTAAAATCAGAAACAATAAAAAATGTGGTTATAACATAATATTCTAATGAGCCTCTTCTTTATAACTTTGATGACATCGAACATCTTTAATTCCTTACTAATATTGTAAATGTGAATGTAACTATGTCTGTCCCTCTGTTACGCTATCAGGTTTAAACTGCTGAACCGATTTTAATGAATTTTGGTATAGTGATAGATGGATCCTTGGAAAAGGACATAAGCTAATTTTTATCGATATTCCCAAGGGGTCGCACGCAGCTAGTAGCATATATGGGATGTTCCACAAATTACATTTTTAGCCAACTAACCCACAATACTAATTGACCGAACAAGCGAAGCGAGCAAGGTCCAGTGTAGACGGGCCTGGCACTTGTATCTTTGTATATTTGTGCGCGATAACTTGAGTATCATAGCTCCGATCTTCAAGAGTTTTGGTATGCGCATAGTTTAGGTCAGTAGAATTTATGAGTTTGAAGATGAGCCGGATTAGTAGGGGGGTTGGGGATTTTGGGGGTTGTGAGGTCTCAGTTCGGAGCGAACTACTAGTTCTAAATAAGATAGACTTTAGCAGACCAAAATAGTAGAAAATAGCACGACAACTGGCAATTACAGCCAGGTCTTGAGCCCTTTTATATAACAAAGGTGTATGATTTACTGCACTTTAGTGGTTAATTCAACTAGTAACTCCTAATGTCATAAAATTTCATGATTAAAAGCTGTGTCATCCCCAAAACTTCGGAGATATTCAGTCTTAGGTAGTTTTTATTTATTTATTTGTTTATGACTAGGTAGTATAATATAATTATAGTCATCAAATTATAAAATTTCCTACTAACACAAGTAGTTTAATTGTGAGGATGATCTTCATATAGGTATACTTACTCATAATCTTAATTTTTCATGTTAGTAAAGATTATTGCTCCAGTTTCACTATAGCTCTAGATAGAATCACATGACCACTGCAAAAAGAAAATAAAAAATAACCCATGAGTTTCTTGTGTCTTCTTCTTAATGGAGTTTACGTTCCAAAGACACGGAGTTGGCTGATGTTTAAAAACGAAAATGAGATATTATGTCCTACAATGATAATTTCTCGTTCTTTTATTGCCCTTTTGTCGCTTAAATAAATAAAATAATGTTTAAATATAAAATATCCTGCTTACTTTAAAAAACCACAAATAATAAAAAAAAACTTTGAAGTTGGTTTTGATTTTTTTTAATTATTTGATGTGATTTCTTCTATGGTTTTCGCGATTTGCATAACAAAACACTTTATTTATCCGGTTGCATCGTGTTTTTATTCATTGTTTTAAATGAACCGAGCTTTCGCCAACTTTACAGTTGGCTTTTTCAAGGTTGACTGAGATGTAATTTGTCTAATTTTAATATTCTAAAAAGTTAATTATGTTTACTTGGTGCATTCACCAGAAAAATGTAAAGAAAATTGTTTACTCTTTAAATTTGGAGCGAGAGATTTGTGTTTATCTGTCATTATTTATTTCAAAAATGGTTGATTTTGGAACTGTTGAGTTGTATAGGTGTCGATTCCATTCAGGCTAAGTTTAAATGTTTTATACTTACTGCAAAAAAATCAACATAATTATGAAGTCTGTATGTAACCACTAGAAATGGAAAGCCCTGAGAAAGTCCAATTTTAGTTTTTACACGGAATAAGTTAGCATTTGATCTCACCTGGTGGGAAGCGACGATGACATTGACAGTGGAACATCTTTGCCAAGAACAAACCCATAAACCTAGTTTCCTAATTTGATTTTTAATGCTCTAGTCAGCCAAGTTTAGTTAGTTTAATGTTAATAAATATAATAAATAAATTCTGTGACCAACACACAGCGCCATCTAGCCCCAAGGTTTGTGTTACGGTGACTAGACAACGGATATACTACTTATATTTACTTAAACTACTACTACTTATATTAGTTAGTTCATATTTCTGGTGAATATACTAGAAATATTTTAAAGGAAAAATACATCATCAAATATTCTCTCGCAACGAGGTTAGACCCAGGGACGCGAATTCAAACTTCGCCTCAAGTTTAGTTTTACTGGGCTTTTTGTCCATGAAAAATCAGGTTTTTTCAAAAACAATGTGATAAAATAATTTCGTAATACACTTTATAAATTCAGTAAAGTAGGTACTTAGAATATTAAGTAATAATAACGAATATATATCTAATTATATTATATTCTCTGTAATACTAATTGTTATTCTTAATTGTCCCTACTTTTCGGTCCAGTTGTCGGCGCGCGGCGTTTTAATAGAATCGTTTGCCCCTCATGAGGCCCATATCATTGAAACTTTAACTGCTTAGTTTAACTAACTAGTTAGTTGCTTTGTCTGATGCCCGTACAGTCTATTGATTGAATGTTCATACATCTTTCTACTACGTTTTTAAGAACTAATTTTAGTGATTCTAGTCGAAAAGGACGTCTAGGCGAACGACTTATGTTTTACGACTTTCAGGGATTCGAAGTACCTACTAGTAGATTTTTAGGATTTTTTTGTGTGAAAAATTTACTTGTAAATCTGCTGTTTCTTAGAATTAGAGGTCATTGACCTTTAATATCAGTATTTTCGAAACAAAGTTTCAATTTCCAAAATGATATCTTTATACCCGATCATCCCCTTTACGACTTATTACCGTCGAAAAAACTAAGCTATTTAGGGTTTCGTAGTCGACAAGAAACCCTTATATTTGGATGTCGGTTAAAAGGGTCCGTTTTTTTAAATCATAAAAACTCAGCCCAAGCCGGCATATAGGTACTCGTAACGTAAAATCTGAACGTTTGTCTTCTACTGGTATGTAACGGATATCAATAATCTATTAACGAAACGTAAAACAAGTCTACAGGCTTCAAGCTCATTGACGACCAGTAGATATAATACCTACAGTCACAAGTAGCCACTTGGCTAGGGTTGTCAGCTTGCGTTGGAGTTTCGAGAATTTAGAAAACTCCCTTAATCCCCAGGTTACGATTGAGTATGCCTTCACCTCCGTCGTTCCTTTATTAATTTTTGCATACGTGCCCTTTGGGATGAAATTACCTTTCGTATAGGAATTAATAGTACTGATACATGCAATAGAAGCGTAGGAACTGCGTCGCAGTAATTAATTAAGTCTAAAACGTCTTACAACAAACCAAATGTAACTGCTGGTTGCTAAATACCTATATTGTTTTTTTTTTCTTTTTGAACAAATAATAATAATAAATAAATAAACATTTATTCATCCCACAATACAAGTTTACATTCCAAACTTAGGTCTAAAAAAATAATAGGTACAGCAAACGGTTAAATCAAACCTATAATAACATAACTCACTGTATAGGGTAATATAATATAGCATGACATTACACACATCGCAGTCTAGCTAGTCTAGGTATTGTATTTTCTAATATTATGATGCCTATAAGAAAATATAGCGGTTAAGGATTTAGAAGAAATAATAGTTTATTTTGTAAAACAGGGGTAACTTTGCCTGTATAATAGTGGTATTTAAAGTTATTTTTTATTGTTTTTGAAATGAAGGGGACACTTCTTGTATCATGTACAATAACAATATATTGTTTAAAGATGTATTTGATACTGGTTATGAAGAAAAATATTCGATCGGAAGGGATTTCAGCTCGACTCACATCAAACGCGTCGTTAATTGTCCGTTGTCTAGTCACTCACTATACCTCAAGCTAAGACATGCTAGCATGCTACTACACAACTTGCGGCGAGCTAGATAGCTAGACGCTTTAAGATTGAAGATATAGAATATCACTTATAAACTTTTTTAGCTATCCCGATTGGATGCAACATCCACATCCATACACACACATAATATAAAATGATTTATGCTAGACCGTGCCGGATCCGACGAGCATTCATACGTGTACTAGATGCGCCCCGCGGTTTCACCCGCGTAAGTCCCGATCCCGCGGGATCATCGGGATAAAAAGTAGCCTATGAGTTATTCCCGGTATCCAGCTACCTTTATTCCAAGTTTCATCGCCATCGGTTTAGTAGTTTTTGCGTGATTGAGTAACAAACACACATAGACACATACAGACACCCATAATCACAAACTTTCAGCTTTATAATATTAGTAGGATGTGTTGCAGTGTGTGTCGTGACAGCCCTAGACTAGCCAGGCAAGTTATCGTGCTGTGACTCACGCGCATCTCGTAATGGATTTGACCTTCCTCTTCACTGACGGAGTGAAGTTCCTATACGCGCTCCTCCTTCAATACCCAACACCCTGATGTTTAAGTGAAAATTTCATTTATTGAGTTCTTTAAGGTTTCTTTAATGATTTTCGATTGTAATGTCTTAAGACGGGTTCCCTACGCTACTTCGAAACACCTTTCGCCGAAGACGATTGACCGAAAGATTACTTTACCGAATAGTTGTTTCACCGATTGTTCGTTTCCCCTATGGTTCGTTTCACCGAAAAAATTTTGACCGAAGCTCGCTGTACCGAAGGCTCGTTTTACGTAACAAATGTCATTTCCAAACACGCAACCTCCCTTCATTTACTTGACACATGTGACCATAGAAATAAGAGGTAATCGTCTTCGGCGAAAGGTGTTTCGATGGATAGTGTTTCGAAGTAGCGTAGGGAACCCCTTAAGACTTAAATAGTCTGAGGTGCGATATCTATTTCCTTGCGAAAAACGTTACATCGAATTTTGTTGCTTCGATAAGTTTTCGTCGATATCTCTGTACTGCGACGCTTTATTAATTCGATGTATTATTGTTACTGCGATGTAATTTTACATCGAAAAACTATACTCCGGACGGTTTACTGCGAAAATACCATACTATTAATTGTTATACATAATACCATACTATACCTTAGACTATTTAAATCTTAAAGCATTACAATCGAAAATCATCAAAGAAATTTCAAAGAACTCAATAAATGACACCCGTCTGAGGGTAATGTAGTGGGCGGTCGTTTGTACTCTATTAGCTGTGCTCCGCGGTTTGACCCGCGTAAATTATAGCCTATGTTACTCCTCTATAATCTAGCTCCCTATTAATGAAAATGAATTTTAGAAATCGGTCAGTAATTTCGAAGCCTATTCGTTACAAACAAGCAAATAAGTCCTAAAGAAGCGGAAAGTAGATCTAGGTGACGTGCAATTGGAGAGGCCTATGTCCAGCAGTGGACTGCAACAGGGTGATGATGAAATAAGTCCTCCCTCTTTAGCGGCCTTATAGCTTAAAGCGATTTCTTCCGGAAAATATTAATTAATTAATATTTTATTAACGAATCATATACCCCAATTAGGGCTGAACCTGACCGATGAGGTGCAGCCCTGAGTGCCGTATTGAATTAGATTTCGAGGGCGCAGGTTTGAATTTCGCCCTTACTTAAAGGGTATTTAAAATTAATTTGAATATGGGTATTTGAATTCAAAGTCGCTAAGCGGGGTATGGAAAGAGCTCTGCTCGGCGTTTCTCTGAGGGATCGCATCAGAAATGAGGTGATCCGTCAGAAAACCAAAGTCATCGACAAAGCTCACCGGATTAGCAAGCCAAAGTGGCAGTTGGCTGGCCATATTAGCTGTAGAACCGACAACCGTTGGGGTAAATGAGTTCTGGAGTGGAGACTGCGTCTCGGCAAAAGTAGTGTAAGACGTCCTCAGGCACGTTAGAGCGCAAGACGGCTGGCACAAACTGGATGCGAAAAGCTGACAATATATCTAGGTGGCGTGCAATTGGAGAGGCCTATGTCCAGCAGTGGACTGCAACAGGCTGATGATGCTGACGATTTGAAATGCATTATTAGTATACAATGTACCTTAGTTGAAAGCAAACCGTGACGAGAAGACAGTGCGCAGACAACGACGAGAATCAGCGGACCTTGTCGTAACTTATTGAAACCAAGGTCCCAACTGGGTATTTACTTACTGGCATTCATGTTAAGGGGCTAGACCTAAACTGAAATTCCTTGTCGGATTCATCGAAAATTATTCCTTATTTTTCGATGCAACAATCTGACTTTTTGAGAATCTGTCTTTATGAGAACAATCCATATTTTTTTAATATTTTCGTTTAAAGCGTTTATAAAAGACATTGTTTCTTACATTGTAGTGTAGGTTTAAGACAAACTTTTTATTGTAGATTTTACTTTAAAAAAATGTTTTTTTTTTGCCTGAATTGTGCTATGGCTTCCAAACAAAAACAAATTTTTGTCTTTAATCTACACCAAAATGTAGGAAACAATTGTCGAGAAAAACAAGGGTCATTGTAAATTGGACCTCTCGGATTCGTGCCACCATTCGAACCCGCGGCGTACAAATGAACGATGTTATATTCCGCTCATTTCAGCATCGACCTACTCTTGTTGAAATACCCTTTATAATCCCGTTTCCCCATTTTCCAATTTTTTGCTAAATAGGTCCTATGAATGCCGAATTAATCCTAAGTTTATCAGAGCAAAATTGCATTATAACACTCTTTACACAGCCATGATGAGGTCTTAACGACCGCGTGCGCCTTAAGAGTCCCCACCGCCATATCTAAAGTATGAATCAAATCAACTTACTTTAAATAAAAAACGTAAAAAACTAGTTTTGCAGAACGGGTCATTGACACGAAATAGCAGGTATTCTAAAGCTTTTGTTTACAACGGACGCGAAATGTAGGTTAGGAATTAACAATGACAAATTAATGTAGTCATAGTAGTGTACGCAACAATGGGGCTGTCTGTTCACTGTTGACGTAATCAGGGTTAATTGACAGATATTTATTGATGAATTGTTGAGATTTACTTGGAGGACTTTTGTTTGCGACGCGATAGTGGAACGTGTTCCAGCTGTGGTAACATGTAATTAGCATCCACCGCTGTCAGTTGCTTTTTGCTGTCAAAAAGCATATTTTGTATTGTACATTGCTGTTTGAAATAATCACCAGTAACAACCACGTTACGTCAAAGCAGCAATGTACTGCAACTTAGCCACTAGTAACGGTGGATGCTAATTACATGATACCACAGCTGAATGGCATTTTCGTGAAACCTAGGTTTAATGCTTGTAAATTGTTTAATTTCGGTGGCATAACGAGTGGAGTAAAGAAAAACAATGCCAAATACGAAATTAGTGCGTTACTAAAATTCGCCTTATTGGTTTCTTGCGTTTTCCTTGCGCATTGCTAAATTTGTTTCAAACGATTTGATAGTACAGTTACAATATTAAACACGTGAAACTGGCCTAAATTGTTCTTTATTTCTAGCAGAACAGCCATAACTAAGAAACTAAAATTTGGGCCATAAATTTGAGAGACATTGGAGTAATAGTCCTGTCCTCGCAGGAATATGGGGATAAAAAGTAGCCTGTCTCCATTATTCCAGGAGACAGGCTACTTAACATTCTAAATGTTTTAGCGGCAAAATTTAAAATTATGTTTTACTGCTGCTCTGTTGTACTTATATGTGTGTAGGTTAATAAACACTACTCTCCCCCTCTGCCCGCTACCTACTACCCTCCCTCCTCCCCTTGTAAAGTGTCCCGTTTTACAGTTTTCTCATCTTTCAGGAAAACGATACCAGCTAGGTGATTAATAAAACACAAAATTTTGGTAAATGGTAAATTTAATAACGGCATTGTTACAAAAGTACCGAGCTTTCGCTAACTTTACATTTAGCTTTTTAAGGTTAACTGTAAGCTAACCTGTTAGCGAAAGCGGGCAGTGGGTGGCTCAGTTACTGTATCCCGAAAAACTTTTGTCACGAAAACTTTAACACGAAAAACTTTTCCACTAATACTTTTCGACGAATCGACTATATCACAAAACTTTTTATTACGAAAACTTTGTCACAGAAGACTTTTCCACGAATAGACTTTATCACGACAAATAAAAAATAATATTATTACTGAAATTAAATTTCACCCTCTTCGTGACAACCGATTAAAGGGGGAAGTGGGTAAGGTGGAAAAGGGTGGGGGAATGGAAATGGGTTATTTGTCATTTTTCGTGATAAAGTCTATTCGTGAAAAAGTCTCCATAATAAATTTTTTGGTGGTAAACATTTTAGTAAAAGTCGATTCGTGAAAAAGTTTTTCGTTATAAAGTTTTTTCGTGATACAGTAACAGAGCCACAATGGGTGAGACTCGTGTATATTAATGTTCGTACACATATAGGTACAACATAGCAGTAGAGAAACATAAATATAAACTTTGCTGTTTTGCCCATACATTGAAATCTAGAATGAATAGATTACTAACTATATTCCAAGTTTCATCACAATCGTTTCAGCGTTTATACATACATACCATATGGAAAACTTTCACGTTTATAATACTAGGAACAAATAGAATGGCGTTCTAACATTTAGAGTTAGATATAGGATATAGGCCGCAAATCCTCATTCACACCGCGAGAGATTAGCCTCAGCTGCTTGATACTGTGTTCAAACCGGTCTAAATTCTTTGACGACAGTAGATTTTAGTTCAACCTTTGAACATAATTGTTAGGTATACGGATCATATTCCTCCGGATTCCGGATGCAAGTTTCTAAGATTAGCGCTCGAACTGCGACCGTTCGATTGCATCCGTTCCTTCTATATTATACCAACTAGAAACCGAGTTACGTGCCGGTTTCCCGTGGATTTAGCCTTGTTTTTCGTGTACGTACGTCAAATTTTAATTAGCGCTCTTCACGCAACGCTCTTCTGTGAATGAATGTGTAGTATTGTAATGTAACTACACACCTGTCAATTAGAAAAGTTATAAATGTGGTCAGACAGCTCGACTGTCTTTGTTTTTCTTCTAATTTAGACATACTGCTGTAAATACCTAATTATGCTATTGTTAAGTAGTGTTACATTTTATTTGTCAGATATCTCTATCTAGGGATTTGAAAAATCAGCCTTTTGATTCTAAAATTAATACAATTGGGGATAAAACTAAAATTAATACAATTGGGGATAAAACGATACCATTGAGGTATCGACACTTTTACTCGATACTGTATCGGTTGTCAAGTATCGATTCTTACTCGTATCGAATAGTTTTTGGAAAATTTAGAGTCAAATCCCAAAAAAATATTGGCATTTTTTATTTTGACAAAATTATTATTAAAATTTATGAAAAAATTACCGTTTTTGTAGCGTTCACTTTTTCCACATTTTCAAACGACTTCTGAAAGCACTGACTGTTGCACCAGCTTTGGAAAACAACCTTTCGAAAGGTACGTATAAGAGGTAAGTACTTACTACAATCAAATCAATTCTTGGAATAACACATCGGCTACTTTTTATCCCGATATTCTTTGGACGCAGCTACTCATTTAATAAACTTGATAGAATAGTTAGTCGGAGGGTTGTGTTCCTTCTTCCTTAGTGACTACACCTACCTACCTACGGCGAGAAACGTACGACTTAGGACGGAATTCGGGTCTTAAAAATACGAAAGAGAAGTCACGGCTGAAAATTACTTACCTACCTATAAAGCATCGTACCCGTTAGGCGACAAATATCGACCGACATGCATCTCCGGACACATCGCGCGACGTGACGTTACCCGATGTCTTGTCTCCTTCCACATCAGTCTGGCGAACATATAAAAAGAAATAAATAAATAATTTATATTTTAAAAGGAAATACAATTAGTTAGTTATACAACTATATACATTTATGTGTATTAATTATGAGAAAAAATATTGTTCAAGTATAATCAGCGTTCCCTGCACTAAGCGATGCTTGTATCGCAGGAGACCAGCAGCAGTACTCTAGATTACAATTGCAAGTTTTGTACACAGAGCACAGCATATTATAGAGTAAAGAATCTCTACTCTATATATGCTCATGAAACATATATTCAGATTTCTATATGAAACAACAAGTGACAAATTCTGGTTGAGTGTGAGATTTAAGATCCTTCCACTTTTTTATTATTCATATACACGTCAATAGCAAAACTGCTTGCTTCGGTCCATGTTGACTTAAAATCAAAAACGTATTCAAACTCCGTAGATTAACTACCCCGAACTCTAGTAACTAGGCCCTTACGACCAAAAGTATTACGAGGTCTACCTGATACGGGCAAATCCTCTTTGTATACTATTATCGAGCAACGTCGTGCGAAGTCGCCCGATGTCCGGGGACACGTGTCGCTCGACATTTTGTCGCCTAATGGGTAAGAGGCCTAATTCCCAATCTGCTCACTAGGCGTCTAAATTTGCATAGGTATATTTACTGATTTTCTCTACAAAATCTCGTAAAAGGAATTTTCCTCTCGAAAATAATGCGTGGGTATTGTACACGGTTCGGTTGATGATTTGTAAACAACAGGTTTCTATGGAGACGATATCCCTTACAGGTGGTGCTAATAATAAGTGATTGCGTAGGTGTATCGTAGGTACGCTTTTAATGGTTGTATTAGACGATCCTTCAGTATCGATTCTTAATTGAAATATATTAAATATATACGAGCTAAGCTGAAAATCTCTGTCGGAGTCATTGAAAATTTTTGATTGTTTTCTTACGCAATGTTTCAGAATATTTTCGTTTGTTGCATTTGTAAAATACATTGTTTCCTACATTTTGGTGTAAGTACATGCCTCAAACTCAAGATAATTTCCCCTCACTTATTGTAGCTATGTAAAATCAAACACCGCATATCTTAAACTATTTATTACATAATGACAGATTGCTTACCTCTGATATAACTGTATTTTATTATACCCCACAAAAAGAACCAAAGCATTGATTAACCAAATTAAGTAAATACCTGCGATTACTATCTACCAAAGAAGTAACATTACTAGAACTAGAATGTAGAACTAAAAACTGTTCCGCTTCATTGAGCATACTGTCCCTTTCTAATAACACTATTAGAAAGGAACAACATGCTTTAATGTAGCGTTCTATAAGCATTAATTCTAGTTCTAGTCATTTAACTTCTTTGCTACCAACAACTTTGACCTGTAGTTTCACTTTGTTTTAAATTATGAGAACAAAAAACTAGTTCAATGTTTTGTTTTATTATTTTTGTACTAATGCGTTATTATTCTTGCATAGAATGTTTCGTAAACAAAGCATCTGCGGTTACTGCACTACCTGTCCCTTTTTATACAGGGTGAACCATTTCGATGGGCTTTCAGGGGGGTATCCTAAACTATAAGGGATACCGAAAAATGCTGAAACGAGTAGCGTCTCCGATTTTGACAAAAACTAAAATGGCATCATTCGATTTTTGAAAAATTTATTACCCTAGCCAGGAATCGAACCTTGATGTCTTTTTGCAAAAAAATAAGCATCCTTTATTAGTGTACCGATCGATAGTGTTGCTAATAGAGATAAAATCCTGGAAGCAAACAGTGTGTTAAATCGAGAGAAATGTCTTTTTTTTTTTACAAAAATATGAAATAGTAATTTCGGACTGATTAGAATTTAACCCAGGTTTAGGTATGCTATCTTCGACATTTTACCAAATACCCTTATTGGACTATGACAGGAAACCCAAAGAACCCAGTCTATCTATGAACAGCATATCCTCAACTCCTGGTTACAATGATTCATTGTACTATATTTTATGTCAGTTGCTATTGATATGAAAATAGCATTGCAAAATGGTAATCATTTATTCACTACATTGTCATTATCAGTTATCCATCCTCTCTTTAACTATTTGCGAAAGCGTTCACAACTAAATATACCGAACTAAATACGGAATTTCGACATTGTTAATGTTTAATTGGTTTCCTAAAGCCGCAATTTCGTTACGTAAAACGTTTAGGTATAAATTAGCTTCTGGCCGCGGCTTCGCCCGTCTGTCCTGCAGGAAACGGGATTAGGATCGGTTCAGGATTATCCTGTTCCCTGCGTAGGTGTACAAATTTTCATGTATATCGATAAGAGAATAAATAGTTTTACACAAAATTAGAATTACCCTTTTTCGTACCCATAGGCTATCAAATTAGTCCATATAGGAAGGTGGTTTAGCGCCTAGCGCACAGTGGCTTGCATTCTAATAAGATACACAGTACACAGCTCGGCGCCAAGCGCTCAGTGCGACCGGTCGCGAACTTTCATATAGACCATTTTTTAGTTAGTCAGCCTCCTGCCTATGCGGACGTAGCCTTAGGGATGAATTTCGAAAAACCCTTATCAGTGGATGCCAACAAATGACAAAAAACACACTCTCCAAATTTGATGTTTCTCTCAGCGGGTTAAAGATGATTTATATTAGACCGTTTCCCGGCCGTGCCGTGTCCGGGCTTTTTGTCTGTTGCTCGGCCGCTACTCGGTTGCAACAGACCGAACGACTGCTCGCCGAGCAATGGACAACGAAGCTCGGCCTGGAGACGGTCTAATATAAATCATCCCTAAGGCTGTGCGTTGAATGTAGTTCAGTCGGTCAATCTCATTTATCCAGAACATTGAAAATATCCCCCTTACTTATAAACGATGATTAACAGATAATTAAGTTACGTAACGTTTCTCTCTGGTTAGAATTCCTTTTTTTTTTTTCCAGGTTTTTACTCATATCTTGTAAATCTGTACAAATAGCATAATGATTGCTTCTGAAAAAATGTGTTTATAAAATTTCCTACTGATTGAAAGTTAAACGCAACGTTAATGCGATTATTTTTTTCCACTGGCGCCATCTAGTGACGAGTCATAGACTAGCACCAGTGATAAAATAAATGTTAGGTCTAGTCTTCAGTTTAGAGTTTAATTTATAAATGGTATAGTTCTATACCATTTATACTCTCAACGTGGGCGGGTCCGACTCGCAGGATTTTTGTTTATTTTGAATTTCAATTTTATTTTCTTTAGTAATTTATACGATTTCTTTCTTGTTCCAGTTCCGTCCGCTCCTCAGAATTTAACAGCAGATTACATATCCGACGAAGAAGTCCATCTATCATGGGCGCCACCTCTAAACTCAACTGTCCACATCATCCATCCGAAAGCCGAACGCAAATCCGAACTTCAGGCCGACGAGCCGAACCTTATAATTGACCCACCTCTGATCAGCCCTGAAACTCTTAAAGAATCTCCCGTGCCCTACACTTACACCTTATACCGAAATGACAAACAAAAATACGACGACGGATTTTCAAACTCCGACATCTTTAAAGACACCTATAAGAGTAAGAGAGAGGTCCGATCGCATAGACATAGAAAGAGACGGCAGGATAATGTCACAGACTCGTCCATAGACAAAACTCACGACTACAGATCTTATGAATTGAAGAAAGATATTGTCAAAAAATCGCTTGTGTTAAAAGACTCGACGGAGATTGCTTATGTTTTGTACTATGAGCAAGGTGTGTCGAGATATGATGTGAATTTTGTGGGTGGGGTACAGAAACCTTCGGATGTGATGGAGAAGAATGTTTTCCCGAGTGATCTTGGCATGGATACGGGATCTGTGAAGAATCTCACCTTATATAATACGTCGGGGAAAGTTACCAAAGTTGTCGGGTTCTGGTTGAAGAATTTAAGTAAGTATAACTTTATTGTTTCTTTTGTTTATTGCTCAAGGCAACTGAGCCTTATTCGGAAAACAGGAACAGCATAATCGTTAACTTCACCGCGGTACCTACCTACGGTACCCTTGTGGCGTAGTGGTTAGCGCATTCGCCCGGCAAGGGAAAGGCCTGTTCGAATCCTTTTACGGGGGCACTGTAAATCGACTTGACCTTGTTCATAAAAAGGTTGAGTGAAAGAGATCTCTTTAAGCGGTAAGCCTGTCCATTGTACCACCCAAAAACTTGTTTACATTTTTCTTTCTGTTGTATTTTTCTTGTGGTATGTACAGTAAATAAAATCAATGTCATCGTCTTTTCGCCATGGTGACAAATTTGTAATTAGAGTAACAATGAACATTGATGATACATGTAGTATGGATTACAATTTAATGAAGTTTATGAGTGATTTGATTTTAATAGAATCGCATTGTATAATTTTGGGTCTCCTTCGGTCCTGTTTTAATATATTTGAATTCCTCTTTGGCGCGTCTGACAAAACCTTTTGTTTGAAACCTTGTTTTTTTCCATAAGTATCTAATGGATTTACAAAAAACTGTAAGGGTTTCTCGTTGACTACGAAAACCTAGAAAAGTACTATCTTAAGCCGCTGATAGAAAAAAGCTGAAATTTAAAGTTGAAGTTAAAATTTTAACTGTGTGTTTCCGCAATTATAGTATTGGGCCGCCCTAGTATTGGGCCTTTGTGCGTGATTTTAAGCCGTGGGCTTTCTCACGATGTTTTCCTTCATCGTAAGAGCGATGTTAATAGCGCACATAATTTTTTCTTAAAGAAAAACACATTGGTGCGTGGCCGGGATTTCAAACCACGCCCTTCGGAATAAAAGTCGGGGTATCTACCACTAGACTCTAGACCAACACCGCTCTAAAGCTGAAATTTATAGTCTTGTGTATGAATTTATAGTCGTCTTATATGATGTAGGCAGCCGATGAAGATATTTATTCGCTAAAGGAACGGTTTTTCGAAATTCCCACGGGATTCCACTTGTGAGGGACTTCTGCGGGATAAACCGCGGGACTCAGCTACTATAATTAATGTATTTGCGACGACACCTGCGGTTTTCCTTTACAATTTCCTGTGTTCAAGGAAAATGGGACATCAAACTAATATACCAGACATACATACTGTAAACGTAAAGCTGAGAGGAAAACGTTTATGAAAAATCAATGCTTTACAGTTATCGAGTGGTTACTCGCGGTTGTTTTGTTGTTTTGTATCATTTTAGATAATCAATTTATTATTTTGCTAAAAAAAGGTGGAATAAGTGTTAGTTGGTGATCTACTTTTTTTTTTACAAGCCATTATTTAATTCACCTGTGCCTTATGTGATCAAATCTTGCAAGTTAAATTTTACCCGCTTCCCGGTTACTGATTGAGCTGAAATATTGCATACGTGTGTAATTTTAAATCAGGTTTTGTGTATAGAGCGTTATAAGGCAAACTTAAACACTTTCGTGTCTTGTGCCAATCTACAATGATACAAGCTATCAATGTATATTTCTGTCTTAAATAAGCAGTGTGAAGTCTGCCACACCCTTTGTAGATGTTAACATTTCATTTTTGTTAGCATTGATATAATCAAACAAGTGAAGATACATCACCATCATCAGCCTGTTGCAGTCCACTTCGGGACATAGGCCTTTTCAATTGCACGCCACCTAGATCTATTTTCGGCTTCTCGCATCCAGTTTGTGCCAGCAGTCTGCGCAAATCGTCGCTCCAACGCGCCTGAGGACGTCCTACACTACGTTTGCCGAGATGCGGTCTCCACTCTAGAACTCGTTTAGCCCAACGGTTGTCGGTTGAAGATACGTTTCGGTCTAACATTTTCTATTTGATAATTGAGCTAGAAACACTTACATGCAAGTGGTCAAAATCGGAACTAATCACTGTATTAAGTAAATTGTACTAATGTTAGGCAGTGGCGCCCCCATTCGAGTGCACCCTTATCTGGCACGCACGGTGACAATACCGTGCGACAGAGAAAGTGGGACGTCCCAGACTTCAGCGCGAACGAGATAACAACGATATACTTTACCACAACCAACCGAAGCCAGTGTGCTGGCTCGTCACAGTTTTGTCGTCTCATTTGTAGTGACTATTGACGTATCTTCACTTGTTTGATTATATCAATGTTTGTTAGCCCGTTGATATGTCCTACTGCAGGGGACAAATCAAGGTGTCAAAACAAATGCAGGGCGCGGGCCTACTACGCGTAAGACGCCACAGGAGCCCTCTCGGGATTGGCGAATGTCCTATGCCTTCGAACCGCGATGATTGTTTCCTTACGATGTTTTCCTTGACCGTAAGAGCGATGCTAATAGCGAAAATAATAATTTCTGAAAGAAAAAGACATTGTTGAGCCGCGATTCGAACGTAAAATCACGCCCGGTTTCTACTACTGAGGCTACGCACGGAAAACGCCCAGTGAAACCTTTAGGCTACATCCGCATAGGCAGGCAGCTTACTTCGCGCCTAGCGCCTAGTGGTTTGCATTCTAACAAAATACACAGCCAAACGTTTAGGGACCGTCTCCACGAGCGTTAGAATCGCGGCGATATTATCTTATTTCTATACAACGCACCGCCGCAGTAACATTGCCTGCGCTATGTGGAGACACGTTCCTAGAGATTGCATAGAAATAAGTGGCTCGACGATAATATCGCCGCGATTCTGACGCTCGTGGAGAAGGTTCCTTAGTGCGGCCAGTCGTGAACTGTCTAGTCTAGACCGTTCGTTTTAGTTAGGTGACTCGCTAGGCTCTAGGTGCTAGCCTCCTGCCTATGCGGACGTTGCCTTAGGGATAATTCTTTTGGATTGTAAGGGTCTCTGCCCGTATTAACCCTTAACATTTCTACCCTATTTCAGAACCGTTCACGCCCTACAAGATCTGGGTACAAGCGTTCTATAACTTCTCCCACGGATACTTTAACTCATCGGACGTTGTTGAGCGGCTTGGTCCTAAATCCCAGGCTCTGTACGTGTTAACAGATGTGCGCCCACCTTCAGCACCTATCATATTGAATGTCACCTGCGATCAGCATAAGAGTAAGTTATTCTAATTATTTTAAGGGGACAAAGACAATACAGCCAATTGACTGATCATACCGCGATTTGTCAACAAAACACAACTCACTGTTGCGAAGTAATAATCAAGCTTTGTGATTGGCCATTTCGTTTACTTACCATACTTAGACTGTTTGTGATTGGTCGATATATGCAATACCTGTCAATAACTAGACTCAATAATTTAAGTTTCTGTATTCCGCTATTAAATGCGTAATCATGCAGTAGGCTATTTTGGAATGATACTAGGTATTATTCCTATCTTCTTCTTTTCGTGTCGCTTCCTAGACACCTTGTTCGGCCCAGTAGTTGGCAACCCATATGGCGTTAAACATTTTAAACTCACACGATTTGAACTCATAATTATTTTTCTCGGATCTTATTCGCGTACTATAACTTTTAAATTCTCTTACCTCGACGTTTCGATCATTGTAAAAAGACCATTGTAGTTTAAAAGTAATAGTACCCTTATGGCATTTTCCGAAGCCCTATACAGGTGCTGCAGAATGCAGGAAGCAGGACATGAAGGACAAACCAACAGGTGCGGCATTGTTTGCTCAGGGTTACAGTGGCAGTAAACATTATTTATTATTCCTATGTAGGTTATATAGAAGTTTCCTTGAAATTGTTTTTAAGAGTAAAGGTTTGTTGAGTCATAATAACCGGATAATAACCACTGGTGTTCGGTAGAGGTACTTTTATTATGTATACCATCCCATCACCTAGATCTACAGACAACAAATAATTTTATTCCACTGTATTTACACAGGCACACTGTACCTTCAATGGCGTCAACCTCTCGAGTACAATAACTCGCTGGATTTCTACGTGGTCACCATAAGGAAGATTCCAGAGCAACATCCAAGGACAAGACTCACTCTGCCCACTAATAAAACTGATATTGAGACCACTATCAGTGTTGTAAGTACAAGATTATTATTAATTTTTATATATATTTTATTAATCTTTATATATATTTTATTAATTTTTATGTATGTAAGCCCGGAGTACTAGCATATCGCCTTAAAAATGAAAAATGGTAAAAGAAACCTAACATTGATTTTTAAATACCTATTCAACGATACCCATCTTGACATACTTTTATTTTTTATTTTGATAATATGGCGTCTGGTTGTGACAAAAGTTAATTCGCATTACTGTCATATCTTTAGTAACACTCGCCAGATTAAGACGAATCGATTGACGTAAGAATCATCAAAATGGGTCCACGCGTTTCGCCTCTAGAATGTCATATAGAAACATCCATACATACATACATACATACATAGACCGATAAACACATTACCCTCCTTTGCGTCGCGCAGACGGGTAAAAAACATTCGACACTGGCACCATTACCATACCAAATCGAGGATCTAGAATGCTAGCAGTCATTCAGTTCAGACTGTTGCAGGTCTCTGAGAGCATGGTTCTCAATTTTAGATACTTTGCTTGTTGATATTCCATGAGCATGTGGTAAGGTGTTTCTTCTGCCTCCATTCCTTCTTTGCATTAGGAACTTTGCCTTCCAACTGACTCATTATTGTGCTTCCGCACCTCAAAAGAATAAACTGAGGATGGTGTCCGTCGGATGGGGAAGTCACTTTCCATGAAGAACAGTTGTCTGTCAAGCAAGACACCCAAAATCGAAATGACTAGCTTACCTTCTCTGGCTCGAAGTAAATCTTGGCTTCCGACACCAAAAGACGCCATTGCTCCCTATCCTGTGCCAATTGAGGCCAATAGGTTTTTTTGTTGTCCAGTTGCACTTGGTCAATTGGCACTTGGTCCAGTTGCTATTGGTCAATTTGCACTTAGTCCAGTTGCACTTGGTCAATCCAGTGCTATCTAGGGCGCCCAACCGAATAGAATTCCGAGTTTTTTTTTTCAACATAAAAATTAAGATTGAAATATCGCACCATCTTGGATTTTCTGCTTCTGCAGTATCTTGCAATTTTGCAGAATCTAGTTATGTTTTCAGTAAAGAATTTTCTTAGAATTCCAACAAACTTTTTTTTTCTACAGGATGTGGAACTATGGAACTTGACTCGTTACGAAGTGAAAGTGTACGCTGTGACTAGATCGGTCGCGCGCGGCGGCGTCTTGGTTAACGGGACGGAATCCAATCCGGAGGTATGTGTCCAGTTTTATTAGTAAAAAGTTCAGGACTTTAGAAAGTCGTCGGAGGCGGCTTTTACCCTGAGGGGGTCCACAACGATACAAAATAATTAATTATCGATAATAAATATCTAAATATCTAATTATAAATCAATTTAATTGTAATATTAAATAATTATATATCGTAATCATAACCTTAATTTATTAAATTGGTATAATGCATCTTAATATAATTAAGCCACCATATTTTGTAAACAAATAAGCAATGCCCCGACGAACAGAGCATTGGCCTCGATTAATGCGTTTTTGCAAGACTTCCAACAGATCGACATATTTGATGATAAACTGTTTTTAGTTAATAGAAATCTTAGATTATACCTTAGTTGTAATTTAAAATAGTGTGCTTGTCGGTGTATACTGTAAACTACTATTTATTATTATTATTTATTAAGTAAGTGTGTACTGTCGGTACGTCAGGAGGTGTCCAGCGTGTGGTGCGCCGTCCACTGGGAGGCGATGTCCCCGGGGACGGCCCACCCCGGCTCCACGGCCGCGCTGCTCGCGCTGTGCCCGCTGGCGCTCGTCGCCGCGCTGGCTGTGGCGCTCGCATACAGGAGGTACGAGATGCTCCACTTCGCTTTATGCACCGGGGAGTGGGGGGGTAGGGAGGGGGGGGGGGCACTTGACCTAACCACTGCTTTCACAGGAACCGACTGCTTAACGTGCTTTCCGAATCACGGGCAATGCTCCTCGACGGAGGAGCATTCTGAAGCACAGCTTGCTCACTGTGAATGTGGTAAAAAATATATATTTCACTACATTACACACAGTGCAATCTAGCCCCCTAATCACTAGGCTTGTATTATGGGTACTATAGACAACGGAGCCCTTAGTATGAGTTTTGATAGATTATCGTCTCGATGAAACTGGCAGTTTACTTCCATACATTATTTTAGTTCATAATAGTTACCGCTAGGAACGCTGATGGAAAATGTATGAAGTAAACTGCCAGTTTCATCGAGACGATAAACTATCAATACTCATACTAAAGGCTTTGGAACCGACTGCTTAACGTGCTTTCCGAATCACGGGCAATGCTCCTCAGCCGAGAAGCTTCCCGAAGCACAGCTCAATAGCTTGCTCTCTGTGAATGTGGAAATAATAAATAAATATTTCACTACATTACACACAGCGCAATCTAGTCCCCTAAGCACTAGGATTGTACTATGGATGGGTACTAGACAACGGGTATACTACAAGTTATACTTTTTTTTTGGTAAATACATACATTTGCGAACGTCCGCCCGACGCGCCACAGAGGCCGTCAAAATTCCACTAATATTATAAATGCGAACATTCAGATGTTTGCGTGATAATCACCCATAAACTACTGAACTGATTGCGATGAAACCTGGTATACAGGTTGCTGGAGATGCTGGATCAACACGTAGATAGGCACCATATCGGGATGTACTTTTTATCCCGATTCCAAAGGAATAACAAGATGAAAATTACATCCCGATATTCCTTGGGTGTACTGGCTTCAACAAGACTTTAATGGGCGATCGTTTAAGTGTGGATTTTTGCATTGCGGTAGGTAGGTGAAGTAAGGCAAAATTAGTATTTCAGTAAGTGATGATGACAATGGATGACGATCGATGACGATGGTTAAAAAACAACGAAATTACGCAATTTTCATTTTATCCGGATATCCGGATAAAAAGTAGCCTATATGTTAATCGAAGTCTTAAGCTAACCGGGACTTACGAGTGAAAACCGCGGGTGCTCTGCTAGGCCCCATTTCGTCTTCCTTTTTCTATTAACTACAATCTAAGATGATGTTGTATGTTTTTCAGGAAAATTTCCGTATGTTGTAGGTGCAGATCTCGACTCAGTAAATGCATCAGTGCTGCGTACAATTACTTGGAAGATGGACGCGAGCCAGCACGGGATCCTTTGAACAAGAAACCTGGTAAGTTCCTGGTCCTTTATTAGCGAAACGAAGATCGCAAAATTAGTTATCTTCTTAGGCTACGTCAGCCTAGGCAGGCGGCTTGCTTAGCGCCTAGCAACTTGCATTTGGGCTACACAGCTAGGTGTTGAGCGACCATTGTGACCGGGGCGAACTTTGTAGACCGTTCGTTAGTCAGGTGGTTCGGTAACCTCTAGCTTATACGGAATCAAGAATCAAGAAAATTTATTGAATAACTGTGTACATTAAGGTGACATTAAATATTAAAGGTATCACCAGTTTGTCCATCCCGGACATACAATATAGAGTATAGGTACTTAGGTACTTAATTCAAGCACTTCTTTCAAATTAAAAATAACAAAGCAAGATATAGTAAAGTAAACATCTAAATATAAATTATTTGCCGGCATAGGGTTTGTCAAAGTTGTATCCTTTATGTATCCTCCCCAGTGGTGCAATGTTCCCCGGTCCGGTCGGCGGCGCTGGGCCCCGCGGCGGAGCCCGAGGCGGAGGGCGTGGCGTGGCGGCCGCCGCGCATGGCGTCGCCGCAGCACCCCGCCGTGCCCGCCGCACGCTTCCCGCAACACGTCGCCAGTCTACACGCCGACGGGGATATAGGGTTCAGGTAAATATGTCTTTAATATGGCTCATCCATTCGGATATTTGCCAGTGTCAAGTATTATTAAGATTTGCAGGTTAATTGCATCGAAACAGTCAAGTCGTCATAGCTAAAGTCAAGTCGAGGGAATTATTGCAAAAAGGGGGCCATTTTTTACAATGTTTGTTTACGGAGCTTTGGAGTTAACGCTTAAGTCCATGTTTTGCACCGATTTTCAATTTCATTTACACTTGTACACCTTCACGAAACTAAATTGATTAATATGCCCCCGAAATTAAACAATTTACACGCTTGTAAACTAGGTGCTAAATTTTCATTTTTGTAAACAAAAATGAAAATTTAGCAACACACTTCCCCAACGCGTCCCGCCAAAACGCCTTACCGACACTGTGATAGTACTACAGAACAAGATTACATCATTAGAAAAGCTTGTTTTGGAGCAAAATAACATGATTAAATTACTTCTGGACAACGGTAAGAAACGAGAGTCTAGTAGCAATATTAGTATTACGGAGGGTAAACCGCTCAAGACGACATCTGAGCGACCAATGCGCGCAGCTCGAGAGCGGGCGGAATCGGCAAGGACCGCGATAACTTCGGCAAAGATCGCGAAAGCTAAGGCGAGAGCGAGTGAGAGGCCGAACGTTCTCACACCTCTAACGGTATCTGCTGGAGGCGCCGGTGCGGCTGGGCAATCGCGGAGTGCACCGCCTACCCCCTCTGCACCGGTGATATTGCAACAATCGGAGGTTCCAGCTGATGACAAAAACCCGGACTCTGGCGAGAATACGATTAATGATAGGAATCCACGTAGCCGGCGTCCAACTGTGAATATAATTCGCGGTACGGCTAAACCGGAGCCAACTTCACTATGTGCAGCCGAACGGAAGTCCTATCTGCATTTGTATTTTGTCAAGATTGGTACTACAGTTGATCAAGTTACAAAACATCTCCAAAGTATCAGCCCCGATGACCTCTGCCGTGTGGAAGCATTAAACCCGCGCGGTGACTATGCTTCCTTCAAACTAACTGTGCCTGCTAAAAACAGAGATATCTATCTATCTGCCGAACACTGGGCGCGCGATGTTCACATAAAACCATGGCGCAGTGGATTTCGAAAATCAAAAAATAACAAAGAGGAATAAGCCAAAATTTAAAACATTTAATCTCATGTACCAAAATGTTAGGGGATTACGTACAAAACTAGATACTTGCAAAAAAGGTATTTTGAATGAATCAGCTGATCTGTTTGCGTTTACCGAGACCTTTCTACTTGGAGGTGTGAGCGACAGCGCAGTATTTCCCCCCGGCTACGTAGTTTTGCGCAAGGACCGGTTTGGTGACGCGGGACACGGGGGTGTTCTGTTGGCTGCTCGCGACCACTTCAAAGTACAGCAGATAACTGATATGGAAGGTGATTATCCGCATGTTGAGGTAGTTATGGCTATTATTACTTTAAAATATAAGAAAATACTTTTTTGCGTTGTTTATGTGACACCTAATTCGAAGGACTATAAATACTTGGACACGTTTCAATTATTAGAGAATGTTGTTGCTAAGCACCGTAAATTGGATGTAGTTATGGTCGGAGACTTTAATTTGAACTCTTGCAGCGATAATGTACTATTGCAATTTAATTATTTGTTAACCTATTGTAAGTTGACCCAGTTCAACACAGTTAGGAATCAGAATGGACAAGGTAATATATTAGATTTAGTGTTGAGTACATTAGGTGGTGAGTGTGTGAATGTGTTCGGAGACATCGACCCTGTAGTCCCCGTGGACGCTTATCATCCACCATTAAGCGTGTGTGTGAGGGTACCGCGGCCGCCGCAGCGTAGCAGAGTACTCGAGCGCAGGCCTCCACTCCCCCCTCCATCGGCGTACCCCGCATGGAACTTTCGTAAAGCTGACTTTTTGTCATTATATGCTTCTTTCGCAGAAATTGGGTCGAGGTGTTGGAGTGCAGTGATGTAAATGACGCGACTCGTCTATTTTATAAAAAACTGTACAATTGTCTTGACTCCTATGTTCCCCCTAAAAAACGTAGTCCGTACCTAAAAAATCAATATCCCGTTTGGTATACCTCCGAAATAATTAACTTGCTAAAGCAGAAGTATTTTAACTTAAAAAAATACAGAGAATTAGGTAAACCTTATAATTGGGAGATGTTTAAATTTTATAGGAGTCGAGCCAAACAACTTATCGATTTATGTTATAAGGATTATATAAGTAGGACTGTTGAATGTGTTTCTCTTAATAAAAGATTTGTTGGTTGATAATGAATTTACTAACAGAGATAACAATAATGAGCGTCGTTTTATGATCTTGAGTTGTATGTAATGTTGCGAAGACGGATGACCATCCAGAAGTGAAGTTGAGTTCGACGCGGTGACGCGAGCGCTTGTTTGCTCGCAGTGCTGCCAACATGAAGCGGCGCTAGCGGCGGCCAATGGTGCCAACCGCAATGGCCGCTGTCACCTGTCACCTGACAGTGACAGCGGCGAATGTTAACGTAGGCGTTAACAGGCTGCCCCCCCTTGGAAGCTTGGAGGTTCCAAAGGCAGTGGACATAGGCGCGAGCAGGCTCTGCGAATGGTCCCGGTGGTGGTGGCGATGTCGGCGACGCGCGTGACCCCATCGCTGCCGGGGTGCGTCTCCACTACTCGCCCGATCAGCCACCGGTTCGGCGGGAGCCTCTCATCTTTAACTAGCACCATGTCATGGCGCTGTAAATTGGTTGACCCCTTCTGCCACCTGGTACGTTTCTGGAGCTCTGAAATATACTCCACATAATATCGCTGCCAGAAGGCAGCCTTCAATTGTTGTACTCGCTCAAAGCGAGGTAGAGCATCAATAATTGTTGCTTTTCGCTCTTCATGAGAAGGGAGCATCGTTAGTGTACGTCCAATGAGGAAGTGGGAAGGGGCAAGGGGTATAAGGTCTGAGGGATCAGAGGACAGTGGAGTAAGGGGTCGGGAGTTTAATATGGATTCTATTTGTATGAGCAACGTGTTCATTTCCTCATATGTTAAGTGTGATGTATTTAAGACCCGCTTTAAATGAAATTTAATTGATTTCACTGCACCCTCTGCTAGACCATTAAAGTTAGGTGAATATGCTGGTGAGAATTTAAACTGCACTGCATTCTCAGCCGCATGTGCCCTTATTTGAAGGTTTGCATGTTGTAAGAACTTTGCTAATTCGCTGTATGCGCCCACGAAATTTGTGCCGTTGTCTGAATGAATAGTAGAGGGACGGCCCCTACGAGCAATGAAGCGGTTGAGTGCCGCCAAGAAACATTCAGTTGTTAGCTCTGTAGCTAATTCTAAGTGCACAGCCTTTACAGTTAGGCAAACAAATACGCATATATATGCTTTAATGAGTTGACTACCGCGACCTTTCTTTGTTGCTATCATTATTGGACCAGCATAATCGACGGCAGTGTGTAAGAAAGGAAACTCACCTTGTACCCTTTCTTTGGGTAGATTCCCCATGATAGGTTGTAGATTCCTACCAGAATATCTAAGACATGTAAGACATTTATGTACTGTTGTCCTAGCTAGGTTGCGCCCGCCTATAGCCCAATATTTATGGCGAAGGGTGGCGAGCAAAAGCTGGGGGCCAGCATGCAAGAGTGTGGTATGATACCATTTAAATAAAAGTTGTGTGATATGATGAGATGAGTGAAGAAGAATGGGGTGTTTGGTGTCGTAATCATAGTTGGAATTAGACAACCTACCGCCTACTCTTAATAAACCTTCATGAAAGAAAGGATTGAATTTGATAAGGTTATTTTTAATGTTTAATTCCTTGTTGTTAGATAAAATGTTGTACTCATTGGGAAATGACTCCATTTGAGACAACTTGCAAAGTGTTTGCATGGCTAAACGTAGTTCCTTAATTTGAAGATAACCTGCATATTTAGCCTTGGGAAAACGACAGTTATGTAAGAACCGTAAAACGTATCCCGTGATATGATTTAGTTTGATGATATTAGAATATTTATGTATAAATGAAGGTGATTGTTCAGATTGTGAGAGAGTAATGTTAGCGTGACAAAGTTGTTTGAATTCTGGCAATTTATTATAATCAATTTTAGTAGGGTGAGTGGGCCAATTCTGCTCAGATTGTAGCAAGAAGGACGGACCCTTCCACCACAACTCTGACTCCTGTAACCTAGCAGCATCAAGACCTCTAGAGCCTATGTCAGCTGGATTCATATGTGTAGGTATGTACCGCCATGAGTGTGGATCGGTTTCTTCAATTATTTCATTAACCCTATTTAAAACAAACATTTTTAATAGATGTGAATTAGGAGTACTAATCCACCCTAAAACTATAGTGGAGTCACACCAGTATGTAGTAGAGTGTATGGTGAGTCTAAGGGCTTGCTTGACCTTGTTTGCCAAACGGGTAGCAAGCAATGCACCACATAACTCTAGGCGCGGTATTGTCATAGGTTTGATTGGAGCTACTCTACTCTTAGCAATCACTAAATTTACTGAAATGTTATCACCTGATATGTAGCGCAAGTATACACAAGCACTATATGCTACTGTGGAGCTGTCACAGAAAACATGCAACTCAAACCTGCATGGTTTAGAGTCACAATTGAAATTGTTTGAGATGAGTGCTCGAGGCACCTTAATTTCTCTAATGTTTGTTAGAGACCTTGTGAAATTAGACCATTGTTTGGCTAATTCTTGTGGAACTGGTTCGTCCCATGAAATTTTAATAGACCACAATTTCTGTAGTAAAGTCTTGGCTTCTAAAATACAGGGATTTATAAGACCTAGAGGGTCAAAAATGGTGGACATGCTAGAAAGGATTGATCTCTTTGTAACTTGTGCTGAAGGCTCTTCAAGCTTTTTACCAGAGAAAACTAAGCAATCCTCCTTGCACGCCCAGAGCAGTCCAAGGGTCCTGGACCACTCCTCCCCGCCAAGATTGAGTAATGAATCCCTTGTATGCTCACCATGCAGTTGGTGAAGGATATGTGGGTCATTTGAGTGCCATTTTCTTAAATAAAATTGAGCACCCTGAAGTTCATGAATTAAACCTCTACAAATGTGTAATAGTTGTGTTTGATTATCTGCGCCTGTTAAACAATCATCAACATAAAAATCATTGATAATGACTTCACTCACAGCCTTGTCCTTACATTGTTTCCCTAATTCTACTAGGCATCGAGTGGCTAGATATGGTGCAGATGCTGTGCCATAGGTAACAGTGTTGAGATTATATGTTTTGAGTTCATGGGCGGGATCGAACCGCCACAGTATTTGCTGAAGGCATCTATGTTCTTTGTTGATGTTAACCTGACGGTAAAATTTCTCAATGTCTGCCGTTACTACATACCTATGCTGCCTGAATCGAATGAGAATGCTAATGAGATCATTTTGTACTGTAGGACCTACGAACTGTATGTTGTTGAGTGATAAGCCTGATGATGTAACAGTGGACCCATCAAACACTACTCTTAGTTTGGTTGTCTTACTTGTTGTCCGTAAGACTCCATGATGTGGTAAGAAATTATGTACAGTATGTTCTGTGGAAGGTACTGTGTAGGCCTCAGACATGTGACCGAGGTCCAGGTACTCCTGTATGAACTCACTGTATAATTTTTTGAATAAAGGTTCACGTTTAAACCTACGTTCAAGAGAAGAAAATCTTGCAAAAGCTTGTTGTTTTGAATCTCCTAGACTATTGGGAGCAAATTTTAGTGGCATATGTACCACGAAGCGACCGTCATGTTGACGTTGTGTGTGTTTAACAAAAGACTGCTCACATGCCAATTGTTCCTTGGACATCGGGTCAGTTGCACACTTGACAGACTCTAGTTCAAAGAACTGAGCTACCTGTTCATTTAAAATGTTTAAACCAGTGTCAGTCTTAGTTGACCGAGCTGCCTGGGTAATTTGTGAACCAGTGTCAGTCTCAATTGACTGAGCTGCCTGGTTATGAAATGAACCAGTGTCGGTCTCAATTGACCGAGCTGCCTGGTTATGATATGAACCAGTGTCGATCTCAATTGACCGAGCTGCCTGGTTATGATATGAATCAGTGTCAGAACAAATAGGCTGAGCTACCTGGTTCTGTAGTGAACCAGTGTCAGAAAGAAAAGTCTGAGCTTCCTGATTATGATATGAATCAGTGTCAGAACAAATTGGCTGAGCTACCTGGTTATGTAGTGAACCAGTGTCAGAAAGAAAAGTCTGAGCTTCCTGATTATGATGTGTGTGGACTGTATTACTTTGTAAATATTGAGAATGTATTCCCCCAGACACAAGCCATCCTAGTTTTGTTTCTATTAATGTTGGCTTGGTCTTACCTAAAGGTATGCGATTGGTACCCAGAATTTCCCAAAACACATCGGCACCGAGTAACATTTCCACCTCGGCTGGTGTACCGAATGTGGGATCAGCTAATTGTATGTCACTGGGTATGTCAATGCATACTACATGTGTAGGTAATGTTTGTGTAATGTGAGGGACTACATGACATGATAATGAACGTATGTATTTATCATTTCTAGATGAAATATGCACGTTACAACGTTGTGTTATAGTTGAACACTGATAGTTTAAACCCTCCACCACAGCATGTGATGGCTGAAGTTTTAACTTAAGTTTTTGGCATAGTGCCTGAGTTATAAAGTTAGATGTGCTGCCATTATCGAGCAACACTCTACATTGAAAGTTGTTCTGAACCTTGACAACTGCTGTGGACAAGAGAACTGCTCTTTGTGGTTTCTCTTGCATGGTTGCAGATAGAACAATGCTTGGTTGTGCAATAGGTTGGGTGTTGTTTAAATGTAACATAGAATTATGTTTTTTGGAACATATTGTGCATGGTCCCGATTTACATTCCCTTCCGGGATGGCTACGAAGGCAATTCAAACAAAGTTTAAGTGACTTTATTATTTCAATGCGTTTTTCAATTGTCATTGCCTTGAATTTAAAACATCTGTATATTATATGCTGATTTTTGCAAATGGGACATGCTGGAAGTTTGTTAGTTCCCCCCTGAGAATAAGAAAATTGTTTGTGTGATGGCTGCTTGTGTGATGTTTGGTTTGATGTGTGTGTGATGAATGTTTTGTTATGAGAGGCTGGCTCGACAGAACTCAATAACTCTGCCTGGCCCCTCAGAAATTCAAAAAACTCTGTTAAAGTAGGATATTTTTGAGTACTTGAGTTTCTTTTGCGACCTACTTCCCATTCCCGCCTAGTTATGGGATCTAATTTCTCTACTACAATAGATATTATGAGAATGTCCCAATGTTCGGTGGGTAAATTTAATGTTTTAAGAGCCTTTAGATTTTTACTAACTGTATCGATGATGTTAAGTAATGGCTCTGACTCCTCTTTAGTTATTTGTTCAATATTAAAAATGTTATGTATATGATTGTTGACAAGTTGACTGTTATTGTTATATCTGTCACAGAGCAACTGCCAAGCAATGTTGTAGTTATCTCCAGAGAAGACTACAGATTCAATAACACAGGCTGCGGTGCCCTTTAATATTGCACGAAGATAGTGGAATTTATTGATGTTTGCGATTGAATTGTTATTGTGAATCATTGATGTGTACTTGTCGCGAAACTCTAGCCAATCATGATAGCAACCAGAGAACTCGGGGAGGTGTATGGTAGGTAATTGTATAGGTAGCCCACCTGCACTGACCGTGTCACCTGAATGTCCCTCGAGGGCTGTTGCGACACTCGTCGCTCCGCTAGTGTTGCCCGCAGGAGACCGTCGCTCCAACAGGTCGCGGGCCGCGGCGACAGCAGAGTAGTAAGAGTTTTCAAACTCTTCCCGCTCTACGTCCTCCGCTGAAACAGTTTCAGCCATACTCTCAATATCACATTGAATTGTATCATATTCTGCATACATATCTTCGATTTTAGCTAGACGGACTTTAAGCTCTGTTGTTTGGGAAGAAGAAAGTGAATCACTATTAATCATAGAGGTTAAGTACTTGGTAAAAGATGTTAGTTTAGATTTTTGAGTGGCTCTGCGCCTTATTAACATTTTAATGTCCATTTTGAATGAAATAAAGATACTGTGCGATGGAAATTGCAATGAAATTTAGTAGGTATACCTAGATGATAGTGTTAATTTGAAATCTAGGTTAGTTAGCCTAGCAAATTAGCAAAATTCACACAAAATACAAATAAGGCAAAGAAAATGCAACCAAAACAATACTTAAATTAGTTAGCAGTGCAGTTGAGAAGCAGTGAATGCAGAAAGCACGCGGAACTTGTGCAGTCACACCCACGCCACGTGCACAGCACGCGTCGCGTCGCACCCAGCAGTACTTGCACGCGCACTCGGTCAAGCAAAGGGCGCGGTCACGACAGGATTTGCTGTAAAGCATTAAAAGCAGTTAAAATTCACACATAAAATCACACTAAGCCTTTGGGAAATGGACTCGTCGCGTCTGTACAAAATGGACGATGTGTTCGACTCTCGTGGTTTGGTTGTAGTACAATGAACGGACGAGTGGGATTTAGGGAGGAAATAAAGGGAAATTGGAACGTTACACTTCACCCTTTTTCTTGTTTGACTTCTGATGCGTTGCACACGCAGATTATTTTCCGTCTTCAACACGATGCGACGCTTTTCGACTCCATGTTTTGCTGCTTCGTAAAATTATCTTGCTCGAAGATTGACCATAATGTTGAATGTGTTTCTCTTAATAAAAGATTTGAAGTCTCTTGGCCGTTTCTAAGGTGCTGCTCCATGTTTTTCACGGGCGAGGATTGTAGGGTAGGCAGATAGTAGGTATTTCAATAAAATAATCGTCTTACAAATCACTTCACTTATAATTCTAATTAATACAATCAACAACTTATTGAAATAATTAAGGATCACTAAGATTAATCTAGATTAAAAATAACGTCCATCGAGCACAAGGCCGCGTGCGCACGTTTTCACAACCCTTATCAAAGTAAAAGTAAGATGGCCGCCTCGCCAGTGCTCGGATGTTCGTTCGTTCATTCGACAACGTCCGTTCAGTCGTTGTCAATTGAGTGTCTGATCCGTGGATGCGCCTACACGGCCAGCTCTGACAATCGCACGACCTCGTGCGGATATGTCCTGCATCCACAGGACTTGATGATTACTCCTCCTGATCTGTGAATTGAATAACATCACTTTAGAATGCGTTCGGTCATTCCTGACTAGAATGAAATCCCTTGTCTTTTAAGCGTAGCGTGGCTCGGGCGCGTAGGGCCCCTTCAACCAGCTACCTGTGGCCCGGGCGTACTTAGGCCCCTACAACCATTACTCGTAGCGTGGCCCGGGTGCGTGAGACCCTTACAACCAGCTATCAATGGCCCGGGCATACTAGGCCCCTACAACCATTTCCCAGAACGTGGCCCGGGTGCATGAGACCCTTTCAACCAGCTACCCATGGCCCGGGCGCGTCAGGCCCTTACAACCATTCCCTAGCATGGCCCGGGCGCGTAAGGCCCTTTCGACCAGCTCTTAATGGGCCCGGGCGTGCCAAGCCCCTTCAGCCGCATCTTGTAGTGTGGCCCGGGTGCACTAGACCCCTTCGACCAGCTGCAAAACCAACCACCTGAACCAACGGCAAAGTAACAACAGGGATGTAAGAATTTTTATTACAGTATTGCTCATTAATATTTCGAATTAGAACAAAACTTTAAGGAAGCAACTTCGCGGATAACTTACTCTGGTGTACTTGAGCATATTCGGTGACGACACAAGGCTCATCCTCTGAAGCTGAGAGGGTATCGGAGCTGGCTGTTAAAGTCTGTTCACTAGCTACGGTAACTGTCTCACTGTCGGTGTCCGAAGACTCTAGTGGGTCAGTTTCATCTCTATCGACCGTCGTGATGTCATTTTCGTCATTTATTAATTCAGTGGATATTTCTACCATACCCTCGAACCCCTTAGGTACCGCACGCAAGTTTTCGTGAGAATATTTATAAACGCGGTTAGACCTGTTGATGTTCTTCAATTCGTAGCGGTCATTTTCAAGAATCTTTGTAATAATAAATGGCCCTTTGAACTTTCTAGCTAATTTTGTTTGATTACGCTCGCTACATTTGATGAAGACATAATCGCCAAGTTGGAATGATTTTATCGTAGCCTTACCGCGGTTAAAGAGTTGTTCTTGTGTATTAGATGATTTAATGATGTTTGCTGAAGCCTGGTTTCTTATGGTCTCTAAGTCAGCTCGCGAGGGGGTTCCGACATTGGAAGTTATTTGGGATATTCCTAAAGATTGAGCACGTATGCCGAACATTAGTTCTGTCGGTGTGAAGCCTGTAACCCTAGACCTAGTACTGTTAATGGCAAGCTGGACTTCGCCGAGCTCGTCCCTCCAAATTTTATTTGCGTCATTTTCGATAATAGTGAGCAAGCTCTTCAATGTACGCATGACTCTTTCCACCTGACCGTTTGCTCTGGCGGAACCAGTCGCGATAAGATGTAGTTCTATGTTATAATCGGTACAAAACTCTTTGAATTCTGAACTAATATAACACCTACCTTGGTCTGCTATTATTCTTTTAGGTGAACCGAAAAGACAAACTGCTTTCTTCAGGGCTTTTACGGCACAGGAAGCGTCTAATGACTGGGTATACTCCAATAGAATGTATTTTGTGAACGCATCGATGATGACTGACGCATATTCTTTCCTATCGCTTTTGCCGCTAAGTTTCCCGGTGATGTCGATATGGATAGTATGCCATGGTACAGCAACTTTAGGGATCGGATGTAGTTTTATCTGTTGAGCCCCCGAGGTACCTTTGGAGGCCTTGCACACTATGCACGACTCGATAAATTTATAAACGTTTTTAGACATCTGTGGGAACCAGTATTGCTCATATAGCTTATCAAGCGTTTTGTCATGACCAAGATGTTTGATTTCGGCATGCACGTGACTTATTAAAGTCCAAACTAGAGAACGTGGGACTATAGGAAGCCAGCTGCTTACCTTGCTTCTTTCTACCTTACGGTAGAGAATGCCGTCCCGGACGTCATATGTATGAGCAATTGTTTCAGGCATCTCACCGTTTTCGTGCTGCCTTATCAGATTCTGGATTTCAGGATCTCGATTCTGCTCAACTTGGATCCAACTGTTATGTAATTCAACGAAATTTATGTACTTACGGGAATCCGTCGCGATCGTGTCGGCCTCTCCGCCGACATGACCTGGAGGAGGTGATACAGGGTTCCTAGACAGGAAGTCGGCGTGCGCCATTTTACGCCCCTCTCTATATACTATGTCAAAGTCGTATGCTTGGAGGAAGGCCCACCACCTATGAACCCGAGGAGATAAGTCGGTCTTGGCTTTGGAGGCTTTCAAGGAGTTACAGTCGGTGTAAACTGTAAAATGTTGGCCATAGAGATAGTGACGAAAACTTTCAACTGCTCGTACAACGGCAAGAGTTTCTAACTCATATGAATGGTATCGGGACTCTACCTCCGTTGTACGGCGGCTGAAGTATGCTACCACATGTGGTACATTCTCTTGTCTCTGAATTACTATAGCACCGTAACCGTCGGAACTGGCGTCCGTGTGTAATTCTACAGGCTTATCCGGATTGAATATTGTTAAGACGGGCTCGGAAGAAAGGATCCCTACGATTTTCTTATGTGCGTCTGTATGCTCCTGGGTCCAAGTAATACGACCTTTCAGCTTAGTCAAAGGATACAAAGGCTTGGCTATATTTGCGAAATGCGGTATAAAACGTCTAAAATAAGACGCCAATCCTAGGAATTGCCTGACCTGCCTTGCGGTTTTAGGGAGAGGAACCTCGAGGAGGGCTTTGACTTTTCCAGGGTTAGGCCTTACTTCTCCCGCCTGTATAACATATCCTAAGTAGTTAATTTTAGTTTTCATGAACTTACATTTAGCTATTTTGATAGAGAAACCTGCCCCTGTGAGAGCTTTAAGTACGGCGTCTAGACGCTGTAATCCTTCGTCAATACTGGCTGAATAGGAAAGGACATCGTCCATGTAGGCCAGGGCTACTGTGTCTTTAAGAGATTTGAGGGCTTTGTTGATGCAACGTTGGTATACGGACGCAGCATTCCGTAATCCAAACGGCATGGCGAGGTATTCGAACTGTCCTTCACAGGTTACGAAGGCGGTGCGTTCAATTGACCTTGTACTGACCTTGACCTGATGGTAGCCAGCTGCCATGTCCAGGGACGAGAAGAAATGTGCCCCATTTAAACGATCTACCTGTTCTTCTATCCTCGGAAGTGGATAATGTTCGGGTCGTGTGTTAGCGTTCAACTCTCTATAGTCGACGCACAACCTATCTGTGCCGTCTTTCTTCTTCACCAGCACAATTGGACTGGCGAAAGGAGATGAACTCTCGCGAATGATATTTGCATCTAAAAGTGATTGTATTTTTTCTCTTACAATTACCTTCTCCGCAGGTGACATCTGATGAGGCCGTCTTTGTACTGTTTTGAGCGGGTCTATGAGGTCAATATTCATCTCACCTGTCGTGACTCGTCGAGTAGGCATATCATCTATAAAGTACTCACCATACTTGCTTATAATATCGAGTAACTGTTCCTTCTCGTTCCCTTCTAAATCAGTGTCAATTAAGCTAGAGTCTTAGTGACTAACGGTTCGACAAGTGTTGATGTGTTTGCGCATAGAAAAATGTATAGAGTCACTGTTAATTTCAACGTGAATGCCCTGATCTAAGATATCTCTACCTATAATTATAGGTTCAACTAAAATGTTATTTGGGACCACGTGGAATAATAGGTTAACTTTAATGCCCTGGATTAGAACTAAGCTAAGAATCTGACTTGAGCACTTTATGCCTTCACCACTTATGCCTGTTAAATAGATTGTGTCCTTGCGTACGGGACCGGGCAGTTGGTTGATCAGATTTTCTTTTACTAATGAACATGCCGAACCACTGTCGAATAGAAATGAAACAGACTCACCTGTTGATGTGGACAGTATACCTCTTACTAGTTTCCTTTCGCAGACGTTCACGTCCTTCTTAACAGAATTGCCTTTATCTATCTTGTTGTTCGGGCAAGCTGTACTGATGTGGCCGGGTTTTTGACACGAGAAGCATATGACCGCTTTTTCTTTTTCAGGGACCCTCGTAACTCCGACGCTGTTGTCTCGACGCTTGCGGCAGTCTTCGATCTTGTGGCCGCGGTTTCCGCAGTAGTGGCAAATTCCCGGGAATTTCGAGTCCGTACGTGGTCTCTTAGAGCTGGACGGTTGTTCTTCATTATCATCGTGGCGTCTCTTCAGCGATATCCCGTTCAGCGCACGACACAATTGAGCTCTCGTTGTAACGGGGTATGAATTAAGCTCTCTCCGTATCAGAGAATTTTTTTGACTGAGTATTGAAATGGAGAACCCAGTAATCGCTTCTTCTGTCAACTCAACTTTTGGTATGCGTTCGATGAGGCTCCATAAACGCGTGGCGGCTTCAGTAGCCGTTTCTTGCGACCCTATTTCGAATCTCACCACATGGTCAAAGTAGTCTTGCATTAACATGGGTTTTCGAAATTTTGCTAGTAATAACTCCTTGATCCTTGGCCATTCGATTTCTGAATTTTTCAATTTGGTTAAACAGGCCGCAGCACGACCCTTCAGTGAGTTGATCAGGGCGAGTAAAAGATCAGTGCCTTTCAAGTTACGATCGGTTACAATTATGTCTGTAATTCTACACCAACCTTCTATGTCCGAATCCGTATCATCGGGATCAAATTTTACTAATTGGGTGGCACTATGATGCGGTAGTGATGGCTGGCTATTATTCGTAGTTGCGGCCAGTAGTCTTGTCAGTATTGATTCCATTCCGGTAAGTAAAATGTGAGTGTTTGCACTGGTATCTCGACTTGCTTGATTGCTGGCGTTAGGTACTATCTCCTCTGGTTGAAACCCTTCTGATCCCACTTCTGATGAAGTCTCTTGGCCGTTTCTAAGGTGCTGCTCCATGTTTTTCACGGGCGAGGATTGTAGGGTAGGCAGATAGTAGGTATTTCAATAAAATAATCGTCTTACAAATCACTTCACTTATAATTCTAATTAATACAATCAACAACTTATTGAAATAATTAAGGATCACTAAGATTAATCTAGATTAAAAATAACGTCCATCGAGCACAAGGCCGCGTGCGCACGTTTTCACAACCCTTATCAAAGTAAAAGTAAGATGGCCGCCTCGCCAGTGCTCGGATGTTCGTTCGTTCATTCGACAACGTCCGTTCAGTCGTTGTCAATTGAGTGTCTGATCCGTGGATGCGCCTACAGATTTGTTGGTTGATAATGAATTTACTAACAGAGATAACAATAATGAGCGTCGTTTTATGATCTTGAGTTGTATGTAATGTTGCGAAGACGGATGACCATCCAGAAGTGAAGTTGAGTTCGACGCGGTGACGCGAGCGCTTGTTTGCTCGCAGTGCTGCCAACATGAAGCGGCGCTAGCGGCGGCCAATGGTGCCAACCGCAATGGCCGCTGTCACCTGTCACCTGACAGTGACAGCGGCGAATGTTAACGTAGGCGTTAACAAGGACCGAAAATAACATATGTACTGATCCGAAAAGTTTCTGGACGTTTATCAGAGAGCAGCGGGCGTCGTTACAGTCTTGTGAGCAGTTTCAATATCAAGGCTCCGAGGTACCACTTGCAGAAGTAGCAGATGCCTTTGCTCAACATTTTGAATCAGTATTTTTAAAAGAGTCGCAGGTAAACGTTAGTTCTAGTGAAAATCCATTGAGCCCGCCTACTATTATGCTTGATAACATTAGTGAAACCGATATAAATAAGGCAGTTAAAAGACTAAAGACCACCTCTTCGGTGGGCCCAGATGGGATTCCGTCGTTTATAATTAAAGATTGCGTTAAAATATTTGTAGCTCCGCTTTTACATATATTTAATTTAGTGCTTAAAAAGAATACGTACCCCGATATGTGGAAGATCTCAAGAGTAACACCTATACCCAAAGATGATTCCAAGTCGCAGGTTGAAAACTACAGACCAATCGCTGTGTTATCAGGATTTGGCAAGGTTCTTGAATCAATCTTAAATAGATTTATTTGTAGTCGGATTAAACCACTATTGAGTGATTGTCAGCACGGATTCAGGGCAGGAAAGTCTACAACGACTAATCTTGTACAATTTGTCGACTATGCAACCGCTAAACTGGACCGTTGCAAGCAAGTAGATGTTGCATACTTTGATTACAAAAAAGCTTTTGATCGTGTGGATATAAATGTCCTTCTTGGTAAATTTTCAGCCATAGGTTTTTCCCCTAAATTGGTAAAATTATTCAAAAGCTATTTCTCGAATCGTCTGCAGTATGTTCAGTTCGGAGAATATCAATCTGAACCATATCTGACGACTTCCGGGGTAACTCAGGGTAGTACTCTTGGTCCGACGCAGTTCATTATAATGATCAACGACCTTCCAAATGCTGTTGCTACGGCTGGGTGTCTCTTGTTTGCCGACGACTTGAAAATATTCTTAGGTGTGAATGCAATTTCGGACTGTGTAGCACTTCAGCGCGATATTGATAGTGTCGCACAATGGAGCCAGCAGAATCGTCTCGAATTTAACACCTCGAAATGCAAAACTATGTCCTTCACACGGTCGTATACTCCTATTGAATATACATATCAAATATCTGGCGCACCAATTGAGCGTGTTTATGAAATTAGAGATCTTGGACTGTATTTGGACACCAAATTAACTTTTAACCACCACATTACAGAAATGTGTAAAAAATCATTCAAAGCATTGGGTTTTGTGATGTGGCAATCAGGCAGATTTCATAATAAAAACGCCATTCTTCTGCTATATTACGCTTTCGTTCGCAGCAAACTTGAATTTAATTCCTTAGTTTGGGATCCGCACGAAGACAAGTACAGAACTATGATCGAGCGGGTACAAAAGAAATTTGGTCGTTTTTTATACAAAAAAATGTACGGTTACTATCCATACTTATACCCCTCACTTTTTGTCTCAGGTATGATAGGTTTGGATACGTTAGCATTAAGACGAAAACTTGCACTCCTATTGCACTACTACCTCATATTCAACGGGAAGATAGATAACCCTAGCGCATTATGTCAATGTTCACTATACGTTCCAAATAACTATCTGCGTAACATACGACCGAATCGGATGCATAATTTGTTTGCGCGGGTAGCTGCACGCACATTGACGACGCGGTACGCTCCCACCTCGCATGCACTCACACTGATAAATCGACTGATTACAGACAGGTCTGAGGTTGACGTTTTTTGCATGGCTCAGCCATTATTTGTTGATTTGTCCATGGATTGGTTGAGCCAAGGCACAAATATTGTTTGAGATCTTTCTCTATTCTAGTATTAGCTGATTGATTTTGATGCCTACCTAGTTTTAGTTAAATGTAATTTATGTGATTAAAAAAATATTTTTAATAATTATTTGTAATTATGGTAAAATGGCTTTCAGACGTTTTGGTGTTTAAATGCTGTAAGTCTGAAAGTGTTTGTTATATAAATAAATAAATAAATAAATAATAAATAAAACTCAGGTAAATATGTCGAATAGGTACTGTGGCGGTCGCCCACACCACTTACTAGATGGCGTTACTAGTATGACATTGCTGCTTTGACGTAACGTGGTTATTACCGGTGATCACCTCAAAGCAGCAATGTACTGCATAGTGCCTGTCATTTTTCACTGTTGTCAGACGTCAACAGATAGATAATATGGGTGTTGACGTCCTGAAGTCCTGAGTGGATGGACAATATTTTCTTCAAACATTGGAGTGATTTATCGTAACTTATGCGTTTTACAGTAAAGAATACGAGATTGTAGTAGCGAAGTCTGCAGCCCTCGGACACACCAGCCACCACAGCCATCGACCTGAGAACAGGCTCAAGAACCGATACTTGAATATCACCGCCTGTAAGTTGCCCTTCCAAAGTTCCAACCAAAGTTCCTTAGTACATTTGTGGGAGGGTAGATTACCTCATAGTCTGCCCCATATTATTATGTCGAACTTGCGGTTTCAGGATTTGAATGTAACTATGCTTTAACCTTTGGAGCATCAAAAAATTTGGAGCGTCATAAATAAAATGGTATCTATTTATTTACGACGTACTTCACATAAATACCTATAAAAACGAAACTAGACCACCTACCTTCTTTCTGTATAAGATATTGTATTTATAAATGTTTTTTCTGTTACTTGGTACAATAATTGAGATTTAGTAAGCAGTAAATAATTATTTATTTACTTTGAAGTGAAAACTTTCTCCCAACTTTCTTCCGAGTTTCTCTACGTAGCTTGTTTAACAACGACTGTAATCTGGTGAATCTGTTAACGGGTACCCCCCCTCCCCCCAGACGACCACTCCCGCGTGTGCGTGTCGGTGGGCGGTCGGTGCGGCGCGGCGGGGTGCGCGGGCGCGGCGCGCGGCGCTCCCTGCGACTACGTCAACGCCAACTTCATCGACGGCATGCTGCCCGCGCTGCAGCCGCACCATCTGCAGCGTCTGAGGCGTCGGCTGGAGCGGAGGAAGAGGAGACCGGACAGGTGAGGGAACCCCAAACTCAAAGTCTAAATGTTTTTAATTTCATAAGATCCATTAATATCTTTTTAAATCATCTGTAAACTACCGTGTCTTCGCGACCTCCAATGAGAAGACGCAAGAATCTTAAGGCTATTTATTTAATTTAATTTTTGCAATGTGATGTCATGTGATTTACAGTTTTGCAAATTTAGAGCTAAAATGGAACCGGAGCAATAATCTACCATAACCTTTACTGACATTTGAAGTGCCAAAGTAATTCTATCTATTCGTTAAAATAAATTGTAAAAGAAAAAAAAACTCATGCGCATCCACAAACACACAACCGGCCCGACAGCATCCATCATCCGTCTCTTTTAGGGTCGTTGCTGAATGTATTTCCCCGACAATTCTTACGTAAGAAACCTACTAGATTACGTGACTGGAATAGGGCAATAAAAACTTGAAATTAAGTACGTCTAGTGGGATGAAACCTCAAAACCCAAATAGTATATCCAAATAGTACAGGGTAATCTGAATATGGCTAAGGTGCAATTGGGGAAGCCTATGTCTAGCAGTGGACTGCAACAAGCTGGTGATGATGATGATGAATTTCAAGCCAACGAAAAAAACACTTTATTAACCGGGTTTAATCGCGTTTTATTTTCAATCAAAATCATGAATGAAACGCGATTTAACCCGGTAAATAAAGTGTTTTATTACAGAAGAAAAACCTAAATGTTCAAATGCAAAAAAAAATATATGTTTGTTCTTCTCAACAGACAACCATCAGTGAAACCAACGAAGCCACCACCAAATCTAGCTGAAGGCATTGAATCAGCCTTCCTCAACATTGAGTTCTCCGGAATTGTGGAGTCGGATGACCAGGAACATGACTCCGACAGTGATCCTAGTGATGATGATGAGGAGCTCGATGATGTTTACGTTGATATTGGTAAGTTATATCACTGGTGTCACCACCAAACCTAGTCGATGGCATGGAGTCTTAAATATTGAGATTTTCGGGATCGTGGAGTCGGATGAACAGGAACATGACTCCGATAATGACCCTAGTGATGATGAGGAGGTCAATGGTGTTTAGGTTTACGTTGGTATTGGTAAGTTATATCTCACTGAACCTAGCGGAAGGGATCGAGTCAGCCTTCCTCAATATTGACTTCTCTTTGGAAATTTGCTTGTCAATATTCAATGATTCTTTCTTTATTTATGAGTAATTTCAAATTAGTCTCATATACGTTTGGTTAAGATCTGATGACGATCTTCGAAGTTATGTATAGAATAATATCTTTGAGATACAGTAAATTGGAAATGGTGAATAAATAGAACAAAAATAAATAAATCCTGTGACGAACCTACAGCGCCATCTAGCCCCATGGTAAGTTGCTAGACAACTGATATACTACTTAGTATTTGTACGAGCCAACTCGTACTCTTTCGCAATATCGCCGCGTGCCGCGTAAAGTCATCGTCAGCATTCACCTCATTTTAGAGTTCATTTGCTCATAGTTCAAATCAGTTCGTTTTTATCATCAATCAAGTAAGGTCGCGCGCGAACTCATCAATCAATAGCTATCAGTTCTAGTCGTTATTTCTGTTTATAGTTATTTTATCAGTTATATAAGTTAACAGTGAAATATCATTATAATCATCTATCCAGTTACAGTGTTTAATTATCAATACTCCTATCAATATATCAACTATCAATTAAAGGAGGTACATACCGCATCGGACCGTACATCTCTTTTTGGTCCTTCGAAAGACCACTTGTGACATAAAATCGCGAACTACATCTAGTGAACCTGTGTGACAAGTGGAGTGAACAACAGCGACATTATCGAGGAAACTGTGTATCAAGTTTTATCGAGGCGTTCGACGTATCGTGTACGACGATCAGAGTTCCAGCAGGGTGTCTGACCATCCTGTCACTTCAAGCAGAGCGTGAGAGTAGATCGAGTATATCAGTTCCAGCAGGACGAGCATTATCAAGAATCAAGCAGAGGGCACCTGTTAGCAAACGAGGCTCACATATCAGAAAGTATCAACAGACCAAGTAAGAATTTTCCATTACTTACTTTTCGATCTAATATCAATATCAACGATGTCGATGTCAAAGGAAGAGTTATATAACAAACAAGAGCAGCTTGCCGCAGCTTTTGAGCAGCTATACACTAATTTTAAGAAAGATAGTTCGGAGAGGAAGACGCTTGAGTATATTAAGAAGCGGGTTGATTTGGTAGATAGTTATTGGCATGAATATCAGTCTAATCATATTAATCTGTGTGGATTTGGTGATAAGCAAGCCCCTTACTTTAGCACTAATCATTATGAGCGAGTCAAGGAGAGATATAGTTACATGCGATCAATTATTGTGAATTATAATCAATCGGGGGAAGTGAGTCGTCCTTCCACTCCAAATCTCAAACCAGCTACACCCTTAGGTGCTTCAGGATCAAATCAAGACTCAGCTATGTTCGAATCTCGAGGATTCGATAGCAAGACCGACGAATTGTTAAGAAAGCAAAGCTCCAACTTCAAGGCATTCGAACACACACTGTCTACTATCAATTTACAAGAATTATCAGAAAAATGGCAGTTAGAGCGTTCGCTTCGTAGTTTAGAAACTCGCTGGAAAGCGATCGACTCGATGCATTGGGATCTGGAGACCGAGTTGGCAGGTAGAGATCAGGATTATTTGTCAATGTTCTACAGCTACGAAAAAAGGTTTGACGAGTTAAGCAATGCTATTAACTCGAAAATTGCATCAGCTTCGTATCGAGAAAATTCAACCCCTCAAATAGACATACCTATCTTCACAGGAAACGTGCAGCAATGGTTTAGCTTCAGTAATATGTTCATAGATTCTATCAGCAAAAATCTATCCTTGGCGGGAAGTCAAAAGATGCTAATATTAAAATCAAAGGTGAGGGGAGAACCGGAAAAACTCATTCAACATCTATCAGTTTCGACAGATAATTTCGAGGTAGCATGGAAAATTTTGGAACAACGGTACAGCAACATAAAACTACTTTTAACTTCTCATATCAACGCTATCCTTAACATTCCCGCAGCAACAACACAGTCAATGATGCACCTGAAAAAAGTTCATGACACTACCCGTGTCAGTCTCAACGCTATAGAAAAGCTTGGAATAAGAGTAGGAGAGTGGGATCCATTAATCGTTCATATTTTGTGTCAAAAATTAGATCCTGTGACTAATACCGCATATAACGCTATCATGAAACTACCCAAAGGAATTCCAGATTTAAATGAATTGTTATCATTCCTGGAAGACAAGTTTACGAACATGGAACCAAATCGAAAGATTCAAGATATAGCGAATACCGACATAAGAAATCAGAATTCGAAACAATTTTCGAGATTTCAATATCACTACAACAAAGCAAAAAGCTACCAACCAAATAAGTCAATTTCGCAACATTCCAGTAATAATCGAGTTTATTTAACAAATTTTTATAAATGTTCATATTGCAAAACAAACGATCACGCTATTTTCCACTGTCAGCAATTTTTGAAGATGTCACCAGTTGCAAAACGTAATATAGCAGAAAGAAACAATTTATGCAAAAATTGTCTTTATAATCATGGAGGAAAGCCTTGCATTTCTGAAAAACGATGCCGTGAGTGCAATGAACCTCATAATACATTACTACACGAGGCAAATCCGCAACGTATTAACAACGACGAAGCGAGTACGATGACCTTTACTGGCCCTTCTTACAACAAAACTAGGTCCGCCATGGGCCAAGGGGTGCGCAGCAGCTCACATGTGTCCATACCATCCGAAGTACCAGAAATTCTTCTAGCAACAGCTATCATCAACGTAAAGAGAGTAGATGGATCACTTTTGAAACTTCGCGCTTTATTAGATCAGGGCTCACAAACATCTTTAATCACAGAAAATGCAGCACAGTTACTAGGGTTGCCGCGTCATAGATGTCAAGGTGTTGTATCAGGAATCGGATCAAAGGAAAGCAGCTGTAAAGGAGCAATCAATATTAAACTATTCTCATATGACAACAAGTATCAATTTGAAACAGAAGCACTTATTATGAACTCTCTTATTAGAAATTTACCAAATCAGTCCTTTGTCATGCCAAATTGGGAATTTATAGAAAACATAGCATTAGCAGACCCAGAGTTTAATATTAGTAAACCAGTAGATCTTCTATTAGGAGCCGAAATTTATTCGTTGATATTACTAGACGGGATCATCCGTGGTGATCAACCAAACACCCCCGTAGCCCAGAAAACGAGACTGGGATGGATTTTAAGTGGAAGTGCGAGAACTTTACATTGTCACGTAGTTTTGAATCATTTAGACGAAATTCAAAGATTCTGGGAAATCGAGGACATAACAGAAGAATCAAGCTTATCAACTGAAGATCAAAAGTGTATTAAATATTACAAGGATACTACCGTAAGACAAGCCGATGGACGATATGTAGTTAGGCTACCGATGAAGCCCGGTTTCGAGACAAAATTAGGTATATCAAAAAACCGAGCGATTTCTCAGTTTAAATCAATAGAGAAGAAGTTTAATCAGAATAAATCGTTGGAAAACAAGTACAAAATGTTTATGAACGAATATCGGACTATGGGTCACATGAAACTATCAACCAGCAGCCCCAACAGCGGCTGCTATCTAACCTATCATGGAATAGAGCGCTCAGAATCCACGACAACGAAATTTCGTGTAGTATTCAATGGATCAGTTAAAACATCTTCTGGACAAAGTCTGAATGACGTCATGCTCTGTGGCCCTAATCTACAGCAAGATCTACAGTCGCTTATCATCAAGTGGAGACAATATAAATTTGCGTTTACTGCTGATATAGAGAAGATGTTTAGGTTTATACTTATTCATGACGGTGATTCAAAATACCAGAAAATCGTGTGGAGAGAGTCCCTTTCACAGCCTATCGGAGAATATGAGTTAAAAACCGTCACCTACGGAACAAAAGCCGCTCCATTCTTAGCTATGATGACTCTAAAACAACTCGCAGCTGACGAGAGATCAAATTACACCAACACCCCCAAAAATCCCTGTGACGTTTTAGAAAGGTCCTTCTTCATGGACGATTGTTTGGACGGTGCACATACTCGGCAACAAGCAAAACAATTACGCGACGACCTTTGCAAGCTATTAAAATCAGGCGGTTTTAATCTAAGAAAGTGGCGTTCCAATCTTCCAGAAATATCAGACTCGACGAATGACTCATCTGAAGAGGACAGTTTCAATTTCAAACAGGCGGAAGTAACAAAAACTCTCGGCTTAGTATGGAACCCACAGCTAGATCAATTTACATTTAATTCCAAGATCGAAGCGTCGAACAAACGTGATACAAAGAGAAGTTTATTATCAGATATTTCCAAGCTATTTGATCCACTAGGTTGGCTTTCACCCTTAACAGCAAAATTAAAAATCATCTTCTAAAAAGTTTGGGCATCGAAAACCGGTTGGGATGATCCCATTTCAGATGAAATTCAATCAGAATGGATCAAGATTAAATTAGACATAGTAAATATCAATAAAATAAAAATACCTAGATGGATTTCAACAAATGAGAGTGACGACATAGAATTGCACGGTTTCTGCGATTCATCAATAAAATGTTACTCATGCGTTATTTACCTATTAATTAAGCGAGGGCAACAAACCGTCGCAACTACTATGTTAGTAGGTAAAACGAGACTTGTACCCACTAAGAAAACGAAATCATTACCACGGCTTGAATTAAGCGCCGCATTACTTTTATCAAGATTAATGAAGAAAACAGTGGAGTGTTTTAGCAATTATAATATCAGAGTAAATGGTTGGTCAGATTCAATGATAGTATTGGGCTGGCTCAACGGGGATCCTGGAAGGTGGAAGACTTTCGTATCAAACAGAGTGAAGGAGATTTTAGGTGTTATACCATCGGAATTTTGGCGATATGTGAAGTCCGAGGAGAACCCAGCGGACTGCGCGAGTAGAGGGCTGAGCGCATCTCAACTAGTTGATTTTTCTTTGTGGTGGGAAGCTCCGAATTGGCTACCAGAATTCAGAGATCAACAACAACAACAACCTCAGTATTCGACAAATCAAGAAATAAAGGTAGTAAAGCAAACCAACGTTATCGTAAATAAGTCGAGCGAGGAAGATATCATATATCAATTGTTATCAAGATTCAGTTCACACAGCAAAATTACCAAGATCCTAGCGTGGATCCTGAGATTTAAGTATAGATCAGACATCAAACAATCATATTTATCATTATCAGAAATACATAGAGCAAATCACATCATTATCAAGTATGTACAACAAATAGAATACTCTACAGAAATCAAAGATCTATCAAATAAAAAACAAATAAATTCTAAAAGCAAATTGTTATCATTTACACCGTTTTTAGACGAGCATTGTCTATTGCGTGTCGGCGGCCGTTTAAGAAATGCACAACTAGATCCAGATATGAAGCATCCTATTATTATTCCCGGATCAAGCCGATTGGCCGAACTTTTGATCGATGAAGCTCATAAACGATCATTACATGGAGGAGCTCGGCTAACATCAGCTTTCTTACGCCGCAAATATTGGCTATTAGGTGGAAACAGAATTGTGAAGAAACGATTGCGTAATTGCATCACCTGTAGAAAACAAAACCCATTTAAGCATGACCAACTGATGGGAGATCTACCTGCGGTTCGTACTCATATGTCAAGACCATTTTATAATACCGGGGTTGATTTTACTGGTTATATCGACATAAAAGCAAGCAAAGGTCGCGGTATCAAAACAAACAAAGGCTACATTTGCGTGTTCGTCTGCATGGTGACCAAGGCCGTGCATCTGGAGGTGGTATCAGATCTAACGTCTTCAGCATTTCTTGCCGCCCTCCGAAGGATGGCAGCACGTAGAGGAGCTCCGCGTCATATTTACAGCGATAACGGGACAAACTTTGTCGGAGCAAATAAAGTTAACTGCAAAGAATATCAAGAAATTCGTTCAACAATAAATACAGAATTACTAAGCTCAATCACTGACATGGAAATCAGCTGGCATTTTCAAGCACCAGGAAATCCATCAGCAGGCGGTCTATGGGAAAGCGCAGTTAAAAGCCTTAAGCTGCAGCTAAAAAGAGTTGTTGGAGAGCAGAAATTAACTTTCGAAGAGTATACGACCGTCCTAGCTCAATTGGAAGCTTGTTTAAACTCGAGACCCTTGTGTACATTAACTGAAGACCCAGATGACTTAAACTATCTCACTCCATCTCATTTTCTAGCAAGCGGCCCTACATTAACTATCATTGAAACAGAGAAGGATCACAGAACTAGGTGGCAATTAACACAAAAGATTTTCGATGATATTTGGAAAAGGTGGCGCTCCGAATATCTAACACAACTCTCCAAACGTTGTAAGTGGCAGAAAGTGCGTGAAAATCTAAACATAAACGATATTGTACTGCTTCACGAACCTAACTTACCTGCAGGGAAATGGGCGCTCGGGAAAATTGTAGCATTGCATCCCGGAAACGACAAGTATGTTCGAGTAGTTTCTATCAAAACAAAAAATGGAGTTATCAAACGACCTATCACGAAAATATCAAAATTACCCGTAGAAAAAGAAAAGCAAAATCCGATCCCTGAAAAGAAAGAAGAGAGAACTACAGCAACAACTTCTTTAAAACAACCCTCGACAAAACGAAACTCTAATAAACTCGAGATCAATGGAAATTAGTTGTTTATTATGATATGAATCCCTACTGGCAAGCCACCACTCTCCTAGAAAAATATCAAGATCATTTAAGCAGCATTTGTTTCGATCAAAGCATTAAGAGAATATATCAATGTGACATCATACTACTTCAATTACGTCACGGATTGAACGAGCTCGAACACAATAACAACATTTTGCTTGGTAAGCAGCTCACACGAAGCGAGCGCACGCGACCACGACGAGGCCTTATCAACGGTGTCGGTTACGTCGCGCGATCCCTATTCGGAGTACTCGACGAACAATTCGCAGAACAATATGAACAAGATATAGAGACGATCAGATATAATCAAAAACATTTAGCATCATTATGGAAAAATCAAACATCGGTGGTCGAGGCTGAATATAATTTGATCAAAAGAGTGAAAGAATCGATTGACATACATCAGAAAAGTTTTGATAAGCATCTGAACACTTTGAATGATGTCTTAAATAGACAAAGATCAGTTTTACAAGAATTAGTGACGACAAACGACTTTACTATATCTTCAATTATATCAAATAATGTCCTAGTAAACTTACAAACCATTCAAGAAACGTTGATCGATTCGTTAACCGATATTTACTCCGGAAAATTGAATTATCATATCTTGTCTACAGAACAACTTCGAAACGAGTTAACTACAATCACCGGCTTAATATCAAAAGATCTTACTCTCCCCATTACCAACATCCAATCAGATTTATCAAAAATATATCACCTCCTGACCGTTAGAGCTAAAGCTTCGAAAAGATACATCTTATTTGAGATCAAGATACCACTAATCAGCAGAGATACTTTCGACTTATACAAAGTTATACCAATCCCACAGCAAACTGAAAAAAATATGATTAGCTTAGTACCTGTATCAGATTTCATTGCAGTAAACTTACAAAAAGATTCCTATGTGCCATTTTCGGAAACCGATATACAAACCTGCGTTGAAGTTGACGACGATGTCCACTTGTGTCCTTTATCTCAACCAATCTATCAGATGAGATCCGACGGAAATTTATGCGTAAAAAGTCAACTATCCGACCATTGTAAAGCTCAAACTGTAGAGTGTAAAGATTCCTGGCAAGAGCTCAATAGCATTAATACCTACTTATTTTTCTTTTGCGGTCAAGGCTCCGTGCGTATCATATGTGAGTCTCGAGTTACACCCGTACTACTACATAAGGCAGGAATTATATCCATAGATAACGATTGCATAATAAAAGGTCGCACTTTTACTATCTTTTCCCACAAAACTCAGTTCTCGTTTTTGAATAAACAGGCTGATGTTTTAAAATTTGAGATACCCTCTATCAACCACATTTTTAACCTGTCGATTCCAACCTTTACCATGGGAAATCAATCATTAGAATTCGAAAAGCAAGAAAAGTCCATGTTAGAAATCGATACTCAAATTAAAAACCTCAAGGAAAGTTCATCAGATATACTCACACATAGAGTATCCTATCACGACGTTCATCACTATGTTGTGATCTACTTGATCGTGTTTGGAGTGTTGGTGTCTGTTGGAGTGCTGCTGTGGAGTCGCTGCCGGCGAGGGCGGCAGGAGCGCATAGCGCTTCCCCCACGCCCGAAAGCAGAGGAAACTACTACTTCGGTTGAACTTCAAAGTTATAGCAAAGACATTACGACAGTGTTAGTTTGCGACAAAGAAGTGAACAAGTGTAAGTGTAGTGTCTCTAGTGATGCTCAGCCCGGGAACATTGAAAGTGAAACAAACTCTAGAGAAATGCGTAAAAATATAGGAACGTCCCCCATTTTTCGTTGATGTAGCAAAATAATCAATGAACTTTAGACTATATCTTATTTAATTTGATTTTCATTTACTTATTTAATATTTATCTAATTTCATAGTAGATCAATTGATTTAATTTAAACTAATTGTCATTTTATTGTATATCACTCACTTAACCTAAGACGAATTGTCTCTATCATCTTGTATATCATCCTAATTAAGAAATTTACGTAGGTGCTTTTCATCAGTTATACAGCATCCCTCATCTCCCATCTTCTGGCGCGGCAGCATGTACGAGCCAACTCGTACTCTTTCGCAATATCGCCGCGTGCCGCGTAAAGTCATCGTCAGCATTCACCTCATTTTAGAGTTCATTTGCTCATAGTTCAAATCAGTTCGTTTTTATCATCAATCAAGTAAGGTCGCGCGCGAACTCATCAATCAATAGCTATCAGTTCTAGTAGTTATTTCTGTTTATAGTTATTTTATCAGTTATATAAGTTAACAGTGAAATATCATTATAATCATCTATCCAGTTACAGTGTTTAATTATCAATACTCCTATCAATATATCAACTATCAATTAAAGGAGGTACATACCGCATCGGACCGTACAGTATTATTATTATTTTTTTGTAAATACATACATATTTTACATAGAAATACACCCAGACCAGATATAAATATTTATTCTTTAGCATAAATATTTGCACCCAGCGGGAATCGAACCCGCAACCTTCTGTATTGCAGTCAAGCGTTCGCCCGACGCGCCACAGAGGTCGTCAAATGAACATGGTCGTGAATAGAACAGTACGGAGCAATATTTTACAATGAAATAAAAAAATATAGTTGATGAAAGTGGTCTGTACCCACTTGTGTGTAGAGGGCGAGGCGACCCGCGTGAAGCTGGAGTGGCTGGTGTGGCGGCGGCGGTACATCGCCACGCAGGGGCCCACGCCGGCCACGCTCGACGCCTTCTGGCGGATGATATGGCAACACAACGTGCACACCATCGTCATGATCACCAACCTGGTCGAGAGGGGACGGGTGAGTCAAATCCTACTTCCTACTAATATTATAAAAGTGTGTGTGTTTGGATGTTTAGATGTTTGGATGTTCCAATTGCAGTTTTTCGTGAAGGAATAACGAACAAACTCGTTCACTTAACTTCTTTACTTGCAAACTAAACTTTCACCTGTATATTATCTATACTTATAATAAAGGAAGAGAAGACAAAAAGTCTGTACTTGAAAGTAAATTTAAAAAAAGTTCTCTAGGGGACTTAGGAAAAGTATTAGAACAAAGTTAAACACTACTAATCCGATTGAAATATGGTTTTCAATATTGGATAGTTCTATTTTTGAGAAACGTCGTGGTATACTTTACATCGAAATCCAATTAGTAGAACCCGAGTAATGAGCGTAAAAGTCGGCTTTGCACTATTTCACGAAGTCGCAGGTAACAGCTTTAGTAATATTATAAAACTGTGTAATTAATCGTACTACGGGTATTACACGTTGTCCTATTTTAATAAAAACTAGCTGCGGCCCGCGGTTTTACCCGCGTAAGTCCCGATCTCGTGGCAATATCAGGATGTGTTATACATATGAACTCTTAATCGACACAATTTTAGGAAAGTGACAGCTGATTGGCTTGATGACCTTGACTATTCTGGGCTGGAGAACTTGCTAGGTGTTGTCAAGTAGTTATGGATCATAATTATTTTCATGGCGCACGGGTGGAACTCTCTTGGTATATTGCTGGTTAAAATTTTCCCTACCCAACTCTCAAGAGGATGGTGATTGGGGGGAGCTTTAATCAAATAAAGTCAAAGCATTTTAGTAAATATATCATTCATATTATGTTGTTGTATATATTATACATATTATGTTGTTGTATATATTATACATATTATAATATAACCTATTGTGTAATTATTATTGATTTATATATTTGTATTTATGTGTGTAATATGTATTGGAGTGTATGTATGTACTGTATATGCAATGTATGAATTTATAAATTATGTACTTATTTATGTTTAACATATTCACTACCTACATGCTATATTAAACTTAACATGTATTTTTATTATCTAACTATCACACTAACACTACACATGTGCAGAAGCATCACACATTCTCCACACAAACACACCCATTCATATCTTTAGTTTTTTTTTCTTTTTTTTTTAATAAAACTCAAAACTACATTAGATTTTGCAAAAGACATGTATCTAGTGCATTATGTATCTGGTGCATTGTGTGGTTTGGGTGAAGTGTAACTTCACCTAAACTACATAATGCACTAGACTCTAAATTTATAATGATATCATTAAATAAGGAAAGATTATTTTATTGAGATACGGAAAAGCAATTTTTTGCATGCATTTTGGCAATTTTAAGCAATATTTAACTATAAAGATATACATGGGGAGAACTGTATTCCCGGGCTACAGCTCACGCTATTCTGGGAAACAGGGTAAATTGTAATTGTATTGTTTGATATGTGCTAATAAATCATTTTCATTTTTTTTTTTTCATATAAACCTTCCTATTGAAACAATACCTACTAAAAAAACCGCTTTAAAATCTGTTGCGCAATTTTCAAGATCTAAGCATACACAGACTTAACAGACAGACAGGGAAACTGTTTTATACTATGTATAATCCTATTATTTGGGGTCGGCACATCCAATCCAGTAGATGCGTATTTCACTTTATGCGTTTTAGACTTTGTGACTTTGCGTGTGATCCGGTAAATCCAATCTAATTTTCGGATTTATAATATTAGTTTGTATTTTCTACTGCAAATAATTAAATTATAAATTATCCTCATAAATCGTTATAAAATTAGCAATGATCATGACAACAAGTTTACTTCATATTATATTGTTCTGATTTTACAAGGATAATGTGTTTATAATTAATTGAGTCGTTTGTTTGTTATTAAATTAATGTTTATCGCACGTAATTGTAGGTATATTGTTCTATTTGCAATTAAGTACGAGGGGTCAACTACTCTGATTGTATATTGTCCACTCTCATCGTAGAATTAAAATATCACTTTCTTTTTAAAGAAATACCTTTATTTTTTTCTGTTCGGATTCATATCGAACACGCTAAACTCTTTTCACTGTGTTTGATTTTATTCGACGGACTTATTTTATCTGTAGATTTAGTAACTTTCTTGTTCTCTAATATACTCTAACAAATAAGGGTGATAAATGTAACGTATATGTCCAGCGCAAGTGCGACATGTACTGGCCGATGGGCGGGGTGGGGTCGGCGTGCACGTTCGGCGGCGTGCACGTGACGCTGGCGGGCGAGGAGGTGCGCGCCGCGTACACGCTGCGCGCGCTGCGCGTGCGCGCCGCCGCCCGCGCCGCGCCGCGCGCCGTGCGCCACTACCACTACACCGTGTGGCCCGACCACGGCACGCCGCGACACCCGCTCGCCGTGCTGCCCTTCGTGCGGGCCGCCGGCACGCACCACTCCACCGTGCTCGTACACTGCAGGTACCTACCTACACTACCTACCTACTCTTCCGAGAACCAAATTAGACGTAGCCAAATTATCATGTGAATTTATTAGAAATACTTTTAAAGGAAAAATTCATCTTCAAAAATTCACTTGCGGCGAGATTTGAACTCGCGTCCCTGGATCGATACTTCAGTGCCTATACCGCTCGGCCACGCATTTTTGAAGATTAATTTTTCCTTTAAAAGTATTTCTAGTAAATATGCCTTGAGCAATAAAAACAAATTTACCAAATATGTGAATTTATTGTTGTACATACCTACAAGTTTCTAAAGGATATAAATTTTGAATTTTTGACCAATAGTAATAAATAAATAAATAAGTAAATCCTGTGACGAACACACAGCGCCATCTAGCCCCGTGGTAAGCTGCTAAGCTTGTGTTACGGTAACTAGACAACGGATATACTACTTATATTTATTTTTCTTTTGTAAATACATACATATTATATATAGAAATACGCCTAGACCAGATACAAATATTTACCCCAAATGAGACGTAGCCAAATTATCATGTGAATTTATTGTTGTACATACAAGTTTCTAAAGGATATAAATTTTGACTTTTTGACCAATGTCACCGACATAGCTCTCAAGATTAGTAGACTTAAGGTTTTTTATTATTATTTCTTATCGGTTGTGAACCGATTATGGCTATTAGGAAATCAGCCAGTGTCAAGTATTATTAATATATTATGCAAGTTATTTGCATCGAAACAGTCAAGTCGTCATAGTTAAAGTCAAGTCTAGGGAATCATTTGTAAACACGGCGGCTATTTACAAAGATTGTTCACGGAGCTTTGGAGACAACACTAAGTCCATGTTTTGCACCGATTTTCACTTTCATTCCACTTGTACACCTTCACGAAAATAAATTGGTTAATAGGCCCCCGAAATTAAACAATTTGCACGCATTTGAACTAGGTTTCACAAAAATGTAAATTTAGCACCACATCTCCTCAACGCGTTCCCGCCAAAACTCTCTAGTGGACTTAGGTTGACTTGCGACTTTTTGACAAATCAACCTTAGGTTGACTTGCGTTGTTTTTATGTTTATGATTGGCTCCTGCACAAATGACAGTGCACAACTAATCACAAGAGTTAGCACGTTCGTTAGTTAGGGTTTAGTATAGCAGGGAAATTATAAATATTGTATCTTGTTTTTTCTTATGTTTTCGCGACTTTGCACAGTAATAAAACACAATATTTCCCAGATTTTACTCACGAGTAAAACTCGGTAAATATTGTCATCATCATCATCATCAGCCTGTTGCAGTCCACTGCTGGATTTAGGCCTCTCCAATTGCACGCCACCTAGATCTATTTTCGGCTCCTCGCATCCAGTTTGTGGCAGCCGTCTTGCGCAAATCGTCGCTCCTACGTGCCTGAGGACGTAAATATTGTGTTTTATTACAATGTTGTACTTTTTAACTTGAAATCCACATTTCATTCTTCCAGCGCGGGAGTGGGTCGTACGGGAACTTACATAGTCCTCGACGCGCAACTCAACCAACTGAAGCTGACCGGCACTCTGTCGCCGCTCGGCTTCCTCTGCCGCGCTCGCACTCAACGAAACCACCTCGTACAGACAGAAGAACAGTACGTCTTCGTCCACGACGCTTTATTAGAGCACGTGCGGTCTGGAAACACCGATGTTGAGTTCGCAAAAGCGCGCGAATATTTGGCGAAACTTTTACAACCGATCTCCGAAGAGGAATTATCAGTCTTAGACCTAAACTGCAATAAGGCGAAAACTGTCAATTCCGAAGTAAAAATCAACGGGTTCGAAAACGGAGAAACTTCCAGCGCCAAGTCAGAAGTCGAAGCGGAAGCGGAAGCGGAAGCGGATGGAGATCAGAGCGAGAAGGAAGTTGTAGAGAACGGAAGTGAGATTTCAATAAAGACTGATGATTTAAATAGTGAAATGAGTAAGTCTTCGAATAGGGATTTGAATGAGAACTCTGAAGGGGGTAAAGAGGAGGGGATGGTTAATGGGGATGAGTCGGAAGGGGTCTACGATTTAGCACCGAGATCTACTGACACGTATAGCAAGAAGATGCAGGCGTATAATAATTTGAGTGATGAAGAAAAAGAAGAGATAAGACGGTAAGTTTGTTTGGAAAACTTTCTTATAAAATGATTAGTTAAAGGTGTAATAGAATCTGGGACCCTACCGCGTAACTCCCATCGTGTTCAACTCGACGTCGTTTTGGGAATACCATGCTGTCGATAACGGGGTTGAAAAAAGCTAGCGCGCAAGGAGCGAGCAGAAATTGTCTATGGCTTTAACCACAGCGTTGTTTGCATGCATTTGAAGCCGACACCGTCGATTTAAACTTTCATTGAAACCGGCGTGGGCGGATGGTTTTCGTGATTTTCCATTATAAAACACTTTATTTATCGAGTATCTCGAATTCGGTTCGTTTAAAAATCATGAATAAAACGCGATTAAACCCGGTAAATAAAGTGTTTTATTATTTATTTTATTTTATATTAAAAGTCTATGCTTCCTTTCAACAGGGCAAATCGCGTAGAAAACTATGCGTTATTAGAACGTATGAGGACTCTGCATAATCGAAACCAGTCGTACCAGGGACCGCCGCCTGTCAACCTCTTGGAGAAACAGTTCTTGGTAAGTCTAGATTCTAGATCTATCTATGGCTTCTATGGGCCGCAGAGGCCGTCAGAGTATGTTCTAGACTCTAGACATAGTCTGACGGTCTCTGCGGCCCATTTGGAGAATACTCGACTGCAATGCAGAAGGTTGCGGACTCGATGCCCGCTAGAAACATGTATCAATGCTTAAAAATATGTTCCTTGTACGGGTGTCTTTTTATTTCTAATATTCATGTAGTTATTTCTAAAAATAGAAGTGTATTATTCGTTTTCTAGCCACCATAATACAGCTAGTATTATGGTGTGTAGTATTATTATAGTAGCTTATCATCTTACTTCTTACTAATATTATAAACGCGAAAGTTTGCATTTATGTATGTATGTATGTGACTTTGTTACTCAATCACGCGCAAAATCTACTGAACCGATTGCGATGAAACACTGAATATACGTAGCTGAAAACCTGGAATAACACATAGGCTACTTTTATTCCGATATTCCCGCGGGAACGGGACTTACGCGGGTGAAACCACGGGGTGCAGCTAGTCTTACTAATATTATAAATGCGAAAGTTTGTATGTATGTATGTGAGGTTGTTACTCTTTCACGCAAAAACTACTGAACCGATTGCGATGAAACTTGGAATATAGGTGGCTGGGGACCTGGATTAAGACATAGGCTACTTTTTATCCCGATACTCCCGCGGGAACGGGACTTACGCGGGTGAAACCGCGGGGCGCAGCTAGATGGATTATATGACGCTGGGAGATGTTCACAGAATATATTTGTTTTGTTTTTTTTTTTACTAATTATACTAAAAGAACACAAAGAGTGAATCATGTAGGCCTAAGATTTTATGTATTCCATCTGCAAAATTGTACCGTGATTTACAGTATTTTTTATTTACTTTTCATAATAATATAAGACAAAACGATCTTTGTTTTGTCTTATATTATTATCTATATAAAAATTGTGTCCCATTGTTCTTATGTGTGTGTTTGTTGTCAATAAATGTTTTTCTTTCTTTATTTATTGGGTTTAATAGCGTTTTATGCAAGTCGCGAAATTCGTAGAATAAATGATACTAATAGAGATAGTTTCCCCACAGCTCATAACCCGTTCGTGCGTGGAGGCCAGTATCTGCGCCCGCGCACCGCACAACGTCGACAAGAACCGACCCAACGGGATCCTACCTTCAGACGCCGCACGAGTCATGTTGGTGCCCAAACCTGGCGTCGAAGGTTAGTCTTATTTGTCTGTCTCTCTCTCTGTGTGTGTGTGTTCTATTACTCAGGCCGGTACAGCTGTTATCGAGGACGGCTTGGATCTCGTCCTATTGCTGTGCCTATCACAAATGAAACGAAACGCGACCTTTTTAGTTATTTTTTATTGATTTCTAATCGGTTGTGAACCGATTATGGTCATTTGTAAAGTAGCCAGTGTCAAGTATTATTTGCAAGTTTTTAGCATTTTGCACCAAAACATGTCGTCGTGGTAAAGTCAAGTAAAGGAAGTCATTGTAAATGGCGGCTCTTTACAATGACGGTTTACGCGAGCTTTGGAGACATTTGCAAGTTATTTGCATCAAAACAGTCTAGTCGTCGTAGTAAAGTCAAGTCAAAATGTCATTGTAAATGGCGGCTCCTTACAATGACGGTTCATGCGAGCTTTGGAGACAACGCTAAAGTCCATGTTATGCACCTATGTCCACTTTAAAGTAAAACAACTGCGCGATTAAGAACCGGTAAAATGTAACTAGGTTTTTTTAGAAATGTTTGGTTAAATAATACTATGGACGACTTGCATAACATATTTAACTAAATCAATTTTAAAATAATTTATGGGAAATCGAACATTGGACTCTATTTCATTAAATGGACGATTGATAATATGTTGCCACACATGGACAGTTGTTGAAATTCTGACAGATTTTAAACACGTTTAACAGCTTAAACATATTTAGGGACCGTTATGCAAGCCGGCCTATATATATTTACTGAAAATACTGCTGTTTTTTGGAATTTTGTATGTAACATATTTACGACCCTTTTTTTTAATTTAGGTAGTGAATACGTAAACGCTTCGTGGGTATGTGGCCGGCGACGTCTCCGTGAGTACTGCGTGTGCGAGCAGCCAGCGAAGCAAGAGCCGCAGCTGTGGAGACTGCTGTGGGACCACACGGCGCAACTTGTGCTGGTCTTACACGACCCCCTAGACCCGGTAAGTTCAGTGGAGTACTGAGTGTGTGGTAGCCAGCTAAGCAAGAGCCGCAGCTGTGGAGCCTGCTGTGGGACCACACGGCGCAACTTGTGCTGGTCTTACACGACCTCCTAGACCCGGTAAGTTCAGTGGAGTACTGAGTGTGTGGTAGCCAGCTAAGCAAGAGCCGCGGCTGTGGAGACTGCTGTGGGACCACACGGCGCAACTTGTGCTGGTCTTACACGACCCCCTAGACCCGGTAAGTTAAGTGGAGTACTGAGTGTGTGAGTACCCAGCGAAGCAAGAGCCGCAGCTGTGGAGACTGCTGTGTGACCACACGGCACAACTTGTGCTTGTCTCACACGATCCCCTAGACCCGGTGAGTTTGGAGGAATTAGCTTGACACAGATTAATGAGAACCATGACGGACCATTCCACCAAATCTCTTTAAATTGACGGATCATTCCACCAAATCTTTTTAGATTGACGGACCATTCCACCAAATCTTTTTAGATTGACGGACCATTCCACCAAATTTTATTAGATTGACGGACCATTCCACCCAAATCTTTTTAGATTGACAGACCATTCCACCAAATCTTATTAGATTGACGGACCATTCCACCAAATCTCATAAGATTTGGTGAAATGATCCGTCATGGTTATCTTTAAAAAATCTGCGTCAACAGCTATTTTCATCTCTTCATTAAGAATTTGCACGACAAAATAGCTGTTTGGCTCTCAAGTCGATATGCCAAACCAGTGGGTTGTCTCCACGATGTTTTTTACCTGATATACCGGATAAAAGATGATTTATATTACAACGGGCCGAGGGCGGGCCGTCTTTCTTCATCACCCAGTGGAGGCTTAAGGACTGAAATAAAAAAAAAGTATATTCAAAGAAACACAAGCGGCTTTAAGGAAAAGAGGACAGTAAATTGGAAGTAAATTAAAAAAAAGTTGTCTAGGGGACTTAGAAAAAGTAGTAGAACAAAATTATATAATTTTTAAAATTCATGTCTGTCTGTCTGTTTCTCTGTTTGTTCCTTATACAATCAAAAACTATTAATCCGATTGAAATCTGGTTTTCAATATTGGAGACGTCGTGGTATACTTTACATCGAAATCCCATTAGTAAACTATGCAGCTATGCACTATTATTTCTACGCCGACGAAATCGGGGGTAACAGCTAGTGTATTATGTAAAGGTGATTATAACAGCAAAATGCAGCGGAGCAAGTAACATGCTCATTGCTCACGTCGCTTAAAAGTGTAGCAAAATGTATTAGGGCTAGTTACGACACACTTAGCAAAGTTGCATCATCACATAGATTGAGCATCAGGTACTAGTTAATCTTCTTAAGCCCTATGCGACCTCGCGCCGACATTACAGTATACCACTTTTGTCTATTTATTTACCGCAATGTATGATTAACTAAAATTGTTCTGCCCCCAGGAATGTGAAATATTCTGGCCAACAGAAGACGAGACGGAACTCTTCGTCGCCAATTTCCGTGCCAGCTTCGTATCGAAGGAAACGTACGTCGCGTACCGGAAGTCCGAACGGAAACCCCAAACGGAACCTTCCGCGCCTCCGGAACCGGAAGCGAACGGCTACAGGCGGCAAGAGAGCAACGACTGTTCCGACGATGAAAGACTGATCCCTGAAAACGGATCTCCAATCGCCGAATCCGAACCTTCTTACCGTTTCGATAGAACCGAACTAAGGCTCGAACGCCTAAGCGCTGGCAACAGAGATTTGTCAGCAAGGAAATCGATAGCAAACGGAGATCTATTCTCATCGCTGTCAGAAAAGAAAAATGGCCCCAAATCACCGAGATCTCCTTCAAAAATGTCGCTGAAAAACTTCAAAATTAGCTCCCCGACTAAGTTCAAATTTCCCGAATGGGGAGCGAACAGAAGCGCCGGTTCTCCCCCTGACACGGCTCCTCCCCCACCCCCCGTTGCACCCTCTCTATCAGTAGAAGAGGAAGCAGAATTAAGAAGACCTGTCTACACCTTCGAGAAAGTTGATCAAGTCCCGGAAAATATACCTTCAGACCGAATTATCGAGGTTACGAACGTCAGCGTACATTCTCTCCAAGATGATTACCAACTCAGCGTTAAATTCATTAAATGCATAGGATGGTTAGAAGGGGATACTACGAAGTACGTCCAAGGGAAACCTGATGAGAATGAGTTCGTCAAAGGTGTGAGGGAGGCGGAGAACGAGAGTGAGAGGGAGAAGGCGATAGATAGACTCATAGAACCTTACAAGGACTCGTTTGGGTTGATCGAGTATGTCGCTGGGTGTCAGATGGAGTACAAGAATGGACCTGTTGTTGTCGTGGACAAGTAAGTTTGAGTTTGAAAAATTGGGTATTTTCCGAGTTTTACACGCTCCGGAGTAATGTATTTCTGTTTTTTTTTGTTTCACTCGTCGTAGATAAAGGTAGTCCATATCCTTCTGTGAGGTTTGAAATCGGTCGTCAAAAAGTTATTTTTGGTATATGATTAATCAAATCAGTATTTCAAGCGGTCTGAGATGTAGCATGTTCATCTAGAATTGAATTATTCAGTTTAGATTTGAAGTAATGTCTTCAAAAGTCATGGATAAAGGAATGAAGTTCCTTAGTGCCTCCTCCCTATTGTTGTTACATAATTACATAAGAGTAATTCGATTCAATTATAACATAATACTTGACACTGGCTACTTTCTAAACGGCCATAATTATAAAAAAGTACAATCTTTTTTAGCCCAGATTCTCGACACACCCGCCATTACTAAATACCAACATTGCAGAAATTTAAAGTTTCGAAATTTTATTTTCAAAATTACTCTCTAGCCTTTGCCTGAATTTGATTACTACGTACGATTCTGTAAGGTACTAATTAGGTAGATTTATATGGCAGTGAATATAAATATTGACGAATGATATTTCGCCCAGAAAAGGAATACACCCGCCATCCTGACGTCAGATTGGCTCACATATTTATTGAGTTTTCTATGCGTACAGAGAGGTACTATTAATTTCTTTATTGGTAGAATTAAGGTAGATTTGAGCCATATTAGATTCACGATAATTTGCATTTGTACACCCGCCATTCTGATGCACACATCGGCCTTAGCTGATGAAAAAAATAAGTTGGGGCTTTATACTAACCAAAACTTTTTGCTTTACCCTTCCGTCCATGAAAATAGAAAAAATTTGCCCAGTTTTTATTTTTTTTATGTGTTATGTCTTGGTGGCCAGTTCGAAATGGCCGTATGCTACCAGAACCTTAGTTCCAAATTTAAATTACTTTATGCCCTAGGTGCATAATGTGCACTTTATGCACCTAGGGAATAAAGAGTCGCTTTACGTTGACCTTTTTGGTCAAATAAAGTAACTTTGTAGAGCAGTAGGTGTGTAAAACACATTTTTTATAGTGAGGGTGGACTAACAAGTCCCGTCCACTTTTTGCAGTACGTCGACAGAATACATAGTGTTATACAGTATTAGTACACAATTATTAGTCTATCTGTGTTAATCTGGAGAAAGTTGTATAATATTTTATTATGTCTCATAAGTATTATCTTCAATTTTAAATAAATAAAAAAAAAAGTACGGTGTTGGGTGTCGATATAATGAAATGGTCGTCGGTCAGGTACGGCGGGTGGAAGGCGCTGTCGTTCTGCGCGCTGGCGGCGGCGGCGGGCGGCGCGCGCTCGGCCCCCGCCGCCGCCGAGCTCCGCTCGCCCGACGAGGACACCGCCGAGCTCTACACGTGGGCGGCGCTCGGCGCGCACGCTCGCTCCGCCCCGCCCGCCCCGCCCCCCGCCCCCGCCGCACACTCGCACCGCGCGCTGCTCGCCAGCTACTGCGCCCTCGCGGCGTACAACCCGCCCGCGCCCGTTAGGTGAACCAGGTTTGTTGTCTCTCTTAAGGCTGCGGGTTCGATCCCCGTCGGTAACTAATATTTCTGCTGACTGTAATTATTATTACCAGAAACGAACGTTAATACTTTTTCTTTTGTAAGTACAAAAGAATGTTTTCTACGTATTATAATATGTATGTATTTACAAAAGAGAAAAGTATTATATCCGTTGTCTAGTCACCGTAACACAAGCTTAGCAGCTTACCATGGAGCTAGATGGCACTGTGTGTTGATCTCAAAATGTCTAGTACATCCGTACTACAAGCTTGGGGGCTATAGCTTACTTTGGAGCTAGATTGCGATGTTTGTTATGTCAAGCGATATTTATATTTATTATTATTTATTCTTTAGCACAACTTTTAAAAGAAGAAAAACCATCGAAAATTTTAGAGCCATATCTTCGGCACTTGTTGTTATGTTATTTGTGTTCTTTGTTTACTCGAAAATAGATTGTTTCTTGTTGTTTAGAGATCTTTGTACTAGCACCCTTATTTATAAAATATTATTTTCACATGACTAAGTTATGTGACAATAAAAGACAAACGATGCATGGTTATGCAGCGCATTAATTAGCGTTTATAAATAAGGGGGTTAATGTTAAACGAATATAATATCTTTCTTTTCCAGGTCGCCAAACCAATCACCAACCGAGCCCATCTAACGTACGCTACAGAATACTCAGTGAGTTGTGTCGCCTTAAACTAACCACCGATCTAACAACATGTACTCTTTAGTATTTAGTTCGTACAACTATTTATTGTATTATCAATAGGTACATTCATAGAACAAAGTACTGAAAAACTTAAGTAATCCAACTCAAGTTTCACATAGGTATCAGAATGTCTAGAATATTATAGATACGGTTAAAACTAGTTTTATCTGCTAACACCGTTATTTATAAAATATTATTTACACATGACTAGGTTATGTGAAGTTTGTCTCTGTCTGTCAACTTGGAAACTTCATGTGACAGTAAAAGACAAACGATGCATAGTTATGCAGCGCATTAATTGGCGTTTTTTAAATAAGGTGGTAAACTTGTACCGGTTTATTTGCCTAAACTGCTAAGATTTTACCGGTAAACCTAACAAAGACTGGGATGATGCCGATAAACCTAAATCAAAAGTGGATTTCGGGATTTCAAGCCTAAACTACAATTGTACTAGAACATGTAGCTTTTACTATTGTCCTGGGATAGATATTGTACCTGGATAAACCTAGAAAAGACCGGAATTCAAAAATACCTAAGTCAATAGACGAATTTTGCCAGTACACTGAGCTTAAACTGTTGATAAACTAATCTGCTACAACTTTATCAGCATAGTTAGTTTAAACTGCTACTATTTATTGCAGCAGTTTAACCAGTCTAAATTGCTACTAGAATACCGGTATACCTAACCAGCTAAGATAACATCGGTATTTCTAGCCAAAACTGCTAAGAATGTATCGGTATCTTTAGCCTAAACTGCTGTGTATTAGTATACTGGTATGTTTAGACTTACATAGGTATTTCTAGCCAAAACTGCTATGAATGTATCTTTAGCCTAAACTGCTGTGTTTAGTATACTGGTATATTTAGACTAAAGTGCTAAGATTACATCGGTATTTCTAGCCAAGACTGCTAAGAATGTATCTGTATCGTTAGCCTAAACTGCTGTGTTTAGTATTCTGGTATATTTAGACTAAACGGCTAAGATTACATCGGTATTTCTAGCCAAAAATGCTACGAATGTATTGGTATCTTAGTATACTGGTATATTTAGACTAAACTGCTATGATAACATCGGTATCACTAGCCATAACTGCTAAGAAAGTATCGGTATATTTAGCCTAAACTGCTAATTTTGTACCCGTACATTACCGACTTAAATGCCATGATCTTCGTTGGTCATCTACAATCAGAAACTGTGAAATTCATTGTATGGAATATATAACAAGAAAGATGCCTATTAAATACACAGACACTATCACAATTTTACTTAAAATTCCTAGATTTTTTTAAAATAAAGGCTATTATAAATTATACATTTACTCTCATGTTTTTTACCAAAATTTGAAATAATCTTGGCGTGATGATAAGCAATTAATTTAGTAATAAATGTTGGAATTATAAAGAAAAAAAATCTCTTTCAACATCTCATGTGCAAACAAAAATTTCATGACGGGTTTGAAGTTAGCTGCAAGCATAGTTAGACAAGGTAGAAATACGCGTTTGTTTGCGGCTAACTTCATCGTCACCTTTAAGTCTTATTTGCACTAGTACAGTGGAACCTGGTAAAGTGGATACTGGATAATTGAGTAAAAAAAATACAAAATCTGTTATGGCCAAAAATTATAATAAAATATGCAACATTATTAATTTTACACTGTTAATTCTCCCGTTTTTTTTGTAGTAAACACAGTAAATTATACTTACTTAAATAAGTTGTAAAATCAATTAGAGTAATATTGCCGGTAAGCCATAAACTAGACGAAACCCTCTGAGAAAACCAGAGACAACTATGACTCAGATAGAGGTCCCTACCCGAAACTTTTGCCTCGAATTATCTCTACAAATGTGTATTTTCAACCCACTTTTACTTTGATTTTGTTGTACATGAGCAAGGAACATACAACAGCAACACATAATATATAGATTATTTATTACAATTTCCTCTTCTATTATTGAGATAACCATACATTTATAATTCTTTAAGTGGGACTACCTCTATAAATAAGTCAGTTGTTAATTCAAAACTGCTTTTATTGGGAAACTCAAAAAAACCTAGATACCTTTAGATCCCAGTTAACCAGGTTTCACCGAACTTTATTAAGAAAACTCAAACAACAGTCGTGAATGCTCAAAAAACAATAATCGTTCAAAATAATTTGGTCTAAGGCTTCGTTTCTTATGAAATAAGACATGGTTGTGTACGATATTGAATATTTTTTGTCTTTTAAATACAGATTCAATGTATTTTTTAGCTGTTTTTTGCTGCGGAAACATTCGCGCTGCAAGTGTTTTTTTTTTGTTTATGTCGCAGAGAGACTGTAGCAATAGGTGTTTTGAAGAAATACTAGAATTAAAAAGCTTTGGCATATAAAAAGGAATCAATAATAACTGATTTATATCAGCAATTAGTAATAGAAGTCAGTGTTACAAAATTTCTTACAAAACTCGGAGACTTGGTTCGAAATACTGACCCACTGACTCTATCACTGACCCCGTATGAGTCAGTTTTAAGGCCTTAACCATCTCGTCTCTCGCTGATAAATCATAGAGGTTTTATTAGATAGTTTGCGTGTTTTACAATTTAATATTTTTCATTATTATACATAGCTTTACTTATTTCTAAATAGACATCACATTACTTATCTAGTATTATTGTATAGTAGGTATTTAAGATTGTACAGTTTGCTAGGTATCTTTATAACTTGGTATTTTCAAGTTAACTTTTTTGTGTCTCGTACATATTTATCGATTTTTATGTATTCGAATCTATAGTTGTAAAGTTGTTGATAGTTTGCATTAAAGTATGGCACAAATACAAACGTCTAAAAATAAATATCATTTAAACAAAAAACTTTTTTGAACAGAATAGGCTTTTTATCTAGACTTACAGTACATTTTTTTTTATACGATCTGTCGTTGAGTTTTTTTTAGTATTTGACATTTTTCTTCAGGAACATATGTTAAAATAGTCTATAATTGAAAACGAAGTCAAGTCAGTACAGAGCAATTCACTTTCGTATTTATTACATTAGTTCCATAATTTATAGATTCAGATCAAAAGCGGTAATGGTAAAAATGGTAATTTGTATGGTAATCATTTTTGTTAGAGCAGATTTACATTAGGTCAGTGATAGAAGTCAGTGCCTTAGAATTTTCGTGGTCAGTCACTGACTTGGCATTGTAATTACCAAGTAAGTGACTGACTTACTGACTGTAAACGTGGCAATTGTATGGCATTGACTTCTGTCATTGATACAAAGTAAATCAGCTCTTAGGTAATTTATTTAGGTGACTGACTAGGTTTAGACTACAACATAAGGTATAAAGGTAACTAACCCAAAATGCTATTACAATTTAGATCTATAGTAGACAAGACTGCTAAAATATCACCGGTCTATCCCAAATTGAAGTAAAAAAATAGAATTAGTTTATTAATAGTATCGTTGTGAATACTCGTGAACATTAGATGGGAATATGAACAAATTACAGTTTTTACCATTTATCTGCGACATATTATAATTATACATGTAACAGTTTCAGTGCAATAGTTTTTATGAAGGCAGTAAATGGGTATATTTAATTGTAAAAGAAAACAGATTAGAGATTTTTAATCGCCCGATGTTGTTCGCCGTGTTCACATTTGAAAGTAAAAACAGTTAGTAAAGACAGACATTTGGCTATCGGGCGATTAAAAAGTGCACAGTCTACTTTAAAATTTTCACTTAGGTCAAGTAATTAAACGTGTTTTCACTATAGACTTGTATATGCAGTGTGTCGTTTTGCTAGATCTATGGGTTGTTTTTAATTCAGTTTTGAACTCTACGCCAACTCTACACCATTGTTTAAAGAGGAAAGGAAGAAGTCCTTTCTTATTAAAAGTCTTTCTGCATATAAACATAGTCGACTGTATATTCTGTGGATAAAATCATTACAGTAAATATGTTAAAACACAATATATACCGGATTTTACTTGCGTTTTATTGTTTAGGGGCATAGTTGAGGCGGTAGCTTACAGTAACTTTTTAGAATGTTTAAAATAGACGAATTACATTTCAGTCTACCTTGAAAAAGCCAACTGTAAACTTGGCGAAAGCTCGGGCGTGTAATAATAATGCCATTTAACAATAAAACACGAGTAAAACCCGGTATGTATTGTGTTTTATTATGCAAAATCGCGAAAACCTTACATAAAATTAGTAAATATGTTTATGGCATAGAACCTATATGAGTCTTAAAACCTTCAGCTTTTATGCCCCTTTGTTTTTTTATATTAGATTTTCTCCTAATTTGTTTTTATTGCTCAAGGCATTTCTATTAGAAATATTTTAAAGTCAAAAAACCCTTTGTATCTTACCTTTACCCCCACGAAATATTTAATAAGGGAAATGAGCGGCAGCTCTTGGCGAATGTGTTAACTGTAAACTTAATTATTTAGCACAGGTAAATCACTGGAAAGTGATCCTGTAGATGGCGTCTCAATCGGTCCTTAGTCGAAAAACAGTAGACAGGGAAAACATTCTTAAAAATTCGCCACTCGAGATAGAAACTCGTGTCGCCTAGTTGCTTAAGGCGCTGCGGTACTGGCAGAGACGCGAGTTCAAATTTTGTCGCCAGTGAGTTTTTAAAGATGAATTTTTCAATTTAAAATATTCTTAGTATTCTAATTTTACTTCTTAATCTCGTTAGTATAAGAAAAAAGTAAACCCAGAATACGCATTTAATATCCTTCTGAATTCACTTCTGTAAGTACTTATTTGATTCAAGACTTGTCCCGGCCAATCTGCCAAGAGATGTCACTTTTTATGTCTAAATGGTATCCTCGAGTAATATAACAATTTCCAAACACCGCGCTCCAAACAACAAAGTGAAGCCAATTTCAGTAATACTAAATGCATAAGTAGGTAATACGTTTCCGCGCTCAGTAAGCAACCAGCTGTTACTCCTGACAGACGTCTATGTTACTAAATAAAGAAGTTTTGGCGGGAACGTAGTTCAAATGCGTGTAAATTGTTTGATGTCGAGGACATATTAATCAATTTAGTTTCGTGGAAGTGTACAAGTGTAATGAAAGTGTAAATCGGTGCATAACATGGACTTTATCGTTGTTTTCAAAGCTTCGTGAACAAACATTGTAAATGGCCGCCGTTTTACAGTGAATCTCTCGACTTGACTTTAACTGAGACGACTTGACTGTTTCGATGCAAATAACTTGCAAATGTTAATAATACTTGACACTGGCTACTTTCGAAATAGCCATAATCGGTTCACAACCGATAAGAAATAAATAAAAATAATATAAAAACCTAAATGTAGCATAGAGTCGTATGACACGAATGACAGGCCAACTAATGACTAGAGAGTCTTGGCGGGAACTCGTTGAGGAGATGTGGTGCTAAATTTTCATTTTTGTGAAACCTAGTTCATATGCGTGCAAATTGTTTAATTTCGGGGGCATATTAATCAATTTAGTTTCGTGAAGGTGTACAAGTGGAATGAAAGTGAAAATCGGTGCAAAACATTGACTTAGTGTTGTCTCCAAGGCTCCGTGAAGATTGTTTGTAAATGGCCGCCGTGTTTACAAATGATTCCCTAGACTTGACTTTAACTATGACGACTTGACTGTTTCGATGCAAATAACTTGCATAATATATTAAAATAAATGACACTGGCTAATTTCCTAATGGCCATAATCGGTTCACAACCGATAAGAAATAAAATAAAAAAAAACTAATGACTACTGAGCGCGGAAACGTATTACCTACTCATGCAGTTAGTATTACTTAAATTGGCTTCACTTTATTCTTTGGAGCGCGGTGTTTTGAAATTAATATAGTAATTTAGTTGATTATAGTATCAGACTAAAGTACTAGTAAGTATAGAGTTCAAAATTAAATAAAAACTTACCATAGTTCGAGTTCGTGTAATTCCTAAATAAATGTATGGTCCAGTATTCTTTATTATAAAATATTAACGTAGTAAGTAATATGTAAATGTAAAGACTGCTTATAGTGGTTTGTCAATTATGATGAAATCGGGTTCCGTTTGGGTTCAGTGGTTAAACTAGAAAAACCTCCATACATTCTACTGAATTAAACTGTACCATTGTAATTTGAACCTTATCGTTAAGAAAATTAGGTTCAAGTATTAGATAGTGGTTATTCTAACGACAACAGTTCAGTGGTTAAACTAGAAAAACCTCCATACATTCTACTGAATTAAACTGTACCATTGTAATTTGAACCTTATCGTTAAGAAAATTAGGTTCAAGTATTAGATAGTGGTTATTCTAACGACAACTTTCGAATTTTCTTTCGAATTTTTTAATGGTTTGAGTAATTTCCGGCACAGTTTGACTTTGGAACTGCTGAAGCTTGTCCGTCAGAGCCGAGTTTGAAATGTTTCACAGTAACCCAAAGAAGTAATATTACTAGAATGAGAATGCTCACGTAGAACTAAAAAGTGTTCCGCTACATTGAGCATGCTGTCCTTTTCTAATAACACTATTAGAAAGAGACAGCATGCTTCCTAGTTACACTTTTGCAGTAATCAGCCTAAATTATTGTCTAAATTAAGCTATATGGTTGATATTTTAATTAAGTAGATAGTATATACAGCGTGAAAGAGGTTGTGATTTCGTTGTACCACTGTATCTTGATACAATTTCAAATTACAGTTTCAGAAAGTCGAACAAAAACTGTTTGAAACCTTATTTACTTCTGATAGGGTTGAAAATTGCTGTGTATTAATACGATTTCAAATTACAGTTTCAAACAGTCGAAAAAATAAATAAAATGTTCGGAACCTTAATCACTTAGGATAGGGTTTAAAATTGCATGGTTAAATACTTGTATGTAATGAGACTGGAATGCTTATATGTATAACACAGCGACCTCTTGTGACGTTACAACAAAAAATGTGGAGGCCCAATTTCATTTAATAACTCATAACCCTAAAGTTTTCAGTTGTAACCTCACAACATTAGCGTTCTAGTCCCATTTCATTAAATAGCAAATATTTTTGAACAGTAATTTCAATAGAAAGCGTGAATGACTAATGGTAGCCGGCGTAGGGCAGGTCATGTTTGTGCGTATCGTGCCATTCCTTTAGCTAGTAGCTAAATACAGTAGGTAGTCAAATCAGTTGTTTACAAACAATATTGCATAGGCCGTCCGTTTAGGAAACTTAGTCGCAGCGCACATTGAGCGCGGTGCGACGCGGTGAAAATAAGACAGTTAAAACCAAACCTTAAGCTTAATGAAATTCGGTTGAAAATAGAGTGCGCTCGCTCATCGACAGGTTGTCAACGCACGGTGCGCCTCTAAGCACGCTATTTTCAACCAAATGTCATAGAAGTTAAAGTTTAATTTAAATTGTTGTATATCTAGTGTCTTTTGGGTCTTACAGATGTGGGATGAAACAAGTGCGTTGGCAAAGGGGCAACAAAAGTAAAACAAAACGGAGACAGATAACTGGAGTTTATCTCATTCATGCATTTTCTTAGTTATGGATTTCTGTCAGCAATATAGGACAATTTCGCCAGTTTCACGTACTAATAGTGTACTACCACCATTATACCGTAATCGTTTGAAATAATTTTCAATGCGTGAAGGCTGTAGAAAAAATGGCGACGATTTTTCTCCAACCCTATGAAACATTTGTTTGTAACGTGCTAATTTCGTGTTTGGCACTGGTATTTTTATTTTCACTACACTCGTTGAACGTCGCGTAACTAAATTGATAACATGCCGCCAAAATTAAACAATTTACACGCAATAAAACTAGGTTTTGCAAAAATAAAAATGAGGACAACGTTCCACTAGCTCGTCAAAATCAAAAGTCGGGAGTTTATCTCATTATCTGTATTTAATCAATAGGTAGTGAGAGTTTATGTCAGATGTTCAGAAACCAGGCATAAATATATTCGACCGATAACTGAAACGTCATTCATTACTAATGTTATACAGGGCAATTTTAACCATTGTATGGCTGACTAGCTAAAATTTAATAAATAATGAAATAGTGTCAGCTTTGAACTTTTATAACAGACATATTCTAGTTTATCTTTGCCACTTAAATGCCTTGTTTTATTAGTTTATAAACCTTAATACCTATAGGGTTTATATTTCGCGCAAACATCTCCGCCAAGTCAACCAAAGATGTGTATAGTAAGTACGAGAGGTAGCTAAATGTAGGCGAAACCGAGTGTCGCAGCTAATATAGGTTAAAACTAGGTCTAAGGATATTTTCCTGTGTAAAATGTATGGATATTAATAGTTAAGTATTATTAAATGTTTTGTCTGTTTTATTAAATCGATGGAAATTTGCGATTTTAACTCGTCATGGAATAGATTTAAAGTTTGTAATCGCTTGTGACTGTTTTTGTAACATCAGATTTTTAAGTTTCCGCCAATGTGACATGAAGCTGAAAAAAAAACCAGTTTCAGTAAAATCTTTTTCAAAGTTTTTTGAACGTATTTCGATCACAAAATATATTTTTTTTGTTTTCCTTCTGTGGTTGTACCACAGTGGAAATCAATGCCCGTGGTACGTCCGGGCACTGTTTTTTGAGGTACCAAACGAACAAAATAGACGGAAATCAATTCCCATTTATTGATTACACCTTTTATCGTTTTTTATATACTTACCCGCGTGTGTTTCGTTTAATTGGAAAAGAAAAAAGGAACTGTTTTTCATAAGATTCATCAGGGTATCGTCATACAGTCGTGAAATATAGTACAGTGCGCGTAAAACTCCATGATCTCTCTGAACGTGGGCGCGAGTCCGAAACCGCTAAAGTTTTAGACTAGTGCACAGTAGTGTGGTTTCATTACACTACTGTGCACTAATGCAGGGCCCAGATTCTCTAAAAACAGCATGCGACAAACAGGCGAGATGCATGAGCATTGCAGAAGTCGATTTGTTGCAGGAGCAAAAATAATAGCTACTCTATAACTTCTTTTAATCCTGATTGGCTGAGGAACAAGGGGAGCTATTTAAATAATTAAGTAGCCCTTAATTTTGAGGGCTACTTAACTAATTAAGTAGAATAACAGCCGAATACAGAAACGTCATTTAAAATTTGAGAGGTTCTTAAATTATTGAGCAGTTTCTAAATTTAAAATTAGTATGGCAATTTTGGAGTTTGAGAGCTGCTTCTTTGTTTAAGTAGTTCTCAAATGTTGAGTAGCGTTTGAGTATTCGGTCGTAATACTTACAGTATACGAATTAACGTACATCTCCTGCACGTCGCTTGAATTCGGCCGGCATTCCGCTTGCTATGTCCTTACCGAATCGAGCCCCAGGGCATATTAGGAAAGAGTATCGGTAGCTAGCAGTACCAAAGTTTATTACACCTAGTAGTAGGCGCCTCGGCGCTTCTAACAGTTGCCCAGCGTTTATACTAACTTGTATCTCGGTACCAAATAAGTTATATTACTAAACTAGAATGCTCACGTAGAACTAAAAACTGTTCTGCTACATTGAGCATGATGTCCCTTTCTAATAGTGTTATTAGAAAGGGACAGCGTGTTTAATGTAAAGCAGGGGTTCCCAAGCTTATTGGAGACACGCCCCCTTTCGACCATAACAAGAAATCCGCGCCTCCCCATCCTCCAGTCTATATTTTCAAATCAGAATAAAGATGTATTAAAATAAGTAATTTTATTGTTTGTCATAGATTTGACAAGGTTTACAAGTCTCGGCTTATCCATGGAAAAACTGGGTTAGCTGGAATAACATCACAGCCAACACTCACGTACAATGGGTCCAGACTGAAGGACCTAAGTCAGTCTAAACGTCCCCCCACTTTGGGAAACGCTGATGTAGAGGGACAGTTTTTAGTTCTACGTGCGCATTATATTTCTAGTAATATAACTTCTTTGCTCGGGGTCGGTCAGGAAAGTTGCAGAAAAGGTCAAAACTTAAACTGTATTAAATTTGACAAATGACGTTTTCAGAAAACGGGCAAGTTTGCATACTACCTACTTATAAATAAATGATAATAAATATATTAGTACACACAACCTTGCCTCAAACTAAGCACTAGGATTGTACTATTATACCTTTTGTAATTATGTTTTCTACTATGCATTGATTACTTATTTCTGCTATGGCGATACCCCTCCGAATGACCGCATCTACGCGCATCTAAATTCACGTTCTACGTGGCTACTCGTGCCTATATTCAGAGCGGTCAACAAAGTTTTACGCTAACTTAACTATACCTATTTATATTTGTTACTAGCTACTACCTGCCTAACCCATCCCTTAAATAATATAATGTGAAATTTTTAGAGTATTTTATATCGCACAAGTTTGTAGTAAAATATTGATTGAATGTACGAGAAGTTAGTTCCAAATTGAGTAATTCATCCTTCAAAAATAAACCGCGAAATGTTTCAAGTATTTTTTACTGCACTAGTAGCATAATATTGAATGAATGTACGAGTAAATTGAGTAAAAAAATATAGGTAAATTTTACTACAAGTAGTGAATTATTGAATGGGAAAATAATGAAAAATTTCAGCAATTAAGGTATTTCGTCAAAGATTTGCAAAAAAAATTGTTCGAAATGTGAAGAAAGTTTTACCCCAAGTAGTGAAAATATTGAATGAATATAATTTTGCATCCGTATTACCTATCTCTTTGTTAACTATTTATAGGTACTATAGTACAAAATTACATTGCTGTTTTGACGTAAAGTGGTGTTAATACTGCATAGTGTTTAATGTCCACTATGTATATGTTTATATATGTGTGTTAGTCTATTATGTATACATATTTATTAATTTATTAGATATCTATCTATCGATATATTTGTACCTCGGTTACTTCGATACAAGCTTGTGCTTAGTGTAGAACTGATGTTTGATATAATATATCAAACATCGGTTCTACATATTATGTAATTTGAGAAATGTCTAACGAAGTTCATAGCAATAAATAAAAAATAGAATTTGACTTAGTACATATTATGCAGTATGTAATCATTGATGAATACTAATTACCATGTTACGTCAGAGCGACAATGTGTATAGTGTCTATCAAATTCAGTTATCAACGAGATAGATAATACAGGTGCGGAAATCCTGTCTACTCTGCTTATTGAGTAAAGTAAATACTGTAAAGCCTGAAATGTAATTTAACGAAAAGTACCTACAGCGGTTTTTTTATTATAATTGTGAATGGAATATTGAATGAAAATTACATCGACTAGTGTAATTTACACGTTTTTTAAAACATATTTTCTTTTGTATTAAAAAAGTTCACTCGATGCGCACCATGCGGATTAACGTAGAAAGGTTAGATCGGTGAACATGTTGCAATATCGAAGCCGCTTATCGATAGCAATGATGCGCAGCACTGCATAAGACACGCAAGTGGAAGAGAGAGGTAAATACTCTCTGCACCGTTCAGACGTTTTACCCGTTGTGCAGCGAATGATAAACAGTACTATAGTAGTAAGTAAAAATACTTTAAAAACGTACTACAAAAATGTAATGTTTCGTGTTATATGTACCTAAATTAAATACGCCTGTAATTGTCACTTTAGTAGATAAGTTGTAAAAATGTCGCCATGATTCCCTTAACATTATTTTATATTTAAAAAAATCCTGTTTAGTCGAGAGGGGCTACCACGTCGGCGGCTAATTACACCAAATTACTGTATCTTCGTTACTATGAGCTCTGAAAGAATAGATTCCATACGCGGATAAAGAAAGACTGGAAACTTACCGCGCAAGTTCAAGCCGACGTCGACTTGAAATGTCAAGAAATCGGCACCGTGCCTTTGCACGGTGTCGATTTCTTGAATGGTTTGAGAAAAGTCTATTTCGATGACAGTTCGTTTCGACGGCGTCCGCTTAAAATGCATGCAAATCAACGTCGTGGTTTGCACCGCGCAAGTTATTCTTTTGCCCAGTGCGGATATCGATGACGATGTCGACGCTATGTCACTACTACCCAAGAGCTTAAACAAAAGGAGTTAAGTATAGTTATTTGATTCAATAACATAGCCGTCGACGTGATTGCCCCGCTCTACCTTATACCGCCTCCTCGACGATTGTGCCAATTTTTTCATATTGTCACCCCCACCCAGTTTTTAAAGCATTCCATGAACTGTTTTTGATATATTTTAAAGTGTTTCCTTCACTTGGATGACTATAATTAAAGAAATGCTGTCCAAAAGTTTCCGCACCCGACAGTACTTGAACCTGCATCTCCGGGGATCCGTCCCGACGCCTTTCCAATTTAGCCACGGATGCATGTTCAATCGAGTCAAAATTAAGGATTGCATTACTTATTGTTTTACGTTCTAAGGCACGCTGCGCCATCTACCGACAAACATACCTGTCGGGTGCGGAAATTTTTGGAAAGCGTTCTTTAATAATATTTCATGAGCTTTTACACATATTTTTTGTTAAATAGTATCGACTGTAATGTGATTAACAAATGAGAAATTGTTGGCTGAAGGTCGGATACGAAACGCTACTCAAAATTTGAGGCTACTTAAACAATTAACAAGCGCCTTAAGGGTAAGGATGCTTAATGCTTCTACATACAAACGTAATCGACTGGTTTATCCTTGGATAAATACATTAGAACAAATATGTTTGTACCATAAAACTTATATCTACCATGACCAATTGACCATGCCCCATGTTTTGTGTTGTGGTTTTTCATTATCCATTTTTATTATAAATTTTCTTTCTATTCTTAATTAGAATTAGGTCCAGCGGGCAATATCGACTTCGTGAAATTACGACTATTCTTAATAACTTCAGCATTTAACTTTGTTTTAAAAAGTGCCATCTATGACCGGATTCATAAATTTCTACATAGATGGCACTGTTTCATAAATTTCTACAAAAGTTTTTAAGAGTAGTCGAAATTTCCCGAAGTCGAGATTGCCTCGCTGGACCTTAGAAGCAAATTTCAGAAAAAATATAGAATGTAAAAAAAAAAAAACATACGGGCATGGTCATGGCAGATATAGGTCTTATGTCATAAACATATTTCCTCTGTCTAAATCCAGAAGGATACCGTCGACTACTTTTGTATGGAGAGAGAGTAGGTATACTTTCCTCTTAAATGTGCACACTAAAAGCACTAGGTATTTTATGCACAAAAATAGGTTCTCAATAGAAGCCTATCCAGTCTAGCTTCGGTCGTAAAACCGACATTTAAAATTGTGATTTAGTTACTCATACATAAACATAACTCATGAGAAACACCTAATTTAATTAATTACCTATTATAATTAAAATTTTAATGTAATTTGTATGTACAGTTTTTTAATTAGAATTTGTATTTGGTAGTGTTAATTGTGTCCTTACATCACAATGTAAATGTAATTCAAGACTTATTTATTATTTTTCGTGTAACCGCCTGTATTATGAATGTAAAAATATATTAAGAAATTATCTAGTTATTTTGTTTTATTTTTACTTAATATTCACCAAACTGTATGTTTAGTTTGATGTAGATTCGTCACCCTGTACCCTGCATATTGTTTTTTTTTATTTGAACTGCATATTTTAATCCCACGAGGTTTAATCACCAAAAACTGAAAATTCGTATTCGCAAACACATCATCATCATCATCAGCCTGTTGCAGTCCACTGCTGGACATAGGCCTCTCCAATTGCACGCCACCTAGATCTATTTTCGGCTTCTCGCATCCAGTTTCAGTTCGCAAACGCGGTGATAGTTAAATCTGTGAGCTGAGCACAACGGACTACGAAGCTTCGACTAGTTGCGACTAATTACCCGGCTGCAAGGAAAGGGTTATGTTTTCCGCGCCTGTCTTGGTATGTTTTTAATATTCTTCCTCAGCTCGTATCTTCCAAACCGCTCGATGGATTTCTTTAATAAAGGTTTAGATTCGTATCATTTTTTCAATGGTTCTTAGAATTACAAACAAAATGTCGACCACGCCATTGTGATGCACACCCGATAACGACGGAAGTTGCGCGGTTTTATTAGATAAATAAATAGGTACCTATACCTAGTTTTAGTGCTTTTTAATCACTGGCATACTGTTCCCAACTGTAGACAATGTGTGGAATCACATCGTGGAATATGAGAAGAAATTAAAATAAAAAAATCTTAAAAAAATATATAAATATTTTATTTATAAAACAAAACTACGTACAGACTACTTTTACCAAGAACTTTACTAACGGACAAAAATAATAATAAGCGCTACAAACTGCAAATTCTTGAATTTATAAACAGCCCCCCTACCGCATAACTCCCGTCGAATTCAACTCGACAACGTCGATTTGAGAATACGATGCAAGGAGCAAGGAGCGAGCAGAAATTGTCTATGGCTTTAACGTCAACAAATTCTGCTCGCTCCATGCGCGGTAGCTTTTACCAACCCGGTTATCGACAGCATCGTATTCTCAAATAGACTTCGAGTTAAACTCGATAGGGTCCCAGATTATGACAAAAACGTATTAATCAGATATATTTGATAGGCATCGGTTTCTTGAGAATGCCTTTGATCGGGGCCCCTTCCTCGACGGGCGGTGGTTTGAGCGGCGGCGGCGGCGGGGGCCCGCCCGGGGACGGCCGGGCGCGGATGAAGGCACGCGGCATGATGCTGTATGTCGAGTCGATTGCTGTCACTAACAAACAAGGAATAAAGAAAATATTTCACATGGCATAGTAATACAGCTCTCCGATTCGACGTCGATTTGGGCGGTAGCTTTTTCAACCCCGTTATCGACAGCATCGTATTCTCAAATCGACGTCGAGTTGAACTCAACGGTAGTTATGTGGTAGGGGTCCCTGATTTTTAATATTTTTGGTATAGATAATGCATGGGACCTTGGAAAATGACATAGGCTACTTTTAATCCAGCATGATTTACTTGTGGGATCAGACTTACGTACCTAAGTAAAACCGCGGAGTGCAGCCAGTTGATTATTTTCTTCTTTTCGTATAAGTGGTGTGCCTCACCTAGTGTTAGGCTGAAATCTATACTGCGTACTTTGACTTTGCTCAGACTGAGCTTAACAAAAGCTAAGCATCAACTTTGAATTGGAATTTCATTTTGTCGAAATTCATTTTGTAATATACGAATAAAATAAAAAGAGCTTCATAGTCATAACAGAGAAGCAAAGTTTAGGTCACTATTTTTGATTAGTTTACATTCTAAATTTATAAAACTTCATGTTTACTAAGCATAAACTTTGGATAGTTGCGAAGATCGCTTTATAAATACCAAAAACTGTCTTATGGCAAAATGGTTGCTTAGCAAAGTCAAAGTACGGACTATAGATTTCAGCTTTAGGTTGCCCTAAGGCCTCTAACTAGCTTAAGCCAGCTAATAAATAACTTACATTTGGGCTTCGTATTACAATAATCGACAATAGATAGCGCGCTCTGCGTCCTGGGCCCAGATAGCATGTTCAGTTCGAAGAACTCGTCTGCGCCTTGTTTGTTAGGTTGTATTCTGTTGTTGGCGTGAAGTTGCCGCAGGCGAACTATCTTGTCGAAGTTTTGGAGGAACACTCGCGACGTGTTGTGAATTGGGGCGGTGTCTAGAACTCCTGGCCGAAAAAAATCATGACAAAAATTTGTATTTACAGTTAATTTTGTATCTATTTATTGTTTATTTATTCACATAGGGATAACAAACAGTTATACTCACAATAAGGTTTACTAACTAGCTTAATCTATAATTCATATAAACAAGAGTATAACCTACAGCATGGAGTCTTGGCGGGAACTCGTTGAGATGTGGTGCTAAATTTTCATTTTTGTGAAACCTAGTTCATATGCGTGCAAATTGTTTAATTTCGGGGGCATATTAATCAATTTAGTTTCGTGAAGGTGTACAAGTGGAATGAAAGTGAAAATCGGTGCAAAACATTGACTTAGTGTTGTCTTCAAGGCTCCGTGAAGATTGTTTGTAAATGGCCGCCGTGTTTACAAATGATTCCCTAGACTTGACGTTAACTATGACGACTTGACTGTTTCGATGCAAATAACATGCATAATATATTAGAATACATTACACTGGCTAATTTCCTAATGGCCATAATCGGTTCACAACCGATAAGAAATAATAATAACCTACAGCATTATCCTCATATTACTAAAAGTTTTATTTAAACACTAGCTGCGCCCCGCGGTTTCACCCGCGCAAGTCGCGATCCCGCGTTGTTCTTACACCCATTGAAGTCCCATTGAAGTACTGTTGAAGCCAGACGCTACCGCGCCTGGCATCATCAGTACTTCCCTGGTCGTCCGTTTAAGTGTGGATTTTTGCACTGCAGTAGGTAGGTGAAGTAAGGCAAAATTTGTATGTCAGTAAGTGATGATGACGATAGATGACGATGGATGCCGATGGTTCAACAACGAAATTACCGGATATAATATCCGGATATCCGGACTTGATATCCGGATAAATAGCCTATATGTTAATCGAAGTCTTAAGCTATCTGCATACCAAATTTCATTGATATTGGTCCAGCCGTTTCCGAGATTACCGCGCACAAACGCACAGACAAACAGACAAAAAGTTAAACACGAAAATGGGGTCTGTTACGTTTGTACATACCCCTAAAAATAGTTTTTTCAAAATATCTTTCAAAAACAGACACCGCTAAGTTACGATGTTATTATACCTAAGTATAGATTGGTGTCGTTGAGGTTTTTGACGTAGCTGATTACTTATTCAAGTAGTATAGCTATTATAATAACATTTCCTAATTAAAGAATATAATAAGTATCGACTTACGTAGCCGTGAACATCTAGCAATAATAGTTTCCTTGTATCGATGTTTCTTGGTCATTGGGTTTCCTGTGAAATCGGCGTCCACCAACGCTGTTAGAGTGCAAAGATCATCCGCCACCATCTGAGAACAAATAGTATAGTGTACCTTGGTTGTAAACTAACTATTGAATTATTACTTATTGAACTATTTAATTAGGGCAACTTAGATATCTTATTCTATTTGTAAATAGTTAAAAAAAAATCAAATCAAATATTTATTTATTAACTATGACACTTATTTATTAGACATTTCTCAAATTACATACATCAGACGTCATACATCTGACATCGATTCTACACTAAGCACAAGCTTGTATCGCAGTAACCGAGGAACCAATATAATGCAATATAGATAGACGCCTAATAAATCCATAAAAATATATACCTTATAGACTAACATACATAGGCATTTAGTTATAGTGTGCATGCTGGTGGTGTTCCTTTTTTAGTAAATAATAAATTGAAACAAGTTTACACAATATTTATAATATTGTTTTTTACACAATATTGACCGGGTTTTCCTCGCGTTTTATGTAATAACGGCATTATTATTAAGTAAGCGTTTTGATACAAATAATTATGAGGCGGTAGTTTACAGTAACTTTTTAGAATGTTAAAATAGACGAATTACATCTTAGTCAACCTTAAAAAAGCTAACTGTAAATTTAACGAAAGCACGGTCGTTAATAATAAAATAAAACCCGAGTAAAACCCGGTAAATATTGTGTTTTAACTAACTATTGTCCAACTTTTCCCTTGCTTGCTGCACACCGGTCATCCTCTGTCCTATGTCTTTCTTTCCTACAAATCTTACTAATATTATAACAGCGAAAGTTTGTAATTATGTATGAATGTTAGTTACTCAGTCACGTAAAAATTGCTGAACCGATTACCACGAAACTCGGTATTTAGATAGCTGGAGACCTGGAATAACACATAGGCTACTTTTTATCCCGATATTCCCGCGGAATCAGGACTTACGGTGAAACCGCGGGCCCTGCTAGTAAATCATAAGATTAGATCCTTTGGTCCATTTTCATAACTGTTTTTCGTAACTAGCTATGAAAGGAGATTTTTTCTTCACTGATTCGTAACTAGTGTCGCCTACCTATCCGGTGATTGAGACAGGGAACGTTGAAATAAAAGATTTAGACCGATATAGGTAGTGACGCATAAATTTATTTAAAACTAAGCCTAATTAATCTTACAGTAGTAAGTAATTGAGTTTATTTAGAAAAAGTCTAGATCTATAAGATTTTATAATTCAGAACAGGTTATCTGTAGTAAGTTATATTTAGTTAGTTATTTAGAAAAGTCTAGGTTTAGAACTATAAGTTTTCATTATTCTAGTTTATAAGTTAATTAGGTAATTGAGAAGTATAGATTTAATTTAGTTAGTAATAGTAAGTTATGTAAATAATTTAGAATTTGGAAAACAACATCATTTTAGACTGAAGGTCGGATTATAAAATTAAGACATGAAACTGTTCCCTAATTAAGGTTGGGTCATGTTTTTAAGAAAGGTTCGAGCTATAGGTTGATGCAGTAATGTCTCTCTGGATTTCAGGGGTACAACCGATGATTAAATTTGACTCATCTGGTAGCGATGATGCAACTCCTGTTGAAGCGGTGATGGTTTAGGTCAGAATTTGTTATCTGAGTGGTTCACAGCCAGGAAGGTGGCCTGCACCAATCTTCCACGGTCCACGCATGTCGTGCTGCTTGTCCGGCAGTCATTTCACTAAGAGTTCGAGTCCTCCTGGGTCGGTTGCTCTTGAGAGTTCCAAACCGGAACGTAGAACCCTGGAATTACACCAGTCGAAGAGACAAATCAGTAAAGGCACTGTCAGGCCAGTCTGTGTGAACATCAGCCACCGAGAGATGAGTTTACAATATAAATAATTTCCTTGGCTGACGTTTACACAGACTTGTCGCAGGGCGGCCAACATTTTAGGATTAGTATCTTAGATATAAGATAAGCACAATAGTAGGTTTATATTTAGTTCTTAAATTTAGTTGATTTTAATTTGTTAGGTTATCTTTAGGTTAAGTTCTCAAAAAGTAAAAGAAATATTTCAGACACAGTTTGTTCTAATTACTTAGGTATATACTGAAATCCTATTCTGAGGTTCAAACATTTAGCATCAGAATCAGTTCCAATAGGAACTGCCACATGGTAACTTGAGCATGTGTTTTTTTACAATTAAGTACACAAAATCAATTCAAAATGCGAGGCGATCATAGATCGTAGTTGTTCACTTAGTTTAGTTATTGATTTTACTAGGAAACATGGTTTCTGAAACCAATCTGGTATACTGATCCAAGCTTGAGCACGTGGGAATCGAAAGCACAGCTTTTCCGAGTGTTTTCCGAAACGTGAGCGGAGGAAATATCACTTGTGAAAACAATAATATCAGATTATATTCTACAACTCACCTAATACGGGGTAAATTAACTTTTATAATATATATTTCTTTTGAATTATTAATTTCGAATTCGCAATGGGTCTAGAGGTGATCGACGCGCAGAGGAAAAAGGGCTCTTTTCGTGTTGTCATACTATATTTTCGAAAGTCTCCTTCCAGCACCAAAATATGTGACATTTTGGGACAAGGTGGAAATGAATTGTGGTTAATCCATTTCAAACACCCTTTCGTCGCTGTTTTAGGTAATGTCTCACATTATTTTGAATGAGTACTAAAAGGATGCGTTAATCTAACTGCAAACTATTATTTTATAATATAATTCTAAATAGAAGATTTGTGGCTAGAAAATTATATCAAATGTAATTATTTTCTTAGTATGGTAACACTGGACGACGTACGTCACACGGCTACATAAGTATACGTATACCTACATATAGTCACAGTATTTCAATTTATTCTACTGCCGTACAAGCAACGCCATCTACCGTTCATTGATGTGTATCTAACCTAAATTGTCACTACAATATCGATACGGAGTCTGTCTAAAAGGTTCACCTTTTTGTGGGAGACGGACCGATACTACGACCAAGATGTCGCTTATGCAAATCTTCTCTGCTTATAAATAAATCTAATACCGATTTTATTTCTTATTTTAATGTTTACTAGAATAATGTTGAATAGTTATAATATAAGTAATTAGAATAATGTTTATTATTCTCGAGTGTCACACAACGTGACACTAGTTATTAAAATTGAATACTTTATCCATGTGCATTAACTATGTTTCGTAACCAGCTACAAAAATGGAAATAAATTGATGTTTCAGTAACCAGAAACAAAAATGGTTTTTTTTACTTTTTGGTAACTAGCTATGAAAATGGCTGCTTTATTTCTTCTTCGATGGCAGCAATACGTAACACGGCGCCCTTCTCTAAAAGACCATAAGTAAGAGACGAAGAGAGTATAAAATTAACTGCACCGCTACCTACCACATTTTATGACCCGATGTGTGATAAGATAAGAAATGAGTGAAAATATGTACCTTCTAAGTATAGTGGCTACCGACTGTTCTGAAGAGACTGAAGAGTTCGCTTTTAGCGATAAGATCACCAATTGTTCCTTTGCATTCATTAGTTTTAAGTTTAAAATATGAGTTAAAAAATAACCTTCTAATTTCTTACTTTCCGTTTTTTACACTGTTTCTCATGTCTTTGTTTTCAAAAAAATAAATAAAAATTGTTTTTTTTTTCTTGTTTCCTATGTAATAATTTCGTACAATAAAGCTGAACCGATTGCGATGAAACTTGGAATATAAGGAGCTGGAGACCTGGAATAACACCTATGCTACCTTTTATCTCGATTTTCCCGCGGGAACGGACTTACGCAGTTAGTTTATTATTATATATGCACAATAAGGTTTGTTGTAGGTACCTGTGAATCTTCAAGTCTATTTTTCTTGGCAATGAGAACTTCCAGACGCCGCATAGGCTTCACCCATGCCATGTCAGTGATCTTGTTCTCTGATACGTTGAGTATCCTCAACGACGCCTGTGTATTATATAATTAGCAGATGTGAACGCTACAAGGTTTTCCTTGAGCGCTTAGGCAGCTCTCAAACTTAAAAGTTCATACTAATTTTAAATTAAGAATCTGCTTACTTATTTGAGTAGTTACATATAATTATAAAAAGGTGAAGTGGCATTTTGGTATTCGACCAGTACGGCGCCAGTTTCATCGTGATGTTTTGCTTCACCGCTTTGGATATAATTTTGACAAAACTACAGCATATTAATTTCTTCTACGGTTTTCGCGATTTTGCATAATTAAACACTTTATTAAAACTACAGCAGCTTATCTTCATTTGTGGCTGCACCGACCTGGCTATCGGATGGAACACGGATAAGCCTGATGGTCCGTGGGAGTCCATGGTCCGCTGAAAGACTATAGGTATTGTTTGGGCACAATAGATAAATATATAATAATTATAATAATGATGTTCGATCATTGATCACACCACCAACTACAAACAGATATAGTAGGTAATATTTTTACGGCCAGTCGCCTGCCTAGCACCAACACTTCTTGGTCTAAGGGACCGTCTCCACGAGCGTTAGAATCGCGGCGATATTATTTCAAGCCACTTATTTCCATACAGACGTGTCTCCACACGGCGATGTTAACGCGGCGGTGCGTTGTATAGAAATATAATATTGCTGCGATTGTAACGCTCGTGGAGACGGTCTCCTAGCAGAAGCAGTTTATCCGCCACCATGCGGGAAAAGAACTCGAGGGTCGCTAGTCTCAACTCAGATCCCTTAGAGTCGCCTTTTAGGACACCACGGGATGAGGTGGAATAGTCCAGAAGCCCCTGCATGGAATACCATGCAGGGGCTTCACGGCAAAGTCTAAAAGGTATACTTCTTCTTCTTCTTTGTCGTATAGTGGTGTGGCTCACCGCTTGTTAGAGTTTTCAGGTCGCCTTAAGGCTTCTAACTTGACCTAACGACTGCAATCAGAGATAACAACCGGGACCAAATGCTTAACGTGCCTTCCGAAGCACGGAGGAGCTGGAGAAAATGATTTTTTGCCACATACATTTTCGGTCACCCATCCAAGTGATGACCACGCCAAGCGTTGCTCAACCCGCACGACCGATAAGATCGGCTGGTACAGCTAAGCCAATGCGAGGAGCATTGGCTTAGCTGTACCAGGTATACTTAAAATACTTAAAGGTACTTAGGTATACTTATACTTAGTATACTTAGTTATACTTAGGTATACTTAAAGGTATACTTACACCAATGTTAATCACGGTTTTAGGATCAAAGCAAAGTCCGTCTGGGCTTTCTATATTCTGCTTCTCAAGATGAAGCTCCTCCAAATACTTCAAGCTATCTAAATTTTCAACAACACTGATTCTATTACTGCTCAAATAAAGCTTCTTTAATTTGTACAAGGTGTTCAATCCCTCGATCTTTGTAATATTGTTCCATTGCAGGTGTAAATGTGTGAGGTTGTAAAGGAGATCGATGTTGTCAATCTTAGATATTTGATTGTTGTGGTAATAGGCGTATATTAAATGTTTTGGATTCTTGGGTTTAGGCTGGAACGTTAAAAATAGTAAATATTTATGCAGAAGACTTAATTAAAAGGGCCCATTATTACGCTTTGGACCCTTTTTTTAGATGTAAGTATACAAAGAAGTCTAGACATGGCATAGTGCCTCTATCCTACTAATATTATCAAGCTGAAAGTTTGTGTGTTTGTTACTCAATCACGTAAAAACCGCTGAACCGATTGCGATGAAACTTGGAATGTAGGTAGCTGTATACCGGAAATAACACATAGGCTTTTTATCCCGATATTCCCGCGGGAACGGGACATACGCGGGTGAAACCGCGGGGCGTACATAGTTTCTTAAATTAAACAGCACTGAAATCTTAGAATCGGAAATCAGTGATATTTTGGCTAAAAGTGAAATAAATAAATAAAAAAATATAATAACTATAATTCGATGGAAATAACTTACGATTTCGATGAGGCCCTTTTCGTGCATAAAAAGGTGTGTGGATCGTTTCGCAACATCCGCAAATTTTTGTTTAGTAATTTTCTTTGCTTCTTTTCGTAAGCTTTCTTCACTATCTTTAAAACCTTCTAATTTAAAAACATTCTCCATTACTGTTGTTCGTATATCAATAAACAATAAAAACGTCTCTAGCAAAAATTGATCAAACTTCTTGTTTTGAAAAAGCCGCCATGTTAGCATGACAACCACGAAGCTTCGCATGCGCATTGGAATTCCAATGCTGTTTCTTTTTAAATTCTTTGTTTAGAGCACGCGGGCAAAACAAAAATTTCCCATCCAGCCTTTCGTCTTCTTATTTCAGGATCAGAAATATTGAAATAGAAATGAAAATTCTGTTGAAATATTCGAAGCGGTTTTATGAAACTTAACAGCAAGTTTTTCCTGTTTCCTTTTTAAGTCTTAAATGATAGATAGAACAAAAAATTTAGAGGGACAAGCTGTATTGATTAAAGTTAGAGACATAGGGACTTCTTAGACAAGGGTTTATTTTAATCGTGGACGAAACACTAATACTGGACAGTGCAGCTAATAATTACGTTTTTATTTTAGACTAGAACCGCTAGGAGTAATAGTGTTCTGTGGACTATAATCTACCTAGTATAGGTAATTATTACTGTAAGAGAATCTCACGTTTTGGTTCCTTGTATTTGTCATTTTTCTATAGACTGCGTGCGTGGTTTCACTTTATTTATATCTTACTAATCTTACTAATATTATAAACACGAAAATTTGTATATATGTATGTATGTGACGTGAAAGAGTTTTCACGCAAAAACTACTGAACCGATTGCGATGAAACTTGGAATATAGATAGCTGGGGACCTGGATTAACACATAGGCTACTTTTTATCCCGATATTCCAGCGGGAACGGGACTTAGCGGGTAAAACCGCGGGGCGCAGTTAGTGTTTGTATAATTTGGACATGGTCTGAAATAAATGAATTATTATTATAAAAATAATTTCATAGTAAATAGTACCTATACGGTTCGTAATTTATTGTTAATTTTAAATAAAACCTATTGATATTATACGCATTATTTTTGATATTGTAGCGTAAATGATTAGTTAATGATGAATAAGTGCCTAATTTAGTACGGTGCCTAATTATTTAAGTCATTTACAAATAGTTTTCGAAAATACTTTACTCGACGGGAAATGAACTTGTAATCCTTAGAAATCTCTTGTAATGAGTATACTACTTGCAATTGACTGAAACACCGCCCACTTGGTGCTGTTGGTTGGCGCGTTACTCTGGAGACTGACTGACAGTGGGTTCAAATTACGCAGGAATTTTTGAGCTAAAATCATTTTTGCTAAATACTAAATAATTTTCCTGAACTGTAGTTAAGGGCCTATATAACCCTAATAGCGTGACAGGGATAAAGCTAGAATTTCAGATGTGTAAGTGAAGGACGTAAGATGCGACCATGCAAAATTTTATTGCGTAAAATCAAACAATTGCTAGTTTCAAGATTACTAAACGTTAATCTTGAAATTCAAAACATTTACTGCCTGTATTGAGCAAAGTTCAGTGGTAAAACAAAGTTTTATTAGTTTTCGTACAATATTGACTGAGTAATATCACTTATTTGTACAATTTAGAGGGAAGTTTGGATTTTTTTTCTATCGAGAAAATTTTCAGGTATCGTGTTTTTACGACATTCACGTGTTAGTAAAAATATCCTCGAATTTAATAAATATGGTTTCAAAAACTTTTATTTCGAATAACTTTTGTAGTAATTCACCATAGAAACATCAGTTCTGCCTACTACGGCCCCTTCACAGTAAAAAATAAAATGAATAGATTATGTGTCAAAGTTGTATTAAAATGTAGGCCGATCTTCCAAATTTTTGGTTTACTTAGGTCTACTTATAAGTTTTCTTCAGAGAAGGGAAGGCTGTTATATTAGAATAGTGGTTATACCATAACAGCTTAGCTAGCCAGTATTATTTTGAAAATAACTTTTTTTTTATAATGGTTCAAGATAAAACCTCATCAAGTACAGTCGAATAGGTTTCTACAAACACACCATTTACAGTTTAAGGGGTAGTTAAATAATTGAGCAGTTGCAAAAATAACAGCCTAAAAATTAGAATGAGAATATAATGAGAATCTTGGAGTTTGAGAGTTTCAAATTTTGAATATCTTTTCTGTATCCGGCTGTAAAATAATTAGTTTAGCTTCGACAGTACACGTTGTATTTATCTAACTATGATTTTAACGCATTTTGTAAATACTTAATTGCGTACTTTGCGTACTAAAATACGTAATTAAAATATTAAATGCAAACTTTGCTACGGTAATCTATCTATATAAATAGGTAAAAGAAAGTCGTGTTAGTTACACCATTTATAACTCAAGAACGGCTGAACCGATTTGGCTGAAAATTGGTGCATGGGGAGGTAGCTTAGCAGAAGGACGTAAGATACTTTTACCCCGATATACCCGCAGGAACGGGAACGGGACTTACACTGGTGAAACCGAGGGGTGCAGCTAGTATTAGAATAAAAACTAATTACATAGGTATCTAGCGACCGTCCTAAATTGCTTAATGAATCAAAATCATATAAATAGGAGACTTTTGCAAACGAAATATTATTATGTAATTCAGAAGCTGGATAATTTATTGCCATGAAGCTGAATCTGTTTCTCATTTTGATTTTCTATGTTATTATGATGTCATTATGCACTTGGTAAAGGTACGTATTCTTTTTATTTTCAACCGACATTCGAAATTCGAAATGTTATTCGACCCGTACCTATATTGTTTGTGTTGGTTTATTATTTATTTTGCGGTTGCGAATTCACTCTAGTTTTGATGATACATGTAAATTAAAAGTTATTAAAATCAAATATTACGTCAAAAAACACAGCGACTAAATAGTTTAACAAGCTTATCTCCTATATAACTTTTATCCAATTCGATACTAAACATACTAATACTTGAAACATGAAATTTTAAATTAAATCTTAGGCAAGTAGATGGCTGCGTCCAGTATATATTACGACAAAAGGCTATTAGTATCTTCTTAATATTGATAAAAAATTATTTGCAGGCAAACATTCAATTTATTCAGATTATTCGAAGTGGGTTTTTTTGGCACGGCTCATTAATTAGGTATCACCAGTGTTTTCATTGAGAATTTTAGTAGTGAATTTATAGTTTAAAATCGTTTTTCACTGTTTTTTTTCCTTCAAATTATAGACGGCGCGCGCCGAACCACAGTATCACCAATAAAGAACGCAATTAGTAAAAAGGTAAAGGAGGACCTCATTAAATCTTTATTGTCGCATGAACGACCTTAGTCGAATTATTATATTATACTTATGTAAGTAATATAATTATTATATTATACTTATATAATATAACAATTCCTAAATGATTGAAAAAACCAGTGTAATTACTGCGAGTTTTAATAAATAAAAAATTTTAGAACACTATTTCTCTATTTATCTATTAGTACTTATATGTAAAAAAAAGTCTTAAAAATTCCACTTGAATGAAGAGATAAAAAAATCGATTGATTTTGTTACTAAGCAGTTCGACGAGATAAAGATTAAAGTTGATACACTGGAAACCTTCAAAAGAGAGCAAGACATTACCATACGGAACCTAGACAGCAAAATTGAAGAGCACATGACGCAATTGTTTAAGCTAGAAATAAGAAACGTACCACTTAACGGTCTTGATTTAAGGGATAATATGTTGAAAGCAGTAAATAGTATCGCCCTGAAAGTTGGGACCTTTATTCAGTTTGTCTTATGATGGCTCAAAGTGTCAGTCAGAGGAAACGAGCCAGACGTATAAAAGAATTGATTATAGTGGTGTTGTCGCGTATCTGGAAAATTATAACTTTGAACCAGTCTACGAGACTATAACTACATCAAAATATTCCTTAATGTCATCACATTCAAATCAAATCGAATCGAATCGAGTCGGATCGAGTCGAATCGAATCGAATCGAATGTTAATAATATTTAAATGGTTAGTAATATTTAAATTAACATTGACATTCACACCAAAATTACCAATTAAAATTAAATTATTAAATATAAAAAAAAAGAAGTAAATAAAAATAATCAAATTTCACAAATAAATAAAAATAAATGTCAATTAACCAGAGATAAATAAATGTCGAACATTATTTTGAATAAATACAGACCCAGGTAAGGGTCGGGGATGGGTCGGGGTGGGGGTAAACTAGTTCAAGTTCAAGTTCCAGTTATAGTTCAAGTTCAAGTTTAAGTCCAAGTTCCAGTTCTAGTTTTACTTGTATTTTCAGGTATGCTCTGCTGACACTTTAATTGGAGTTCTGAGCCCTTAATATGAGAACTTGAACTAGAAACTAGAACTGAAGTTCAAGTTCAAGTTCTAGTTCAAGTTCTAGTTCTACTCAATTCAATTCAATTCAATCATTTATTCATAAATATAGGTGTACAGGTGGTGAGTTACTGGTACTGGTTCAAGTTACTGATTTAAGTTATAGTAACTGGTTCAAGTTCTAGTTCTAGTTCAAGTTCTAGTTCTACTGGTTCAAGTTACTGGTTCTAGTTACTGGTTCAAGTTACAGGTTCAAGTTACTGGTTCAAGCACTGGTTCAAGTTACTGGTTACAGTTACTGGTTCCAGTACCAGTTCAAGTTGATGATGATGATGATGAAATGATGAGCTGAATAGCGTCCCAGAATGCAAAATATTTACTACTAGCTGCGCCCCGCGGTTTCACTCGCGTGAGTCCCGTTTCCGGGAATATCGAAATAAAAAGTAGCCTATGTGTTATTCTAATTCTAGTCTCCAGCTACCTATATTCCAAGTTTCATCGCAATTGATTTATTAGTTTTTGCGTGAAGAGTAACAAAGTCACATAATACATACATACAAATTTTGGCGTTTATAATATTAGTAAGATTTTATAACTTCGACTGGCTCTTATTAATGAACTCGTTCCTTCAAATTGATAGTTAACCTGGAACCACGTTATTATAAGAAAGCTCCTCAGTCATTTAAGTTAGTTTTATAATTTTGATGATGGTGGCTGTCGGAAGTCGACATTTTCTTCTTCTTTTCGTGTTCTAGTGTTAGAGTTTACAGGTCGCCCTAAGGCCTCTAACTTGACCTAACGACTGCTATCAGAGATAACAACCGGGACCAACTCCTAAACGTTTCTTTCGAAGCACGGAGGAGCGCGAGAAAAATATTTTTTGACACCCAAATTTTTTAACCAACATCGACCAACATTATAAAAATAAAGAGAACTACGAACACAGGAAATTATTAATTATGTGAATCTGAATCCGAATGACTACGAAGCTTCGACTAGATCAGGAAGTGATTATTCTACTCACCGCTTGGGGACAGCACTATTATATTGAATGAAACAATAGATAGCTACATTATCGAGGAGTAACTAGGCTACATTTGATCCCGATATTCCCACGGGATCAGTATACGGGTGAAACCGCGAGGAACAGTTTATAACTTAACATCGCAGTAAAAATACGTAGAATTAATCAAGCGTCTAGAGCAGGGATGGGCAAACTTTTTCCTTAGCGTGCGCGTTTACGCAAATAATCTATGGTGGGCCAAGTATTTGAATCCTTTTATGTTATTTTAGACTTATCTTACTAAAATTATAAACGCGAAAGTTTGCAAGTCTGTATGTGACTTTGTTACTCTTCCACGCTGAAACTACTGAACCGGCTGCGATGAAGCTTAGAATATATAGATAGCTGAAGACCTGGAATATTATATAGGCTACTAATTTATCTCCATGTTCCCACATGTGCCCACGTAGTGTAAAATACTGATCGACTGAGACATTTTTATTCGACAAAGTCTGCACTTGATACAAATTTGATAGTCGTGGGCCGGATTAAAGCCCTTTGCGGGCCGGAGATGACCTGCGGGCCGTAGTTTGCCCACCACTGGTCTAGAGTATAGAGATATCAACGAACAGTTATCGAAGAAACAAAATTCGATAAAATGTTTTTGACAGGGAAATAGGTATCCCAATGTTATGTCCCTGAGACCGGCGGAAAAAGTGAAAAGTGAAATGTATGTATGTATGTTTATCCCGTTATTCCCGCGGGAACGGGACTTACGCGGGTGAATCCGCGGGGCGCAGCTAGTAGACTATAAATTTCCTATAACCAAGTTTAGTTTACTAGCAGCATCCTCGTTTCACTTGCGAGAGATCCGTTCCCGCGGGAATATCGGAATAAAAAATATAGACCTTTTTACTTCTCGATAATGTAGCTTTCCTGTTTCACAGCCGTCTTCCCTCTTCTAGATGAGCGTGCTACATAATCTAAGACCATGGGCTCTATTTTTGAACCAAATGAGGCATTTCGAGCGATTTTAATACCTCGATTTCTACTGATTTCCGTTCAATTTCTGTAATTTTTCTACGTGTATCGCACGTCCACAACGAGTGGTATCAACCACTCGCAGCAGGAGTCCGGCATCAAACGATAGTCAGCAGATATCGAATTACTTAAATCGCCTGAAGTGCAACGAGCGATTCAAAAATAAGGCTCCATACCATCAGGTGAGACAGTCGTTCATATAAGAAATATCGGCTACTTGCTTACGATTTTAGGCAATCTTACTTCTTACTTCATACTAATATTATACACGCGAAAGTTTGTATGCATGTAAGTATGTATGTATGTGAGTTTGTTACTCTTTCCCGCAAAAAACTACTGAACCGATTGCGACGAAACTTGGAATACAGGTAGCTGGATACCGGGAATAACACATAGGCTACTTTTTGCCCCGATATTTCCGCGGGAACGGGACTTACGCGGGTGAAACCGCGGGCGCAGCTAGTCCTTACATAGATTAAAACAACATTAATTGAATAAAAGTAGGTAGTAGAAAAGTGTATATTTTGATCCAATTTAGGGTTCTGCACAAAAAACCCAAGTCCCTCAAACACGAGCAATCTAATATAGGACGTTAAGTATACCAATACCAACCGACATCAACAATAGGCGTTCTGACTCGCATATAAATGTCTTGACCCTCTGTTGGTATAGTTTTTGCATCTTAGCAACTGACAAGAGATATTTTATCGCAGTCATTTATACCATTTTACTATTTTTGACATCGATGTGTAGGTACAAGTGTAGTTGACTCTTATAGCTTGTTTATTTAGTGCGAGTTGCTCTTTGACTGTTGAAAACACTCATGTTGTGTTTGTGATTTTGTTTAAGCGATGTTTAGGCTTTGCGATGATTTAAGATTTCAACGTCAATAGCCAAAGAGCTAGCTGGCAGAAGACTCGTACGTCAGGTACGAGTAGTCGGTTTGCATTTGTTGTCTACACAAAACACTCGAACATACTCGTTCGTAACGTCCAAAGAGTGCGAGTTAGGTACTGCAATGTTGCTACTTGGCAGGCTGACTTGCAGTGTGTAAACGAGCTATTAGTTCATAAATAGTTTCAAAGATAGTGCGCTCCGCACTTTAACATTGTACATCTCGTTATCACACGTAAAATGCCGTGCTTAGGCTGGTACAGGCTCTAAGAAAGTCTGGTCGAATCTTGATCCACTGCCGTCTTCCTTCTTCTAGATAAGCATTTAGACCAGCCTTGCTTAATGAAGATACTTATAGATCTTTCTAGATAAGCGAGCCACATCTTAAGACAAACTACGACGACTAAAAGATGAATAATATTAGACCGTCACCCGACCGAGCTTACTTGTCCATTGCTCGCGAGCAGTCTGTTGAGCGGTCTGTTGCAATCGAGTGGGGGCCGAGGAACAGACAATGGAGCTCGGACCCGGCACGGCCGGGAAACGAACCAATTTAAATCATCCCTAAACAAAGCAAAAATCAATAAATAGTTTAACTTTATTTTAAGTCGATATTAACACCCATTATGCAGTCGTTTCCTCCACTCGACTCGACCTCGACTCAACTTGAATGATACTCGTAGAATCGGTATGATATCGGTATCGATAGATTCGAGGATACCTTAAGGTAGATCGCGACGTACCTTGAATTTGACAATTATAATTCCTCGACTTGACTGAGGAATTTCCTCGAGAATTCTATCCTTCAAGTTGAGTCGAAGTCGAGTCGAGTGGAGGAAACGACTTAGCATATGGGTGTTAGTCTTAGACCATATCATCACTTACTACCAGGTGAGATAGTGGTCAGACGCTTTTCAATCGTGTGAAATTATTAAAATCTCGACCTTTATCAAGATGCAAGATCTATACACTCTATTTCGTTAGTATTTTGTGTTACAAAGGATTTTGTAACAAAATACTTGCGAAATAGCCTTTTTGGCGTCTTCTGAAAGTTTTCTCTTAGAAAAGTGTTAGAAATATCTATTACAGCCTGACGTGGGTGTTAATGAATGCAGTGAAAAGGTATCGTCTTCAGGAAATGTCTTAAATATAGCTTAACTAGTTTTTCGGAAACAAAAACTGGCTTGTATCTAGTTAGAGGCCTTACCAAATATTACTTGGGCTGAAATCTATAGTCCGTACTGTGACTTTGTTAAGCAAAGCTTTGGTATTTACAAAGGGATTACGAATTGACGGCTTCTGTGGCTCGGCTGCAATGCAGATGGCCGCGGGTTCGATTCCCGTCGGGTGCAAAAATTTTATGCAAAAAAAAAAATTTGTTTTTTGGTCTGGGTGTCTTTCTATGTATAATATGTATGTATGTATTTACAAAAAAAAAGTATAATATACAACATAGTACAAGCCTAATGCTTAGTTTAGGGCTAGATTGCGATACGTGTAATGTCGTGCAATATTGATATACTTAAATACCTTTATTAGGAAAAATACATTTTCAAAAGTGTCACTCACAGCGAGGAACAAACTCGCGTGTCTGCATTTCTGTGAAGTATGTTAAGGCTACATACTACATACACTACATGAATTATTGAAGCTGTGTTTTTTCCTAAAATTTTCCTTGTAAGTAACTTTTTATCCAGCTAGTACAAAATATTATCTGTAAGTACTATTATGTACTAAAAAGTCCACTAAATATCAGGATTAGAAAATAGACACGTTTATTTCGTCAAAATTGTATTTTATTCTGATTATTCATTTATTTTATTTTTATTCTTAATTATTATTTTTATTTTATTTTTAATTATTATTTTTATTTTATTTCTTAATTATTATTTTTAGTTTATTCTTATATTATTATACTTACGCTAAGACACAAAAATATGAAAAATACAAAAAATCGAAGTCATATCGTAGACTAGAATTATTTTATTTTTATATTTTCTTATTTCTGAAAAGTTCGACTACGGTCTGACACACAAAAATGTGAAATACAAAGAACGGAAACGTCAAATCGTAATCTAGAATTGTATTCTTTATTTTAATATGTACTAAAAAAAATATTAGAAAACTTCCACTACGATATGACTTTGACTTACACACAAATTACACACAAATATTAAAAACACAAAAAATCAAAATGTCAGATCAAATCAACCATATACCTACCTACCTTATAAATCCATACTAATGTTATAAAGAGGAAATATTATTTGTTTGATTGTAAATAGGTTCCAAAACTGCTGGACCAATTTCTAAAATTCATCCCCAAATAGAAAGCTACAGATGATTACCCTACCCTACCCGATTATCGAGGAGCATTCTCCGCGATGGACTCCTAAACTATTTAACCCATTTCGACCTTTTTTTAAATGTCAAAACTCACATTTAAAAAAAGGTCGAAATCTGTTAAGTAGTTTAGGAGTCCATCTTAAGATATAGGCTAATTTTGATCCCGATATTCCCAAGGGATCGAGGCTTACGCGGGACAAGCCGCTGGACACAGCTAGTACAATACTTAATACAATTTATTTGGGGCCGTATCTAGAAAGATAGCCGGACCGAGCGCCGATCTACCAGCGCTTATCGGAACCGGCCGGCGCGGGTAATCTGATCAGATTATAGGCGCCGAGTTTCCATACAATGCAAAAAGAAAGCCGGCGACCAGCGCCGATCTACCAGCGCTTATCGGAACCGGTACAATGGTATATTCCCATACAATGCACAAAACCAGTACCGATAAGCGTTGACCTGCGCGTGTCGAAGCTTGTCGAAACCTGTCAGAGACGTTCGGCGCTTTTCGGTACTGGTTTTGCGCATTGTATAGAAACTCGGAGCATATTACCTGCGCAGACTACCCGCACCGACCGGTTCCGATAAGCGCTGGTAGATCGGCGCTGGCTACCGGCTTTTTTTTTGCATACGGCCTTACATTTACGCCAACATCGAAGATGTGGTACAGTACAGACATAAGGAGGACAATTAAAATAAGCCACTGAAGTAATAGCGTCGCTTCAAATTCAATAAAACCTTTGACGTTTCTTTAAAGAAATGAGTTCCTAGAAATATTCGGCATTTTTCATATAATTATTAATAGCAATATTACTGAAACATCACCTTTAGTACTAGCCCTTAATATCTCCATTGTTATTTTAATTATTTCTTTATCTTTCTTACTAATATTATAAACGCGAAAGTTTGTATGTATGTATGTGAGGTTGTTACTCTTTCACGCAAAAACTACTGAACCGATTGCGATGAAACTTGGAATATAGGTAGCTGGATACCAGGAATAACACAGTCTACTTTTCATCCCGATATCCCCGCTAACGGGACTTACGCGGGTGAAACCGCTTAGCGCAGCTAGTATTACAATATCTTACTAATATTATAGACGCGAAAGTTTGTATGTATGTATGTGAGGTTGTTACTCTTTCACACAAAAACTACTGATCCGATTGCAATGAAACTTGGAATATAGGTAGCTGGGGACCTGGATTAACAAATAGGCTACTTTTTATCCCGATATTCCCGCGGGAACGGGACTTACGCGGGTTAAACCGCGGGGCGCAGGTAGTTTATCATAAAACTCAAAATACCGAACTATAAGGTAGGTAGGTAAATAATAAAAAAAATAAAAATACATACCTAGGCAAGTATTTACTTAATGTTTAACATAATATCGTATAAAAATACCAATTTACGTGGCACAGTACGTACATATAAAAAAATTAATAAGTAAGTAGGTACGTATAGGTATGTTGAATGTTATTAAACAAAAAATGGAATTATTGAACTTCATAGAGCAAAGATACAAATTCCTTGGCACTCCACACCAATTTTCCTTAATTTGATTGTGCTGACTGTAATTTGAGTAATCTTTTATTAAAAATAAAAATAAATTCCTATTTTGCGTGGTCACGGCATCACGCCTGAACGGCTGGACCGATTTCGATAATTCTTTTTTGTCTTCGTTATTATCAGGAGAAGGTGCTGAAGCATGAAAAAATGAAAGAAAAAATGCTGAACCGAGTTTTTTGATAAATCTTACACGGGTGAAACCGCGGGCGCAGGTAGTATCTAATAAATTTTATAGTAAGAATATATAAATATTCGAATTGATTGAAATTGTTGGCAGAGTACATTTTCCTACAAGAATTATATTTTTCTAGGAAAATGTACTGTACTAGTAAAATGGAGTGGAGTGTTAACAATTGGTATCCTTTACCCTATCAAATACATTTCGGTTTATAGGTCTCGCCCGAAACAAAGACCGATGCTAAAAGTTCGGCTGATAAATCTTGTTTCGGTCGGCCACTAATTAAAAAGTCTTAAAATCTATATTTTGCACATTGGTATAAATCTATAATTAAGAAAAGCTTTCAAAAACAACTTTTTCTGCACTACGATAAGACCAGAAGTAATGAATTGCATGCGTTATTATTGCACTTGCTAGTAACAAATAGTATCTAAAACTTTTTAAGTTAGGGTTAGACCCAGACTAAAATATCGACTGCATCATTGATGAACTTTTTAAACTCGACTTAGGGTAGACTGAGTACGATTGAAACAGTGGTCGGTTGAAACAACTCGAATATCTTACAAACCGTTAGTGGAACAGAGGAGGGTCCAAGGGGAGAAAGTAGGGGACGGCCCGCGCGAGCTCAAATCTTATTGTTGCGTCGCTTTTCGCGCGTTCTGGTTGTTTTTAGGGGACCCTATTGTATTTTTTCAACCAAAAGTAAGTATTTTTACTCAAACAGTTTTTCAATTATTTTCGTTTCTATTTGAGTGACGGTATTGAGTGTGTGCTTGTGTGTATTATAAGGCTAGTGGAATATAACACTGTAACTGGTTTTTAAATCTTATTCTTGTAATAAAAAATATTACGGCTTTATATTTAAAATAGGCACTGGGTACACTTGAAACGATTTTTATGGGTACAGTTGAAACATTTAATTGATTCCTTTTTGATGATTTTAGAAATTGAAATAACATATAAGAAAGGCTTTGAATGTACAAATCGACATAATAAAACGCAGAGACACTTATGAAGAGGTTAAATCAGGAAATTCATTGTGGAAAATGACACAAAACATAATTTAAAAAAAATCCGCTCCAAAGACACATTCGAATGCGAGGAAACCTCCGTTATGTCCGAGTCATTCGGTTTAAAAAACAATTATATTGCTTTTTGTTTTGTTTATTTTGTTATTTTGCATCAAAACAATGTTTAGTAGATTTTAACTAAAAATTTAATAATGGGATGGTCAGAATTACTTAAAATATTTAAGACTGATTGTTTTAACCAAAAATCTCCTTAATTGTTCTATGCATTAGATAAACATTCGTTAAAACATTTTATAACATCGTAATTTGTATCATTTATATGACCCTCAACTGACCCTAATCACTGTTTCAACCGCCCCTGGGTTGGGGACGATTAAAACAATTTTCACTTTTTTTTTAATTAGAGCTAGTATTAAAAATATTATACATAGAACTTAACTTATCATGTCCATTAGTAGACAAAATCCTGAAGTTTCATTTAACAATATTTTGCAACGTTTAGTTAAGAAATAGTAAAACTATGAACAAAATAAGTGAAATTGGTTCAACCGTACCCAGTCTACCCTACCGTCGATTTTACCCGGGTCTTATTCGAATATTGTTATTTTTAAATTCTCTTACCTCGACGTTTCGGTCATGTTACAATGATCTTGGTCGCGAGGGGATAAGATTTAAAATCAATCCCCTCGCATTGTAATTGTAACATGATCGAAACGTCATTGTAACTTGATCGAAACACCGAGGTAAAAGAACTTAATAAAAATAACAATATGCGAATAGACTCGAGCTATAATATTACTATATACCCTTTTACAGATACATATTACTCTTCTTCTTCTTCGTTTCTATGGCTTATTGCATTTGGACATTAACCAGTGTCAAGTATTATTAATATACCTAAGGAAGTTATTTGCATTGCATCGAAACAGTCAAGTCGTCATAGTTAAAGTCAAGTCTAGGGAATCATTGTAAAACGGGGGCTATTTTTTACAATGTTTGTTCACGGAGCGTTGGAAACAACACTAAGCTAAAGTCCAGGTTTTGCACCGATTTTCACTTTTATTTTCACTTGTACACCTTCACGATACTAAATTGATTAATATGCCCCCGAAATTAAACAATTTACACGCATTTGAAATAAGTTTCACAAAAATGAAAATTTAGCAACACATCTCCTCAACGCATCTCCGCCAAAACTCCCAAAACCATACTCGTAAATAAAAAATGTAAACACAGAACTGTCAATGGTTTTGGCGGGAACGCAGATGTGTTGCTAAATTTTAATTTAATTTGTTAAACCTAGTTGAAATGCATGTAAATTGTTTCATTTCGGGGCCATTTTAATCAATTTAGTTTCGTGAAGGTTACAAGTGTAATGAAAGTGAAAATCGGTGCAAAACATGAACTTTAGCGTTGTCTCCAAAGCTCCGTGAGCAATCATTGTAAAAAATGAACGCTGGTTTACTATGATTCCCTCGACTTGACTTTAACTATGATGACTTGACTGTTTCGAAGCAAATAACTTGCAAAATATTAGTAATACTTGACACTGGCTAATTTCCAAATAGCCATAATCGGTTTACAACCAATAAGAAATTAATAAAATATGTATTATATAAAGGATTTTTATGTTAACCTTTTTGATCTATGTTTCTGTTAAAGGGTAAAGGTAGGTACATCATTATAGATCTTATGACATGAAAGAAATCATTTGTTAGCTAGAGCGATAAACTCAATGATGCTTTTGACGTTTTAATCGCAACAATTTTACCAGCACTTCATCGGGTTTCATAAAATGGAACATTTGAGACATAACCTATATAGTACTGGTACATACATATTCCGCCCTATCACGATGTTCTTCTTAACTACTTATGAGTTGTTGCAAAATTGAAAACAGAACCAATAATAAAAATAAAACTTAAAAAAAAAATTATATGTGGTTTTCAAAAGTATTCGGTGTTTTTTTTTAAATACCTACACCGACTAAATTACCTTTGTTTTTTTAAGGACGTCAAAGTAACTAGAAACGTTTATGGTAGGGCGGAATTACTCAATGCTTGCTTAATCTATAACACTTTTTTATGATACGTTTTATAGAAAATATTAAAGTATTATGGAGTAATTAATTCATATTATTAAGGAATTAAAAATGTAAACGTTAATCTATCGATCATTAGGACAATAAAAATTAAACATAGTTTTCATAGCTTAAAAATATTTAGTCCAAACCATTCTACTACATAAATGTTGCAAATATGTCTCAGCTCTGTTAATTCTTTTTCGAAAACGTTTTAGTAGTTAAACGCATTTAAAAAAAACTCTACCATGTAAAAAACTTTAGCAAAACTTTACGTAAGTAATTCCAAATTTTAAATTGTACGGTTTTCGTATTAAAAATAAACAGAGCTGAGACTTCAAATCTACATCTAATCAAACATACTTAAAATCCAAATAAAATTGACACCGACTCAGGTGAATGCGGCAATTGTGTTAGTTGGGAGTTTGAGCCCCGCCGCGTTGTGTTTTATGCACTTAAATTATTTATATATTTTTGTTTTTTTTAAATATTTTTTTTTATTTTTTTTTGTTTTTTTTTTTTATTTTTTATTTATTGCTCTAGGCATAGACCACACATTTTTCCAAGGAAAAATACACCTTCAATAAAAAATGATCTCGCGAGACGAGACTACTGGCACAGCTAGTTTTTCTTTTCGTGTTGTGAGGTGTAATGGTGTGATAAAGTTTTCAGGTCGCCCTAACTTGACCTAATAAATGTTATCAGAGGCAAAGGTAAATCACTGGAATGTATTTCCTCTAATCCCATTCAAATGGGCCTAAGTCAAAAATAGTAGATAAGGAAACATAGAATGACCATAAAGGATCCACACTTACCTAATGACGTGACAGGGATAGGGCTAGCCAATTTCACACGTGTAAAAGAAGGACGGAAGATGCGACTATGCAATATTTTAGTGAGTAAAATCAAACAATTCCTAATAACAAGATAACTATTGCTAATTTAGTAAAACTGTTCTATCAATTTCAAGTGTATGTTATTATGCTTTTATACAAAAAAAAATAGAGGTTTAATTACTTCACGTTTAGCTGTAAAATGGAAATTTCGGTTTTAAACTAGTTGTTTTAGATTTAATTTCTTTACAAAAGTTAACCAATCGTGCAAAGAAAACTACCGGAATGAAGATAAAAGAATGAAAATCAAAATACCAAAATAGTATTTCCGAATGTTTTGTAATTAAATTACTGAGAAATATTCAGATCCCTGCCGCCAATATAGTGAGTAAGTATGTCACCTTAAGTTCATCGCTGGGATGAGAATTCGCGTGAATTAGCACGCTGCAGAGCCCTTAGTATGAGTTTTGATAGTTTATCGTCTCGATGAAACTGGCAGTTTACTTCCATACATTATTTTAGTTCATAATAGTTACCGCTAGGGGCGCTGATGGAAAATTTGTGAAGTAAACTGTCAGTTTCATCGAGATGATAAACTATCAAAACTCATCTAAGGGCTCAGTACAGACGAAGACGCGAGATCGAAGCTCGCCACTGGTGAATTTTGAAAGATGTACTTTTACTAGAGATATTTTAAAGGAAAAATTCATCTTCAAAAATACACTCGCGGCGCTATTTGAATCCGCGTCCCTGGACTTGGAGCTGTACTTTTGTTGTTATTTTTTTTAAGTATTTTGGTGGCTAAATTTAAAAAAATGGTTTCCAATAAATTTGCACCTGGCAGCTCTTGAACCTTTGGAGAGTCGGCAACAACGCCTTATCCATTTTGGCACCTGTGGCCAAAACGGATAAGGCGTTGGGGTAGGACTTATGCAAATTTTTGGAAAGGATTTCTTTGGATTTAGATGTACTTTTCCTTGAAAATATTTCTAGTGTATTTTCCTTTCAAACGACTCAGTTTGCTTAGATTAAAACTTATATAGTAAAACTACATCAATGTTTGCATCAGAATAAAACTTACCATATAAAAATAGATTGGTCCTTATTTTTAAGTATTATTATTAAGTTCTTCAAGTTTCTTTGCCTTCTTAGCTTTATTTTTAAGTATTTTACGCTCATCAGAGCATTTGGTTGTGATAATTGATCTGAAAACATAATTATTAAATAAATAAATCTTATTTATAAAAGACGACCTCTGTGGCGCGGCGGGCGAACGCTTGGCTGCAATGCAGAAGGTTGCGGGTTCGATTCCCGCTGGGTGCAAATATTTATGCTTTAAATAAATATTTGTATCTGATCTGGGCGTATTTGAATGTACTAATATGTATGTATTTACAAAAGAAAAATAAATATAAGTAGTATATCTGTTGTCTAGTCACCGTAACACAAGCTTAGCAGCTTACCATGGGGCTAGATGGCGCTGTGTGTTGGTCACAGAATTTATTTATTATTATTATTATTTATTATATAAAAATGAATCCCTATTTCGCGTAGTCACGGCATCACGCCTGAACGGCTGGACCGATTTCGATAATTCTTTTTGCGTTGTGCTTGTTATGATCAGGAGTAGGATCTTGTGCTAGAAAACCGCGGGACGCAGCTAGTATAAAACAAGTATATTATCTAAAACACACACAGCGCAATCTAGCCGCAAACTGAGCACTAGGCTTGATTTTAAACTTTTTTATATTATCAGTTATCACTTATCATAGATAGTGCTATTTTAACAATTACGTTCCAATTTTGTTGCGATTTGCGTGATTCCACGAAAAATCTGACTTTGAAACTGATGTAGCTCGTCCGTCAGAGCCAAGTTAGAAATGTTTAACGGTCAAGCAAGTCATTCACCTTCTAATCTCATATAATAAAAGACACGTCTAAATTCTTTGGAAAACTGTATAATAAAGGCACTTCCTTACCCCTCTGACATTACTATAGGTAGGTACTTAATATAGGTAAATCGCGGATACTTTGTGACAAACTTGGTATACTTTGTGACAAAAGAAGATTTAATTTTTGTTTCTCAGCGAAATAAATCGAAATAATTAGTTTGTTTTTTTGTTGTAAAGGTTCACTGGACACAAATTATTTGCGCACAAATAATAAAAAAATATGGTAAGTCGTGTTGAATGCCAAAAGTGGGATGTCACAAAGTTAGGCGTACTGTCACAAAATTACCCCAAATTACCAGGTTATTTTATTTGGACATTGCTGCTAATGTAACTCAGTAATGTACAATTAACCAGCGGATTTATGACCGATGTGCAGTGAGTGAAACCCTCTAAGTATTATAGTATTTTATATACGATTTCTTGTGCCTCAATGATTGGAATAATAATTTTTATTGACCGAACGAGCGAAGCGAGTGAGGTCCAGTGTAGACGGGCCTGGCGCTTGTATCTTTGTAACTTTGTATGTTTGTATGTTTGTTCGACGATAACTTGAGTATCGTAGCTCCGATCTTCATGAATTTTGGTATGCGCATAGTTTAGCTCAATAGAATTTATGAGTTCGAAGATGAGCCGGATCGGTAGGGGGGGTAGGGGAGGGGAGGTCGTGAGGTCTCAGTTCGGGGCGAACTCCTAGTGTATGTAACTAGTTTACCATAATTTATTTATTTACGTTCCCAACAATAGCTTTAGGCCTAATTTTTCATTCTACGCATAAAAGATATCTATCGAATGAGTTCAAACCCAACCAAATTAAAAAGCCTTAAAATTTTGATCTTCTAAATTTAGATTGATTTTATTTTTAAATATCATGGTGACGTTTTTTATTCGGTGGTGTTACATTTTATTTGTCAGATATCTCTATCTAGGGATCTAAAAAATCAGCCCTAAGTGAAATAATATTTAAAAAGGTAGCTTCGATTGGAGATGCCAAAACATTTTACGACAAACTATTGAGGGTTAAAGTTAAAAGTTAAAGTTTTAACTGTGTGTTTCTACAATTAGCCCTACTATTGGGCCTTTGTGTTTGATTTTAAGCCGTGTTTTTTCTCACGATGTTTTCCCTTAATCGTAAGACAACGCGTTTTTCCCTTCCGCGGTGAAACTGCGGGACGAAGCTATTTGACGGAACGAGCGAAGCGGGCCTGGCGCTTATATCTTTGTATGTTTGTTCGACGATAACTTGAGTATCGTAGCTCCGATGGTCATGAATTTTGGTATGCGCGTAGTTTAGGTCAATAGAATTTATGAGTTCGAAGATGAGCCGGATCGGTAGGGGGGTTGGAGAGATAGGGGGTCGTGAGGTCTCAGTTCGGGGCGAACTCCTAGTTATTAAATAATTACCTAAAAAAAACTACATACCTGACTTGAGAAACTGAAACTTCGCAGCGATCTGAGATGAACATTACGATGTCTTTGACTTTTTCAGGACAAAGACCTTTACGGGGTTCTCTTTTACGAAAAGCCGGAGAGCGTTTTCCCGTCAAACAGTGAGTGGCCAGCGTTCTGAAATAATAATTAAAATAATGTAATAATAATTATTATAATTATATGTAATATAAACGCGAAAGTTTGTATGTATGAATGTATGTGAGGTTGTTACTCTTTCACACAAAAACTACTGAACCGATTGCGATGAAATTTAGAATATAGGCAGCTGGGGACCTGGATTGACACATAGGCTACTTTTTATCCCGATATTCCCGCGGGAACGGGACTTACGCGGGTGAAACCGCGGGGCGCAGCTAGTATGTAATAATTATGTGGCGGTAGTTTACTGTAACTTTTTAGAATGTTAAAATTAGACAAATTACATCTCATTCAACCTTGAAAAGCCAACTGTAAAGTTGGCGAAAGCTCGGTTCGTTTAAAACAATGAATAAAAACGCGATTCAACCGGATAAATAAAGTTTTATATTAATGTAATAAACTAACACGACTGGAACTTATAATTATTTAATTTAATTTAATTAATTATTATTACGCGAGCTTGGAAAATGTTTAACCCCCTTACTTGTAAACGCTAGTTAATGCGCTGCATAACAATGCATTGTTTGTCTTTTACTGTCACATGAAGTTTCAAAGTTGACAGACAGAGACAAACGTCACATAACTTAGTCATGAGTAAATAATATTTTATTAGTAAGGGAGTAAGTGATTAAAATTGCAATAATTAAATAATTAATAAATTACGCATAAATTTTGTAACCTATCTAGCTATGCCCCGCGGTTTCACCCGCATAAGTCTCGACCTCGTAAGAATTTAGAAAAATACCTACTTGAAAATCAGCTGTTTCTCAGATTTCGAGGTCATTGACCTTATGTAGTCCTTTCATCTAGTTTGGTCTAGTAGAATCAAAACTTAATTTTCCTTTTAAAAGCAGCTATTTTTTTAAGTGAAACATAATCTCAAAATTTTCAAAAAAAGTTCGAATTTTCAAAAGTTGTTTGCCTAGATGTCTAGAACAGGCCCCTTTCGGCTTTAAATGGCATTCCCGTTACATCTTGTATAGATAAAGATTGTCGTGGCGACCGCGATGTATTCCGAAACGGAGTGTTAATTATCTATATATCTTATAGTTTATATTATTGATTCTTATTTCAATGTAAAATATTGTAAAATAGGAAGACCATAATTATAATGTACAAATAGGTATAGAAGAGCGGTGTCACCTAACACAAGTATTTGATACTTAAAAGGTGGCTCCCACAATTGTTAACACTTAAGAATATTTTGGTCAATGAAATTTTTTTTTAATTTTTTTTTTATTAATGTTGTGGCGACCACCTATTGTGTAGCGACGACATTGTAGCGGTCGCGGGGAGTCGTTGGATGGAGGTAGCTCGCGATCGTTATTTATGGCGTCGTATGGGGAAGGCCTATGTTCAGCAGTGGACGGATAAGGTAGGGTTGCCAACCGTACTATCTATCTTACTTCTTACTAATATTATAAACGCGAAAGTTTGTATGTATGTGAGGTTGTTACTCTTTCACGCAAAAACTACTGAACCGATTGCGATGAAACTTGGAATATAGGTAGCTGGGGACCTGGATTAACACATAGGCTACTTTTTATCCCGATATTTAACGGGACTTACGCGGGTGAAACCGCGGGACGCAGCTAGTATTATATAGTTACTATATTTCAGGTCTACGTACTATATACTTTTTAAAAACATATAGTACGCAAAAATACTATATTTTTAACATACAAATTTTTTCAAAGTTATTTTAAATATTCTGGCTTTGTGTGATCACAACCTTGATTACACTCTAATAAAAATATGTGTATTGGAGAGAAGAAAACATCAATTTAATAAAAATGAACTGCTTATAACTATAAATTTAAATATAGGATGTAAAGAAGCATTAGAAATTTATAGCATTTATAAAAGAAAAGAAGCTACTTATTGAAAAGTGCCAGAAGTAGATAAAACCAAATATAGTTCTTATGGAAATAAATAGGTTTAATACAAAAAGTTTGTCGGGTTTTCTTTGACTTATTCTACACAAACACCATTTAATTCTTGTATTTTTATGTTTCACAATCAGTCGGCAAAAATACTATATTTTTTCTGGATGTACTTTATTTTTTAGCCGCAAATACTATATTGTTGGAAAAAAGTGTTGGCAACCTTAAGGGCTGAGATGATGATGATGATGGTTAAAGGTGTAGATACTTACTCCCTGCCGAAGACGTCCACGAGCAGATCCCTGGTTGCGATGGAAAAAGTTTGACTATTCCAAAATCGTAGTTTACCCAAAACTCGAGGGTTGATTCGCGCATGCCCATATCCAATAGGAACCTAGAAAATAATATATCAAATATATTGAAGGTTATCATGGCCACCAAATCGCAGGACCTAAATCGCTAATAAACTAAATGTTACTATTAAATAATGTCCAGTGTTTCTAAATGTACCTATTTAAATCAAATATTTATTTATATATTATGAAACTTTTGTTTCGTTAATTGTATTTTATTTCTGTAGGCATTTCTACTAGAACATTCGACTTCACGAACTTCGGTTTTTGAACATGTATTTTTCTTTTAAAATATTTAAAAGAAAAATACATGTTCAAAAACCGAAGTTCGTGAAGTCGAATGTTTTTGAAGGTGTATTTTTCTTTAAATATTTCTACTATGAAACTTACCAAACATTTCCCGAACTACATTAGAAATCAATTATATACTGAGCACACGCTTGTTTTATAGTAACCGAGATACCTACTAATATTAAGGCGGCGATAGATGATAAGCAACGGTCCTTGTCCTATTGCATATAAATGAGCGAGATGGAATTGCGTGAAAAATCTACAATTTCTCGTTAAATCAATAATTAACGAAGATTAAAATAATATTTTGAAAAAATGCGATGAAGGGGTTCTAGGTATTGTATTTTCTAATATTATGATGCCTATAAGAAAATATAGCGGTTAAGGATTTAGAAGAAAAATTGATTTATTTTGTAAAACAGGGGTAACTTTGCCAGTATAATAGTGGTATTTAAAGTTATTTTTTATTGTTTTTGAAATGAAGGGGACACTTCTTGTATCATGTACAATAACATAATACATTGTTTAAAGATCTATTTGATACCGGTTATGAATAAAACCATTCCATCGGAAGGGATTTCACATGAGTCGCGTCCTTAAAATGTACTTATCATTTTACAATAATAATTCAAATAAATAAATAAATTCAGTAACAAACAAACAGCGCCATCTAGCCCCATGGTAATCTGCTAAGCTTGTGTGACTAGACAACGGTTAACCTACTTATATTTATTTTTCTTTTGTAAATACATACATAATCATCATACATAGAAATACAACCAGACCAATATTTATTTTTAAGCATAAATATTTGCACCCAGCGGGAATCGAACCCGCAACCTTCTGCATTGCAGTCAAGCGTTCGTCCGACGCGTCACAGCGGTCGTCAAACCGTAAATATATTTATGTTTTACCTAAAATGAAACTTACCTCGCCGGAAGTGAATTAAATGAGTGAGTGAAGTACCTTTCCATCCGGTCCAATGGGTCCGATGTTCAACTCCCTCATTGCACGTCTCCAAGATGGCTCGCAAGGCTCCCTTTCATCTTGAGACCGATCGTGTTCACGGGATGTTGAAGGTTGATCATACCCGTATTGCATGCTCTGCTAACAAAATATTGTATTTGAATACATAGATTACCTAGATGGTGGGTAATAGAACAAAGAATTTGGCAACAAAAATGTATTAGGTAATTTGGGGTTATTAAGTGACAGTATGCCTAACTTTGTGACAACACAACCTTTTGACAATCAACATGACGTATCATATATTTGAACGCATCCAATGATCTTTTAGAAAAACTACTTATTTCGAAACAAAAATTACACCTCGAAAAATATTGTCACAAAGTATCCCCAGTTGGTACTCGGGTGTGACGACGTTCGACCGAGATTGAACTAGAGCCTTTTTTTGAATCGCTCGTTGCACTTTGTACGATTTAAAAAAATCGAAATCTGCTGTTTTTTCTTTCGATCTCGGACTTCTGCGCCTAATGTTCGATACCACACGTTGCGGTCGTGCGATTCACATAGAAAAATTACAGAAATCAGAAAATCGGTAGAAATCAAGATATTTCAATCGCTCGAAATGGCACATTTGATTCAAAAATAGAGCCCCAGGTGCATGGTACCGATGATGTGCAATGATATACCGTGGCTGAGAGGTGAGTCAAAGTTGTCAAGAAAAATGTTAAACTCTAAGCTTAAAACTGTTTTAATTGAAACGATAAAATAATGCCGACTTTGTTTATTGGTTTTGATTGCAAGATTATTTTTAGGAAATAAATAATATGAAGGTTAGGGAGTTAGTAATTGTAAGCAAATTATAAGTAGATGCACAGAATTCAAATAAATGTAAAAAGCGTTCACTCGCCAACAAACTGCTGGTCAGTTTGGCGGGATTCTAGTTTAAGTTTAAAAGTGTACTCATTTCTGATTAAAATAAATTAAAAAAAAACCAAACAAACAAGCAATCAAACCATCAAACTCTTCAGCTTTATACCTAGTTGACCAGTGGTCCAGTGTAGACGGGCCTGGCGCTTGTATCTTTGTATGTTTGTTCGACGATAACTTGAGTATCGTAGCTCCGATCTTCATGAATTTTTTTATATGCGTAGTTTAGGTCAATAGAATTTATGAATTCGAAGATGAGCCGGATGGGTAGGGGGGTTGGGGAGATAGGGGGTCGTGAGGTCGCAGTTCGGGGCGAACTACTAGTATAAGTATAGATGTTAAACGTACCGCGCTATAATTCTGCCAAGCTGGAACATTGAACTCGCCTTCAGTAGATCGGCGGTAACCACGTGGTTGATCGTACTCCATATTCTGTAATTAAAAAATAATTTCGTTGATAAATAGAAAGTAATGCTAAAAGTATCCCAAACCATTTTGATTTTGACGACCTCTGTGGCGCGTCGGGCGAACGCTTGGCTGCAATGCAGAAGGTTGCTGGTTCGATTCCCGCCGGGTGCAAATATTAATGCTTAAAATAAATATTTGTATCTGGTCTGGGCGTATTTCTATGTATAATATGTATGTATTTACAAAAGAAAAATAAATATAAGTAGTATATGCGTTGTCTAGTCACCGTTACACAAGCTTAGCAGCTTACCACGGGGCTAGATAGCGCAGTGTGTTCGTCACAGGATTTATTATTATTATTATTTAAGTATCTATACTTACTAATACTTATACTTATACTTACTAATATTATAAAGCTGAAGAGTTTGTTTGTTTGATTGTTTGTTTGTTTGAACGCGCTAATCTCAAGAACTGCTGGTCCGATTTGAAAAATTCTTTTTGTGTTTGATAGTCCATTCATCGAGGAAGGTTATAGGCTATATTACATTACGCTACGACTAATAGGAGCGGAGCATTCATGAAAAATGTTGCAAAAACGGGAAAAAAATCACCCTGTTCCGAGATTCTGTCGCGTGCGCTGAGAAACGGTCAGAGTTACATAAAAACCATATATGAGAGAATTCTTCCTCTAAAAAGGATCTAATAAATAGTCCGCGACAGCATATGCCTAACTCTTAAGGTTGACTCAATATAACATCTTTTAGAGTAATGAAATTTATTGTAGAACAATGCATTGTTTCCGAAGGTAATTTTGTAAATATGATATTAATCCTTATCCAAATAAATACGTTATTCATTAAAAGTATTTAATTTTAAACATAATTGTCCTTAACATCACTTGATTTCAATGAATATCTCACGAGATATTACAGTTTTAAAATAACTCCACAATAAATAATTACTAAGTACCAAGCGTGCATTTATTATACACGTAGCGGGCGACTATGATGAGGGTGGCCAGCCAACTCTGTGAGGCATCATGCCGCGCGGCTCAATCGGTCGGCTCCATGCGAGACGGTTGTGTCACCAAACTGCAGTGCTTTTTAAAAATTCTTTTGCAATATCTCATTGTACTTTTGATTCTTAATATTTTGTTTTATGTTGGTATAATTAATATTATAAAGAGGTTACGTTGGTAACATGTATGTATGTAGGTATGTATTTTGGGGGTCATCTCAGAAACATCTAGACCTATTTCAAAAATTCTTTTACTAATAGAAAGCTACATTATCCAGATATGACATAGGCTACTTTTGATCCCGATATTCCCTCGGGATCGGGACTTACGCGAGTGAAACTGCGGGACGGCAGCCATGAAAAATAAAGTCGTGTATTTCTAACTCAACAACCCGTGAACCGATATGAATGAAATTTGTACAGGGTTGGTTTAGAGGTAGAAATAATAACCATATAGGGTACTTTGAATGATCGTACGGGTTAAGCAACACTTGGTACAACATACGTGATGGGTGAAAAAGAGCGGGTGACCCGATATTCATAAAACTTGGTACAGGGTTGGTTTAGAGGTAGAAATATTATATAGTACTTTGAATGATCGTTAAGCAATACTTGGTATGACATACGTGAGGGATCATTAACGTTACGGGATAGGAAGTTACGCGGGTGAAACCACGGGGCGCAGCTAGTCTTAAAATAAAAGTTCTTCTTTAATATGGTTTTTCTATTTGGACATTTGCCAGTGTCAAGTATATTATTAACATAAACAGTAATATATTTGTATCTACAATCTATAATGTATAGGTACACCAACATACTCATATTTAAATGAGATTAATTAAAATTGAAAATCTAAAAATGTGTCCCTACGTAAGGTACCCAAAAGGCTGGCTGTATTGCCTCTTTGAATTGCTATACCAATTCTTTGGCCAAAGTAGCTCTGCCAGCCCTTTTGTAACCCGAAGCTTGAATTAATAATTTTGAAATCTTCTTTTTATTGACCGAACGAGCGAAGCGAGTGAGGTCCAGTGTAGACTGGCCTGGCGCTTGTATCTTTGTATGTTTGTTCGACGATAATTTGAGTATCGTAGCTCCGATCTTCATGAATTTTGGTATGCGCGTAGTTTAGGTTTAAAAATGAATCCCTATTTCCCTTGGTCACGGCATCACACGTAAACGGCTGGACCGATTCTGCTAATTCTTTTTTTGTTGTTTGTCACCGTCAGATGAAAGTTCTTATGAAAGAAAAATATCGATATTCCCGCGGGATCGGGACTTACGCGGGTGAAACCGCGGGGCGCAGCTAGTTTGTTTATAGAAATCTAAAAATTAATATTTACATATTTGCAAGTTATTTGCATCGAAACAGTCAAGTCATCATAGTCGAAGTCAAGTCGAGGGAATCATTGTAAAATGGTGGCCGTTTTTTACAAAGATTGTTCACGGAGTTTCACATGAAAAAATGTGAGTCGGTCAGTTTTATTTTTAATTTTTTTATTTACCGCTTTGATAAGCATGATTTTGAATAGCAAATTATTTCTAATGAAATCAGGCACTGAAATTGTCATTTTTTAATTAAGTATTATCTTAGAAATGAGTATCGTTGAGTAGCATGATGACATTATTATAGTAAACTAGCTGCGCCCCGCGGTTTTACCCGCGTAAGTGTTGTTCGCACGGGAATATTGGGATATAAGTATCCAATGTATTATTCCAGGTCTCCAGCTGTAAGTATTCCATGTTTCATCGCAATCGGTTTACTTAGTAGTTTTTGCGTGAAAGAGTAACAAAGTCACATACAAACAGATATACATACACATGTATACTTTCGCGTTTATAATAAAGTAGCTGTGCCTCGCGGGTGCACTCGCGTAAGTCCCGTTCCCGCGGGAATTTCGGGCTAAAAAGACTATGTGTTATTCCCGGTATCCAGCTACCTATGTTACAAGTTTCATCGCAATCGGTTCAGTAGTTTTTGCGTGAAAAAGTAACAACCTCATATACATAGGTACATACAAACTTTCGCGTTCATAATATTGGTAAGAAGTAAGATGTAACAATGAAAAAAATAAATATAAAATAAAATACTTTATTTATCGGCTCGGTTCGTTTAAAACCATGAATAAAACGCGATTCCACCCGATAAATAAAGTGTTTTATTATACAAAATAAAATTTAATTACAAAAAGAATTAATTAGCATCCACCGTTACTAGTGGCTAAGTTGCAGTACATTGCTGCTTTGACGTAACGTGGTTGTTACCGGTGATTAGGTACTTTAAACAGCAATGTACAATACAAAATATGCTTTTTGACAGCAAATAGCAACTGACAGCGGTGGATGCTAATTAGATGATACCACAGCTGTTATACATTTAAAAAAGTAAGAAGTTGAACTTACGTTGTGATAATAGGGATCGCTGTCGTCATCTACACTGATTTCACCATGAGGTGTGCTACTGAAACCACTAGAATGCGACAATCGAAGCAGGTAGGCCTTTTCAGCCTCCAATTCTCTTATTTTACGAACCAATTGCCTGTTCTCTCGAAGCAATTCTTCATGTCTTATATCTATTTCATCGTAGTCACTGCTGATGCCGCTTGAAGACGACCTTTCTCTAGAATACCGGCGCTCTTCAGCCAGCAATTTCATTCTCTCTAGTAATTGCAGTTGCTCCTCTCTCAACTGATCGTCCTCAGCATTACTTATAATACGCACTGGCGACGTATCTTGATTGTCCATTTCAGTTGGTTTTGTAGCGTCAAATGGGTAAACTATTGGGGTGTTCGCGTCAGTATCTTTAAGCTTATGCAACCACAACAGTTTAGAAGCCTCAGCGTTATTCTGAAAATGTAATGCATGTTTTAAGTTATCATGTCTTTAAGACCAGCGGTTTGGACTCTGCGTTGACTCACCTTTGAATTTCATATCTTACGTCTTGCTAATATTATAAACGCGAAAGTTTGTATGTAGTAAGTGAGTTTGTTACTGAAACCGCGGGGCGCAGCTAGTAATATATATATACACTAGCTGCGCCTTGCGGTTTCACCCGCGTAAGTCCCGTTTCCGTGGGAATATCGGGATAAAAAGTAGCCTATGTGTTATTCCCGGTACCCAGCTACATATATTCTAAGTTTCATCGCAATCGATTCAGTAGGTTTTGCGTGATTGAGTAAAAAACACATACACACATACTCACAAACTTTCAGCGTTTATAATATTAGTAAGATTAAGGCCATGGTTGGTTATTAGGTCGATGTAAAACATTTAACTGACAATCTGACGCGCTCGAGCATTACAAGCAAACGATTTGTTTTATTAATCTAAATCGGCTATTCAATACGTAGCCACCAATATGAAGAGCTAAGATTTGGTGGACATTCAACAGGGTTCTAGTTATTCCCTATAGGTTAATCTGATGCACCTGAATTTACCTATAGAAACCTAAATACTAAAATAATTAATGAATTCTTACCGCGTTATCTGCTTCGGAAGGTATGAAGCTTGCTGTTGGTTTCGCTAGCCCTTGTGGATGACCGTTTTCTAAAACAAAATTGTGCAAATAGGATTAAAATAAATAATATTTAATTGTCAAAACTAATTAATAAATCACATACATTGAGAAGTTTCAATCTAAATACAGTTCAACTGCTAGTCATAAAAGTTAATAATAACTGAATTAAATGTGGGTATTTTCAAAATAAGTTGAACGAGTCGTTCGAAGTACCTACATTTCCAAAGACTAAAGTTATTCATTTGACAGTGGGGATAGGATATATGTTGCTACGTTATTTTTTTATGTAGCAATTAGTGCCATCCAAAAAATAGTGATTTAATAAAATCTTTGGTGCCATCCATTGTACCTAAAGGGAGTAGGAATAATGAATAGCAACAAAAATGTAGTGAAAATATATGTACACTAGATTTTACTATTTCTTATTTTTTATTTATTTCTTATCGGTTGTGAACCGATTATGGCCATTAGGAAATTAGCCAGTGTCATGTATTTTAATATATTATGCAAGTTATTTGCATCGAAACAGTCAAGTCGTCATAGTTAAAGTCAAGTCTAGGGAATCATTTGTAAACACGGCGGCCATTTACAAACAATCTTCACGGAGCCTTGGAGACAACACTAAGTCAATGTTTTGCACCGATTTTCACTTTCATTCCACTTGTACACCTTCACGAAACTAAATTGATTAATATGCCCCCGAAATTAAACAATTTGCACGCATATGAACTAGGTTTCACAAAAATGAAAATTTAGCACCACATCTCCTCAACGAGTTCCCGCCAAGACTCCTACTATTTCTTATCGGCTATGAACCGGTTGTGGCCGCTTGGAAAGTAGCCAGTGTCAAGTATTTTATAATATTTGCAAATTAATTGCAGATATTAAAACTTGATCCTTTTTTTTCAAAGGCTCGAATGTAAGATGTCTAGTATAGATTGTTTATTTACATCTAATTTGTACCAACACCTTACGTGAATAAATGACTTAAATTGAATTGGAAAGAATAAAATCGGCGCGTGCTGATTTTATTTTTTTTATCTATTTGATAAAAGTAGATTGTGGAAAATACTATTTTCACGGTGAGAGTGTTTTTTGAATCCAGAGTGAAGCGAAGGATTCTAGAGTAGAATCCCGACCGTAGCGAGGGATTCTTGAGTAGAAACCTGAGGGAATCGAGGGATTCAAAGTACCTCACTCGAGCTAAAAATAGTATTTGCTCCTGAGTTAGACATTTTACTTTTCATCGCCCTTTATGAGAAAATGAGTACATTTAACTTGTTAACTCAAATGTTTCAAAGACTATTACTAGTCTATTTCAAGACTATCCCTGGTCTATTCCGAGTCTCCTACTCTACTATTAGTCTACTCCTATTCTACTCCTGTTCTATTCCTAGTGTATTCCTCTTCTATTTCTATTGGAACTCTTTGGTGATTGAAACTTTTTACAAATATACATGTTCCAAATTCAAATCCCCCCGGCTAATCAGTAGCCGGAAAAGTAAAATCCCTGCTAAGAGGGAGGCAAAACGTTATGCCGCGAGTTATCTTGAGCGCCAGCAAAGGGCTAGTTCCAGCCTAGTTTACAGGGATTGGATTAGCTCTTTTCGAATAGATGTGACGAAAAATTGCTTCCAGTAACGGCTACGAGACTGCTTTTGTGAAATTGACTTAATGCATGACACTAACGCTGCTGCACTGCTTTCGTAATGTAAATTAGGCTTTACCTGGAGGTACTGATGACGGGCCCGGGCCCGATGGTCCCGAATCATTGCCATTCCTAAACAGGCCCAGATGCAATAAAAGCTCGTCTTTTTCTTTCTTTCCGCTTTTTTTCCTGCCGCGGCGGGGCATTTCCTCCCTTCCCCGGGTCTTCTTTGACTGTCAAAGAAACATTATGTCTTAGGTCTTAGTATTAATACTTAATCCTAACTTCTTACTATCTAAACTAAGAAATATTATTCGCAAGGATTTTTCTAAAAATCCCCATGATAGGATTCGAACCTGCTGTGCCCCCTCGCTAACAATTCGAGTGCTCTTACCACTGAGCTACTCGGGAATCACGTGTCATGTTATAATTTTTCGACTAAGACTTGGTTTCAGCGCCATCTACCAGTTTAGTTTTGCAACTTATTGACTGGCTCGGGGGGTTCAACTTTAGGGTAAACACTCCCAACGTGAGATGCGCTTTCATTCCAATTCAATATTTCTTTGCTTTTTATTGCTCAAGGCAGATTTATACTTAGAAATATTCTTACTGTCTTATAAACGCGAAAGTTTGCATGTATGTATGTCTAGGTAAGTAAGCCCTTTAGTATTCCCTTTTGTGTTTTTCCAAGAGTTCCTTGTTAAGTATCTATTTTTTCTCTTTAATATTAACCCCCTTCTTTATAAACGCTAATTAATTCGCTGGATCGTTTGTCTTTTACTGTCACATGAAGTTTTGACGTTGACAGACAGAGATAAACGTCACATAACTTTGTTATGTGTAAATAATAATATTTTATAACTTGACGTAAAGACTGTTATCAGAAATAACAAGCGGAACTAATTTTTTATCAATCAAAATTCTGATAAAAAAAACAGTGAAGTGCGTGCCTTGTCGGGCCACAAATGGAGTGTTTCGTAGTTTTATTAAATAATTACCATTTGGTAAAGTTGTTACGATAAACACCTTAACTAAATAGCTAGTATCAAGTCCGAATTATTGCGCTGCTAATATTTGGGAATCATTACTTTAGAATTTAGTCATCTAAGTAATTGATTGATTAATTCTTTATTGCAAGACACCACAATTAAATAATTACAATAAGAGGAAAATATTTAAACAACTTAAAAATTTGGTGTACAATGCTTAAAGCGATCTCTTCCAGGCAACCTTTGGATGGACCAGAAGCGAATGAAAGATGAAAGGTACGGTGTTAAGGCAGGAGAAAAACAAAAACTACTTGAGTAATAGGTAGGAAACACTTTCACATAAACACAACACAAAAAGATAAAACTTAAAATACCGTTGAATATTATATACCAGACAGTTATATCGTAGTTTTGACGAGTTTTCTCCAAATTATATTTTTTTATGAAACTACGAAACACTCCATTTGTAGCCCGACAAGGCACGCACTTGACTAATCTTTTAAATACAAATTTTGCTTGATATAAAATTAGTTCCGCTTGTTATTTCTGATAACAGTCTTCATATCTATAAAATAAATAGCTTGTTAAAATATTTATTATTGTATAATAATTATATATATATTTAAGTATTAGTGTCTCCTATTTAATTTATACTGTGTCATACATATTTAAAACTTCTCTGCCTACCACACAAACTTTATTAACATTCTCCATACAAAGGTTGCCTGGAAGAAATCGCTTTTAGCGATAAGGTCGCCCATTTGTACAACTTTTTACTTTAAAGCTTTCTATGTAATTTGTCTTACTTATTAGTTATAATGTAAACTGATTTTAATTGTTGTTGGTTGTGCAAATGAAGTGTTAATCTATCTAATAAAACATTTTAAACTCACACGATTTGAACTTATAATTATTTTTCCCGGGTCTTATTCGCGTGTTATTAATTTTAAATTCTCTTAACTCGACGTTTCGATCATGTTACCATGATCTTGGTCGCGAGGGGACTGAGCAAGATTACCCCGCCTGAGTCTCCTCGCGACCAAGATCATTGTAACATGATCGAAACGTCGAGGTAAGAGAATTTAAAAATAATAATACGCGAAAAAGACCCGGGAAAAATAATTATTAATCTATCTATCTATATCAAGTTGGAGTCATAATATCTTACTAATATTATAAACGCGAAAGTTTGTATGTATGTATGCATGTGAGGTTTTGGTCTTTCACGTAAAAACTACTGAACCGATTGCGATGAAACTTGGAATATAGGTAGCTGGGGACCTGGATTAACACATAGCTAGTAGCCTTATATATCTGACAATCCTAATACTAGTCGAACCAATAGAATATTAGAATAAGATGTACCTGAAATACTTACATGTACCTAAATGTTAAAGACAAATAATAGATACTCAACAAGGAACCCTTGGAAAAAAAACACAAAGGGAAATCTAAAAGGCGTACCTACTTAGATTGTAATCTATGGTCCGTACTTGACTTTGCTAAGCAAACCTTATTTGAATTTTTGGTATTTATAATAAAGTCAAACCAATCAATAATCAATCATTTATTTGAGGAGCTCATTTGCCTAGCTGCACTAGCCGATCTTGAACGGTTGTGTGGGTTAAGCAACGCTTGGCGCGCCCTTACTTGGATGGGTGACCGAAAATTTGTGTGACAAAAAAATCATATCCTTGAGCTCCTCCGTGCTTCGGAAGGCACGTCAAGCAGTTGGTCCCGGTTGTTATCTATAATAGCAGTCGTTAGGTCTAGTTAGAGGCCTTAGGGCGACCTGAAAACTCTAACACTAGGTGTGTCACACCGCTACACGAAAAGAAGAAGAATCATTTATTTGCGAATAAAGGTCAAATACAGATGTCATTGTGATAAAAAAAATATGTCGTCCTTATTCTACCCTTTAGGTGTGCAAATATTATAAAATATGTCCAATTTATTCAATTAAATGAATAGTACATTAGTATCCAATGAATAGTACATTACCGCAGCGGCCGGCAAGAGAGGTATTGATGGACGAACGTGTGAACACACACGTAAGTCCATCAATGCCTAGTTGCGGCCAAGGCTTGTATAGTACTTTTCTCAAATAATGCGCGGAAATTAAATTAAGTAGTTTAAGTAACAATTCAGAACTTTTATTTGAAAATACGATTATTGAATGTACAATTCTTAATTTTTTTTTTTTTTTTCCATTAAACAGCTTTCTAGTTCGAAATTTAAATTAAACCTTTGATAAGTTACCTCTTTGGTCGCCATTTTACGGAGTAGAAGATCGTTCCATTTTTAAATTACACGACAAATATAATTTTACATAGTAATTTATTTGGCCGCTAAACACGACAGATATGAATTTACATACAATTATTGCCGGCCTCTGCTCGACTAGTTCAGCAAGTTCAATTTATCTCGAAGAAGGTTGTCAAAATAATGCTTAATTATCCAAGCATGTTTGAGTGAAATAATGATCTAAAAATAATTACCTAAACTTTGCTTCTCTGTTTATGACAATAAAGTTATATTTTATTTTATTCGTAAATTAAAAAATGAATTTCGACTATAAATTCCAATTCAAAGTTTATGCTTAGTTTTTGCTAAGCTCAGTCTGAGCAAAGTCAAAGTACGCACAAAAATTTCAGTCTTAGACTTTGCTCAGACTTAGCTTAGCAAAAACTAAGCATAAACTTTGAATTGGAATTTATAGTCGAAATTCATTTTTTAATTTACGAATAAAATAAAATATAACTTTATTGTCATAAACAGAGAAGCAAAGTTTAGGTAATTATTTTTAGATCATTATTTCACTCAAACATGCTTGGATAATTAAGCATTATTTTGACAACCTTCTTCGAGATAAATTGAACTTGCTGAACTAGTCGAGCAGAGGCCGGCAATAATTGTATGTAAATTCATATCTGTCGTGTTTAGCGGCCAAATAAATTACTATGTAAAATTATATTTGTCGTGTAATTTAAAAATGGAACGATCTTCTACTCCGTAAAATGGCGACCAAAGAGGTAACTTATCAAAGGTTTAATTTAAATTTCGAACTAGAAAGCTGTTTAATGGAAAAAAAAAAAAATTAAGAATTGTACATTCAATAATCGTATTTTCAAATAAAAGTTCTGAATTGTTACTTAAACTACTTAATTTAATTTCCGCGCATTATTTGAGAAAAGTACTATACAAGCCTTGGCCGCAACTAGGCATTGATGGACTTACGTGTGTGTTCACACGTTCGTCCATCAATACCTCTCTTGCCGGCCGCTGCGGTAATGTACTATTCATTGGATACTAATGTACTATTCATTTAATTGAATAAATTGGACATATTTTATAATATTTGCACACCTAAAGGGTAGAATAAGGACGACATATTTTTTTTATCACAATGACATCTGTATTTGACCTTTATTCGCAAATAAATGATTCTTCTTCTTTTCGTGTAGCGGTGTGACACACCTAGTGTTAGAGTTTTCAGGTCGCCCTAAGGCCTCTAACTAGACCTAACGACTGCTATTATAGATAACAACCGGGACCAACTGCTTGACGTGCCTTCCGAAGCACGGAGGAGCTCAAGGATATGATTTTTTTGTCACACAAATTTTCGGTCACCCATCCAAGTAAGGGCGCGCCAAGCGTTGCTTAACCCACACAACCGTTCAAGATCGGCTAGTGCAGCTAGGCAAATGAGCTCCTCAAATAAATGATTGATTATTGATTGGTTTGACTTTATTATAAATACCAAAAATTCAAATAAGGTTTGCTTAGCAAAGTCAAGTACGGACCATAGATTACAATCTAAGTAGGTACGCCTTTTAGATTTCCCTTTGTGTTTTTTTTCCAAGGGTTCCTTGTTGAGTATCTATTATTTGTCTTTAACATTTAGGTACATGTAAGTATTTCAGGTACATCTTATTCTAATATTCTATTGGTTCGACTAGTATTAGGATTGTCAGATATATAAGGCTACTAGCTATGTGTTAATCCAGGTCCCCAGCTACCTATATTCCAAGTTTCATCGCAATCGGTTCAGTAGTTTTTACGTGAAAGACCAAAACCTCACATGCATACATACATACAAACTTTCGCGTTTATAATATTAGTAAGATATTATGACTCCAACTTGATATAGATAGATAGATTAATAATTATTTTTCCCGGGTCTTTTTCGCGTATTATTATTTTTAAATTCTCTTACCTCGACGTTTCGATCATGTTACAATGATCTTGGTCGCGAGGAGACTCAGGCGGGGTAATCTTGCTCAGTCCCCTCGCGACCAAGATCATGGTAACATGATCGAAACGTCGAGTTAAGAGAATTTAAAATTAATAACACGCGAATAAGACACGACAAATATAATTTTACATAGTAATTTATTTGGCCGCTAAACACGACAGATATGAATTTACATACAATTATTGCCGGCCTCTGCTCGACTAGTTCAGCAAGTTCAATTTATCTCGAAGAAGGTTGTCAAAATAATGCTTAATTATCCAAGCATGTTTGAGTGAAATAATGATCTAAAAATAATTACCTAAACTTTGCTTCTCTGTTTATGACAATAAAGTTATATTTTATTTTATTCGTAAATTAAAAAATGAATTTCGACTATAAATTCCAATTCAAAGTTTATGCTTAGTTTTTGCTAAGCTCAGTCTGAGCAAAGTCAAAGTACGCACAAAAATTTCAGTCTTAGACTTTGCTCAGACTTAGCTTAGCAAAAACTTGTGGTAAGCATAAACTTTTGATCGTAATTTATAGTCGAAATTGTCGATGTTGTCATTTTGTCATAGGTCGTACCTATGACAAAATGTAGCTTAGACAATTAGAAATAAAAATGTAGCTTGGAAATAAAAAATCTTCATAGTCAAGCTTACCTAAGTCAATATTTTTGATTGGTTTATATTTTAAATTTGGAAAACTTTATTTCGTAATTTGTTTTTATTGCTCAAGGCATATATTAGAAATATTTTAAAGGAATAAGTCATCTTCATAAATTCACTTGCGGCGAGATTTGAACTCGCGTCCCTGGATCAGTACCCCAGTGCCTCAACCGCTCGGCCACGCAAGTTCCCATCATCTCGAGCAGCGAATTTAAGAATATGAATGTTGCCCTGTCTACCTACTATTTTTTCGACTTTTTTCGACTTTGGAAAACTTTGCTAAGCAAGACCAAAATTAATCGCGTGATTTTAACTTTTATAGTTTCCGTAACTAACTCGACATTTCGATCATGTTACAATGATCTTGGTCTCGAGGGACACGGGAAAATGTTTAAATATGATTTCCAACCGTGTTAGTTTCAAAAGTTTAATTCCAAAATTGTCTAAAGGCAAAGTTTTTAGTTGGCAAAGTCTAAGCACGCTCTATAGATTTTAGCCTTACGCCATCGAAAACTAATAAAAATCAAACATGCATGCAAACATTCGCTTTGCTGACTTGAATTTGAATTTGATATTTATTCTGAATTTAATTTAAATTTGAATTGGAATGGTTCTTCTTCTTTTAAATGGCTATATTCTATTTGGACATTTTAGCCAGTGTTAAGTATTATTAATATTTGCCAGTGCCAGACATTTGTGTGCCAGTGTTAATAAGTTATTTGCATCGAAACAGTCAAGTCATCATAGTTAAAGTTAACTCGAGGGAATCATTCTAAAACGGCGGCCATTTTACAATGATAGTTCACGGAGCTTTGGAGACAACGCAAAAGTCTATGTTTTGCACCGATTTTCATTTTCATTACACTTGTACACCTTAACAAAACTAAATTGAATAATATGCCCCCGAAATTAAACAATTTACACGCATTTAAACTAGGTTTCACAAAAATGAAAATTGAGCACCACATCTCCTTAACGAGTTCCAAAATCTCCTTAACGAGTTCAACTTGCACAAAAATGAAAGTTTAGCGTTCCTGCCAAAACTCCTGGATGGTTATTATAGGCCAAAAGTTGTTTAAAAATACAATATGAGAGAAAATTGAAAATTTAAAACAAAAATATAAGAACTTACCAATTTCAGCACTTGATAACACTAGCAACACCAAGGGTTTCTTGACGATGTTTTCCTTCACCGAGCGAACTTAAACTACACTTAGGTTTATCTAACTTATTGTAACACAAAAAAAATTCGCGGTCCTCGTGATTTGAAACCGAAATCAAAGCCGAGGAATCTGTCACGAGACCAACAAGCTTTAATATTTAGGCAGAATATACCACAGAAGTGTTACCACTTCGAAATGATATCCTCGACTGAGGCATTACTTCAAAATTATCCACCTCATCACCTCTGGTGGTCATAGAATAAACACCACGATTCCCGATCCCAGTAATCAGGTAAAGAACTAAATCCTATACAAAATCACTAATGATACTGCCCCTATTATGGGCGAAGCGGGTTCCGCGAATTTTTTACAATTGCCAGGTAAGTAAGTACTTAAACAATAGAAAATATGGATCGCATTATCTTGTAGGCAATAGGAAGAATTTTGAAATTCTGAGGAAAACACAATAGTTTCAGGGATTAATTTTATTGCTACTATTGATAAATCTGCTATAGTTTAAATATCTATGCGAAAGTGTTATACGGGTATAGTTTATGATGTTAAAGAATTTGTATTGTTTCGGTCTTAAAGACTCAAATTAAAGTTAAGCCAAAATTTAGGGTAACGTTAGAGAAAAGTAAGAATATAGGTAAGTACTTAACCGTGTTTGTAAACTTCAAAAGTTGATGTAATCATTCGTCTAAGATTTAAGCTATTTCGCATAATAAAACACAATAGGTATTTATGGGGTTTCACTCGCGTTTTATTTAATAACGGCATTATTACTAAAGACCGAGCTTTCGCCAACTTTACCTTTTTCAAGATTGACTAAGATGTACTTAGTCTTTTTTAATATTCTATAAAGTTACTGTAACTTAAGTAGCGGAAGCTCGGTCTTTAGTATTTAATAAATAAATATAATTAATATAATATGGTAAATATTGTGTTTTAGATAATCATATACCTATTCCAAAGCACATTAATAGGTATGAATGGTGTAGAAACTAGACAACGGATAATATATAATAAATAATAAATAAATAAATCCTGTGACGAACACACAGCGCCATCTAGCCCCGTGGTAAGCTGCTAAGCTTGTGTTACGGTGACTAGATAACGGATATACTACTTATATTTATTTTTCTTTTGTAAATACATACATATTATACATAGAAAAACGCCCAGACCAGATACAAATATTTATTTTATGTATAAATATTTGCACCCATATATTTACTAGCTGCGCCCCGCGGAGAAAGAAAAGTAGGGAGACCTAAAAAAAGATGGGAAGATGACATAATAAAAACAACAGGAAAAAACTGGATGAACAAGGCAAAGGATCGTGAGAAATGGCAAAAGCTGGAGGAGGCCTATACCCAGAAAGGGGTTTCAATCTATAAGGAAGAAAAAGATAAAAGAAAAGGAAAATAAAGTGATTTGTTTAAAATATATTGTTGTAAAGTAAAAACTGTATGTATAAGATTGAAATCAATAAAGGCTTATTTATTATTTATTATTATTATAGCTGCGCCCCGCGGTTTCACCCGCGTAAGTCCCGTTCCTGCGGGAATATCGGGATAAAAAGTAGTCTATGTGTTATTCCCGGTATCCAGCTACCTATATTCCAAGTTTCATCGCAATCGGTTCAGCGATTTTTACGTTATTGAGTAACATACACACACACGTATAACACATACGCACATACTCACGAACTTTCGGCTTTATCATTTTAGTTGGATATACAAGATGTACTATTCAATGGGTTTTTAGGTGGATCCTAAACTTTAAGAGATCTCGACATTTTTGCAACCATCGGGATTAAAAAAAAAACAAAACAAAAATCTGTCGTGGAGTAGTGCCCAGCGGTTTCACTCGCATAAGTCCCGATACTGCTGAAATATCAGGACGAAAAGTATCCTATGTAAATTACCTTTTTTCTTACTAACTTGGGCAATCGCCTTAAAACCTTCAGAGCCCTTAGTATGAGTTTTGATAGTTTATCGTCTCGATGAAACTGGCAGTTTACTTCATACATTTTCCATCAGCGCCTCTATGGTAACTATTATGAACTAAAATAATGTTTGGAAGTAATCTGCCAGTTTAATCGAGACGATATACTATCAAATCTCATACTAAGGGCTCTGGGCCCTGATTCGGTAAGGACATAGCATGCGAAATGCCGGCGAAATGCAGGCGACGTGCAGGAGATGTACGTTAATTCGTATTCTGTAAATGTTATTTTATTTAATTACTACTGAATTACTTAAGTAGCCTTCAAATTTAGGGGTAATTAATTATTTAAATAGCTTCCCTTGTTTCTCAGCCAATCAGAATTAAAGGAAATTATAGAATAGCTTTTAATTTTACTCATGCAACAAATCGACTTCTGCAATGCTCGTGCATCCTGCCTGCTTGTCGCATGCTATGTTTTTACAGAATCGGACCACTAAAGGTTTTAGGGCCCACCTTAAAAAAAAAGGTAATGGACAAAGGATACAATTTATCCTGATATTTAAGCAGGATCGGGACTTGCGCGAGTGAAACCGGTGGGCGCTACTCCTCGACACTATTTTTTTTCTTTTTTAATCCCGATGTTCGCAAGAATGTCGAGATCTAGTTAGTTATATATATACTTGAAGTTTGGGATATCCACCTGAAATCACATTGAAATATTTTATCTTGTATATATACAGATATATCCGTTGTCTAGTAGGTGCTCATAGTAGAAGCCTATTTACTTTTTTAGCGTCGACGAGCGTCGCTTCGCGGCAAAGATGTCGTCGTCGTCAAATTGAATACTGGCATAAAGGTTGCAGAAAGCTGTTTGATGCTGAACAGCCCCAGATCATCTATCCAGTGGATGTCTGACAACCGTTGACTAGGAGTTTTGGCGGGGACGCGTTAAGAAGATGTATTGATAAATTTTCATTTTTGTGAAACCTAGTTCAAATGCGTGCAAATTGTTTAATTTCGGGGCAACTATGACAACTTGATGCAAATAACTTGCATAAATATTAATAAGGGAGTTTTGGCGGGAATGCGTTGAGGAGATGTGTTGCTAAATTTTCATTTTTGTGAAACTTAGTTCAAATGCGTGTACCTAAATTGTTTAATTTCGGGGGCATATTAATCAATTTAGTTACGTGAAGGTGTACAAGTGAAAATAAAAGTGAAAATCGGTGCAAAACATGGACTTTAGCTTAGTGTTCTCTCCAAAGCTCCGTGAACAAACATTGTAAAAAATGGCCTCCTTTTTACAATTATTCCCTCGACTTGACTTTGACTGTGACGACTTGACTGTTTTGTTCGATGCAAATAACTTGCAAATATTGATAATACTTAACACTGGCAAACATTTGCCAGTGTTAAGTATTATCAATATTCGGACATCCGAATGGAAAAGCCAATATAAAGAAGAAGAAATATTAATAATACTTGACACTGGCTAATTTCCTAATGGCCATAATCGGCCACAACCGATAAGAAAAAATAATCGTTGAAAATAACAGGCACTATGCAGTACAGTACTGCTTTGACGTAACTTGGTTATTACCGGTAATTACCTCAAAGCAGCAATGTATAGTGCCGCCATTTTCCACGGTTGTCAGACGTCCACTAGATAGATAATCTGGGGGCTGGTGCCAAAATGTCATTGAGAGAATGATAATGATATCAGTAAATTATTGAATAATTTTATTACGCAAATTCTCATCTGTTCCTTAAGGGGCCGGAGTGGGCCCGAACTGATGTTTCTAGGGTGAATTACTACAAAAGTTATTGAAACCATATTTATTAAAGTCGAGGATATTTACTAACACGTGAATGTCGTGAAAACACGATTCCTGAAAATTTTCTCGATAGAAAAATTTTCAAACTTCCCTCTAAATTGTACAAATAAGTGATATTACTCAGTCAAAATTGTACAAAAACTAATAAAACTTTGTATAAGAACTGGGGCTCTATTTTTGAATCAAATTTGCCATTTCGAGCGATTTAAATACTTTAATTTCTACCGATTTTCGTTTGATTTCTGTAATATTTCAATGTGAATCACACGACCGTAACGTGTGGTATCAACTACACGCCGCAGGAGTCCGACATCAAACAAAAATCAGCAGACATCGATTTATTAAAATCGCCAGAATTGCAACGAGCGACTCAAAAATAAGGCTCCTGAACTTAACTCAATACAGGAAGTGAATGTTTTGAATTTCAAGATTAACGTTTAGTTGTCTTGAAACTAGTAATTGTTTGATTTTACGCAATAAAATTTTGCACCGTCGCATCTTACGTCCTTCACTTACACATCTGAAGTTCGCTAGCTTTAACCCTGTCACGCTATTAGGGTTATATAGGCCCTTAATTATCTGGCTGCGAGGAAAGGGTTATATTTTCGCGACCATTTATTCTATGTATTAAATTATGTCGTTGTGTATACCTATCTTTGACCTACGACAAAACAGAGTATAATGCGTTTAGGGTTAGAGGCTGTGCGTTTGTTTTTTTATCTGTGCGCAATCGAATGTTTCTATGTATTTCGGAAACGGCTTGCCTTGACCGATCTAGATGTGTTTTAGTAAAACGTTTGTTATTAATTGGAGAACTAAACAACAAACGAGTTTTTTTTTTCTCACCGATTCAATTGCATAGCAATTCTTGTTGCCGTGAGTACTGTTTGTTTGTATACTGTCTGTTGACATGGTAACAAGAATTGTTTTGCAATTAAGTTGCGACTAAGACCCCGGGCTAGTGAGCTAGCCCAGTGGCCCGATTCTGTAAAAACATAGCATACGACAAGCAGGCGGGATGCAGTAGCATTGCATAAGTCGATTTGTTGCAAGAGGAAAAATAAAAGCAATTCTATAACTTCCTAAATACTGATTGGCTGAGGGACAAGGGGAGTTATTTAAATAATTAAGTAGCCCTTAAATTTGAAGGCTACTTAAATGATTAAGGAGTAATTAAGTAATATGACACTTACAGAATACGAAATAACGTACATCTCCTGCACGTCGCCTGCATTCCGCATGCTATGTCCTTACCGAATCAGGGCCCACTCAAAGCTCACTAGCCTGGGACTAAATATAGGAGCGCAAGTGAGCCTAAGATGTCACTTGGAGATGTTTAATAAACGGTTGTTATGATGAGTACTTGCGGTTAAGGCACTGGGGTACTAATCCAGGGACGCGAGTTCAAATCTCACCGCAAGTAAATTTTGGAAGATGAATTTTTCCTTTAAAAATGTTTCTAGTAAAATATGCCTTGAGCAATGAAAATAAATTACTAATTATTATTTACTAGTATTTTTCAAGAATTCGATTTAGACATTTATGAGTACATTTTGAATAATTTATAGTGTCAACATCACTTTCGTTTTTGCATGCGAATATTGAATTCTACTGTGGTATTTTGAAAGTAGTCAGCGCACGGAGGTGCGACTTTCGAATGCGAAAATCTTGATCAGTTTTACGAGTAAGTATAATCTGCAGCAAACATAACACCTACCTACTCTTTTGAGCTTTATTTTCCCGTACTGACTGCATGGACGCCGTTGTGCACGTTGCATTACTCACCGCCTAACGCCGGTTAGTAGATGGCGTTAGCTGTATTCAACCTCGAAATAACGCCAAACTTCTTCTGTCGAAAAGCGCCATCTCTTTGATAATTACGATTAGCATTTAAATGGCGACTTCATCGAATTAACCCAACTCTATGAGTTTTTGCGGGAACTCGTTGAGGAGATGTGGTGTTAAATTTTCATTATATCCCTGATATAATGATCAATTTAGTTTCGTGAAGGTGTAGAATGAGAGTAAAAATCAGTGAATAACATGGACTTAGTGTTGTCCCCAAAGCTCCGTGAAAAATCTTTGTAAATAAATGGCCGCCGTGTTTACAAATGATTCCCTAGACAAGACTTTAAATATGACGACTTGACTGTTTCGATGCAAATAATTTGCATAATATATTAATAATACTTGACACTGGCTAATTTCCTAATGGCCATAATCGGTTTACAACCGATAAGAAATAAATAAATAAAAACCCAACTCTAATTAGTTCCACTTTCTTGCATAGATGTCACCACAGTAGATAGGTAGGGAAATCCACAAAATAGTTCAAGAAAAATCCGTACATTTAAGGTAGGTAGCCCGCGTGGCGGCCGGCGCTGAGCCACAGTGGATTTTGAGCATTTATTCAAAGGACGCAAATTGTTCGCATTTGACAGTCTATCTTATTAATGGTCTTTGGTATCCACCTATTATTCTGAGTTTCACCTATTATTCGGGTTAGAGAAGTTCGGTCCGAAGCCGAAAATCCACTTGATATGCCTGTCACTCTCTTACTGAACCGCGTTGAGCGAGATGAAGATATCATTCCCGCCATCGGATTCGGTCTGAACCTCTCTGTATACTTCACTGAAAACTCTGTGTGAATCACTGCAAAACAAAAAAAAAAGTTTCTGCACTGGATAGATCAATCAATAGATTTTTTGCGTTCGAAGCCATAATATAAACTGAACAATGTAAAATTTAAAATGTTCGCAGGGTTATAAAACTAAGGCTGATGTTTATCGGTGGTAGTAAAGTTAATCCCTAAGTAAAAGGAAGTATTTTATTGTAGTAAGTATTATACTCGTTTCTTTCCCATTATAAGACAAAGCGGCCCCTAGTCCTATTGTTTAAATATTCTATTACCTACCTACCCGGCGGCCTTTTATGAACAAATTCTAAGAACTTTATGATAGGAAAAATTGGGATTGAAATTGTGTACGTATTATTTATCTGAATTTAGTTTTTTGAAGATGTATATTTTTATGAAACGAATGTAAAATAACGGTATGTTTGTTTTATTTTAGCATCAAACCTTCTCAATTGCAAGAGAATTTTTGACAATAGCTTGGCTCATCTCGAGATCCAGGTTCGATTCGAGCAACACGATGTGCTTGAGTGTGTCGTATTTGCTTAGCGGTGAACCATCCCAAACTCGGTCAATTGAGTCGTGGGATGAAGGTAACTTTAGGATCGGTATTTGTGTGGTCGTATGGGGAGGCCTATGTTCAGCAGTGGACGGATAAGGGCCGATATGATGAATGATAATATACTTACTTAATATGACAAGTCTACTTTTGACCACTATCGAGTTTTGACTGTTTTTTGTCCAAGGTTTTCGCGATTTTGCATAATAAAACACATTTAATAACGTCATTATTATTAACGGCCGAGCTTTCGCCTACTTTACAGTTAGCTTTTTCAAGGTTGACTGGCTTAAGCTAACTGTAAAGTTGGCGAAAGCTCGGACTTTAATAATAATGACGTCATTGTATAAAACCCGATAAATATTGTGTTTTTCATTACCTATCTAATTTTAAAACTTACTTAATGTCAAATGTTTTTATTTCAGACGAATTGGTTAAACGTGCCTAAAATGAAGTTACTGTGAATGGGACTATCATAGAACTAGACTGGTCTTTATTAGAGTCTAGATAGATGGAGAACGGTCGCTTGATATATTTGTTACGAGGGGAACAAATTTTAGTGTCTTGCTATGGAGCATCCGCCTGGCCGTAGATTAGAAAGACCCAAGAATAATAAATTAATAAATATTGCACGACATTACACACACCGCAATTTAGCCCCAAACTAAGCACTAGGTTTGTACTATGTGTACTAGACAACGGATATACAACATGTTATACATTTTTGTAAATACATAAATGTTTTACATGGAAAGACACCCATACCAGATACAAATATTTATTTTTAACCATAAATAAATGAATGAATGCTGGCATAACGTCGCGTCGTAAGGGCTGATATTTATTTATTCAAAAACAACTACAGCTATTTTACAGGATGCAATCGAACCCCCAATGCAATCGAGTAGGTGACTTAATAGTAGGTAGGTACCTTAACATTATCGAGCAATATTAATTTTTAATGTTATATTATAGCAGATTGTACAGCAGTTTGGGTGTTTACCATGATTAATAAGCATTTATTAAGCATGGTAAACATCCCGTTAATAAGTAATTTTAGTAGTGAAAATAACCATGTTAGTTTAAAATCGCAGATTGTATTTTATTTGAAATCCTGTATTTAGGTGTTCCGCAATTCAGGATTTTCTTGTGCGGGGACCAAGCGGAGACCATTATTTAAGGTTATATTTGTAAAGATCTTTAGTAAATAAACTTTTTATTTTTTTTATTTTTTTGGGTGTATTTTTTTGTTTAATATGTATGTATTTACAAAAGAAAAATAAATTATAAGTAGTATATTCGTTGCTGGGAAGCTTAGCAGCTTTCTATGGGGCTAGATGGCGCTGTGTGTTCGTCACAGGATTTATTTATTTTATTTTTTATTGTCCCCTGTGCTACTTTACAAAATTCATTCTTCCCGCATGTAATTAATAAGTGCAAATTACATAATTCCCGGGAATTATTAAGAAATAATAATAATAATCATGTATTTCAGATAATATTACATAGTCCTTACATAATAAAATCCATATTCAAAATCAAACAAATAATTAATTATATAAGGAAAGATTGCATTAGGTAATATTAGGTAATATTTATGAATATCCACGATCTCCATTGGACAATGGGATTAATTATCATCAAAACTTTATTATTTATCATATGCTCCGTATATCTTTTTCGTAGTTCGAGTAAAACACGTGATGAGATGACAAGAAAGATTGGAACATGTGAAGTAGATGATTCATTATTGTTTCTTTATCATCGGTAGGAACGCGAAGTCATTGCAATCTTTGTAACGCGAGGTTATTGAAATCTTCGTAATGTTTTTGGGACTTGTTCGATATTGCAGCAACATCTCTTTCAGCCGTAGTTTTAGATGGTTTTGTATCTCCATTTTGGAAATAGAGGCCCTTTTAAGTGATTGCACTTCCTACCTTAGTTCTTGTAATATTTGTTTTATTGTTTTAATTCTTCATTAACTTTGAATATCCTATTGTTATTCTTATGTTTCATTTCGTTATCTTTTTTTAGCCTTATCATTTTTATCATAATTGTCATCAACAATTTGTTGATCATTTGTTAGATTTGAAACTTTGAGCCTTTTAACTTACATTGTCCCTTGCCTCACTTACAGTTAGAAACATGGTGAAGCTCAAAGACAAAGAATACAACGCTGCCAACGTGCGATGGAGAGCAGCATACTTAACATAAGAAGGCAAGACAGAATCTATAATTTTATTATAAGAAATAATAGAAAATTCATCGATATAATATAGTAATAATTTTAGTACAGTTACAGTTAAAAGTGATAATGGTACTAACCCTTTGTGCGCGAATCCGATTCGCAATTAACGGGTTATAGTCGTAAGTTCTTTGAATTTGCTAACAAAAAGCCGGTTAGGTAGTGGAATATTTAAACATTAAGAACTAGGAATCCTATTGTATTTTAATAGGAATAGAAATAGGTACCTATATACTTACTATAGTAAAATAAGGGTACTTATTAGAACACCTAAAATTAAAATATCAACAGTTAAAATCCCGATGGTCATAACCCCTTAAATTACAATATCTAATGGTTGGTTGTTCTAATTTTGAAATAATGAAAGTTTTAAAATATCGAATGATTATTTTATCGAGGTTCATAAAACCTAATTAAAAATACCTACCTAAACATGTATTATCTAAAAATCTAAATAACAAAACGTCGTAATGCTCCATATTAGAATAAGTATCTAAAACTAAAATAACGCAAATATCAAAACAGAGCACCCCGGCTAGGATAGGTTAGGTTAATATTAGAACTTGATTACACGCGTAATACTATAAATAAAACCATAAGTTATTATTTACCTTAATGTTTATTTCATATAAAGTTCGATTTTCATACATCATGCCTTTTTATTTACAGTATTATCTCTACGTATTACCTATCCTAATACTTGACAACTTCTCATAACAAATACACCGGGATATGAAGAAGAATAATAGAATAAATCTGTATAAATAAAAATGAATACCTATATAGCGTGGTCACGGCATCACGCCTGAATGGCTGGACCGATTTCTATAATTATTTTTTTGTTGTATTCGTTACGATCAGGAGAAGGATCTTATGCAGTCTTTTTTTAATTTTGGGTAATTACTTACGCGGGTGAAACCACGGGGCCAGCTAGTGTAGTATAAAATTACATTACTTAAATCTATGTTAGAAATTCAATATTTATACCAGCACAACAATATTTGGTATTTATTTTTTATTATGGTCAAAATACTCAGATAGGTTATAAGACCTTGATTAACCAAGACTTTAGTTTCTTTGAAAAAGGGGACCATTAAGTATTTTTAAATAGAGTTAAAAGAATATAAATTATCATAGCTGTGTAAAGGAACTCTTATATAATAAATTGTTATTAATTTGGGGTATGACTATGTTACGTCAATTTTTACGTGATTTTGACTGTAGATATTTTAATTTTAGGTGTTTGAATACGTACCCTAAAATACATGCTTGTGCTTGAGGATTAGCTTTACTCTCACTTATAAATATCTGCCTTATATTTACTCTGCGAACATTAAAAATATTATTTTGTTTGTTTTCGAGGGCAAAAAAAATGCAGCTTTTTCTTCTTTTCGTATACATTACCTACATAGTGGCATAGTGTTAAAGTGCGACACTTAGGTCGAAATCTATAAAAATCTATCTTAATCTATACTTTGACTTTGCTAAGCAAAAACTTTGACCTTTTTTTTAAAAAAAAACTTTATTTTTTTATGTTTATAGAGATCTTTGCAACTATCCAAAGTTTTTGCTTAGTAAAGTCGAAGTTTTACTAATTTAGAATGTAAACCAATCAAAAATTGACCTTAACTTTGCTTCTCCTGTTATGTCTGTGAAGTTCTTTTTATTTTATTCGTATATTACAAAAGGAATCTATACTCTATACTAATATTATAAAGCTGAAGAGTTTGTTTGTTTGATTGTTTGTTTGTTTGTTTGTTTGTTTGAACGCGCTAATCTCAGGAACTGCTGGTCCGATTTGAAAAATTCTTTTTGTGTATGATAGTCCATTTATCGAGGGAGGTTATAGGCTACTTTTGATCCCGATATTCTTACGGGGTCGGGACTTACGAGGGTAAATCCCGCGGGACGCAGCTATAAAAACGAAAGTCGTGTTAGTTACACTATTTAAATCTCAAGAACTGCGGAACCGATAGGAATGAAATTTGGTACAAGGTTAGTTTATGAGTTTAAATAAAATATAGGGTACTTTAAATGATCGTACGGGTTAAGCAACGCTTGGCGTGACACATACTTGATGGGTCAACAAGAACAATCGCACCAATTAGAATGAAATGTGGTACAGGGTTAGTTTAAGGCTATATATACGATATAGGGTACTTTAAATGATCGTACGGGTTAAGCAACGCTTGACGTGACACATACGTGATGGGTCAACACGAACGATCGCACCAATTAGAATGAAATTTGGTACAGGGATTAGTTTAAGGGTATAAATACGATACTTCAAATGATCGTACGGGTTAGGCAACGCTTGGTATGACATACGTGATGGGTAAAAATGACGGTTAAATCGATTTGAACGAAATTTGGTACAGGGATAGTTTAGTGTTTGAAATAAGATATAGGGTACTTTAAATTATCATACGGGTTAAGCAACGCTTGGTATGACATACGTGATGCGTCACATACGTTACAGGATAGGAATTTATGCGGGTGAAACCGCGGGGCACAGCTAGTTTTGACTATAAATTCCAATACAATGTTTATGTTTAGTTTATAGATTTCAGCTAAGATAAGAGTTTTCAGAACGCTTTAAAGCCTAAAACCTCTATAGCTACGTCTATAGTTTGTTACTCTTTCACGCAAAAACTACTGAACCGATTGCGATGAAACTTGAAATATAGGTAGCTGGGGACCTGGATTAACACATAGGCTACTTTTTATCCCGATGTTCCCGCGGGAACGGGACTTACGCGTGTGAAACCGCGGGGCGAGGCTAGTACATACATACATACACACGTTTCACAAACTTTCAGCTTTTTAATATTAGTAGGATAGTCTAAGCTATTTATCAAACCAATTTGTTACTATTCAACAACGAGCAAACTGCGAAGTAATTAATTTATATTTTTCTAGAAAAGTTCTAACGTGAAAAATGATCTGATACCACAGCAGAGCTGCTAAGAAGAGGGAGTTCTATTCTTTGAATCGCTTGCGCCACTTCTTGTGATTTTAATACCTAGGTATATTTCTGCTGATTTTCGTTTGTTTATTGTAATTTTTCTATGTCAATTGCACCCTTCCGTGCACTTTCATAACTAAGTTTTGTTAACTGGTTAAGAAAAACCCATTTTTATTATTGTTTTCACAACTGGTTTTTAAACAAGAATACGAAGTATTTCGCAAATTTGTTTTTATTGCTCAAGGCATATTTACTAGAAATATTTGAAAGGAAAAATTCATCTTCAAAAATTCACTTGCGGCGAGATTTGAACTCGCGAATTTTTGAAGATGAATTTTTCCTTTCAAATATTTCTAAGAATACGAAGTGTTCATTCATAGCTAAGTTTTGGTAACCGGTTAAGAAAAACCCTTTTTTATTATTGTTTTCACAACTGGTTTTTAAACAAGAATACGAAGTGTTCATTCATAACTAAGTTTTATTAACCGGTTAAGAAAAACCCATTTTTAATATTATTTTCACAACTGGTTTTTAAACAAGAATACGAAGTGTTCATTATGATTATGTTTTTATAACTAGCTACAGTCAGCAATAACATTTTTCCTTTAACCTTAAATCAAAATAAAAACAACAGAGTTAGAGTTTTTATCGAGAGTATTGCATGCGGAAAACGGATGAGGTTCTTATCTCAATAAATTATTATCTATTATTGATATGTAAGCTGCAATGGCATGACATTGACATTGTCATTTTAGTATTATTTAGTTTTCTATTGCAATTGAGTGCAATTTATATAAAATATATAGCAACCGAAAACTTAAGTGATAAACTATGTCGCTTTCTAAGCCCATCATGGAGTTCATAACGACAAAAAGGGATCGCGAGAAACTACTATACGACGGCCGTCAGTACCATAAAATTAAAACTTATGTGAACGAAAATGTTTTTTGGAAATGCTACAATAAAACCGGTTGTAAAGGTAATGTGACATTAAGCAATGAAAACCATATAGTTAAAGAGGGCGTGCACGATATTGATTGTTTACCTAATAGTGCAAAATATGTAGTTTTGAAGAAAATGAAAGATTTGAAAACTAAAATAGTAGCTAATGTCGATCCAATACAAAAACAGTTTGAAGAAGTAGTATGCGAACTGGAAGACGATGGCGTGCACTTAGTTGCTGACTTATCAAAATTTGACAATATTAAAAGTGGTCTATACAAAGCAAGAAATAAGGCATTAGGAGTTTCTAAGCTCCATTTTGAATCACCAACTAAAGTAGAAATACCAAAAAAATATAAAAACTTCCTCCTGGCTGACTATAACGACAATGACACAAACAGCAGGATTTTAATATTTTCTTCTTCTGATATAAAAACGTATTTGGACAATTTCGAACATTTCTTTCTGGATGGAACTTTTAAGTCTTGCCCTGAACCTTTCACACAAATATATACCATTCATGGACTACATAAAATAACAAAAAAAATTGTACCTTTATTCTTTGGTTTCATTCATAATAAAACTGAAAATACCTACAAACTTATATTTGAAATGATAAAGTCACAAATTCCTGAATGGAACCCCGTAAAATTGACACTGGATTACGAAATCTCAGCAATGAAAGCAATACGTAAAATTTTTCCGAATGCAGTAATGAAAGGATGTTATTATCATTTTTGTGCCAGCCTTTTTAAAAAGGCGAAACGATTAGGGATTAAATCTACAATACAAAGACGACATATTGCGAGATGTGCTGGCTTAGCCCGATTGCCATTGAGATATGTAATGGCAGGTTACAAGTATACAATGACCAAATCCCCGAAAACTGAAGCAGTGATAAAGTTCAACAATTACCTAAACCGTTACTGGTTCAGCGACGTAAATTTTATCAAGACTTGGTGCTGCTACGGCGAGGAAATTCGGACCACCAACAATCTAGAAGGCTGGCACGCAAGACTTAATAGAATGGTTGGACGCCAAAAACCGTCGCTAGCAACAATTCTGAATGTTCTTATTAAAGAAACAAAAATTTCAATGTCGTTCAAAACAAACAAAAACACATCGAACAAAAATTACCAAGAGATTGACCAAGAAATTGCGGATACTATACATCTTTTAACAAATAAGTCTATCACTGTTGGACATTTTTTAGAAATAATTGCCCCATTTAAATATTAAGTAAAAGTTAATTTACCTAAATTACATTTTGTGTTTGATTTAAGGTTAAAGGAAAAATGTTATTGCTGACTGTAGCTAGTTATAAAAACATAATCATAATGAACACTTCGTATTCTTGTTTAAAAACCAGTTGTGAAAATAATATTAAAAATGGGTTTTTCTTAACCGGTTAATAAAACTTAGTTATGAATGAACACTTCGTATTCTTGTTTAAAAACCAGTTGTGAAAACAATAATAAAAAAGGGTTTTTCTTAACCGGTTACCAAAACTTAGCTATGAATGAACACTTCGTATTCTTGTTTAAAAACCAGTTGTGAAAACAATAATAAAAATGGGTTTTTCTTAACCAGTTAACAAAACTTAGTTATGAAAGTGCACGGAAGGAATTGCACGACCGCAACAAGTGGTATCAACCATTTGCCGCAGGAGTCACACATGAAATGAAAATTAGTAGTTATCGAATTATTTAAAACGCTTGACGAGCAACGAGCGATTTAAGAATACCTAAGGCTCCTGGCTTCTGTCGGTATTTTTGAAACTTAGTAGTACGTCGATTATCCGAACGACGATGAATCGAACGATCGCTTAACGGAACTCAGTGTACAGTGGCCCGATTCTGTAAAAACATAGCATGCGATAAGAGGGCGAGATGCACGAGCATTGTAGAAGTCAATTTGTTGCGGGAGTAAAATTAAATACTGATTGGCTAATTAACAAGGGGAGCTCTTTAAATAATTAAGTAGCCCTTAATTGTAAAGGCTACTTAACTAACTAGGAGTTCGCCCTGAACTGAGACCTCACGACCCCCTATCTCCCCAACCCCCTACCGATCCGGCTCATCTTCGAACTCATAAATTCTATTGACCTAAACTACGCGCATACCAAAATTCATGAAGATCGGAGTTACGATACTCAAGTTGTCGTCGAACAAACATACAAAGATACAAGCGCAAGGCCCGTCTACACTGGACCTCACTCGCTTCGCTAGTTCGGTAAATTAAGTAAAATAACATTTACAGAATACGAAATAACGTACATCACCTGCACGTCGCCTGCATTCCGCCGGTATTCCGCATGCTATGTTTTTACAGAGTCGACCCACTGGTCGCTTTTACTGCACGAAACTCTTATTTGTAATATTCGAACATAAAAGTATTCAGTTAGATTATCGTAATTAACCGGTTTTCCATGTACCTATGTCCCCTAATTAGTTCAGGTAATCGACGCTCTACTGTACTTAAAAAGAAAACAATTTAATTTAATGCTACCTTTTTAGCTGATTAGCTAATTAACTGATGAGCTGTTACCCGCGACTTTGTCTGCGTAGAAATAGTGCATCAGCATAGCCGACTTTTCCGTTATTATTCTGGTTCTTCTAATTAGATTTCGAAGTAAACTATAAAGTTCTCAAAAATATACTTAACTATCCAATATTGAGAACCAGTTTTCAATCTGATTAGTAGTTATTAATTATATGAGGAACAAACAGCGCGTAAGTCCCGTTCCCGCGGGAATATCTGGATAGAAAGTAGCCTATGTGTTATTTCCGGTATCCAGCTACCTATTTTCCTAGTTTCATCGCAATCGGTTCAGTAGTTTTTGCGTGAAAGAGTTACCTCACATACATACATACATACAAACTTTCGCGTTTATAATATTATTAAGAAGTAGGATGACTAAGTGATGTGACGTTTGTCTCTGTCTGTCAACTTTGAAACTTCATGTGACAGTAAAAGACAAACGATGCATAGTTATGCAGCGCATTAATTAGCGTTTATAAATAAGGGGGTAATTGTTTAATATAGATCGCGCCGATGACGTGATACGAGATGTAAAGGACATCTTGAATGTAAGTATTTTAATCATCGGCAACCAATGAGAGCTCGACGCGATGACGTGACAGTAGGTACCACTTCGTACCAAAGACTGATTAGTTGAACATTTTGCCTTACAATAGACAGAGGCTAATCCGAGCCGAATGAGATAGCAATCGACGATGTAGTGTGTCTCGTTCTTTCATCTTGCCAGTCTACAAAAATTATGATATATAAAAAAAAACATTAAAAGAGGTTGCAGTTATTGTACGGCCAGATAAAGCACGACCCGATAATGTCCCTATAATACACGACCTGTTAATTGGATGCCAGGGTCTCCTTTTAACACTCCGTACAAATTGTATAGGATCTTACACGAATATCCTGGCTTCCATTTATCAGGTCGTAAATTATCGGGTCGTGTAATAAGTGGTTGTCAAGTACATTATTGGCTCCTATTGGGGCTATTTTCCTTTTTATTATTTTAATGGTAACCCAAGCGTCAGTGTCATGGTGGCATCATGGCGGTAAAATATTAATTATTTAATTTATAAAATTTCTGCGTTAAATTGCATAAAATGGTGAAAACGTGTTGTGTTTTTACTTGTACAAGTGAATCATATGGTGGTTGCAATATATCATTTCATAGGTAAGCCAAAATATGTTTATTATTGTATTCTACAAATGTTTTGTTCTATTACAAGAATTTATGGTGACTATGATTTTTGAATTTTTGTATTGAGTTCGGGTAAGATTTTTTTACTGTAATTTTATTATTTCAGCTTTCCGAAAAATGAACAAATACGACAAAAATGACTCAGCAGTATGGATATGAAGTAGAAAATTACAAAAAAATCAGTCGTATGCAGTCGTCACTTCGATCTTTCCTGCTTTTACTCCCGTCGATTATTGAAAGCCGATGTAATACCAACAATTCCGCTGGTGGTACAAATACTGTTAGATATTTTACTACTTACCTGCTGAACATGAGTGATAATAAGTAATTAGTCAAATAGTTTTATTTTTGAAATTTCCTCTAGCTTTACATTTGATGAATTTTGAGGGAAGTACTATATTAAATTTAACGTAATTGACCGTCATGTCTGTTAAAATTTGATTTCGTCAGTCAGTATGTAGTATGTGTCTTTGTGTGTATGTATTTTCCTTCTTCTTCTGCTGCTGCTTCACACCAAAGAAAATTAATTTAATTTCTTCTTCTTTCTTCGAACCTGTGCCTCTCGCATGACGGACGAGAGCGCTAATCTTTGCCTCACGGGAACCCGTCGTGATACGGTGATTTTTGATGATACATTTCTTTTTGTAAAATATTTATACTTATTAATCAAAGTGTTCAAAAATTAATAAGCATACTATAACAATTAATAAAACTGTTTTATACCGTGTCCTTTTGTATTATTTCATTGATCCTTAAAGAGCGTCTATTGCTAATGGAAATCTTCAATTTGCCAACAGAGGCTGAGACGTAAGTCTCAGTAATATTATAAACGCAAAAGTTTGTATGTATGTCTGTGACTTTGTTACTCAATCACGCAAAAACTACTAAACCAATTGCAATGAAACTTGAATATAGGTAGCTGAAAACCTATAATAACACATAGGCTATCCCGATAATCTCGCGGTAACGGTACTTACGTGGGGGAAACCGCAGGGCGCAGCTAGTAAATAATACAATTGCACTTGCATTATTAAATCTAACATCTGTCACATAAAAAAATCTTATTGTCACCCTATTAGAAAATGACACAAGTCCTTTGCTACAACCATCTTGCTCAGCTCGTTTTTATTTTGACAGTGTTTCCTCCAATTCTTCGTACCACACTACAAGGAAAGGACCTTACTACGGACGAATCAAATCATCGAAAAATCTAAAAATATCTTTATTATCCTTACTAATATTAAAAATCTGTAAGTTCTTTTGTATTTTTGTCCACTGTTCACGGTAAAACTTTTGAATGAAAATTTGTTAGGGTAGTTTAAGTGATGGAGAGTAGGGTAGACGGAGTACGGTTGAAACAGGGGTCGTTTGAAACAACTCGAATATCTTACAAACCGTTAGTGGAACAGAGGAGGTTCCAAGGGGAGAAAGAAGGGGACGGCCCGCGCGAGCACGAGTCTTGTTGTTGTGTCGCTTTTCGCGCGTTCTGGTTGTTTTTAGGGGACCCTATTGTATTTTTTCAACCAAAAGTAAGTATTTTACTCCAACAGTTTTTCAATTATTTTCGTTTCTATTTGAGTGACGGTATTGAGTGTGTGCTTGTGTGTATTATGAAGCTTGTAGAATATAACACTGCAACTGGTTTTTAAATATTATTCTTGTAACAAAAAATATTACGACTTTATATTTAAAATAGGCACTGGGTACACTTGAAACGATTTTTATGGGTACAGTTGAAACATTTTATTGATTCCTTTTTGATAATTTTAGATAGTATAATAACATATAAGAAAGGTTTTGAATGTACAAGTAGACATGTTAAAGCGTAGAGACACTTATGAAGAGGTTAAATCAGGAAATTAATTGTGAAAAATGGCAAAAAAACATAATTTAATAATTTTCCGCTCCATAGACACATTCGAATGAGAGGAAACCTCCGTTATGTTTGGGTCATTTGGTTTAAAAAACAGTTATAATGCTTTTTGTTTTGTTTATTTTGTTATCTTGCATTAAAACAATGTTAAGTAGATTTTAACTAAGATTTAATAATTTGATAGTCAGAAGTACTTAAAGTATTGAAGACTGTGTTTATTAACCGAAAATCTCCTTAATTATTCTATGCGTTAGATTAATATTCATTAAAACCTTATATAACAACGTAATTTGTATCATTTATATGACCCTAAACTGACCCTAATCACTGTTTCAACCGCCCCTGGGTTGGGGACGATTGAAACAAATTTTACTATTTTTTTAAATAGAGCTATTATTAAAAATATTATACATAGAACTAAACTTATCATATCCATTAGTAGACAAAACCCTGAAGTTTCATTTAACATAAATTTTGCAACGTTTAATTAAGAAATAGTAAAACCATGAACAAAATAAGTGAAATTGTTTCAACCGTACCCAGTCTACCCTAACATAGGTAATTTTTGATCCCGCAGTATTACTGCGGGATCGGCACTTACGCGGGTGAAACCGTAGAAATGTAGATAGATAGAACTGTATTGGTATTTCTGGTTTATCTCCACTACATCTTATCTTATTGTCACTTAATTAATCCTTTCCTATCTTAACTTACTAAATACTAGCTGCGCCTTGCGGTTTCACCCGTGTAAGTCCCGTTCCCGGGGATTCTCGGGATAAAAATAGCCTATATGTGTTAAAAGTTTAAGTTTTAACTGTTTGTTAAAACTTAATCCTATATGTGTTATTCCCGGTATCCAGCTACCTACCTATATAAAATACCTTTCAAGTTTCATCGCAATCGGTTCGGTAGTTTTATACTGTAATATCGAGAGAATAAGGACAAATTCAAAAGTGACTTTGCTGCTCTTTCACGTAAAACTACAGAACCGATTGTGATGAAACTTGGAATGTACTTAGCTGGATACTGGAATAACACACAGGTTACTTTTTATCCAGATATTTCCGCGGGAAGTTTTACCCGCGGGGTCTTGCGCGGGTGAAACCGCGTTTATAACTTTAAAGTTTTTTAGTATCAGCTTTTGAATTACATTTAATACTTTAAAAAATCTGATTCAACTCGTAATGTAAGCTTTTTTAACCGACTTCAAGAAAAGGGAGGAGGTTCTCAATTCGTCGCGTATATATTTTTTAGGGATGTTCAGCGATTACTCGAAGATGGCTTGATCGATTGAGATGGTACTTTTTTATTGGAAAGGTGGGAGCTTTGAAGTAGTTAGGTGCGGATCTGATGAGGCCCTTCATCGGCCGTCTTCGGAATGATGAACAGAATTCCATCCCAGGATAAAGTAAATTACTCATTTTTATACTTCTACCAAAAATATTCGGCCCCTAAAGAACTAGGTACAGATTGATGGAACACCTGAAACCACTTACTTATCAGAAACTCCTTAATTAATAAAATTACGCTGGAATTTTGTTGATTTTTATTGGCAGTTAAAAGTATTTAGATTAGATTAGATTAGATAACACTTTATTGCACCAGAAAGCATATAACAAAAAAGTTACAGAAGTATTAAAAGAAACATGAAATAAACAGAAATAAACAAAACTACAATTCGACATAAAACTAAAAACAATAATGGTACCGTAAATTATCGCTAAAAGCGACCACTTCCAGGCAACTTTTGGATGGAAAAAAATGAAGGAGGGGGTGGGTTGATAAAATACGTGATAGAAAATGGACGTAAAGGGATAACATAATTATATAAATGAATACCAAACTACGCAAGTCACTATCTATCTAGGTAAGTAGACTAAAAAGGTTGAAATAAAAAATGATTTAAAAATGATGAATGAAAAATCTTTCACCAACAAAAAGCTACCTATATTAGTGAGGAGTAATATAAGCTACTTTTGATCCCGATATTCCTACCGGGTCGGGACTTACGCGGGTGAAACCGTGAAACGTGATTTACATTTTTACAGAAACATTGCATTTTATATAGCACTTAAGGCAAGGTTCTTGTTTGAATTTTCGAAAGCGACCTTTGTTTGATTCAACGGTAGGTAATTCTAAACATAAACTCATTTTATTGGTGGGATAAAAATATATACCTTGTAGTTCAATAACCTAATTAAGACATATTTTGTTAAAAAAACACGATGTAAGCAATTTCGCTCGAAAAAATTTTGTCATAAAACTGTTTTTTTAATAAGTATTTTTTTCTTCTATTTTTGGTGAATATTAATTTCTTTATACCTTTATATAAAAAGTAAAATCGTAAGTATTCATATTTATTAAGGATTTGTTTAGTAAACAATTGTAAAATATATAAAATATGTTTACAAATTGATCACATATATCAAATATTCTCGCTTTCTGCTGTCTGGCGTCTTCCAAGGTAAAGGAATTGTACTCGGTACTCCAACAGGCTCTTACTAAGACCGAAATAATAAAATGAAATGTTACTGTACAGTATTTATCTGTATGACGTCATACCATTAAATTACGGTACTCAAAAATAGCAGTACAGATATTTTTTTCTAGTAGCGTCAAATTTTGATACAGATCCGATTGATACTCCTTTTATTAATATATTTCGATCATTCGTGATCGTTTTTATGTTTAAATTTTAAACTATTTATTGGGACAGAAATTAAATAATGGTTAAATAACTGTACTGGAAAATTTAAGAACAGAAGTTCTCACAGTAGGTATATGTTTGTGTACTGATGTATTTTACACCGATTTGCACCTTCTGTGGGTCGATTCTGTAAATACATAGCATGCGACAAGCAGGCGGTATGTATGAGCATTGCAGAAGTGGATTTGTTGCAGGAGTAAAAATAATAGCACTTCTATAATTTATTTAAATACTGATTGGCTGATTAACAAGGGGAGCTCTTTAAATAATTAAGTAACCCTTAATTTTGAAGGCTACTTAACTAATTAAGTAGTCATTAGTAAAATAACATTTACAGAATACGAATTAACGCACATCTTCTGCACGTCGCCTGCAGTTCGCCGGCATTCCGCATGCTATGTTTTTACAGAATCGAGCCACTGGGATGGTAAAAAAATTGAGTACTGATGTTTTTGAAATACTATTTAAATATTTTATACAGATATGCAGTTCCTGTTTTAGGCCAGAAACCCATAAATAATAATAATAATGTAAAAGTAAAATATAGACAAAATAGGTACGCAAGAGATAACCAATGGCTGTAAAGTTAATCTCGGCAACTATTGTGAAATCCTCAGAATTCACAAATTCTTTTCCTAGAGCTACCTAATAAGACAATAGGATACCTACCTATTTCCTATTGTTTAAACACTTTAACTACCTGGCAATTGTAAGAACTTTCGCCGAACTTGCTAAAACCATAATAGGGGTAATGTCATTAGTAGAATTGTATAGGATTTAATTCTTTACCTGATTACGGGATTGGGAAACGTGGTGTTTATTTTATGACCTACAGAGGTGATGAGATAAATCGTTCTTCCGTATTTAGTTAGTCGTAGACATCATTTCGAAGTGTTTACATCTCAGTGTAGTGTTCGTTAAAAAGTTTCGATTATTTCGTGAAGCGTTTATAAGCGGTAAGTTTTGTATCTTAGTACTTGTGTGTAACCAATTATGATGTTTATTATTTTACTAGCTGTTTGTTTATAGCCGACTTTTTCGTTCATAACTCGGGTTCTACTTATTGGATTTCGATGTAGAGTTTACCTTAAGAAAATAGAACTATCCAATTTTGAAAATCAGATTTCAATCTGATTAAATAAGGAACAAACAAACAGACAGACTGACATACATTTTAAAAATAATATAATTTTGTTCTACTAATTTTTAATTGTATAAGGAATAAACAGACACACAGACATGAACTTTTGTAAAATAATAAAATTTTGTGCTAATAATTTTCTTTTCCTAAGTCCCCTAGATAACTTTTCTTTAAATTTACTTCCAAGTTCAGACTTTAGGTCCTCTCTTCCTTTATTATAAGTATAGATAGATTATTTGTGTTCTCGATACAGCGTATATTTGAACATTTTAAACTGACACGATTTGAACTCATAATTATTTTTCCGGGTCTTATTCGCGTATTTTTATTATTAAATTCTCTTACCTCGACGTTTCGATGTTACAATGATCTTGATCGCGAGGGGACTTAACGAATAAGACCCGGGAAAAATAATTATAAGCGTATATTCGGTCCACAATAAACAATATTCCGCGCCACCATGTTACATTTCTCGTAGCTTTCTTTTCTTTTTCTTCTTTTGTCGCCCAAAAAAATTAAGTTAATTTCAAACAAAAAATGCCCTGACTATTATACTTTTAAGAACCACAGATAAATAAAATAAAAATTAAGTTGGTTTTTGTTTTTTTTTTAATATTTGATGTGATTTTTTTTTTGCTGAACGATATAGCGGCGACTTAGCGAGGACTTATTAGATACCATGGTAGGGCGGAATGTTAGCCGTTCATCTTCGCATAATAGTTATTAAGATAGGGCACAAAAACTTTAATAATTTTGTATAAATAGTTATTTTCTTAACTGCGAAATTACTTGAAATGTAGACATAGTCCTACTAACATTATGAAGCTGAAAGTTTGTGTGTATGTGTTTTTGTTACTCAATCAAGTAAAAACCGCTGAACCGATTGCTATGAAACTTGGAAAATGGGTAGCTGGATACCGGAAACAGGACATAGGCTACTTTTTATCCCGATATTCCCGCGGGAACGGGACTTACGCGGGTAAAAGCTAGTAAGTATATAAAAAGTGCTCATAAAACCACAACTTTTTTGTTTTCTAAAGAAGAATTTTCAGTATATTGTTTACTAGCTGCGCCCCGCGGTTTCACCAGCGTAAGTCCCGTTCCCGCGGGAATATCGGGATAAAAAGTAGCCTATGTGTTAATCCAGGTCCCCAGCTACCTATATTCGAAGTTTTATCGCAATCGGTTCATTAGTTTTTGCGTGAAAGAGTAACAACCTCACATACATACATACATACTTACATACAAACTTTCGCGTTTATAATATTAGTAAGATTGTACAACTTGTAAAAATAAAACAATCAGATGTTTAATAAAACACAATATTTACCGGGGTTCACTCGCGTTTTCTTTAATAACTGCATTATTTATTTATTAGGTTCACCAACAGTAAGATACACTGAAGCTAATACAGAAAGTAACATTTATCTAAAGATGGACAAGTGCGCTTACCATTTATAGGTGTACACAACGTTACCATAAAAAGTAAAGTACGATTAAAGTTTCCTATAACAGTTCTGATACAAACAAAAGATTACGTAGTTTGTATGTACCTACTCGGTGTCTTTACAGGGAGTTTAAGCAACCAATAATAGACCATAAGCATTACGGCATTATTACAAAAGTAGTAAAATAACTTGACAGTTAGCATTTTCAAGTTTGCCGTTAGCTTTTTCATGATTGACTTTTAAAGTTAACGAAATCTCGGTACTTTTGTAATAATGGCGTTAATAAGTAAAACGCGAGTAAAACTCGATAAATATTGTGTTTTATTACCTATAGGTACAAAATCGAAAATCTAAGACAAAACTAAATAAATGTGTCTCCAGTTTCCGCGATGTTTAATTCCAATGAAACTTATTTGCCGGTTTGAATCGAGTTGCTTTTAATATTTTAAACATTTTTTGCAATGCCTTTTCTATGTTTCGGAGACCTTTCTTAGAGTCTACCCTAAGGGATCCGAAACAATGTTGAAAACAACAAAAGCAAGGCGATTAAAACCAGAAATAGGATTCATTTTAAAAATAAAACAGTAACATTTTGTTAGTATTAAGACATTTTTAATAACTAACTAAATTGCATGAAATCCTAGAATTTCAAAATATTATTTATTGAAAAGTAGGTAATAAAATGTATTACTTGAACAGAAATGTACAACATGTCGTCGTCGCGAACGAGCGCTACACAAAAAGAAATTGACGCCATACAAGGGTTGCTCGACCTTAGTAATAGTGTGCCGGCGCGGCCGGCGGCCCGTAGCGTGCCGGCGGCGGCCAATGTGCCGGCGGCGGCATATAGTGTGCCAGCAGCGGCGAGAGTACTGGTGGGAGCGAGTGTGCCGGTGGCGGCATCTAGTGTGCCAGCAGCGCCGAGTGAGCCGGCGGCGGCGGGTGTGCCGGCGGCAACGAGTGTGCCGGTGGCGTCGCAGGTTTCGATGGCGGCGCGTGTGCTGTCGGTGGTGCGTATGCCGGTGGCGGCTGCGCCTTTGCCGGCGGCGGCGCGTGTTCTAGCGGCGGCGCGTGTGCCAGCGGCGGTGCGTGTGCCAGCGGCGGTACCTGTGCCAGCGGAGCCGCGTGTGCAAGCGCCGGTGCGTGTGCAAGCAGGGGCGCGTGTGCCAGCGGCGGTGCGTGTGCCAGCGGCGGTACCTGTGCCAGCGGCGCCGCGTGTGCAAGCGCCGGTGCGTGTGCAAGCGGGGTCACGTGTGCCAGCGGCGGTGCGTGTGCCAGCGGCGGTGCGTGTGCCAGCGGCGGTGCGTGTGTCAGCGGCGGCGCGTATGCCAGCGACGGCGCGTGGGCCAGCGGCGGCGCGTGCGCCAGCGGTGGCAAGTGTGCCGGCGGTGGCAAGTGTGCCGGCGGCGGCAAGTGTGCCGGCGGCAGCGAGTGTACCGGGGTCGTCGAAAGATACACCTAGTAAGTTTCGTTTGATGTACATTCTATTCATTTGTTCAATTTAACCAAACACAATAAAATAAATGTTTTTAATTTAGACATAGGTATAGTATAGATAAAACCATAGGTAGTGATTTCCTATTCAGTATTCATTGTGGATTATTAATACTTTATGGTCGATATCTGTTTTCGTATGTGTAAGAAACAGTTCCATAACAAAATATTTAACAGACTTGGCTGTTAAATATTTTGTAATAACTGGAAAATATTAAACCGGAAAAAAAACAATTCTGACTATACTCCTTTTTATTAGAAACTTACATCAAAAATATAAACACAGAACTTTCAATTATTATAGGAAAAGTAAACTAAGAGGCGTCACTTTTTTGGTTTAAGTTTTTGAAAAAGATTGATATAAGTTTCTGAAAAAGTATTGTAATGATTCTTGAATAAATACTTTTCGTTTTCAAAGGACTTTTTATTTTAGGTGAATTGGAGAAACGTGCCAAAAATGAGTCCAAGAACAAAATGAAAATCATCGACCAAGTAGAGCCTGTGGCTGGGGTAAGAATATATATTAATTATTATCTTAATATACAATATGTAACGGGCAAGCCCTTTTAATCCGAAAGGGGGTTGTTCTAGACGTCTAGGCGAACAACTTTTGTTCTACGACTTTTGAAAATTCTAACTTTTTTTTTGAAATTTTTGAGATTATGTTTCACTGAAAAAACAGCTGCTTTTGAAAATAAAGGTAATTGAAGTTTTGATTGTAAACCATCAAACTAAATAAAAGGACAACATAAGGTCAATGACCTCAAACTCTCAGAAACAGCTGATTTTCAAATAAATTTTACACTTAAAATTCTCGAAAAGTACTTCGAATTTCCAAAAGTCGTAGAACAAAAGTTGTTCGCCTAGACGTCTAAAACAACCCCCTTTCGGATTAAAAGGGCTTACCCGTTACACCTTGTATAAAAATCATCGACCAAGTAGAGCCTGTGGCTGGGGTACGAATATATGTTAATTATTATCTTAATATATAAAAATCATCGACCAAGTAGAGCCTGTAGCTGGGGTACTAATATATGTTAATTATTATCTTAATAAGTATATAAAAATCATCGACCAAGTAGAGCCTGTAGCTGGGGTACGAATATATGTTAATTATTATCTTATTATATAAAAATCATCGACCAAGTAGAGCCTGTAGCTGGGGTACGAATATATGTTAATTATTATCTTAATATATAAAAATCATCGACCAAGTAGAGCCTGTAGCTGGGGTACGAATATATGTTAATTATTATCTTAATAAGTATATAAAAATCATCGACCAAGTAGAGCCTGTAGCTGGGGTACGAATATATGTTAATTATTATCTTAATATATAAAAATCATCGACCAAGTAGAGCCTGTAGCTGGGGTACGAATATATGTTAATTATTATCTTAATAAGTATATAAAAATCATCGACCAAGTAGAGCCTGTAGCTGGGGTACGAATATATGTTAATTATTATCTTAATATATAAAAATCATCGACCAAGTAGAGCCTGTGGCTGGGGTACGAATATATGTTAATTATTATCTTAATATATAAAAATCATCGACCAAGTAGAGCCTGTAGCTGGGTTACGAATATATGTTAATTATTATCTTATTATATAAAAATCATCGACCAAGTAGAGCCTGTAGCTGGGGTACGAATATATGTTAATTATTATCTTAATATATCAAATTCTCGAGTCTCAGTGTTAGTTCTCATACTCCTCCGAACTCCTCATTTGCATATTCAGCAGGTCTGACAAATATAGTAATAAAATAATAATAAAGTATTTATTGCCAAAAAAATTACAATTATTGCGTTTTCGCCTCTCTGATACCTACCCGTTTCAACAACACAAACCAACCACGTGATAAGTATATTATGTATATTTAAAAGTAGTAGATAATAAATATTAATACGCATGATATTTTCAGCCTTCGGGTGTACCTGCAAAGAAAGTTACACCTAACGACACCGCCGACGCCCGCGCCGGTCGTGCGAAACGAAAACTTTCTCCATGCCGGGTTACTGCTGGAAAATCAAGGAAAATCCAACATGAAGACAAGAAAACAACTAAAAACCCGGCTAAAAAAGATGTGGCCGCAACATCGAGCAAAGACCAGAAAACTATTGAACAAAAGAAAGAGAAAGAAAAGGAGAAAGAGAGGGAAAAAGAGAAGAAAAAAGAGAAAGGAAAAGGGAAGGAAAAAGAAAAAGATGCGGAGAAAGAGGCAGACAAAAAGAAAGAGAAACAGAAGGAGAAAGACAAAAATAACAACTGGATACTCAAAGTTAACGTAGAATTAAAACAAATGTTAGCAAATCTTGAGAAGGAGGTGAAAACACTAAGAAGAGCCTCGATTTCAAATCGCCGCCGTTTCAGCGGTCCCGAACACAATAATGTAAGTCAGAAAATACGTATTCTAATAAATCAAACACAAATAATTGTTGCTCAAAGCAGAATTATCACACTACACTGTTGCGAGCAAAAATTTAGGAAGCATCTGTAAGCGTCGTAAAAACAAACTTAGTGTGGATAAACAGTTATAAACAAAAATATTTTTGGCACAGAAAATCAAAATTTAAGAAAATGTTTTTGGTACATAAAAACATTCATATATGTATAAAAAGTCTTGATATCAAAATAAATTAGAGTTAAAATAGAGTCTATTTAAAAATAACCCCCCCCCCCCCCCCCCAAAAAAAAGAGGCGCTTATCTGTTAAATGTATGTTTTTTACCCGATTTCTTAGTAGTCTGTCTGAGGTCCGATCGTGAAGTTTTCTTTTTTATTCGAAAGATATTAGTTTAGTTTCTAGTTGATTCCATTTTAATTTGGTGAAGATCTAATGAGAACCTTCGGAATGATGGGCAGAATAGTATCCCAAAATAAAAAAAAATTGTAGTAAATTACTTGTTTTTGGTCTTCTACCATCAGAATCGGCCCCTAAAGAACTAAGTACAAAATGATGGAGATCTGGAACCACCTCCTTATCAGAAAACTCCTTAATAATTAAACTTACGGTTACGATTTAAAAAAAAAAGTCGCAGTCTAAAAAGTAAAACATACACTGAAAAGGCAGAATTAAAAAATAATTTAAAAAAAATAAAAATCGATTTCTAAAAGCTTAAAATAAGTTTTACTGGGTGGGTCCAGAATAATTGTAGTCTAGCTGCCCGACTTCAGATAACATAACAGATAAGAACATAACAGATATCTGTTATGTTTTTTGCTCCTTCCCATCTTCCAGTGACCACGACGCGGGCAGGAGCTGCCGATGATAAAGCTGAAAACCTCAAGCGGCACAAATATAGTAATCTAGATTCAGGTACGTATTTGTGCCGTTTGGGGTGGAGACTTTAGGTCCGTGGGGGTCGGCCGCTCTAGAGCTGTACAGAGAGCTAGCTAAACGTTTGGTGGAGGCATCGGGTGACCGGAATGCTGGCTTGTATTTTGCCCAAAAAATAAGTATATGCATACAACAGGGCAATGCAGCCAGCATTTTGGCCACCAAGGGTTTAGCTGATTTAGATATAGTTTAGTTTTTAATTAGTTTAATTTTAATTTAAGTAAGTATAGTTTTATTTTAGTTTTTATATTATTTTTGAATATATTATATAAAAACAGATATCTGTTATGTTATGTCACTTACATACATATAATAGTATTAGTAGTGTATTAGTTTATATATTTTCTTTGGTTATTTTATGATTTTTGATGTCGGTTTCTATTTTTTTTTAAATATGATTATTATATTATTTATTTTGTTTGCGTTACCAGGTCGTGGACTATAACAACCCAATACCGTCAACTTCGCGTTCCGAGCGCTACCGACGACGAACGTTTGAAGCATCTACATCACAAGGACCTGACCGGTCTGCACGCACGATAGAACAAGATTTTGGTCCAGTAGGACCTGACGGAAGGGTAGGTTCAGTCTTTCAAAAACATCTATACTTATAATAAAGGAAGAGAGGACAAAAAATCTGTACTTGGAAGTAAATAAAAAAAAAGTGGTCTAGAATAAGTAGTAGAACAAAATTATATAATTTTTAAAATTCATGTCTGTCTGTCTGTTTCTCTGTCTGCTCCTTATACAATCAAAACTTC